>CM038676.1:414511988-415791849 GCA_021605205.1 Aegilops longissima | reverse complement strand
GTGGTGTCGGCATTCTTGATCCAGGATGACACCGAGCACGAGACTTGATCCATTCGGTCTGGTCGCTCTGAGAGATGGTATCGAGCACCTGTTGGATTGTAGGACACGACCACTAAGTTAAAGCCATAGATCACTACTCTCTTCCCATTTTCTAACTCCTCATCTTTTCTACTCTTTAGGATGACGGACGCGAAGATCAAGTACACCCAACCGGATGAAGGCACACCTTTTGGATTCCACTTGAAGGAAGTCACCAAGTACCGAACATTGGACTACCAAGCTTCACCGAACTTTCAACGCCACTCTGCTCAAGAGGAGCGCTGGAAGATTCAAGCTCATGTTCAGAAGGACATTCGCCCCAACCACCAAGCCTATAGATAGTGTTTTCGATTGCACCAACTTGAGTCCAGGAAAGAGCATGGCAGCTCACATCACCATGGGGCGCATTGGAGAAGTTTATCAAGAAGACCTCAAGGACACTATCTACCAGATTTGTGGGCGCCGAGATGACCAATGGGACATAGCCAGCACCAAGAAGGATAGATCCATTGCAGCTTTCATCCAGAGTTAAACCAGCACATTCGGCGCCAGAAAACCGGATGTGCAATGATGTGTTGGAGTTGCGAATGCAAAGGAAGGATCATCGAACTTGAAGAAGAACTAAAGACTACACGCAAGGACTACATGGACGAGATCGTAGCTCTAGCAAGACACAATAACGATCTTAAGTACGAGATCGAAGAACTCAAGAAGAAGTTGGCGCTCAGGAATGAAGACCAGTATGTCGGTTGCCCAAGCGACTACATCAACATCGACGACACCGATTCGGATCCAAGTGAACCCGACTTTGAAGACGAAGCTGGAGCAGACATCATGGAGTCTTCCACCGGTTCAAATTAGTAGAAGTCCCCCACATATTAGTAGTATTCCCTCCATGTAAACATTATAGTACACGCACTTTTTGCGATAGGTAGATCGTTGTAAGCCCTTTGTTTGATTGAATGAAGTGATTTTGTGTGCATTTGCTCATGTGCAATTGGGTAGTGATTCTCCTTAGACCCCATTCTACTCTTAATTTCTCGTCTCTTCTAAACCCATCAGATGCCTCCGAGATGCGACCCGGTTCGTTTTCCGCCAGAGATCACCCAATTGATTCACAGAAGTAATACCTGATTCAAACATTGGTGCAGAACCAGGGCAACAACAACAACAACAACAACAACAACAACAACCCACCACCACCACCACCCGTGGACCACTTGACTCGTTTCCTTAGACTGAATCCGCCGGTGTATTCCAGTAGCACCGAGCCGATTGTAGCAGATGATTGGCTCCGCAAGATAGGAAGGAGTTGACCACTGCAGGATGCAGATGGAGAAAGAGTGGAGTTTGCTGCTCACCAGCTTGAAGGACCCGCAGACATGGTGGGAGAATTTTACAGCCACTTACCCGTGAGACACCATCACATGGGATCGGTTTCAGCAAGCTTTTCAGACTTGCCCATGTTTCAAAGAGGAGCTATGGCCATGAAGAAGCGTGAGTTTCGCAACTTACGCCAAGGAGGAAGGACTGTTGGCAAGCATGTGGATGATTTGAGTAAGTTAGCACGTTATGCCCCGGATGACGTTACTACTGAGACGCTAAGCAGGAGAATTTTCTAGAAGGACTGAATGATGAGTTCAACATGCCGTTGATGGTAGCAAGTTTCAATAACTACCGGGAGTTGGTAGACCGAGCCCTCATGATTGAAGGAAAGCAGCAGCAAATTGAGAACCGCAAGAGGAAGTATGGACAGGGAAAGTATAACTCTGGAGCTCAGCAGAAGCCTCGTTATGCCCCTAAATCAGGAATTCAGTTTCAACATACCCATGGAGGAGGTAATTCGCATAACCATAATGGCACTAAGAATGGGAACGGGAATGGAGGAAGCAATGGATGAACCGCACCAACCCGTCAACACCATCCAAGGTAGAACTGAGTCACATCACTTGTTTTAAGTGCCGCAAGACTGGGCATTATGCAAATGACCGCCCGAAGGCGAATGGAAATGGCAATGGAAGCTCGAAAGAAGCCCAACCCTTTCAACAGGGGACAGGTGAACCACATTGATGTGGAGGAGGTTGAAGATCAGCCCGATGCGAGAATAGGTAAGTTTTTGGTTAAGTCATTTCTTGAAGTTGTTCTTTTCGACTTGGTGCATCGCATTCATACATATCAAGGGATTTGTGGATAAGTACAAATTACCGACCCAAGCCCTTAGGTCACCCATGCTAGTAACCTCACCCGAGCAGAATACATGGCTAGTAAATGGTGTGATCGATCGCCATTAAGGATTGGACACTATGTTTTCCCTCAAACCTAATAGTTCGGAATCCCAAGGATTGGATGTGATATTAGGTATGGATTGGTTATCAAAGTATGGAGGAACATAGATTGCACCACAAAGTCAATTTTGCTCACCACACCGAAGGAAGAAGGATCAAGTATGTATCACAAAGACGAGCCGAGGAGAGCGCAAGTAAATTTCTTATCGTGAGTGGTGCGGGAAGAAGTACCATGGTGAAGGATTTTCTGATGTATTTCGGAAGAGTTGCCGGAATGCCACGGATAGAGACATTGAGTTTTTGATCGAGCTGTTGCGTGAACAGGCCCGATATCGAAGCGACCGTCTGGGATGCCCGCACAGGATTTGGCGGAAATCAAGAAGCGATTAAGGAACTGTTGGATAAAGGTTTTATTCGCCCAAGTTCTTCACCTTGGGGATCACCCGTATTGTTAGTGGAGAAGAAGGATGGATCTTTGAGAATGGTTGTTGATTATCGTGGATTGAATGAAGTAACGATCAAGAACAAGTACCCACTACCTATGATAAATGATCTGTTTGATCGCTTGCAAGGAGCTAAAGTGTTTTCCAAGATCGATTTGCGATCGTGGTACCATCGATTGAAGATTCGGGAGCAGGATATACCCAAGACAGCGTTTACCACGAGATATGGATCTGTATGAGTATACCGTTATGTCATTTGGACTGACTAACGCACCAGCCTATTTCATGAACCACGATGAACAAAGTGTTTATGGAGTTTTGGATAAGTTAAATCGTGGTGTTCATTGATGACATTTTGATTTTCTCAAGAATGAAGAGGAACACAAGGAACATTTGCGATTGGTTTTGGAGAAACTAAGGAACACCAGTTATATGCCAAGTTCAGCAAATGTGAGTTTTGGTTAAAGGAAGTTGGATTTCTCGGACATGTTATATCCGGAGAAGGAATAGCAGTTGACCCCACAAAGGTTGAGACCGTAACCAAATGGGAAGCACCAACGACAGTTGGAGAGATTCGGAGTTTCCTTGGACTCGCAGGATACTACCGAAGATTCATTGAGAATTTCTCAAGGATTTCCAAGCCTATGACTGAATTGTTGAAGAAGGATAACAAATTCATATGGACTGAGGACTGTGAGGCAAGTTTCAGGAGTTGAAGAAAAGATTGGTTACCTCACCAGTTTTAATATTGCCAGATCAGACAATGGTCATGAGGTGTATTGCGACGCTTCACGTCGAGGACTTGGAGCAGTGCTTATGCAGGAAGGAAGAGTTGTTTCGTATGCTTCACGACAACTTAAGCCCCATGAGTTAAATTATGCCACACATGATTTGGAGTTAGCAGCCGTTGTGCATGCCTTGAAGACATGGAGACATTTTCTCATTGGAAATCATTGTGAAGTATATACGGATCACAAGAGTTTGAAGTACATTTTCACACAGAAAGAATTAAATCTCAGACAGAGGAGATGGTTAGAGCTTATCAAAGATTATGATATGAGATTGCATTATCACCCCGGAAAGGTTAATGTCGTAGCAGACGCATTGAGTCGTAAGAGCCACGTCAATACCCTAATGATGGGAGGGATACCAAATGAGTTAGCCGAGGACCTTCGAGAGCTATGTTTGGAAATAGTTCCGAGAGGCTATGTAGCAGCATTGGAGATTCAGTCAACACTGATGGACAAAATCAGAGAAGCCCAAAAGGCAGATAAGGAAGTTGCCTCTATAAAGGAGAAAATGAGCAAAGGAAAAGCTAAAGGATTTCGTGAGGATGAGCATGATACCCTATGGTTTGAAGACCGTGTTTATGTGCCCAATAACCCAGAGATAAGGAAGTTGATTTTGCAAGAAGCTCATGATTCACCCTATTCGATTCACCCAGGAAATACCAAGATGTATTTGGATTTGAAGAATACTTTCTGGTGGACCGGAATGAAGAAGGATATTGCGGAGTATGTAGCAGTTTGCGATGTATGTCAGAAAGTAAAGGCAGAGCATCAGAAGCCAGCAGGATTGTTACAACCATTGCCGATACCCGAATGGAAGTGGGAAAAACTAGGCATGGATTTCATCACAGGATTGCCAAAGACTCGTTCAAGATATGACTCGATTTGGGTTATAGTCGACCGCTTGACGAAGGTAGCTCATTTCATTCCAGTCAAGACTACCTATAGCAGTGCTAAGTTGGCAAAGATATACATGACCAGAATTGTGTGTTTACACGGAGTTCCGAGGAGCATTGTATCAGATAGAGGAACCCAATTTACCTCGAAATTTTGGAACCAGTTGCACGAAACATTGGGAACCCGATTGGAACTCAGTACAGCTTTCCACCCACAGACCGATGGACAGACCGAGAGAGTCAATCAGATTCTGGAGGATATGCTGAGAGCTTGTGCACTAGATTATGGATCTAGTTGGGATGATAATTTGCCGTATGCAGAGTTTTCCTATAACAACAGTTACCAAACCAGCTTGAAGATGGCACCTTCGAGGCTCAGATGGAAGAAGATGCAGGACACCGTTGTCATGGGACTAAACCGAGATCGCCGATTGTTTGGACCAGATTTGATTAAGGAGTCTGAGCGAAGGTTAAATTGATTCGAGATAGGCTCAAGGTAGCCCAGTCCGCATGTAAGAGCTATGCAGATTCAAAGCGCAAGGCGATTGAATATGAAGTCGGAGACAGGGTATATCTTAGAGTATCCCCGCTTCGAGGAGTTAAGCGTTTTGGAGTTAAAGGAAAGTTAGCACCACGTTTCGTTGGACCGTATAAGATTTTGCAACGCATGGGAGAAGTTGCTTATAAGCTGGAATTGCCAGAAGGACTGTCAGGAGTTCATGATGTATTCCATGTTTCTCAGTTGAAGAAATGTCACCCCGAGATAGCAGAGATACCGTTAAGAGAAACAGTGCCACTGGAAGCAATTCAGTTGAAGGATGATTTAACATATGAGGAAAAACCGGTTAAGATTCTCGACTATGCCAGCAGAGTTACTCGCAGCAAGGTTATCAAGTTTTGCAAGGTTTAGTGGAGCCACCACACTGAAGATGAAGCCACCTAGGAAAGAGAGGAAGTTTTGCTCAAGGACCACCCTCACCTATTTTCTAGCCAACCCGAATCTCGAGGGCGAGATTCATCTTAAGGGGGTAGGTTTGTAACATCCCAAATTTTCAATTTGGAATGTTATACATTAGGTCATCATGCATATCATATTTTCTCGCATTTTTCCGATCCTAGAAAATTTCACGCAACTCAAGGACCCTCGGAGAGAGTTGGAGATTTCATTATTTTCATATTTGGGATTTCTCAAATTTTGAAAATAGGATCATTTGGATTTATTTATTTATCTTCAAAAGTTTTTCCGAAAAAAAAATTAAGAGAGGGAATAATATGACTTTCCCAACATTTAGGAAAAATGAAGATTTAATGAATAAATCAAATTTTGGTTTTTCGGAAGTTTATTTGCTTTAGGGAAAAAAATGAGTATTTTAAAAATATGCATTTTTGCCCCGTTTTAAAGTTCATTTTGTTTGACTCATTTTTAGGAGTCGGGGAAAATTAATTTTATTTAATTTGGAGTTCGTTCGGTTTTATTTTAAATTCGTTTAAGTTTTGTTTAAAAAAAACTAGCCGCCCGCCTGGGCCAAGGGCCCAGCCCAACCGCCCGGCCCAGCCGCCCCTCCCTCCTCCCTCGCCGCCCTGGAGGAGCCCCGCCGAACGCTGCCGAGTCCGGCTCGGACCCGCCCGCCCCCCTGGCTGCCCTCTCCCAAGGCACGGAGCCCCCTCCTATTTATACCACCCCCTCTCTCCTCATCCCGCCGCCGCCGCTCCTCCACCCGAGCCGCCGCCCTTGAAGCCGCCGCCGCCTGCCCGACCGCCGCCGCCACCCGCCGACCCGACCGCCACCCACCGCCTGTCGCCGACCCGCCGGAGCCGGAGCCCCGCCGGCGACTTCGGAGGTAGCCGACCTCGCCGCCCCGTCCGGTTTTGTCAAAACCGATCTGGTTTTTCGCGTTGTTCGTTTTTTTTAAAAAACCCTAGATTGGTTTTTTTCGGTTTTGTTATTTAGTGAACGCTCACCGACCCGCTCGTTTTAATGAACGTGTTAAATCGGATTAGATCTGTTAACGAACGTCCGTCGTTTTAACTGTTCGTCGCTTTTTCTTTTAATCGGATTTAATCCGTTATTTTCCGATTTCGATTTCCGATTCAATTTTTAAATCTGTTTATTTTCTCGCTCGTTTATCGGAATCAGGTGATTCAAGCGCCTGGAATTTCGTTACGAAACCGCCGTTCCGACCAACCTACTTAAACAAAGTTTTGCTATTGTAAAATTTTGACCTAGTTTCAAATTGCAAAAACCGAGTCGTTCTCTCTCGACTTTCGATTTTCGTTGCTTATTTTGATTTGATTCTTTTGCAACCAGGGTTCTTAAGTTGAACTCTCTGGTTAGATCTTTTATTCGAGATTTCCCCGTGCATTAGATGAGTACTTATTGTATGCTTGTTGTTTGTCTGCGTTAGATCACCCGGAGTGCGCCGCTTGTTACTTCGAATCTCTAGGTCTCGCGGATCATCAGCAAGGCAAGTAACACTTGATCATACCTTTTCTACTACCCAGTTTTATTGCATTAGATCAAACCCTCAAACACTTGCATGTTTAGGATCAGCTTAAATTGTGGGATGGGAAGTAGATTGAGGTAGTACCTATTACCTGTTTACTTATGAAACCTTGGGAGTTACTTCTACGTTTGCTTTTTATGCCATGCTATGCTAGTAGACGTGGATTGGGTGAGTGAATATCCATGACAGATGTGAGATTGTTAATCAATGGTTTATCTAAGGTGGCAACCTAAACACACATCTGGGTGGATTGAGGCACCTGGTTTCTATCAGGACTTGCCTGTATTTCTTCGGACCGCCACCTAGGCTCTAAGGGATCATAAGATTATTCAAATTGGAAACTTCCGTGTGCATCCACAAGCCAATTATGGGCTCTGGCATAGTTAAGTAAGTTGTGCGAACTCTTACGGGTAGGCTAGCTGATGTAGGGGATGTAGGTTGGTACGGTCTACCCACATGTAAGGTGCTAGTGCTTCTGAAAGACTGTGTCTCGGTCATCCGTTTCTCAAACACCATGTAGTGCGAGAACCAAGCGGAGGCGATCGAGTCTTGTGGGTGAAAGTGCGCAAACCTCTGCAGAGTGTATAAACTAATCATGATTAGCCGTGTCCCCGGTTATGGACGTTTTGAGTATCTAGTACTTGAATATCATGTGAATCTCAAGATGTTACTTCTAATAAATTTCATTGGGATTTGATGAGTACTTTTAATTGGGATTGAGGATGCTGTCAACCATTCTCAATGTTTAACAACCACCATGATAGTTAAATAAAATTATTCCTTTGTTGTAGGGAAAAATTAGCTTTATGCAAAAATGTAACCGTAGAGCTTTTCCACCAGCCATATATGCATGTAGTATAGGCTTATTCCTTCATTGCTCTCTATGTGTTACATTGCCAGATATTCCATGTGTCCGTTTGCTGGCTGCAACTTTCATGTTGCAGACTTTTCGATTTATTTAGTAAGGTGTTAGGTCGTGGTTCTATACTCAGTGATGCCGATGGAGTTGATGGACTCACTTATCTTCCAAGCCTTCCGCTGTTATTATTAGATGGCCTTAAGCCATATTATTGTAATAAGTTCCCTTGTGGATAACGATGTAATAAGTGTGTGATTGCTACTCTGCTATAAATCCTTCGAAGTACTGTGTGGTGTCAGCATTACTGATCCAGGGATGACACTGAGCACAGAGACTTGATCCATTCGGGTCTGGTCGCTACATTCTATCTCCGGAACCTGTCATGATTAGTAGAAACAAGAAACAAAATTCGAGAATAATGTTCCTATGAACTACTAGGATGTGGTTGTAAAGTGCTCACAGTAAAGCAAATATCAATATCTTACAAGTTCTTACCATGCGGCAGGTGGTGACAGGCAACCAGCGGTGTCAAATAACTCCGAAGATTGTGTAAAGCGATTGCGAGGGGAACGTACGTATACACGGTGTAGAAATATGTGGAGCTGGGTTGGCTATATATGGTAGCAAAAGATTAGCAATAATCAATTCAAAGATGCAATATTGAATAAACGCTCAACGACGGTACTGTGCTGGTCCTAGGCTAGACCGGACTAGAGACGCGAGCCTAGAACACTAATGAGGTCACGGCGTAGCACAACTAGCATCAATGAGGGATACTAAGTAGCTCTGGACATCAAGATACAAGTGAAGATCACAATGACAGTAAAGATAATGATGAAAAATAACTGCCAAGCAGGATATACAACAACTCTCTCTCCAACTTTCCTCTTGAAAAGTTTGAGCCAATTTTCTGATAACTTTTTTCAAAGAATGCTACTAACTCAAGCTTTCCAATGCAAAAAGAATCACTCAATTCCGAATTGATATGAGGAGTCAAAGAATTCTAAAACTGGCATGAAAAACTGGAATAAGCTGTGTCCGCGAACTTCGGAGGGCAAAAAGACCTATTTAGAAGACGATTTTGAGGTGTCAAATATTGAACTTGCCTCTGCAACTATTTAGATGCGGCTCGTCTCTAGCTTTCATTTGAATACTCGCGGAGCCAAAACGGACTTCATATGAGGAAGTTATGCCTGTTTTACTGAACAGTGCACAAAACAGATTCCAATCCGAATTCAACTACGAGATTGAGTCTAGATAGATCCGAATTTTGTTTTTTTTTCTTCTCTCTTTTTTTCCTCACACTTTTTTTTCTTTTTCTTTCTCTCTTTTTTTTCTCTGACTTTTTTTCTCTCCCTCTTTCCAAGACAAATTAGATAAGATGCAGGTTGGATCAAGCGAAGATGTGAACGACCTCAACTATGATTGTGACAATGAACTATGGGTAGCACGTGGTGGAAATTGATGGATGGTGTGGTGCACAACGGAAGGAATAACGATGCAGCGGCGACGTGACTAATGTGCACAGAACTCGAAACTCTAAGCGAACTAGACACTAAGACCAGCAACTCGACACGGCGATGCAACCGATAATTCAATAATGCAAACAATGAAAAGAAAATTGCAAAGGCTCAGAATGGCTTGGACAAAAAGGATGAATAGATCTAACTTTTTTGTGGCTTTTTCTTGGACAATAGGTAAGAAAATAAATGTAATCTAGGGGAAACTGGAAATTCTCACCGAGCAACCTGAAAATTGATACCACTTGATAGAGGCAAAGGTGTCCCGATGTTTCGATGAGATGGTGGCTATCGTTTTCTGTGGGAGTCGACCTTGACGATCCGACTACGAACGTGCGAGACGTCGCGCCTTAGCAATCGCTAAACCAACTTCCGAGGGTTATTGACCACGCCGGAGCACGATCAACCTGACCACGAGGGCCTGTTTCCTGCGAGCAAACGAAGAACAAGCAAGAAACTAAGATTGCAATCTGGATATTGCGAATATAAGAGGAAAGCTTTATTAATGAAGGTGGGGTTCTGTGACGCCTTGGTCTGGTCGTTAAACACAAACGAAGTACGCGAAGTTGCAGCTATGGCGAACTTTTGATCTAAACAAAACCCAAGGAAAAAGCTACTAGGTGGATCTACTTATATAGGAGCAAGGGGTGGTGGCCAAGGAGGTGGGAGGACATCCCAAGGCAGCCTAAAACCAACCCTAGGTCGTACAAGGCTCATGGCCCAAGTGAAGGTGATGCAACACCTTTGGACTTGTTGTTTGACTCGGATTCTGCTGCAGCGTCAGATTGTTTCGTCCATATCTCAATGCTCCGGACGAATTTAATGGTGAATCCAATTGGAGTGGAAAGAGGACGAAATCTACTTTCCAACAAAAAATGAATCACCCAAACCGGAGTCCGTATGAAAAAGTTCTTGCCGTTTTGAGTCAGGTATGTCTGTGCAGTCCGAATCTGAATCCAGAACGTGAGAGACTTGGACTCTATCTTCTCTTGGCCCAAAAGTGATGTGAAGGGACTTTTTGAACAGCACCTAAACTTCTCTTTTTCCCTTATATTCATATGTGGATTGTACAAATGTCCCATACACCTGCAATTAGACAAAACACAAAAGTGTGTGAAGTATTTTTGTTCTGGATAATATAAATAGATTATTGAATAGTTGACACTAGAAATCACCTGACAAGTATGCATGTATGCAATATTTTTGGTCGTATCCAAGGTAGTCATGTCCTCATCATCGATTTACATGTTTACAATATCCTGAGGAGAGACGTGTTCCTGCTGCTGTTTGTGCTTTCACTAGCTTTGCATGTGTTTGGAGGTCTGAACATTGTAGATTATATCCAGTTCCAGCTACTTGGGCTGCTTTGAAAACTGCTATGCGTACTCGTTGGGTTCCACCATATTATCAACGTGAATTACTTCAAAAATTGCAGCGCTTAAGACAAGGAAAAAATTCGGTAGAAGAATATTATTAGGAATTACAAACTGGCTTGATTAGGTGTGGTATTGTTGAGGAGAATGAAGCTATGCTTGCACGTTTTCTGG
This sequence comes from Aegilops longissima, assembly GCA_021605205.1. Taxonomy (NCBI): domain Eukaryota; kingdom Viridiplantae; phylum Streptophyta; class Magnoliopsida; order Poales; family Poaceae; genus Aegilops; species Aegilops longissima. The sequence goes on along the minus strand of CM038676.1, from coordinate 415,780,968 downwards.
GTGGATTAAATAGAGAGATTCAGACCTTTCTAGACTATAAGGATTATAATAATATCACTCGTTTATTCCATCTTGCTTGTAAAGCTGAACGTGAAGTGCAGGATCGACAGGCATTGGCGCGAACTAACTTTTCTGCAGGTCGACCTTCATCATGGACACCACGTGCATCATCTACTTCCACACGTTCTGCTACACCGGCACCTCCGTCGGCTGCCACCTCCAACCGTGATACAATAAAGCAGGCACGATCACCAATATCTGCCAAGAGCGCATCTGCTGGGCCTACACAGAGCTCTTCTTCTTCCATGGCGTCAACAGGGCACACAAGTGATATTATTTGTCGTCGTTGTAAGGGAAGAGGACATTTTGCGAGAGAATGCCAATCTCAGCGTGTGATGATTGCTACTGAGGATGGTGGGTATGAGTTCTCTAGTGACTATGATGAAGAGACTTTGGCTCTTATTACACATGAAGAACACGGTGGAGATGATTCTGATCATGAGACGAAATACATGGCTGCTGAAGATGCTGACAGGTATGAATGTTTAGTTGCTCAACGTGTTTTGAATGTGCAGGTTACACAAGCTGAGCAAAATCAGAGGCATAATTTGTTCCATACGAAGGGAGTTGTGAAGGAACGTTCTATTCGCGTCATCATAGATGGAGGGAGCTGCAACAACTTGGCTAGCATGGAGATGGTGGAGAAGCTATCTCTCACCACAAGACCACATCCACATCCTTACTACATCCAATGGTTCAACAACAGCGGCAAGGTTAAGGTAACACGTACTATTCGCGTGCATTTTAGTATCTCTACATATGCTGATTATGTTGATTGTGATGTGGTACCTATGCAAGCATGTTCCTTATTACTTGGTAGACCATGGCAATTTGATAAAATTTCTGTACACCATGGTAGAAACAATCAGTATACTCTTGTTCATAAGGATAAAATATTACTTTGCTTCCTATGACTCCTGATTCCATTTTGAAAGATGATATTAATAGAGCTAATAAAGCAAAACATGAAAAAAATAAGAGTGAAAATCAGATTGTGGCAAAAGAATTTGAGCAACAAATGAAGCCTAATAATAAACCATCTAGTGTTGCTTCTGAAATTAAATTGAAAAGTGCATGTTTACTTGCCACCAAATCTGATATTGATGAGCTAGATTCTAGCAAATCTGTTTGCTATGCTTTTGTGTGCAAAGAGGCATTATTTTCATTCGAGGACGTGCCTTCCTCTTTGCCCCCTGCTGTCACTAACATTTTGCAGGAGTTCGCTGACGTCTTCCCATAAGACGTGCCACTGGGATTACCACCTATTCGAGGGATTGAGCATCAAATTGACTTAATTCCCGGTGCATCGCTACCCAACCGTGCAGCATACCGTACCAATCCATAGGAGACGAAGGAGATTATGCGTCAAGTACAGGAGCTGCTCGACAAAGGTTATATACGCGAATCTCTTAGTCCTTGTGCTGTTCCTATTATACTAATGCCTAAAAAGGATGGTACATCGCGTATGTGTGTTGATTGTAGAGGCATTAATAATATTACTATTCGTTATCGTCATCCTATTCCTAGGCTAGATGATATGCTTGATGAATTGAGTGGCTCTACAATATTCTCCAAAGTTGATTTGCGTAGTGGATACCATCAAATTCGTATGGAATTGGGAGATGAATGGAAAACAGCATTTAAAACTAAGTTTGGTTTATATGAGTGGTTAGTCATGCCCTTTGGGTTAACTAATGCACCTAGTACTTTCATGAGACTAATGAACGAAGTTTTACATGCTTTCATTGGACGATTTGTGGTAGTCTATTTTGATGATATACTGATTTATAGCAAATCTTTGGAAGAACATTTGGAACATTTACGTGCTGTTTTTAATGCTCTACGTGATGCACATTTGTTTGGTAACCTTGGGAAGTGCACCTTTTGCACCGACTGAGTATCTTTTCTTGGCTATGTTGTTACTCCACAAGGATTTGAAGTTCATAAAGCCAAGATTGAAGCTATTGAGAGTTGGCCGCAGCCCAAAACGGTCACACAAGTGAGGAGTTTTCTTGGACTCGCTGGTTTCTATAGGCGTTTTGTGAGAGATTTTAGCACCATTGCTGCACCTCTCAACGAGTTTACAAAAAAGGATGTGCCTTTTGTTTGGGGTACCGCACAGGAAGAAGCCTTCACGGTATTGAAAGATAAGTTGACACATGCTCCTTTACTTCAACTTCCTGACTTTAATAAGACTTTTGAGCTTGAATGTGATGCTAGTGGAATTGGCTTAGGAGGTGTGTTATTACAAGATGGCAAACCTGTTGCATACTTTTCTGAAAAATTGAGTGGGCCTAGTCTGAACTATTCTACTTATGATAAAGAATTATATGCTCTTGTTCGGACTTTAGAGACATGGCAACATTACTTATGGCCCAAAGAATTTGTTATACATTCTGATCATGAATCTTTGAAACATATTAGAAGTCAAGCTAAACTGAATCGTAGACATGCTAAATGGGTTGAATTCATTGAGACTTTCCCTTATGTCATTAAACACAAGAAGGGTAAAGAAAATGTTATTGCTGATGCTTTGTCTCGTCGCTATACTATGCTTTCACAACTTGACTTCAAAATATTTGGTTTGGAGACCATCAAAGATCAATATGTGCATGATGCTGATTTTAAAGAAGTAATGCGGAATTGTAAAGAAGGAAGAACATGGAACAAGTTCGTTGTTAATGATGGTTTTGTGTTCCGTGCTAACAAGCTATGCATTCCTGCTAGCTCTGTTCGTCTTTTGTTGTTGCAGGAGGCGCATGGAGGAGGATTAATGGGACACTTTGGCGTGAAGAAGACGGAGGACGTACTTGCTACACATTTCTTTTGGCCAAAGATGAGACGGGATGTTGAGCGTTTTGTTGCTCGCTGCACTACATGTTAAAAATCTAAGTCACGACTCAATCCTCATGGTTTATATATGCCTTTGCCTGTGCCTAGTGTTCCTTGGGAGGATATATCTATGGACTTTGTTTTAGGTTTACCTCGAACAAAGAAGGGAGGATAGCATATTTGTTGTCGTGGATAGATTCTCTAAAATGGCACACTTTATACCATGTCATAAAAGCGATGATTTGTTAATGTTGCTGATTTGTTCTTTCGTGAAATTATTCGCTTGCATGGTGTGCCAAATACTATTGTTTCAGACCGTGATACTAAATTTCTTAGCCACTTTTGGAGATGCTTATGGGCTAAGTTGGGGACTAAACTGCTTTTTAGTACTACTTGTCACCCCCAAACTGATGGACAAACTGAAGTAGTCAATAGAACATTGTCTACTATGCTTAGGGCTGTTTTGAAGAATAATAAGAAAATGTGGGAAGAATGCTTGCCTCATATTGAATTTGCTTATAATCGTTCGTTGCATTCTACTACTAAGATGTGCCCTTTTGAAATTATGTATGGTTTCCTACCTCGTGCACCCATTGATTTGTTGCCTCTTCCATCTTCGGAGAAGGTTAATTTTGATGCTAAAGAACATGCTGAATTGATTTTAAAAATGCATGAGTTAACTAAGGAAAACATTGAGAGTATGAATGCTAAATATAAACTTGCTGGAGATAAGGGTAGAAAACATGTTGTCTTTGCACCTGGAGATCTTGTTTGGTTACATTTGCGTAAGGATAGGTTTCTAATTTGCGCAAATCAAAGCTAATGCCACGTCTTGATGGTCCATTTAAGGTGTTAGAGAAAATAAATGATAATGCATATAAACTTGAGCTGCCCGCAGATTTTGGGGTTAGTCCCACTTTTAACATTGCAGATTTGAAGCCTTATTTGGGTGAGGAAGATGAGCTCCGTCGAGGACGACTTCATTTCAAGAAGGGAGGATGATGAGGACATCAATACCATTGTTACACCCACAACCCCTGCTGCTATACATCTTGGACCAATTACTAGAGCTCACAAGACGCCAATTGAATTATCGGTACTTGGTAACGATTCCAATGTTCATGAGAATATGATGCTGCCTAAATTGGATACATTTGTTTTGCTTACAAATGAAGGGCCTACCATGGACAAGAAAGATGAACCTTGGAGCAAGTTCAAGCATGGAGATGTTGGCATGCTAAGGGGAACAAGAACGGAGTTACAAGTGATGATTCCAGGACTTTGAAGCCACCATAATGAGTGCATGAGGCCTTGGACGAAATATACAAGATGCCACTTCATAATATTCGTCCATAGGTTATTCTAGGTGCTCGTCACCTTATTATGGGGCCAGGCCCATGTAATTTCGAAATACTTAAGTATAGGCTGTTTTAGAGTCCGTATGTGTGGGGAAACAAGAGTTAGGGTTGGTTTGGACCCCTCCCTCAAGGGCCACAAAATTCCTCCTCTTCCTCCATATATACAGCCCTTAGGGCGTCGCTTAGACTTTGGGTTTTTAGATTAAAGTTCGCCATAGCTGCAACTTCACAGATTTCGCTTGTGTTCAACGACTGCACCAAGCGCCATGTAACCCCACCTTCATTAATAAAGCTTTCCTCTTTTATTCGCAATATCCAGATTGCAATCTCAGTTTCTTGCTTGTTCTTCGTTTGCTCGCAGGAAATAGACCCTCGTGGTCAGGTTGATCGTGCTCTGGCGTGGTCAATAACCCCTCGGAAGTTGGTTTAGCGATTGCTAAGGCGCGACGTCTTTGCACGTTCGTAGTCGGATCGCCAAAGTCGACTCCCACAAAAAACGATTGCTATCTCATCGAAACATCGGGACACCTATGCCTCTATCGGATGGCCCGTGATGTTGTTCAGTTAAATTTTAATCCGTTCCTTGAGAAAGCAAAGTTGAAAGATGATGGTAGCAATTACACGGACCGTGTCCGTAACTTGAGGATTATCCTCATTGCTGCAGAGAAGAATTACGTCCTGGAAGCACCGCTGGGTGCTAGGCGTGCTGCAGATGCAACTGACAACGTTAAAAACGTCTGGCACAGCAAAGCTGATGACTACTCGATAGTTAAGTGTGCCATGCTTTACGGCTTAGAACCGGGACTTCAACGACGTTTTGAACGTCATGGAGCATATGAGATGTTCCGGGAGTTGAAGTTAATATTTCAAGCAAATGCCCGGATTGAGAGATATGAAGTCTCCAATAAGTTCTACAGCTGCAAGATGGAGGAGAATAGTTATGTCAGTGAACATATACTCAAAATGTCTGGGTATAATAATCACTTGATTCAACTGGGAGTTAATCTTCCGGATGAAAGTGTCATTGATAGAATTCTTCAATCACTGCCACCAAGCTACAAGAGCTTCGTGATGAACTATAATATGCAAGGGATGGATAAGACAATTCCCGAGCTCTTCACAATGCTAAAGGCTGCGGAGGTAGAAATCAAGAAGGAGCATCAAGTGTTGATGGTCAACAAGACCACCTGTTTCAAGAAAAAGGGCAAAGGGAAGAAGAAGGGGAACTTCAAGAAGAACAACAAACAAGTTGATGCTCAAGAGAAGAAACCTATGTCTGGACCTAAGCCTGAGACTGAGTGCTTCTACTGCAAACAGACTGGTCAATGGAAGCAGAACTGCCCCAAGTATTTGGCGGATAAGAAGGATGGCATGGTGAACAAAGGTATATGTGATATACATGTTATTGATGTGTACCTTACTAAAGCTTGTAGTAGCACCTGGGTATTTGATACTGGTTCTATTGCTAATATTTGCAACTCGAAACAGGGACTACGAATTGAGCGAAGATTGGCTAAGGACGAGTGACGATACGCGTGGGAAATGGTTCCAAAGTCGATGTGATCGCCGTCGGCACGCTACCTCTACATCCACCTTCGGGATTACTTTTAGACCTAAATAATTGTTATTTGGTGCCAGCGTTAAGCATGAACATTATATCTAGATCTTGTTTGATGCGAGACGGTTATTCATTTAAATATGAGAATAATGGTTGTTCTATTTATATGAGTAATATCTTTTATGGTCATGCACCCTTGAAGAGTGGTCTATTTGTGTTGAATCTCGATAGTAGTAATACACATATTCATAATGTTGAAGCCAAAATATGCATAGTTGATAATGATAGTGCAACTTATTTGTGGCACTGCCGTTTGGGTCATATTGGTGTAAAGCGCATGAAGAAACTCGATACAGATGGACTTCTGGAATCACTTGCTTATGAATCACTTGGTACTTGCGAACCATGCCTCTTGGGCAAGATGACTAAAACACCGTTCTCCGGAACAATGGAAAGAGCAATAGATTTATTGGAAATCATACATACTGATGTATGTGGTCCAATGAATATTGAGGCTCGCGGCGGGTATCGTTATTTCCTCACCTTCACAGATGGTTTGAGCAGATATGGGTATATCTACTTAATGAAACATAAATTTAAAACATTTGACAAGTTCAAAGAATTTCAGAGTGAAGTGGAAAATCATCGTAACAAGAAAATAAAGTTTCTACGATCTGATCGTGGAGGAGAATATTTGAGTTACGAGTTTGGTCTACATTTGAAACAATGCGGAATAGTTTTGCCACTCACACCACCCGGAACACCATAGTGTAATGGTGTGTTTGAACGTCATAATCATACTTTACTAGATATGGTGCGATCTATGATGTCTCTTACTGATTTACCGCTAAAGTTTTGGGGTTATGCTTTAGAGACGGCTGCATTCACGTTAAATAGGGCACCATCAAAATCCTTTGAGACGACGCCTTATGAACTGTGGTTTGGCAAGAAACCAAAGTTGTCGTTTCTTAAAGTTTGGGGCTGTGATGCTTATGTGAAAAAGCTTCAACCTGATAAGCTTGAACCCAAATCGGAGAAATGTGTCTTCGTAGGATACCCAAAGGAAACTATTGAGTACACCTTCTATCACAGATCCGAAGGCAAGACATTTGTTGCTAAGAATGGATCCTTTCTAGAGAAGGAGTTTCTCTCGAAAGAAGTGAGTGGGAGGAAAGTAGAACTTGATGAGGTAACAGTACCTGCTCCCTTATTGGAAAGTAGTTCATCACAGAAACCGGTTTCTCTGACACCTACACCAATTAGTGAGGAAGCTAATGATGTTGATCATGAATCTTCAGATCAGGTTACTACCGAACCTCATAGGTCAACCAGAGTAAGATCCGCACCAGAGTGGTACGGTAATCCTGTTCTGGAAGTAATGTTACTTGATCATGGCTTGAGGCCATGAAATCTGAGATGGGATCCATGTATGAGAACAAAGTGTGGACTTTGGTTGACTTGCCCGATGATCATCAGGCCATAGAAAATAAATGGATCTTCAAGAAGAAGACTGACGCTGACGGTAATGTTACTGTCTACAAAGCTCGACTTGTTGCGAAAGGTTTTCGACAAGTTCAAGGGGTTGACTATGATGAGACTTTCTCACCCGTGGTGATGCTTAAGTCTGTCCGAATCATGTTAGTAATTGCCGCATTTTATGATTGTGAAATTTGGCAAATGGATGTCAAAACTGCATTCCTGAATGGATTTCTAGAAGAAGAGTTGTATATGATGCAACCAGAAGGTTTTGTTGATCCAAAGGGTGCTAACAAAGTGTGCAAGCTCCAGCGATCCATTTATGGACTGGTGCAAGCCTCTCGGAGTTGGAATAAATGTTTTGATAGTGTGATCAAAGCATATGGTTTTATACAGACTTTTGGAGAAGCCTGTATTTACAAGAAAGTGAGTGGGAGCTGCTACCTCTTGAGCATTGCGTTGGATTTCCTTGAAGAGGAAAGGATGATGCAGCAAAGTAGCATAAGTATTTCCCTCAGTTTTTGATAACCAAGGTATCAATCCAGTAGGAGGCTACGCGCAAGTCCCTCGTACCTGCACAAAACAAATAACTCCTCGCAACGAAGGCGATAAGGGGTTGTCAATCCCTTCACGGTCACTTACGAGAGTGAGATCTGATAGATATGATAGGATAATATTTTTGGTATTTTTGTGATAAAGATGCAAAGTAAAATAAAAGCAAAGTAAAAAAGCAAAGGAAATAACTAAGTATTGGAAGATTAATATGATGAAGATAGACCCGGGGGCCATAGATTTCACTAGTGGCTTCTCTCAAGAGCATAATTATTTTACGGTGGGTGAACGAATTACTATTGAGCAATTGACAGAATTGAGCATAGTTATGAGAGTGTCTAGGTATGATCATGTATGTAGGCATCACGTCCGAGACAAGTAGACCGACTCTGCCTGCATCTACTACTATTACTCCACTCATCAACCGCTATCCAAAGATGCATCTAGAGTATTAAGTTCATGAAAACAGAGTAACGCTTAAGCAAGATGACATGATGTAGAGGATAAATTCATGCAATATGATAAAACCCCATCTTGTTATCCTCGATGGCAACAACACAATACATGCCTTGCTGCCCCTCATCACACCGGGAAAGGACACCGCAAGATTGAACCCAAAGCTAAGCACTTCTCCCATTGCAAGAAAGATCAATCTAGTAGGCCAAACCAAACTGATAATTCGAAGAGACTTGCAAAGATAACCAATCATACATAAAAGAATTCAGAGAAGATTCAAATATTGTTCATAGATAATCTTGATCATAAACCCACAATTCATCGGTCTCAACAAACACACCGCAAAAAGAAGATTACATCGAATAGATCTCCACAAGAGCGAGGGAGAACATTGTATTGAGATCCAAAAAGAGAGAAGAAGTCATCTAGCTACTAAACATGGACCCGAAGGTCTGAGGTAAACTACTCACACTTCATCGGAGAGGCTATGGTGATGATGTAGAAGCCCTCCGTGATGGATGCCCCTCCCGGAGCTCCTAACAGGCCCCAAGATGGGATCTCGTGGGCATGAAGGTTGCGGCGGTGGAATTAGGTTTTGGCTCCGATTCGATCGTTTGTGGGTACGTAGGTATATATAGGAGGAAGGAGTACGTCGGTGGAGCAACAGGGGGCCCACGAGGGTGGAGGGCGCGCCCCCCTACCTCATGGCCTCCTCTTTTATTTCTTGACATAGGGTCCAAGTCTCCCGGATCATAATCTTCCTAAAAATCACGTTCCCGAAGGTTTCATTCCGTTTGGACTCCGTTTGATATTCCTTTTCTGCGAAACTCTGAAATAGGCAAAAAAAAACAATTCTGGGCTGGGCCTTGGGTTAATAGGTTAGTCCCAAAAATAATATAAAAGTGAATAATAAAGCCCAATAATGTCCAAAACAGTAGATAATATAGCATGGAGCAATCAAAAATTATATATACGTTGGAGACGTATCAGGAGCTCTGTAGCATTTCTAATATTATATGTGGATGACATATTGTTAATTGGAAATGATATAGAATTTCTGGATAGCAAAAAGGATACTTGAATAAGAGTTTTTCAATGAAAGACCTCGATGAAGCTACTTATATATTGGGCATCAAGATCTATAGAGATAGATCAAGACGCTTAATTGCACTTTCACAAAGCACATACCTTGATAAAGTTTTGCAATAGTTCAAAATGGATCAAGCAAAGAAAGGGTTCTTGCCTGTGTTACAAGGTGTGAAGTTGAGTCAGAATCAATGCCCGACCACTGCAGAAGATAGAGAAAAAATGAGAAGTGTTCCCTATGCTTCAGCCATAGGCTCTATCATGTATGCAATGCTGTGTACCAGAACTGATGTGTGCCTTGCTATTAGTTTAGCAGGGAGGTACCAAAGTAATTCAGGAGTGGATCACTGGACAACGGTCAAGAACATCCTAAAATACCTGAAAAGGACAAAGGATATGTTTCTCGTTTATGGAGGTGACAAAGAGCTCGTCGTAAGTGGTTACGTCGATGAAAGCTTTGACACTGATCCGGACGATTCTAAATCGCAAACCGGATACGTGTTTATATTGAATGGTGGAGCTGTCAGTTGGTGCAGTTCTAAACAAAGCATCATGGTGGGAGCTACATGTGAAGCGGAGTAAATAGCTGCTTCAAAAGCAGCAAATGAAGGAGTCTGGATGAAGGAGTTCATATCTGATCTAGGTGTCATACCTAGGCATCGGGTCCAATGAAAATCTTTTGTGACAATACTAGTGCAATTGCCTTGGCAAAGGAATCCAGATTTCACAAGAGAACCAAGCACATCAATGAAGGAAATATGCCCTAGAGGCAATAATAAAGTTACTGTTTATTTCCTTATTTCATGATAAATGTTTATTATTCATGCTAGAATTGTATTAACCAAAAACTTAGTACATGTGTGGATACATAGACAAAGAGAGTGTCACTAGTATGCCTCTACTTGACTAGCTCGTTGAATCAAAGATGGTTAAGTTTCCTAACCATAGACATGAGTTGTCATTTGATTAACGGGATCACATCATTAGAGAATGATGTGATTGACTTGACCCATTCCGTTAGCTTAGCATTCGATCGTTTAGTATATTTCTATTGATTTCTTCATGACTTATACATGTTCCTATGACTATGAGATTATGCAACTCCCGAATACCGGAGGAACACGTTGTGTGCTACCAAATATCACAACGTAACTGGGTGATTATAAAGGTGCTCTACAGGTGTCTCCGATGGTACTTATTGAGTTGGCATAGATCGAGATTAGGATTTGTCACTCTGATTGTCGGACAGGTATCTCTGGGCCCTCTCAGTAATGCACATCACTATAAGCCTTGCAAGCAATGCAACTAATGAGTTAGTTATGGGATGATGTAATACGGAACGAGTAAAGAGACTTGCCGGTAACGAGATTGAACTAGGTACTGAGATACCGATGATCGAATCTCGGGCAAGTAACATAGCGATGACAAAGGGAACAACGTATGTTGTTATGCGGTTTGACCGATAAAGATCTTCGTAGAACATGTAGGAGCCAATATGAGCATCCAGGTTCCGCTATTGGTTATTGGCCGGAGATGTGTCTCGGTCATGTCTACATAGTTCTCGAACCCGTAGGGTACGCACGCTTAACGTTCGGTGACGATCGGTATTATGAGTTTATGTGTTTTGATGTACCGAAGATAGTTCAGAGTCCCGGATGAGATCGGGGACATGACGAGGAGTCTCGAAATGGTCGAGACATAAAGATCTATATATTGGACGACTATATTCGGACATCGGAAAGGTTCCGAGTGATTCGGGTATTTTTCGGAGTACCGGAGAGTTAGGGGAATTCGTGTTGGGCCTTAATGGGCCATACGGGAAAGGAGAGAAAGGCCTCAAAGGGTGGCCGCACCCCTCCCCATGGACTCGTCCGAATTGGACTAGGGAGGGGGGCGCCCCCTTCCTTCCTTCTCCTTCTCCCTTCCCTTTTTCCTATTCCATGTGGGAGGTAGAATCCTACTAGGACTAGGGAGTCCTAGTAGGACTCCACACTTGTGCGCCCCCTATGAGGGCCGGCCTCCTCCTCCCTCCATCCTTTATATACATGGCCAGGGGGCACCCCATAGACACACAAGTTCATCATTGATCTTTTAGCCGTGTGCGGTGCCCCCCCTCCACCATAATCCACCTCGGTCATATAGTAGCGGTGCTTAGGTGAAGCCCTGCGTCGGTAGCATCATCATCACCATCATCACACCGTTGTGCTGACGGAACTCTCCCTCGAAGCTCTGCTGGATCGTGAGTTCGTGGGACGTCACCGAGTTGAACGTGTGCTGAACTCGGAGGTGTCGTGCGTTCGGTACTTGGATCGATCGCATCGTGAAGATGTACGACTACATCAACCGCGTTGTCATAACGCTTCCGCTTACGGTCTACGAGGGTACGTGGATGACACTCTCCCCTCTCGTTGCTATGCATCACCATGATCTTGCGTGTGCGTAGGATTTTTTTTTGAAATTACTGCGTTCCCCAATAGTGGCATCCGAGCCAGTTCTATGTGTAGATGTTAGATGCACGAGTAGAACACAAGTGAGTTGTGGGCGATAATAGTCATACTGCTTACCAGCATGTCATACTTTGATTCGGCGGTATTGTGGGATGAAGCGGCCCGGACCGACATTACGCGTACGCTTACGCGAGACTGGTTCTACCGACGTGCTTCGCACACAGGTGGCTGGCGGGTGTCAGTTTCTCCAACTTTAGTTGAATCGAGTGTGGCTACGCCCGATCCTTGTTGAAGGTTAAAACAACACATACTTGACGAAAAATTGTTGTGTTTTATGCGTAGGTAAGAACGGTTCTTGCTCAGCCTGTAGCAGCCACTTAAAACTTGCAACAACAAAGTAGAGGACGTCTAACTTGTTTTTGCAGGGCATGTTGTGATATGATATGGTCAAGACATGATGAGATATAAATTGTTGTATGAGATGATCATGTTTTTGAAATTATCAGCAATTGGCAGGAGCCTTATGGTTGTCTCTTTATTGCATAAGACTCAAGTGCCATGTAATTGTTTTACTTTATCGCTATGCGATAGCAATAGTTGCAAGAGCAATAGTTGGCGAGACGACCATATGACGACACATTGATAGAGATCAAGATGATAGAGATCATGGTGTCATGCCAGTGACGATAGAAATCATGACGATACTTTGGAGATGGAGATCAAAGGCACAAGATGATGATGGCCATATCATGTCACATATTTTGATTGCATGTAATGTTTATCTTTTATACATCTTATTTTGCTTGGTTCGGCGGTAGCTTTATAAGATGATCCCTTACTCAAATTTCAAGGTATAAGTGTTTTCCCTGAGTATGCATGGTTGCGACAGTTCTTCGCGCTGAGACACCACGTGATGAGTGGGTGTGATAAGCTCTACGTTCACATACAACGGGTGCAAGCCAGTTTTGCACACGCAGAATACTCAGGCTAAACTTGACGAGCCTAGCATATGCAGATATGGCCTGGAACACTGAGACCGAAAGGTCGAGCGTGAATCATATAGTAGATATGATCAACATAGTGATGTTCACCATTGAAAACTACTCCATCTCACGTGATGATCGGTTATGGTTTAGTTGATATGGATCACGTGATCACTTAGATGATTATAGGGATGTCTATCTAAGTGGGAGTTCTTAAGTAATATGATTAATTGAACTTAAATTTATCATGAACTTAGTACCTGATAGTATTTTGCTTGTCTATGTTGTTGATAGATGGCCCGTGCTGTTGTTCCGTTGAATTTTTATGCGTTCCTTGATAAAGCAAAGTTGAAAGATGATGGTAGAAATTACACGGACTGGGTCCGTAACTTGAGGATTATCCTCATTGCTGCACAGAAGAATTACGTCATGGAAGCACCGCTGGGTGCCGAACTGCTGCAGATGTAACCGACGACGTTAAGAACGTCCCGCGAGCAAAGCTGATGTCTACTCGATAGTTCAATGTGCCATGCTTTACGGCTTAGAACCGGGACTTCAACGACGTTTTGAACGTCATGGAGCATATGAGATGCTCCAGGAGTTGAAGTTAATATTTCAAGCAAATGCCCGGATCTAATAAGTTGTACAGCTGCAAGATGGAGGAGAATAGTTCTGTCAGTGAACATATACTCAAAATGTCTGGGTATAACAATCACTTGATTCAACTGGGAGTTAATCTTCCGGATGATAGTGTCATTGACAGAATTCTTCAATCACTACCACCAAACTACAAGAGCTTCGTGATGAACTATAGTATGCAAGGGATGGATAAGACAATTCCCGAGCTCTTCGCAATGCTAAAGGCTGCGGAGGTAGAAATCAAGAAGGAGCATCAAGTGGTGATGGTTGACAAGACCACTAGTTTCAAGAAAAGGGCAAAGGGAAGAAGGGGAACTTCAAAAATAACGGCAAACAAGTTGCTGCTCCCGTGAAGAAGCCCAAAGCTAGACCCAAGCCGGAAACTGAGTGCTTCTACTGCAAAGGAAATGGTCACTGGAAGTGGAACTGCCCTAGATACTTGGCGGATAAGAAGGATGGCAAAGTGATAAAAGGTATATTGGATATACATGTTATTGATGTGTACTTACTAGTGTTTATAGCAACCCCTCGACATTTGATACTGGTTCAGTTGCTAAGAGTAGTAACTCAAAACGGGAGTTGCAGAATGAACAAAAACTAGTTAAGGGCGAGATGACGATGTGTGTTGGAAGTAGTTCCAAGATTGATATGATCATCATCGCACACTCCCTATACTTTCGGGATTAGTGTTGAACGTAAATAAGTGTTATTTAGTGTTTGCGTTGAGCATGAATATGATTTGATCATGTTTATTGCAATACGGTTATTCATTTAAGTTAGAGAATAATTGTTGTTCTGTTTACATGAATAAAACCTTCTTTGGTCATACACCCAATGAAAATGCTTTGTTGGATCTCGATCGTAGTAATACACATATTCATAATATTGAAGCCAAAAGATGCAAAGTTAATAATGATAGTGCAACTTTTTTGTGGCACTGCCGCTTAGGTCATATTGGTGTAAAGCGTATGAAGAAACTCCATGCTGATGGGATTTTGGAATCATTTGATTATGAATCACTTGATGCTTGCGAACCATGCCTCATGGGCAAGATGACTAAAACGCCGTTCTCCGGAACAATGGAGCGAGCAAAAAATTTGTTGGAAATCATACATACTGATGTATGTGGTCCAATGAATATTGAGGCTCGCGACGGGTATCGTTATTTTCTCACCTTCACTGACGATTTGAGAAGATATGGGTATATCTACTTAATGAAACATAAGTCTGAAACATTTGAAAAGTTCAAAGAATTTCAGAGTAAAGTGGAAAATCATCGTAACAAGAAAATAAAGTTTCTACGATCTGATCGTGGAGGAGAATATTTGAGTTACGAGTTTGGTCTACATTTGAAACAATGCGGAATAGTTTCGCAACTCACGCTTCCCGGAACACCACAACGTAATGGTGTGTCCGAACGTCGTAACCGTACTTTACTAGATATGGTGCGATCTATGATGTCTCTTACTGATTACCGCTATCATTTTGGGGTTATGCTTTAGAGACGGCTGCATTCAAGTTAAATAGGGCACCATCAAAATCCATTGAGACGACGCCTTATGAACTATGGTTTGGTAAGAAACCAAAGTTGTCGTTTCTCAAAGTTTGGGGCTGCGATGCTTATGTGAAAAAGCTTCAACCTGATAAGCTCGAACCCAAATTGGAGAAATGTGTCTTCATAGGATACCCACAGGAAACTGTTGGGTACACTTTCTATCACAGATCCGAAGGCAAGACATTTGTTGCTAAAAATGGATCCTTTCTAGAGAAGGAGTTTCTCTCGAAAGAAGTGAGTCGGAGGAAACTAGAACTTGATGAGGTAACTGGACCTGCTCCCTTATTGGAAAGTAGTTCATCACAGAAACTGGTTCCTGTGACACCTACACCAATTAGTGAGGAAGCTAATGATGTTGATCATGAAACTTCAGATCAAGTTACTACCGAACCTCATAGGTCAACTAGAGTAAGATCCGCACCAGAGTGATACGGTAATCCTATTCTGGAGGTCATGTTACTTGACCAAGGCGAACCTACGAACTATGAAGAAGCGATGGTGAGCCCAGATTCCGTGAAATGGCTTGAGGCCATGAAATCTGAGATGGGATCCATGTATGAGAACAAAGTATAGACTTTGATTGACTTGCCCGTTGATCGGTGAGCCATTGAGAGTAAATGGATCTTTAAGAGGAAGACGGACATTGATAGTAGTGTTACTATCTACAAAGCTCTAATTGTCGCAAAAGGTTTTCGACAAGTTCAAGGTGTTGACTACGATGAGATTTTCTCACTCGTAGCGATGCTTAAGTCTATCCGAATCATGTTAGCAATTGCTGCATTTTATGAAATCTGGCAAATGGATAACAAAACTGCACTCCTTAATGGATTTATTAAAGAAGAGTTGTATATGATGCAACTAGAAGGTTTTGTCGATCCTAAAGGTGCTAACATAATGTGCAAGCTCCAGGGATCCATCTATGGACTGGTGCAAGCATCTCGGAGTTGGAATATATACTTTGATGAGTTGATCAAAGCATATAGTTTTATACAGACTTGCGGTGAAGCCTGTATTTACAAGAAAGTGAGTGGGAGCACTATAGCATTTCTAATAAGTATATGTGAATGACATATTGTTGAACAGAAGTAATGTAGAATTTTCTGGAAAGCATAAATGAGTATTTGAAAGGAGTTTTTCAAAGAAAGTCCTCGGTGAAGCTGGTTACATATTGAGCATCAAGATCTATAGAGATAGATCAAGACGCTTGATAAGTTTTTTCAATGTGTACATACCTTGACAAATTTTTGAAGTAGTTCAAAATGGAACAGTCAAAGAAGGAGTTCTTGCCTGTATTGCAAGGTGTAAAATTGAGTAAGACTCAAAGCCTAACCACGGCAGAAGATAGAAAGAGAATGAAAGTCATTCCCTATGCCTCAGCCATAGGTTCTATAAAGTATGCCATGCTGTGTACCAGATCTATTGTATACCCTACACTGAGTTTGGCAAGGGAATACAATAGTGATCTAGGAGTAGATCACATGACAGCGGTCAAAATTATCCTTAGTGGAATAAGGATATGTTTCTCGATTATGGAGGTGACAAAAGGTTCGTCGCAAAGAGTTACGTCGATGCAAGCTTTGACACCGATCTGGATGACTCGAAGTCTCGATCTAGATACATATTGAAAGTGGGAGCAATTAGCTAGAGTAGCTCCGCGCAGAGCATTGTTGACATAGAAATTTGCAAAATACAAACGGATCTGAATATGGCACACCCGTTGACTAAACTTCTCTCACAAGAAAATCATGATCACACCTTAGTACTCTTTGGTTGTTAATCACATGGCGATGTGAACTAAGATTACTGACTCTAGTAAACCCTTTGAGTGTTGGTCACATGGCGATGTGAACTATGGGTGTTAATCACATGGTGATGTGAACTATTGGAGTTAAATCACATGTCGATGTGAACTAGATTATTGACTCTAGTGCAAGTGGGAGACTGACGGAAATATGCCCTAGAGGCAATAATAAAGTTATTATTTATTTCCTTATTTCATGATAAATGTTCATTATTCATGCTAGAATTATATTAATCGGAAACTTAGTACATGTGTGGATACATAGACAAACAGAGTTTTACTAGTATGCCTCTACTTAACTAGCTCGTTGAATCAAAGATGGTTAAGTTTCCTAGCCATAGACATGAGTTGTCATTTGATTAACGGGATCAAATCATTAGATAATGATGTGATTGACTTGTCCCATTCCGTTAGCTTAGCATTCGATCGTTTAGCTTCATGACTTATACATGTTCCTATGACTATGAGATTATGCAACTCCCGAATACCGGAGGAACACTTAGTGTGCTACCAAACGTCACAACATAACTGAGTGATTATAAAGGTAATCTACAGGTGTCTCCGATGGTACTTGTTGAGTTGGCATAGATCGAGATTAGAATTTATCACTCCGATTGTCGGAGTGGTATCTCGGGGCCCTCTCAGTAATGCACATCACTATAAGCCTTGCAAGCAATGCAACTAATGCGTTAGTTGCGGGATGATGTATTACGGAACGAGTAAAGAGACTTGCCAGTAACGAGATTGAACTAGGTATTGAGATACCGACAATCGAATCTCGGGCAAATAACATACCGATGACAAAGGGAACAACGTATGTTGTTATGCGGTTTGGCCGATAAAGATCTTCGTAGAATATGTAGGAGCCAATATGAGCATACAGGTTCCGCTGTTGGTTATTGACCGGAGATGTGTCTCGGTCATGTCTACATAGTTCTCGAACCCGTAGGGTCCGCACGCTTAACGTTTGATGACGATCTATATTATGAGTTTATATATTTTGATGTAACGAAGATAGTTCGGAGTCCCGGATGAGATCGGGGACATGACGAGGAGTCTCGAAATGGTCGAGACGTAAAGATCGATATATTGGACGACTATATTTGGACATCGGAAAGGTTCCGAGTGATTCGGGTATTTTTCGGAGTACCCGAGAGTTACGGGAATTCGTATTGGGTCTTAATGGACCATACGGGAAAGGAGAGAAAGGCCTCAAAGGGTGGCCGCACCCCTCCACATGGACTGGTCCCAATTGGACTAGGGAGGGGGGGCGCCCCCTTCCTTCCTTCTCCTTCTCCCTTCCCGTTTCCTATTCCATTTGAGAGGTGGAATCCTACTAGGACTAGGGAGTTCTAGTAGGACTCCACACTTGGGCGCGCCCTATATGGGCCGGCCTCCTCCTCCCTCCATCCTTTATATACATGGCCAAGGGGCGCCCCATAGACACAGAAGTTGATTATTGATCTTCTAGCCGTGTGCGGTGCCCCCCTCCACCATAATCCACCTCAGTCATGTCGTAGAGGTGCTTAGCGAAGCCCTGCGTCGGTAGCATCATCATCACCATCATCACACCGTCGTGCTGACGGAACTCTCCCTCGATGCTCTGCTAGATCGTGAGTTCGTGGGACGTCACCGAGTTGAACGTGTGCTGAACTCGGAGGTGCCGTGCGTTCGGTACTTGGATCGGTCGGATCGTGAAGACGTATGACTACATCAACCGTGTTGTCATAACGCTTCCGTTTACGGTCTACAAGGGTACGTGGACGACACTCTCCCCTCTCGTTGCTATGCATCACCTTGATCTTGCGTGTGCGTAGGATTTTTTTTTTGAAATTACTGCGTTCCCCAACAATCAAGAGACGCTTCAATTCCATCCGGGATCAAGTCCAGGTGGGAGACATAGAGATTCGCAAGATACATACGGATCTGAATGTTGCAGACCCGTTGACGAAGCCTCTTCCACAAGCAAAACATGATTAGCACCAAGACTCCATTACTGTGTAATCTAGATTATTGACTCTAGTGTAAGTGGAAGACTGAAGAAATATGCCCTAGAGGCAATAATAAAGTTATTATTTATATCCTCATATCATGATAAATGTTTATTATTCATGCTAAAATTGTATTAACCGGAAACATAATACATGTGTGAATACATAGACAAACATAGTGTCACTAGTATGCCTCTACTTGACTAGCTCGTTGATCAAAGATGGTTGAGTTTCCTAGCCATAGACATGAGTTGTCATTTTATTAACGAGATCACATCATTAGGAGAATGGTGTGATTGACTTGACCCATTTCGTTAGCTTAGCACTTGATCGTTTAGTTTACTGCTATTGCTTTCTCCATGACTTATACATGTTCCTATGACTATGAGATTATGCAACTCCCGAATACCGGAGGAACACTTTGTGTGCTACCAAACGTCACAACGTAACTGGGTGATTATAAAGGTGCTCTACCGGTGTCTCCGATGGTGTTTGTTGAGTTGGCATAGATCGAGAATAGGATTTGTCACTCCGATTGTCGGAGAGGTATCTCTGGGCCCTCTCGGTAATGCACATCACTATAAGCCTTGCAAGCAATGTGACTAATGAGTTAGTTACGGGATGATGCACTACGGAACGAGTAAAGAGACTTGCCGGTAACGAGATTGAGCTAGTATTGAGATACCGACGATCGTATCTCGGGCAAGTAACATACCGATGAAAAAGGGAACAACGTATGCTTATATGCGGTTTGACCGATAAAGATCTTCGTAGAATATGTAGGAACCAACATGAGCATCCAGGTTCCGCTATTGTTTATTGATCGGAGACATGTCTCGGTCATGTCTACATAGTTCTCGAACCCGTAGGGTCCGCACACTTAAAGTTTTGTGACGATCAGTATTATGAGTTTTTGTGTTTTGATGTACCGAAGGTAGTTTGGAGTCCCGGATGTGATTACGGACATGACAAGGAGTCTCGAAATGGTCGATACATAAAGATCGATATATTGGAAGCCTATATTTGTACATCCGAATAGTTCCGGGTGAAATCAGGATTTTACCGGAGTGCCGAAGGGGTTACTGGAACCCCCGGAGATTAATGGGCCTTGTTGGGCCCTAGTGGAGAGAGAGGGGCCGGCCAAGGCAGGCTGCACGCCCCCTCCCCTTGAGTCCGAATACGACAAGGAAGGGGGGCGGCGCCCCCTTGCCTTCCCCCTCTCCTACTCCTTCCTTCCCCCTCCTAGTGGGACTAGGAAAGGGGAGTCCTACTCCCACTAGGAGGAGGACTCCTCCTCCTGGCGCGCCCTGCTAGGGCCGGACGGCCTCCCCCCTTGCTCCTTTATATACGGGGGCAGGGGGGCACCCAAGGACACACAAGTTGATCATTGATCTCTCTTAGCCGTGTGCGGTGCCCCCCTCCACCATAATCCACCTCGGTCATATCGTAGTGGTGCTTAGGCGAAGCCCTGCGTCGGTAAATTCATCAACACCGTCACCACGCCATCATGCTGACGAAGATCTTCCCCGAAGCTCTACCGGATCGTGAGTTCGCGGGACGTCACCGAGCTGAACATGTGCTGAACACGAAGGTGGCGTACGTTCGGTACTGAGGATCGGTCGATCTTGAAGCCGTACGACTGCATCAACTGCGTTGTCATAACGCTTCCGCTTACGGTCTACGAGGGTACATGGACGACACTCTCCCCTCTCGTTGCTATGCATCACCATGATCTTGCGTGTGCGTAGGATTTTTTTTGAAATTACTACGTTCCCCAACACTGACATGACGGATATCCAGACTTCCCTACTCCATAACTCGATTTGGGATCGAATTAAAAGATTACGGACCTAGACATGCATCCGACCCAAATTGCGGGTTCGTATGGAGGCGTAAAAATGTCCAAAGCATCCGATTAAGATATTTGAGGCCGAAGCAGGTTCCATGTCATAAGGGCATATCCAACGGCAACCCGCAAATTTCCTCCCGCATCCGTCCGCGGACAGGGGGACTAGTCCACAGACACGGATGCGGGAGGACGCCATCCAACCATATATAGCTGCGTACATCAGGCCTTTCATTTTTCCCCCCTAATCTACACGATCAAGTAGCCGCATGCAAAGGGTACAGATGTTCAAACAACCACATGCAGCACTAGTTCAAATTAAAAAAATTCAAATATTACATCCCAACATTGTTGTGAAGGAAATATGCCCTAGAGGAAATAATAAAGTTATTATTTATTTCCTTATATCATGATAAATGTTTATTAATCATGCTAGAATTGTATTAACCGGAAACTTAATACATGTGTGAATACATAGACAAACAGAGTGTCACTAGTATGCCTCTACTTGACTAGCTCGTTAATCAAAGATGGTTATGTTTCCTAACCATAGACATGAGTTGTCATTTGATTAACGGGATCACATCATTAGAGAATGATGTGATTGACTTTACCCATAACGTTAGCTTAGCGTTCGATCGTTTAGTATATTGCTATTGCTTTCTTCATGACTTATACATGTTCCTATGACTATGAGATTATGCAACTGCCGAATACCGTAGGAACACTTAGTGTGCTACCAAACGTCACAACGTAACTGAGTGATTATAAAGGTACTCTACAGGTGTCTCCAATGGTACTTGTTGAGTTGGCATAGATCGAGATTAGGATTTGTCACTCCGATAGTCGGAGTGGTATCTCAGGGCCCTCTCACTAATGCACATCACTATAAGCCTTGCAAGCAATGCAACTAATGAGTTAGTTGCGGGATGTGAACTAGATTATTGACTCTAGTGCAAGTAGGAGACTGAAGGAAATATTCCCTAGAGGCAATAATAAAGTAATTATTTATTTCCTTATTTCATGATAAATGTTCATTATTCATGCTAGAATTATATTAACCGGAAACTTAGTACATGTGTGGATACATAGACAAACAGAGTGTCACTAGTATGCCTCTACTTGACTAGCTCGTTGAATCAAAGATGGTTAAGTTTCCTAGCCATAGACATGAGTTGTCATTTGATTAACGGGATCACATCATTAGAGAATGATGTGATTGACTTGACCCATTCCGTTAGCTTAGCACCCCGATCGTTTAGTATGTTGCTATTGCTTTCTTCATGACTTATACATGTTCCTATGACTATGAGATTATGCAACTCCCATTTACCGGAGGAACACTTTGTGTGCTACCAAACGTCACAACGAATCGAGTGATTATAAAGGTGCTCTACAGGTGTCTCCGAAGGTACTTGTTGGGTTGGCGATTTGAGATTAGGATTTGTCACTCCGATTGTCGGAGAGGTATCTCTGGGCCCTCTCGGTAATACACATCACTTAAGCCTTGCAAGCATTGCAACTAATGAGTTAGTTGCGGGATGATGTATTACGGAACGAGTAAAGAGACTTGCCGGTAACGAGATTGAACTAGGTATTGAGGTACCGACGATCGAATCTCGGGCAAGTAACATACCGATGACAAAGGGAACAACGTATGTTGTTATGCGTTCTGACCGATAAAGATCTTTGTAGAATATGTGGGAGCCAATATGAGCATCCAGGTTCCACTATTGGTTATTGACCGGAGACGTGTCTCGATCATGTCTACATAATTCTCGAACCCGTATGGTCCACACGCTTAACGTTTCGATGACAGTTATATTATGATTTTATATGTTTTGATGTACTGAAGGTTGTTTGGAGTCCCGGATGTGATCACGGACATGACGAGGAGTCTCGAAATGGTCGAGACATAAAGATTAATATATTGGACGAGTATATTCGGACACCGGAAGTGTTCCGGGTGATTTCGGAGAAAACCGGAGTGCCGGAGGGTTACCGGACCCGGGAGAAGTAATTGGCCTTATGGGCTGAGGGAGTCCTGGATTAGGGGGTGTTCGTGTAGTCGGACTATACCTTCAGCCGAACTCCAGGACTATGAAGATACAAGATTGAAGACTTCGTCCCGTGTCCGGATGGAACTTTTCTTGGCGTGGAAGGCAAGCTTGGCGATGCGGATATTCAAGATCTCCTACCATTGTAACCGACTCTCTGTAACCCTAACCCTATCCGGTGTCTATATAAACTGGATGTTCTAGTCCGTAGGACAACTCTATCATACAACAATCATACCATAGGCTAGCTTCTAGGGTTTAGCCTCCTTGATCTCGTGGTAGATCTACTCTTGTACTACCCATATCATCAATATTAATCAAGCAGGAGTAGGGTTTTACCTCCGTCGAGAGGGCCCGAACCTGGGTAAAAACATCGTGTCCCTTGTCTCCTGTTACCATCCGGCCTAGACGCACAGTTTGGGACCCCTACCCGAGATCGCCGGTTTTGACACCGACATTGGTGCTTTCATTGAGAGTTCCACTGTGCCGTCGCAATCAGGAAGGATGCCTCCTCCCGTCTTTAAAGACGGCGCCGTCGCTATGGGAGCCTTGGCTGTCGGCCAAACTCTCCGGCTAGGTGGTTTCCTCATGACCGCCTGTTCGGCCGTTGTGCCGACGGTGACCTCTCGGGTCATCAAAAGCAACCTTCACGTCAGCTCGGAACTTGTCGAGCAACTAGATCCAATGGAGCTCTCTTCCGTAAACGAGCTCTTGGATCGCATCGCCGCCCTGGGGGTCGCCACGGATTACGACCAGGTTTGGCTTAGACCCGATCTAAGAGAAATTAACTCTCCCCAGGTCACCCACCACGTCGCCGTGGTAGAGGCACAGTGCGGCGACCCTTCGTCTATTTTAAGGACTAGTTACGTCCGAATTCCCGACCCCTCCAAGCCGGATACCCGCGGAGGGAAGGATGTAACTCGAGACCTGAGCTTAGAATCCGGCAACGGGCTAGACTCATTAGACAACATCCAAGAATCCGAACCTCAGAGTTCGGAAGCTCTTCGGCCTCTGAATCTTAGATTGGGCGAGGTTTCAGATTCAACGCCACCCGCCCACCCGAACATAAGCGATCTTTCCCAAATCAGGCAAAAGCCCGAGGAAACAGTACATCATTACTGGGCCAGATTCCTCATGGTTATGAACAGGATAAAGGATTGCCGCGAGGAAGACGCAATATCAATCTTCTGCAGTAATTGCATGGACGAGGGAATCCTTAATGCCATAAGTCGTTGTGATATTACACGCTTCGCTGACTTGGCGTCCATAGTACAAAAGTACTGTGCGATGGAAAGTGCCTGGAAAACTGAAATAAATTTTTGGGATAATCCGGCCTTGAATAGCAATCCCGTCCGAACTAAGTGGGTGCATCATCGTAAGACACGCGGGTTAAACACCAAAAAACCAAAACCCTCTACAGAGCATGGAACCGTACTGGAAAAATGGCTTGATGGACCCTGTAAAATTCATGGTACAGAGGACGCCACACCAACTCATAGCCTTAGAGCATGTTGGATACTCCGGCAGGTGGCCAAAATTGGCGAGGACCTCTTAATTTTGTAGGCCGTAGAAAACCACCCCGGGGACACCAGTACCGTTCTCACAGTCTTCGAGACCTTCGCATCAAATAATATGCGAAAAAGAACACTCCGCAGCCTTGCCAAAGTCTACCAAGTAGCAACAATAAACCCATGGAGCGACACGGCTATTACCTTCAATGCAAGTGATGAACCTAAATTCCGAACAGCCCGAGCACCAGCCGCATTGGTCCTCAGTCCAATAGTGGATGGCTTTCGCCTCACCAAGGTAGTCATGGATGGAGGCAGCGGATTGAACCTCATTTATGAGGAAACCCTTCAAAAAATGGGACTAGACTGGAGCCGCGTTGAGCGAAGCGGCACAACCTTTAGAGGAATAATCCCCAGTCGGGAAGCGCGATGTACAGGAAAAATCACACTAGATGTGGTGTTCGACACGCCGGATAATTACAGATCCGAAGAGGTCACATTTCAGGTGGCCCCGTTCAGCAGCGGATATCACGCCCTACTAGGGCGGGAAGCATTTACAATCTTCCAAGCAATACCCCATTACGGGTATATGAAGCTCAAGATGCCCGGGCCGAACGGAATTATCACTCTCGCTAGTGATCCGGACATGGCACTCCGCGCCGAAAACAAGACAGCCGCATTAGCCCTGGAGGCACGATCCGAAGCCTTAGCAGCTGAGAAACTGACTGCGCTGCGCTCCACGGTTAACAGGGATGATGTGATACTCGACAAGAGATCCAAGTCCACATCCTTTAAGCCAGCAGACGAAATAGTCAAATTCCAGGTCCATCCAACGGACCCCAATAAAACAGCTTCCATCGGGGCACGATTAAACCCTGATATGGACGCCACACTGCGAGAATTTCTACGTGAAAATTGGGACATCTTCGCCTGGCACCCTTCAGACATGCCAGGAATCCCACGCAGGATGGCCAAACACAGCTTAAATATCCTAAAAGGATTCAAACCTGTCAAACAAGCCCTTCGGCATTTTTCCGAACCCAAGAGACAGGCTATGGGAGAGGAGCTAGCCAAGCTACTGGAGGCCAGATTCATTAGAGACATAAAACATTCGGACTGGCTAGCAAACCTGGTGATGGTACAAAAGAAGGACAAATCCTGGCGCCTGTGTGTCGATTTTAAAGACCTTAACAAGGCTTGCCCAAAGGATCCCTTCCCCCTCCCCCGTATCGATCAAATTATCGATGCCACCGCAGGACACGATTCGTTGTGTTTCCTCGACGCATACTCCGGTTACCATCAAATCAAGATGGCAGAATCAGACCAAGCCGCAACAGCATTCATCACACCATACAGCCCATTTTGCTTCAACACAATGCCCTTCGGGCTGAAAAACGCCGACGCAACATATCAGCGCATGATTCAGACATGTCTGGCAAACTAGATCGGCAAGACAGTGGAGGCGTACGTGGATGGTGTGGTCGTCAAAACAAGACATGTCGAATCTCTAGTAGACGACTTGAGGCAAACATTCGACAACCTCCGAAAATATGACATCAAGCTCAACCCAGAAAAATGCGTTTTCGGCGTTCCAGCCGGAAAGCTTCTGGGCTTCATTGTATCCGGTAGAGGAATTGAAGCAAATCCGGCCAAGATCCGAGCTTTGTCGCAACTGGATATCCCAAAGGACCTCAACAAATACAAAAATTAACCGGATGCGTGGCAGCTTTAAGCCGCTTTATCTATCGCTTGGGAGAAAAGGCATTGCCCCTTTATCGCCTCCTTCGGCGCACCGAACACTTCGAGTGGACGGATGCTGCCACGGCCGGACTCGATGAAATAAAAGCCATATTGGCAACAAACCCAGTCCTGGACGCGCCAAACACCGGCGAACCAATGCTATTGTACATTGCAGCAACTCACTAAGTTGTCAGCGCAGTGCTCGTCGTCGAGCGGGAAACGGACGGACACAAACTCCCCCTTCAAAGGCCGGTCTACTACGTGTCCACTGTCCTCACTCCATGCAAATCACGGTACCCGCATTATCAAAAGATTGCATACGCGGTATTCATGGCATCCCGGAAGCTACGACACTACTTTCAAGAGTGTTCCATAACAGTAGCCTCGGAAGTACCACTCAACGATATTATCAACAACCGCGATGCAACGGGCCGGATAGCAAAATGGGCCATCGAGCTCCTCCCGTTCGATATAACCTATAAGCCACGGCGAGCTATTAAATCGCAAGTTTTGGCCGACTTCGTCGCAGAATGGACGGAGGCCGAGCTCCCTAAAGAGTACGGCACATATTCAAACTGGATCATGCATTTCGACGGCTCCAAAATGTTGGCCGGACTAGGGGCTGGTGTCGTCTTGACGTCCCCCACAGGAGACACAGTTCAATATGTGCTCTAGATCATGTACACGGATTCCTACAATGCAGCCGAATATGAGGCCCTCCTACATGGTCTCCGGATGGCAGTATCCATGGGCATTCAACGCCTAGAGGTACGCGGGGACTCGAACCTCGCGATATCCCAAATAAACGGAGACTTCGACGCCAAGGACCCAAAAATGGCAGCTTACCGCAACGCCGTCCTAAAAATGTCAGCTCGGTTCGAAGGGTTGGAGTTTCATCATATAGCCCGAGAAAACAATCAGGCAGCGGATGTCCTGGCACGCATTGGGGCAAAACGCGATGCAGTCCCCCCCCCCCAACATCTTTTTAGAAAGACCGTTCAAGCCATCCGTAGCATGGGAGGGGGAACCCACAGATAACAGCCCGGACCTAACCATACCACTTGACGCCGAACAATCTGACATAATTGGAGGCTCTGCCACCGAAATTACACCTTCAGCCCACGTAATAATGGCGGTCATCGCCCCGTGGACAGAACCGTTCCTAGCCTAGCTTACTAGGCAGGAACTCCCAGAGGACCAAAACGAGGCACGCTGCATAGTGCGGCGATCTAAAGCTTATAAAGTCCACGAGGGAGAGCTTTATAAGAAAAGCACTACCGGAGTCCTTCAAAAGTGTATCTCCGAAGAGGAAGGGCGGAACCTGCTGGCTGAAATTCATGCCGAACTCGGTGGCCACCACGCTGCAGCTCGGTCCCTTGTAAGCAAGGCTTTCCGTACGGGCTTTTACTGGCCGACGGCCCGAGCAGACGCTCAGGACTTGGTCCAACGATGCGTCGGTTGCTAGCTTTTTGCAAACCAAAGCCATATGCCACCCACCGCCCTCCGAACTATCCCCATCACTTGGCCTTTCGCGGTCTGGGGGCTTGACATGGTTTGACCCCTTAAAGGCGGAACCCACAAGAAAAAATACTTACTGGTCATGGTGGATAAGTTCACCAAATGGATAGAAGCCAAGCCTGTTAAGACGGCCGAATCCGGACCTGTGATAGACTTCATATCCGGGGTTGTACACCGTTACGGCATCCCCCACAGCATCATCACTGATAACGGCACAAACTTCACCGCCGACGAGGTAAAACTCTGGTGCAAAAACATGGGCATCAAGCTCGACTATGCTTCCATCTATCACCCACAAACTAACGGCCAGGTCGAACGTGCAAATGGTCTTATCATGAGCGGCATTAAACCCAGATTAGTGCGGTCCCTCAAGGAATCTAATACGGACTGGGTGGAGGAACTCGACTCTGTACTCTAGGGGCTGCGAACCATGCCGAATCGCACCACCGGATACACACCATTCTTTATGGTGTACGGCGCAGAGGCAGTTCTGCCCTGCGACATAATTCATGACTCACCTCGGGTGCGCATGTACGAAGAAAGAGAAGCCGAGCTCGATCGGCAGGACAACTTGGACGCCTTGGAGGAGGAGCGTGACGTGGCAAACTCCCGTTCCGCATTTTATCAACAGCAGGCTCGAAGATATCAAAGCAGAGAAGTACGGGCCATAAATTACAATGTTGGCGAACTAGTTCTACGCCTGCCGGATAAGAAAAAGGACAAACTCAAGCCCAAGTGGGAAGGTCCCTTCATAATCGACCAAGTCCTGACTGGTGGAGCGTACCGCCTGCAAGATGCGTCGGAAAACCGACTCGAGCCAAACCCATGGAACGCCGCCCATCTCCGAAGATTCTATGCCTCGCGCCGGACTCTGTGTTTGTCTCCTTCCTCTGTCCATTTTTTACATTTTCTGTCTTACATTTCTCTCCTTCCCCTCTTTTCTCTTATAGCCCTTAAAGGCTCATCAAGTGATGCGCCATCCGCGCTCATTAAACCTGTGGGCTTCTTTAACAGAAGCTTAGTTATATGGGCTTCACGCCCAACACATGCGTCAAACTTCCGCATGTACCTTTTCTTCACCATTATATGCATCGATATGACTTAAGTATTGGCCAAGCTGGGTTGCCTGGCTCCTGTGCTTACCCCTACGTTCCCGATTGTTTGGCTAGGAGGTAAAGGGAGCACCTCTGCGATTGCTACTGCCGGATCAGCCGGATGTGTACCTCAGACTGGGTGAAGCCGAAAGCTAGCGTTCTTAAGGGAATATTCGGTCGGTGAACTAAAAGATGACCTTTTTTACTTATTTATATACATGCCCCCAGATGATTTTCCTGCATTTGCAGTCCGGACATGCACTTTAGGGCATGCCTCCCAGAGAAAGGAACCCCTAACGGAACTATTCTCTCTGGAAGATGTTTCTTACTAACCATGTAATATAACATAACTAGTTGGGCACTTGTCTGATAAAGCACTAATGACCCCTACGCCTGGTCTCCATGCATACCCCGGTTCGTACTTAACCGATAGGGTATTCGGACACACTCCGGACCGTCAGGTCCCGAGGTCGAAGCGAAAAGGTCGGCAATGACAAACGATCTACAATCCGGCTAGAAGGCATTACACATGTCAATTAAAAATTACATAGTCACTCTGACTGTTTGTATTCCTCTTCTATACCATCTAACAGGCTGTCTAATTTACAGTCCTGCTGGGAATACTTTGCGGCCAATTCTACTTGGCCGTATGCTAAGCTTATAGGGATCTCCTTCCCATCAGGCCCCACAGGTCCGACCTCGGCCATGTGGTTTGGGTCAGCCTTGGTGTACCGCGTCTTCACCATGGCCCAGGCCTCCCTTGCGCCTTGGCGGCAAGCCGAAATCTTCCACAACCGGAAGCGCCGCCGCGCTCCCTTCAGCTTCTCCGCAAGCTCTCCAAGGCCCTCGAGCCTGGGGAGGGATGGCCATAAGGCTTGGGCAACACCCTGCATCGCATGCCGAACTCGCTCGTGCAGTTGCGAGAGCTCGGGAAGAAGGTCACCCGTTGAACCGGGCATCTCCTCTGCAGGACGACCTGTTAGCATACCTACAGACATTACTCTGTTAGTCGACTTCCTCGCCGAACCTTTTTTTCAAAAGATTCGCTTAAGCACTTACTAAATATGCCACGTCGAAGCCGCTGATTCTCCTTAATGGAGTCCGACAGCTGGCCACGAACATCTTTAAGTTCAACATCCAGCTTGGTGTTGGCATCCTGGAGGTCATTCTTCTCCCGCCTCACCCTTGTCAGCATACTCTCACCGGCCCTTAGCCGGCGCAAGAGTTGTTGCCTCTCTGGATCTAGTCCGGCGCCATCTGCAATATGATTTATCAGATTTGCACCCACGCCGCAAAATACTAATCTTTTGAAGTGTATCTTACCAGAGGGGGTCTCTTTTGGCCCCCCTGCCGCGGCTAGTGCGGCCTCCAGTTGGGCTTTGCACTCTTCCAGCTCTCGACAAGACGGTATTCTTCTCTCAGAAGAACTCAGATAACAAATGATCCTTAAATCAGTTACTCTCACTGTTTCAAGTCTCGGGGGCTACTGGTATATCTATATTTACCAAAATTTTCTTACCCGTATGTCTTTTACATACTGCTTCGTGGCTCTGGCTAAACCATTTTGAGCAGCATGGAGGTACGCATCTCCCGAATTGAAGGCATCTAATGCCTCCTGGGAGAAACAAGCGTAGCGTAGAACTGTCCGGCGACGCCTGTGGTTCATGGCACTCTCCACCTCGGAATTGGTGGCAGACAGCCTGTCCGCATCCTCTGTCGGAGGAGCGTCCGGTACGCGCCTTGTGCTCGCCTCCGCTTCCGGGCCAGGTGTTGGAGCCTGGCTTGTGGAGGCGCGATTGGCAACCTCCCCGAATGTAGTCCGGCGAGGTCTCTTCGTCCTGAAGATAGCATGCACGTTAATATGCCCTGAAGGAATAACACCAGGGAAAAAGAGGGTGCGCTATACCTTTGCGCCGGCATTGAAAGATCGTGAATGTCGCCTAGAGGGGGGTGAATAGGCGCTTTAAAATAATTACGGTTGAGGCTTGAACAAATGCGGAATAAACCTAGCGGTTAATTTGTCAAGCACAAAACCTACAACAACTAGGCTCACCTATGTGCACCAACAACTTATGCTAAGCAAGAAAAACTACTTAGGTGATAGCAAGATATATGACAAGAAACAATATGGCTATCACAAAGTAAAGTGCATAAGTAAAGGGCTCGGATAAGAGATAACCGAGGCACGCGGAGATGACGATGTATCCCGAAGTTCACACCCTTGCGGATGCTAATCTCTGTTTGGAGCGGTGTGGAGGCACAATGCTCCCCAAGAAGCCACTAGGGCCACCGTAATCTCCTCACACCCTCGCACAATGCAAGATGTCGTGATTCCACTAAGGGACCCTTGAGGCGGTCACCGAACCTGCATAAATGGCAACCCTTGGGGCGGTCACCGAACCCGTACACTTTGGCAACCCTTGGGGGCGGTCACCGGTACCCGTCAAATTGCTCGGGGCGATCTCCACAACCTAATTGGAGACCCCGACGCTTGCCCGGAGCTTTACACCACCATGATTGAGCTCCGAACACCACCAACCGTCTAGGGCGCCCAAGCACCCAAGAGGAACAAGCTCAAGGGCACCAAGCACCCAAGAGTAATAAGCTTCTCAACTTGTAACTTCCACGTATCACCGTGAGAACTCAAACTGATGCACCAAATGCAATGGCAAGGGCACACAGAGTGCCCAAGTCCTTCTCTCTCAAATCCCACCGAAGCAACTAATGCTAGGGAAGAAAATGAGAGGAAGAACAAGAAGGAGAACACCAAGAACTCCAAGATCTAGATCCAAGGGGTTCCCCTCACATAGAGGAGAAAGTGATTGGTGGAAATATGGATCTAGATCTCCTCTCTCTTTTCCCTCAAAAACTAGCAAGAATCCATGGAGGGATTGAGAGTTAGCAAGCTTGAAGAAGGTCAACAATGGGGGAAGAACACGAGCCCAAAGGATAAGGTTCAATGGGGAAGAAGACCCCCTTTTATAGGTGGGGAAAAATCCAACCGTTATGCTCACAGCCCGCACCGAGCGGTAGTATCGCTCGGCATCACGGTATTACTGCTAGGGGTAGCGGTACTACTGCTTATGAAGCGGTACTAAAAATTACATCCGTGCCTACCACCTTTGGACTTGTGACGAGTTTTTGGTCCCGGCGGAAGTAGCCACGAAGTAGCCATGTAGTACTGCTCCAAGCGGTAGTACCGCTCCCAAGAGCGGTAGTACCGCTCCCAAGGGCGGTAGTAAAAAATTACTTCCGCTCCTACCCGCGGTAGTACCGCTGCAGCCTTTTCAGAACACCAAAACTACCATAACTTCTGCATTCGGACTCCGAATTCGACGAAACCAAGTTTGTTGGAAAGCTAGGGACAAGGGCTAACACAATCTTGAGAGAAATACCAATAATAAGAAAATGAGAAAAGGCCCAAAATAAAGTGGTGAGAACCCTTCCTCGGAAAAGACCGGTAAAACCTCCAACATCGAAAACATCATAGAAGACGCATGCAAACTCCATTTTCGATGAACTCAAGCTTGTCATAAAGATGACCATAAGCTCTAAGACTCACAAAGAGAACCAAACAAGAACCAAGAATCATGATGCAAGGATGCAATGGTTTGAGCTCTCGATTTAACGATACGATCAAGCTACTCACTTGAGAGCCCCCTTGATAGTACGGCTATCGATCCTATAACCCGGTCTCCCAACTACCACCATGAGACCGGTAAAATAGAAAACCTATCAAGGGCAAACCTTTGCCTTGCACATGATCCACTTGAGCTAGATGATGACGATCTTGTCCTCCTCAAGATGGACCACCTTTCTTGATTGTGATGGGTCGATGGAGACTAGATGATTGCTCCCCCATACTCCACTATGGGTGAGCCACTCTTCGGCACATCTTCACAAGTCCATTGACACCACAATGGATGGCAAGATTCAAGCACTTGATCTCTTCGTGATGCTCCACTTGAACTTGCACACGGCAATCTTGATGACGATCACCACTTGATGTCATCCTTTCCATGGGTTGTATGATATCTTCCTCTTGACGCAAGCCCATGGACACGTACCTAACCCCACATAGACTCTCACATAGACCATGGGTTAGTACACAAAGTGCAATGGATAATGCTTACCATACCATGGGATCACTTGATCCCTCTCGGTACATCTTCTACGCTTTGTGAGTTGATCAACTTGATTCACTCTTGACTTAGTCTTGATCAACCTTGAATCTTTCCAACTCTATTCGTTTGGATGATGTCTTGAAGGTAAACATGAATGATCACACAATCTTCTTCTTCAAGACATGCTTGCAATAAGCTCAACACTCACATGACCAATCTTTGGATAATTCCTTAATAGCACCTTGGTCAACACATAAACTCCTTGAAACCAACACATGGACTTCAAGAAATGCCTATGGACAAATCATGACCAATCTTTGGATAATTCCTTAATAGCACTTTGGTCAACACATAAACTCCTTGAAACCAACACATGGACTTCAAGAAATGCCTATGGACAAATCCTTCAAATATAACTCAATGCAACCATTAGTCCATAGAGAATGTCATCAATTACCAAAACCACACATGGGGGCACCGCATGTCCTTTCAATCTCCCCCATTTTGGTAATTGATGACAATCACTTTCAAGAGAGTTTATATGAATTATGCATCACCATGCAATGCAACAACCAATAATGCATGCGTATGAGATGCAAATGCTTAGGAACAAAACCAAAGCAAGGAGAAAACTCAAGACTTCTCCATAAAACTCTATGAAACTTCTCCCACATTGGCATCGATTGCCAAAATGGGCTAAAAGCTAAGAAGACCAATATAAAAGGTGTTCCTCCAAAAGTTGTGTATTTCTCAACAAGAGAGTGGAATGCCATACACATATCCAAAGGTAATACTTGGAGGAAGACCAACTATATTGAGGCACCAAGATTGCAAAAGAATGATATGCCACAAAGACATAACAAAGAGAGAAACAAGCAATCAAGCAATCAAAAGATACCAATTGAAGCAAGCTATCAAAAGATATCAACTGAACCAACTAGACCAAAGATCCCACGAGCCACATGAAAAGATAGTATGATATGAGCAGAGGATTGTTCTAAAGAAACTAGAGAAGCTCCCCATGATTTGTGCACATCAAGAATTTTTGTATTTGGATACAAAGTGCACAAAATAGGATCATAGCTCCCCAAAGTCAATGAAACTAACAACAAGTGCAAGAGAGCATATAGGAAACTAAGCCTAGCACTTGCAACAAGCACATGGTTGAGCAACATTGTAAAAGAGGCAACTTAAGAATAGGCTCAACCAAAATGATGTGTGTGATTCATCGCAAAGCACATGAGAAGACTAATATACGGATGAGCATAAGCATCAACATAGTCTCGAATGAATGAGATACACGGTGCAAAGCCTTTCATTCTCACACAACTAGCAAATGGGTTCACAAGCTTACTAATAAGAAAATAGAGAACCTATGCTTGTGACAACCCGTGGTGAAGATAGACGATGAGAGGCTCATCAAGGCGAGGGTACCAATTAAGATGGCAAAAGCCTCGTAAAGATAAGCAAGAGGAAAATAATCTTCACCACACAAGAGTGCAACAAGATGCAACGATAGAGGACACTCACTCCAGGAAAAAGCTTTCACGGAGCCACCAAAGAAATAACATAAGAAAGACAAGGTGGACGTGAAAGGAAAGATATCAACTAGAGATGTAATTTCTCTCAAGTGTATAAAGTTCTAGGTAGACAAAATCATGATGATATATATCTACAAAGAGGGATGTACACCCGAAATAGTTACAACATGAAGGAACAAGATATCCACAAGGAAGTCAAAAATATACCAATAAGATATTTGCTTGAAAGCATAGCACTTGGCTAGATATGGTCTTATTGTATATAAATGAATTCCTAACGCATGAACATAAAAGACATCACAACTAGCAATATGAGATCATCGTTGAGATGCTTTGAGAAAGGAAACAAGTATCACAAGAAAGAATGAAATACATGCCATGATACAACCTACACAAGGTTGATGCAAGTAATGTGTGCATGTAGTAGATGATGATACTTGTTACCGAGATACCATTGGAAGGATGTAGTAGATACCAATTGAAGGTAGATAGTAGTTCATTGATCATCCTAGCTTGACTCCAATATGCACATGGTGACAACACCTTCCTTGTGAGTGAGCCGAGCATCCAATGCATCTCCAACTGTTCCTATAAGAACAACACAAACTAAACGGTACCCAAACTCATCGGGACCAAATAGTTAGAAACACCAATACATAGGACAAACTCCACATAAATATGTGCATATAGATATGAAAATGAATATCATGCGCATGTCACGCCCAAGATGCGACCCTATCCTAAAGGAACTCGAAGGTCCCACCAAAGATAGAAGCGCATCTTGAAGACGCTTTTGCAAGGTGGATATCATTACATCAACATTACATAATAGATGGGGATACATACATAAGGCACTAATGCCACAAGAATACATCAACATCATATACAAGATCAACATCCGACTACGGATGAAACATAAACAGAAGCTCAAACGACATCCACCCAGCTAGCCCAGGCTGCCGACCTGGAACCTATCCCTGATCGAAGAAGAAGCAGAAGAACTCCAACACGAGCAAACATCGCTTTCACGTCATGAACATCGCAAACCTGTACCTGCAACTGGTGGTGTAGTAATCTGTGAGCCACGAGGACTCAGCAATCCCATTACCATGGGTATCAAGACTAGCAAAGCTTAAAGGGAAAGGAAGGGGTAAAGTGGTGAGGTTGCAGCAGCGACTAAGCATGATATGGTGGCTAACATACGCAAATGAGAGCGAGAAGAGAAACAAAGGAACGGTCGTCAACTAGTAATGATCAAGAAGTGATCCTGAACTCCTACTTACGCCGACATAACCCGAAACCGTGTTCTCCTCTCGATCAACCCGAAAAGAGACACTCACGGTTACGCATACGGTTGGTGTATTTTAGAAGAGTTTACTTCAAGTTTACTACAACCGGATATTAACAAATTCCCATCCGCCACATAACGCTGGCACGGCTCTCGAAAGTTCAAACCCTGCAGGGTGTCCCAACTTAGCCCATGATAAGCTCTCGCGATCAACGAAGGATATTCCTTCTCCCGGGAAGACCCGATCAGTCTCGGAATCCGGCTACAAGACATTTCGACAACAATAAAACAAGACCAGCAAAGCCGCCGGATGTGCCAACAAATCCTGATAGGAGCTGCACATATCTCGGTCTCGGGGCACACCGGATGAGCAAGGCGTCGGGTTGGCATAGACCCCGATTGCCTGTGGGGCGCCGGACATCGCTCGGTTTGGGCCAGCACTTGGAGAAGCCTTGGTCCGGGGGTAAAATAAAGATGACCCTTGGGGCGCGACTCCCAAGGGGAAAAGGGCTAGGTGAGGCAAATGTAAAACCAAGGTTGGGCCTTCTTTGGAGGAGTCTTATTCAGCGAACTGTCAAGGGGTCCCATAAATCACCCGACCGCGTTAGGGACGCAAAATCCGGGAACATAATACCGATATGACGGAAACTAGGGCGGCAAGAGTGGAACAAAACACCAGGCATAAGGCCGAGCCTTCCACCCTTTACCAAGTATATAGATGCATTAATTAAATAAGATATATTGTGATATCCCAACAAGTAAACATGTTCCAACAAGGAACAACATCTCCATGTTCCAACAAGGAACAAACTTCATCTTCACCTGCAACTAACAACGCTATAAGAGGGGCTGAGCAAAGCGGTAACATAGCCAAACAACGGTTTGCTAGGAAGGGTGACAACGAGTTAGAGGTTCATGGCAACTTGGGAGGCTTGAGCAGCAAGTGATAGGTAACGCAGCATAGCGAAAGAACGAAGCAACTAGCATAGCAATGATAGTAGTGAGATCCAGGGTAGCGGTCATCTTGCCTGAAATCCCGCAAGGAAGAAGAACGAGTCCATGAAGAAGACGAACGGATGAAGCCGAACCAAGCGTAGACGAACGAATCCTCACGATCGCAACGAAACAGGAACTAACAAGAAGAAGCACACAACATAGTAAACACACCACACATGAACAAGGCATGATGCACAACAAGCATGATGCATGACAAAGCTACATGAAGCTACTCATGGCAAGAGATGATGCAAACAAGAGCAACACATCAAGGCAAGTTTAAATGAGGCCGGAAACAACATAGAGCAATTCCGGTAAGTCCTCATATGCAAATTTCGAAATTGGTCCAGATCTGAATAAACCTTATGTTCAAGTTGTTAAATAGCAAGTTAAGATGCACCCGATGATCTACACGAAATTCTAGTCAAGTTACATATAAAGTTCATTTAATTCGGAGCTACGGCCTAGAAGATATGAGCAAAACAAGTTGAACATGTCATTGATGCAAAATGCATACAAACATCAAGCAAACACCTCAAAACAAGGATGCAACATGATAATATGAAACTACATGCAAAATCAAGCAAGTTTCATATAGAGCACACTCAAAACGGAGCAACGGTTCAACACATACACTATACAAGTTTAAAGGACAAGCTGTCCAAAACAGCAACTAGGCATATTGCAAGCATCAAAACACTATGCTACAGCACCTCAACATAATAAAAGAAGGCATGGGAATGATGTACAGGAAAAGCATGACAAAACATGAGCACTGAACTATCTCCAGAAATCACTAGAACATGCTCAAAATGACATGGCAAGATTGCAAATAATAACAGTTTCAGGCATTGGCAGAAATAACATCAGGTTGCAATGTTTAGAGCTATCAAACAACATGCTACAGGAACTTATCATGGCAAACAAAGGCATGGCATGAATCTACTGATTGCATAGAACAAAAGTACTTTAGTGACCATGAGCCAAAAAGGACCATAAGATATGATGGCACCCATGTAAACATAGCAAGTTATATACAGATTCATACATGGCAGGAACAACAATAAGTAGGCATGTTGGTGAGCTTGAACCACTCACCACAGAGCAATACATGGCATGGAAAGGCACCCAACAGTAAGAAGACATGTTTATGAAGCTAAGCATGGCAAGAGCAAGTTCATAGGGTGCACACATCAATCATGGCAAAAATGACAAAAGTGCATGTTCTAATAAGAATCTGAAACTAACATCACATAGCCCTCTTCTAACAGCATTTCGGGCATCAAGATGAGCTCAAATAAAAATGATGCAATGGAATGAAATGATTTACTCGTCGAGACGAATAATTTGACATATTACACGCACGAAACGGAGCTACGGGTGCAAAGTTATGAAGCGATGAAAATGCAACAAAAATTAATGCAGAAATATGACTTAGAGGGAATTTCGAGGGGAAGAGGTCAACCGAGATCGGATCCGGGCGCGCGAACCGAGGCCGGATCGGGCTCCTCCCGATCCGCTGCGGCGATGGACGCGGTGGAGGAGGAGGGGTCGCCGGCGGCGACGGACGGCGGGAAAGCGGCGGCGCTGGGCACGGACTGGCCGGAGGAGGATCGGCGAGGGCGGGCGATACGGCGCGAAGCCCGGGCGGCGGCGTAGCGGCGCGCAGCCGGCGGGCGCCGAAGGAGCCGGACGGCGGCGGCGGAGGGGCCACGCCACCGGGTGGCGCAGGGAGGTGTCTTGGCGGTGGGGACCGCCGAGCACGGGCGCGGCGGGCGGCTCGCCGGGCCGGGAGGCGGGCGGCGGCGGGCTGGAAGGGACGCGGAGGAGTCGGGCGGCTGCTGGGCCCGGTCGCGCCCGGGCGGGCTCCCGTGGGGCCGAGCGGGGGCTTGGCGGTGGCGGGCGCCACGTGGCTGCGCTGTGCGTGAGGCCGGGCGGCGGCGCTGGTTTGTCCGGACGGCGGCGGACATGTCCGGCGCGCAGAGGAGGTGGGATCTAGGGTTAGGGGTGGTCTCATCCGCGATTTGGACGGGGGAGGCACATATTTATAGGTAGAGGGAGCTAGGATAGTCCAAATGAGGTGCGGTTTTCGCCCACACGATCGTGATCGAACGACCGAGAGCATGGAGAGGAGTTTTCTGGGTTTTGGGCCACTTTGGAAGGGGTGTTGGGCTGCAACACAAAGAGGCTTTTGCGGTTACCCGGTTAACCGTTGGAGTATCAACGACCTCCAAATGACCCGAAACTTGACAGCGGTCTACGGTGCTATACCAAGGCCGCTTGACAAACCTCGTCCATTCCGAGAAAGTTTAACACCCGCACATGAAAAGAGGCAAAAGGGGCGCCGGAGACATAGGAGTGCGGATTGCAAAACGGACAACGGGGAAAATGCTCGGATGCATGAGACGAACACGTATGCAAATGCGATGCACATGATGACATGATATGAAATGCAGATGATGACATGACAAAGTGCAACACGCAAGCACATGACATGGCAACGACGGCGAATAACTGACAAACACCTGGCGCATCGAATCCGGGGCGTTACAACACTCCTCCACTAACAAGAGATCTCGTCCCGAGATCTTAGGACCGAGACGGAAGAGAAAAAAAGGGATGAGGTGAAACAAGAACTCAAGAGAAGAACCAAAGAATCGAGAGCACTCGAGAAGAAGAGAGGAACGGCGAGAATGGCGAGAATCAAAAGCTCACGGAATCGAATAGACTATGAAAGCACTCGTTCTAACCGGAGTTGTCGTGGAATTGTCACGGCAGATGTCCTCGTGAAAGGACTTAGTCGCAGGGCCATCATACGGGTTAACTTAGAGGGGTTAAAGCGGACACAAAGACACGGGAGTTATACTAGTTCGGCCCCTTCGATGAAGGTAAAGCCTACGTCTAGTTGTGATGGGATTGATGTGATTTGGCGACTAGGGAGCAATAGCCGCCTAAGCCTCAATTGTTCGTCCCTAAACCGCCGCGGGTCGTCCCTTATATACACGGGTTGACGCCGGCCGGTCTCTGAGTCTGATCCAGCTCATACAAGTGTCCGGCTCGGTCTCTTCTCTCTTATCTTACAGCACAAGTTACAAGACTAAGGCGGTTTACATAAATGGACCTTAATCCGCCTCTGGGCTCTGGGCCTCCATCGTGGGCCCTGATCATGGACGAGGGTAACCCGGCCCCTTCAGGGCGGTTTACACTCAGTAGTTATATCCCCAACATTAGGCCCCAGATTGACTTGAACCGGTTCATGTTAATCTTCAACATCTTCAGGAAACTCTAAATCTCCCTTCATATTTCGTAAACCGCCATCTGCTTGAACCGCAGTGACGTCATCCTCCGACCACCGCAACGGGGCGCCTTGACGTCATCTTTAATAAAGAAATCCAAACAGTAAGATTCCCTTCATTTAATACTATCCCGGAAATCGAGGCGACCGCTGCACCGTCCGCCGCTTCTGACTCCTCGATTCTCGTGCTTGTTAATTGCCCCGTGTCCTTATAAATAAACCGACAGGCCCTTTCTCTTCTTCTTCCGCACTTCTTCTTCCTCGCGACGCTCCCGCTCTGAAGCTCCGCCGTCGCCTCCGACCTTCGAGCGCCACGTCGATTGCCAGGCCGCTACATCACCCCGACCGGACCGAAACTCTTGGCGCTCCTCCGCTGTTCTCTGCGATCGGTAAGGCCCTTTTGAACCCTAGATCCGCATCAAGATCCCTGCTCATCTCGTAGTTCATAGGCGCTCATCTTAGTTTCTTCATACCTGTCCTACCATGGCCATTGATTCAACCGTAGTATACATCCTGTGCGGCGACTGCTCCGCCATCAGTTTAACTCCTTGTGCATCTTTCATTTTGCTCAGATCTTACGGTTTAGGGCCTTACGAACCTTCCCGCCCCTTATGAGGCTTGCATAGGTCGCAGAAAATTTTCTTCATGAATCTTGGTAGATCTAAATTACTTCCATTCGCATGCGAAATCTGTTTCATCCACACTTAGTAGATTTTCCATTCTGTCTCTTTTGGCGGTTTGACTTTTGATAGCTAATCCGTCACTCCATTAGTCCTCGTTAAACCGAATTGGAAGCTGGCTGTCAATCGCGGTTTAACATTGTATAATGTGCTCGAACCATTTAACGGTGAACCGTTTTTTTTTCTTCATGATGTAGTCTTCGGAATGGCCCTCAATTCTCAGCTTGCAATTGGGTCGGTCTAAGGTTACCGAGACGCAACTCAACGGATACGTCACCACTGGCGCTTTAGCTTCTAAAATGTCCTCAACTGGCGGGTTCCGGATGCCGAATGCCCTCCCAATCCGCAAGAAGGCGAAGTAATTGTGTTTGTGCAGCACTTAGACCAGGATTCTGCCCGCCGGATCAAAATTCTTCCGGGATGTTCTTGCAAGCTTTCAACTCCATCCACAGGATATTGGTCCGAACTCTGTGTCAAACATATGCAATTTCCAAGTTTTCTGTGAAGTCTACCTTCAAGAAGAACCATCTGTGGAGCTGTTCCGGATTTCTTTCACCGAACCGCCAGACAGAATTTTCGGATGGTCCTAACACGGAGCTGGGCGGCGTTTCAATCCAGAAAAGGAAGGAAGTAGATTTTCCTCACGCCAAACACCATAGCCATCCAAAAGATTGGAATCAAACCTGGTTCTACTGCCGGAACACTGCCCCTGACAACGAGAATCCCTTGCCGGGTTACCGTCCTCACCGGCTTAGCAACCATCATCC
Organism: Aegilops longissima; assembly: GCA_021605205.1. NCBI lineage: Eukaryota > Viridiplantae > Streptophyta > Magnoliopsida > Poales > Poaceae > Aegilops > Aegilops longissima. The sequence goes on along the minus strand of CM038676.1, from coordinate 415,739,720 downwards.
GTTGCCTTTACGCTTGACCGCCATGAGCGGAAAAATTTTGCGCCAGATTATCAAACTCCGGCTCTAATGGCCAATGGATTAACTGGTGTGGACCTTGTGCGATCTTTGGGTCTCTTGGGGTATCTCACCATTAAGCCGCCGCCCGGATTGATGCACGAATGCACCGCAGCCTCCAAGACCCTCAAAGACGCCACGAGTTACCAATAACTGAACTTGAAGTCACAGAGGCGTAAAGAGGATGCTTGATGAACCGATCTCCGTCTCGCAGCCAAACCGGTTGGCCCCATTCGTGTTGCCAACAAACCGCTGCTGTAAGGCTCGCCACCGCTTTTTCGACATTTAATGCTTTGTTGATATACATTAATCCCTGTTACCTCTCAGGCTAACAGCTCCTTCTGGAAGCGGACCAAACCGGCCCGGGCTCCGCGTGTAAAGTCCAAGACCACCAAGAAGGCTGGCAAAAAGAAAACCGCCGAGTCTTCTGATCCGCCGGAAGACGAAGACTCAGAAGCTGAGGTAAAGCCTGATATCCTCACGAGGGAGTCGCCGTAAACCGGCTCTCTTCTTTAAACCGGCTCTCTTCTTTAAACCGGCTCTCCTCTTTGTGCTTCTTGCTTGTAGCCTGTTCCTTTTTACTCTTCCTTCTACTGATAACTTTAACTCCCAGGATGATGCTGAAGCCAGTCATGCCGACCATGTTGAGGTAATCTTTCTTTCTTCCGAATCCGACCTCGTGCGGTTAAAAGAATTCGCCGCACAGTCCGGAAAGTGAAAAATCTCATTCCTGTGCTCATTTGAATCCAAACCTTTCCTTGAAGACACAAAGAGGCTGAAGAGCGTCAGACGACCCGCACGAGGCTAACAGATTACCTCATCCGGTTTACGGATACACCAACCGGAAGCGTCGTCGTGAGGTGATTTGTTCTCTGGCGTTATCCCTTAAAGGTTTCTTCCGATGTCCTCTCAATCCGTCGACCAATTATCAGGCCTCTTCCAACTCCTCTGGCGGTTCATCAACCCGCAATCGCCTCCGCTTAAAGTTGCTGCGGGGTAAGCACCATACTTCGTCCCGCCAATTCGGTTTATATTTGCATTGGTCGGTTTATGCGATTCTAATTCGAACATTGCAGCACCAAGGCTCGCTTGAGCAAAAAGCGAAAACCCTTGACCCTCTGCGGATGTTGATCCGGAGAAGACCCCGAGCAGCATGGCGAAAATCACGAGGTCGCTAAAAATAGCTCTGGCGAGTTGTACCGAGACGACATCGCTGATCCGCCAGAAACTGAACCGGAGGCCCAAGTGGAAACCTCGCATCCTACTCCACCGAGTCCGCCACAGAGCGGGTCGTGATTGTTGAACCGCCGAGCCAATACGAAGACACCAAGCCCAAAGAAGACCGCCGGTCCGCCAGCCCACCAAAAATGATGATGTTATTGTGACAGTAATCTGGCTACACCACTCCTAGCCAACCGGTCGCTTTAGCAAAACACAGCGCCAAGGAAGATTCTACTACTATGAGCAAAGATAAGGGAAAACTGATCATCACTTATGACAACCTCTCGCCTAAGAACTTCCTCCGGCTTTCGAACCGGCTCTACACAAGCCGTGACTTTCAAGCCGGTCAGTAAATCGCATGAAGGACCGCTATGAGGTAAGGAGTTATGCCTTTCTTTTTCTTTTGCTGTCTAGTAGCCCCCAAGGGTCGGTTCAACTTAGCATAGTTAAGCCGGGACTTAATTTTTGTATCCCCATAGCAAACTGAGATCAACTAGCCATTAGCCCCCAAGTGCCAAGTTGAATATTTGTATTGAGCTTGGGACTTTACAATGAAACAACTAGCGTGCTCCCTTTGTTATCAGAATGAGATATACCAGCAAACCGTGCAGCTCAAGGACCTCCGTGCCAATCTAGAAACTCAACAAGCAGAAACCACCAAGGCCAAGGATGAATTGAAGACTGCCCTGGCCACTATGGAACAGCTGAAGGAGTGGTATAAATCCGAGCGGGCCAACTGGGACACCGAGAAGGCCGGTTTGACAAAACGGGCGGAAGACGCTGAATCAGCTCTTAAACCGGTGACTGAAGAGCTTACCAGACTAAAGCGCCAAGTTCATGCCATGACCTCTGCCATATTTGGTAAGAAAATTTGCACTGATTACCCCTGTTGTGATATTTCCGCCGGTTTAACCTGAGCTGTCTGAAAACGGTGCAGGCAAGCGTATTGCTCATCTGGGCTCTGACATGCGGAAGAAGCTCAAGGCCGCTTACACGCTGATTGAGCAGCTGTATACCGGCGCCCAGCGAGTTATATGCGCCACATCGTACGACAACACAGCTCCGTCCTTGATCAAAGATACAATGGACCGGCTGTCCATGGTTTCGGGGCAGCTTGAAGAGTTGAAGCGATCCGCGCCCGGCCGGCACTCTCATGGCTCTAACTCGCGCCAAAGGCGTGGATAGCGGATCTTGATCCGGCCGACATAGCCAAGGGTTTCCCAGCGCTCAAGAGAACGGTGAAGCCTTTGATCGACGCATACAAAGCGAATAACAAAGGAGATGCGTCATTGGCGAAGTCAAGCGGCAGCGAAGCCAACTGGCGGTTCACCGCTCTTTTATGATGCAAACAACAAGCGGGTGGAGTTTGTCATTCCGAAGTGCGAGCCTTGTCCTCCAATCCGTAAGCACACTTATGCCCCGACGTTGATCCGCTGAGCTTATAAGTGAAGAGGCTGTCTTCGTGCCTTAACCCGGATTGATTGGTCTACCAATGACTTCGGGCTTTGGGTGATGAAGAGGAAGAAGATGAACCGACGCCAGGCGCCCCCTCTTCCTCACGTCAACCCGGCAAAGAAGCTTAATCCGTCAAGCCGGGTGATGCATCAGAAACTTCTAGTCATAACGCCATGCGAAACACCGGGCCTTTGAAGGCTTTGTAATAGAATAGCCAGCACTTTGTTTTTGAACATGCTTTTATGCTCTCGATCCCAGAACCTTCGCAGCAGAGGTGCTGATACTTTGGTTTGAAACCTTCAATGCATTTTGCCTGCAATCACAAATTCTTAAACCGCCACGGCGGCTTGTGTCGCCAGCCGGCTTGTGATGCCGACATATTTATATAAGAAAATATTGATGTATATGCTCAAACCTTTGTGATACAAAAAATACCTGCCAGCGTCGGGCATGCAATTGGCTTAGCCAATCTTGAGGCGGAGGGTGTATAAACCATTACCGTCAAAGGAGAAAACAACTCCTGTGTTTATAATGCCGGTTTACCGTGTAAACCGTGTTGGGTCATGACAAGCCCCCTGTTACTCCATAATGGGATGTTAACAGAAAAAATCAAACCAAAACAAATATCTCCGGATTAAAAATAGACCAAATTCCATTAATTGACAGATTGAACCGGTTTAAAGAGGTCATCGGTTTAAAAAGGCCAATAAAATCAAATAACAGTTATGAAATCAATATGAAAGCAAAGGCAATTATAAAACCGTTTGCAAGAAAAAGGCTTTACTGAGCCTGATCAGATGGTGTTACCATGGTCGGACAGGACCAAGCTCCCCATAAGGTGTAGCGATGGTTCAAGTCAGCCAGGCCCCCAACTGAAACCGTGGCATTATGCCGATCAAGTGGCATGGCAATGGTTCGGGTTCGACCAAGCCCCCAAGTGATTCTATGGCCTTAGGCCAACCAAGAGGCATGACTGGTTCAGATGTGACCATGTCCCCAAGTGATCTGGTGGCTTTCGCCCATCAAAAGGTGTTGCATTGGTTCGGACACGACCAAGCCCCCAAGTGACATAAAAACTTCTGAAAAGCAAGATCAAGGGCTAAACCGGAGGCTGCTTTGCGACAACATCTCCATGTACCCAAACCGGACTTTTTACAAAACGGATACCCCGCTTTAGCCGAGGCTCCGGTTTATTGCTTTTATTCATAATATATACATTGTCTTAATATGTACATAAGTGGAGCCGATGGCTCAGGTATAATAAGGCCGAAGATGAGCTATGTTCCACGGTCTGTTGGTCTCCTCTTCTGACGTGCGTGAGTCTTTTTGCTCTCGAACATCAATCAGATAGTATGACCCGTTGTGCAGATTCTTGCTGACCACAAAGGGCCCTTCCCAAGGTGGGGATAGCTTGTGCATATCTGTCTGGTCTTGAATGAGCCGAAGCACCAAGTCTCCTTCCTGAAAGGTTCTTGTTCTAACCCGCCGACTGTGATACCGACGAAGATCCTGCTGGTAAATCGCCGAACGAGCAGCCGCCATATCTCGCTCTTCATCCAGTCGATCCAAAGCGTCCTGCCGTGCTGCCTCGCTATCGGCCTCAACATAGGCTGCCACGCGGGGCGAGTCATGACGGATATCGCAAGGAAGGACCGCCTCCGCTCCATAGACCATAAAGAACGGTGTGTATCCAGTGGATCTGTTAGGGGTAGTATTGATACTCCATATCACAGATGGTAGCTCTTCTACCCAACAACCCGGCGTCCTCTCTAAAGGGACCATAAGCCGGGGTTTGATACCTCTCAAGATCTCCTGATTAGCTCGTTCTGCTTGACCATTGGACTGCGGGTGGGCCATCAAGAAACGCTGCGGATGTGCTCTCGTTCACAAAACTCCTTCATGGCTCCCTTGGACAAATTGGTGCCATTGTCCGTGATGATACTGTGTGGAAACCCAAACCGGAAGATCACCCTTTTTATGAACTGAACCGTCGTGGCCGCATCACACTTGCTAATAGGCTCGCCTCGACCCACTTTGTAAACTTGTCAACTGCGACCAGCAAGTGTGTTTTCTTGTCCTTGGACCTTTTAAAAGGCCCCACCATGTCCAGCCCCCAAGTTGCAAACGGCCAAGTAATTGGAATCATCCTCAATTCCTGAGCCGGTATGTGAGCACGTCTAGAAAACTTCTGGCAACCATCACATCGCCTGACCAGTTCCTCCGCATCAGCATGGGCAGTCAACCAATAAAAACCATGGCGGAACGCTTTGGCCACCAAGGATTTTGAACCGGCGTGGTGACCACAGTCCCCTTCATGGATCTCACGCAATATCTCACGGCCTTCCTCAGGGGACACACAACGCTGAAACGCCCCTGACACGCTGCAATGATGCAACTCGCCATTATATATGGTCATAGACTTAGACCGCCGAATTATCTGTCAGCCAACGCCTCATCTTCTCGTAACTCGCCCGGTTCATGTATGCCAAATAAGGGGCGCCCAATCCGAATGACATGCAAGGTTGCCACCAACCGAGCCTCCGGATCAGGAATAGCCAAATCTACTTCATCGGGAAGCTTAAGCGACAGATTGTGCGACGTCAAGGAAGACATTAGGCGGGACGGTTTACGTTGAGAGCCCAGCCGGCTCGGAGCATCATAACCGTTCTTCCGACGATCCACATGGTCCACCTGATATCCTTTAAAGTGTCATGCAACAACATCCACCTCCCGACGAGACGCAGCCATGAGTGGATCTTTGGAATCCCAAGTACCGATACTTCTTTGGGCCACCAAGTCCGAGTCACCAAAGCATTTAACCCGCTGAGATTCATCTCCTTAGCCATCCGGAGACCGTGGAGCAAAGCTTCATACTCAGCTGCATTGTTAGTACAAGGGAACATTAAGCGGAGAACGTATGAGAACTTGTCACCTCGCGGGGAAGTTAATCGACTCGACCCCGAGCCCTCAATTACTGGACCCATCAAAGTGGATGGTCCAATAGGTATGATCCGCTTTTCTTCAGCGCTTGCAACTCCGCCCAATCATTAATGAAATCCACAAGTGCTCGAGACTTTATTGCCGTCCGAGGCACATACCTTAAACCGTCGGCCCAAGTTCTATAGCCCACTTAGCAATCCGCCGATCGCTTCCGGTTCGTATGATATCGCCCAAAGGAGCTGAACTGACCACCGTGATGGGGTGCCCCTGAAAATATTTCTTCAGCTTTCGGCTTGCCATAAAAACTCCATATACCAGCTTCTGCCAATGCGGATATCTTTGCTTAGACTTAATGAGGACCTCGCTGATGTAATAAACCGGCCGTTGAACCGGATACTCCTTCCCTGCCTCCTTCCGTTCCACCACAATGGCTATGCTGACAGCCCTGGCATTAGCAGCAACATATAACAAAAGCGGCTCCTTGTCAATGGGAGCAGCGAGAACAGGCGGGTTGGCCAACTGCCGCTGTAAGTCCTCCAATGCTTCATCAGCGGTTGAACTCCAGACAAACTGATCCGTCTTCTTCAGCATCTGGTACAAAGGAATGGCCTTTTCTCCTAGGCGGCTGATAAACCGGCTTAGCGCGGCAATCCGACCCGCCAATCGCTGGACATCATTAATGCACTTTGGCTTAGCCAAGGAGGTGATAGTTGTAATTTTATCCGGATTAGCTTCAATCCCTCTGTTGGACACAAGAAAACCCAATAATTTGCCTGCCGGGACACCGAAGACACACTTAGCCGGGTTGAGCATCATCTTGTACACCCGCAAGTTGTCAAAAGTTTCCTTTAGATCCTCAATCAACGTTTCCTTCCTCCTTGACTTAACCACAATATCATCCACATAAGCATGCACATTACGGCCGATCTGTTCATGCGAGCAATTCTGTACGCAATGTTGATAAGTTGCTTGGGCGCTCTTGAGCCCAAAAGGCATAGATACATAGCAGAAGGCTCCAAAAGGGGTGATAAACGCCGTCTTCTCCTGGTCCTTAACCGCCATCTTAATCTGATGATATCCGGAATATGCGTCTAAAAAGCTCAACGCTCACAACCCGCCGAAGGCCAATAATCTGATCAATGCGGGGGGGCGAAAGGATCTCGCTGGACAAGCCTTGTTAAGATCTGTAATCCACACACATGCACCAAGTGCCATTCTTCTTAAGGACCAACACGGATTAGCAAGCCACTCGGATGGAAAACCTCAACGATAAACCCTGCCGCTAAGAGCACGGCAACCTCCTCTCCAATGGCCTTGCGCCTTTCCTCGTTAAACCGCGAAGAAAGCGCTTTACCGGTCTGTATTTGGGATCAACATTAAGAGTGTGCTCAGCGAGTTCCTCGGTACACGGCATGTCGGAAGGTTTCCATGCAAAATGTCCCGATTCTCACGGATGAACTCGATGAGCGCGCTTTCCTATTTAGGATCCAAGTTAGCACTGATGGTGAACTGCTTGGACGAATCGCCGGGCACAAAATCAACAAGTTTAGTCTCAGCCGCCGACTTAAACTTCAAATCCAGATCGTGCTCTGTAGTTGGCTTCTTCAACGGGGTCATATCCGCCGGATAAACATTGTCTTTATAGTACTTTAACTCTTCGGTGGCACAAACCGACTCTGCATAAGCCGCATCACCTTCCTCGCACTCCAACGCAATCCGGCGGCTCCCATGAACCATTATCGTCCCTTTGTGACCCGGCATTTTCAGCTGTAAATAAACATAACAAGGCCGTGCCATAAACTTAGCATAAGCCGGCCGCCCAAACAGGCGTGGTAAGGGCTTTGGATTTTCACCACCTCAAACGCCAATGTTTCCGACCGAGTCATGTTCATCTCCAAAGGCTACCTCGAGCTATCTTACCGACCGGTACGCTGACTTGCTGTGCACCACACCGTGAAACAGTGCTGGACGGCCTGAGATGCTTATCCGTCAACCCCATACGCCGGAAGGTCTCGTGAGTACGTGATGTTGATGCTGCTCCCTCCATCCATAAGCACTTTGGTAAACTTGTATCCTCCCACCGAGGTGCCACCACTAGGCTAGCTGACCCGGATTGTAAACCCGGGAGGATGATCCTCTGCTCCATACAATAGGCTGCTCGACCAAGCGCGGTAATGCGGTGCAGCCGGTTCAACAACACCGACCGCCCGCTCAAGTTTTCGGTCTCGTCTGTCCAAGCTGGTGGTAAAGACATGGTATCGCCCACCGCTCAACCGCTGGATTACTTTGGTAACCCGATCGCTGCTGTTGTTGATTGTAACCCCTTGGTTACGATTGTTTCGATTGTTTCGATTGCTCGATTGCCTTGCCGCCCGGATTACCACGAACCTCGGGCCGAATTTCTCCACCATAACCGGGCGGACCTCGAACCGCCGCCGGCCCTTGATCATACCGAAAGCATTAGAGTTTTGAACTCCTGCATAATATAACAATCCTTCCAGAGGTGGTTTGCTGGTGCCTCCTTCATCCCATGCTTCGGACAAGGTTGATTCAATAGGTAATTCAAACGATCCGGATTGTGACCTTGCGCACCGCCCCGGTTTGATTGCTTACCCCTGCGCCGCTGACCCTTGTCCTGCGCGTTGGTGTTGGCTACGAAGCCCATGTTACCGTTTGCTTTACGCTTGTTTCCTCCATTACCGCCGATCGATGTCGCTGGCCTCGAGTTGCTGTTCATTTTCCTTCCCTACTTCATCATCCTCCTTGACTCGGGATCCTTGGTACTATCGTAATCAGCATACTTTACCAAAACACCCATGAGAGTGCCCATGTCATTGCAAAAACGCTTCATGCGACCCAGCTTCAACTTCAACGGTTTGAACCGGTAGTTGGCTTCTAGGGTTAAGATCGCGGAATCAGGGTTGATCCGGTCTGACGAATGTAAAACCTCCGAAACGCGGCGCACCCAATGGGTTGTGGATTCGCCCTTTGCCTGGACACAAGCCGCCAAATCCACCACAGACATGGGCTGTTTACAGGTGTCTTTGAAATTTTGATTGAACCGGGTCCGCAATCGGGTCCATGAACCGACCGAAGGCGGCAAGTTCTTCAACCAAGCACGGGCCGCACCTTCCAACATCATGGTGAAATACTTCGACACGCAGCTTCATCCACATCCGGCATCTCCATGGCCATCTCATAGCTTTCTATCCATGCTTCGAGCCAAATCGGCGGTATAATTGGGCACCTTGAGTGGCCCTTTGAAGTCCTTGGGCAAACGCACATTGCGTAAAGCGGGACGAGGCAAGGCACCCCAATGAGCCGACGTGACCCCGGTTCGAAGATGGTCTGACGAACCGCGCGAGCTGATGGTCCTCATGTTGTGCTGCTAACTCGCCTCCCCACGTGCCTCGCCCGTCCACCACCACTTGAGCGTCTTGAAGCCACCCGCGGGTTGTTGCCGCGAGGCGGACGCTGGCTGCGCATTGCTTGATACTGCCGGTTAAATCGCTGCTACCGCTATAACTCCGGCTTGGGCGGGGTGGAGTGGATCCGATCCCGATCTGTATGAATACGCTTCTGTTGAGCTGGGCCGCCCCGAGAGCTCCTTTACCCGGCGTGTCTCTATCGCTGTGGTGAATCACCTTCAATTGAATCGCCCAACCGTGCCGCAGCCGCAACAAGATTATCCATTGGGTTGGAGTAGTGACCGGAGGTGTTGCAGACAACCTGGGCGCGCCGGTATGATGGCGAGGCAGATCTATCACACGGGCTGAACCGACGCGCCCGCCCCAGTGCTTCGGCGGTTCACCACCGGCGGCGGATTATGGTCCTCGCCCGGGGTATTAAAGAGCTCTCTTCCTCGAAAACCGAAGGCAAACGGATCTATACTTCCTTTTCATGACTTCATGTGACGCGCTCTGATCCAGCATGATCCTATAAGCCTGTGCATCCAAAGCGGCCCGTTCCGCCGCCATCCTCACGCCCGCGGCTGCCAAATCCGCTTTAGCTTTAGTGATCTGCTCCTTCACCTTGGCAATCTCGGCGTTGTGCAGGTCTTGATCCGCCGGATTAGCCTCTGCCATGAGCGCAGCCAATGCATCGAACAGCCCTGATAAAACTTGAGCCGGTGGGCGCACAGGGCCTCCTTCCCCGGCTGCCATCACCGCTGATGAACCGGCGACCATGGGCACCGCGGTCGAAGAGTGAAGGCCGCTTGTGTACCGCCATGAAGATTCCAACCCGGTTGGGTAGATCAAAGGGTCCGAATACTCTCCCGTCGGAACAGCCCCGATCCGCCATCTTGCAAGCCGGTACAGAGACTCGGTCTCTCCTACCGACGACTCGTCGCCAGAGTAGACAACGGTTTCGCCGCCAGATGCTGATCCGCCCTCATAATCTCCGTGGACGACTCCCACGAAAGCACGCTGACAGCCGGTTTAGCCAGGCAGGACTCTTCTTCGCTCACGAGCCGTCTCGACGAGGTCGGTGCAGATGTCCGGCCCAGCCCTCGCTCGCCGATCTTGCCGATGAACACGTGTATGCCACCAAAGGGGACCGGTACCAGTACTCGATCGAGCCGGCCTCGGGGCCCCATCTGCATCGTCGATGTAGAGCTTGCCGCGACGACTCTTAGTCATCCGCCCACAACATAGCCTTCGAGTCCTTGAACTTGCCCCTAAGATCATCAACCATCGTGGCGATAGCCCCACGATGGGCGCCAACCGTCGTGGAATTGTCACGGCAGATGTCCTCGTGAAAGGACTTAGTCGCAGGCCATCGTGACGGGTTAACTTAGAGGGGTTAAAGCGGACACAAAGACATGGGAGTTATACTAGTTCGCCCTTCGATGAAGGTAAAGCCTACGCCTAGTTGTGATGGGATTGATGTGATTTGGCGACTAGGGAGCAATAGCTTCGCCTAAGCCTCGAATTGTTCGTCCCTAAACCGCCGCCGGTCGCCCCTTATATACACGGGTTGACGCTTCGCCGGTCTCTGAGTCCCTGATCCAGCTCATACAAGTGTCCGGCTCGGTCTCTTCTCTCTTATCTTACAAAGACAAGTTACAAGACTAAGGCGGTTTACATAAATGGACCCTAATCCGCCTCTGGGCTCTGGGCCTCCTTCGTGGGCCCTGATCATGGACGAGGGTAACCCGGCCCCTTCAGGGCGGTTTACACTCAGTAGTTATATCCCCAACAGGAGTGGTTAGAATGGGAAAAGAAACGAGTAAGACTGAAAGGATTTAGGCAGCACTCCGGCTGAACATGGAAGGATTTGGAACTGAGTTTGACAAAATGGAACGATAGTTGACGAGAGGAACAACACAATGCCTCCGGAAGGATTGAAAGAATTGAATGAAAAGAACTTAGAAGGAAGGATTGAATGGAGTTGTTGAGAAAATCAACAACGAAAGAATAACCTTGTTGTGGTATTATGGAAACCATCTCAAAATTATAAGGTGATAACCGACCACAAGCGGAAAAGATTGAATAGCTGAGAAGAACGAAGAAATGCAAAACTCCACTTCAAAAGAATACAGAGAATTAATTACACTTCGAGATACGAGAAGAAAAGATACTAGAACTCCTCCAACAAGAATCTTGATGAACTCTTGAAGAAAATATTAAATCATGAAGAACCACCATGAAGAACTCCGTTGACAAAAGGATGATGAGATAGAATGAAGGAGGAAAGAATAAGATGAGCGTTGCGATGATTTAGATGGGGGTTCCGACGAAATGGCCGAGGAAATTTGAACTCCAGAAAAAAAAAGGATGAGAACACTTGGAACTAGAATTTATTCCTCAAGAACAAACTCCGAAGAAAAGGATTAAACGCTTGGATGAAATAAGAATAAGATTTATTGTATGCTTATCCTTCATCAATTAAATTGGTGACAAGCAATGGATTTTTGCATACTACTTATTCTTCTTGAAAAAGGATTGAGAAGTGACGTATCGCAAACTTGAGTAGGTCTTCATGAACCACCAGTAGGATTCGAAAGAACGAATGAATTAAAGTGATAATCAAAGAAAACAATCTTGAACGAACACCGTAAGAATTTGGAAATGACTGATGAAAGGGAATGAATCACCGGGAAGAATTAGAAAAGCACAAAGATACTTGAGGGAATTTAGATACAAGAGAATGAAGAGATCATGAACTGATTAGAGGATATTTGGACGATGCACCGGAAGAATATTGAGACGAACGAAGGGGCACGAATATGGAATAATTGGAGAACGAATTTGAAAAACTTAGAATGGAGAGATATTCCGAAAAGATGGCCTCCGGATGATCGAGAGCGAAAGCAACACCTGAAGTACTCCGGATGGATGAAAAGAATTGCACAACTGGAAACAACTAGATATGATAACATCGAGCTAGCACCGCGTATCTCCGGGAGAACGGACAAGATTTAAGAGGAACTCTTCTTCGATCTTCAAATGACAACGAGAAACACCGCAAAAATTATTGAGATACTCCGGGAGAATGAAAAGAGGAAGGGTTGACCCAAAGATGAAAAGAATTAGAAACCGATCTTGGAGAAGGCATGTGACTGATGAAATTCATCCTTACGCCACACTTGAAAAGAATTGGGAATAGCTCCGGGGAAATTAGAAGAGTCAGGTAAGATCCTGGGAAAGACCTGTGGGTTAGGGCCCACTAAAGAGAAAAACACCGTTGAAAAGGATTGTTGAAAAGATAGATGATGCACCGGAACAATTGAAATATTAGAATGAGGTGATAACCTCGAATTAGTTAGAACACAGACGAATCTCCTGATATGTCTTCAGCACTCTGGAAGGACAAACTGGCGAGAGGCGAACGAGCAAAGGGAAATATTTGAGCTGAGGGAAAGAATACGATCAACCCGAAAAACTTGAATTGAGTCCACCGGAAAAGAAAGAGATGAAGAATGACGAACAAAAGAGAAATTCACCGGTTGAAACAATTGACGAAAGACTGAAGAGACTCCACACGAATGAAATAGATGGTCGGAAGAAACTCGAACTCCGGGAATAATAGGGTGGGGGGCGGGAAAACAAAGACAACTTGGAAGGGGAAACCGACGAATATCTTGACGAGAAAACACCAGTTGAAATCATTGAGGAAAGAAAGCAAAGACTTCGCACGAGTAGAAGGATACTCAATAGCGGACTCCGGTTCCGAGAAGAAGAAGGGAGGGCAGGTGGGAAAAACAAGGACAACTTCGGACAAGGAAAAACAACGACGTCGGAGGAAGAACTGAGGATTGAACTTGGCAAAGATGAAGATGGTCGAGTCGACTTGACGAGAAATGCACCGGACAAAAGAGGAAGGGCAACGAACGAAAACTAACCGCGTGATCCTAAAGAAAACTTGAATGGGAAGAGGAGTAGTTCAAAACACCTACGACAGGATTCCTCACCAGAGCAACGAAGGGGCAGAGGAGTAAAAAGAATTCCTACTCTCCGAAATAACTAGACTCAGAACACGGTTTATTCTAGACTCAACATCGGCCAAACTACACGATCAATCAAGGGGGCTCCTAAGGTCGGTCGAGGCTCTGATACCAACTTGTCACGCCCAAGATGCGACCCTATCCTAAAGGAACTCGAAGGTCCCACCAAGGATAGAAGCGCATCTTGAAGACGCTTTTGCAAGGTGGATATCATTACATCAACATTACATAATAGATGGGGATACATACATAAGGCACTAATGCCACAAGAATACATCAACATCATATACAAGATCAACATCCGACTACGGATGAAACATAAATGTAAGCTCAAACGACATCCACCACTGCTAGCCCAGCTGCCGACCGAACCTATCCTCGATCGAAGAAGAAGCGGAAGAACTCCAACACGAGCAAACATCGCTCTCACGTCATGAACATCGCAAACCTGTACCGCAATCTGGTGGTGTAGTAATCTGTGAGCCACGAGGACTCAGCAATCCCATTACCATGGGTATCAAGACTAGCAAAGCTTAAAGGAAAGGAAGGGGTAAAGTGGTGAGGTTGCAGCAGCGACTAAGCATGATATGGTGGCTAACATACGCAAATGAGAGCGAGAAGAGAAACAAAGGAACGGACGTCAACTAGTAATGATCAAGAAGTGATCCTGAACTCCTACTTACGCCGACATAACCCGAAACCGTGTTCTCCTCTCGATCAACCCGAAAAGAGACACTCACAGTTACGCATTACACGGTTGGTGTATTTTAGAAGAGTTTACTTCAAGTTTACTACAACCGAATATTAACAAATTCCCATCCGCCACATAACCGCGGGCACGGCTCTCGAAAGTTCAAACCCTGCAGGGGTGTCCCAACTTAGCCCATGATAAGCTCTCGTGATCAATGAAGGATATTCCTTCTCCCCGGGAAGACCCGATCAGTCTCGGAATCCCGGCTACAAGACATTTCGACAGCAATAGAACAAGACCAGCAAAGCCGCCCGGATGTGCTGACAAATCCTGATAGGAGCTGCACATATCTCGATCTCAGGGCACACCGGATGAGCAAGACGTCGGGTTGGCATAGACCCTGATTGCCCAGGGGGCGCCGGACATCGCTCGGTTTGGGCCAGCACTTGGAGAAGCACCGTCCGGGGGTAAATAAAGATGACCCTTGAGCGCGACTCCCAAGGGAAAAAGGGCTAGGTGAGGCAAATGTAAAACCAAGGTTGGGCCTTCTTTGGAGGAGTCTTATTCAAAGCGAATCTGTCAAGGGGTCCCATAAATCACCCGACGCGTTAGGGACGCAAAATCCGGGAACATAATACCGATATGACGGAAACTAGGGCGGCAAGAGTGGAACAAAACACCAGGCATAAGGCCGAGCCTTCCATCCTTTACCAAGTATATAGATGCATTAATTTAATAAGATATATTGTGATATCCCAACAAGTAAACATGTTCCAACAAGGAACAACATCTCCATGTTCCAACAAGGAACAAACTTCATCTTCACCTGCAACTAACAACGCTATAAGAGGGGCTGAGCAAAGCGGTAACATAGCCAAACAACGGTTTGCTAGGAAGGGTGACAACGAGTTAGAGGTTCATGGCAACTTGGGAGGCTTGAGCAGCAAGTGATAGGTAACGCAGCATAGCGAAGAACGAAGCAACTAGCATAGCAATGATAGTAGTGAGATCCAGGGTAGCGGTCATCTTGCCTGAAATCCCGCAAGGAAGAAGAACGAGTCCATGAAGAAGACGAACGGATGAAGCCGAACCAAGCGTGAGACGAACGAATCCTCACGATCGCAACGTAAACAGAACTAACAAGAAGAAGCACACAACATAGTAAACACACCACACATGCACAAGGCATGATGCACAACAAGCATGATGCATGACAAAGCTACATGAAGCTACTCATGGCAAGAGATGATGCAAACAAGAGCAACACATCAAGGCAAGTTTAAATGAGGCCGGAAACAACATAGAGCAATTCCGGTAAGTCCTCATATGCAAATTTCGAAATTGGTCCAGATCTGAATAAACCTTATGTTCAAGTTGTTAAATAGCAAGTTAAGATGCACCCGATGATCTACACGAAATTCTAGTCAAGTTACATATAAAGTTCATTTAATTCGGAGCTACAGCCTAGAAGATATGAGCAAAACAAGTTGAACATGGCATTGATGCAAAATGCATACAAACATCAAGCAAACACCTCAAAACAAGGATGCAACATGATAATATGAAACTACATGCAAAATCAAGCAAGTTTCATATAGAGCACACTCAAAACGGAGCAACGGTTCAACACATACACTATACAAGTTTAAAGGACAAGTTGTCCAAAACAGCAACTAGGCATATTGCAAGCATCAAAACACTATGCTACAGCACCTCAACATAATAAAAGAAGGCATGGGAATGATGTACAGGAAAAGCATGACAAAACATGAGCACTGAACTATCTCCAGAAATCACTAGAACATGCTCAAAATGACATGGCAAGATTGCAAATAATAACAGTTTAGTGCATTGGCGTAAATAACATCAAAGTTGCAATGTTTAGAGCTATCAAACAACATGCTACAGGAACTTATCATGGCAAACAAAGGCATGGCATGAATCTACTGATTGCATAGAACAAAAGTACTTTAGTGACCATGAGCCAAAAAGGGCCATAAGATATGATGGCACCCATGTAAACATAGCAAGTTATATACAGATTCATACATGGCAGGAACAACAATAAGTAGGCATGTTGGTGAGCTTGAACCACTCACCACAGAGCAATACATGGCATGGAAAGGCACCCACCAGTAAGAAGACATGTTTATGAAGCTAAGCATGGCAAGAGCAAGTTCATAGGGTGCACACATCAATCATGGCAAAAATGACAAAAGTGCATGTTCTGATAAGAATCTGAAACTAACATCACATAGCCCTCTTCTAACAGCATTTCGGGCATCAAGATGAGCTCAAATGAAAATGATGCAATGGAATGAAATGATTTACTCGTCGAGACGAACAATTTGACATATTACACGCACGAAACGGAGCTACGAGTGCAAAGTTATGAAGCGATGAAAATGCAACAAAAATTAATGGAGAAATATGACTTAAGAGGGAATTTCGAGGGGAAGAGGTCAACCGAGATCGGATCCGGGCGCGCGAACCGAGGCCGGATCGGGCTCCTCCCGATCCGCTGCGGCGACGGACGCGGTGGAGGAGGAGGGGTCGCCGGCGGCGACGGACGGCGGGGAAGGCGGCGCGGGGCACGGACCTGGCCGGAGGAGGATCTGGCGAGGGGCGGCGGCGGCGGCGCTGCGCGCATGGGCAGCGGCGCCAAGGAGCCGGACGGCGGCGGCGGAGGGGCCACGGCCACCAGGTGGCGCAGGAGGCGCGGGCGGTGGGGACGGCCGAGCCGGCTGGGCGGGCGGGCGGGCCGGCGGCGCCGGAGGCGGGCGGCGGCGGGCTGGAGCGGGACGCTGGAGGCGGGCGCGGCGCTTGAGTCTTGTCGCTGCCCGGGCGGGCTCCCGTGGGCCGAAGCGGGCTGGGCGGTGGCGGGCGCCACGTGGCTGCGCGTGAGAGGCCGGGCGGCGGCGCTGGTTTGTCCGGACGGCGGCGGACATGTCCGGCGCGCAGAGGAGGTGGGATCTAGGGTTAGGGGTGGTCTCATCCACGATTTGGACGGGGGAGGCACATATTTATAGGTAGAGGGAGCTAGGAGAGTCCAAATTAGGTGCGGTTTTCACCCACACGATCGTGATCGAACGACCGAGAGCATGGAGAGGAGTTTGTTGGGTTTTGGGCCACTTTGGAAGGGGTTTTGGGCTGCAACACAAAGAGGCTTTTGCGGTTACCCGGTTAACCGTTGGAGTATCAAACGACCTCCAAATGACCCGAAACTTGACAGGCGGTCTACCGGTGCTATACCAAGGCCGCTTGACAAACCTCAGTCCATTCCGAGAAAGTTTAACACCCGCACATGAAAAGAGGCAAAAGGGGGCGCCTGGAGACATAGGAGTGCCGGATTGCAAAACGGACAACGGGGAAAATGCTCGGATGCATGAGACGAACACGTATGCAAATGCGATGCACATTATGACATGATATGAAATGCAGATGATGACATGACAAAGTGCAACACGCAAGCACATGACATGGCAACGACGGCGAATAACTGACAAACACCTGGCGCATCGAATCCGGGGCGTTACAGCGCATCTCATCCAAATTGAGACTAGGTGGAGTTTCTCCCATATATTGAGTCAAAGAAAGAAAGCATGCCAAATAAAATACATGAAGAAAACATGCATGCTCAAGACTTCAAAACCCAAAACCAAAAGACAAAGAAATGCCAAGTGAAAAGGATACCAAATGAATAAAACATCACTTGGAGGATATCCATAAAAGATACATCAAGGAATGAGATATCCATTGATACACTCAAAATAAAAGATATCAAACTCCCAAAAGAGAGGATGGTTCCAAACAAACCAAGCTCTCTACAAAGTTTCATGATGGCAGAAAGTACCAAAACATAAACGGCTTGCCTTCCACCAACACACACTTGATAAGGATCACAAGAAGAGTGTTCTAAAGAAAATAGGATAGCTCCCCCATGAGTTGTGAATTATATAGGATTTGCATTTGAATACAAAATGCACAAGGTGGGATCACCACTTTCACTATATCTAGAAAGCACTAGACAAGAACGAGAAACAAACAAGATCCACAAGTGGTAGGGAAGACAACGGGAGTTGACACAAACCTTGGCAAGAGAAAAGGCAAATAAAAATAAAAGCCAATGTAAAGATGATCAATAAATTCTACCACACATAAGTGAGTACCAATTGTCAAAAGACAAGAAGTATTTGGAAATAATTCCGGTGGTAGATAGCAAGGATATCCGACATCATCTTCACACCAAACACAAGCAAATTGCAACTTGTAGAGCTATCATGCCACCTAGGAACAAGATAATTTACAATATCAATTCTAGGTGACAATATCTCAAATGTACACATTTTCTAGGCTAGTAATACACACATAGCATATTACTCCCCCATAATGTGATACCAATTAAAGATAGACAAGAGGCAATTAAAAGGATCCAACAAGAGATAATTAATGGACAATGTAGAATTTGAATTTCTCATGAGAGATATACCACCTAGAGACTAGATAATCTTGAAATATCAATACTAGATGGTATTACTCATGTACACACATTTATAGGATTGTGAGGTGCACAAAGCACATCACTCCCCCATAATGGGATATTCCATTAATCTCTCAGAAGAGCCAACTAAGAAATAAACAAGATGCAAAAGGATGAACACACAACACACATGTACATGATGTGCAAACCAACATGCACATACTTGATTTCTCAAGATAAGCAATTTGGAAGCACAACATATACAAGTACATGCAAGATACAAAACCACAACATGCTAAGGGACAAGTAACTTTTAATGTAAGCAATTTAAGCACGAGTTACATAAGGAGTAACATTGGATATATGATAGAAAGATAATCCGAATGACTTGGCTTGACACAATATGAATGATGAGGACCCCTTAAATCTTCATAATGTAGCCAAGTCTCCAATGACCTCCAACAACACCTATTGATCAAGTTTGAGCTAGTTGGTCCCCAACCAAGTTGGGTCCTAAGAGGTTAGTCACAATAGGCTTGGCCACCCAAATGGTTCTTTTCTTGACACCACTTTGAGTACCAACAAACTTGGCAAACACATTGCCAACCTTATCCTTCCCAAGAGAATAGACATCATCAATAATAATTGGGTTGGATAAGTTACCACTAGTGCATGAAGAAGCGACGTGGCCTTTCTCACGACATAAGTAGCAACATCTACTCTTCACTTTCTTCTCACTTGATTTCTCAACAAGAAAAGCATTAACTTGAGTCTTCTTGGGAAGTGGCCTTTCTTCAACTTGAGGTTGAGCATGATATTGAACTCGTGCCCTCTTCCCTTGTTGCTTGACACTAATGGCCTTCTTCTTCAATGGGCAAGATCTAACATGATGCCCTTCTACTTTGCACTTGAAGCAAACAATCTTGGCCGATTTCTTGACTTGTTCTTGGCCCTTCTTTTTGTTCATCTTGGACTTATTCTTCTTATTGGAGTTGAATCCAAGTCCACCTTTGTCATTGGGGGATTTTTGCACACTCAAGATATTGTTGAGTGTGGATTTCCCTTCATGACTCTTTTCCAAGTCTTTCTTCAAAGAAGTGACTTGGGCCTTGAGCTCTTTGATTTCCTCTACATGGTTAGTCTCAATACAAGTACTAGAGGAAGTATAAGCTTCATTATTAGAGCAACAAGGCAAGGAAAGCAATTCATCACAAGATGTACCAACATTGTGAGTAGATGAATTACAAGGACTAGCACATATCAATATAGCATTTTGACTAGAAGTAGTGCTAGTATCCACATGAGGCTCACTAGATGTTACCTTAGCAAGCATGGCCTCATGAGGTATCTTTAGCACATTATGGGATACTAGAAGATCGTCATGAGAGCTTGAGAGCTTTTCATGGCTTTCTTCCAATTTCCCATAATTGCTAGATAGCAACTCAAGTTGAGCCCGTAGCTCAACATTCTCCTTCAAAATGGATGCTTCACAAGAGATAGAGTTAGTAGCACAAGCATCATCATCAGCAACAAGAGGAGAAGACAACTTGGCAAGCTCTTTTGAATATGAAGCTTTAAGTTGAGCATGAGACTCGGTGATTTTGATGAGCTCACTCTTAATGACCCTTGAGCCATTTTCGAGGTGCTCAAAGTCCTCAAGGAGTTTAGCATGCACAACTTCAAGCTCCTCATTTTTAGTTTCAAATCATTGGCCACCTCAAAAGCTCTATCACGAGATTCCCTCACTCTAGATAATTCTAGAGCAAAAGTCTCCTCAAGAGATTCCTTGGTGGTTTGTTCAAGTTCAAGAGCTTGAGAGAGGTCCGCAATCTCATTAGCGTAATCACGCTCATGACCTTCCATTTTATCAATGGTGACCTCATGCTCCTCAAGACGAGATTCCAACTCATCAATATATTTCTTGCCCTCAATAGCAATAGACATGATTTCCATGAAGTTGGAATGAGCAATTTTATTCTTAAGAAGAGCTTTAAAAATCATTTCCCCTTAATTTTTCAGGAGGCAACATCATCACTCTCTTCATCATAATCAACATCATCATCACTCTTGCCATCATCAATATCATCACAAGATATATTGGGATTCAAAGTGGGAGATACCTTTGAAGCCTTGGCCATAAGGCAAAATGCAGTAGATGATGATATAAGATCCCTTGAAGCACCATTCAAGACCACATCTTGTTCCATGGAGTGTTGGGTTTCAACTACATTGTTAGCACAACAACTCGAGGAAATACATGCATTTTTATCATGGCATCAAGATATAGCAAGCATATCATCATGAGATTTAGTCAAGCAATTTCTACATGATATGCAAGGACTATCAACACAAGCAAGTGAAACATTTGGAGTGCTCGAAGTGCTAAGGCCCAAAGACGGAGCATTGCAATAATATAGTGATGAAGTATCATCCACAAAAAGCACACTATCATCATTGCAATGACCGACACTACTCACCATATCATTACCTTGTGGCAAACCACATGTAGGTGAAGTAGAAGAAGTTGAGAAGACTATACGGCTGGAGGTGGAGGGAGAACAATCATCCGTACAAATCTTGGACACACCATATTTATCTTGAAGCGTCGTCCACAACTCATGAGCATCCCGAAACGGCATGAGTTGAAATATAACTACATTGCTCAAAGCATCAAAAAGCACATTAGAAGCTTGAGCATTAAGATAAGAGTTTTTCTCATCCTCTAAATATAACCTTTGGGGATCCTTTGGAGGAGAAAACAACAAAATTTGTGCCATCTAAACTAAGAGTGTCACAGAATCCTAAACCCCTAGTCGACATCTTTACTCTCTAGGCGGTTAAGCCCAACAAAGAGAGACGAGGCTCTGATACCAATTGAAAGATCGTGGATGTCGCCTAGAGGGGGGTGAATAGGCGCTTTAAAATAATTACGGTTGAGGCTTGAACAAATGCGGAATAAACCTAGCGGTTAATTTGTCAAGAACAAAACCTACAACAACTAGGCTCACCTATGTGCACCAACAACTTATGCTAAGCAAGAAAAACTACTTAGGTGATAGCAATATATATGACAAGAAACAATATGGCTATCACAAAGTAAAGTGCATAAGTAAAGGGCTCGGATAAGAGATAACCGAGGCACGCGGAGATGACGATGTATCCTGAAGTTCACACCCTTGCGGATGCTAATCTCCGTTTGGAGCGGTGTGGAGGCACAATGCTCCCCAAGAAGCCACTAGGGCCACCGTAATCTCCTCACGCCCTCGCACAATGCAAGATGTCATGATTCCACTAAGGGACCCTTGAGGGCGGTCACCGAACCCGTACAAATGGCAACCCTTGGGGGCGGTCACCGAACCCGTACACTTTGGCAACCCTTGGGGGCGGTCACCGGTACCCGTCAAATTGCTCGGGGCGATCTCCACAACCTAATTGGAGACCCCGACGCTTGCCCGGAGCTTTACACCATAATGATTGAGCTCCCAACACCACCAACCGTCTAGGGCGCCCAAGGACCCAAGAGGAACAAGCTCAAGGTGTAACGCCCCGGATTCGATGCGCCAGGTGTCCGCCAGTTATTCGTCGTTGTTGCCTTGTCATTTGCTTGCGTGTTGCACTTTGCCATGTCATCATTTGCATTTCATATCATGTCATCATGTGCATCGCATTTGCATACATGTTCGTCTCATGCATCCGAGCATTTTCCCCGTTGTCCGTTTTGCAATCCGGCACTCCTATGTCTCCCGGCGCCCCCTTTTGCCTCTTTTCATGTGCGGGTGTTAAACGGTCTCGGAATGGCCCGAGGTTTGCCAAGCGGCCTTGGTATAGCACCGGTAGACCGCCTGTCAAGTTTCGTGCCATTTGGAGGTCGTTTGATACTCCAACGGTTAACCGGGTAACCGCAAAGGCCTCTTTTATCTTGCAGCCCAACACCCCTACAAAGTGGCCCAAACCCCATCTAACTCCCCTCCATGCTCTCGGTCGTTCGATCACGATCGTGTGGGCGAAAACCGCTCCTCATTTGGACTCTCCTAGCTCCTTCTACCTATAAATAAGCCCCTCCCCCCGAAATTCGCGGATGTTTCCTACCCTAACCCTAGCTTTCTCCTCTGCGCACACGGACATGTCCGTCCCGGCGGACATGTCCGCCGCCGCCTCCAGCCAACCCACGCCGCCACCTGTCCGCCGCAGCCGCCCGCCTCCGCCCGGGGTTCATGAGCCCGCGCCAGCTGCTGGGCCCGGATCCGCCGCCGCCGCCGCCCATGGGTGCTCCGCTCCCTTCGCCGCCTCCGGCTTGCCCCAGTCGCCTGGCGCTTCGCCCGCGTCGCCGGCCGCCTCCGCCCAGGCCGCCGCCGCCCTCGCGTCCGGCCGCCGCGCCGCCGCCGCCGCCGCCCTCCGCGCTGCCCTCGCCTCCGACGGTCGCGCATTGCGCTGCTGCCCGCCGGCGCCGGACCCGCCCGCCGCGCCGAGCACCTCACCGCCTCCGCCGCCCGGCGACCGGATTCGGCGGCCCCGCTCCTCGCCGGATGGTCGCCACCGCCCCGGATCCGCCCTTCCCCGCGTCTTCCGGCCATCTCCGTCATCTCCGGCGAGCATCTCCGGCCATCCTCGTTTTCGTGCGAAGGTTGACCCCGAAAATCCACCAAGTCCCGAAGTTATTTTTGCATTACCATGTCATATTCATTGCATCGTATCTCTGCATCCGTAGCTCCGTTTCATGCGTGTAATATGTCAAATTGTTCGCCTCGACGAGTACATCATTTCATCTCATTGCATCATTTACATTTGAGCTCATATTGATGCCCGAAATGCTGTTGGAAGAGGGCTATGTGTTGTTAGTTTCAGATTCTTATCAGAACATGCACTTTTGTGATTTTTTCCATGATTGATGTGTGCATCCTACGAACTTGAGTCCTACATGTGTTTTGTACTATGCCATGCCATCTTTACAGGGGTGTATGCCATGTATTTTTGTGATCTCTGTGGCGACTATAACAAGCATGCAAACTAGGCTTCATGATGTTGCTGATTTCAGCCCCTGTTTTGCTGATATTTTTATGCCATGTAAACTTGATGCTACCGAGAGATCCATGCTTATTTTGAGATACTTCAGTAAGGATGTTTTGAACATATGGTTATCGCTATCCATCAATGCCCTTTTTTGCAATTATGGAGTGCCATAGCTTGAGTCAATCGAGCTCTACTTTTGCTATAAAATGTTTCCTGGCAGGTTGTTTACATGTTATTCAATTTTGCCAAGGTTGTTGTAGTTGATCCGTGTATGCTATGATGTTGCTCTTGCCATGTTTAGCTTCATAAACATGTCTTCTTACTGTTGGGTTCCTTGCCATGCCATGTATTGCTCTGTGGTGAGTGGTTCAAGCTCACCAACATGCCTACTTATTGTTGTTCCTGCCATGTATGAATCTGTAATATAACTTGCCATGTTTACATGGGTGCCATCTTATTTTCTGATCCTTTTTGGCTCATGGTCAGTAAAGGACTTTTGTTCTATGTATTTAGTAGATTCATGCCATGCCTTTGTTTTCCATGATAAGTTCCTGTAACATGTTGTTTGATAGCTCTAAACATTGCAACCTGATGTTATTTCCTGATAAGTCTGAAACTGTTATTATTTGCAATCTTGCCATGTCATTTTGAGCATGTTCTAGTGATTTCTGGAGATAGCTCAGTGTTCATGTTTTGTCATGCTTTACCTGTACATCATGCCCATGCCTTTTGTTATTACGTTGAGGTCCTGTAGCATGTTGTTTTGATGCTTGCAATATGCCTAGTTGCTGTTTTGGACAGATTGTTGCTATGACTTTTATAGGGTGTATGTGTTGAACCGTTGCTCCGTTTTGAGTGTGCTAAACTTGCTTGATTTTGCATGTAGTTTCATATTATCATGTTGCATCCTTGTTTTGAGGTGTTTGCTTGATGTTTGTATACATTTTGCATCAATGCCATGCTTATCTTGTTTTGCTCATATCTTCTAGGTCGTAGCTCCGAATCTAATGAACTTTATATGTAACTTGACTAGAATTTCGTGTAGATCATCTTGGTGCATCTTAACTTGCTGTTTAACAACTTGAACATAAGATTTATTCAGATCTGGACCAATTTCGAAATTTGCATATGAGGACTTACCGTTATTGTTATATGTTGTTCTCGGCCTCATTTAAACTTGCCTTGATGTGTTGCTCTTGTTTGCATCATCTCTTGCCATGAGTAGCTTCATGTAGCGTTGTCATGCATCATGCTTGGTTGTGCATCATGTCTCGTTTATGTGTGGTGTGTTTACTATGTTGTGTGCTTCTTCTTGTTAGTTCCCGTTTCGTTGCGATCGTGAGGATTCGTTCGTCTACACTTGGTTCGGCTTCATCCGTTCGTCTTCTTCATGGAT
This sequence comes from Aegilops longissima, assembly GCA_021605205.1. Classification (NCBI taxonomy): domain Eukaryota; kingdom Viridiplantae; phylum Streptophyta; class Magnoliopsida; order Poales; family Poaceae; genus Aegilops; species Aegilops longissima. The sequence continues at coordinate 415,715,026 of CM038676.1, read as the reverse complement.
TCGTTCTTCTTCCTTGCGGGATTTCAGGCAAGATGACCGCTACCCTGGATCTCACTTCTATCATTGCTATGCTAGTTGCTTCGTTCTATAGCTATGCTGCGCTACCTATTACATGTTTATCAAGCCATCCCAAATTGCCATGTCAGCCTCTAACCTTTGACACATTTCCTATGCAAACCGTTGTTTGGCTATGTTACTGCTTTGCTCAGCCCTTCTTATAGCGTTGTTAGTTGCAGGTGAAGATGAAGTTTGTTCCTTGTTGGAACATGGAGATGTTGTTCCTTGTTGGAACATGTTTACTTGTTGGGATATCACAATATATCTTATATTATTAATGCATCTATATACTTGGTAAAGGGTGGAAGGCTCGGCCTTATGCCTAGTGTTTTGTTCCACTCTTGCCGCCCTAGTTTCCATCATATCGGTATTATGTTCCCGGATTTTGCGTCCCTAACGCGGTCGGGTGATTTATGGGACCCCCTTGACAGTTCGCTTTGAATAAGACTCCTCCAGCAAGGCCCAACATTGGTTTTACCATTTGCTTCACCACCACCTACATTTCCCTTGGGAGTAATTAACCCAAGGGTCATCTTTATTCAGCCCCCCGGGCCAATGCTTGTCTAAGTGTTGGTCCAAACTAGAGCCCTTTGCTGCGCCACCTCGGGGAAACTTGAGGGCTGGTTTTAGTTGTACGGACTGCTCATCCGGTCGTGGCCTGAGACGAGATACGCACGGCTACTATCAGGGTGTCGGCACGCCGGGAGGTCTTGCTGGTCTTGTTTTATTGCTGTCAAAATGTCTTGTAGCCGGGATTCCGAGACTGATCGGGTCTTCCCGGGGAGAAGGAATATCCTTCGTTGATCGCGAGAGCTTATCATGGGCTAAGTTGGGACATCCCTGCAGGTATAAACTTTCAAAGCCGTGCCCGCGGTTATGTGGCAGATGGGAATTTGTTAATATCCGGTTGTAGTAAACTTGAAGCAAACTCTTCTAAAATACACCAACCGTATGCGTAATCGTGAGTGTCTCTTTTCGGGGTTGATCGAGAGGAGAACACGGTTTCGGGTTATGTCGGCGTAAGTAGGAGTTCAGGATCACTTCTTGATCATTCCTAGTTGACGACCGTTCCTTTGTTTCTCTTCTCGCTCTCATTTGCGTATGTTAGCCACCATATCATGCTTAGTCGCTGCTGCAACCTCACCACTTTACCCCTTCCTTTCCTTTAAGCTTTGCTAGTCTTGATACCCATGGTAATGGGATTGCTGAGTCCTCGTGGCTCACAGATTACTACACCACCAGTTGCGGTACAGGTTTGCGATGATCATGACGCGAGAGCGATGTTTGCTTGTTTTGGAGTTCTTCTTACGCTTCTTCTTGATCAGGGATAGGTTCCAGTCGGCAGCCTGGGCTAAAGGTGGTGGATGTCGTTTGAGTTTACTGTTTATGTTTCATCCGTAGTCGGATGTTGTTCTTGTATGATGTTGATGTATTCTTGTGGCATTTGTGCCTTATGTATGTATCCCCATCTATTATGTAATGTTGATGTAATGATATCCACCTTGCAAAAGTGTTCCAATATGCGGGTCTATCCTTGGTGGGACCGTCGAGTTCCTTTTGGATAGGGTCGCATATTGGGTGTGACAAGTTGGTATCAGAGCCTCGACCGACCCTAGGAGCCCCCTTGATTGATCGTGTAGTTTGGCCGCAGTCGAGTCTAGAAGAAAACTGTTTTCAGAGTCTAGTTATATCAGAGAGTAGGAATTCTTTTTATTCCTCAGCCCCTTCGTCGCTCTGGTAAGAAATCTTGACGTAGGTGTTTTGAACTACTCCTCTTCCCCTTCAATTTTTTCTTTAGGATCACGTGGTTAGTTTTTCGTTCGTTGGTTCTCAGCTCTTTTGATCCGGTGCATTCTCGTCAAGTCGACTCGAGCCTATTCATCTTTGCAAGTTCAATCCTTAGTTCGCTCTCAACGAAGTTGTTTCTCTGTCCTCAGTTGTTTTATTTTCCCACCCGCCCTCCCTGTTCTTCTTCTCGAAACCGGAGTCCGTAATCGAGTATCCATCCTACTCGTGCGAAGTCTTTGCTTTCTTTCCTCAATGATTTCAACCGGTGTTTCCTCTTGAACTCATTCGTCAGTTTCCCCTTCCAAGTTGCCTTTGTTTTTACCGCCCTCCCACCCTTTTTCTTCCCGGAGCCTGAGTCTGTTTCGACCATCTATTTCATTTGTGTGGAGCCTCTTCAGTCTTCCCTAAATTATTTCAATGGGTGAATTCTCGTCTCGTTCATCATTCTTCATCCCTTTCTTTTTCCTGTGCACTCAATTCAAGTTTTTCGGTGTTGATCATATTCTTTTCCTTGGATCAAGTGTTCTCCTTGCTTGTTTGCCTCTCGCCATTCAATCATTCCGGAGCTCAAGACATCTCAGAGATTCGTCTGTGCTCCAATTAATTCGAGGTTGTCACCTCATTCAAATATTTCAATTGTTCCGGTGCTTCATCTATCTGTTCATCATCCTTTTCAACGGTGTTTTCTCTTCAGTGGGCCCTAACCCACAGGTCTTTTCCCAGGATCTTACCTGACTCTTCTAATTTCCGGAGCTATTCTCAAATCCTTTTGAAGTTTGACGTAAGTATGATTTTCATCAGTCGGATCTTTTCCAAGATCTCTTTCAAATTCTTTTCATTGTTCCCTCAACCTCTGTGCTTTTCGTTCTTCCGGAGTATCTCAGCAATTTTTGGTGGTGTTTCTCGTCGTCAGTTCAAGATTGAAGAAGAGTTTTTCCTCTAAATCGTGTCCGTTCTCCCGGAGATTCATGGTGCTAGCTCGATGTTATCCTATCTAATTGTTTCCAGTCATGCAAATTCTTTTCATCCATCCGGAGTATTTCAGGAGTTACTTTCCGTCTCAATCATCCGGAAACCATCTTTTCGGAAGATTTCTTCGTTCTAAGTTTTCAGATTCGTTCTCCAATTATTCTATATCGGTGCCTTTTCGTTCGTCTCAATATTATCCCGGTGCTTCGTTCAAGTGTTCTTTAATCAGCTCATGATCTCTTTGTTCTTCTGCATCCAAATCCCCTCTAGCATATTGGTTCTTCTAATTCTTCCCGGTGATTCATTCTCTTTCATCAGTCATTTTCGAATTCTTACGGTGGTTCATTCAGATTCTTTTTCCTTTGTTATCGTATCAATCCATTCCTTCTTTCAATCCTACCGGTGGTTCATGAAGACCTTCTCAAGTTTGTGATATGTCACTTCTCAATTCTTTTTCAAGAAGAATAAGTAATATGCAAAATCCATTGATTGTCATTAATTTAATTTGACGAAGGATAAGCATACAATAAATCTTATTCTTATTTCCTCAAAGTGAGTAAACCCTTACTTCGGAGTTTGTTCTTGATGAATAAATTCTAGTTCCAAGTGTTTTCATCTTTTCTTTTCCGGAGTTCAAATTTCCCTCGTCCATCTCGTCGGAACCGCCATCTAAATCATCGCAAGGCTCATCTTATTCTTTCTTCCTTCATTCTATCTCATCATCCTTTTTGTTACCGGAGTTCTTCACGGTGGTTCTTCATGATTTAATTCATTCCTCAAGAGTTCATCAAGTATCATTCCATCCTCTCAAGTTCAAGTTCTATTCCTCCATGTTTTAGCCGGAGTGCTGCCTAAATCCTTTCAGTCTTATCCGTTTCTTTTCTCATTCTAACCACTCCGGTTAGAACGAGTGGTTTCATAGTCTATCTGATTCCGTGAGTTTTCGATTCTCGTCATTCGCGTTGCTCATCTCTTCTTCTCGAAAGCTCTCGATACTTTGATTCTTCTCTTGAGTTCTGGTTTATCCTCATTCCTTTTTCCCTTCCGTCTCGGTCCTAAGATCTCGGGACGAGATCTCTTGTTAGTGCAGGAGTGTTGTAACGCCCCGGATTCGACGCGCCAGGTGTCCGCCAGTTATTCGTCGTTGTTGCCTTGTCATTTGCTTGCGTGTTGCACTTTGCCATGTCATCATTTGCATTTCATATCATGTCATCATGTGCATCGCATTTGCATACATGTTCGTCTCATGCATCCGAGCATTTTCCCTGTTGTCCGTTTTGCAATCCGGCACTCCTATGTCTCCCGGCGCCCCCTTTTGCCTCTTTTCATGTGCGGGTGTTAAACGGTCTCGGAATTGCCCGAGGTTTGCCAAGCGGCCTTGGTATAGCACCGGTAGACCGCCTGTCCAGTTTCGTGCCATTTGGAGGTCGTTTGATACTCCAACGGTTAACCGAGTAACCGCAAAGGCCTCTTTTATCTTGCAGCCCAACACCCCTTCAAAGTGGCCCAAAACCCATCTAACTCCCCTCCATGCTCTCGGTCGTTCGATCACGATCGTGTGGGCGAAAACCGCTCCTCATTTGGACTCTCCTAGCTCCTTCTACCTATAAATAAGCCCCTCCCCCTGAAATTCGCGGATGTTTCCTACCATAACCCTAGCTTTCTCCTCTGCTTGCGCGCGGACATGTCCGTCCCGGCCGGACATGTCCGCCGCCGCCCTCCAGCCAACCCACGCCCGCCACCTGTCCGCCGCCGCCGCCCGCCTCCGTCGGCCCATGAGGCCAGCGCCAGAGCCATGGGCCCGGATCCGCCGCCGCCGCCTGCTGGTGCTCCGCTCCGCTCCCTTCGCCGCCTCGGCCTGGCCGCCGAATCGCCGGCGCCTTCGCCGCGTCGCCCGGCCGCCTCCGGCCCGGCGCCCGCCGCCCTCGCGTCCCGGCGCGCCGCCGTCGCCGCCGCCTCCACGCGCTGCCCTCGCCCCGACGGGTCGCGCTGCCCGCGCCGGCGCGGACCCGCCGCCCGCCGAGCACCTCGCCGCCTCGCCGCCATAGTTGCCGCCCGCCGCCGCCCGACGATCGATCCGCGGCCCGCCTCGCCGGCCCTGTGCGCCTCGATGCAGCTATATCTCCCACGTGTCGAAGCACGACTTAGAGGCATAACCGCATTGAAAGCAATGTGGCAAGTGAGGTAATCTTCACACAACCCATGTAATACATAAGGAAAGAGATACATAGTTGGCTTACAATCGCCACTTCACACAATACATGAGTAAAACATTACATCATACAGATACAATCAAGGTCCGACTACGGAACCAAAATAAAAGAAGACTACCCCAAATGCTACACGGATCCCGATCGTCCCCAACTGGGCTCCACTCTCGATCAACTCAAACGAAACAACACAATGAACAAGATCTTCATCGAGCTCCTCCTTGAGCTCGGATGCGCCACCGCACGGTTTCATCGGCACTGCAAACTGGTTTTGAAGTATCTGTGAGTCACGGGACTCAGCAATCTCACACCCATGAGATCAAGACTATTTAAGCTTAAAGGTAGGACAGGGTGGTGAGGTGGAGCTGCAGCAAGCGACTAGCATATATGGTGGCTAACATACGCAAAAGAGCGAGAAGAGGAGGCAAAGCACGGTCGAACAACTATGATCAAGAAGTGATCCTGAAACTACTTACGTCAAACATAACTCCAACACCGTGTTCACTTCCGGACTCACGAGAAGAGACCATCACGGTTACACACGCGTTGATGTATTTTAATTAAGGTCAACTTCGGTTTTCTACAACCGGACATTAACAAATTCCCATCTGCCTCATAACCGCGAGCACGGCTTTGAAAGATAATACCTGCGGGGTGTCCCAACTTAGCCCATTATAAGCTCTCACGGTCAACGAAGGATATTCCTTCTACGGGAAGACCCGATCGATCTCGGAATCCCGGACTACAAGACATTTCGACAGCAATAAAACAAGACCAGCAAAGCCGCCCGAATGTGCCGACAAATCCTGATAGGAGTTGCACATATCTCGTTCTCGTGGCACACGGATAAGCGAAGCGTCTGGTACCGACGTAATCCAAGTTGCCAAGGAATGGTCCCAGACGGTGCTCTAGTTTGGACCAACACTCGAGGAGCACCGCCCGAGGGTTTAAAATAAAGATGACCCTTGAGTCTGCAGAACCCAAGGGAAAAAGGCTTAGGTGGCAAATGGTAAAACCAATGTTGGGCCTTCTTTGGAGGAGTCTTATTCAAAGCGAACTGTCAAGGGGTCCCATAAATCACCCAACCGTGTAAGGAACATAAAATCCGGGAACATAACACGGTATGACGGAAACTAGGCGGCAAGAGTGGAACAAAACACCGGGCATAAGGCCGAGCCTTCCACCCTTTACCAAGTATATAGATGCATTAATAATATAAGATATATTGTGATATCCCAACAAATAAACATGTTCCAACAAGGAACAACATCTCCATGTTCCAACAAGGAACAAACTTCATCTTCACCGCAACTAACAACGCTATAAGAGGGCTGAGCAAAGCGGTAACATAGCCAAACAACGGTTTGCTAGGAAAGGATGGTTAGGGGCTTGACATGGCAATATGGGTGGCATGATATAGCAAGTGGTAGGCATCGTAGCATAGGCATAGCAAAAGAGCGAGCATCTAGCAAGCAAAGATAGAAGTGATTTCGAGGGTATGGTCATCTTGCCTGAAATCCCGCAAGGAAGAAGAACGAGTCCATGAAGAAGGCAAACGGACGAAGTCGAATGAATCCTCACAACTCCGGAAGGAAACCGAAGCTAACGAGAGAAGCAACCCGGAAAGAAACAAACATCAAAGTAAACAACCATCACATAAACATGTCATGATGCACAAACAAGTATGATGCATGTCCGGTTTAATGAGGCATGGCATGGCAAAGTGCAACAAACAATACTACAAGTTAAGTGGAGCTCAATATGCAACGAGTTGCATATTGACGAAACACCACATCAATTATTTAGTTCTCTCTCGGTTAGGTACCCAACAATATTAAATGTTATTAAACATGGCAAGAGGTGAAGCATAATGAAACTACCTATCTAGGCAAGTTTTAAATGAGGCCGGAAACAACGAACAACAATTCCGGAAAATCCCCATATGCAAATTATGGATTCGGTACTGTTCTGCCCTAAACACAATTTTAATGTTGTTAAACAGCAAAATAAAGTGTACCATGTTAAACTAGGCATTTTTCTACCCCATTTACATATATAATTTATTTAAAATGGAGCTACGGTTATTTAGTTATGAAATAAATCATTTTAGCATGCAAACAACAATTTTAAACATTTTAATTGTTGTTATCATGATGCGGATGACATGTGCAAGTTTTATGCAATTTTATGAAAATGTTGACAAGAGCATGTTATGAAGCATTGTGTCACCGTGGTGGAAGAAAAGGGGTGCCACGGCAACGAATCCGAAAAATGATGCCACGGCAACATGTCGGTTCCGGTAGCTCATGGAGATATCGGTGCAAAAGAAAGTGTGACGGAAGCGAGTTGAGCAAGATGGTGGGGTGTTCCCGGTTACCGGGTTCCCACGGAACGGTGGCATGGCAAAAGAGGGGCATCGCAAGGACAATTCGGACACGGTGCAAACATATCGTGCATCTCATACATGCAAGGGCATCTCATCGCGGTCGTCTCGGGTTATACCTTAGGAGCGTGCGTTTCGGGGCGGTTCGCGTTTCGTAGAGGGAAGTAGTCGTTCACGTTCGATGGTAGTGATACATCTCGTAGTGGAAGTGGTTGTTCATGTCCGTGGATGTTCGGGTCCACGGGTCTTAGAGGGTCGACGGTAGTGGTACACACGTCATCGGGTACTTGTCGGATCCGAGAGGTACTTGGCGAAAAGCATGTCAGCGGTAGTTGTACTCATTTAAAGAGATGAACTTGACGCCCACGGGTCGATGGTAGATGTACTTGACGCTTCATGTAGTCGAACTTGGCGCATCCGAAGGGTACTTGGTGGTATCCCGTAGTCATACACGGTCGTGGGGAACTTGACTTGATGTGGAGATAGCCGACCAAGGTTGTCAAGTAGTCGTACTCCATGATGATCATCGGGTACTTGGTAAGTTCTAGTGCAGCAGCGGAATGGCACAGGGGCACGGGTCTGCTGCAGCAAAAACAGACGCGTCGTCTCGGGCAGGAGATGCCCGTGGCTGTAGCAGAGGAGGCGGTCGGCGTCGTGCATGAGGCAAGGTCGAAGACGGCGGCAGGGGCGAGCGAGCAGCGGTTGGCTGATGGTAGCCGCGGCCATGGTGGTCACCACGAAGCAGAGGAGGCCGGGACTTGGCGGCGGGACCTCAGCAGCAGGGAGGCGCGACCATGGCAGGGCCGGACGAAGGCGGCGGCGGGCACGAGGAGAAGACAGGGGCCGCTGACGGAGGGCCGCCGGAGCAGGGCAAACGCGGGAGGCCGAGGCCGGCGGAGGTGTGGAGGCGGCGTGGCCATGGGCGGCGAGGAGGGTTGAGGGCGGAGGAGGCGCTCGAGGAGGAGGCCGAGGGGAGAAGGCGTTCGGGCGGCGAGGAGGCCGACGGGGCTCGGGAGGAGAAGCGGGGCGCGGCGACGGAGGAGCTACCGAGGGACGAGGGGGCCGGGATGGACGGGACTGCACGGGCTCCAAGGCGAGGAGGAGGCGAGGCAGAGGAGGGGCACGGGCGCAGGTTCTGGCGGCGTGAGGGGAGAGGGTGCAGGGGAGGAGAACGAAGGGGAAAAAGATCGAGAGAAGGGGGGGTTCGAGCGAGAGGAAGGAGATGGGATCAGGCTGAGCGAGGGAGGAGCGGTCGAGCGAAGCTCTCCTGGCGGCGCTATTCGGGAGGAGGGGAGGGAGAGAGATACGGGCTAGGGTTAGAGGGTTAGGTGGCCTCAAGGGGTTTGGTGGGCCGGTGGAATGGGCCGGTCTGGTTGGTCAGGCCCAAGAGGCCGGCTGGGCTGGCTCCTCTCTCCTCTCTTCTCTTATATTTTCTTAAGCAGAAAACAATTAAAGAGAGGAAAAGAAAGAGAGGGTTAGGGAAAGGATTTGCGCGCGCGGACAATTTTCCCGAACTCGCAAAAATGAGCTCGATCCAGGAAAATAAAAGAGGCATGATTGGAAGTTTAAATTCAAACTCATTTGATTTAAATTCAAATGATTTGAATAGGAAGTGAGGTTTGGGAAGGTCCAAAAATGTTGAGGATTTTTGGTGGAGCTCCGGAAAATGATGAAATAATATTGGCAAGGTTTTGAGGTCAACTCGGAGCAGAAAAGGCATGGAACTTATTTGCAAGTGTGTTATGGTGATTCCAAAACAATGGAATATTTATTATAGCTCCCTAATAATATTGGGAGTATATGTTATAAAGAGAAGTCAACCTTCCCTCGATTTAAATAGATCAAAAGACCTATGCAATTTATTAAGATGAGTTTTTAAAATTAAATGGCATGATGAGATGATGCAATGCAAGAGATGACATGATGAATGCACAAACAAAACAAATCACACGACAAAACTCGGAAACCCTGGAAGGCAACTGAAACTCCGGTCTTGGGGCGTTACAACACTCCACCACTACGAGAGGATGTCGTCCCGAGATCTAGGATGGCACCGGATAGAAAAACGGAAGAGGAAAGAGGTAAAACTAAGTTGCTTCTTTGACGAACGAGTGAAACCACGAACCTTGAGAGGTTGAGCAAATTGAAAGAAAGAATACAATGGAATGAACGAGATTGCGAACAGTCCGTTAGAAAAGAGGATCACAGAACATTACGGGAACTTGAAGGTTGCAAAGACATGCATCAAGAGTTTAAGGGACAAGATAGAATTCGAAACCACTCCGGTTGAAACAAGATAGAGTAGGATTAAGAATGATATAATTTGGGCAGCACTCCGACTGAAAATGGAAGGAATTGAACATGAACTTGGCAAAATGAAAGCACCTGGATGAGACTCTGATTAAAAGAGGAATGATAGACCCAACACTCCGGTTAAATGGATAAGTACGAAAAGAACTTGATCTTGGCAAAACGAGATGATGGGTGAAAATAGCAACATCACAATGCCTCCGGAAACAATGCATGATAGTTAGAAAGTTGGAATGAATAGAACGAAGAATGAAACCAACATCTCCCATCGTAAATGAATTTGAAAGAGCATCCTTACGAAGTAGGATTGAACAGAGTTGTTTGAAAAACAACAACGGTAAGAATAAGCTTGTAGTGGGCTTATGAAAACATCTCAAAATTATGAGGTGAGCTTCTGCTACCAACGGAAACAATTGATTGGATTGAGAGCAACACGGAGATGAAAACTTCTTTCATTGAGAGGATAGGAGGAAAACTTGGATCATTGATAAGCACCATAATAGCAACATTCCTTAGGGAAGGCTTTAGGTGAAATATAGCCCAAGATAACTCCAATGAATAGATTGATGGATTTAAAATACCTCATTCTTGACAACATAAGAATCATGAAGCATGAAGGAAAATTGTCAAGAATGACATAACACCACCTCAAAAGATAAGGTCGAAATAATTGCACTTCGGAATGCAAGAAGAAGAATGCTTGAACTCCTCAAAACAAAACATGTGTTGGAACACCCTGTTCAATTTTGAGTATGGCTTGACGGATCTTAACTCCGCGAGAAATCTTGATGAACAATTGAAGAATGAAAAGAATCCTTGACGAACCATCATGTAGAGCCTCCATGAAGAACTCCGGTAAACAAAAGGATGATAAAAGAAAGAGAAGTTGACAACACAATGTGAAGCCTTGCAGTGACAAGATGAAGCTTTGAAATGATATAACCGAGAAAACTTTGAACTCCGGAAAGAAAGATGAACAAATGAAATCACGAATTTTGACGATCCTCCGGAATAAGGAATTGAATTTACTCGATGGAACAAGAATAAGAATTACATTATGCTGATCCTTCACCAATTAAATTGATGACAAGCAATGGATTAGGCATACTACTTATTCTCGTAGAAAGGATTAAGATAGATATGGCGCAAACTTGGGAAGGTCTTCAACGAACCACCGGTAGGATTGAAACAACGAATAAATTGATACGATAATAAAGGAATAGGATTGTTGAACAAACCATCGGTAGGATTATGAGAGAACAAATGAATCTATATGATAAAGAAGGAAGTGAAATCTTGAACGAACCACCGTAAGAATTGAAAATGAATGAAGAAAAGAGAACGAATCACCGGGAGGAATTATAAAACGACGTTGATACTTGAGGGAATTTAGATACATGAGAACGGAGAGATCATGAACTGATTAGTGAATACTTGAATGATGCACCGGTATGATTTGGAGAACGAGAGCTGAAAGCTGGAATGAATAATTCTGAGATGATGGGCTCAGAAGAATCAAACTGAAAAGACTCCTGAATTGCTCCGGATGGGTGAAAAGAATTCTCACAATCAAAACAATTATGAGAATGGCACGAAGCTAGAACCATGAATCTTGAAGAGAATGGAGCAAGATTAAAGAGAAACTCTTCTTCGGTCTTCAAATGTTGAGAATGACGACGAGAAACATCACCATGAATTGTTGAGATACTCCGGGATGAAAATTAGAAAGGTTGAACCAACAATGAAAATAATTTGGAAGTTCTTGGAGAAAGACATTTGACTGATGATAAATCATTCTTACGTCAAACTTTGCAATGAATTTGGGAATAGCTCCTGAAAATTAGAAGAGTCAGGTAAGATCCTGGGAAAAGACCTGTGGGTTAGGGCCCACTCAAAAGAACCACCGTTGAACAATTGTTTGAAAGGGAGGTTGCACCGGTTGATTTAAATGGCTTGAATGAGATAACAATCTCGAAATAACTTGAACGGATTAAGAATGGAAACACGAATCTTCTGAGATATCTTCATCACTCCCAACCAAATGAATAGCGAGAAGTGAATGATTAGGAGATACACCGGCATGAGAAAGCATTGTGAAAAGAGGAAAAGGGATAAGATCAACACCGAAATCTTGAACTAAAACCACCGGAGAAGAAAATTAGAATGGAACAATGATAAGGTTGAAGCTTCCTTAGCGTCTTCATGAGAAATCACCGGATAAAATATTAAAGGAAAAGAATGAAGAAACTTCACTCAATAAAATGGATACTTGATTAAGAAATCTGAGTCCTTGAAGAAAAAGGGTGGAGGGCGGGAAAACAAAACAACTTGGGTCGGATGAAACAAACACCGTTGAGAAAAAGCTTAGAATTGATCTTGCGAATGTTGGAATGATCGGATCCTCTTCACTTGAAGAGAAGCACGCCGTTGGGAAAAGAATTAACATGACGACCTCGATGATCAAGAAGGATTAGTATTCTCATAGCAATATGAGAACACCGTTTAGAATAAGGTATGGAATCAACACTTGACATTGAAGCAACTCGAATACCACAAAACAAAACAAAACAAAGGAGTGGCTTGCAGAATAAGCCGGAACAAATACATATGATAGAGATTTACCCAATCTCATATCATGCATCTGTAGGAAAGATATTCTAGGAGCTACTTGAATTCCCACCTATAAACTCCGAAACTTTCGGTTATGCAATCTGGTGTTGGGGATACAGGGACACAAAATATATCACCCAAACTAACAATACCTAGATCCAATTGTATCCACCGTCAACACATAACCAAGAAATCCTCGGAAATCGTGTACCTCGACCTTGAAAAACATCCGTTATACAAGTCATGGCAATAATCCCTTTTCGCCTCGATCTTTGGGCTATCGGGGTTATCTCACCAACAACTGCACAAAAGAGATTTCGATGTCGGCAAAACTCAGGTATTCGAGCTGCAGCGATAAATTTGTGGCGACAACACCTCGGAGCTCAACTCCCGGGACACCGCCACAACCCTAAATGTCGGGAGGCACCAAGAACAATGTTCTCGTCACAAAACCATCGAACGATTCCAAGATACCAGCGTGATCCTAAAAAAATTTAGTGAAATTTGAGGAGAGAAAAGTCAAAACATCTCGTCGGGATGCCTCACCAGAGCGACGAAGGGGTGGGAAGTAAAAGAATCCTACTCTCCGATATATATAATCCTAAGACTCAAAACATTTTCCGTCCTAGACTCAACAACGCATGACAAACAATCAAGTAGGGGCTCCTAAGTCGGGAAGGCTCGATACCAACTTAGCGCCCTCGATGCGGCTATATCTCCACGTGTCGAAGCACGACTTAGAGGCATAACCGCATTGAAAGCAATGTCGCAAGTGAGGTAATCTTCACACAACCCATGTAATACATAAGGAAAGAGATACATAGTTGGCTTACAATCGCCACTTCACACAATACATGAGTAAAACATTACATCATACAGATACAATCAAGGTCCGACTACGGAACCAAAATAAAAGAAGACTACCCCAAATGCTACACAGATCCCCGATCGTCCCAACTGAGCTCCACTCTTGATCAACTGAAACGAAACAACACAATGAACAAGATCTTCATCGAGCTCCTCCTTGAGCTCGGATCGCCACCTGCGGTTTCATCGGCACTGCAAACTGGTTTTGGAAGTATCTCGTGAGTCACGGGACTCAGCAATCTCACACCATGAGATCAAGACTATTTAAGCTTAAAGGTAGGACAGGGTAGTGAGGTGGAGCTGCAGCAAGCGACTAGCATATATGGTGGCTAACATACGCAAAAAGAGAGCGAGAAGAGGAGGCAAAGCACGGTCGAACAACTATGATCAAGAAGTGATCCTGAAATTACTTACGTCAAACATAACTCCAACACCGTGTTCACTTCCGGACTCCGCCGAGAAGAGACCATCACGGTTACACGCTTGATTGATGTATTTTAATTAAGGTCAACCGGGTTTTCTACAACCGGACATTAACAAATTCCCATCTGCCTCATAACCGCGGGCACGGCTTTGAAAGATAATACCTGCAGGGTGTCCCAACAGCCCATTATAAGCTCTCACGGTCAGCGAAGGATATTCCTTCTACGGGAAGACCCGATCAGTCTCGAATCCCGGACTACAAGACATTTCGACAGCAATAAAACAAGACCAGCAAAGCGCCCGAATGTGCCGACAAATCCGATAGGAGCTGCACATATCTCGTTCTCGTGGCACACCGGATAAGCGAAGCGTCTGGTACCGACGTAATCCAAGTTGCCAAGGAATGGTCCCGACGGTGCTCTAGTTTGGACCAACACTCGAGGAGCACTGCCCGAGGGTTTAAAATAAAGATGACCCTTAGTCTGCAGAACCCAAGGGAAAAAGGCTTAGGTGGCAAATGGTAAAACCAATGTTGGGCCTTCTTTGGAGGAGTCTTATTCAAAGCGAACTGTCAAGGGGTCCCATAAATCACCCAACCGTGTAAGGAGCATAAAATCCGGGAACATAACACGGTATGACGGAAACTAGGGCGGCAAGAGTGGAACAAAACACCAGGCATAAGGCCGAGCCTTCCACCCTTTACCAAGTATATAGATGCATTAATAATATAAGATATATTGTGATATCCCAACAAATAAACATGTTCCAACAAGGAACAACATCTCCATGTTCCAACAAGGAACAAACTTCATCTTCACCTGCAACTAACAACGCTATAAGAGGGGCTGAGCAAAGCGGTAACATAGCCAAACAACGGTTTGCTAGGAAAGGATGGTTAGGGGCTTGACATGGCAATATGGGTGGCATGATATAGCAAGTGGTAGGCATCGTAGCATAGGCATAGCAAAAGAGCGAGCATCTAGCAAGCAAAGATAGAAGTGATTTCGAGGGTATGGTCATCTTGCCTGAAATCCCGCAAGGAAGAAGAACGAGTCCATGAAGAAGGCAAACGGACGAAGTCGAATGAATCCTCACAACTCCGGAAGGAAACCGAAGCTAACGAGAGAAGCAACCCGGAAAGAAACAAACATCAAAGTAAACAACCATCACATAAACATGTCATGATGCACAAACAAGTATGATGCATGTCCGGTTTAATGAGGCATGGCATGGCAAAGTGCAACAAACAATACTACAAGTTAAGTGGAGCTCAATATGCAACGAGTTGCATATTGACGAAACACCACATCAATTATTTAGTTCTCTCTCGGTTAGGTACCCAACAATATTAAATGTTATTAAACATGGCAAGAGGTGAAGCATAATGAAACTACCTATCTAGGCAAGTTTTAAATGAGGCCGGAAACAACGAACAACAATTCCGGAAAATCCCCATATGCAAATTATGGATTCGGTACTGTTCTGCCCTAAACACAATTTTAATGTTGTTAAACAGCAAAATAAAGTGTACCATGTTAAACTAGGCATTTTTCTACCCCATTTACATATATAATTTATTTAAAATGGAGCTACGGTTATTTAGTTATGAAATAAATCATTTTAGCATGGCATTTAAGCAAATTAATGCAAACAACAATTTTAAACATTTTAATTGTTGTTATCACGATCGGATGACATGCAAGTTTTATGCAATTTTATGAAAATGTTGACAAGAGCATGTTATGAAGCATTGTGTCACCGTGGTGGAAGAAAAGGGTGCCACGGCAGCGAATCCGAAAAATGATGCCACGGCAACATATCGGTTCCGTAGCTCATGGAGATATCGGTGCAAAAGAAAGTGTGACGGAGCGAGTTGAGCAAGATGGTGGGGTGTTCCGGTTACGGGTTCCCACGGAGCGGTGGCATGGCAAAGAGGGCATCGCAAGGACAATTCGGACACGGTGCAAACATATCGTGCATCTCATACATGCAAGGGCATCTCATCGCGGTCGTCTCGGGTTATACCTTAGGAGCGTGCGTTTCGGGGCGGTTCGCGTTTCGTAGAGGGAAGTAGTCGTTCACGTTCGATGGTAGTGGTACATCTCGTAGTGGAAGTGGTTGTTCATGTCCCGTGGATGTTCGGGGTCCACGGGGTCTTAGAGGGTCGACGGTAGTGGTACACACGTCATCGGGGTACTTGTCGGATCCGAGAGGTACTTGGCGAAAAGCATGTCAGCGGTAGTGTTACTCATTTTAAATAGATGAACTTGGCGCCCACGGGTCGATGGTAGAGTACTTGACACTTCATGTAGTCGAACTTGGCGCATCCGAAGGGGTACTTGGTGGTATCCCGTGGTCGTTATTACGGTCGTGGGGAACTTGACTTGATGTGGAGATAGCCGACCAAGGTTGTCAAGTAGTCGTACTCCATGATGATCATCGGGTACTTGGTAAGTTCTAGTGCAGCAGCGGAATGGCACGGGGCACGCGGGTCTGCTGCAGCAAAACAGAGACGTCGTCTCGGGCGGGAGATGCCCTGTGGCTGTAGCAGAGGAGGCGGTCGGCGTCGTGCATGAGGCAAGGTCGAAGACGGCGGCGGGGAAGAGCAGCGGTTGGCTGATGGTAGCCGCGGCCATGGTGTTCACCACAAGCGAGGAGGCCGGGACTTGGCGGCGGGACCTCAAGCAGAGGAGGGGCGGCCATGGCAGGGCAGACGAAGGCGGCAAGCGAGCACGAGGAGAAGACAGGGGGCTGACGGAGGGCCGCGGAGCAGGGCAACGCGGGAGGCCGAGGCCGGCGGAGGTGTGGGCGGCGTGGCCATGGGGCGGCGAGGAGGGTTGAGGCGAGGAGGCGCTCGAGGAGGAGGCCGAGGGAGAAGGCGTTGAGGCGGCAAGGAGGCCGACAGGGGCTCGGGAGGAGAAGCGGGCGCGCGACGGAGGAGCTACCGAGGGACGAGGGGCAGGATGGACGGGACTGCACGGAGCTCCAAGGCGAGGAGGAGGCGAGGCAGAGGAGGGGCACGGGCGCAGGTTACAGGCGTGAGGGGAGAGGTGCGAGGGAGGAGAGCGAAGGGGAAAAAGATCGAGAGAAGGGGGTTCGGCGAGAGGAAGGAGATGGGATCAGTGAGCGAGGGAGGAGCGGTCGAGCCAAGCTCTCTGGCGGCGCTATTCGGGAGGAGGGAGGAGAGAGATCTGGGCTAGGGTTAGAGGTTAGGTGGCCTCAAGGGGTTTGGTGGGCGGTGGAATGGGCGGTCTGGTTGGTCAGGCCCAAGAGGCCGGCTGGGCTAGCTCTCTCTCTCTCTCTTCTCTTATATTTTCTTAAGCAGAAAACAATTAAAGAGAGGAAAAGAAAGAGAGGGTTAGGGAAAGGATTTGCGCGCGCGGACAATTTTCCCGAACTCGCAAAAATGAGCTCGATCCAGGAAAATAAAAGAGGCATGATTGGAAGTTTAAATTCAAACTCATTTGATTTAAATTCAAATGATTTGAATAGGAAGTGAGGTTTGGGAAGGTCCAAAAATGTTGAGGATTTTTGGTGGAGCTCCGGAAAATGATGAAATAATATTGGCAAGGTTTTGAGGTCAACTCGGAGCAGAAAAGGCATGGAACTTATTTGCAAGTGTGTTATGGTGATTCCAAAACAATGGAATATTTATTATAGCTCCCTAATAATATTGGGAGTATATGTTATAAAGAGAAGTCAACCTTCCCTCGATTTAAATAGATCAAAAGACCTATGCAATTTATTAAGATGAGTTTTAAAATTAAATGGCATGATGAGATGATGCAATGCAAGAGATGACATGATGAATGCACAAACAAAACAAATCACACGACAAAACTCGGAAACCACGGAAGGCAAGCTGAAACTCCGGTCTTAATATAGCCCAAGATAACTCCAATGAATAGATTTGATGGGTTCAAATATTTCATCCTTGACAACATAAGAATCAGAAGCATTATGGAAAATTGTCAAGAATGACATAACACCACATCAAAAGATTTAGCATGAAATAATTGCACTCGGAATGCAAGAACATGAATGTTTGAACTCTCAAAATTCAAACATGTGTTGAACCCAGTCAAATTTGAGTATGGCTTGACGGATCTTAACTGCATGAGAAATTTGATGAACAATTGAAGAATGAAAAGATGCTTGACTGTACCATCATGTAGACCATGAAGAACTCTTTAAACAAAGGATGAGCAATTGATTGAAGTTGACAACACAATGAAGCTCTTGCTAGGACAAGATGAAGCTTTGAAATGATATAACCGGGTAAACTTTGAACCCGGAAAGTAGATGAACAAATGAAATAAACGATTTTGATGATCCTCCTAATAAGCAATTAATTTCATCGATGGAACAAGAATAAGAATTACATTATGCTTGATCCTTTTGCAATCAAATTGATGACTATCAATGGATTAGGTACTACTTATTCTCCGAGAAGGATTAAGATAGATATGCAAACTTGCTAAGTGTCTGTAATCAACGTGCATCTTAATTGAAACAACTAACAACTTGATAAGATTAAGAATAGGATATTGAACAAACCATCGATAGGATTAGAGAGAACAAATGAATCTATATGATAAAGAAGGATTGAAATCTTGAACCAACCATCGTAAGAATTGTAATCAATATGAAAAGAGAACGAATCACCGAGGAATTCAACGATCTGATGTTGATGGAATTTAGATACATGTTAGGAGAGATCATGAACTGATTAGTGAATACTTGAATGATGCACCGTATGATTTGGAGAACGTGAGATTGAACGCTGGAATGAATAATTCGAGATGATGGGCTCGTAAGAATCAAACTGGAAGACTTCTAATTGTTCGGATGGTGAAAAGAATTATCACAATCAAAACAATTATGAATTGCACGCTAGATCTTGAATCTTGAAGAGAATGGAGCTAATTAAACAGAAATCTTCTTCCGTCTTCAAATGTTGAGAATGACGACCGAAACATCACCAACTTGTTGAGATTTCCGTATGCTCAATTAGAAAGGTTGAACCAAATGAAAATAATTGAAGTTTTTGTAAAGACATTTGACGATGATAAATCATTCTTACGCCAAACTTTACAATGAATTTGGGAATAATCTTATAATTAGAAGAGTCTAAGATACGGTAAAGGGTGGAATGGGTTAGGCCTACTCAATAGAATCCCCTGAACCTATTGTCCGAAACGGAGGTTGCACCGTTGATTTAAATGGCTTGAATGAGATAACAACTCAATAACTTGAACGGATTAAGAATGGAAACACGAATCTTCGAATCTCTTCAAAAGCCCAACCTAATATAGCGAGAAGTGAATGACCACCACCTACACCGCATGAGAAAGCATGTGAAAGAGGAAAAGGGATATATCAACCCCAAATCTTGAACTAAACCAACGAGAAGAAAATTAGAATGGAACAATGATAACTTGAAGGCTGGTTTTAGCTCAGAAATCACCGGATAAGATAAAGGAAAAGAATGAAGAAACTTCACTCAATAAATGGATACTTGCTAGAAATCTGAGTCCTTGAAGTAAAGGTGGTTGTCGGAAAAAAACAATTCGGTCCGATGAAACAAACTTCCGGGAGGAAATCCTTAGAATTGATCGTGAGACTGTTGAATGATCGATCCTCTTCACTCGAAGAGAAGCAACGCTGGGAAAAGCATTACATGATGGCCGATGAATTTGGATTAGTATTCTCATAGCAAATGAAGAAACTCTTAATAAGGTATGGAACCAACACTTGACATTGAAGCACTCTATACCACAAAACAAAACAAAACAAAGGTTTGGTTATGCATAAGCTGAATAAATACATATGATAGAATTTACCCAATCTCATATCATGCATCCTGGAAAGATATTCTAGGAGCTACTTCAATTTACTATTAAACCCCAACTTTGCTCGTTGCAATCCGCTGTTCGTACAGTCACAAAATATATCACTAACAATACCTAGATCCGATTGTTGATCCACCCAACACA
Organism: Aegilops longissima; assembly: GCA_021605205.1. NCBI lineage: Eukaryota > Viridiplantae > Streptophyta > Magnoliopsida > Poales > Poaceae > Aegilops > Aegilops longissima. The sequence continues at coordinate 415,695,413 of CM038676.1, read as the reverse complement.
TAACAAGAAACCTAGATGAGGTAGCTTGACCTTCAAAACATCCGTTTTCAGTTGGAATAATCTTCTCCCTCTATCGCTATCGGGTAGGTTACCAAGTCGGCACAAAAGAGATGTGATGTCGGCTAACTTGTATTCCAAATCGTACGAGTAGTTTGTACAACACTCTGAGCTCAACTTCCGGACATTGTCCACAATCCTAAATGTCCCCAGGCACCATTAACAATGTTATCGCTAAAATCCATCGAACGATTCCAAGATACCCGTGATCCTGGAAAAATTTAGTGAAATTTTTTGAGAGTAGGGTCAATATTACGTCAGATGCCTCACCAGAGCACCCAAGGACGTAAGTAAATCAATTGTAACTCCACGTATATAATCCTGAGAAATACCAATAATAAGCAAATGAGAAAAGGCCCAAAAGAAAATGGTGAGAACCCTTCCTCGGAAAAGACGGTAAAACCTCCAACACGAAAACATCATAGAAGACGCATGCAAACTCCATTTTCGATGAACTCAAGCTTGTCATAAATATGACCATAAGCTATAGGACTCACAAAGAGAACCAAACAAGAACCAAGAAACATGATGCAAGGATGCAATGGTTTGAGCTCTCGACGAGCGATACGATCAAGCTACTCACTTGAGAGCCCCCTTGATAATACGACTATCGATCCTATAACCCGTCTCCCAACTACCACCATGAGACCGTAAAATAGAAAAACCTATCAAGGAAAACCTTTGCCTTGCACATGATCCACTTGAGCTAGATGATGACGATCTTGTCCTCCTCAAGATGGACCACCTTTCTTGATTGCGATGGGTCGATGGAGACTAGATGATTGCTCCCCATACTCCACTATGGGTGAGCCACTCTTGACACATCTTCACAAGTCCATTGACACCACAATGGATGGCAAGCTTCAAGCACTTGATCTCTTCGTGATGCTCCACTTGAACTTGCACACGGCAATCTTGATGGCGATCACCACTTGATGTCATCCTTTCCATGGGTTGTATGATATCTTCCTCTTGGCGCAAGCCCATGGACACGTACCTAACCCCACATAGACTCTCACATAGACCATGGGTTAGTACACAAAGTGCAATGGATAATGCTTACCATACCATGGGATCACTTGATCCCTCTCGTACATCTTCTATGCTTTGTGAGTTGATCAACTTGATTCACTCTTGACTTAGTCTTGATCAACCTTGAATCTTTCCAACTCTATTCGTTTGGATGATGTCTTGAAGGTAAACATGAATGATCACACAATCTTCTTCTTCAAGACATGCTTGCAATAAGCTCAACACTCACATGACCAATCTTTGGATAATTCCTTAATAGCACCTTGGTCAACACATAAACTCCTTGAAACCAACACATGGACTTCAAGAAATGCCTATGGACAAATCATGACCAATCTTTGGATAATTCCTTAATAGCACCTTGGTCAACACATAAACTCCTTGAAACCAACACATGGACTTCAAGAAATGCCTGTGGACAAATCCTTCAAATATAACTCAATGCAACCATTAGTCCATAGAGAATGTCATCAATTACCAAAACCACACATGGGGGCACCACATGTCCTTTCAGGCATCTCAGTCCGGACCACATTCCTTTTTACCCCACGGGGCCCTGCGGCCCCTCGTTGGCTAGTCGCCGCAGGTTCGGCCTCCCGCCTCAGAAATCTCCCCTGCAAAACACGGTTGTCGTCAGAAAAACCGAAATATGTGAGAATGGAATCCTTCTCAAGGGAATGAGGCTCCGGTATTTGTCACCTGGGAGGCCGGGATTAACCCTGGGTAATCAGCCGTAATGGCCACCAAGGTATTGTCCTTGCTTAGCTGATGAAACACCCCGTTAATAAGCTCCACCGATATGTTCGGATCCTCTTCGGAGTCCGGATTGAGGGACCGTTCTAGCTCCTCGGGCTGTGGAGGACGGCTGTTTATATCCTTTACCTCCTGACGCTGGCCATGTTGGAATGGACCTTTGCTGGAGGCGCTCTGATGATTACTCGCGGAGAGGAGAAGGTGTGGTTTGGATCTGAATCCCCATCCCGTTAAATAGGCGGCTCGTTTGTGAGGCTAGGGGTGTGGATGTAAAAACGCCCCGACTTTTCGCATTCGTTTGACACGTGGAAGACGGCCATTATTGGGCGTGGAAGCCAAGGAGCGCTACATTAAAAAAATCGGACATTATTCCTACAGGTACACAGAATTTGGAGAAGAACCCGCCTTGCAATGCCGAAGACAATCTGCGTGCCGGATTCATCGTCATTGAAGCCTGGTTCGGGGGCTACTGAGGGAGTCCTGGATTAGGGGGTGTTCGTGTAGCCAGACTATACCTTCAGCCGGACTCCAGGACTATGAAGATACAAGATTGAAGACTTCGTCCCGTGTCCGGATGGGACTTTCCTTGGCGTGGAAGGCAAGCAGCGATGCGGATATTCAAGATCTCCTACCATTGTAACCGACGACTGTGTAACCCTAACCCTATCCGGTGTCTATATAAACCGGAGGGTTCTAGTCCGTAGGACAACTCTATCATACAACAATCATACCATAGGCTAGCTTCTAGGGTTTAGCCTCCTTGATCTCGTGGTAGATCTACTCTTGTACTACCCATATCATCAATATTAATCAAGCAGGAGTAGGGTTTTACCTCCATCGAGAGGGCTCGAACCTGGGTAAAAATATCATGTCCCTTGTCTCCTGTTACCATCCAGCCTAGACGCACAGTTCGGGACCCCCTACCCGAGATCCGCCAGTTTTGACACCGACATGGGCCTTAGTGGAGAGAGAGGGCTGGCCTATCCATGCTTACTTTGAGATACTTCAGTAATGATGTTTTGAACATATGGTTATTAGCTATCCATCCATGCCCTTTTTGCAATTATGGAGTGCCTTTGAGAATCAAGCTCTACTTTTGCTATAAAATGTTTCCGAGGTTGTTTACATGTTATTCAATTTTGCCAAGGTTGTTGTAGTTGATCCGTATGCTATGATGTTTCTCTTGCCATGTTTAGCTTAATAAACATGTCTTATTACGTTGGGTTCTTGCCATGCTTGTTTGCTCTGTGTTGACTGGTTCAAGCTCACCAACATGTTCTGCTTATTGTTGTTCCCCATGTATGAATCTGTAATATAACTTGCCATGTTTACATGGGTGCCATCATATTTTTCGATCCTTTTGGCTCATGGTCAGAAAGGACTTTTGTTCTATGTATTTAGTAGATTCATGACATGCCTTTGTTTAGCATGATAAGTTCCTGAACATGTTGTTTGATAGCTCTTTAAACTTGCCAACCTTTGATGTTATTTCCGGATAAGTCCAATGTTATTATTTGCATTTTGCCATGTCATTTTAGCTTTTAGTGATTTCTGGAGATAGTCGTTTTGTTTTGTCATGCCTTTTCCTTTCATATGTTCCATGCCTTTTTTATTCGTTGAAGGTCCTTTGATGTGTTTTGAGCTTGAATATGCCTAGTTTCTTTTACATTGTTGCATACTTGTTTTGGGTGTTGTTGAACCTGGTTCTGCTTTTGAGTGTGCTCAATGCTTCTTGTTTTGCCATGAGTTTCTAACAGTTCAATCCTTGTTTTATGTTTGCTGATGTTGTGTATCATCTTGTGATCAATGCATGTTCTTGTTTTGTTTATCGTCTGCACAGTTCTTTAACCTTTCATATGTCCTTCCCGGGAATTGTAGATATCTTGTCTCCTTACTTGCATTTAACATGCTTAATAAGGTTTATTGTTTGACATCCTTGCCATGAGTACCTTCAAAAACGTTGTTGCTATGTTTGTTGTATCATTTCTTGCCTTGTGTGTTGTTTTTGTGTTGCTTGATTCCTTTGTTGAGAATTCTGTTTAGCTTGTTGGTCATTCGCTCATCTTATGATTTGCCATCATTCTTGCTTAGGGTGAATGCCCACCTGTTTCCTTATTTGCTAGTTTGCATTTTCGGTTTTAGTTCCCCGCGCTCATTAGGATTCGCCTCCCAAATGCCATTTGTCAGCTTCAACCGACACATTTGCTTGGGAGTTTCCTTCTTCTTTGCGCTGTTATTTCGGAAGATGAGTTCGTTCACCGGAACATTGGTGATGCTGTTTGTTTACATGTTTATCCGTGGACCATTACTTGTATTATTGCATCCAATCTTGTGGTTGTCTACCTTGTCCAATCGTTTGTTTGGCTTATGTTTACCCGGATTGAAGCGCCCTATCCTTTGACGCGGGCTTTTATGGGTGAAGTTGGAAAAGGCCCCAAGTATGAACTTGAGTTTGTACTTGGGTTAACATGTTATTCCGGGAACAAGTAATCTTTATTCACCCGGCAATGCTATTCTTATTTGGGGAAAAGAGGACAGGCCCGGGCTTAGCCGTTAGTGGTTCACCTCACCTAGGGTTGAATAATTCGGTATTATCGTTCGTTTGCGCCCACGCAGTCTGGGTGTTTATTGGATCTGTCTTTAAGCCAAGAAGGCCCAAATGGAATTTACCTTGCTTCAACAACCTATTTTGTTGGGAGATAACCCAAGCGGTCTGCTTATTGGCGTGCAATTTGTTAATTTCGCCAATAGAGTTTCAATCCACCTGGTAAACGTGAGTGCTGGTTTTGTTGTCGGAGTCATCCGGTCGGGTTCTCGAGGTAGATTCGCCCTACTTAGTTTAGTCGCCTATGTTTTCCGCCTTTTTTATGTTGCCAATATTCTTAGCCGCTTTCCCTCCTAGTAGGAGTAGATATCCACTTCAAGAATCATTACTAATTGGGGAGCCCCCGAATTCCTTTGGAAGGGTCATTTGGTGGGGCACCAACACCCAAGTCAACCTCCCAACTTTACCCTTCCCATTCCCTGGAAACTCAGACTTGATCCCATTGTAATGGAATTGCACGAAGTCTTTGGTCCCACGAATCCCACCATTGTAGGTGAGAAGCCAGGGAAACAAGACCAGACGACCAGGGTTTACTAAAATGTTTAAATGGATCTGTCCCCTTTTTCTTACAAATTCGGAGGATAAGTTCACTTAACCAAGGCTAATGGTGGGAAAGTAACACTTGAGTCCTTAAGCATGGGGAAAAGCCCCTTAATGAAATGGTGAAATCTTTCACCTTGTCACACCTAATCTTGAAACCCCACCTCAATTATGTAAGGTTAATATACCATCTTGACTAAAAATTCACCAATAACTCTACACAGGATTCTGGTCGAAGTTCTTTTCGGAATAAGAGTCCGAGAGTTGAGTACGCAACATAGGGCCCAACTACCCCAAGAGTAAATAACCTTCTAACCTTTGTCCTTCACGTATCCACAGGGCAGGCAGCGCGCCTCCCCTCTGGTCCGATTGGACTAGGAGAGGGGCGGCCCCTTTCCTTCTCCCTCTCCCCTTCCTTTCCCCTCCTAGTAGGAGTAGGAAGAGGGAGTCCTCTCCTACTAGGAGGAGGACTCCTCCTCGCGCGCCATAGAGGGCGGCCGGCCTCCCCTTGCTCCTTGATATCACAGGCGGGGGCACCCATAGACACAACAATTGATCTGTTTGATCTTTTAGCGTGTCGGTGCCCCCTCCACCATAGTCCACCTCGATATCTTGTAGCGAGTGCTTAGGCGAAGCCTGCGTCGATAGAACATCAACATCGTCACCACGCCGTCATCTTGTGAAACTCTCCTCAACACTCGGCTAGATCGAGTTCGAGGGATGTCATCGGCTGAGCGTGTGCTGAACTCGGAGGTGTCGTGCGTTCGGTACTTGATCGGTCGGATCGTGAAGGCACGACTACATCAACCGCGTTGTGCTAACGCTTACGCTTTCGGTCTACGAGCGTACGTGGACAACACTCTCTCCTCTCGTTGCTATGAATCACCACGATCTTGCGTGTGCGTAGGAATTTTTTTGAAATTACTACGTTCCCCAACAGTGGCATCCGAGCCAGGTTTTATGCGTAGATGTCATATGCACGAGTAGAACACAAGTGAGTTGTGGGAGACATAAGTCATACTGCTTACCAGCATGTCATACTTTGGTTCGGCGGTATTGTTGTATGAAGCGGCCGGACCGACATTACGCAGACGCTTACGCGAGACTGGTTCTACCGGCGTGCTTTGCACATGTGTGGCTGGCGGTGTCGGTTTCTCCAACTTTAGTTGAACTGAGTGTGGCTACGCCCGGTCCTTGCGAAGGTTAAAACAACACCAACTTGACAAACTATCGTTGTGGTTTTGATGCGTAGGTAAGAACGGTTCTTGCTAAGCCCATAGCAGTCACGCAAAACTTGCAACAACAAAGTAGAGGACGTCCAACTTGTTTTTGCAGGGCATGTTGTGATGTGATATGGTCAAGACATGATGCTAAATTTTATTGTATGAGATGATCATGTTTTGTAACCGAGTTATCGGCAACTGGCAGGAGCCATATGGTTGTCGCTTTATTGTATGCAATGCAATCGCCCTGTAATGCTTTACTTATCACTAAGCGGTAGCGATAGTCGTAGAAGCATAAGATTGGCGAGACGACAACGATGATACGATGGAGATCAAGGTGTCGCACCGGTGACGATGGTGATCATGACGGTGCTTAGGAGATGGAGATCACAAGCACAAGATGATGATGGCCATATCATATCACTTATATTGATTGCATGTGATGTTTATCTTTTATGCATCTTATCTTGCTTTGATTGACGGTAGCATTATAAGATGATCCCTCACTAAATTATCAAAGTATAAGTGTTCTCCCTGAGTATGCACCGTTGCGAAAGTTCTTTGTGCCGAGACACCACGTGATGATCGGTGTGATAGGCTCTACGTTCAAATACAACGGTGCAAAACAGTTGCACACGCGAATACTCAGGTTAAACTTGACAAGCCTAGCATATAACAGATATGGCCTCGGAACACGGAGACCGAAGGTCGGCGTGAATCATATAGTAGATATGATCAACATAGTGATGTTCACCATTGAAACTACTCCATCTCACGTGATGATCGGACATGGTTTAGTTGATTTGGATCACGTGATCACTTAGAAGATTAGAGGGATGTCTATCTATGTGGGAGTTCTTAAGTAATATGATTAATTGAACTTAAATTTATCATGAACTTAGTACCTGATAGTATCTTGCTTGTCTATGTTGATTGTAGATAGATGGCCCGTGTTGTTGTTCTGTTGAATTTTAATGCGTTCCTTGAGAAAGCAAAGTTGAAAGATGATGGTAGCAATTACACGGACTGGGTCCGTAACTTGAGGATTATCCTCATTGCTGCACAGAAGAATTACGTCCTGGAAGCACCGTTGGGTGCGAGGCATGCTGCTGATGCAACTGACGACGTTAAGAACGAATGGCAGAGCAAAGCTGATGACTACTCGATAGTTCAATGTGCCATGCTTTACGGCTTAGAACCGGGACTTCAACGACGTTTTGAACGTCATGGAGCATATGAGATGTTCCAGGAGTTGAAGTTAATATTTCAAGCAAATGCCTGGATCGAGAGATATGAAGTCTCCAATAAGTTCTATAGCTGCAAGATGGAGGAGAATAGTTCTATCAGTGAGCATATACTCAAGATGTCTGGGTACTGCAATCACTTGATTCAACTGGGAGTTAATCTTCCAGATGATAGCGTCATTGACAGAATTCTCCAATCACTGCCACCAAGCTACAAGAGCTTCGTGATGAACTATAATATGCAAGGGATGAATAAGACGATTCCCGAGCTCTTCGCAATGCTAAAGGCTACGGAGGTAGAAATCAAGAAGGAGCATCGAGTGTTGATGGTCAATAAGACCACCAGTTTCAAGAAAAAGGGCAAAGGGAAGAAGAAGGGGAACTTCAAGAAGAACAGCAAGCAAGTTGCTTCTCGGGATAAGAAACCTAAGTCTGGACCTAAGCACGAGGATCGAGTGCTTCTACCGCAAGCAGACTGGTCCTTTGAAGCGGAACTGCCCCAAGTATTTGGCGGATAAGAAGGATGGCTAGGTGAACAAAGGTATATGTGATATACATATTATTGATGTGTACCTTACTAATGCTCGCAGTAGCACCTGGGTATTTGATACTGGTTCTGTTGCTAATATTTGCAACTCGAAACAGGGGCTACGGATTAAGCGAAAATTGGCTAAGGACAAGGTGATGATGCGCGTGGGGAATGGTTCCAAAGTCGATGTGATCGCAGTCGGCACGCTACCTCTACATCTACCTTCGGGATTAGTATTAGACCTAAATAATTGGTATTTGGTGCCAGCGTTGAGCATGAACATTATATCTGGATCTTGTTTGATGCGAGACGGTTATTCATTTAAATCAGAGAATAATGGTTGTTCTATTTATATGAGTAATATCTTTTATGGTCATGCACCCTTGAAGAGTGGTCTATTTTTTATGAATCTCGATAGTAGTGATACACATATTTATAATGTTGAAGCCAAAAGATGCAGAGTTGATAATGATAGTGCAACTTATTTGTGGCACTGCCGTTTAGGTCATATCGGTGTAAAGCGCATGAAGAAACTCCATACTGATGGACTTTTGGAACCACTTGATTATGAATCACTTGGTACTTGCAAACCGTGCCTCATGGGCAAGATGACTAAAACGCCGTTCTCCGGTACTATGGAGAGAGCAACATATTTGTTGGAAATCATACATACAAATGTATGTGGTCCGATGAATATTGAGGCTCGTGGCGGATATCATTATTTTATCACCTTCACAGATGATTTAAGCAGATATGGGTATATCTACTTAATGAAACATAAGTCTGAAACATTTGAAAAGTTCAAAGAATTTCAGAGTGAAGTTGAAAATCATCGTAACAAGAAAATAAAGTTTCTACGATCGGATCGTGGAGGAGAATATTTGAGTTACGAGTTTGGTCCACATTTGAAACAATGCGGAATAGTTTCGCAACTCAAGCCACCCGGAACACCACAGCGTAATGGTGTGTCCGAACGTCGTAATCGTACTTTACTAGAAATGGTGCGATCTATGATGTCTCTTACAGATTTACCGCTATCGTTTTGGGGTTATGCTTTAGAGATTGTCACACTCACATTAAATAGGGCGCCATCGAAATCCGTTGAGATGACGCCTTATGAACTGTGGTTTGGCCTAGGGCAGGCCGCGCGCCCCTCCCCCTCTGGTCCGAATTGGACTAGGAGAGGGGGGGCGCCCCCCTTTCCTTCTCCCTCTCCCCCTTCCTTTCCCCCCTCATAGTAGGAATAGGAAAGAGGGGAGTCCTACTCCTACTAGGAGGAGGACTCCTCCTCCTGGCGCGCCATAGAGGGCCGGTCGGCCTCCCCCTTGCTCCTTGATATACGGGGGCAGGGGGGCACCCCATAGACACAACAATTGATCTGTTTGATCTTTTAGCCGTGTGCGGTGCCCCCCTCCACCATAGTCCACCTCGATAATATTGTAGCGGTGCTTAGGCGAAGCCCTGCGTCGGTAGAACATCAACATCGTCACCACGCCATTGTGTTGATGAAACTCTCCCTCAACACTCGTCTGGATCGGAGTTCGAGGGACGTCATCGAGCTGAATGTGTGCTGAACTCGGAGGTGCCGTGCGTTCGGTACTTGATCGGTCGGATCATGAAGACGTACGACTACATCAACCATGTTGTGCTAACGCTTCCGCTTTCGGTCTACGAGGGTACGTTGACAACACTCTCCCCTCTCGTTGCTATGCATCAGCATGATCTTGCGTGTGCGTAGGAATTTTTTTGAAATTACTACGTTCCCCAACATGTTGTACCCTTTCATCGTCCACTAATGCTCAATCAAATCTTCCTTCAGCTGCTCGTGAGTTGGTCGATGCCGAATCTATTGATGCATTTGAATAAACTCCTCAAATGTTACTGGATTCTGGACCGGAAGTTGGATAGGATCACCCATATTCTCAAATTTCAGAGTTGCGGCAGCATCGTCACCCTCATCCTCGACGATCATGTTGTGCATGATCACACAACATGTCATCACCTCCCACAAGGTTTTCGGATCCCATTGTTTAGCAGATCCATGAACAACTACAAAATGGGCCTGCAGAACTCCAAATGCCCTCTCGACATCCTTTCTACCTGCTTCTTGTCTTTGGCAAGGTGAGCCTTTTTCTAGCCAACTGGGTTTGGGATGGTGCTGACAAAGGTAGCCCATGGAGGATAGATACCGTCAACCAGATTGTAGCCCATGTTGTACTCATGCCCGTTGATAGTATAGTGGAAAGGGCGAGCTTTTCCTTCAGTCAGCCTCGCAAACAACGGCGATCGTTGCAGCACATTGATGTAATTGTGAGACCTGGGCATGCCAAAGAAAGCGTGCCAAATCCAACGATCATCTGATGCAACTGCTTGAAGAATGATGGTGGGCTTCTTAGCATGACCCTGGTATTGCCCTTGTAAAGCCGTCGGGCAGTTCTTCCATTTTCAATGCATGCAGTCAAGAGATCCAAGGAAACCTGGCCACCCTCTTGCTTCTGAGATTGCTAGGAGCCTCTCCGTGTCTACCACAATTGGTTCTCTCAGGTACTAAGGTTCGAATACCTCAACCACAACAGTTGCAAACCTGACCATGGCATTTCCGCATGTGCTCTCAGACATCTGTAGGTACTCGTCCCACGAATCAGCGGCCGTGTGTTGACACCTGATTTTGGCAAGATACAGATTGCAATGAAGATAGTCTCGACTGAACGGTAAAAGATTCACGTCGCCGAGTGGAACAACTTTGATGTTTCGGTTATATTCATTCGACCTTATCTTACGGACCGAAACTATACTCCGAGTGGCATAATTCAATGTTCCCAATGGTTTTTGGCCAATCACGTCTTCAAGATGACCTCGGATGAAGGAGCACTTGTAAGGAATTGTCTTCGTCTCGTCGGGGCAATCGATTTCGATATATAAATCATCTCAATCCGAGTTCATATGCAAAAGTTACAGTTAATATGGTCTGGACAGGCCAGAGACCAAAATATTACGCTTGACACCAGACACATGTTGATGAGTGTCTGATGCAATGCATGAGAAATTCGGCCCTTAAGACGGCCTTGAATTGAAAAACCTTCAACACGGAAAAGTTTCTTATCGTCGAGCCGATCGATTTTCATATATAATTTGTCTCAATCCGAGGTCGTATGAGGCCTGGAGAGACAAATCAAGATCAGGCTATGTTTTCAGTCGGAAAATCCGATTGAAAAGTTTACCGTCCGAGTGAAAGTTTACGGTCGAGTGAAAATTTACCGGTCGAGTGAAAGTTTGCTGACCGGATGAACTTATCATTATCCAAGTGGAAATATAGTCATCCGAATGGAAATATGGTCATCCGAGTGAAATTGTCCTCCAGGTGAAGATATTCTGAGTGAAAACCTACCGATTGAGTAAAAGGTCAAGTGAAAACTTATCGATCGAGTAAAAGATTGGCTTCCGAGTGAAAATATAATCCGAGTGAAGTTATTCCGAGTGAAAAGATTACCGTCGGAATGAAAACTTGACGTTCGAGTAAGATATTGCCTTCCGAGTGAAATATAGTCATCCGAGTGAAAGATTGTCTTCCGAGTGAAATTGTAGTCATCCGAGTGAAAGATTGTCTTCCGAGTGAAGACTCTAACATCCGAGTGAAAAGGTCCAGTCGGACGAAAAACTCTAATATCCGAGTGGATGAGCTCGGATCCGAGTGAAACTGAAGATGTGCCCGAAAGGTAATCCAGATGACCTCGGATGGAAAAGTGATCAACACGGAAGTTGTGCGCATCGTCAAAACGGTGAACTTTGGTTTTGGAGTCATTATCATCTGAGATAGTATACGGCCTGTAAGTTCACTACGAGACTCGGACAATCCAGTCCGTTACATGACCGAGTCCGACTGGATATTAAAGATGGCTTCGTAGAATATTCAAGATGGTCTTATTTGGAAAAGTGTTCAACATAAGAATTGTTCGTCTCGTCGAGGCGCACAAGTTTCATATTTGGGCCATCTTGATCGGAGGTCATATGCAAGCTCGGCGGCCCGCACAAGGAGGAAGACAGAAGTTGGGCCAGATTCAGACTAAATACGAGTTTGAATAGAACTAGGACTCTAGGACGTGAATTGATGTAATTTTTTGTAAGGAAAGCCTAGATGAATCATTTGCTTGTACGGGAAGTCCAGCCGCCTCTTATATATGTTGGGGGTGATGGCCGATTGAACAACACCAATCGAACCAATCAATCTATTACACTTTTGTGTTCATCTACTTTTATCCCTTACCCTTGTATCTTTCTTTCTCGTTCTTCGTTCGTTCTTCGCGTTGGAGGGCAGCGATCCACGAGGCTCTAGGGGCAAGCGAATCGACCTAGAGCAGCCCATAGCCGCCGCGCGCCCAGACGGGGTCCCTCCCGGGCGTGCGGGGTTTCGGGTCTGCAAAAGCGCCCGTCGACTGTCTTGCGTATCGCGCTGTCGGTCGGGTCTCCTTCGACATGAGCTGCGGTGCATCACCTCCGGCGTCGAGGGTACACGTGACGTGTTCGTGTGTCAACACACTTTTTGGGGACTCCGCTGGGGATCAAGCTTTGAACAGTCTCCAGCCTGTTCTTGCTACGAGGAGAGCGTCATCGAGCGGCTGCAATCTACAACGGTAACATGTATCATCAATCTCCTTACGTAGATGCAAATAGCCATTATGTTGATGTTGCTAGATCTTTCAATGGACATGTCATGTCGGCTAGCCCTAACGAGCAAAGGCCGACTAGTTAATCCGTTGGAGAAACTTGGAATTTACATAATCGCGACATGCAACTTATGAATCTGAACTTTCGTGCATCGGCAACATCTTTCAATATGCCGGTGAACAACACGATTTGTTCGAGTGATCAATATATGAAACCTCATGTGCAGGAGGTCATCTCACAGTTTTATCCATCGGCAGCCAACTCGCAATATGCGGGTTTATCCCCAAACATGCCGATGAATGAGGCAATCGGCCATGATTCCATTAGCTATTTGGCCGGTTATCCTCAGTCATCATATAATACACCTCATGGTATTAATTGTTCAGCATCATATGCAACTAAAAGTATTCATGACTCGGCTCACTTTTATGGCCGAGTGAATGGAGATTCTACAGGAGTGTATGTGTCTAATATTGCAGGAGATGAGGTGACTTTGGTTGCGTTAAAAAGCTTAGCGCAAAATAAGAAGATTACCGCTCTTTGCCTTGAGCAACGTGATAAAGGTTTGGTTCCTGATTATGAGGCAATAAGAGCTAGGGTTTTGAAAGAAGACGAAGTGTTGCCGATTAAGAGAAAATATTCAACAACAATGCACACGCCTTCACCTATCATTGCAGCATGTTATACACCCCCTATACAATCACAAAATTTCGGCAACATCAATTCATCGACGAAAGATAATAAAAGTATTGGGGGCCAAGCTGATCCAAGCAGGGCTGAGTTTAAAGAAAAACATGTGGCCCAAGTGGACAAGATCAAGCCAAAGCTCACAGGGAATAGCGTCAATGAATTTACTACACCAACTCTTGAAGAATTACCAGCAAAATATCGAGAGGCTTATGAAGCACTCAAGAAGAAGCGTGGAGAGGAAGATTTGCGAGAATACGTCAAGTGCCTTCCTCCATGCAGCAACCATGTTGGCCCTTCTGCACTGTTGAGGCAAGATAAAAAAGAAGCTTTGCAAGCAAATCAACAAAAAAGGATTCACTCGGCTAATACAGTGGATTCGGTTGAAACCGGATTGAGCACAGAGACGTTTAAGGCCGAGTGTGTTGCATCGTGCCAGCCGAGTACATCATGCCAGCCGAGTGCATCGTTCCAGACGAGTGCATTGCCGGCTAAAGCCGAGTGCATCAAGACAATTATTACCGAGTGTATCAAAGTAGAAGATGCAAGCTTCACTGAGCAAAGGAACGGCAAATGCAGCAAATTGCTCACGCTCGATTTTTCTAGATATAAGGGAGCTTACATGTTACCCTATGAGTTTCGTGCTAAAGATATTGATGAGCATCAAGAACAAAGTAATATGGACGAACACAGTTCAGTTAATGATGAATATTAAGAACAAGAAAATGCAGCCGAGCAAAGTTCAACTGACAGAGCGTCCGAGTGAAATCCACTCGGGTAATCCGAGTGAAATATATTCAGGCAATCCGAGTGAAATATACTCGGGCAATCTGACTGAAATATATTCAGGCAATCCGAGTGAAATATACTCGGGCAATCCGACTGAAATATACTTAGGCTATCCGAGTGAAATCTACTCAGGCAATCTAAGTGATGAAGCACGAGATCCAGAAAAAGAGGACGAGGCGTTGGAGAATTATTCAGAAGTGGAGCAAGGTATTGTTCCAGTGGTGCAACCATCTCTTCCTTCCAACGTCTTCACAAAGGTACACCTAGCAGACAGTTTATTCAATTTTCGATTCGGTCAAAATCATATTGATGCACCTGTTAATAAGATTCTAATTAATTTTGAAAGACCAATCGAAATGAGTAATCTGTTTGTTAGGAATAATCTTGTCACTAATCATGATAGTCAACACATGGTATCATTCGTAGAGGCTAATAGTGACAACTCATCGCAATCAAAGTTGTTCCTGTCATGCCAACCGAACTTTATATTCATATGGACAACTTTGTTTGTTTCATGCCTGGCTAACATTTGGTCTCAGATGAGACATATATTCTGTAGTTATTTTGGTTGCAGAAACATGCCAGGTTCAAAGTTCTCCGTGATAGCCGATTCAAGAGCATCGGAAAAGGAGGACAAAAATCGATGCATGGTCGAGTCGGATGACGTTAAGACAACACCACTCGGTTGTTTATTTTCAAAGACGGTATCATAGTATCAGTTATTGGACAAACAGTTTACCTTCAGTATGGGCATAAGTGATCACATCGTTGGTGCATCGCTAACTAATCCTATTATTATAATTGATCACGATGTCGAGCCGCCAAGGCTAGAGCGAATGCAATGTTCGTTCAAGCAAAATGTCAAAGACTGCAACATGATCCATCAAGTCGAGCAATCGGCCAACATAGGACGATTGGAGTTTGTTGAGGCGCGATCATTTGGCCAGTCAGATCAGATTGGTTTTGACGGCAATCAAATGATGACTCGGCTATCTCCAGCCGATTCATCTAAAAGTGGACAGGTACACACCAATGATGACGGGGTCAGGTCTTCGAGCAAGGATATTGTTAAAAAGTGCATCAAGAACAATCTTGAAGACAGAAGTTTCAATAAAGCTACAATGGCGACATCTAGCACTGGGGGGCAACGAGAAAATTCAAAGACTGATGCACGCACAACTAAAGAAAGCAGATGCAATGGTAAGCACAAAGGTAAAAAGCCGAAAGTCACTTTCGCGCAGTTATTAGAAAAATATCAGAAGATAAGTGAGGCAAAGAGTGCTTGACGGCCGAGTGAAACAAAAGCATCGAAGTCACCCCCAAGTCATAAATTTGAAGACTGGGATTGGCAAAGGAAGAAGTTGAGCAAACACACTCCATATCCTCCTTTTGGGACGCCAATGCCAATGTCGTGGATGCCTCCCTACACTCATGTACATCCATATCCATCATGGGGCAGGTATGATAAAGGGCAAATTATCCATCTTATTTTAGATCATCTCGCCAACAGTATGCAGCTCCAAAAAGATCAACATTTGATGAACAATCACACGTCAAAGACCATTTCAATCATAGGGAATCGATCCGGAGCTCAAGGAACAAGAAAGAGGTGGTCAAGCAAGTGTACCAGGTCAAGAAAGATGGTCGTAAGTGTGCTACTTCAGATTTGTTCTCAAATAAAAAAGATCTAGTTAAAGTATTGACATTGGCTACAAAAGGCAACGAGGCAAGTCAATCAAGTGCCAAATCTGAAGGGAAGAAGTTGAGAGTGCACAAGGCCAAAAAAGTGTTGGCATTGGTTGAAACAGAATCACAGCCGAGGTGCCCACTTGGCTTAGCACATTGGCAAGAGAAGGAATTACAAAGACTTAGTGCACATGAGTTGAGAAAGAAGAACATGGCATGGGTTCCCAAGAGGAGCAGTCAAAATAGAAATGATGTCCGACCTTCTATTGCAACAAGTGTTAAAAAAGTGAAGAAAGAAAAGGATGGCCGCAAGAGTGCTATTTCAGATCCGACTCCAAATGACAAAAGGCCAGCCGAGCCTGTGTTGGCTGCTAAGGACAAGAAAGTGACGCAAGTAAATTTCAAGGATCCAATAGTCAAGTTTGGACAGGCCAAGCCAAAGATACCCAAAGTCAGGAAGAATTTGCCAGTGCATAAACCAAAGTCCCAGCCGGGACGCTCACTCGGCTTACCATATTCGCAACAGAAGAAGCTAAAACGGCTTAGGGACAAAGAGCTGGAGAAGAGGAACATGGCCTGGGTTCCTAAGGGAAATCCTCGAGTCAAGAGCGGCATCACATCTCCTGTCGCGAAGCCAGCAGAAATAAGGGAGTACAAGTGTAAAGCCCGTAGGCGAGGACGACAATTTTCATATAGGAGATTCCAGGAGGCGTCTCATCCATATTCTTCAATCGTACCATCAGAATCAACGCTATGGAATTTATCCTCAGCCGAAATATCTAACTTATTTCGGCTATTCACACTTTGGTGGACGGACTCCCGAGCACTTTTGAGATAAGAACACATGGCCGATATTTGCATATCGCCCTCATAATTCATTGTGTTGGCAAAACCCGGCATTGGGCTAATGATGTTCACCATGGTTGATTTCTTACTCCTATAGCTGATGCTCAGTGTTTGCCAATACTGGCGAGGCCGACTTAATTATTGAGTCGACCAACAATCAAGGGTCTAGTGCATAAAAGAGCCCCGACTCCAAATGTTATTTATTTGCAGGATCCAAGTCAGGGACAAACGTTGTTCGGCGGAGGCTTGATGGTGTACTTTGATACCGAGTTGAGTCGCCGAACAGTTGACAGTATTCCTTTGAGGTGCATGGTCATAATCGTTCGGCAACCGTCTTCGTTGAAGGGTTCTAATATTCCCAGGGAATGCCTGGACAAATGCAAGGTCCGGATTGACATAAGAAACTTACGTGGAAGCCTTTGTGACATCCAATTGTTGTTTTCGGACAACTATTATCCAAGAGGCTCTACCGAAGAAGCAACAAACATGATCATATGGACGATTAAAATTATCATACTCAACATGCACAGCCGATGGAGTGTTGACATCGTGCTTAAACATTACCCTAAGCAAGGTATTTTCTGGCACGCAAGCTCTGCCAGAAAACAGGGGGGCATGTGTTGACACCTGATTTTGGCAAGATATAGATTGCAATGAAGATAGTCTCGAGTGAACGGAAAAAGATTCACGTCGCCGAGTGGAACAACTTTGATGTTTCGGTTATATTCATTCGACCTTATCTTACGGACCGAAACTATACTCCGAGTGGCATAATTCAATGTTCCCAATGGTTTTTGGCCAATCACGTCTTTAAGATGACCTCGGATGAAGGAGCACTTTTAAGGAATTGTCTTCGTCTCGTCGAGCCAATCGATTTCGATATATAAATCATCTCAATCCAAGTTCATGTGCAAAAGTTACAGTTAATACGGTCTGGACAGGCCAGAGACCAAAATATTACGCTTGACACCAGACACATGTTGATGAGTGTCTGATGCAATGCGTGAGAAATTCGGCCCTCAAGACGGCCTTGAATTGAAAAACCTTCAACACGGAAAAGTTTCTTATCGTCGAGCCGATCGATTTTCATATATAATTTGTCTCAATCCAAGGTCGTATGAGGCCTGGAGAGACAAATCAAGATCAGGCTATGTTTTCAGTCGGAAAATCCGAGTGAAAAGTTTACCGTCCGAGTGAAAGTTTACGGTCGAGTGAAAATTTACCGGTCGAGTGAAAGTTTGCTGACCGGATGAACTTATCATTATCCAAGTGGAAATATAGTCATCCGAATGGAAATATGGTCATCCGAGTGAAATTGTCCTCCAGGTGAAGATATTCCGAGTGAAAACCTACCGATTGAGTAAAAGGTCGAGTGAAGACTTATCGATCGAGTAAAAGATTGGCTTCCGAGTGAAAATATAATCCGAGTGAAATTATCATCCGAGTGAAGTTATTCCGAGTGAAAAGATTACCGTCGGAATGAAAACTTGACGTTCGAGTAAGATATTGCCTTCCGAGTGAAATATAGTCATCCGAGTGAAAGATTGTCTTCCGAGTGAAATTGTAGTCATCCGAGTGAAAGATTGTCTTCCGAGTGAAGACTCTAACATCCGAGTGAAAAGGTCCAGTCGGACGAAAAACTCTAATATCCGAGTGGATGAGCTCGGATCCGAGTGAAACTGAAGATGTGCCCGAAAGGTAATCCAGATGACCTCGGATGGAAAAGTGATCAACACGGAAGTTGTGCGCATCGTCAAAACGGTGAACTTTGGTTTTGGAGTCATTATCATCTGAGATAGTATACGGCCTGTAAGTTCACTACGAGACTCGGACAATCCAGTCCGTTACATGACCGAGTCCGACTGGATATTAAAGATGGCTTCGTAGAATATTCAAGATGGTCTTATTTGGAAAAGTGTTCAACATAAGATTTTTTCGTCTCGTCGAGGCGCACAAGTTTCATATTTGGGCCATCTTGATCGGAGGTCATATGCAAGCTCGGCGGCCCGCACAAGGAGGAAGACAGAAGTTGGGCCAGATTCAGACTAAATACGAGTTGGAATAGAACTAGGACTCTAGGACGTGAATTGATGTAATTTTTTGTAAGGAAAGCCTAGATGAATCCTTTGCTTGTACAGGAAGTCCAGCCGCCTCTTATATATGTTGGGGGTGATGGCCGATTGAACAACACCAATCGAACCAATCAATCTATTACACTTTTGTGTTCATCTACTTTTATCCCTTATCCTTGTATCTTTCTTTCTCGTTCTTCGTTCGTTCTTCGTGTTGGAGGGCAGCGATCCACGAGGCCCTAGGGGCGAGCGAATCGACCTAGAGCAGCCCATAGCCGCCGCGCGCCCTGACGGGGTCCTGAAGGAAATATGCCCTAGAGGCAATAATAAAGTTATTATTTATTTCCTTATTTCATGATAAATGTTTATTATTCATGCTAGAATTGTATTAACCGGAAACATGATACATGTGTGAATACATAGACAAACATATAGTCACTAGTATGCCTCTACTTGACTAGCTCATTAATCAAAGATGGTTATGTTTCCTAACCATAGACATGTGTTGTTATTTGATTAATGGGATCACATCATTAGGAGAATGATGTGATGGACATGACCCATTCCGTTAGCCTAGCACTTGATCGTTTAGTATATTGCTATTGCTTTCTTCATGACGTATACATGTTCCTGTAACTATGAGATTATGCAACTCCCGTTTATCGGAGGAACACTTTGGGTGCTACCAAACGTCACAACGTGACTGGGAGATTATAAAGGAGTACTACAGGTGTCTCCAAAGGTACATGTTGGGTTGGCGTATTTCGAGATTAGGTTTTGTCACTCCGATTGTCGGAGAGGTATCTCTGGGCCCTCTCGGTAATGCACATCACTATAAGCCTTGCAAGCAATGTAGCTAATGAGTTAGTTACGGAATGATGCATTACGTAACGAGTAAAGAGACTTGCCAAGTGAGATTGAACTAGGTATTGGATACCGACGATCAAATCTCGGGCAAGTAACATACCGATGACAAAGGAACAACGATGTTGTTATGCGGTTTGACCGATAAAGATCTTCGTAGAATATGTAGGAGCCAATATGAGCATCCAGGTTCCGCTATTGGTTATTGACCAAGAATAGTTCTAGGTCATGTCTACATAGTTCTCGAACCCGTAGGGTCCATGCACGCTTAAGGTTTCGATGATGCTTATATTATGAGTTTATGAGTTTTGATGTACCGAAGGAGTTGAGTCCCGGAGGAGATCGGGACGTGACGAGGAGTCTCGAAATGGTCGAGACGTAAAGATCGATATATTGGACGACTATATTCGAGTTCGGAAAGGTTCCGAGTGATTCGGTATTTTCAGAGTACCGGAGAGTTACGGAATTCGTCGGGAGTATATGGGCCTTATTGGGTCATACGGGAATAGAGGAGAGAGGCCAAAGGAAGGAGGCCTGCGCCCCTCTCTGGTCCGACTGGACAAGGGGCAGCCCCTTTCCTTATTCCTCTCCCTCTTCCCCTTCTCCTACTCCAACAAGGGAGGTGGAATCCTACTAGGACTAGGGAGTCCTAGTAGGACACCTTGGCGCCCCTCCTAGGGCCGGCCGCACCCCCTGCTCCTTTATATCTGGGGCAGGGGCACCCCATAGACACACAAGTTGATCTTCGTGATCGTTCCTTAGCCGTGTGCGGTGCCCCCTCCACCATATTCCACCTCGGTCATATCGTCATGAATTTAGGCGAAGCCTGCGCCGTAGAACATCATCATCGTACCACGCCGTCGTCTTGTGGAACTCATCCCGACACTTTGCTGGATCGAGTCCGGGATCGTCATCGAGCTGAACGTGTGCTGAACTCGGAGGTGCCGACGTTCGGTACTTGGATCGGTCGGATCGTGAAGACGTACGACTACATCAACCGCATTGTCATAACGCTTCCGCTTACGGTCTACGAGGGTACGTGGACAATACTCTCCCCTCTCGTTGCTATGCATCACATCTTGCGTGTGCGTAGGAAATTTTTTGAAATTACTAGGTTCCCCAACAGGTCCCTCCCGGGCGTGCGGGATTTCGGGTCTGCAAAAGCGCCCGTCGACTGTCTTGCGTATCGCGCTGTCGGTCGGGTCTCCTTCGACGTGAGCTGCGGTGCATCACCCCCGGCATCGAGGGTACACGTGACGTGTTCGTGTGTCAACACCGTGCCATATGCAAGCATCTGGAGTGCGGTTGTGCACTTCTGGTAACCAGAGAAGCCAATCGTTCCAGCGGCGTCCTTCTTGAGGATGAAGTAATCATCATAGGACCGGACGCCATGGTACAAACGATTGAAGACAGTCTTGCGCATCCAAAAATGCCGGAGAAAATGGTCAGTGAATAGTTAATGGCCACCAGTGTCAAATGCATGCATGCCCTGTTGCGGTTGAGCACTCGATGACCCTTGATCGAGCCCTTGAAATCAAGAACATGCTCCTCCGCACACTCCGCGTCTTCAAGGACCGCCTGCATCATCGCCATCTCATCGGCGTACTCCTCGTCCGACGAGCCGTCGGCAACTCAGCATACTGCTAGTATATGTACTCCAAATCGGAATCCATTGCTAAAAAGAAGAAGGGACAACTGTTTTCAGCTCCGGCGATTCATCGAACAGTTGTTGGGCATGGTAGAGGATGGTACCTGGTGGGCCGATCGAAGGACAGGGGGTTGAACAAAGATGAAGGAGAAGTGGCGGGGAGCCCTGCTGGAGCGCCGGAGGTGATGGAGAAGCAGATTTCTGGTAGGGGTGTGGCAGGGTAACCGGGGTGGTGGAGCGGCGACGATGCAAGAGAGAAAGAAGGAAGGAGTGAAAATAGGAAGGATGGAGTCGCGGGTCCGGACTCCCGCAAAGCTCCCCCACTTTTTTCTCCGTTTTGTGGGAGAAATCGCGTCTGGACCATCCCGCAGACCGATGCAGGTCCCCGTTGGATGGCTCCCGCTATCCGAACAACCCGGCCCGTACAGATGCGCGCGGTTTGCGGGTCCGCCTTGGAGATGCCCTTTGGAACCAACACATAGGAACTAGTGTTAGATTGCACCATCACAGCAACCGTATTTAGCAAATCTGTCACCAAGTAAGTCAGCGGTCACCATCGCAATAGTGAACCTATAACAGGGCCCTCAAACCTGTCTCAAATGTTCGCGCAGGTGGACCGGTCACTAACCTGTGAAAAAAGACTCACTCGGGCACCTCAAACCGGCCCCTAATGTCGAGGCTGTCCAACACCCCTCGTATCCAGCCCTGCGCGTAGCTCCGAGCGGGGCAGCTCTCTCTCTGGACTGCTTGTCCGTCGACCTCCTCACTCTCCGGTTGCTGCTCCTCAAGGGCAGCGGTTGGTTTGAGTGCCCACTTCGCCGGCGCCACGGACGCGCACGCCCGATCCGAGGCGCGCGCCGCCCCCCACGAGAGGCAGCGGGCTAGGGAAAGGGCGGCAGCCTCAGATGTGGTTGCACACTCCTCCCCCACCGCCCGCGGGCTGCCGATAGTTCCCTATGAGGAGGAGCACCTCCTCGCGTGGGCTAGGCGCAGACGGACGCTGGCTGGCTCCGTCGGAAAAACGCGAAGGCGCTCCGGCTTGGGCTGGAGCAGTCCGCACGCGAGGCGGGGAGAGTGGCTAAGCTAAAGAGGAAGCGGAACCGCGTCGTCCGTAGGTTGAAGGGCTTAGACTCCTCCTCCGACGTCGCCGACGATTTTGACTCCAACGACCCACCTCTGCGGTCGACGCCTATGTGTACGTCTACAACAACGCCGGTGACCGAAAGGGCAAAGGGTCGAGAAAGTGGTGAAGCTCCGCCGTCTCTCCGTCTTTTATTTCAACTATTAGTAATCTAGTTCAGAACTTGTCCGTCGGTTGCATAGACTATGTGAACTATGGTGATTTTTTGATGATCGGGTTGCATTCTTTAGTATGGATATAGTGTATCCGATTTGAGATACACCGATGTGGATGTGGCAATTTAATTGTCCAGCCACTTCCCGGCGGACGTATAGGGTGCCGGATTTGTTAACGCAGCTGTAGAAGCTTAAGGATAGTGGATTCGACTCTTATTATACCCAACGTGTTTCGCGTGGGTTTTTCTTCTTATTTCCCGTGGCAATCAACCTGCAAATCAAACAAAAATGGAGTTGTTTTCTTAACCAACCGGTAGTTTGTTTGTTGTTCATCACCCGGTGAGAGCAAAACCGGTAATATACCCGAAAATGACGGCGTCACCAATGCCAAATCGCAGGCCTGATAGAACAACCAACCGCGTGGTACATGCGTGCAGTTTTATAACCTGCCGTTTTGTCCCTGAAAAGAACAGATACAGAAAAATTAAGAGCAATAGCTACCCTACCCAACCATGAGAGAAAGAAGAGCGCTAGCTACTCATGCTACTCTGGACCGAAGCCATATATTTATTGCACTTTTTTCTTTAAGATATTAATCCCATATATAGGCGCATACACTTACTCTTATGAACGCACACATGTACACTATATTCGTATGAGCACCTTCGAGAAACTGAGACAATATATCATCTTAAGATTTTACAAAGTCACCGTAAGCTCTTGTAGTCGACGGGAACTTTTCTTTCACTAAACATGCATCGCCACAAATTCTAAAATAAATTCAGGATAAATGCGAGTACCAAAATTTAAACCCTCTGAAAATACTACTCCCTCTCTCTCAGTTTGCAGGGCGTGCGCGTACCCCTAGGTCGTCAATTTGACCAACCTAATACAAGTCATATATTACAAAAAATATATCAATATAAACTTTAGATGTTCTATTTTTAAAAGATATAATTTTTGTGTTATATAATTTATATTAGGGTGATCAAATTGACAACCTAGGTATACGCGTAAGACTTGTAAACTGAGACGGAGGGAGTATTATCCTTCTAATCATTCAATCACACGCTGGTTCGCGCACACTAGAAGTATCTATCGGCCGTGGTGCGTGCGGCGATCTTTTGGCGTCTCCCTTTTCCGCCCGACCCTATCGCGCCGCGGAGCCACGTCCGCGTGTTTGTTGTTACATATACTCCTACCTAAGATAAGTCGGGTCCACGTCGCACTCGATCGATCGCCGTCGCTTTCGGATGCCTTGCCAATTGCCATGCCTAGTGTTCAAAAAGAATTGCCATGCCTAGGTACGCGGGCGCGTGAATGGCGAGGTGAAAACTGCGTACTACCACCACTTCAACTGATTCAAAAACGAAAAACATCGTTTGATAGGATGGAATGTCCAGTCATGACTTGCAAATTAGTACTACTCCACTAGAGAATGTTTGGTTGGCTCTTGGCAGGATTCCCTCCCAGAGTAGGAAAAGCGTCCATGGCGTGTTTTTTTCTTTTTTGCCCGAACTGCAAAGTACTAGCAATAAATAATCCAAGCTGTCTAAAAACATGCATGGCCGTCGTAGACATGAAAGAGCATTTCCAAAAGCTCGGGGTCCATGGGAAAGGAAAATCCTTTTGACTTGAGTACGAAAGCGACCCACGTGAAAATTTTCCAAGGATTCTAATCCTTTAAACCAAACCAGTTCAATACCACAAAAAAGAATTGGATTCTAGACATACACCCAAGTTCAAACAAACTCACCTCGCGCTTGATAGAGTGTGCAGATGCTCGACCTGATAAAAACACTTTTTACAAATATCTGTAAAATAAACAAAAACTCATGTTGCAGGTTCAAAAGAACCTGAAGTGTGTCAATGTAAAACTAGTGCATGATGACACTGTTGCTTGATGGCACTGTTGTGGACACTAAATGGTAAAACCTCCCCAAGAGACTGAATTCACAATACAGACAAGCCATCCAGCGGCATAGTCCATCTATTCTGAAGTAGAAGAGCTGCAAAATGCAGCAACCGGTGAAAAAACATGTGCAAACGCGACGACGAACATGCATAAAACAGTGATGTGGTGATGACTCACTCAAATACATTACTGAATATACTACATATCGCATAGCAGAAGAAGCATATAGCCTGAAACGAGTCCCATTTCTCCAGTTTACCAAGATTTATGACTTTAATTAAAGTTCAACAGACCACCCACCGTTCCAGACCAGCGACAGGACACGCCAGAAACCATATGACATGGGTACGATATGTTTTAACTTTATAAGACTCCGGGAAGAGCAAGGAACGCCTCGGCTCCTTGCTCCGACGCATACACATCAAAACGCGGAACACCGGGGTGGGTTTCAAACGTCGGACGCCTTCGGGGAGCCCTCGGGAGTCTTTGGCGTGTCCGAAGCCTTCTTCGCCTTGTGCGTCTCCACTGCAGCCTTGAAATCTTCCCGGATGCCGGTATCCTTGAACTTCAGAGCAAATGTGGTGAGCCCACTCGGTGATTCGCCGATGCTGTTGATGCAAGCAAACGTCACGCCCTTCTTGTCCATGTCCTTCAGCGTCATGTCGTCGTAAAGGCTTGCATTCAGAATGAGCCGGTAGTTGCCCTTGGCCCTCATGACGAGCCGAGATCTCTCGCCGCCAGATACCGGGATGTTCAGCTTCAGTTCACCCCTTCCTCTTTCCTTCCAGCCGCCGTCAAGGTACTCGTATATAGCAGAGTCAGCAGTGAATACAGCCTTCTCGTTCTCTTCGCCGGTTTCAACTGGGCCCTCTGACATGGCAAATTTCTTCGGTGCGTCTGCTGCAGTGGCGAGTGATGGGGCAGAACTCCCATTGTTGGTAGCACCAATGTTGAAAGAAGGGAATGATGAGCCATCACTCTTTAGCCCAAATAGGGGAGCATTTGAGCTGTCTTTAGAGCCCGAGCCAAATGAAAATGATGAGCCTGAAAATCCAGTTCCAGCCAGTCCTGTGAAAGCATTTTGGCCACTTGACAGATTGGTGAAGGAGAAAAGAGGTGTCGGCGATGATGACTGCCCTTTGTTATCAGCATCCTTCTGCTCAGGTGATCCATCCTTGGTCCCTGATTCAGCTTCATCATTCTTCTCATCATCATCCTTGCTAACTTTATCTTCACCTCCAGCTTCATCCACTGCTTTCTTCTCTTCAGCATCTCCATCATTTGTTTTGCCCTCGATTTCAGATGTCTTGCTGTTATCTTCCTTGGGTTCTTCAACAACCACTTTCTCCTCACCAGTTCCATCCACTGTAACTTCTGCCTTGCCATCTGACTCAACAAGTTGAGAGGGTGCTTCAGTTAGGGCACTGGACTTGCCATTGCTAACATCAGAAGGTGGAGGCTCTGAGACTGTGATACTCGCTTGAGCAATGGAATCACTGGGGGTGAATCTAATTGCAGAGAAAGGATTTGAAGAAGGAGCTGCTGATGGCTGCTGACGCCGAACCTTTACAATCTTCCGGGTTGCCATCACTTCTTCACTAGCTTTCTTAAATGTTCCTGTCTCTTGTTCCGACGAGTCATCATCAGGCTCAGGATGATCCTTGTTGATTTGTTTGTCTGCAACCCTCTTCCTAGAAGTTTGAGCATGTTCCTCGTCCGCCATCCTTACAAGTTTTGGCTACATTAAAATAATGAAAAACATCAACAAACTGAAGAGAACATTAACAAAATAGTTTGCAGAAGTAACCATGCAACATCAGAGATTAGCACAGTTTTAAAGGATTTTGATTATGCAGATTCCTTCTTTTTGTAATGCACCAACCCACATACACAATAAACCATAAAGCAAACTAAAAAATTGAAAGGGAAGTTAACATGAATACTTTCTCGACTTCACTCGGCATCTCTGTAACTAAAGACTAAACAAGATTTGTGAAGGAAAACTATGTTGCCCATAACAACATGTCAAACGGTAATTTCTGGGTTGGCGCCACGTGGGAAACAAATATTTTCCTGTGACGCAGTGTTGGCACAGTACTGACATACCAAAGGCATGGTATCATCTCCTAGAGAGCTAGAAGCCATGCGTCCCCATTATATGTCAGTCAGACAACTCCCGCTGTCTCGCATATGTCATGTGTGCAACATTATGCTTAAAGATATAGCCATATAGGTGCTATTTAGCAGCTAAAGCAGAATAATTTCTATACAGCAACAATCACAAATATTCAATCAGAGTACAAATAAAAATCTAGTCTACCCAAATATACTGATGTAGAAAAAAAACTCCTAATGGCAGCCAAGCTGCAGCGCAAAGTTGATTGGCATGGCAAGAAGTTATGCAAAATTAAAAACATAACTATTTCGAAAATTAAGTACAATGGCAAACTTATGTAACATGCTGACATAACAAACTTGTGTGACTAAGCTAAATTTGTCTAAGTTTGTTTTCTGTATTGGATAATTGACATAACAAACAAAACTATAATACTGGGCATTAGCCAAGTGACATTAGGTAGGTGGACAAGTTACAGTAGATCTTATTGATATAGAAGAGAAAGCACCAAAGCTGGAGCTCAATATATAGCATAGTTTGAATGTTTTATTTGCAGATAACAAACTTTGCAGCCATAGTCATATATAGACCAAAGCAGCCAGTCTTCATTACACCATGTTAGCGAAAATAACCCTCGAAGCAGAAACTCAATGATTTAATAACATATCTTACACAAAATGCATTATGGTAAACCTACATGAGACATTACTTAATGAATAGCACCAAGTTCCTTGGAGATTGGATACTTTGTGTCACATAGATTCATCATAAATCCACATATATGTAACTTCATAAGTTCGTAACTGACATGCCTAGCTATTAGAATTTCATTCCGCAACAAAAGCTTTTGTTTCATGTCTTCTACTAATATTGATGTTCCTCGCATGTTTTGGGTCTATACGTCAAATTACAATATTTCTAGGCATACATACATAGTTTTTTTTACAGATCTAGACATACATAGGAACATAGCTTTTAATATAAAGGCGAAATATGTATTTGGCAACCCTGTGCCCGATTGCAAAACTGCCACACCACTCGGTGTCCCTTCGATAACTCTCCCCCAATCTTCTTCCTCCTCGGCCCCGCCTTATCCTCGGCCGCGATTGCGTTGGCATCGTCGTTCTTCCCGGGCCATTCGAACTCTCCCCCGCAGTCCGAATGCCGATGCAGTTCCTCTCGCTGCCCACCGCCCCCACCGCCGCCGCCTCCCCGGCGCCCCACCTCCTCCCTCCCAAGCCCTTCTTCCTCAAGCCCCTCTCCTCCTCCGCCGCCGCCTCCTTCCGCTGCCTCTCCCAGCCCCGCCACCGCCCCAAACCCCCCCCACCGCCCCACCGACTCCTCCCCTCCCCAACCCGCTCTCCTCCAAGCTATGGCTCTCCAGCAAGCTCTCCCCGCCCCCGCCCCCTCCTCCACCCCGAACGCGAAAACACCACCCTCCTCCCCCACCTCCGCCAGTGGAGCCAGAGCCCGAGCCGAAGCCGGAGGAAGAGGAGGACGCGGACGCGGACAAGGGTTTCCGGCAGAAGGGGAAGGTGTTCGTCGGGAACCTGCCGCCGCGGGCTCGGAAGGCGGAGGTGGCCGACTTCTTCCGCCATTCGGGCCGCCGACAAGGTGGAGCTCGTGCGCGCACCACAGCACCCCGAGCGCAACGACGGCTTCGCTTCCTCTACTACGCGGACACCGAGGGCTGGGGAGGCGAAGGCGCAGCAGAGCGCAGAGGTCGACGGGTGGACTTCGGGCAGGTCGCTCACGCGGCTCGACGACGGAGGAAGGGGCGGGCAGGCGGAGAACCGGCGCTACTGGGTGGACCACGGCCAAGGGAAGGAGGCGCCGTCGCCGTGGCACCACGGTAGGGACGAGGCTTGCCGCGAGTTCTGCAGGGTGATGGAGTCGCGGCCCGAGGACTGGCAGGCCGTCGTCTCTGCCTTCGAGAGGGTCCCCAAGGTGGGCAGCTCCCCGTACCACCTCGGCCTTGTTTTCTGCTACTCCTAGTTGCAGTGCTCCTCCACTTAACATACTCTAGGATGCTAATTGCACGATAACACGAGGATGGTCTAGTAGTTGTCCATTTAATGGCAGATGATTTGTGATTGCACACACTGAAAATTTACCTTCTGTAAATCTCATTAGCCTAATGCAGTTGGTGCACAGCTTGCCTCTGCTGTTTACTTTGATGTCATCTGCAATTCAATCACAATTGAAGTTCCCAAATATTTGGCTAGTTGACTGTTGAAAATTAGCTGCTCCACAAGCTGTTCTTCATTTACATGAACAATTACTGTACTCATTCTGCATTTTCTGTATATTTTGTAAGCTGTAACCATGTACAGGAATAGATATTATATATGTGTTGATTAAGATTTGATAACTTACGTAGAAACACCGTGATAACATTTTGTGTATGTTTCTTAATTGAGAACTTTTTTTATGTGTAAATAGCATGGTAATATATGTACCACAGATTCGATAACTTAAACAAAAATCCCACGGTATTTTTGGCCCGGAAATTTCTTTATTGAAAAAGATAACGTCACTAACTTATGTGTAAATAACATAATAATTTACGCTCCGCGGACTTTATAACTTACATACAAACATCATGGTAACTTTAACAAGGAGGGTGGAGGGAGTTATTGAAAACATACCCCAGTAATTTTTGTATAAATAACACGGTATTATAAGTACCACATAACTGATAATTTACATACAAACACCATGGTAACTTTTGGTCCGGCAAAAAAGTTGTTGAGAAACATAACCCCGGTAACTTTTTTTGTAAATACTATGGTAATATACATTCCGTAGACATGATAACTTAAGTAGAAACACCGCGATAAAATTAAACAAGGAGGGGAGTTGTTAAAAAATATGCCCCAATAACTTTACGTGAAAAGAACATCATAATATGTGAACCGTGTACATGATAATTTACATACAAACATCGCAATAACATTGACCAAGGGACAAATTTTATTGACAAATATACTCCTGGTAACTTCTGTGTGAATAGCTTGGTAAAATAGGAAACACCGACTTGATAACTTGGGTGCAAACACAATGGTAACTTTGTCCAAAGAAGGAAAAATTGTTGAAAAATATACCTCGATAACTTACGAGAAAATAGAACGGTAATATACAAATCGTATACCCGATAACTTTGACTAAAGGGCAAAAAAGTTGTCGAAAAACATACTCGCGATAACTTAAGTGAAAATAGCACGGTTATATATGAACTGCAAAACCCGATAACTTACGTACAAATACCATGATAAGTTTGATTCAAGTGGATGAATTGTTGAAAATATACCTCGGGAACTCATGTGTAAATAGCACGGTAATAGTCTTGATTTGGGGAAGAGTAGTAAAAAGTGGTCGAAAAATACACATGGTAACTTTTTGTATGTAAATAGCATATAAATTACGCACCACAACCTTGATAATTTAGGTCCAAACACCGCGGTAAATTTGATCTGGAGAAAAAAATTGTTGAAAAGATACCCCCGGTAACTTCTGTGTAAATAGCATAGTAATATACCCATCGCATACCTGATAATTTACGTACAAATACCATGGTAATATTTGACTCGGTTGGGAAATTGTTGAAAACATACCCCCATAAATTTTGTGTAAATAGCATGGTTACATACGCATCATATACCTACGTACAAACACCATGGTAACCTTGATCAAGCGGAAAAAACATTAGAAACATACCCCCCCTCCTCGCGGTAACTTATACGAAAACATCATGGTAATATACGAACCACAGACATAAAAACAATATGGTAATATAAGGACCGCAGGCCCGATAACTTATATGAATAAAGCATGGTAATATATGAACTGCAGGGTCGGCGAACCTTTTTTATGCCTTCGATAACTTATGTGGAAATAGCAGGGTAACTTGCATATAATGGGCATGGTAACTTATGTAGCCTAGGCGTGATAAATTTTGGCTGAAAAAAGTCATCGGAACATGCCAACATGGGATCTAGTTTCGAAGATCTCATCGCGACGAATCTTTTATGTAAAAACGGTTTTTACATCGGACCAATGGTTTGAGCTACAAAACATTTTAAGTGTTTGGAATAAAGAGAATCTAGAATTATATCAGCTTTTTTGTCCTCTAGTGTATGCATATAATTAGAAGGAGAAATGCACGTGAAAGGAGAAAGAATGCTAATGTATGCATGTATTAAAAGTGAAGGAAGTATAGGTGTGGCAGTTTTACTTATATGGCACACATGTGCCAAATATCACAGTCCATATAAAGGTGTAGGTCAGATTATTATACTTTGTATAAAAGTAGACAGGAAACAGGGGGCAGGTCAAAAACTAAACAAGCCCTAGGCAAGAAAAAAAACTATCATACTAACCCTAACATAAATCCTAGAAAAAAGAAAGCACGAAGAGCAAAGACTGCATGCTTTAACTTATCAAAATCCTACAAAAATTTACAATGAAACCCGATAGCGAGTATGCTACAGCAAGCATATAACATATACAAAGAACTAACACTCCAAAATTAAACACCAAGATGGGTCACTAAATGGGAATTTTCTCTGAGAAAGTAGGAACCCATATGAATAAAACCATCCATAGCACAGGCTAAGCACCACAGTCTCGTTTTTGCTGTGAGAAACCAGGAAACGATGCAGCTACTCCAGATCTTCCCAGTGCCGTCTCAACCTACTCAACGAGGACCCATTACCGCATCCAACAACCTAGCTCACGTCTCAACCCTAGACCGAGAGACGGAGCGCGCGGTCCTTGCTCGGCGCGTGAGGAAGGGGAAAACGCAAGGGAGGATAATTGTCGCACCTTGAGCCGGGAGACGAACGAAGCCGGACGGATCAGGACGGCGGAGAACCTCCGGCGGGGGGCGAGCTGCGCGACGGCGACGAGCTCGGACGGGGAGACGGAGACGGATGGAGACGACGAGCGCGCGCGGAGGCGTAGCCGGGGAGGAGCGGCGCGAAGAAAACCTAGGGAGGAGAAGCGGGCGACGAAGGCGTGAGCCGAGTGGCGACGGCGGCGCTAGATTTTGCTCCTCCGGAAACCCTTCGTGGTTTCTACCTGGTTGAATCCAGCGTGATGGGCCTTGATGGGCCGAAAAGGCGGAACAGCGAGATAGAAATTAGGAAGATGTTTTTTTTAGGACTCAAGAAAAAGGAAGATGTTTTTTTTTACCCTTCAAAAAAAGGAAGATTATTTTATCTCGCGTATCGAAAGGAGGGTAATATGTAATCTTTCCCTTTATAGTAAGGGTTTGAACTGCATATATTTGGCAATTATGACTAGTTTATGTGGTTGAACAAGAAAAAAAGAGATTAAATTGCATATGTGTCAAACTATCAGCAAAGCTATTAGATCCATTAAATCGACAATCTATATGTATTTTATCGCCCCTAAGCACTATCTCTCATTTTGGACTCTAACTAACAAATGGTAACATAGCAACCTAGCTTAGAAGTTGCCTCCATGGACTAGAATAATTGAGTTGTCCTAGTTCAATTGCTATAAGAGAACAATTGATTTTATTTTTTACGGAAAGGCCAAAGGCCATATATTGAGTTGCACAAACCCTTATAAAAAAGGCTTGGAGTGTGTTATGTCGGTTTGTTGTGGGCACTGCCGATTTTCTCTTTGGTCCCGCGTGTCAGTGGGTTTATGGGTTTCTCACCGGTGATTTATTCTCCGGTCCCATATGTCGGTGGGTTTGTTCATTTTCAACCTGGTTGATTTGTTGAAGGTGCTTCTGCGGTGCGTGTGGGTGTTCTGATACATGGGGGGGGGGGGGGGGCTTCTTCTTCCCTTCTTGCCCACACACATCATACTCT
This sequence comes from Aegilops longissima, assembly GCA_021605205.1. Taxonomy (NCBI): domain Eukaryota; kingdom Viridiplantae; phylum Streptophyta; class Magnoliopsida; order Poales; family Poaceae; genus Aegilops; species Aegilops longissima. The sequence continues at coordinate 415,663,003 of CM038676.1, read as the reverse complement.
TTTCATTGCTGCGAGGGCTTATTCAAACTTTCTCAACTTTGGTGCTTTGTTTGCCGGCAACAGCTGCCGGCGGCCCATTACCTTTTTGTACCAATTGAGGTTCAAATTTGCATGGCTCTTGACTAAATTGGGTATTTTCTTCAGGCTCACTATCCTTTTGCTTCATCTTAACCGCATGTCCTTGCAGATTCTGCTTTGTTTTTCGTATACGCCTGTTTCTATTGACGTCGGTGTTGTTCGAGGTAGCCTGCTTCTTTGCAGCTATGCTCGTGTTGCCTCCTCTTTTTGGTTGTTTCTTGCATTTGGTTTCTTTTGCGCCTCTTCTCCTCGCTTGACGTCCTTTTTTTCTCCCCTGGGCTGCGGGTCATCTTAGTAGTTGTTTATTCTTCATATGTGCCTGTTCTTAGGCCTGCGTGCCGTCATTGGAGGTTAGCCACTTCTCCGCTTTGTTGTTCCTATTGTCATCTTCCTTCTTCCTTTGAGATTTCTATGTTTGCGTTTTCTGTCTAATTATCCATGTGTACTTTTGATTCCAATATGTCCGTAATGTCGGTTCTAGCTCTATCCGTCATTCCATGACCAGGTACTTCCTCACTTCAAGGTCCTGGCTAAGGATGGTTCAGGGTCGTCGTGTTTAACTTTTCCTACATGGAGGTTGTGGCTAAGCGCGGCCAACATGAATAAATGCTTGCCATGATCCAAGAGTAGTTATCCATGTTTGTTAGGCTATCTGTACGGGGCTACAATGCCTGGAACTATGTGCTTATGCGTGTGTGAAAGTGCAATCATGCCCTGAATCATATTTTAATGTTGATGAAAATATACATATAGAGGACTAATCATGTTTGTTAAGTGATACATAGGTTACTAGCCTCCTTGGCATATATGTGTGTGGATCGAGGACCCATAAAAAATGAATATGACTCAAGCATGGTGAAAATGAGAAAACAAGCGTGGTCTTTTCACTTAAATCTTGAGTTACAAGGATCTGACACTATTAAGAGGGGATCAATGGGGTTTGTCAAAGATTTGCTAAAGTCAAAATCTTCTCAGCATCATTCCAATAATATCCATTCCAGAAAGTCTTAGGCAAAACTATCCACCTAATGCATCTTGACAAAAATAGCCAACTCCACCTTCACTGTCGGATTGTCTGGGTTGCCACCCGCATGTCTGGGCTATGTCTGTTTCATCCGGATTGCATCCCTGACATTCGGCTAGACCACCAGGAGGCAACAAAGAGTGTGCTCCGGAGCTGGACTATTTGTGAGGCAACCCAGACATCCGACAGCATCCCAAAATTGTTGCCCGAACGATCATCCAGAGAGAGTTTTCATCTGGGCTGCCCCGGACGTTCCGGATTACGTCCCGAATATCCAAGCAGCCACTTACCGTCTCAGAAGGTTTACCCCTTATCAAGATCATCTGACTCCCATCTCGGACGCCTGAGCTATCCCAGACGCCCAACCGACACATCTACATAGAGGAAAATTTCTTCTGGCTGTATTGTCATTCGCTCCAAAGTAGTTGACCTGGACGGATCATCCGAGCATCAATGGGACGTCCGGGTTGCAACCCAAACATTCGGACACAAGCACACGTTTAAAAAATGGCTTCTCTCTCGGGATCTCTCTCTCTATATATGTGTGTGTGTAGGCTCGAGAGTATATCGACCAGAGGAGGATGAATGAGAGATTTAAAATTTATTTCGAAACTTGAAATCTCTCAGTACATCACAGGGGGGGAAATTAGCAGAAGCAGATCTATGATAGAAAACCACGAATGAAAGATAATATAACAACACTCATAGATTAGATGAACGATTTAATCCAACGGATGCTAATCTTGCCGACATAGGAACACAACACTCTCAAGAGTATGATAGTCATAAGGAATGGAAACAAAACAACCTACATTGGAATTGGAATTAGCCCTATGAAGATTAGCTGCAACGATAAAAACGAAAAGTTACACACTGCCGGGAGATGTTCATCAGAGCAAGCTAAGGTGAATAACTAAGTAGCACCAGATATAAATCAATCTAACAAACAAACATACTACCTTAAGTACATCAAATGCAAATACACGACACAACATGTTTACGATACAGATGGATGTGAAAGAAATGTACACCGATAAATTTGAACCGAAGAACAATAAAGGAGATAGAACTCAGCCGAGAATAAATCTGTGAAGAAAAATGCAGACAGAGAAGCAACCAGGGGTGCTCGATGGTGACAGATGATCTGGTAGATCAGTTCACTCTTCTGCAAAACAGCTACGTCTGGTTTGAGGGACTTGTGATTAAACATAGGAGATATAGGGCTAGTTTGGTTCAATACCTGGCAAAATATTGCCTGGCCTGGACCTTCCCTGAGACCTGCCTGAAAATTGCTTGGTTGGTGCCTGAAGAGTGAAATAGTTGCCGGGCCTGGAGCTCCTGCTATAGTCATTAGCCTGACTGAAACTCCAGGAACGATTGTTAGACTGGACCAGGTGTTCTGCACCGGTCGCCTGGCTCGAGCCTGGGGTTCTAATGCTGCTCTTTTCTTGTGGGTCAGCAGCTATTTACAGTCCGACACATAAATAATTGCTACACAGGCACAGGACACGAACCAAACGTATAGCACTCAGGCAGGCCTGGCCAGGCAATTTTTTTCATGTCTTCAGGCCATGGCCAGGCTCCATTTTCTCCCAGGCATGAAGTCCAGGCCTCAAACCAAACTATCCCAAACTCTCTCAACATGAGGTTACTCGAAGTTCATTTGATTTCACTTGGGGTAGATTTTTAATCGGCAATCTCCAAACGTTCAATAGACTTTGTCTTTGGAGACAATAATGACTCTTGGTCACTCAGACAAACGCCTAACCGTCTAGAGAGGTAGCGACTCTCAAGAGTAATAGGCACAAGAGCTCTTAACTTAGATCTTCTGTGATGCTAAACCATCGTCTAAGGTATCTAGCTCTTGGGTTTTCTCTCAGTGGACTTACTCAAATCTCTCGAAGAGGGATGCTCAATCAATCTTCTAAGAATCTCAAGTGGAGGAGTTAACCATCTCGATTGGTGTGGGGTGGCTATTCATAGCTGCAACAATCCCGAAGAGGAAATGAACAATAAGGGCATGAATCCCAACCAATGACCACTGGCACGTTTCCAATGGTCGGGTTCCAAACGCACACGACAATTTTACTCGAGGGGCAAGTAACACTGTCTCCTCTGCTACAATATTTTTCTCGCAACCCAGAAGAAAATTTTCTCTAGCTGGCGAGTAAATGTCCCGAGGCGCGAAGAGATTTCTCTCGACTCACATAGGATAAATTTCAGTTAAGCATCACAACAGACAAAAGCCTCAAAATACTTGTACCCCTCTTAACAGTACGGTGGTCCTATGACTCAAAAGAATAAATGCATCAATGAAACAAATGTCATGTCTTCATTCTTCTCTACTGTCGTCATATTCTCTCAGACGCCTTGCGTACAAATTGCTTCACGTCAGTAACATTTTTAGGAGCTGTATCCGACACATTCTTCTCAATAGCAAACTCCCGAAGCTCAGTAAACATCTCTACAACGCATATAACACTCTCGTAAGTTTATAGCAAACTTCTCTGAAGATTAGAACAATCGTCTCGTAACTCCACGGACTATTTCTCTATGTGCACTAGCAAATAAATCAGTCCCTCACTATTTCCGACAACTATCTCCAAAACACAAGGGGGGCACAAACTGCACCAACAATCCCCCCTTTTTGGACGATTGTGTACAAAACAAATATTCATCAAAGAGTGGATAGATATGTGATCAATAGCATGCGGAAAGTAAATTCGGTAAGTAATATCAAACATAAAATAGCCCCCCCCCCCTAAATGTATGTAGCATATGTAAGATTAGTGAATTCATAACCTGCATATCTAGAATAAAACATCAAATAGATTTATAACTTTGAGGAAAATGGATTTCGGAGAGGTAATAAAACAATTCAATGCATCCATAGTGAACTATGATAAAATTTCCTTGTGAAGAACAAATTATTCGAGAGATAATATTGAAAGGATCGAGAAGAGGTGTCTAGAGGGGAGTGATTAAACCCTCAACAAAGAGAAGTAGCAGTTTTTAAGTTCTTCAAGTTAAGGTGGAGTTTTAGCACAAGTTTAACATACACAATACATTTCAAGCAAGCATGGCAAGAGTGTATGAGTAGCGAAAACTAAAGCATGCAATTTGCAAGAAAGTAAAGGGATGGGATTGGAGTGTGCAAACGCAATTGGAGACACGGAGCCAATTGTGTGGTTCCGATAGATGGTGCTATCGCACATCCACGTTGGTGGAGACTTCAACCCACGAAGGGTAACGGTTGCGCGAGTCCACGGAGGGGGCTCCACCCACGAAGGGTCCACGAAGAAGCAACCTTGTCTATCCCATCATGGCCATCGCCCATGAAGGACTTGCCTCACTTGGGTAGATCTTCACGAAGTAGGCGATCTCCTTGCCCTTACAAACTCCTTGGTTCAACTCCACAATCTTGACGGAGGCTCCCAAGTGACACCTAACCAATCTAGGAGACACCACTCTCCAAAAGGCAATAGATGGTGTGTTGATGATGGACTCCTTGCTCTTGTGCTTCAAATGATAGTCTCCCCAACACTCAACTCTCTCTCACAGATTTGAATTTGGTGGAAAGATGATTTGAGTGGAAAGCAACTTGGGGAAGGCTAGAGATCAAGATTCTTGTGGTTGGATTGGAATATCTTGGTCTCAACACATGAGTAGGTCATTCTCTCTCAGAAAATGAATGTTGGAAGTGTAGGCATGTTCTGATGGCTTTCTCCACGAATGGAGGATGGGTGGAGGGGTATATATAGCCTCCACACAAAATCTAGCCGTTACACACAATTCACCAAACTCGGTGGGATCGAATCGAGAAACTCGGTCAGACCGATTTGGTTCAAAATGTGAACTTTAGAGTTTTCGGTGGGACCGATATGTTCAACTCGGTGGGACTGATGTGCTAGGGTTAGGGTAAAACCTCAACTCGGTTTGACCAATTACACAAACTCGGTGAGACTGATTTGGTAATGAGCAAAACAGATAGTTGATCAAGCAAACTCGGTGGGACTGATTCAATATCTCGGTGAGACCGGAATTATTGCAACCGCAACAAAGAGTTTGCAAGCCCATCTTGGTGAGACCGAGATCCCATCGGTGAGACCGAACTGATTAGGGTTTCTGGCAATGGCTATGTCAAATGAACTCGGTGGCGCCGGATAGATCAAATCGGTGGGGCCGAGTTTGACTTTAGGTTTTGGGACATATGTGGAAATGAGAAAGTGGTCGAGGGCTTTGGAGCATGTCACTAAGCACTTTGAGCAAGCAAGCCATTAAGCAACACCTCATCCCCTTTTAGTAGTATTGGCTTTCCTATGGACTCAATGTGATCTTGGATCACTAAAATAGAAAATGTAGAGTCTTGAGTTTTTGCCAATCCTTGTCCTTAGCTTCATGAAGGGGTTCCACATCCTCTTGTCCATGCCACTTCACTGTTGAACTCATCTGAAATATACTAGATGAAAATATTAGTCAACAAGAGATATGTTGACATTAATTACCAAAATCACCCAGGGAGCACTTGTGCTTGCAATCTCCCCCTTTTTGGTAATTGATGAAAACATACATCAAAGCTTTAGGTAAATATATAAGGAATAGCAGGTAAAGCTTTGGAAAGACATGTAACATGCATAGGCTCCCCCTACATGGATGCAATCATGTAAATATGGAATATAAGAGCATGTGAATGCATAAGCATGACAGAGCAAGCAATGAGTTACATGTATCTTGGTTATATGCATCAGAGCAAATGATATAGATACAGGAAATATACCTTCATGTTCATGAGTCCCTCTTGCAAACAATATGTACATCAGCAAGAGATCATCATGCGCATGAGTGTGATGCATATACTTACCTTGTGGTCTTGAGCTGGCTTTGGAAGAGATGAACCTGAGTAAACAAGGTTAGATGACACAGAAACATCTACTAAACAGAGCAAACAGCAAGCCACAAGAGTACCAAGATTGGGATGACATGTAGTGAGTGAGTACTAGGTACTCTATTGGATATAGACATGTCCCCAAAGGGTAAAGATATGCAATGAATTTGACGATTTCCTTCCCTTAGATGTCTTTCTCCCCCTGAATCTTATATGGGATTATGGGAGAAGGTAGGGAAAAGAAAATCAGAGAGCAAAACAAGAAAATTAGAGCAAAACAATCATAACACATATTAACATGTCTTTTCCCCTTGTCGGTGTCAAAACCGGCGGATCTCGGGTAGGGGATCCCGAACTGTGCGTCTAGGCGGATGGTAACAGGAGACAAGGGACACGATGTTTTACCTGTGTTCGGGCCCTCTCGATGGAGGTAAAACCCTACTCCCGCTTGATTAATATTGATGATATGGGTAGTACAAGAGTAGATCTACCACAAGATCAGAGAGGCTAAACCCTAGAAGCTAGCCTATGGTATGATTGTTGTTCGTCCTACGGACTAAAACTCTCCGGTTTATGTAGACATCGGAGAGGGCTAGGGTTACACAGAGTCGGTTACAACGGAAGGAGATCTTCATATCTATATCGCCAAGCTTGCCTTCCACGCCAAGGAAAGTCCCATCCGGACACGGGACGAAGTCTTCAATCTTGTATCTTCATAGTCCAGAGTCGGCCAAAGGTTATAGTCCGCTATCCAGGACACCCCTAATCCAGACTCCCTTAGTAGCCCCTGAACCAGGCTTCAATGACGATTTAGTTCGGCGCGCAAATTGTCTTCGGCATTGCAAGGCGGGTTCCTCCTCTGAATACTTCATAGAAGATTTTGAACACAAGGATAGTGTCCGGCTCTGCAAGATAAGTTCCACATATTGCCATAGAGAGAATAATATTTACACAAATCTAGTCTGCTGGCGTACTCCGTAGTGTGACATCACACCACAACCAAGTCTTTATTCGAATCGTTTTACTGTCCACCTCAGCGCGTTTCGCGAGGTGGTTTCCTTGGCACGTCTTGTCGAAGCAGAGATCGTGTCCCCTTAATTTACGGGATTCTCATCAATACAGACGTGGGTAACCCAATCGTGCCCGTTGGTACGTTTCCTCGATCAAAGGTGAGTCTCAAACGGTCACGGGGAGGGCTCTTGGTATTCAACCTCTTATAAAGAGACCAAGGCCTTACTCCTTTCTTTTGATCTCAATCGATTCCGCCCTTTGCCTCGAGTTCCAACACCCAAGGCCCTAGATTTCAGGCGCTTCGGACCTTCGACGATGTCCGGATCCGACCTTCGAGGCCGATGGACGCCTTCCTCCGTTACGGAGGAGGACGTGCTAAAACTGAGAGAAGCCAGGTTCTTGACCGGTGAAATCTCACACAGGCTGCCTGCTCAAGGGAAGGTTGTTCCTACTCCCGAGCTCGGTGAGAGTGTGGTATTCGTGTCTCACTTCCTCCGAGGGCTCGGCTTCGCGACGGATCCCTTCGTGAGGGGGCTCATGTTTTATTATGGGCTGGAATTTCATGACTTAGCTCCGGAGTCCATCCTCCACATCTCATCGTTTATTGTCGTGTGCGAAGCCTTCCTCCGCATTACTCCTCACTTTGGACTGTGGCTTAAGACCTTTAAAGTAGAGCCGAAGATGATCGAGGGACAGTACGCAGAGTGCGGAGGCGCTGTTATAAGCAAGAATGCTGACGCTTCATGGCCCGAGGGCTCTCTTCAGGAGGAGTTCAGCTTATGGCAACAAGAGTGGTTCTATATCACCGCTCCCAGGGGCACCAAGTGGGTGGCGCCGCCTGTTTTCCGCTCGGGTCCCCCGTCCCGACTAGCGTCGTGGGTCAACAAGGGGCTGGACTGGGGGCCGGCAAAAGACGTGCCCCTATTGCAAGGCCGCATCCGAGATCTCCTAGAAAGAGATATCAGTCTGGTCATGGTGACGCAGGTTATGTTAATTCGCCGAGTCCTGCCTTGCAAACGTCGCCCTCTCCATCTATGGGAGTTCAACCCGGAGGGACCGCGAGCTCTCCAACACTTTCTTGGCATGACGCCAGTGGAGATGCACAAATTGTTCTTCGGACCACAAGCAATGTGTCCGGATTCTACGAAAGACGCAGGACTAAGCTGCAATCATCCGGATACTCAAGTAAGTAGCCCTGTTTTTGGACACACCATCTGTTCATTCATCACAACATCACCCTTAAAAGAGTTGTCTTTGAAACAGGAGTGGGTAGCGAGGCGAAGTTAATCAGGTGTCCGGCCCCTCTTCCTGAGACCTCGCCGGATACCATGTTGACCAGGATGCTGGAGATCGTGCCTTTGGAAGAGAACGAGGAGGGGGACAAGGGAGCTACCGCCTCCTCGAAGGAGTCTGTTGGGAAAGGAGGAATCGAAAATTCCTCTACCCAGGGGAAGAAGAGGGCCGCCTCTGAAGACCCGGAGACCATGGTCTCAAAGCGGGGGAAGAAATCTTCGCCAGAGGGTCCTGCGCCGGGGGATACCTCGGCCTTACTGTGCCCCAAAGGGGATCATCCCTCCACCGAGCCGTAAGTAGAGAGGGGAGTTTAAAATGAGAGACACCCCTGTTTTATTCCTGAGAAAAGTAACCGAAAATTTACCTTGTAGTTCGGATCTCAGCCCTTCTCACGAGGCGGGCGACCCTGAGGTGTCGCCACGGAGGGTTTCTCCGAATCCGGCAGGGCCGGAAGGCGATCAGATAGCCCCCAAAGCCCTCCGTGATCCGACCTTTGAAAAAGGCCATCTGGACGAGTCCGGCGTCCAAAGGCATGGCGGAGGAGTCAAGGATCTGCTCGGGCGAAGCGTCTATCTCGTAAGAACACCGTTCGTTGATGGGTATGGTGATTGAAAGGATTTCATCGCGGAGAGCGAAGTTGTATGAGGTCGTCTGGAGTTTATCGACAGGTTTTGAGGTACGCGAAATGATGTACCTTTTGACAGCCCGCATATATAAGATGCATACTGTAGATAGTAGCCCCCGAGACTCATGCGTTGTCAAAAGTGACGGCGCGTAGAGGATCATAATCCCAGGTGTAATATGTCGCCTTTCCTGTGTAGGTGGCGAAGTGTCCGGTGGCTAGCCGGACTGATGAATTTGCCGAACTAAAGTGGCAACTTGACGTGGCAGATGCCGACATCGCGCTTGTCAACAAGCGGCTCGACGAGGCACAAGGTATGTAATCTCTCCGGAGACGCCTGGTAAGAGGAGCTTGGCGCCAGTATCTTACCGTGTCTGCACTTGATGCAGATGGGGCTGCCGCTGTGGAGGACCTTCGGGCAGAGCTTGCCCGAGCCAAGGAGCAAGCCAGAAAAAGCGATGCGGCTGCCCTAAAGGCGGTTGAAGAGCTGAAAGTCAAACAGGCTGCTCATTGCCAAAGCAAAAAGGAAATGGCCGAGATGGCTACGAAGTTAAAGACCGCTGCTGACCGCTGCAAGCTTCTTGAGAAAGAAGATCAGGTGGAGCGGACAGACCTGGAAAAGGCCCTTACGGCGGCCAAGGATGCTCGTTCTGTGATGAGAGCGATGAAGGAGGAGCTACGTCAGGCCGGAGATATCGCGGCTGGAAAGCCCTTTATGCTGCGGAGGAAGTTCGGAGATCCTAAGTATGCTCCGTTGGACCGGATGTGGAGTTCGGCGGACGACTATCTGGATTTGGCCGCGAGTGCCGCTGATGCGGCCGAACATTTCCGAGATCAGAAGGGTAGCGAAGTGGAGAAGCTCTTCTGGTCACAGTTCAACAATCCGGAGCGTCCACTTTCATTGACCGATCGTTTGGCCGAATGGGCCGAACTGGATAGGTTGTCCGGACTCGCCATGAAGGATGTCGTAGATCATCTGTGGCCGGGAAGGCCAAAGCCGAACAGTTATTTTAGCTTGGTGCAGCAGTTCCTTGGTGCAGTGCCGCGTATCAATGCCATGAAGAGGTCAGCATGCATAGAGGGTGCGCGGATGGCCCTTGCCCATGTCAAGACATACTGGGCGGAGATGGAGGCCACCGCTGTTGCATCCCAAGACTCGGACGGAAGCCGAGTACCTGTCAAGCACTATTTTCAGGAAGTTCTGTAAGGCGCTCGTTTAATAGAGACGCAGTGCTCGAAGGATACTATGTTCGAATGACATGTATTAAAACAATATTTTGATGGAATGTAATAGCTTTTTATACTTGTGCCTTCAAGAATTAAAATACCTCATGTGCGGCCGTTAATGTATATGTGTATATAACCTGAAAGATGGCAGTCTTCCGCTTCAGCCCCCACGCATATAATGTGGGGGTGTTCGCAGAAGGCGCATTTTCACACTTGACCCAACGTCTTGGTCCCATTAAGGAGGTGGTAGCGCAACGAACTAGGCAACCGGACTATAATGCTTTATCACTTTCACTTAGCCATAGGAGTTTGACAGTGTGGCTACTATATAGCCCCTGGGGGGCACCGCGCTCACCCGATTTCAGGGCGCGTGTGTGCCTGGCCGGGAAATGACCCTTCGTTAGTACGGAGGAATCCTAAAGATTCCGGCGGGTCATCGAGTGGTTGACCAGTCTCGCGCTATATCATGACGATCGGTTTTGGCTTTCTCATTGAGGTGCTCTTTGGCTGAACCGGGCACAATCGTAGTAGTTCTCCGGTGCCGCCTTAGCCGATAGAGCGGAACGTAAGGCAACAAAACACAGGAGCCGGCAAACCCAACATTTGACCAAAGACATGATTCGAGCTGATGCATATAAGGCCAAACTCATGACGCCAAACACTCCCTAAGGTATTCGGTCTTTTATGAAAACAGGCGAACAGCGCCCTTGGTAATAAGCCCCGATGTCCGTGCGTGCAGAATTTCGACGTGGACACATGCCAAGACGCCTTGACCTCCTCCTCGGCTATACTGAGAGTCCGGGGGATGTGTATCAACAAGAGACAGTAAAAAAGGTTTACGCAGGGTCTTAATCTAAAAAGAATCCTGGAGACGGGTCCCTGCTGCACGTCTGCGCCTGTGTCTCCATTGTGCCATGTCCTGGACGGGCGTAGCATGGTGTTCATCTGTAAAAGAGAGGAACTTAGCTGAGGAAAAAAAAGGAATAGTAGTGCGGAATGTACGCTATACTAGATAGACAATGTATAATTCAAGATGGGTAAAACTGAGCCTTATTGACGCTTATTTTACATATGTGGAGCCCCTTGTATAGGGGTGTATGGCTACTGAACCTTTGCCAATTATATGTTTGCTCCAGACTCGCCTAGCCGTGTCTGTGGTCTTAATGACCTGTTAGATGCTTTTGTTGTTGAAGCTGTTTTAATGTGTGGCTGTCAAGGCAGCCACATATTCTTCCGCGTGCGAGGAACACTCGATATTTCCCTTTAGAGAGATGATGCCTCATGGACCGAGCATCTTAAGCGTAAGAGATGCATAATAAGGTATCGCGTTAAAGCGGGCGAAAGCCTCGCGCCCCAGTAGTGCTTGATAGCTACTTGAAAATGGGGCGATGTGGAAGGTTAGCTTTTCGCGGCGGAAGTTATCGGTGGAGCCGAACATAACTTCTAGTGGGATAGAACCCGTGCAATGGGTATCCGGGCCTGGCGTTACTCCTTGAAAGGAAGTGTTGCTATGGCGAATTTTTGTTGGGTCCAACCCCATTTTGCAGACTGTGTCCTGATATAGCAGGTTTAGACCACTGCTGCCGTCCATCAGGACTTGTGTAAAGTGGAGTCCTTCGATTATTGGATCTAGCACTAAGGCAGTCCATCCTTCATTCCGGATACTTCTAGAGTAATCCTGATGGTCGAAGGTGATCGGTTTTAACAACCAGTGGCGGGACTCCTTTGGGGTAGGCCGTATAGGCGCCACTCTATTTTTCCCTTTTGTCACGTGAAGTAAGTTTACTGTTTTGACATCGAGTGGGAAATTATTTTGTTTCCCGGTGCTCTGCGTGTGGGGTTCGTCATCGTCCTCACTTGGTGTGTCGAGCCCCTTGTGTTCGGTGTTGAGTTGGCTGGATTGCTTGAAGACCCAACATTCTGTGTGGGTATGGTTTGCAGGCTTCCCGGGGGTGCTGTGGATTTGACATATCTTATCCAAGATTTTGTTTAGGTTGGATAGCTCGTCCTTGTTATCCTTGAGGGGCAGTCTTTTTTGATTCTGTCGAGAGCTTTTGAATCTGGCGTTGACTGCCGTGCTCTTCGAGCTGCTTTCCTTATTCCGGCGCTGTTCCTTGCTGCACCGCGGTTTCCCGTTTCCATCCCTGACTTCGGATGTACTTGGGTCACTGGTGCTGCATCTTGCCAACCAGCTGTCCTCTCCCGCACAAAAGCGGGTCATGAGGCTTGTTAATGTGGCCATTGTTCTTGGCTTTTCTTGGCCGAGGTGTCTGGCGAGCCATTCGTCTCGAACGCTGTGTTTGAAAGCTGCTAAGGCTTCGACGTCCGGACAGTCGACTATCTGGTTCTTTTTAGTAAGAATCTGTTCCAGAGTTTCCGGGCTGACTCTCCGGGCTGTTGAGTTATATGACTTAAATCATCTGCATCCGGAGGTCGGACATTGGTTCCTTGAAAATTTGCCCGAAAAGCCTCCTCGAGCTCTTCCCAACTTCCAATGGTGTTTTCGGGAAGGCCTTTAAGCCAATGCCGGGCTGGCCCTTTGAGCTTGAGGGGTAAGTATTTTATGGCGTGGAGGTCGTCTCCTCTGGCCATGTGTATGTGGAGGATATAATCCTCAATCCAGACTCCAGGGTCTGTTGTTCCATCGTACGCCTCTATGTTTACGGGCTTAAATCCCACTGTAAATTCATGGTCCAGCACCTCATCGGTGAAACAGAGGGGGTGTGCGGCACCCATGTATTTGGGTGTGCCGTGTTGTTCGGATATTCGTTGCATCGCATTGCTTACTAGAGCTAGCTTTCTCGGCCCGTAGAGAGACCTGGCTGGGCCATCCTTTTGATGCGAATCCTGTTGGGGAACGTTGCAGAAAATAAAAAAAATTCCTACGGTTTCACCAAGATCCATCTATGAGTTCATCTAGCGACGAGTGATCAGATGCATCTACATACCTTTGTAGATCGAGAGCGGAAGCATTCACTAGAACATGGATGATGGAGTCGTACTCGCCGTGATCCAAATCACCGGAGATCCTAGCGCTGAACGGATGGCACCTCCGCGTTCAAAACACATACGGTCAGCGTGACGTCTCCTCCTTCTTGATCCAGCAAGGGGGAAGGAGAGGTTGATGAAGATCCAGCAACACGACGGCGTGGTGGTGGATGCAGCAGTCACCGCAGCAGGGCTTCAACATTCTTCTGCGAGAGGGAGAGGTGTTGCAGGGGAGAGGGAGGCGCCAAGGCTTCTTGCAGTGCGGCTGCCCTCCCCTCCCCTTTATATAGGCCCCACAGAGGCGCCGCGACCTGAGATCCAATCTCGGGCGGGCGTGACGGGGTAGAGTACCCCCCAAGGCAATGTTGGAAATATGCCCTAGAGGCAATAATAAAAGGATTATTATTATATTTCCTTGTTCATGATAATTGTCTTTTATTCATGCTATAATTGTATTATCCGGAAATCGTAATACACGTGTGAATACATAGACCACAATATGTCCCTAGTGAGCCTCTAGTTGACTAGCTCGTTGATCAACCGATAGTCATGGTTTTCGACTATGGACATTGGATGTCGTTGATAACGGATCACATCATTAGGAGAATGATGTGATGGACAAGACAATCCTAAGCATAGCACAAGATCGTGTAGTTCGTTTTGCTAAAGCTTTTCCAATGTCAAGTATCTCTTCCTTAGACCATGAGATCGTGTAACTCCCGGATACCGTAGGAGTGCTTTGGGTGTACCAAGCGTCCTGGCGAATCGGGTGACTATAAAGGTACACTACGGTATCTCCGAAAGTGTCATTGGGTTGACACGGATCGAGGCTGGGATTTGTCACTCCGTAACGGAGAGGTATCACCGCCCACTCGGTAGTGCATCATCATAATGAGCTCAAAGTGACCAAGTGTGCGGTCACGAGGATCATGCATTACAGTGCGAGTAAGGTGACTTGCGATGGGCTTGAGACTGAGCGAGGTATTGGGATACCGACGATCGAGTCTCGCAAGTAACATACCGCGTCGACAAAGGCAATAGTATACGGGTTGCTTGAATCCTCGACATCGTGGTTCATCCGATGAGATCATCAAGGAGTATGTAGGAGCCAACATGGGTATACAGATCCCGCTGTTGGTTATTGACGGAGAGCCGCCTCGGTCATGTCTACATGTCTCCCGAACCCGTAGGGTCTACACACTAAAGTTCGGTGGCGCTAGGCTTATTAGGAAGACTTGTATGTGATTACGAATGTTGTTGAGTCCGGATGAGATCCCGGACGTCACGAGGAGTTCCGTAATAGTCCGGAGGTAAAGATTTATATATGGGAAGTCATCATACGGTCACCGGAAAGGTTCGGGGCATATCGGTATTGTACCGGAGCCACCGGAGGGGTTCCGGGTCCACCGGGAGGGCCACCTCTCCCAGAGGGCCTTATGGGCTGTATGAGGAAGGATCCAGCCCAAAGTGGGCTGGGCGCCACTCCCCTAGGGCCCATGCGCCTAGGGTTGGGAAACCCCGAGGGGCGCCCTTGCTTGGGGGCAAGCCCCTCCCTTAACGCCGCCCCCTCTAGATGCCATCTAGAGGGGCTGGCTATTCTCCCTTCCCCTATAAATAGAGGGGCGAGGGAGGCTGCAACACACTTGAAGGCGCAGCCCCTCCCTCCCCAACACCTCTCCTCCTCCGCGTGTGCTTGGCGAAGCCCCGCTTGGGAATGTCACTCCATCACCACCACGCCGTCGTGCTGCTGTTGGAGCCTTCTTCCTCAACCTCTCCTTCCCCTTGCTGGATCAAGAAGGAGAAGGCGTCGTCTGTTCATGCGTGTGTTGAGCGCGGAGGTGCTGTCCGTTCGGCACTTGGTCATCGGTGATCTGAATCACACGCGTGTCTGACTCCATCATCACCGTTCCTTGAGCAGCTCGCACGCAATCTACAAGTGGTATGTAGATGCAATCTCTCTCCCATGACTTGTTGCTTAGATGAACTCATAGATGGATCTTGGTGAAACCGTAGAAAAATTTTAATTTTTCGCAACGTTCCCCAACAGCAAGTGGGCGCCCCCCACCCTAGGGTTTCAACCCTAGGCGCAGAGTGGGCCAAGGGGCGACCAGCCCACTATGGGATGGTTCCTCCCACTTCAGCCCATGGGGCCCTCCGGGATGGGTGGCCCCACCCGGTGGACCCCCGGGACCCATCCGGTGGTCCCGGTACAATACCGGTGACCCCCGAATCTTTCCCGATGGCCAAAACTGCACTTCCTATATATAATTCTTCACCTCCGGACCATTCCGGAACTCCTCGTGACGTCCGGGATCTCATCCGGGACTCCGAACAACTTTTGGATTACTGCATATTCATATCTCTACAACCCTAGCGTCACCGAACCTTAAGTGTGTAGACCCTACGGGTTCGGGAGACATGCAGACATGACCGAGACAGCTCTCGGGCAATAACCAACAGCGGGATCTGGATACCCATGTTGGCTCCCACATGCTCCTCGATGATCTCATCGGATGAACCACGATGTCGAGGATTCAAGCAACCCCGTATACAATTCCCTTTGTCAATCGGTATTTTACTTGCCCGAGATTCGATCGTCGATATCCCAATACCTCGTTCAATCTCGTTACCGGCAAGTCACTTTACTCGTACCGTAATGCATGATCCCGTGATCAAACACTTTGATCACATTGAGCTCATTATGATGATGCATTACCGAGTGGGCCCTGTGATACCTTGTCGGGGAGAACTGATCGTGTCCCACGAACACCTACGGGACCTGGGTCCCTTGTGGTTCGGAGGGGGGCGGAGATTGCACAAAGAGCGGATCGAAGCGATGCACACGAGCAGATTTACCCAGCTTCGGAGCTCTCCGGAGAGATAATACTCCTACTGCTGCTTTGTGGATTATCTTGTGTTCTTGCTGGGGAGCAATGGGTGCTACAAAACCTAGCCAGAGGGTGGTTTCGTATGAGTAGAATGAACTAAGCCGGAGCTGAACCGAACCCCTTCTACGTTGCACTTGGGCCTCCTTTTATAGGCACAAGGGGTCACCACATGTGCCAAGTAGACAAGGGTAATATAGTAAAAAACATAGGTTGGTACACGCTCATGCAGTGTCACGGTAATCTATACCTAACTCGGCGACAAGGACAAGAGTCATCAATGCCCGTCTCGATCGCCCGAAACAGTGTAGCGAGGACTGTCAAGTGCGCCTCCGTTTGCCACGATGGTAGCTGTCGGTGCCGCTTATCGCTGCTCCCCATCGGCTGCACTGACCCGCCGACACGCAGCGTGCTTGGGAGAGCCCCGTGGTGACACGTTGGCGGGTGAGCTGGAGCGGAGATGAAGAGAGGTCACTTGCCGCGGTGAGTACCTTGCCGCGGCAAGGTTCTTGTCGCGTTCGGGAGCTTGTCGCTCGCCGGGCCTTGCCGGGACGCGCGGTGTGTCTTAACAAGTGTTTCTTGAGGTGCCAAAGCTGGCCTTCCCAGCAGGCTCCTCTTCTTGAGAACCTTGTCTCTTCCGGCAAGCTCCTCTTGCAGGCCTTGTCTCTTCATCTTGAGTTCTTCGTTCTTGAATGGCTCACCGCAAGCTCCTCTTGCCGGGGTCTTGTTTTCTGAAGGGCAGCGGAGGGTCTTGGCGTATCGCCCAAGCAAGGCTTGCCACGAGGATGCTGCGACTGCCCGTGCACAGGTTCGGGGTACTAAGGTACTCCTGAAGGAAATATGCCCTAGAGGCAATAATAAAGTTATTATTTATTTCCTTATACCATGATAAATGTTTATTATTCATGCTAGAATTGTATTAACCGGAAACATAATACATGTGTGAATACATAGACAAACAGATAGTCACTAGTATGCCTCTACTGGACTAGCTCATTAATCAAAGATGGTTATGTTTCCTAACCATATACATGTGTTGTCATTTGATTAATGGGATCACCTCATTAGGAGAATGATGTGATTGACATGACCCATTCCGTTAGCTTAGCACTTGATCGTTTAGTATGTTGCTAATGCTTTCTTCATGACTCATACATGTTCCTGTAACTATGAGATTATGCAACTCCGTTTACGGAGGAACACTTTGGGTACTACCAAGCGTCACAACGAATCTGGGTGATTATAAAGGAGTACTACAGGTGTCTCCAAAGGTACTTGTTGGGTTGGCGTATTTGAGATTAGGTTTTGTCACTCCGATTGTCGGAGAGGTATCTCTAGGCCTTCTCGGTAATACACATCACTTAAGCCTTGCAAGCATTACAACTAATGAGTTAGTTGTGAGATGATGTATTACGGAGCAGTAAAGAGACTTACGTAGCGAGATTGAACTAGGTATTGGATACCGACGATCGAATCTCGGGTAAGTAACATACCGATGACAAAGGAACAACATTATGTCGTTATGCGGTTTGACCGATAAAGATCTTCGTAGAATATGTAGGAACCAATATGGGCATCCAGGTTCCGCTATTGGTTATTGACCGAGAATGGTTCTAGGTCATGTCTACATAGTTCTCGAACCCGTAGGGTCCGCACGCTTAACGTTTCGATGACAGTTCATTATGAGTTTATAAGTATTGATGCACGAAGGTTGTTCGAGTCCGGATGTGATCACGGACATGACGAGGAGTCTCGAAATGGTCGAGACATAAAGATTGATATATTGAAGCCTATGTTTGGACTTGGAAGGGTTCGAATGAAAGCCGGAAGTTCTGGGAACAGGGGGTTACGGAACCCCAGGGGTATATGGGCCTTAATGGGCCACAAGGGAGAAGAGGAAGGGCCGGCCAGGGCAGGCCGCGCGCCCCCCTCCCCCCTCTAGTCTGAATAGGACAAGGAGAGGGGGGGCGGCGCCCCCTTCCCTCTTCCCCCTCCCCAATCCTACTCCAACTAGGAGGGGGAGTCCTACTCCGGTGGGAGTAGGACTCCTCCAGCAGCGCCTCCCTAGGGCGGACGCACCCCCTTTGCTCCTTTATATAGGGGCAAGGGGCACCCAGACACACAAGTTGATCTACGGATCTTTCCTTAGCCGCAGCGGTGCCCCTTCCACCATATTCCACTTGGTCATATCGTCGCGGAGCTTAAGCGAAGCCTGCACCGAGAAGTCATATCGTCGCGGAGCTTAGGCGAAGCCCTGCGTCGGTGGAGCATCAACATCGTCCCACGCCGTCGTCTTGTGGAACTCATCCCGACACTTTCTGGATCGAGTCCGGGATCGTCATCGAGCTGAGCGTGTGCGCGAACTCGGAGGTGCCGACGTTCGGTGCTTGGATCGGTCGGATCGTGAAGGCGCACGACTACATCAACAGCGTTGTTATAACGCTTCGCTTTCGGTCTCGAGGGTGCGTGGGCGGACACTCTCCTCTCGTTGCTATGCCATCACCATGGTCTTGCGTGTTCGTAAGAAATTTTTGAAATTACTCGTTCCCAACAGTGGCATCCGAGCCTGGTTTTATGCGTTGATGTCATATGCACGAGTAGAACACAAGTGAGTTGTGGGTGATATAAGTCATCTTGCTTACCAGCATGTCATACTTTGGTTCAGCGGTATTGTGAGATGAAGCGGCCGGACCGACATTACGCAGACGCTTACGCGAGACTGGTTTCACCGCTCCGAGCACTCGTTGCTTAAAGGTGACCGCGGTGTCTGTCTCTCTCACTTTAGTTGAACCGAGTGTGGCTACGCCCGGTCCTTGCGAAGGTTAAAACAGCACCAACTTGACAAACTATCGTTGTGGTTTTGATGCGAGGTAAGAACGGTTCTTGCTCAGCCCGTAGCAGCCACGTAAAACTTGCAACAACAAAGTAGAGGACGTCTAACTTGTTTTTGCAGGGCATGATGTGATGTGATGTGGTCAAGGCGTGATGCTATATTTTATGTATGAGATGATCATGTTTTGTAACCGAGTTATCGGCAATGGCAGGAGCCATATGGTTGTCGCTTTATTGTATGAAATGCAAGCGCCATGTAATTGCTTTACTTTATCACTAAGCGATAGCGATAGTCGTAGAAGCAATAGTTGGCGAGACGACAACGATGCTACGATGGAGATCAAGGTGTCGCGCCGGTGGCGATGGTGATCATGGCGGATTGCTTGGCGATGGAATCACAAGCACAAGATGATGATGACCATATCATATCACTTATATTGATTGCATGTGATGTTTATCCTTTATGCATCTTATCTTGCTTTGATTGACGGTAGCATTATAAGATGATCTCTCACTAAAATTATCAAGAAGTGTTCTCCACAGTATGCACCGTTGCCAAAGTTAGTAGTACCGGACACCACGTGATGATCGGTGTGATAAGTTCTCGTCCATCTACAACGGGTGCAAAACAGTTACTGCGCGGAATACTCGAGTTAAACTTGGCGAGCCTTGCATATAACAGATATGGCCTCGGAACACGGAGACCGAAGGTCGAGCGTGAATCATATAGTAGATATGATCAACATAGTGATGTTCACCATTGAAACTACTCCATCTCACGTGATGATCGGACATGGTTTAGTTGATTTGGATCACGTAATCACTTAGATAACTAGAGAGATGTCTGTCTAAGTGGGAGTTTTTAATATGATTAATTAAACTTAAATTTATCATGAACTTAGTACCGATAGTATTTTGCTTGTCTATGTTTCTTTGTAGATAGATGGCTCGTCTTTGTTGTTCCGTTGAATTTTAATGCGTTCCTTGAGAAAGCAAAGTTGAAAGATGATGGTAGCAATTACACGGACTGGGTCCGTAACTTGAGGATTATCCTCATTGCTGCACGTAAAAATTACATCCTGGAAGCACCGCATTTGGGTGACATGAGCCTGCTTGCGCAGAGCTGAGAGCGAAGTTGTGAACGTCCTGCAAAGCAAAGCTGATGACTACTCAATAGTTCGATGTGCCATGCTTTACGGCTTAGAACCGGGTCTTCAACGACGTTTTGAGCGTCATGGAGCATATGAGATGTTCCAGGAGTTGAAGTTAATATTTCAAGCAAATGCCCGGATTGAGAGATATGAAGTCTCCAATAAGTTCTATAGCTGCAAGATGGAGGAGAATAGTTACGTCGGTGAGCACATACTCAAAATGTCTGGGTATAATAATCACTTAATTCAGCTGGGAGTTAATCTTCCGGATGATAGTGTCATTGATGAATTCTCCAATCATCGCCACCAAGCTACAAGAGCTTCGTGATGAACTATAATATGCAAGGGATGACCAAAACAATTCTCGAGCTCTTCGCAATGCTAAAAGCAGCGGAGGTAGAAATCAAGAAAGAGCATCAAGTGTTGATGGTCAACAAGACCACTAGTTTCAAGAAAAGGGCAAAGGGAAGAAGAAGGAAACTTCAAAAGAACAGCAAGAAAGTTGCTGATCAAGAGAAGAAACCCAAGTCTGGACCTAAGCACTGAATCGAGTGTTTTCTTGCAAGCGATCGACATCGAAGCGGAACTGCCCCAAGTATTTGGCGGATAAGAAGGATGGCAAGGTGAACAAAGGTATATGTGATATACATGTTATTGATGTGTACCTTACTAGAGCTCGTAGTAGCACTGGTATTTGATACTGGTTCATTGCTAATATTTGCAACTCGAAGCAGGACTACGGAATAGACGAGCACCGCAAAGGATGAGGTGACGATCGGCGTGGGAAATGGTTCCAAAGTCAATGTGATCGCGGTCGGCACGCTACCTCTACATCTACCTTCGGATTAGTTTTAGACCTAAATAATTGTTATTTGGTGCAGCGTTGAGCATGAACATTATATCTGGATCTTGTTTAATGCGAGACGGTTATTCATTTAAATCGAGAGAATAATGGTTGTTCTATTTATATGAGTAATATCTTTTATGGTCATGCACCCTTGAAGAATGGTCTATTCTTGTTGAATCTCGACAAGTAGTGATACACATATTCATAATGTTGAAGCCAAAAGATGCAGAGTTGATAATGATAGTGCAACTTATTTGTGGCACTCGCCGTTTAGGTCATATCGGTGTAAAACGCATGAAGAAACTCCATACCGATGGGCTTGGAATCACTTGATTATGAATCACTTGGTACTTACGAACCGTGCCTCATGGGCAAGATGACCAAAACGCCGTTCTCGGGAACTATGGAGCGAGCAACCGATTTGTTGGAAATCATACATACTTGATGTTTGTGGTCCAATGAATGTTGAGGCTTGGCGGGTATCGTTATTTTCTCACCTTCACAGATGATTTGAGCAGATATGGGTATATCTACTTAATGAAACACAAATCTGAAACATTTGAAAAGTTCAAAGAATTTCAGAGTGAAGTGGAAAATCATCGTAATAAGAAAATAAAGTTTCTACGATCTGATCGTGGAGGAGAATATTTGAGTTACTGAGTTTGGTTTACATTTGAAACAATGTGGAATAGTTTAGCAACTCACGCCACCGGAACACCACAGAGAAATGGTGTGTCGAACGTCGAATCGTACTTTACTAGATATGGTGCGATCTATGATGTCTATTCCGATTTACCGCTATCGCTTTGGGGTTATGCTTTAGAGACGGCGCATTCACGTTAAATAGGACACCGTCAAAATCCGTTGAGACGACGCCTTATGAACTGTGGTTTGGCAAGAAACCAAAGTTGTCGTTTCTTAAAGTTTGGGGCTGCGATGCTTATGTAAAGAAACTTCAACCAGATAAGCTCGAACCCAAATCGGAAAAATGTGTCTTCATAGGATACCCAAAGGAGACTGTTGGGTACACCTTCTATCACAGATCTGAAGGCAAGATTTTCGTTGCTAAATTCGGATCCTTTCTAGAGAAGGAGTTTCTCTCGAAAGAAGTGAGTGGGAGGAAAGTAGAACTTGATGAGATAATCAGATCTGCTCCCTTATTGGAAAGTAGTTCATCACAAGAAATGGTTCTGTGACAACTACACCAATTAGTGAGGAAACTAATGATGATGATCATGAAGCTTCAGATCAAGTTACTCTTGAACCGAGGTCAACCGAGTAAAATACGCACTGAGTGGTACGGTAATCTTATTCGGAAGTCATGTTACTTGACCATGGCGAACCTACAAACTATGAAGAAGCGATGGTGAGCCCAGATTCGCAAAATGGCTGGAAGCCATGAAATCTGAGATGGGATCCATGTATGAGAACAAAGTATGGACTTTGGTTGACTTGCCGATGATCGGCAAGCCATTGAAAATAAATGGATCTTTAAGAAGAAGTGGCGCCGATGGTAATATATCTGTCTACAAAGCTCGACTTGTTGCAAAAGGTTTTCGACAAGTTCAAGGGGTTGACTACGATGAGACTTTCTCACCCGTAGCGATGCTTAAGTCTGTCCGAATCATGTTAGCAATTGCCGCATTTTATGATTATGAAATTTGGCAAATGGATGTAAAACTGCATTCTTGAATGGATTTCTAGAAGAAGAGTTGTATATGATGCAACCAGAAGGTTTTGTCGATCCAAAGGGTACTAACAAAGTGTGCAAGCTCCAGCGATCAATTTATGGTCAGGTGCAAGCCTCTCGGAGTTGGAATAAACGCTTTGATAGTGTGATCAAAGCATATGGGTTTATCTGAGACTTTTGGAGAAGCCTGTATTTACAAGAAAGTGAGTGGGAGCTCAGTAGCATTTCTAATATTATATGTGGACGACATATTATTGATTGGAAATGATATAGAATTCTGGATAGCATAAAGGATACTTGAATAAAAGTTTTTCAATGAAAGACCTCGGTGAAGCTGCTTACATATTGGGCATCAAGATCTATAGAGATAGATCAAGACGCTTAATTGGACTTTCACAAAGCACATACCTTGATAAAGTTTTGAAAAAGTTCAAAATGGATCGTGCAAAGAAAGGTTTTTACCAGTATTACAAGGTGTAAGATTGAGTCGACTCAATGCCCGACCACAAGCAGAAGATAGAGAGAAAATGAAAGATGTTCCTATGCTTCAGCCATAGGCTCTATCATGTATGCAATGCTGTGTACCAGACTGACGTATGCTTAGCTGTAAGCTTGGCGGGAAGGTACCAAAGTAATCAGAGTGGATCATGGACAGCGGTCAAGAACATCCTGAAATACGAAAAGGACTAAGGATATGTTTCTCGTATATGGAGGTGACAAAGAGCTAGTCGTAAATGGTTACGTCGATGCAAGCTTTGACATCGATCCGGACGATTCTAAATCGCAAACCGGATACGTGTTTTATTAAGCGGTGGAGCTGTTAGTTGGTGCAGTTCTAAACAAAGCGTCGTGGCGGGATCTACATGTGAAGCGGAGTACATAGCTGCTTGAAGCAGCAAATGAAGGAGTGCGGATGAAAGAGTTCATTTCCGATCTAGGTGTCATACCTAGTGCATCGGGACCGATGAAGATCTTCTCGTGACAATATGGTGCAATTGCCTTGGCAAAGGAATCCAGATTTCACAAGAGGACCAAGCATATCAAGAGACGCTTCAATTCCATTCGGGACCAAGTCCAAGTGGGAGACATAGAGATTTGCAAAATACATACGGATCTGAATGTTGCGAGATCCGTTGACTAAGCCTCTTCCACGAGCAAAACATGATCAGCACCAAGACTCCATGGGTGTTAGAATCATTACTATGTAATCTAGATTATTGACTCTAGTGCAAGTGGGAGGCTGAAGGAAATATGCCCTAGAGGCAATAATAAAGTTATTATTTATTTCCTTATACCATGATAAATGTTTATTATTCATGCTAGAATTGTATTAACAGGAAACATAATACATGTGTGAATACATAGACAAGCAGATAGTCACTAGTATGCCTCTACTTGACTAGCTCATTAATCAAAGATGGTTATGTTTCCTAACCATAGACATGTGTTGTCATTTGATTAATGGGATCACATCATTAGGAGAATGATGTGATTGACATGACCCATTCCGTTAGCTTAGCACTTGATCGTTTAGTATGTTGCTAATGCTTTCTTCATGACTCATACATGTTCCTGTAACTATGAGATTATGCAACTCCGTTTACGGAGGAACACTTTGGGTACTACCAAAGCGTCACAACGAATCGGGTGATTATAAAGGAGTACTACAGGTGTCTCCAAAGGTACTTGTTGGGTTGGCGTATTTGAGATTAGGTTTTGTCACTCCGATTGTCGGAGAGGTATCTCTAGGCCTTCTCGGTAATACACATCACTTAAGCCTTGCAAGCATTACAACTAATGAGTTAGTTGTGAGATGATGTATTACGGAACGAGTAAAGAGACTTACGATAACGAGATTGAACTAGGTATTGGATACCGACGATCGAATCTCGGGTAAGTAACATACCGATGACAAAGGAACAACGTATGTCGTTATGCGGTTTGACCGATAAAGATCTTCAGTAGAATATGTAGGAACCAATATGGGCATCCAGGTTCCGCTATTGGTTATTGACCGAGAATGGTTCTAGGTCATGTCTACATAGTTCTCGAACCCGTAGGGTCCGCACGCTTAACGCTTCGATGACAGTTCATTATGAGTTTATAAGTATTGATGCACGAAGGTTGTTCGAGTCCGGATGTGATCACGGACATGACGAGGAGTCTCGAAATGGTCGAGACATAAAGATTGATATATTGAAGCCTATGTTTGGACTTGGAAGGGTTCGAATGAAAATCGGAAATTCTGGAACAGGGGGGTTACGGAACCCCGGGGTATATGGGCCTTAATGGGCCACAAGGGAGAAGAGGAAGGGCCGGCCAGTGGCAGGCCGCGCCCCTCCCCCTCTAGTCCGAATAGGACAAGGAGAGGCGGCGCCCTTCCCTCTTCCCCTCCCAATCCTACTCCAACTAGGAGGGGGGAGTCCTACTCCGGTGGGAGTAGGACTCCAGCTCGCCTCCCTAGGGCCGGCCGCACCCCTTTGCTCCTTTATATCTGGGGCAAGGGGCACCCAGAACACACAAGTTGATCTACGGATCTTTCCTTAGCCGTGTGCGGTGCCCCTTCCACCATATTCCACTTCGGTCATATCGTCGCGGAGCTTAGGCGAAGCCCTCGCGCCGAAGAAGTCATATCGTCGCGGAGCTTAGAAGCCCTGCGTCGGTGGAGCATCAACATCGTCACCACGCCGTCAGGTTGACGGAACTCATCCCGACACTTTGCTGGATCGAGTCCGGGATCGTCATCGAGCTGAGCGTGTGCGAGAACTTCGGAGGTGCCGTCGTTCGGTGCTTGGATCGGTCGGATCGTGAAGACGCACGACTACATCAACAGCGTTGTTATAACGCTTCGCTTTCGGTCTCGAGGGTGCGTGGACGGACACTCTCCCTCTCGTTGCTATGCCATCACCATGGTCTTGCGTGTTCGTAGAGAAATTTTTGAAATTACTACGTTCCCCAACAACTCCTACTTTAGTGCCTTGACAGAGCCCCGGTGCAGGCCATACACGCTAAAGCCCGGCGCTGTTGGGCCAGGCCCAAAACAGGGGCGCACGCCGCAGCGCTGCCCTGGGTCCAAACCAAATCCACTCCGGCTCCCGGTACAGGGCCACACGGTGCCGAAACCTTTGTTGGGCCAGCCCCAAAAATAGGGCACAGACACGCGGCTTTGAGTCCAAACCAAATCCACTTCGTATCCGCCACGTTCCCCGTGAACAGCACGCGTCAATTGCGGCGTCGTGGGGGGAAGTGGGCGGCGTCTGGTCGCCTCATCCGTCGCCTCGGTTCTGTACCCCGCCACGTGGTTCCCATGCTCTTGGGGTCATGGACGGTGGAAGTGGGAAGCTGGGCGTTGCGAGAGAGGCAGCAGGTCGGCCCCGATTCCCTACTCTTCCTATGCCCTGATTCATCGAAAGGGCGGCCGAGCCCCACCTTGCTTCTTTTAAAAAGAGCGGAAGGGGAGCGCAGAAGCCCGCACTCTCCCATCTCTTCTTTTCCTCGCTTACCTCCCCTTTCTCTCATTCGTCATGGAGAAAGGGAACCTTGGTTCTTCATCGGTGGCGGCGAGGGTCGCCGCTAGACAGCGCTCCCCTCCCAACCCCACGCCCGGGGTGGCAGAGCCAGCCACAAGAGGAAGAGGGAGGGGGCGAGGTCGTGGACGAGGTCGAGGCGCCGGGAAGAAGCGGGACGGGCGCGCCCGTCTCCGCCTCAGCCGGCCAGTTCCCCTTCTGCGGCGGTCCATCGAGGGGACGACCCTTGCGAGTTCTTCGTCGAGCTGCGCCGGGCGCCTCGTCGCCGCCTCGGCTTCCAGCTCCGTTCATGAGCACGATGGAGTTGGATCCACCGAGACATCGAGAGCGCACATGAGGGCTGTGGGATCACGCACGCGAGTCCGTGTTGTATTCCCAGCCCCTCATGTGATGTATCTTGATCGTGGGTGGAAGGCGTTCACTCGCATCCACAGCGATGGCGGGTTTACCCTCCATTTTAAGTTAATGGAGGGTGATCTCCTCTCCGTCGTGGTCTTCGGGATCTCGGTACCGGGCGAAGTGCTGCGTGGATAGCTCCTCCGACAGCGAAGATTCCCCTCGGCGAGAGTAGCGAGGAGGAGAGCGACAACGACGACGAGGGTAGCGGGCCGATTAGATGTCGGGCGCCGCCAGGTGTCACCGGCGACCCCATCATCCGCGCGCCCGGCTCCTTGAACTCCCCGTGTCGTCTCCTTGGGCGATCTGGCGAGGGAGGCTGCGGAAGGGGAAGAGGATGGCGCCAAGGCCGTCAAGTCGAGCACGAGGCGAGTGCCCTTGGCAGCGTCTTGACGATCCTGCCGCCCGTCTTGAGCCCGCTTCGGCGCCGCCGTCTTCGTTAAGCCCTCGGACAGCCCCAGGATGTTCCCTTGGTGCCTTCTGTCACCTGTAGCTTGCCTAGGCGCTCCTTTTGTCCTTCTCGCCTCCTTGACCTACCTCACGAAGAGAGGGACAGAAAAGGATTCTGGGCATCTTATCTTTTAAATTGTAATCCTTCGGCCTTATCCGCATTTAAAACTTGTAATCCTCTCTTTCATGTCTTTCATTCTCCACGGATTGTATCCGAGTAGGATGTTTTAATGAAAAAGGATGCTAGAAAAGGGACGAAAGGCTTATCGATACCGCAGCCCGGCAACTCTGGCTTACCGCAGCCCGGCAACTACGGCTTGCAGGGGCTTGGGTGCCGCCGCACCCTTCTTCTCCTCTTATTTGTTATTTCAGTTACGAGAACAATTTAGCAGTGCCGCAATAAGTTATTTTGTAATATAACTTTGTTCTCGGGCAATATTTGCTATGTTACTTCCTTTACTCGACTCTTGGCTTTGTATGTTACTGCCCTCGCTTTTGAAACTTGCGGTGCAGAGCACCCTTGCCATGCTGGCGCCGAAAAGCGGAACTTCAGCAGACTATTTGGCGGGTCGCGCTACCGACAAACAACCTTGTCGGGACTAGCCGCAGCTCACTTAAGTTGTTGAGCGGACTCGAAACAAAGTAAGGGCGCGACCGATCCACGATTTGGTTCCTTCGCCGCGGGTTTTCTATACAAAGCGCCGGTCGTTCAAGGAAAATAACTTTTAAAATTTAAAAATCGAATGCTCAAACTTTGGCAACTTAGCTTTTACATTGTCCATTTCGGCAAGGCGACAGTTCCTCGAGCGACGCTTGGCGGCCACACCATTATCTTCTCCTTCCCCGGTTAACTTGTGGGTGGACGAACCTTCTTCTTGTTTGAGAAGAAAGAAGAGAAAATAAAGTTATGGAGCCTAGTGGCTCGTCATCGCCATCGGGTGCGGATGCTGCACAAAATGTTAGTAAACACATGCATATATGATTATGAGAGCATGTATTGACAAATGTGCATAACACATAGGCTTTCTTGATGCGCGGTCCGCGCCCGGCTTTGTACAAAGGATTACATGCAACAATGCAAGACTTGTACAAAAGGGTGGTTGCTTGGAGCGGGTTCCGCAACCGCGCTATCATGGGTAAAACTTGCGAAGATGCTCTATATTCCAGGAATTGCTCACCGGAAGGCCATCTTGGTCTCAAGGCGGACAGCACCGGGCCTAGTGACTCGTTTCACCCGATAAGGGCCTTCCCACTTCGGGCGCCAACTTGTTGGAATTCTTGGCGGATTGCGCGCCAAGAACAAGGTCGCCTTCCTCGAAGCTTCGGCATTAACTTTGCGGCTATGGTAGCGATTTAA
This sequence comes from Aegilops longissima, assembly GCA_021605205.1. NCBI lineage: Eukaryota > Viridiplantae > Streptophyta > Magnoliopsida > Poales > Poaceae > Aegilops > Aegilops longissima. The sequence goes on along the minus strand of CM038676.1, from coordinate 415,634,740 downwards.
AGCTTGCGGTAACGAGCAGCTCGACAAAGCCTTCGAAGGCGATCTTCCTCGAGGAGCAGCGCGTCATCTTGTCGTAGCTGCTCTTGCTCAAGCTCATCATAAGCGAGCACTCGAGGAGACACTGCACGAAGTTCCGTGGGGAGAACTGCCTCTGCTCCGTAGACTAGAGCGAAGGTGTCCGGCGGTGGCTCGATTTGGCGTCGCCCTGATCGACTAAAGAACCACGGCAGCTCCTCGATCCATTCCTTCCGCACTTGCGCAGCTCGTCGAAAGTTCGGTCTTGAGTCCCGCAGCACTTCAGCGTTTGCTCTCTCTGCTTGACCGTTGCTTCTCGGATGAGCAAGCGAAGCAAAGCAGATCTTGGCGCCAAGATCTTGGGCATCTTGCATGAAGTGCGGCTCGTGAACTGTGTCGTTGTCGGTGATGATTCTCGTTAGGAATCCCAAAGCGGCAAACAATTGACTGAAGAACTTGACGGTGCCGATGTCTTTGTCACCTTCCTCACTGGTTCCACTTCGGCCACTTTGTGAACTTGTCGATTCTGCGACGTACAAGTACTCAAAGCCCCGACGGCTTTCGGGAAAAGGGCCGAGGATGTCGAGCCCCAGGACCGAGAAGGGCCAGGATAAAGGGATCGTCTGGAGGCGTGAGCTGGTTGGTGTATCTGTTTAGAATGGAACCAGCACGCTTCACACTTTGTTACTTGTGCGGTTGCATCTGGAGGGCTTCGGCGGAAGAAACCTTGCCGAAAGCTTTGCGGAAAGTGCCCTTGCGCCAATGTGGTGACCACATATGCCTCCATGTATCTCTGCCAACAGCTTCATCCATCTTCCGGCAAATGCACTTCAATTTCACACCGTTGAGTCTTCTTACATGCATGTGATGTTGTCAACAAACTGGTACATACTTGACCGCCGTGCTACTTTTCCGCTTCTTCTTGCTCTTCGGAAGTTCTCCTGTATGCGAAGGAAATGGACGATTTGCTATGCCCATCTTTGGAGCTCAAGCTCGACAACAAGGACTAAAGGCTCATCTATCACTGCGGAACATCAGCTTCTCGGCAAGGACACGTGGGTCCGGGAGCTTGATGATCCCGGCCCACGTGGTTCCCATGCTCTTGGGGTCATGGACGGTGGAAGTGGGAACGGGCTGTTGCGTAGCAGAGGCAGCAGGTCGGCCCCGATTCCCTACTCTTCCTATGCCCTGATTCATCGAAAGGGCGGCCGAGCCCCCACCTTGCTTCTTTTAAAAAGAGCGAAGGGGAGCGCAAGCCCGCACTCTCCCATCTCTTCTTTTCTCGCCGCTTCCCTTTCTCTCATTCGTCATGGAGAAAGGGAACCTTGATTCTTCATCGGTGGCGGCGAGGGTCGCCGCAGACAGCGCCCCTCCCAACCCCACGCCCGGGTGGCAGAGCCAGCCACAAGAGGAAGAGGGAGGGGCGAGGTCGGACGAGGTCGAGGCGCCGGGAAGAAGCGACGGGCGGCGCTGCCGCCGTCTCCGCCTCCTGGCGGTTCCCCTTCCTGCGGGCGGTCCATACAGGGACGACCCTTGCGAAGTTCTTTCGTCAGTCGCCCGGGCGCCTCGTCGCCGCCTCGGCTTCCAGCTCCGTTCATGAAAGCACGATGGAGTTGGATCCGCCGAGACACGAGATCGCACATGAGGGGTCAGGATCAGCGCACGCGAGTCCGTGTTGTATTCCCAGCCCTCATGTGATGTATCTTGATCGTGGGTGGAAGACGCTCACTGTGCATCCACACTGATGGCGGGTTTACCCTCCATTTTAAGTTAATGGAGGGTGATCTCCTCTCCGCTGTGGTCTTCGGGATCTCGGCATTCGGGCGAAGTGCTGCGTGGATAGCTCCTCCGACAGCAAGATTCCTCGAGCGAGAGTGACGAGGAGGAGAGCGACAACGACGACGAGGGTAGCGGGCCCGATTAGATGTCGGGCGCCGCTCAGGTGTCACCGGGCGACCCCATCATCCGCGTCGCGGCTCCTTGAACTCCCCGGGTCGCCTCCTTGGGCGTGGCGAGGGAGGCTGCGGAGGGGAAGAGGGATGGCGCCAAGGCGTCAAGTCGGAGCACGAGGGCGAGTGCCCTTGACAGCAGGCCGACGCCCCGCCGCCTGCCTTCGAGCCCGCCGGCGCCGCCGCCTTCGTTAAGCCCTCTGACAGCCCCCGGATGTTCCCTTGGTGCCTTCACACCAGAGCTTGCCTAGGCGCTCCTTTGTCCTTCTCGCCTCCTTGACCTACCTCCGAAGAGAGGGACAGGAAAAGGATTACTGGGCATCTTATCTTTTAAATTGTAATCCTTCGGCCTTATCCGCATTTAAAACTTGTAATCCTCTCTTTCATGTCTTTCATTCTCCACGGACTGTATCCGAGTAGGATGTTTTTAATGAAAAGGGATGCTAGAAAAGGGACGAAAGGCTTATCTGATACCGCAGCCCCCGGCAACTCGGCTTGCCGCAGCCCCGGCAACTCTGGCTTGCCGGGCCTTGGGTGCCGGCGCACCCTTCTTCTCCTCTTCGCTGTTATTTCAGTTCTGTGAACAATTTAGCCAGTGCCGCAATAAGTTATTTTTGTAATATAACTTTGTTTCGGGCAATATTTGCTATGTTACTTCCTTTACTCGACTCTTGGCTTTGTATGTTACTGCCCCACGCTTTTGGAAACTTGCCGGTGCAGCACCCTTTGTCATGCGCGCCGAAAAGTGAACTTCAAGACTTCTTTGTCAAGGGTCGCTACCGACAAGCAACCTTGTCGCGGACTAGCCGCAGCTCACTTAAGTTGTTGAGCGGACTCAAACAAAGTAAGGGCGACCAACACGATTTGGTTCCTTCGCCGCACGGGTTTTCTATACAAAGCGCATCGCTCAAGGAAAATAACTTTTAAAATTTAAAATCGAATGCTCAAACTTTGGCAACTTAGCTTTTACTGTTGTCCATTTCCGGCAAGGCGACAGCCTCGAGCGACGCTATGCCCACACCATTATCTTCTCCTTCCCCGGTTAACTTGTGGGTGGACGAACCTTCTTCTTGTTTGAGAAGAAAGAAGAGAAAATAGTTATGGAGCCTAGTGGCTCGTTATCGCCATCAGGTGCGGATGCTGCACAAAATGTTAGTAAACACATGCATATATGATTATGAGAGCATGTATTGACAAAATGTGCGCAACACATAGGCTTTTATCGATGCACAGTGGTCTCATGCCGGCTTTGTACAAAGGATTACATGCAACAGCGGCAAGACTTGTGTAAAAGGGTGGTTGCTTGGAACGGGTTCCGCAACAACCGCCTCATGGGTAAAACTTGCGAAGATGCTCTATATTCAGGAATTGCTCACCGAAGGCCATCTTCGGTCTCAAGGCGGACAGACCGGCCTAGTGACTCGTTTCACCCGATAAGGGCCTTCCCACTTGGCGCCAACTTGTTGGAATTCTTGGCGGATTGAACGCGCCAAGAACAAGGTCGCCTTCCTCAAGCTTCTCGCATTAACTGCGGCTATGGTAGCGGACGCAAAGCTTGTCTGGTAACGAGCAGCTCGTACAAGAGACTGAAGACGATCTTCCTCGAGGAGCAGCGTCATCTTGTCGAGCTGCTCTTGCTCAAGCTCATCATAAGCGAGCACCGAGGAGACCTGCACGAGTTCCGTGGGGAGAACCGCCCGCCCGTAGACTAGAGCGAAGGTGTCCGCCAAATGGCTCGATTTGGCGTCGCCCTGATCGACCAAAGAACCACCGCAGCCTCGATCCATTCCTTCGCGACTTGCGCAGCCTCGTCGAAAGTTCTGGTCTTGAGTCCCCGCAGACTTCGTTTGCTTGTTTCTCGCTTGACCGCTGCTTCTCGGATGAGCAACGAAGCAAAGCAGATCTTGGCGCCAAGATCTTGGGCATACCGCATGAAGGTGCGGCTCGAACTGTGGTGCCGTTGTCGGTGATGATTCGTTAGGAATCCCAAAACGGCAAACAATTGACCAAGAACTTGACCGCCGATCGTGCTGTCACCTTCCTCACTGGTTCCACTTCCGCCACTTTGTGAACTTGTCGATTACGACGCATAAGTACTCAAAGCCCCGACGGCTCGGGAAAAGGGCCGAGGATGTCGAGCCCCTGCATCGAGAAGGGCCGGGATAAAGGGATCGTCCGGAGAGCGTGAGCTGGTTGGTGTATCTGTTTAGAATGGGCTGCACGCTTCACACTTTGTTACTTGTGCGCTTGCATCTGGAGGGCTTCGCCGTAAGAAACCTTGCCGGAAAGCTTTGCGGAAAGTGCCCTTGCGCCAATGTGGTGACCACATATGCCTCCATGTATCTCCGCCAACAGCTTCATCCATCTTCGGCAAATGCACTTCAATTTCACACCGTTGAGTCTTCTTCATACGCATGTGATGTTGTCAACAAACTGGTACATACTTGACCGCCGTGCTACTTTTTCCGCTTCTTCTTGCTCTTGGGAAGTTCTCCGTCTCAAGGAAATGGACGATTTGCTATGCCCATGCTTTGGAGCCTCAAGCTCGACAACAAGGACTAAAGGCTCATCTATCACTGCGGAACATCAGCTTCTCGGCAAGGACACGTGGGTCCGCCGGAGCTTGATGATCCCCAGCAAGCTTGCCGGAGCGAAACTTGTCGGGAGCGTTTGTTTCAACGATACAAACTGATGGTTTGTCGGAGCGCATCGCTCCTCGCTGATATTTGTGTTGATTTTAGGGACCTTCTTGGCGGCGGCTTCAGGAGCTCATGGAAAGTAGTCGCGGAAACCAGTTTTTTCTTCTCGCTCTGTCCCTGTTGATGTTGTTACGGCTATTGAGTCAGCTTGAGCACAAAAATTCCTGGTTCCACATGTAATTTAAGTGCGGCACATTTGGAGAGGCCATCGGCTATATCATTCTCGAGCTCTTGAACGTGTTCCATTTGCAAGCCTTCAAAGTGCTCTTCTAGCTTTCTCACTTCATCGACGTAAGCTTCCATCAACGGGCTCGATAATCTTTATTTACTTGGCGGACGACCAATTGCGAGTCCCCGACAATGAGCTTCTTAATCCCAAGGTCTACAAAGAATCTCGAGACCGCAAGCAAACCTTCATACTGCAGTATTGTTTGTTGCTTGTTCCTTGGGAAAGTGCATCCGGACTATGTACTTGAGGTGCTCTCCGGTGGGTGCGATAAGCAAGACGCCGGCACCGGGCGCCTTGCAGCGAGAAGGCACCATCAAGTACATCAGCCACTCTTTATTTGCTTCTTTGACGGGATGCTTGTCTCTCGAATTTCTTCATCTTATGCTGGTGTCCATTCAGCTATGAATTCCGCCAATGCTCGCTTCTCTGATAGTTTAAGTGCTTTCAAACTTGAGACCAAAGCTTGACAGTTCCAAAGGCCCACTCGACGATTCTCCGCCTGTTGCTTCTGGATTTTGTAATATCCTTTTCAAAGGAAAGCGAGTGACAACCGTTATCTCATGTGCTTGGAAGTAATGGCGCAGCTTTCTCGAGGCCATGAGGAGGCCGAAAAGCAACTTCTGCACACCAGAGTACCTTGACCTAGCCCCCTGCAGAAGGGAACTGACAAAGTAGACTGGGCGCTGCACCATCTTCTTCTGTATCTTGTCGCAACGCTGCGCTGATCCGTCCTTGTCGGGACCAGAGCTTGACGGCGAAGCCCCTTTCTTGTCGCTGGATGCGCCTGCCTCGGTTGCCGGCTCATCATCTGCCTCCCTCTCCGTTACTAATGCAGCACTAACCACTTGATTGGTTGCCGCTATATACATCAGCAATTTCTCTTGTGGCTTAGGTGCGACAAGTATTGGAGTGGAGGACAGGTATCTCTTCAAGTCCCGCAGCGCAGCCTCCGCTTCGGGAGTCCATTTCATTGGACCTGCCTTTTTCAAAATTTTGAAAATGGCGGTATGCGCCAGCAGACTTAGAGATAAACTCGCCGAGAGCAGCCACGCAACCGCAAGCCTTCCGACGTCCTTGACGCGCTTTGGTGCTTCAATCTGCTCAATAGCTTTGATCTTGTCGGGATTGGCTTCGATTCCCCGTTGAGATACAAAGAACCCGAGAAGCTTGCCGGAAGGGACTCCAAACACGCACTTCTCGGGGTTGAGCTTGAGGTTGATCTTGCGAGATTTGCAAATGTCTCATCAAATCCTGAATCGAGTTGCTTTGTCCTTGCTCTTGACCACTATGTCATCCATGTAAGCTTCTACATTTCGTGTATCTGCGGCTCAAAGGCATCATGGACTACTCTTGCAAAGGTTGAACCAGCATTCTTTAAACCGAAAGGCATTCATATGAAGCAAGACGTGCCACATGGTGTAATGAATGCGGTTTTCTTCATCCTCTTACGCCATGAAGATCCGATGATATCCTGAATATGCATCAAGAAATGAAAGCAGATCACATCCACCGTGGAGTCAACAATCTGTCGATACGCGGCAAGGGAAATGGGTCTTTGGGACAAGCTTTATTAACATCGGTGAAGTCAATACAAAGTCTCCATTTCCCATTAGCCTTATGCATAACAACTACCGGATTGGCCAACCACGTGGGATGGAGTACCGACAAGTCCTGCCGCTTCCAACTTCTTGATTTCTTCTCGCTATGAACTCTTGGCGCCCAACGCTGCTTCCTAACTTTTTGCTTGACGGGCGCGGCGTGAGGACAGATAGCCAGGTGGTGCTCAATTACTTTCAGGAACACCGGGATGTCGATGGTTGCCATGCAAACACATCGACATTCGCCCGCAGAAAGCAACGAGCTCGCCTTCCTATTTAGGGTCAAGCGTGGCAATCGATGGTGAAGGTACCACCAGGCCGCCCTCCTTGGCGGCACCTTCTTGGTCTTCATGAGCTGCCATCGCCTTCTTGCACTTGCCGGTGGAGCTCGATGGTGCGTCCTCGACGGTAGCGCAGCACTCGAGGAGGTGCGCTTGCGGAGTGGGCAGCAGAGCTCTTCTTGGACTTGGTGGTCTTCTTCTTCCCCGGAGCTTCAGTGGCAAGTGGTTTGCTTTTCATTGCGGCCGGTGCTGCATCCTCGGTAAATCTTGTCGGCGCAGATAAGCGATCCTTCTTGTCGCCATGGACAGAAATGACGCTTATCGGGCCGGGCATCTTGAGTAAGTTGTAAGCATAATGAGAGGCGTCCATGAACTTGGCGAGTCTTTGGACGGCCAAGTATGCCATTGTAGGGCAATGGGAAATCGGCAACGTCGAACGTGACCCTCTCGGTTCTGAATTGAGCTCATTGTTAATGTTACCGCAACGTGATCTTCCCTTTGGGCTTGCTCCTTCGGGTTGATTCCTTGAAAGTACCAGTTTTTTGAGCTCATTGTCAGGATTTGAAGCTTATGGAGCATCTGCAGAGGAGATTAGGTTCAGCCGCCCCGCCGTCAACCAACATCTTTGTAACCTTGAGGTTGCGGATGGTTGGTGAGACCAACATCGGCAAGCACCCGACCGTGGTGATGCGATCTCGGTGGTCCTCAATGTCAAAGATGATGGGCGTCTTGGACCACTTCGAGGTTTGCGCGATTCTATGGAGGGTTCTCACTGCATTGACCTCACGCATCCATTGCTTGAGTTGGCGGTGCGAGGTATGCAGAGAAGCACCACCGCCAACGCAAAGGACCTCTGTTGCCTTTTGAAACTCTTGCTCGTTCGCTTCATCGCCTTCCATGTCTTCGTCCTCTTCATCTTCATCTTCTTCCTTGTCGCGCCACGGGAGGTCATCTCCTGCCATTGCTGCTTGGCCTGCTGCGGCGCCCTCCCGACCGGGTCTCTTCTTACTTGCTACCTGCACCTTCTGGGCCTTCTCCTTGTCTCGCCGTCAGATTCAGCTCTCGTAGCTCAACAAGCTGCTCGACTTTCTTGCAGCTCAAGATCGTGGCCCTTGGTGCGGTGGATCTTACAAGATCGCTTGTTGGAGCTATCGGGCTTGTCGGCGGCCGCCACAACTTGGCGGTCGGTGTCAACGGCAACCTCCTTGCCGGAGCCACCAGCCTTGGCTTTGTTAGCGGCACCATCCTTGCGGATCGCTCGACAACTAGTACTTCTTGGTTTTTCTTCCTTCATTGTTTCGCCTTGGCTCTTCCTTGTCGGGCGATCTCCTCATCGCCGATTCTGCTCCCACATTCTCTCCTCGAGTCTTCTTCCTTCTTCGCGTGCACACTTGTCGGCCAGGTATGAGCTCACGGCGTCTTTCACTTTGCACATCGCCATCTCCTCCTCATCCTGCGGTTTCGCACATTCGATGGAATGCACCGATCACCGCAGCAGGTGGATGTCAGGATGTTGTAGTGCACTCGATGAATCTCTGGATGAACTTGCGCAGAGACTCCTCCTTCGGGCAAGGGTGGAGGTCACTCTCCGCCATGAGGCTTGTGGTCACCGTGAAGGCGCCAACAAACTGGTGGCACAAATCTGCCCAAGAAGAGATAGAGCCGTCCGCAAGTGCATGAGCCAGATCGACGCTTGGCTTGAGCACTAGAGGAAAGTAGTTGGCGAGGATCTTGTCGTCTCGCCCTCCCGCAGCCTGCACCGCAATGGTGTAGATGCCGAGGAACTCCGATGGGTGTGTCCTGCCATCATACTTCTCCGCACATCTGGTTTGAAGTTTTCCTTGTCAGGCCACGGACTTGCCGCAGCTCACGGGTGAACGCAGGACAACCTACACAGACGGCAGGTCGCTGGTTCCTTCGGGCGCATGCATATCGACAATGGGCCCGGCGGCTGGTCGGATTGACGACGCGCTTCTTCGGGCGCCGATGCGGGTTCGAAGTCTTCTTCTTGCCGTTCTCGGAGAACTTGGCGCTGGTCGCGACGAGCTCGCAGATCCGGCGACGCCGTGGAGTCGCTGTCGAGGTGGATCCGCGAGTCGACGATCTTGGCCTTCGAAGGGGAGGTACGGTGGTGCACCTCGCAAGTCTCGCCGCCATCAGCTTCGCGCCTTGTCGCCTTACGCGCGCTGCGAAGCACTTGCTGTCGCGGGGCGTCGCGCTGGCGGCCGATGAGACTCTGAATTGTGGCCCTCCATTAAATCGACCTTATCGGCCGTTGGAGGGTAATCTAGAAGTAATCGAGCTCTAGCCAAGGCTTCGCTGGCGTGGTTGGCGGCAACGGCGACGGGCGAAGAACGGATGTGCTCGGACTCCTAACCAAGTTAGAGGAGCAGCATCCCGCTCAAGCGATCAGACTCGCTTCGTACCAAAGCATCTGCCGGGTGCATGCTGGTCTCGAGGGCCTCGGGATCCTCCATTTTGGCCTTGATCCAGCGAGCGATGGTGCCGCGAGCATCATGATGTTGTCGGTCGCGCCGCCTGCGAAGGGCGCGGTGCGGACTCGACGACGACGCCGCGCTGTGCTGCCTTGTCCTTAGACTGGCGGCATTGTGGGCTCTCTCGACGACGCCGATTCCTCCGCTTGCTTCCCCACCGCCGACAGCTCCGGTGGTGGTGGGTTCGACGCGACGGCTCTGCTGGCCAAGACTTCTTATTTGGCGCCATGTCGACGAAGATGTTGATGAAGTTGCTCGTGTGACCGCCAGATCGGGTTCACATAGCCTCGACGCCCCCTACCGGGCGCGCCAAAGATGTCGGGAGAATCGATCGTGTCCCACGAACACCTACGGACCTGGGTCCCTTGTGGTTCGGAGGGGGCGGAGATTGCACAAAGAGCGGATCAAGCGATGCACACGAGCAGATTTACCCAGCTTCGAGCTCTCCGAGAGATAATACTCCCTCTTGCTGCTTTGTGGATTATCTTGTGTTCTTGCTAGGGAGCAATGGGAGCTACAAAACCCAGCCGAGGGTGGTTTCAGTATGAGTAGAATGAACTAAGCGGAGCTGAACCGAACCCCTTCTACGCTGCACTTGGGCCTCCTTTTATAGGCACAAGGGGTCACCACATGTGCCAAGTAGACAAGGGTAATATAGTAAAACATAGGTTGGTACACCTCTGCATGCGACAGGTACAGATAATCTATACCTAACTCGACGGCAAGGGACAAGAGTCATCAATGCCCGCCTCATCGCCTCAACAAGGTAACAGTGGACCGTCAAGGCGCCTCCGCTTGCCACGATGGTAGCCTGTCACCGCGCTATCGCTGCTCCCGCTGGCTGCACAGCCCCGCCGACATCGCAGCGTGCTTGGGAGAGCCCGTGGTGACACGTTGGCGGGTGAGCTGGAGCGGAGATGAAGAGAGGTCACTTGTCGCGGTGAGTACCTTTTGCGGCAAGGTTCTTGTCGCCTTCGGGAGCTTGTCGCGTCGCCGGGCCTTGCCGGACGCAGCGGTGTGTCTTAACAAGTGTTTCTTGAGGTGCCAAAGCTGGCCTTCCGGCAGAGCTCCTCTTGCAGGGGCCTTGTCTCTTCCCGCAAGCTCCTCTTGCCGGGCCTTGTCTCTTCATCTTGAGTTCTTCGTTCTTGAATGGCTCATGGCAAGCTCCTCTTGCCGGGGCTTGTTTTCTGAAGGGTCATGGAGGGTCTTGGCAGCCGAAGCAAGGCTTGCCACGAGGATGTCTTGGATCGCCTGCTGCATGTGTTCGGGTACTAAGGTACTCCTACTTTAGTGCACCGACATACCTCTCCAAATCATCTGAGTGACAAATCCAGCCTCGATCCGTGTCAACCCAACGGACACTTTCGGAGATACCCGTAGTATACCTTTATAGTCACCCGATTCGTTGTGACGTTTGGCACACCAAAGCACTCCTACGGTATCCGGAGTTACACGATCTCACGGTCTAAGGAAAGGATACTTGACATTGGAAAAGCTCTAGCAAACGAATTACACGATCTTGTGCTATGCTTAGGATTGGGTCTTGTCCATCACATCATTCTCCTAATGATGTGATCTCGTTATCAATGACATCCAATGTCCATAGTCAGGAAACCATGACTATCTATTGATCAACGAGCTAGTCAACTAGAGGCTTACTAGGGACATGTTGATGTCTAAGTATTCACACATGTATTACGATTTCCGGATAACACAATTATAGCATGAATAAAAGACAATCATCATGAACAAGGAAATATAATAATAATCCTTTATTATTGCCTCTAGGGCATATTTCCAACAGTCTCCCACTTGCACTAGAGTCAATAATCTAGTTACATTGTGATGAATCGAACACCCATAGAGTTCTGGTGCTGATCATGTTTTGCTCGCGGAAGAGGTTTAGTCAACGGATCTGCGACATTCAGATCCGTATGCACTTTGCAAATTTCTATGTCTCCATCTTGAACATTTTCACGAATGGAGTTGAAGCGACGCTTGATGTGCCTGGTCTTCTTGTGAAACCTGGGCTCCTTTGCAAGTGCAATAGCTCCGAAGATTGTCACGAAGAGTTTGATCGGCCCCGACGCATTGGGTATGACTCCTAGGTCGGTGATGAACTCCTTCACCCAAATTGCTTCATGCGCTGCCTCCGAGGCTGCCATGTACTCCGCTTCACATGTAGATCCCGCCATGACGCTCGCTTGCAGCTGCACCACTTCTCGCTCCACCATTCAACATATACACGTATCCGGTTTGTGACTTAGAGTCATCAGATCTGTGGTCGAAGCTAGCGCCGACGTAACCCTTACGACGAGCTCTTCGTCACCTCCATAAACGAGAAACATTTCCTTAGTCCTTTTCGGTACTTCAGGATATTCTTGACCGCTGTCCGGTGTTCCTTGTCGGGATTACTTTGGTACCTTCCTACCAAACTTACGGCAAGGTTTACATCAGGTCCGGTACACAGCATGGCATACATAATAGACCCTATGGCTGAGGCATAGGGATGACACTCATCTCTTCTATATCTTACGCCGTGGTCGGACATTGAGCTGAGCTCAATTTCACACCTTGCAACACGTGCAAGAACCCCTTCTTAGACTCGATCCATATTGAACTTCTTCAATATCTTATCAAGGTATGTGCTTTGTGAAAGACCTATGAGGCTTCTTGATCTATCTCTATAGATCTTGATGCCTAATATATAAGCAGCTTCTCCAAGGTCCTTCATTGAAAAACTCTTATTCAAGTAGGCCTTAATGCTGTCCAAAAGTTCTATATCATTTCCCATCAAAAGTATGTCATCTACATATAATATGAGAAATGCTACAGAGCTCCCACTCACTTTCTTGTAAACGCAGGCTTCTCCATAAGTCTGCATAAACCCAAACGCTTTGATCATCTCATCAAAGCGAATGTTCCAACTCCAAGATGCTTGCACCAGCCCATAAATGGATCGTTAGAGCTTGCATACCTTGTTAGCTTTCTTAGGGTCGACAAAACCTTCCGGCTGCATCATATACAGTTCTTCCTTAAGATAACCGTTAAGGAATGCCGTTTTGACGTCCATTTGCCATATCTCATAATCATAGTATGCGGCAATTGCTAACATGATTCGGACGGACTTCAGCTTCGCTACGGGAGAGAAAGTCTCATCGTAGTCAACCCCTTGAACTTGCCGATAACCCTTAGCGACAAGTCGAGCTTTATAGATGGTAACATTACCATCCGCGTCCGTCTTCTTCTTAAAGATCCATTTGTTTTCTATCGCTCGCCGATCATCGGGCAAGTCTGTCAAAGTCCATACTTTGTTTTCATACATGGATCCTATCTCGGATTGCATGGCTTCAAGCCATTTGTTGGAATATGGGCCCGCCATCGCTTCTTCATAGTTAGAAGGTTGACCGTTGTCTAACAACATGATTTCCAGGACAGGATTGCCATACCACTGGTGTGGAATGTGTCCTTGTGGACCTCTGAGTTCAAGAGCAACTTGATTCAAGTACCTTGATCATCATCATTAATTTCCTCTTGATGGATGTAGGCACCACAGAACATTTTCCGAGCTGCACTACTTTCCGGTTCAAGAGGTAGTACTTCATCGAGTTCTACTTTCCTCCCACTTACTCCTTTCGAGAGAAACTCTTTTTCCGTAAAGGATCCGTTCTTGGCAACAAAGATCTTGCCTTCAGATCTAAGGTAGAAGGTATACCCAATGGTTTCCTTAGGGTATCCTATGAAGACGATTTTTCCGACTTGGGTTCGAGCTTTTCAGGTTGAAGTTTCTTGACATAAGCATCGCATCCCCAAACTTTTAGAAACGACAACTTAGGTTTCTTCCCATACCATAATTCATACGGTGTCATCTCAACGGATTTAGACGGTGCCCTATTTAAAGTGAATGTAGCTGTCTCTAGAGCGTATCCCCAAAATGATAGCGGTAAATCAGTAAAAGACATCATAGATCGCACCATATCCAATAGAGTGCGATTACGATGTTCGGACACACCGTTTCGTTGAGGTGTTCCAGGCGGCGTGAGTTGTGAAATGATTCCACATTTCCTTAAGTGTGTGCCAAATTCGTGACTTAAATATTCTCCTCCACGATCTGATCGTAAGAACTTTATTTTTCGGTCACGTTGATTCTCTACCTCATTCTGAAATTCCTTGAACTTTTCAAAGGTCTCAGACTTGTGTTTCATCAAGTAGACATACCCATATCTACTCAAGTCATCAGTGAGAGTGAGAACATAACGATATCCTCCGCGAGCCTCAACGCTCATTGGGCCACACACATCAGTATGTGTGATTTCCAATAAGTTGGTTGCTCGCTCCATTGTTCCGGAGAACGGAGTCTTGGTCATTTTGCCCATAAGGCATGGTTCGCATGTGTCAAATGATTCATAATCGAGAGACTCTAAAAGTCCATCAACATGGAGCTTCTTCATGCGCTTGACACCAATGTGACCAAGGCGGCGGTGCCACAAGTATGTGGGACTATCGTTATCAACTTTACATCTTTTGGTATCCACACTATGAATATGTGTAACATCACGTTCGAGATTCATTAAGAATAAACCATTGACCATCGGAGCATGACCATAAAACATATCTCTCATATAAATAGAACAACCATTATTCTCAGATTTAAATGAGTAGCCATCTCATATCAAACGAGATCCTGATACAATGTTCATGCTCAAACTTGGCACTAAATAACAATTATTGAGGTTTAAAACTAATCCCGTAGGTAAATGTAGAGGTAGCGTGCCGACGGCGATCACATCGACCTTGGAACCATTCCCGACGCCATCGTCACCTCGCCCTTCGCCGATCTCGCTTATTCCGCAGCTCCCCGCTTTGAATTACAAATATGAGCAACGGCACCGATATCAAATACCCAGGAGCTACTACGAGTACTGGTAAGGTACACATCAATTACATGTATATCACATAAATCTTTAGTGTTGCCGGCCTTCTTGTCCGCTAAGTATTTGGGGCAGTTCCGCTTCAAAGGACCCTTCCCTTGCAATAAAAGCACTCGGTCTCGTGCTTGGGTCCATTCTTTGACTTCTGCCCAGCAACTGGCTTACCGGGCGCGGCAACATCCTTGCCGTCCTTCTTGAAGTTCTTCTTGCCCTTGCCTTTCTTGAACTTGGTGGTTTTATTGACCATCAACACTTGATGTTCCTTTTTGATTTCTACCTCTGCTGATTTCAGCATTGCAAATACTTCAGGAATGGTCTTTTCCATCCCCTGCATATTGTAGTTCATCACAAAGCCCTTGTAGCTAGGTGGGAGCGACTGAAGGATTCTGTCAATGACCGCCTCGTCTGGGAGGTTAATGTCCAGCTGGGACAAGCGGTTGTGCAACCCAGACATCTTGAGTATGTGCTCACTGACAAAACTGTTTTCCTCCATCTTACAACTGTAGAACTTGTCGGAGACTTCATATCTCTCGACCCGGGCATGAGCTTGGAAAACCATTTTCAGCTCTTCGAACATCTCATATGCTCCGTGTTGCTCAAAACGCTTTTGGAGCCCCGGTTCTAAGCTGTAAAGCATGCCGCACCGAACGAGGGAGTAATCATCAAGACGAGCCCGCCAAGCGCTCATAACGCCTTGGTTCTTCAGGATAGGAGCATCACCTAGCGGTGCTTCTAGGACATATTGTTTCTTGGCAGCTATGAGGATGATCTCGTGTTCGGACCCAAGTCCGTATAGTTGCTGCCATCGTCTTTCAGCTTGGTTTTCTAGGAACGCATTGAAGTTCATGTTGACATGAGGGTTGGCCATTTGATCTACAAGACATTTATGCAAAGATTTTTAGACTAAGTTCATGATAATTAAGTTCATCTAATCAAATTATTTAATGAACTCCCACTCAGATTAGACATCCCTCTAGTCATCTAAGTGAAACATGATCCGACTCGACTGGGCCGTGTCCGATCATCACGTGAGACAGACTAGTCATCATCGGTGAACATCTCCATGTTGATCGTATCTTTCATACGACTCATGTTCGACCTTTCGGTCTCTTGTGTTCCGAGGCCATGTCTGTACATGCTAGGCTCGTCAAGTTAACCTAAGTGTTTGCATGTGCAAATCTGTCTTACACCGTTGTATGTGAACGTTGGAATCTATCACACCGATCATCACGTGGTGCTTGAACAACGAACGCCATAACGGCGCACAGTTAGGGGGAACACTTTCTTGAAATTTATTATGAGGGATCATCTTATTTACTACCGTCGTTCTAAGTAAACAAGATGCAAAAACATGATAAACATCACATGCAATCAAATAATAATAATGACATGATATGGCCAATATCATATAGCTCCTTTGATCTCCATCTTGGGGCTCCATGATCATCTTGTCACCGGCATGACACCATGATCTCCATCATCGTGTCTCCATGAAGTTGCTCGCCAACTATTACTTCTATTACTATGGCTAACACGTTTAGCAATAAAGTAAAGTAATTTACATGGCGTTTCTCAATGACACGCAGGTCATACAAAAATAAAGACAACTCCTATGGCTCCTGCCGGTTGTCATACTCATCGACATGCAAGTCGTGATTCCTATTACAAGAACATGATCTCATACATCACATATATCATTCATCATTCATCACAACTTTGGCCATATCACATCACAAAACACTTGCTGCAAAAACAATTTAGACGTCCTCTAATTGTTGTTGCAAGTTTTACGTGGCTGCAATAGGGTTCTAGCAAGAACGTTTTCTTACCTACGTAAAAGCCACAACGTGATTTGTCAACTTCTATTTACCCTTCATAAGGACCCTTTTCGTCGAATCCGCTCCAACTAAAGTCGGAGAGACAGACACCCGCCAGCCACCTTATGCAACTAGTGCATGTCAGTCGGTGGAACCGGTCTCACGTAAGCGTACGTGTAAGGTTGGTCCGGGCCGCTTCATCCCACAATACCGCTGAAGCAAAATAAGACTAGTAGCGGCAAGAAAGTTGACAACATCTACGCCCACAACAAATTGTGTTCTACTCGTGCAAAGAGAACTATGCATAGACCTGGCTCATGATGCCACTGTTGGGGAACGTTGCAGAAAATAAAAAAATTTCCTACGTTTCACCAAGATCCATCTATGAGTTCATCTAGCAATGAGTGATCAGATGCATCTACATACCTTTGTAGATCGAGAGCGGAAGCGTTCACTAGAACGTGGATGATGGAGTCGTACTCGCCGTGATCCAAATCACCGGAGATCCTAGTGCCGAACGGACGGCACCTCCGCGTTCAACACACGTGCGGTCAGCGTGACGTCTCCTCCTTCTTGATCCAGCAAGGGGGAAGGAGAGGTTGATGAAGATCCAGCAGCACGATGGCGTGGTGGTGGATGCAGCAGTCACCGCAGCAGGGCTTCGCCGTTCTTCTGCGAGAGGGAGAGGTGTTGCAGGGGAGAGGGAGGCGCCAAGGCTTGAGGGTGCGGTTGCCCCTCCCTACCCCCCTTTATATAGGCCCCCTGGGGGGGCGCCGGCCCTAGAGATCCAATCTCCAGGGGGGCAGCGGCCAGGGGGTGGAGTACCCCCCAAGGCAAGTGGGGCGCCCCCCCCCACCCTAGGGTTTCAACCCTAGGCGCAGGGGGTGGGCCAAGGGGGGCGCACCAGCCCACTATGGGCTGGTTCCCCTCCCCACTTCAGCCCATGGGGCCCTCCGGGATGGGTGTCCCCACCCAGTGGACCCCCGGGACCCATCCGGTGGTCCCGGTACAATACCGGTGACCCCCGAATCTTTCCCGATGGCCGAAACTGCACTTCCTATATATAATTCTTAACCTCCAGAGGACCATTCCGGAACTCCTCATGACGTCCGGGATCTCATCCGGGACTCCGAACAACTTTCGGATTACTGCATATTCATATCTCTACAACCCTAGCGTCACCGAACCTTAAGTGTGTAGACCCTACGGGTTCGGGAGACATGCAGACATGACCGAGACAACTCTCGGGCAATAACCAACAGCGGGATCTGGATACCCATGTTGGCTCCATCATGCTCCTTGATGATCTCATCGGATGAACCACGATGTCGAGGATTCAAGCAACCCCGTATACAATTCCCTTTGTCAATCGGTATTTTACTTTCCCGAGATTTGATCGTCGATATCCCAATACCTCGTTCAATCTCATTACCGGCAAGTCACTTTACTCGTACCGTAATGCATGATCCCGTGATCAAACACTTTGATCACATTGAGCTCATTATGATGATGCATTACCGAGTGGGCCCGGTGATACCTCTCCGTCATACGGAGTGACAAATCCCAGTCTCGATCCGTGTCAACCCAACAGACACTTTCGGAGATACCCGTAGTATACCTTTATAGTCACCCAGTTACATTGTGACGTTTGGCACACCCAAAGCACTCCTACGGTATCCGGGAGTTACACGATCTCATGGTCTAAGGAAAAGATACTTGACATTGGAAAAGCTCTAGCAAACGAATTACACGATCTTGTGCTATGCTTAGGATCGGGTCTTGTCCATCACATCATTCTCCTAATGATGTGATCATGTTATCAATGACATCCAATGTCCATAGTCAGGAAACCATGACTATCTATTGATCAACGAGCTAGTCAACTAGAGGCTTACTAGGGACATGTTGGTGTCTAAGTATTCACACATGTATTATGATTTCCGGATAACACAATTATAGCATGAATAAAAGACAATCATCATGAAATAGGAAATATAATAATAATCCTTTATTATTGCCTCTAGGGCATATTTCCAACAAATCCTTGGGTGGATCGCGCGTTTGTGTGCGGCGCCATATGCCGTTCTATGTTGGCCATGGGGTCGTCTATCCGACCCGGTGGCTTCCTTATTTTTTGATTTTGGGGGCTCCAGGGCCTCCTCATCAAATTAAGGCAGTAGCTTTCGCTTCAGGTAGCTCTTTGTGTGGCGACTATCGCCGTATTTGTCTGCGGTGTTGAGTACTTTGCTCCATCTGATTCTGAGTGCATCTTCCGCAGTTTTGAGCTTCCGCTTCTGCTTTTTCAGGCTACGCGCGGTAGCGACGAGCCTTTTGTGGAGGTTTTTCTGCTCCAGGAACTTGTCCGTCGTGAGGTCGCCCGGACTGTTATCTTCGCCGGGGACGGGTTGTTCGGTTTGTTTATCCAAGTTGCCCTGTTCGGACGGTTGCTCGATGGCATGTTCGTCGTCCGCCGGTTCGTCCTGCCCTGTGGTTGGGTCCGTATGGCTGCTATCTCTGTCGAGGCAGGGCTTGGAGCGGCGCTTATGTCGCCGCTTTGACTGCTTTTCAAGGGAACGATCCCTTGTTGCGTCCCTTTGTTCCTCGTTGTCGCTTCCTTTAGGTGTGTCTACCATGTATACATCGTGAGATGAGGTGGTTGTCCAGTGCCCTATAGGCGCTGGTTCCTGTTCGTCTCCTACATCGTCGTCCATACCGTCGATGTCTTCGGAGTCGAAGTCTAGCATGTTGGTTAAATCGTCGACAGTGGCTACGAAGTGGGTGGTGGGTGGGCGTCGAATTTCTTCGTCATCCGCATCCCAACCTCGCTGACCATAATCCGGCTAGGACTCTCTTGATAAAGAGACACTTTAGTGAATTCCGAATGTCGCCGAAGGGCGAGTGCTGAAAGATGTCCGTGGCGGTGAACTCCATGATCGGCGCCCAATCGGATTCGATTGGCAGGGGCGCGGGGGGTTTAGAGTCCGAAGAGGAGTCTGGCACCTTGGAGTTACGAGCCTTGCAAAGGACAAGGCTGGTATTCGGCTCGATCGCCGTAGAGATTGCAGCCCCCGATGCAGGGTCCAGCCACTCGTCCTCGATTGGCGCAGTTGGCTCCGAGCTAAGGGTCGGAGTGGACATGGGTGCGGCCTCCAGGGCACTGTTCAGCGGCAGAGCTAGATCATGCCCATCGTGACAGTGCGGCGCGCTCGGCTGTGGCTCGAATCCGTCGAAGATCAAGTCCCCGCGGATATCAGCCGTGTAGTTCAAACTTCCGAATCTGACCTGATGGCCAGAGGCGTAGCTTTCGATCTGCTCCAGATGGCCAAGCGAGTTGGTCCGCAGCGAAGCCGCCTAATACGAAGATCTGCTCCAGATGGCCAGAGGCGTAGCTTTCGATCCTCTTGGGCCACATGTGACTTCTATCCTCTTTGAATACCAAGCATCTGGGAAGACTAAGAAATCTTTCCTTCACATAGAGTCTCTCTCTCCCTTTCATGTGATTAAGCTTTGATGTGATCTCTCTCTCTCCCCCTTTGACATCAATTTCCAAGAAGGGATCTTTTGGAGGGTGAGTCGAATAGGTTTGGTCCTTGAGTCACATGACAAAGCAGCATATAGAATGTGATGCAGGTAGAGGACAAGAATCATTGAGTGGAGCTGGAACAAAAGTGCTGGATGCAAATGGCAAAGTGTCTCCTTAGCATTGAAATCGGTAAAACCGAATTGTTTTCTTCAGTGGCACTGAGGTGACTCGGTTTGGCCGAAAGAAAGAAACCGGTGAGTCCGAGTTCATCACAGAGAGAGAACAATTGTCATCTCAGATCACTTAGGCAAATAAGATCTCACAAAGATTTGCAAGGAATTAACTGGAAGATTTGCAATGAATTGGATGCAGGGAATGCAGAACATAACAGAGAAGAGAAAGCAAATCTAGATGAAGTTTTTTTGAAAGGGGAAACAAACATGCAAGAGACAAATGCAAGAACTTAGAAAAACACTAGAGCACTTCCTCTATAATTGGTCGGCGATAAAGTCACCTATGTTAGAGTATATTGACTGAGGAGTCAAGTGAGAACACTTGATCGTAGGTCATACTCATCATTTAAGCTCAAAATGGGGCTACCATTTTTCGTTTAAGCATTTTGATTTATTCGCATCTTGTTGAGTTGCTTTGACCCATGACTTGGGGTAAAGCTTCTCTAAGATGGAATAACATACCTTGGGTGGTGGTGTTGATCTTGATCATGTAGTTGAACTTGTGTGGGATGCTCAAGATTGATGTAGCTCATCAGTGAGTTTAGGAGCACCGCTTGTAGTTTGAGTTCATCTACCTACATGGGTTAGTTTTGCAAGGAAGAGCACTTGTGTATCCAAAATGACAATCATGAAAATTTGATATGAAGAAATTGTCAAAGGATATGTTGAAAGGTTTCATGCTTCCTTGTCTTCAACCACCATATTGTAGAGACTTGGTGATGTAGATATTGCTCAAGATGTGAGTGATTTGCAACCTCATATATTTAGATTTATCCAAGTACCTACAAGGGTTAGATAGCATGCAAGGGTGCAAATATATCCAAGACATATGATCATCATCATAAGAGAAACATCAAGGATTAGTCAAAGGGTCATGCCTTGCATGTATCCAAATGGAGTTTCTACTCCAAGTTTGAGGCATCAATGATGTTCAATTCACCTCTCAAACGGCAAAATACTTTCTCATCAAGCGGTTTGGTGAATATATCCGTCAATTGCTTATCGGTACGAACATGCTTAAGATCAATGTCCCCTTTAGCAACATGATCTCGAATAAAATGATGACGAACTTCAATATGCTTAGTTCGAGAATGTTGCACGGGATTGTGAGCAATCTTAATAGCACTTTCATTGTCACAAAGCAATGGAACATGTTTCACATATATGCCATAATCTTTAAGAGTTTGGGTCATCCAAAGTAATTGAGCACAACATGAACAGGTGGCAATGTATTCCGCTTCGGCGGTGGATAAGGATACCGAGTTTTGTTTGTTGGAGGACCAAGACATAAGAGATCTAGCAAGAAATTGACAAGTACCCGAAGTGGACTTTCTATCAACCTTGTCACCGGCATATTCCGAATCGGAGTAGCCAACAAGATCAAAAGAAGACATCTTAGGATACCAAATGCCAAAAATTGGTGTATGAATTAAGTATCTCACTATCCTTTTCACAGCCTTAAGATGACATTCTTTGGGGGTCGCTTGATATCGTGCACACATGCACACACTTAGCATAATATCAGGACGGGAGGCACATAGATATAACAATGAACCAATCATAGAGCAGTAAACCTTTTGGTCAACCGGTTTGTCATCCTTAGTCAAGTCAAGATGTCCACTAGTAGGCATGGGTGTTTTCATACCTTTGCTTTCTTGCATGTTGAACTTCTTGAATAAGTACTTGGTATACTTTGTTTAAGAACAAAGGCACCCTCCTTAGTTTGCTTGATTTGCAACCCAAGAAAGAACTTGAGTTCACTCATCATAGACATCTCAAACTTCTCTAACATTAGCTTTCCAAACTTTTCACTAAAATGGGGGTTAGTCGAACCAAATATGATATCATCAACATAAATTTGGCACACAAATAATTCTCCATTAACCCTTTTAGTAAAAAGAGTAGAATCAATTTTCCCAATCTCAAAGCCCTTTTCAATAAGGAACCTGGTCAAGCATTTATACCACGCCTAGGAGCTTGTTTAAGACCATAAAGAGCTTTGTGAAGTTTGTAAACATGGTAGGGTTTCTTAGGATTAACAAAGCCGGGGGTTGTTTAACATAAACTTCCTCCTCAATTTCACCATTTAGAAAAGCACTTTTAATGTCCATTTGGTGCAAGGTAATATCATGGTGATTTGCATAGGCAAGTAAGATGCGGATGGACTCAAGTCTAGCAACGGGGGCATATGTCTCACCATAGTCCATACCTTCGACTTGAGTGTAGCCTTGGGTGACGAGACGTGCTTTGTTTCGAACGACTTGTCCATATTCGTCTTGCTTGTTGCGAAACACCCATTTGGTACCAATGATGTTGTGGTTGTTGTCGGGCTTCTCAACCAATGTCCACACTTGGTTCCTCTCAAAGTTGTGTACACTACAAAAAAAATACACTTCTGTGATGATACGTGTTTGTCACAGTAGGTCGCTTTTTTGTCATGCATGTACATCCATGACAAATTTATGACAAAATCAAGATAGTCATACCTGTGTTGTCGTAGAAGTGTTCCATGACATTACCAAAATTATCATCACTGAAGTGTCCACTTCCATGACGATAAATCGCGCGTCCGAAGTGCTTTTCGTCAAGGGTGACCGACACGTGGCATCCACCGTAATAGAACGCCGTTAAGCTATCGGGTCGGGTTTTGGATCCGATAACCCGTTAATGCCCCAACCAATGGGAAATTTCCACGTGTAAAATTCTTATTGGCCGGACGAAACACGTGTCACCGTCAAGGTCGATAGGCGCCTATGATATGTCGACATGTGGCACGCCCAACAAAGATGCTCCAATCCGGTGAAAAAGGTGGCCCAAGAAAATTAGCAGACCGGACCATATAAGGCCTACTTGTGTCAGGTCCATTTAAGCCCACGACCCATACGAGATGTGCCAATTCGGCCCGTTAAAGATTTGACACGATTGCAGCCCATCGCCGATTCGAGCCGTTAACGACCGCTATATACTTGGGCTCAATATCGGCCCGATGAGATTTCGGCCTGTTAACGACCCATTTAATGAGTGGGCCAATTTTCAGGATGTACATCTTTCGGCCTTTTAGCAACCCATTTAAATGTTGGGCTAATTTCCGGCCCGGTGTGTCTTTCAGCCTGTTGACGGCCCATAAATCTGATGGGCCATTTGTAGTCAGAACTGAGTTTCGGCCTTTTAGTGGCCCATTTAAGTGTTGGGCCAATTTCTGGCCCGGTGTCACTTTCAGCCTGTTGACGGCCCATAAATCAGTTGGGCCAATTGTAGTCGGACCTGAGTTTTTTTAGTGACCCATTTAAGTGTTGGGCCAATTCCCGGCCCTGTGTGCCTTTCGGCCTGTTAATGGACCATAAATGAGTTGGGCCATTTGTAGTCGGACCTTAGTTTTGGCCTCTTAACGGCCCATGCCCTTCATGGTCCAATACCAGCCCGGTTTCTCTTTCGCCTACTAAAGGCCCACAACACGCTTGGGCCGTTTATAATACGACGACTTTCGGCCTCTTAGCTGCCCATGCTCTTCATGGTCCAATACAAGCTCATTGTCTCTTTCGGCCTGCTAAAGGCCTACAAAGATAGTTGGGCCATATGTAGCCCAAACTTAGTAACGGCCTGTTAATGGCCCATGAAATAAATTGGGGCCGCCTGTTGCCCACTTCGATGTCGGCCTGTTAACGACCCGGGAGGTAAGAGGGCCGACCATTAACTTTCGGCCTAGTAACGGCCCATGAACTCAATGGGCCCACTAAAGTTCGTTCATGTCTTTAGGACAAATTAGATAATTTGAGCCCATTATGACGAGCAAAGGTACGACTTACAGGGAATAACATTGCACATCCAGAATATATTACAGGAAATTACATCCACTGGGCAATCAAATATTGATGCCAGTGCAAATAAATGAGCAGAACCTAACCATCTACAACGTCACAATTTGCAACCTCAGCACAGATGACGCCCATAAGCATGTGGGCAAGTTCTTGCTGCTTTGCCACCCTGTCTCTAAAAACATTGATCAGTTGTTGTGTCGCACGACTCTGCACCTCTGATTCATCCACCATTTCCATCATTGCTTCAGCCATTAATTGGTTCACAAACATACATTTATTTCGTTGCATTGAGACAGAGGATACTAAATGATTCAGATGGCGATTTTGGCGGGCTTGTATTATTGATAGTGGAGAGTGTCTTGACCCTTTGCATCATAACGTAAATTAGGACGGAACCAAACAGATTAATCATGAGTTATTGCCATATTACGGCCTAGATTTCTTCGGAAAGAAACAATGGGGTTGCCTTGCTGTTTTCGAGTTTGTCTTCTTATCTTCAGCAGCCTCCACAAAATTAACACACTAGCATTGCTATCATTGGCCAAGTCAGATAATAGGAAAGCAATATTGACACAACAAACGTTTGGGCAACTAGCCTACACCAAATTAACACAATATGGCACAGCTATCATCAGCCAGGTAAGGTAATACGAAAGCAACATTGACACAATGAATGAATGGGCAACTAGAGAAGCACTACAATTCAGTAATGTGCGTGATATGAGATAGCACATTCATGCAGCTCCGTACGCAAAACTACGAGGCAGTTTTTCTTAGAAAAATCAACATTGGCGCCTTTAACATTTTGCTACAACTAATTTTAGATCAGATAAAGGTTAGATTCACGCCGATTAACAAAATACATGCTGATGTAAAAATATAGTGATATACAATGTACTTACATCACCTTTGGAGCACGAGAATTCCGCAAGATATTTTCCTCGAATACGATCCCAATGGAGGAAGTCTTGTATCATTTAACCTTATTTTCTAAAAGAGAGCGGGTAAGAAACATGTAGAAAATATGATCGAATGCTATAAAATTTCATGATGCGAGGATACGCACACGCTTCTTAGAATGGAGTTGACATTCTTTTGCTAGACCGAGCGGACTAGTTCTTTGGCCACCGGAATCGCTTATTATCGATTGGGAGTTGGGTTTCTCTGGCCGGAGCAAGATCTATGAAAAATGGAGTTGGTTTATTATCTCCTGGCGCTTGGATCTTTTGCAAAGACCTGGTTTGTAACCCTTCAAATTCTAACATAGCCGTCTTCCCCTTGCATGCCTTATATAGAAGAATGGTGATTCAGTTATAAAACATGCTACAACAGAGATGGAATAGGTATTGAAGAATAGAAAGGCATGACATATTGAAAGTGCAACTATCCCTAGGTGGTTTTGGTAATTCATAACAACATATAGCTCATTGAGCTAATGCTATTCCAAGACAATTATTTCAGGAAAGCTCAATGATTGGCATGGCATGGATGGTGAAAGTGGAACCCTCAAAATGCTAAGGACAAAGGATTGGCTCAAGCTCAAAAGCTCAAGACTCTTCATTTTACATTTTAGTGATCCAAGATCACACTGAGTCCATAGGAAAAGCCAATACTATCAAGGAGGGATGAGGTGTTACTTAATGAGCTTTTTGCTTCGTGTGCTTAATGATATGCTCCAAAATCCTCAGCTGCTTTCCCATATCCACAAATGACCTAAACCCTAAACCAAACTCGGCCCTACCGATTCTTTCTATCCGGCGCCACCGAGTTTCACTTGTCATAGCCACTACCAAACCCTAGCAAATCGGTTCTACCGATAGGGATCTCGGTCTCACCGAGATGGGATTGCAATCTCTCTGTTTCCTTTTCGTAACTTTTCGGTCTCACCGAAAGAGCGGATCGGTCCCACCGAGATTGCAATGTAAACTCTCTGTTTCCCTTTTGTAACATTTCGGTCTCACCGAAAGAGCAAATCGGTCCCACCGAGTTTACCTGACTAACTCTCTGGTTAGCTAATTACCAAATCGGTCTCACCGAGTTTGTGTAATCGGTCTCACCGAGATTATGTTATGCCCTAACCCTAACCGTATCGGTCCTACCGAGTTGCATGTCAGTCCCACCGAAAATCCCTAACGGTCACTAGGTTTACTATTTTGGTCCGACCGAGTTTGTTGATTCGGTCCCACCGAGATTGGTAAATTGTGTGTAACGGTTGGATTTTGTGTGGAGGCTATATATACCCCTCCACCTCCTCTTCACTCGTGGAGAGAGCCATCAGAACACAACTACACTTCCAACTCATATGTTCTGAGAGAGAACCACCTACTCATGTGTTGAGACCAAGATATTCCATTCCTACCATATGAATCTTGATCTCTAGCCTTTCCCAAGTTGCTTTCCACTCAAATCTTCTTTCCACCATATCCAAATCCTGTGAGAGAGAGTTGAGTGTTGGGGAGACTATCATTTGAAGCACAAGAGCAAGGAGTTCATCATCAACACACCATTTGTTACTTCTTGGAGAGTGGTGTCTCCTAGATTGGCTAGGTGTCACTTGGGAGCCTCCGACAAGATTGTGGAGTTGAACCAAGGAGTTTGTAAGGGCAAGGAGATCGCCTACTTCGTGAAGATCTACCGCTAGTGAGGCAAGTCCTTCGTGGGCGATGGCCATGGTGGGATAGACAAGGTTGCTTCTTCGTGGACCCTTCGTGGGTGGAGCCCTCCGTGGACTCGCGCAACCGTTACCCTTCGTGGGTTGAAGTCTCCATCAACGTGGATGTAGGATAGCACCACCTATGCGAACCACGGGAAAAACATCTGTGTCTCCAATTGCGTTTGAATTCTCCAAACCCTTCCCTTTACATTCTTGCAAGTTGCATGCTTTACTTTCCGCTGCCTATATACTCTTTGCATGCTTGCTTGAATTGTGTGATGATTGCTTGACTTGTCCTAAAGTAGCTAAAATCTGCCAAGAACTAAAATTGGGAAAAGGTTAAGTTTTTATTTGGTCAAGTAGTCTGATCACCCCCCTCTAGACATACTTCCGATCCTACAAGTGGTATCAGAGCTTTGGTCTCCATTTGCTTTGATTTCCAAAGCTTTTGGTGGTCATAGCCTTGGTTTCACAACCTAGGAGAGTATGGCGTCTAGCGAGGGAAATTATCACCGTAGAGGTCCTTACTTTGATGGTACTAATTTTGCTAGTTGGAAGCATAAAATGAAAATGCATATTCTCGGACATAACCCCGCCGTTTGGGCTATTGTGTGTGTTGGCTTGCAAGGTGACTTCTTCGATGGGAAAGAACCAAACCGTGAAGCTACCGCGGATGAGTTGAAGATGGTGCAATACAACGCTCAAGCTTGTGATATTCTCTTCAACGGATTGTGCCCCGAAGAATTCAACAAAATCAGCCGTCTTGAGAATGCAAAGGAAATTTGGGATACTTTGATTGATATGCACGAAGGTACCGAGTCCGTCAAGGAATCCAAATTGGATGTGCTTCAAAGTCAACTTGACAAGTTCAAAATGAAGGATGGTGAAGGCGTCGCTGAAATGTACTCTAGGCTTGCTCTCATCACAAACGAGATTGCCGGCTTAGGGAGTGAAGAGATGACCGATAGATTCATCATCAAGAAGATCCTAAGAGCCTTGGATGGAAAATATGATACCGTGTGCACATTGATCCAAATGATGCCCAATTACAAAGATCTCAAGCCAACACTAAAAAAAAACAAAGATCTCAAGCCAACGGAGGTCATTGGAAGAATTGTTGCTCATGAGATGTCACTCAAGGATAAAGAGGAACTTCACAACAAATCAAGTGGTGCCTACAAAGCCTCATGTGAAGCCCCCACATCATCGAGTGAGAAACAAAACTTCAATGAAGAATTGAGCTTAATGGTGAAGAACTTCAACGAGTTCTACAAGAGTAGAAGCAAAGATAGAAGCTCCAAGTCAAAGTCCTACAATGACAAAAGATCTTCTAGTCGAGAGCGAAACTGCTACAATTGTGGAAGACCCGGACACTATTCCAATGAGTGTACGGCTCCCTACAAAAGAAGAGAAGATTCTCCAAAAATAAGAAGCAAAAGAGAAGAATCACCACCAAGAGAGAGAAGGAGTAGAGATGATCGTTATGAACGAAGACACTCACGGAGAAGCAAGGATTCGGAAAGAAAGGAAAAATCATCAAGGAGCTATACAAAACGAAGACATCAAGCTCATGTTGGTGAATGGGTATCCGGCTCCGACTCCGACAACCACTCCGAGAGAAGTTATCACTCCGATTCCGAATATACTCAAGATGAAGGTGTTGCCGGTCTAGCACTTGTGTCAACCAACTCCTACGACATATTTGACTCACCAAATGAAGGAATTGGAAGATGCTTCATGGCCAAAGGTCCTAAGGTAACACACCCTGAGTATGTTGATTTTAATAGTGATGAAGATGACTTGTTAGGTGATGATGATTTACTTGTTGACAACTCTAGTGATGAATACTATGATGAAACGTCAATTAATCATGCTAATCAAGATAAATCGAATGACAATGACAAGGAGAAAATTGAGGCTCTAACTAAAGAACTAAACACTCTTAAGTTAGCTCATGAAACTATCTTCGAAGATCATCGAGAACTTTTAAGAGCTCATGAGAAGTTATGCTTTGAAAAGCTCAATCTTGAGCAGGAGCATGAGTTTTTAAAGGCAATCAATGATGATCTCCGCAAGAAAAGTTCTTCTTACATTGCCAAGCGTTTACTCTTATCCACTTACATGCCTCAAGTCAAATCTAGTAACAAGAGCAAGAAAGATTCTTCCTCTAGTAGTAACAATGTTCATGTTAAATCCAATATTGTTGCTTCTAGTAGTTCTCTTGATTCCACTAATGATTCTCTTAGCCAAGTTACACTTGAGCAAGAAAATAGCTTATTGAAGGGAATCATAGAGAAAGGAGTGTACAAAAGCCTTGCTGGGAGTAAGCAATTCGAGGAAATTGTACGCAAGCAAGGAAGGCACCGGAAGAATCAAGGTGTTGGTTTTGAACGAAAGTTCAATGCCAATGGAGTTGAGTGGGAAGAAGATCAATACCCCAAGACAAAGTTTGTTCCTCAACAAGAGAAGTATGATCCTACTTCTTTCAAGGGGACACAAGCTCAAGATGATCTTCCACCACAAGACTACAAGCAAAAAGGCAAGGACAAGCTTCAAGAGGAAATTGATGCATTTGAAGAAGCTCCTAAGACCTTAGTCAAGTGGATTCCCAAGACTACTTCAAGTTCCACTTCATCAAGTACGACTACAACTCCAAGGATTCCCATCAAGATGGTGTGGATCCAAAAGAAGAAGAACTAGAGAGTTCTTGAGGGTGACTCCGCCAAGATACTTCACTCTTATCATTTTGGCAAGAACAAGTGCAATCAACTTCCACATCTAGCACTAGTTCAAGGAGTCACAAACCCTCTTGTTAGTAAGTCAAGGGACAAGGTATTGAAAGTGCAATTCACTCAAAAGGATAGCTCCAAGTGATCTACATCAACATTGAGCATCCACATCTTCAACATCTACATGAAGTCATCATTGACAAAACCCAAGGTTAGTTCATCCCTCTTAGGGGGGTGTCGGTGTCAAAACCGGCGGATCTCGGGTAGGGGGTCCCGAACTGTGCGTCTAGGCAGATGGTAACAGGAGACAAGGGACACGATGTTTTTACCCAGGTTCGGGCCCTCTCGATGGAGGTAAAACCCTACTCCTACTTGATTGATATTGATGATATGGGTAGTACAAGAGTAGATCTACCACGAGATCAAGGAGGCTAAACCCTAGAAGCTAGCCTATGGTATGATTGTTGTTGTTTTGTTGTGTCCTACGGACTAAAACCCTCCGGTTTATATAGACACTGGAGGGGGCTAGGGTTACACAGAGTCGGTTACAATGGTAGGAGATCTACATATCCGTATCGCCAAGCTTGCCTTCCACGCCGAGGAAAGTCCTATCCGGACACGGGACGAAGTCTTCAATCTTGTATCTTCATAGTCTTGGAGTCCGGCCGATGATGATAGTTTGGCTATCCGGACACCCCCTAGTCTAGGACTCCCTTAGTAGCCCCCGAACCAGGCTTCAATGACGACAAGTCCGGCGCGTATATTGTCTTCGGCGTTGCAAGGCGGGTTCTCCTCCAAATTCCGTGTGATTGCCGAATAGTGTCCGGCTTCCTTATAAATGTTGCGCTCCTTGGCTTCCACGCCCAATAACGGCCTTCTTCCACGTGTTGTACGAATGCGAAAGGCCAGGGTATTTTTACATTTTACCCCCGAACCGTGCGAGTAGGCTGCCTATAAGAGAGGCAAGAATCTAGATCCAAACCAGACCATCCTCCTTCCGCGAGTACTCATCGGAGCGCCTCTGACCAAAAAATCCACTCCATCATGGACCGTCAGCGCGGCTCCTCTTCTCGCACTCCCAGCCCTCACCAGGGATTGAGGAGATGTTCATCCCGCACAATGAGCTGGTGACGCCCAAGCGGAGGGATACCTCCTCCGGCCTTCATGGTCCTGTTCGAGCCGGGCTGGCCACCTACAAGGGTGGAAAACAGGCGGAGAATACCCCTAGTCCCTCCTAAGGAGAGCGGGTGTGCTTCGTTCCTTATCTAATAAGGGGGCTCGGATTTCCCGTACATCCGTTTCTCCGGGGGCTTCTGGAGTTCTACGGACTCCAGCTTCATCACCTTACGCCCGCCTCCATTATGCACATAGCGGGCTTCGTAGCTCTTTGCGAGCTGTTCTTGGGCATCGAGCCCCATTTTGCACTGTGGAAGAGATTGTTTTGCCTCGTACCCCGTTCTTATGAGGGGTCGATATATCAAGTGGGCGGAGCCGAAATATGGCGCATCGCCGGGAGCGGATATCCATCCGGAACCCCAAAGAAGGCGTCCGAAGACTGGCCTTCGGAATGGTTTTATGTGGAAGGTGCTCCACTGCCAGACCCAGTTCGGATTGGCCTCCCGGAGTTCAGCAACGCCCACCAAGAAACGCTGAGTTGGCGCCATGAGCCCTCAACGGGAGGATGACAGGAGCGTCCATTATCTGATGGGCCGGATAAGGTTGTTGGCCCATTCCGGATTGACCATGATTGGAGTCATGGCCACGTGCATTATGCGAGGGGTGCAGCCGCTCCAATATAGAGGCCACCCCATGTGGGATTTCAACGGGGAGGATGATGCCACCCGTCATGGCCGCAAGGGGCCGGGATCGGCCGGAGATCTGGTGAAGATCCTGTCCGGCTTGTACAAGGGGGAGAAGGAGGACTTCCTCCAAACGAGTCCATTGGACGGATTCTCCATGAATAATCCTCAGAGCTGGGTAAGCGGACGTCTATCTATCCGATCCGTGCTCTCAAAATTAGATGCCTTATTTTACAATTTCGACGCAGGGACTGCGCCGGGATGTGGAGGGCATACACAGTCCGGCTCCACAACCCGAGGATCCGGGAAGATCCCTTGATCCGGCCTCCGAAGAGGATCCGGACATAAAGGTGGAGCTGATTGACGGGGTGTCCACCAACTTAGCATAGACAATGCTCTAGTCGCCATTACGGCCGACTACCCCGGTTTACCTTCGGCTTCCCCGGTAACTATGGCCGGAGCCCTGACACCATTACTTCATCCGGGCTTATTCTTGACCACCATATACCAACGGCGTTTCGCAGGAAGCGCCTTCAAGGCGGGAAGCCGAACCCGTGGCGGCTGACCAACGAGGGCCAGCTCGGCCCAGCAGGCGGAAGAGGGGTGTAGTGCGAATCGAAACGTCGCCGCAATGGTATGACACACCGCACTTGTAAGGGAAAGATTGCTAGGAGACATATTAATGCTCATGTCCTTTCCAGGAAAAAGAGCGCTCGCCGGACTGTGTCCGGAGAGGCTGCTAACCAGACCTCCGTGAGCCGGGTTCCAGCACCCGGTCCGGAGGGGGAGGCGAGCGCAAGGCGCAAGCTGGATGCTCCTCCAACGGAGGATGCCGACAGGCTGTCCGCCACCGGGTCTGAGGTGGAGAGCACCATGAATCACAGGCGCCGCCGGACAGTTCTTCGTGACGCGTGTTTCTCTCCGGAGGCGTTAGATGCCTTTAATGCGGGAGACGCGCACCTCCGTGCCGCTCAAGATGGTTTAACTAGAGCCACGGAGCAGTATGTAAAGGACATACGGGTAAGAAGTTTTAATAGTTATATATGCCAGTAGCCCCCGAGACTTAAAGTGGTTAGAATAACTGATTTAAGGATCATTTGGTATACAAGATCTTACGGAGAAGAATACCCAATTGTCCCAGGAGCTTGAAGAGTGCAAGGCCCAACTTGAGGCTGCACTATCCGCCGCAGGAGGAGGCACAGAGACCCCTGCTGGTAACGCATATTTCAACATATAAGCGATGTATGACGTGCGGCGTGGGTATAGATCTGACAATAATATTGTAGAGGGCGCCGGATTAGCTCCGGACAAGCAACATCTGCTACGCCAACTGAAGGCCGGCGAAAACGTGCTTACAAGGGTGCAGCAGGAGAAAAACAAACTCCGAGATGCCAACACCCAGCTGGGCGAAGAACTAAAAGATGTTCGGGTCCAGCTGTCTGACTCCGTAAAGGAGAATCGGCGGCTTCGTCGCGGCATCTATAGTAAGTGCTTGAGCAAATTCTTTTTAAAAAGAAGAATTCAGCGAGGAAGTCGATTGACAGAAATGTGTCTGTAGGTGTGCTCACAGGTCGCCCTGCGGAGGAAATGCCCGGATCAACGGGTGACCAACTTCCCGAGCTGCTGCAACTGCACGACCGTGTTCGGCAGGCGATGAGTGGCGTCGTTCAGGCCTTATGGCCGTCCCTCTCCCTACCCGAGGGTCTTGGAGGGCTTGCGGAGAAGCTTCAGGGAGCACGGCAGCGCTTCCGTCTGTGGAAGATATCGGCCTGCCGTCAAGGCGCCCGGGAGGCCTGGGCCATGGTGAAGACGCGGTACACAAAGGCGGATCCGAACCACATGGCCGAGGTCGGACCTGTGGGACCCGATGGGAAGGAGATCCCTGTGAGCTTAATGTATGGCCAAGTAGAGTTGGCCGCTAAGTATTCCCAACAGGACTGTAAATTAGACAGCCTGTTAGAAGGGATTGAGGAGGAATACAATACCAATTTGACGATGTATTTTTAAATGACATGTATAATGCCTTCTAGCCGGATTGTAGATCGCTTGTCTTTGCGGACCTTTTCGCTTCAGCCTCGGGACCCTAGTGTCCGGGTGTGTCGAATACCCTCACGGTTATGAAAACGGGCACGCATGGAGACCCAGCGTAGGGGTCATTAGTGCTTTATCAGACAAGTGCCCAACTAGTTATGTTATATTACATGGGTAGTAAGAAACATCTTCCAGGGAGAATAGTTCCGTTAGGGGTTCCTTTCCCTGGGAGGCATGCCCTAAAGTGCATGTCCGGACTGCGAAAAGAGCAGAAAAGCATCTGGGGGCAGATAAATAGATAAATAAGTAAGGAATCATCTTTAAAGTCACCGACCGAATATTCCCTTAAGAATGCTAGCTTCGGCTTCACCCACCGAGGTACACATCCGGTGACCGGCAAGAATAATCGCAGAGGTGCTCCTTTACCTCCTAGCCGAACAATCGGAACATAGGGGTAAGCACAGAGCGAGCAACCCAGCTTGGCCAAAACTTAAGTCATATCGATGCATATAATGGTGAATAAAAGGTACATGCGGAAGTTTGACACATGTGTGAGGCGAAGCTCAGATAAATAAGCTTCATTAAAGAAGCCCCGTGTATAATGAGTGCGGTAGCACGTCAGGTGTGTGCGAACAATGCGCATATCAGCCCTTAAAGGCTTTATGAAAAGAGGGATGAGGAAAGAGAGAAACAAAAGACAACTGGAAAAAAAAATTGGACGGATTAAGGAGACGAACTCTGAGTCCGGCGCTAGGCGTAGAATCTTCGGAGGCGGTCTGCGTTCCATGGGTTCGGCTCGAGTCGGTTGTCCGACGCATTTCGTAGACGGTATGCTCCACCGGTTAGGACTTGGTCGATGATGAAGGGACCTTCCCACTTGGGCTTGAGTTTGTCCTTTTTCTTGTCCGGCAGGCGTAGAACTAGTTCGCCAACATTGTAAGTTTTGGCCCGTACTTCTCTGCTTTGATATCTTCGAGCCTGCTGCTGATAGAATGTGGAACGAGCTTTTGCCACGTCGCGCTCCTCTTCTAATGCGTCCAAACTGTCCTGCCGATCCAACTCGGCCTCTCTTTCTTCATACATGCGCACTCGAGGTGAGTCATGAATGATATCGCAGGGAAAAACGGCCTCTGCGCCGTATACCATAAAGAATGGTGTAAATCCGGTAGTACGATTTGGCGTGGTCCGCAGCCCCCAGAGTACGGAGTCGAGCTCCTCTACCCAGTGCGTGTTAGATTCTGTGAGGGACCGCACTAACCTGGGTTTGATGCCGCTCATAATTAGACCGTTAGCTCGTTCGACTTGACCGTTAGTTTGAGGGTGATAGACGGAAGCGTAGTCGAGCTTGATGCCCATGTTTTCGCACCAGAGTTTAACTTCGTCGGTCGTGAAGTTCGTGCCATTGTCAGTGATGATGCTGTGGGGGACGCCATAACGGTGTACTACCCCGGATATAAAGTCTATCACAGGTCGGATTCGCCTTTTAAGCGGCTTGGCCTCTATCCATTTGGTGAATTTGTCCACCATGACCAATAGGTATTTTTCTTGTGGGTTCCCCTTTAAGGGGTCCGACCATGTCAAGCCCCTGCACTACGAACAGCCGTGTAATGGGTATAGTTTTGAGGGCGATGGGTGGCATGTGGCTCGATTAGCAAAGAGTCGGCAACCGACGATCGCTGGACTAAGTCCTGAGCATCTGCCCGGGCCGTCGGCCAATAAAATCCTGTACGGAAGGCCTTGCCCACAAGGGCCCGGGCTGCAGCGTGGTGCCCGCCTAGTCCGGCATGAATTTCAGCCAGTAGATTTCGCCCCTCCTCTTCGGAGATGCACCTTTAAAGGACTCCGGTTGTGCTTTTCTTATAGAGTTCTCCCTCATGGACCTTGTAGGCTTTAGATCGCCGGACTATGCAACGGGCCTCATTTTGGTCTTCGGGAAGTTCCTGCCTAATTAAGTAGGCTAGGAATGGTTCTGTCCACGGGGCAATTACTGCCATTATTTCATGGGCTGAAGGTGTTATTTCATTGGCTGAGCCACCGATTATGTCAGATTGCTCTGTGTTGGGTGGTGCGGTTGCTTCCGGGTTGTTACTTCCGGACTCCTCTTCCCATAATACGGATGGCTTAAAGAGCCGTTCCAGGAAGATATTTGGAGGTACGGCGTCGCGTTTTGCGCCGATGCGTGCCAACACGTCGGCTGCCTGGTTATTATCCCGGGCTACATGATGGAATTCGAGTCCTTCGAACCGAGCTGACATTTTTAAGACGACATTACGATAGGCTGCCATTTTCGGATCCTTGGCGTCGAAGTCTCCATTTACTTGGGATATTGCAAGGTTTGAATCCCCGCGCACCTCTAGGCGTTGAATACCCATGGAGATTGCCATCCGGAGACCGTGTAGGAGGGCCTCGTATTCGGCTGCATTGTTGGAGTCCATGTACATTATCTGAAGTACGTATTGGATTGTGTCTCCGGTTGGGGACGTCAAAACGACTCCAGCCCCCAAGCCGGCCAACATTTTAGAGCCATCGAAATGCATGATCCAATTGGAGTATGCACCGTACTCTTTAGGGAGTTCGGCTTCGGTCCATTCAGCGATGAAGTCGGCCAAAACTTGCGACTTTATAGCTCGCCGTGGTTTATAGGTTATATCGAATGGTAAGAGCTCTATGGCCCATTTTGCAATCCTGCCCGTCGCGTCGCGGTTGTTTATAATGTCGTTGAGGGGTACTTCGGAGGCCACCGTTATCTAACACTCTTGAAAGTAGTGTCGCAGCTTCCGGGATGACATGAACACTGCGTACGCTATCTTTTGATAATGTGGGTATCGGGACTTGCATGGAGTTAAGACAGTGGATACGTAGTACACTGGTTTTTGAAGAGGGAATTTGTGCCCTTCTGTTTCTCGTTCGACGACGAGCACCGTGCTTACCACTTGATGTGTTGCCGCAATATATAACAACATTGGTTCGCCCGAGTTGGGCGCGGCCAGGACCGGATTTGTTGCCAATATGGCCTTTATTTCTTCGAGTCCGGCCGTGGCAGCATCCGTCCATTCGAAGTGTTCGGTGTGCCTGAGGAGGCGATAGAGGGGCAATGCCTTTTCTCCCAAACGGGAGATGAAGCGGCTTAGAGCCGCCATGCATCCAGTCAATTTTTGTATTTGCTTGAGGTCTTTTGGAATATCCAACTATGACAGAGCTCGAATCTTGGCTGGGTTTGCTTCAATTCCTCTACCGGATACAATGAAGCCCAAGAGCTTTCTGGCTGGTACGCCGAAAACGCATTTTTCCGGGTTGAGCTAGATGTCATATGCTCGGAGGTTGTCGAATGTGAGCCTCAAGTTGTCTACTAGATTTTCGACGTGTTTGGTTTTGACGACCACATCGTCTACGTATGCGTCTACTGTTTTGCCGATCTGGGTAGCTAGACATGTCTGAATCATGTGCTGATATGTTGCGCTGGCATTTTTTAGTCCGAAGGGCATTGTGTTGAAGCAGAATGGTCCGTATGGAGTGATGAATGCCGTTGCGGCTTGGTCTGTCTCCGCCATCTTGATTTGATGGTAGCCGGAGTATACGTCGAGGAAGCACAATGAATCGTGCCCTGCGGTAGCGTCGATGATTTGATCAATGCGGGGAAGGGGGAAAGGATCCTTTGGACAAGCCTTGTTAAGGTCTTTAAAATCGACACACAGGCGCCAGGATTTGTCCTTTTTTGGTACCATTACCAGGTTTGCTAGCCAGTCCGGATGTTTAATGTCTCTGATGAATCCGGCTTCTAATAGTTTGGCTAGCTCCTCTCCCATTGCCTGTCTTTTGGGTTCGAAAATCGCCAAGAGTCTGCTTGATAGCTCAATCCTTTTAGGATGTTTAGGCCGTGTTCGCTAGCTCGTGGGATTCCTGGCATGTCTGAAGGGTGCCAGGCAAAAATGTCCCAATTTTCCCAAAGGAATTCTCGTAGTGCGGCGTCTACATCGGGGTTTAGTTGTGTCCCAATGGAGGCCGTCTTTGTGGGGTCCGTTGGATGGACCTGGAATTTGACTATGTCGTCCGCTGGTTTAAAAGAGGTGGACTTGGATCTCTTATCGAGTATCACGTCGTCCCTGTTCACCGTGGAGCGCAGCGCGGTAAGTTCCTCTGCCGCTAGGGCTTCGGATAGTGCCTCTAGGGCTAGTGCGGTTGTCTTGTTTTCAGCGCGGAGTGCTATGTCCGGATCACTGACAAGAGTGATGGTTCCACTGGGCCCGGGCATTTTAAGCTTCATGTATCCATAATGGGGTATAGCTTGAAAAATTGTGAATGCCTCTCGCCCTAATAGAGCGTGATATCCGCTGCTGAACGGGGCCACTTGGAACGTGACTTCCTCGGACCTGTAATTGTCCGGTATGCCAAACACTACGTCCAGTGTAATTTTTCCTGTGCAGCGTGCTTCCCGACTAGGGGTTATTCCTCTGAAGGTTGTGCTGCTTCGCTCAATGCGGCTCCAGTCTATTTCCATTTTTCGAAGGGTTTCCTCGTAGATGAGGTTTAATCCGCTGCCGCCATCCATTAGTACCTTGGTAAGACGTAAAGCCGCCCACTATTGGACCGAGGACCAATGCGGCCGGTGCTCGGGCTGTTCGAATTTAGGTTAAATCATTGGCGTTGAAGGTGATAGCCATGTCGCTCCATGGATTTGCTGTTGCTACTTGGTAGACTTCGGCGAGGCTGCGGATTGTTCGTTTCCGCATATTATTTGATGCGAAAGTCTCGAAGACCGTTAATACGGTACTGGTACTGTTGGGGTGGTTTTTCGGGGCTAGAAGCTCTTCACCACTTTTGGCCACCTGCCGCAATATCCAACATGCTCGAAGGCTATGTGTTGGAGTGGCGCCCTCTGTACTATGAATTTTACAGGGTCCACTGAGCCATCCCTCCAGTACGGTTCCGTGCCCTTTATGGGGTTTTTGCTTTTTGGTTTTTGACCCGGGTGCGTGAGCATGAAGCACCCTTTTGTTTCGGACTAGGGATGTGTTCGGAGCAGGATTGTCCCAAAACTTAGTTTTGGTTTTCCAGATACTCTCCATCGCGCAGTACTTTCGTACTATGGACGCCAGGTCGGCGAAGCGTGTGATTTCGCGGCGACTTACGGCGTTAGCGATTCCTATGTCCGTGCAATTATTGCAGAAAATTGAAATTGCGCTCTCCTCACGGCAGTCCTTTATCCTGTCCATAACCAGGAGGAATCGCCCAAGAATGATGTCTTGTCTCCGTGGGCTCTGCCGGATTTGAGATAGGTTGCTTATGTTTGGGTGGGCGGGTGGAATTGAGTCGGAACCCTGCCCAACTTGAGGCTCAAAGGCGAAAAGTTTCGAATCTGGAAGCTTGATTGCTGGACGTCGTCCAACGAATCTGGTCCGTTGCACGACTTTAGGTTCAAGATGCTTGATTGGCGTCCGTCCCTCCGCGAGAATCCGCATGGAGGGATCGTGAACCCGGACATAACTAGTTTTTAATACGTAAGAAGAGTCGCGCGTTGTTCCTCTACCACCGCAACGTGGTGGGTAACCCGGGAGAGTTAATCTCTCGGATCGGTTTTAAGCCCAACTGATCGTAGTGCATAGCGACTCCTGTGGCGGCGATGCGATCCAAGAGCTCGTTTACGGAAGAGAGCTCCATTGGATCCAGCTGCTCGGCGAATTCCGAGTTGACGTGAAGATTGCTTTCGATGACCTAAGAGGTCGTCGTCGAAGCGGCGGCCGAACAGGCGGTCATGAGAAAACCGCATAGCCGGATAGTTTGGCCGGTGGCCAAAGCTCCTTTTGCAATGGCACCGTCTTTAAAGACGGGAAGAGGCATCCTTCCTAATCATGACGGCACAGAGGAACTCTCAATGAAAGCACCAATGTCGGTGTCAAAACCGGCAGATCTCGGGTAGGGGGTTCCGAACTGTGCGTCTAGGCGGATGGTAACAGGAGACAAGGGACATGATGTTTTTACCTGTGTTGGGCCCTCTCGATGGAGGTAAAACCCTACCCCGCTTGATTGATATTGATGATATGGGTAGTACAAGAGTAGATCTACCACGAGATCAAGGAGGCTAAACCCTAGAAGCTAGCCTATGGTATGATTGTTGTTGTTTTGTTGTGTCCTACGGACTAAAACCCTGCGGTTTATATAGACACCGGAGGGGGCTAGGGTTACACAGAGTCGGTTACAATGGTAGGAGATCTACATATCCGTATCGCCAAGCTTGCCTTCCACGCCAAGGAAAGTCCTATCTGGACACGGGACAAAGTCTTCAATCTTGTATCTTCATAGTCTTGGAGTCCGGCCGATGATGATAGTTCGGCTATCCGGACACCCCCTAGTCCAGGACTCCCTCAGGGGGATATCACATCTAGGGGGAGCTTTACTCTAAGACTTGAGCTAAAGCGACTCTAATGATGTGAACACGACAATGCTTTATGTAAAAGTGGTAACCCCACTTGAGCTTAAACGATGAGTATGACCTATGATCAAGTGTTCTCATTTGACTCCTAAGTCAATATACTCATATATAGATGACCTAGTCATCGCCAATTGCTTGATAGATGCTAGAATTGGTTGTGCATGCTTTGTCACATATTTCAGTTGCCATTTTATTGTGTGAG
Source organism: Aegilops longissima (assembly GCA_021605205.1). Lineage (NCBI taxonomy): Eukaryota > Viridiplantae > Streptophyta > Magnoliopsida > Poales > Poaceae > Aegilops > Aegilops longissima. The sequence goes on along the minus strand of CM038676.1, from coordinate 415,595,308 downwards.
CATGTTGGTTGCATATTTTACTCATTCGAGGACATCCACTTGTTGTTTTGATTGTTTGGCTTTATTTTTTTCTTTTGCCAAGTGGATGGACAAGAATGCCTAAGAACCTCTTCTAGCTATCTATGCTTTTCTCGTCTCAAACTCTATTCATGCTACATCACAAAATTGATCAAGTCAGATTCGAACCACTCTGTGTGAGGAGCACTCGGAGTCCCCGATTCGTCATAGACTTAAACTTCCAAAACCTCTTTGTGATTCTCGGTCTGACCGATACCCCACTTTCGGTCCTACCGAGATCACTAAGTTGATCTAAATTTTCAATCTCGGTGCAACCGATTTGAACCATTCGGTCACACCGATTTGCAATAACTGTATGAAATTTTGCATCTCGGTGCCACCGAGTTGTTCCACTCGGTCACACCGACAGGGTCGGGCTATATATAGACACGGGCAAAAATTTGGAAACTTTTCCGAACCCCTTCGCCCGCGCGATAGCTCGCTCTGCCAACGTGGTCTTCGGATCGTCTCCTCGCCGCCAGCCGCCTCCAGTCGCTAGTCTCCATCGCCGTCAACGGAATTCAACCCCGCCGTTGCCGCCGTAGTGAGTCTCCGCCGAACTAGGGTATGGACTCGATCTTTGTGCTATTCCCAATGTGATTCCTAGCACATTGTGATCATATTGATTCTAGCCACGTTTGAAACACTCCTATCCAATCAATGCGTTCGTAGAATAGGTTTAATTCGAAATTTTAGGGTTAGGTTTCCGCCGAAACCATCTCGGACCCACCGAGTTGAAAAACTCGGTCCCACCGATATGGCTCATGCCATTGCACAAGTGAGACTCGGTCTGACCGAGAATTGCTAATCGGTGTGACCGATTTTGGAACTTTAGAAACCCTAGCAGTCTCGGTGCCATCGAGCTGTGACTCGGTCGACCGAGTTCACTAGTTTAGGTTCCAAAACTGCTTGGTATCACCGAGTTTAAAAATCGGTAGATCCGAAATGATTTCTGTGGGAAACTAAAACTAAGACTTTGAATCATTCTTTTGCAAAAATCTCTGCATTTTGTGATGCTCATCCACTCTACCTCATCTATAAACTGTTCATGTGGTCGTGATCGGCTTGTTCATCATGTCAGACCAGAGTGATAGCCAGAACATGTCAGAACAGCTAGTGCACATGAGTGAGGGCACTAGTACCTCCAGTTCTTCAGATGAAGGCAGCAGGAGCACTCCCAGTAATTTGCCAAAAGAGGAAGCTACTTCCAAGAAAGTTGTGCTCAAGAAGGAGTATGGCTCAGCTGCAGCCATCAAGCCAGGGATGAAAATCAGAAGGTCAGCAGGCAGGCAGCCTATGCCAAAGGCCAGAGCCTCAACCAAGATTCCTGAGAAGCCTGCACCCAAAGAGTCAGTCGCTGCTGAAGGGAAGAAGGAAAGGAAAAGAGGCAGATGGTGCAAGAAAGTTGATCCAATGGCTGAATTTGAACAACATTCTTCTGATGAAGAAGAAGAAGAAGAGGTTGCTGCACCAGCACCTAAGATGCCAAAGCTGATGGGTGATGCAATCAAATCAGGGGCTACTGCATCCAAGCCCAAGGAAGCACACAAGGCTGCATCAAAGGCCAAAACAGCTCCAAAGAGGAATAGAAGGAGCATCCCAGCTGCTGAGAATAACAAGGCCCCAGTGCCTGACACTGCAAAAGAGGAAGAAGGACAAGTACTCAGAAAGTTGAAGCCCAAGATCCCAGACCACAATGATGCTCATCCTGTGGTTGAGGATATGAAGATCAGAAGAGACTCAGGGCTGAGAAAGTGGAGAGCAGAAGATCCTTATGCTACCAGAAGGAGAACTGTTGTTGACTACAGATTTCACACTAAGGAACAACAGGACTTCTATGAGACAGTCTTATTGGATAAGAAGCCCATTGTTTGTGACATGAGATGGGTTGATTGGCAATACATCAAGGACAACAAAGAGCACTATCTTGGAGTGCAAGACAGCTTCAAGGCATGTGGAGTAGCTGACTTTGTGGGGCAGAAGCTCACAAAGTGGAATGAAGAGCTGATCATGCAGTTCTACTCCACATCACACTTTTATCCAGATGGCAGAATTGTATGGATGTCTGAAGGTACAAGGTATCAATCAACAGTTGCTGAGTGGGCACAGCTCATCAATGCCCCAGAGGAGCATGAGGATGACCTAGATATATATGCCAAGAATAAGATGGACCACAACTCTATGTCCAACATGTACAAGGAGATCCCAAACAAGGCACTTGATACTTTCAAGTTTGGATCTGTACATTATCTTCTGTCAGGGTTGCCAACCATCAATTGGATATTGAGGTACACTCTGCTGCCCAAGTCAGGTGATCACAAGATGATCAGTGGCCATGCAATCAACTTGCTTCATATCTTTGATGTGCCACAAAAATTCAAAGTCATGAGCCTCATGGTAGAAACAATCAAGAGGACTGCAGCAGACCAGAAGAGGAGCTGTGGATATGCCCCTCAGATCTAGGAGCTGATTAACTCCAAGATGGGCACAGGCATATACCTCTTGAACAAGGAACATTTGCCTATTCATCCAGACTTTGAGGATAATCAAGTTGTGATGAACAAGGATGAACCATCTTCAGCCCATGCACAAGCACAGAAGGAGAAGGCAAGGAAGGAGAAAGCTGCCAGGATGCCAACTCAAGAGGAGGCATCTGAATATTTCTTGAAAACCAAGCAAGAGCAGCTCAGTTACTTGATTGCATCCACAATGAGGATTGAGAAAGGACTGGCCACCCTCACTCAGAATCAGGAGAGCTTAGAGAGGATTGTAGAACAAAAGTTCTATGACTTGGATGTTAAAGTGACAGAAATTCTGTCTGCAGTGGAGCAACTTCAAGATGACATGCAGGAGAGGAAAGGGAAGACTACCACTGATGCATTTGCCAGAGTGCCACGAGCTCAGAGGTCTAGTGCAGTGCAAGTTCCTGACACCTGAGCCACCACCTCAGCTCCAGCCACAGCACCAGCCCAACCAGCTCCAGCATCTACTCCAGCTCCAGCTCCAACCACGTCTACAGAAGCCTTCGTCCTTGGAGTGATCCAAACTCCACCACCACCAGAAGATCAAGCCTGAGTGACGATCTAGCACTATGCATTTTCTAGGAACTTTTTGGTAACTTGTTGCCAAAGGGGGAGAAAAATGTATAGATCATAGGCTTCGAGAGAGAATGTTGCTTTTATTCTCTCTTGTTTTATTTGGTGGTTTTTCAAACATTGTTTGCTTTTGGTTGAGATACTTTGATATGCTTGTGAGACATTGATGATCATGTGTTTGATCATAAGCTACACTTATGCATGCTTGATATATCTTATCTATCTTATGTGATCATTCACTTTTCTTGGTGATGAGTGCATGTATTTCATTCTTATCATTTTGAGCGCTCCACCAAGATGTATGTGACATGGAAGAGTAACCCATGATTCTAACTCTTTGTGCATTTGCAGTCCAAAGCAAATTTTAAATATGCACAAATTTAGGGGGAGCTCTTACTTATCACATACTTCTCAAAGCGACGATATAATTCATTCTTATTATCATTTGTCGAAGCTTTGATCTATATGTTGTCATCAATTACCAAAAAGGGGGAGATTGAAAGTGCAACTATCCCTAGGTGGTTTTGGTAATTCATAACAACATATAGCTCATTGAGCTAATGCTATTCCAAGACAATTATTTCAGGAAAGCTCAATGATTGGCATGGCATGGATGGTGAAAGTGGAACCCTCAAAATGCTAAGGACAAAGGATTGGCTCAAGCTCAAAAGCTCAAGACTCTTCATTTTACATTTTAGTGATCCAAGATCACATTGAGTCCATAGGAAAAGCCAATACTATCATGGAGGGATGAGGTGTTGCTTAATGAGCTTTTTGCTTCGTGTGCTTAATGATATGCTCCAAAATCCTCAGCTGCTTTCCCATATCCACAAATGACCTAAACCCTAAGCCAAACTCGGCCCTACCGATTCTTTCTATCCGGCGCCACCGAGTTTCACTTGTCATAGCCACTGCCAAACCCTAGCAAATCGGTTCTACCGATAGGGATCTCGGTCTCACCGGGATGGGATTGCAATCTCTCTGTTTCCTTTTCGTAACTTTTCGGTCTCACCGAAAGAGCGGATCGGTCCCACCGAGATTGCAATGTAAATTCTCTGTTTCCCTTTTGTAACATTTCGGTCTCACCGAAAGAGCAAATCGGTCCCACCGAGTTTACCTGACCAACTCTCTGGTTAGCTAATTACCAAATCGGTCTCACCGAGTTTGTGTAATCGGTCTCACCGAGATTACGTTATGCCCTAACCCTAACCGTATCGGTCCTACCGAGTTGCATGTCAGTCCCACCGAAAATCCCTAACGGTCACTAGGTTTACTATTTCGGTCCGACCGAGTTTGTTGATTCGGTCCCACCGAGATTGGTAAATTGTGTGTAACGGTTGGATTTTGTGTGGAGGCTATATATACCCCTCCACCTCCTCTTCACTCGTGGAGAGAGCCATCAGAACACAACTACACTTCCAACTCATATGTTCTGAGAGAGAACCACCTACTCATGTGTTGAGACCAAGATATTCCATTCCTACCATATGAATCTTGATCTCTAGCCTTTCCCAAGTTGCTTTCCACTCAAATCTTCTTTCCACCAAATACAAATCCTGTGAGAGAGAGTTGAGTGTTGGGGAGACTATCATTTGAAGCACAAGAGCAAGGAGTTCATCATCAACACACCATTTGTTACTTCTTGGAGAGTGGTGTCTCCTAGATTGGCTAGGTGTCACTTGGGAGCCTCCGACAAGATTGTGGAGTTGAAACAAGGAGTTTGTAAGGGCAAGGAGATCGCCTACTTCGTGAAGATCTACCGCTAGTGAGGCAAGTCCTTCGTGGGCGATGGCCATGGTGGGATAGACAAGGTTGCTTCTTCGTGGACCCTTCGTGGGTGGAGCCCTCCGTGGACTCGCGCAACCATTACCCTTCGTGGGTTGAAGTCTCCATCAACGTGGATGTAGGATAGCACCCCCTATCCGAACCACGGGAAAAACATCCGTGTCTCCAATTGCGTTTGAATTCTCCAAACCCTTCCCTTTACATTCTTGCAAGTTGCATGCTTTACTTTACGCTGCCTATATACTCTTTGCATGCTTGCTTGAATTGTGTGATGATTGCTTGACTTGTCCTAAAGTAGCTAAAATCTGCCAAGAACTAAAATTGGGAAAAGGTTAAGTTTTTATTTGGTCAAGTAGTCTAATCACCCCCCTCTAGACATACTTCCGATCCTACACATATTGACATGTATTCACTCCATCCGGAAATAAATGGATGGGTCTAGGCGTATTTCAGTTCTAGATACATCTAGTTTTATCCATTTCTGCGACATTTAATCCGGACGGAGGGAGTATGATGTAAGAGCTAGGGATACAACAGGACAACGCAGTAAAAAAAACACTGAAAAACCCACTGCAGAACCAAAGTATTCAAACCCACTGATATGAGATGGTACACTCATGCAGCTCAGGATGCAAAACTACCAGGCAGTTTTCCTTGCAAAAGTCAACATTGTGGCCTTTAATCATACATTTTGCTAGAACTAAATTTAGATCAGATAAAGGTTGGATTCACGCCGATTAACAAAATACATGCTGATGTAAAAATATAGTGATATACAACATGTACTTACATCTACATTGGAGCACAGAGAATTCCTGCAAGAATCTTTCCTCATAAACGATACCATTGCAGAAAATCTTCTATCTGTTAAGCTTGTTTTCTAAAAGAGAGATGGGTAAGAAACATGTAGAAAATATGATCAGCATGCTATAAAATTTCATGATGCAAGGATACGCACACGCTTCTTAGAATTGAGTTGACATATTTTTTTTTGGAGGGAGCGGACTAGTTCTTTGGCCACTAGAATCGCTTATTATCGGTAGGAGTTGGGTTTCTCTGTCTTTGGAGCAGTATCTATAAAAACTGGAGTTGGTTTATTATCTCTGGCGTTTGGATCTTTTGCAAAGGCCTTGTTTGTAACCCTTGATTCTAACATAGTCGTCTTCCCTTGCATGCCTTGTATAGAAGAATGGTGCTTTAATTATAAAACATGCGGCAGCAGAGAGATGGAATAGGTACTGAAGAATAGAAAGGCATGACATATTGACATGTATTCCCTCCATCTGGAAAAAAATGGATGGGTCTAGGCGTATTTCAGTTCTAGATACATCCTTTTTTATCCATTTCGGCAACATGTAATCCGGACGGAGGGAGTATGGTGTAAGAGCTAGGGATACTGACAGGACAACACAAAGAAAAAAAACTAGTTGAATGTAAAACTGTATGCTAGCGGAATATGCGAAATAACTAAGGCAACATACGTGTATGATTGGGAAAATAAGATGGCATTGCAGCGAGCACTAGAACAGCACTTCAATGTAAAAAACATGGTATGGTAGCGGATGAAGTACACAGCGATGAATAACAATGCATAAGATATTCGAAGCATGATGTCCAAATTAAGCAGATGGCATTGCAATAGAGTAGAATGACAAGACTTGAATTTGAAAACATGTTATCATGAATGGAATAGGTATCTGAAAAACAGGAAGGCATAACATATTTACATGCATGATCAACATGCTAAGCACATGGCATTGCAACAGAGTAGATACACTCCGGGACATTATATGCATGTTGTACCCATATCACAGGCCAAGTTAGAGCAAGGACCTTGTGGGGTGAAGAGGATTCATCATCTTTACGCAAGTCTTCAAGAACTGCCTTTACATGTTCCATCATATTGGGTATCATTGACATCAAGTTTATTGGCCTTTACATTGCTCGGTGAGGTTCTTGTGGATATATCAGTGTGTGCAATTATATCGACATGCATGGAAGACAACTAGTAGTTAGATTTATGTAATGAGTGCACAGAGGAGGCGACATAAATAGTAGGACTGGGGTTAACTAGCAGCAACAGGTCTCATAAACTAAAGGGAGAACACAGATGAAAGCTACAGAATATGTATCGTTTGTACTCGAGATTAACTAGATGTCGCACAAAAGTATTAAAGAACAACATAGGAAATACTAGAAGTGGTATAATACTATAATCACCAGCCTGTGGGATAGCATTGGCTGATGGATGATAACTATGGAACAGTGTTACCTAAAGAACAAGTATCTTAGCTGGACTATGGAACAGCGTTAACTCCTGATTAAGACCCGTAAGAGATCAGCATGAATATACAGTGAAATGTGATGATCTATTTTCCATGCTTAGATGAATAACAAAGCCATAAATGTTGCACACAAGTAAGATGAGGGTACAACCTATCGGGCTGCCATCCATAGGAGTGAGCATCATGTCTTTGACTTGTCGATGGCCTGCAGTTGTTGTGGCTGTGCATGTCGGCACGCGCATTCGATGCGAGGAACTGTTGAGTGGGGACTATAGCTCCCTTCGGTGTATGCTTCCTTGTTGGACCAGCTGTGGTGAGTCGGAAGGCGGTGTGTCGAAGATGCAGATAACGATAATGTTAAGAACGACATATCTCTTTGATCTGAAGAAATACACTAAGAGATCAACAACAAGGTATGAGAGTGGTCACACGTCTATTGACTGAAGACTAAATTGGGGTCACACGATTTTATTTTATTTTGATACTGTCCGATCTACGCCGGATGGTTGGCCGTCTTGTGCCTCCCGGCTGACACTATTCGGAATCTTCCTCGAAGAGCCAGCGACCAACGGCAGAGCAGCCTGCCTCCGCCGTCCGTGGCCTGCCAAAACCCGCTCCCGCCCCCCGCCTTGCTGCCGTGGTTGTGCCGCCCCGGGGCCAATCCACAAAGACTCCCCGTCATCCAGATCCGGCGGTGGCAGTACCTTCAACCCACGCAACTCTAAAAGATAGCCATCCAAGCGCTGCTTCCAAGGCGAACTTGTGGCCCCGCACCCTTACGTTAGACACCAGCCAACCGGCAGCCTAGGAGCTCCGCCGCCTCGAGGGGTGCTGCTTCCCGTTGCAAATCGATTGGCCCAGAATAAAAATTCAGACAACTGACGCCTAAATAAAGTGATTTGAGATGAGGGTATGACCTATCTGGCGGCATGGTGAAGTAGGCAGGTCCAGCTGCCGAGTCGGTGAGGCCGGCGCGGTTGCGGTGGCGACGATGGCGAGGAAAGAGCGATGTCGCGACGGTCGACGGCTTCTGACGAAGCAGCGCCAGACTCTAGACGGATCTGAAGTTGGAGCCGCTCGGCGCCGTGAACAACGGCGGGGTGAATCGGCTCGATGCAGTTCACGCGGCCGTCGTTGAGGCAGCACCAGAAGACGGAGTAAGAGGCACACGGCCCGATGCACGACGACAAATGGACAGCGTCTCGGCATTAGGGAGGAGGGCGGTGTGAAATTGGTGCGGTGGGGGTGCCATGGAGGTGGGGCTGAGGTTTGCGGCTCGGGAGAAGGGAGCTTCCGGGAGAAGGTGATTTGGCGCCCACGAGGTATGAATGGGGGTGGGGGGGGATTGGGAGGAGTGGAACCATGTCTTACTGGACGCATTTGTCTGAAATGTGAGGGGGAGTTACAGTTCTACCCTTGCCTATAGGCTTCTCGGGCTTGGGTCTGTGTACTGAGGGTCAAGGATAGTAGAGTAACTTTGCTTCTCCCCAAATAGTGTGCGGGAGCGAGGAGGGCGAGGAGGGCGTGTTTTGAACTAGTGGGCGCGAGCAATTTCGGGCGAGGAGAGCGTGTTTTGAAATAGTGGGCGCGAGCTATTTCGGGTGAGGAGAGCGTGTTTTCCCGACCATGGTTTATGAATTATTCGGCACATGTTATTTCGACCGAGGAGAAGGCGCGCTTGGATGAAGTTATGAACCTACCCTCGATGTACAACGGGCCAATTGATGCGTGCCCCACATATGACGGTAATTTCGCGTCTCCCATTTATTTGCTCGGGCGAATTCCACCGAGCAGAGAGGACGTTTAACGGTTCGTTCAAATTTTGGGAGAACGAGCATCCACCTCTACCTTACCAAGTCGATTCGGATCAAATTTTGAAATATTAGCTTGCCACTTCTTTTTTAGATGGAGAGATGATGCTCGAGAGTAATGTGTTTTTACATGCTCGTTGCTAGCGATTTACTATATGACAAATAGTTGACCCACTCAAAAACGCGAATCAAATCCAAAATGAAATATCTCGATTCAATGAAATAGCTCGTTCAGTAGGTCAAAATAGTGAACTAAATCCAAAATTGAACACCTCAATAGAGTAGCATGTTGTACAATATTATAGTACTCCATGAACATGTTGAAAGTCAAATTAATGAACTTGTTTGATATACGCATATATCCATTCATGTGTGGATTACAGACAACATGTTCTCCAATTTAAATATTTGAATGCAAGTTTATATCGAAACATGGTTTATATCAGTCTTTGATGCATAAAACGCGACCTCCCCCTCTCCCGGACTCATGTTCTCTCTCTCTCTCTCTCGCCGACCATCTTCAATTCTGTCGCACGCATCCGACACAAAAACCTTGTTGGTCCCTCTCCCTTTCTCTCCATCTCTCTCTCTCTCTCTCTCTCTCTCTCTCTCTCTCTCTCTCTCTTTGTGTGTGTGTGTGTGGGGGGTTCTTTCTAGTTCGCATGCATATATACACCATCTATAGGTATCTCTCGCACACTATGTATGATACTCTAGCTAGTCCAAGCTAGATATCTTGGGTGCACTCATCGTACGCACACAGATTACTTGGCTCTTTGCATGTAACTCTTTCACGCACCACTATGTCGTCTCAGAGCTCTTCCCCCCCTCTCTCAAACTCTCCATCCACCTGGGTCACACATACACATGCATATCTCACTCGCACTCGATAGGCCCATCTAAAACTCTATCTCTCCCCCTCGTTCTCTCTCCATCTCACACGCGCACACACACAATCTCATGCCCAGCTAGCCAAGTATGATGGTCTCTCACTCAATTGTAGGCACACGCAGTCCCCCCTATATGTATATGACTAGCTAATCTTAGTCTCCATCACAAACATGTGCATGGTCTATCTCGATTTCTCTCGGGGCATCTTTCTATCGCGCACGCACTCCCTCGATCTCCCACCCATATAGTCCCCTCACGATCTCGACGGGATCTCTCTATCACAAACACACCCTCTCTCCCTCCCCATGCGTCCATGCCATCCATGTGTCCCTCTCGACCTTTGTTCCTTGTTGGCCACACCTCTATTGGACATGTGCTACAGGGGTGTCTCTCTCCGTTGCAAACAATCACACACTAGCTATCTTAGTGTATCTCCTCGCCTCGCTTTTCCATCTCGGAGATGCATGCGTGATATGTTCGCATAAGAAACGGAAAAACACACACTCTCTCTCTCTCTCTAATTTATCGTTTGTTGTCACTTTCTCTTTCACACACATACTCTTTTTGCACACTTACTCATTCTCCTTCACACGCACTTGATCTGTCTTGACTGAGGCAGTCTCATCGGTCCATAGCTTACAGATTTATTGAAAAGTCAAACATCACAAAGTTTGACCATGTACGTGGAGAAAAAGAATTACATCTAGTACGACAAACATATACCATTAGATTCACCATGAGATGTAGTTTTGTATGATGTATCTTTGGTATTGTAGATATAAATAACATTTGCGTAAACCTGATCAAAGTTTCCAAAGTTTGACTTCTAAAAATTTACATGCCTTTGCATTATCGGCGGATGGAATATCTCTTTCCCCTCTCAGCTATCTCGACGCACCACTCAGCCTTATTGGGGCTCCTCAATCTCTCTCAAACTTTATTGGTCAGTTTGGTTCGTGACTGACCCTCATGCCTTGATGGCGGTCTTCGCTGGTGTGGACGTAAGATGTAAAATATTTCTGCTGGCAGGGCTTGTGTGGTTTCAAGCGTTTGGTTCATGCTTGGGCCAGCAAAGCATCAACGTCCCATCAATCAATCCATGCATCAATTATTTAATGCTAATATCCATCCATGTTTCTATTAGCCTCGTGGCCACACGACCGAGCACAACCAGCGTTCAAATCGGTCGCTGGGCGGGCTACTGCGATTGTCCGGAGTTCAGCCGAGCTAATTAAAGTGCAAGGAACCCAGCGTAGCAACCAAACAAGTGTGCATGAAATCCAGCCACAACCCTGTGCCAGGCAAAAGATGCTCGGGGACGCAAGCCAAACCGGCCTTATATCTCCCTGGTTCACACATACACATGTCTCGCTCGCGCTATACATATAGACCCATCCAACACTCTCCGCCCTTGTCTCTCTCCATGTGACACGCACCCCCCTAAGTACCATAATCCCTCAATCCATCATAGGCGCAAGCACTCCCCCCCCCCTCGATCCTAAGTATGATTATCTCTTACTAGCCATCAGGAACACACATATTGTCTCCTTCCATCCATACGTCTATCTTGGTATCTCTCGGGGCATCTTCTATCGCGCACACACCTTGTCACTCGATCTCCCACCCATGTAGTCCCATTACGATCTCCAGGAGATCTCTCTATGACAAACATACACTCTCTCCTCCCCATGTCTGCATTTTCTTCGTACATCTCTCTCGACCTCTCTCCCTTGTTTGTCAGACCCCTCTTGGCCACGTGCTAGGGGTCTTGCTCTCTCGGTTCCAAACAACCACACACTATCTCCTCACATTGCCTCCATTGTCGAAGATGCATGTGTGATATGTTTGCATAAGACACGCACGCTTTTTCTCTACTTTTATCGTGTGTTGTCCATGTCTCTTTCACACACGCACACACACTTTTTTCACTCTCTCTCTCTCTCTCTCTCTCTCTCTCTCTCTCTTGTTAGGGACTCTGTCACGTCCATAAGCATATGGATGTTTTGAAAAGTCAAACCTCAGAAAAGTTTGACCAGGTATATGTGGCGAAAAACATTTACATCTGGAACAGTCATTAGATTCATCACAACATGTACTTACTTCATACTATCATTTATCTTTGGTATTGTAGATATAAGTAATTTCTTTATAAACTTGGTCAAAGTTTCAAAAGTTTGACTTAAAAAAATGTTGGAACTACATTATCGAACGGAGGGAGTAGCTCTTTCTCTCTCTCTCTGCTATCTCTCACGGGCCTCCCCTCTCACTCGAACTCTCTATACCGACGGATTATACGCCACCGTGTCAGCAGATAGCTCAGTATATTGTTTAGTTGACCGTCAACCAATCCACATGCTGCCTTGTCAGCTCGTGTTCTGTATCTTCGTGTGCTGGCCCATGTGGCAGTGGGTGAAAATAAGTAAACTAGAGGCCCATCTGACACGCGGTGAAGTAAACAAAGTTGAAACCACTCGGGGTAGCACCCCGCACGCTAGTAAATTGAGGGCACATTGAGGACAAACTTCTTGTGCGGGAAGAATACACTCGCGCACAATTCACCACTGCACGACGGCATGCACAGAAGGATGCACTCGCGCACACCCAGCACACAACACACACCAGCACACGTGTACACCGGCGTTGCCGCCGGTTGAGATGGACGGCGAGGCAGCCAACAAGCGGAGCCGACTCGAGCCAAAACCGCATCCGGCGAGCCTGGACTTCATCAGCAGCCTCCCCGACGACACGCTGCTCTTCATCATCGGCCTCCTCCCCACCAAATCTGCCGTGCGGACCGCCCTCCTCTCCCGGCGGTGGCGCCCCCTCTGGCGCTGCGTCCCCCTCAACCTCACCGTCGACAGCTCCCTCTGCGACGGGGATTACAAACGCATGGCCGCAGTCTCCAAGATCCTTTCATCGCACCCTGGGCCAGCCAAACGCCTTGACATCCGCATGTTCAGTACCAACTGCAAGGTCCAACCCAAGTTCGACGAGTGGTTCTTATCCCCCGCCCTAGATCAGCTCGAGGAGCTCAGCTTTGAAGCTGGACGATGTCGCTCTCTGCCGCCGTCCGTGCTCCGCCTCACGCCAACGCTGCGCGGCGCCAGCTTCAGCTCCTGCTATCTTCCCCAGATTAATGTCGCGCCCGCTCTTCTTCTCCCTCAACTCAAGCAGCTCGACCTCTTCGACGTTGTCATCTCGAAGAAGGCTATGGAGCACCTGCTCCGCAGCTGTACTGCGCTTGAGTACCTTCGTCTTGAGCAGATCCACGGGTTCATTAGCCTCCACATCGCCTCGACGAATCTCCGTTGGATTTATGTGTCTTGCTGGCCCCGCAACAAAACATCAATTGGGAAGACGTCACTCCAGCTGTTCCACGTTATGGTCATTGAGAATGCGCCTTTCCTTGAGAGGTTGCTTGTATCGGATCTAGAAGGTCCAGCAAAAATCAGGGTCATTGACGCTACGAAATTGACAGCGTTGGTGTACTAAATCGCCAAATTCTCCGAACTCTTTATTGGATCCGTAATCGTTCGGTACAACACTCATCTTCTTCTCCGTCTTCTTGAAATTCACATTTTTAAATTTCTTCTTGATGTATTTACGACCGTCTTCCAGAAAATGATTCCCACAAGCTTGACCCAGTCCATGCGCACAGTGAAGATCTTAGCACTAAAATCTATCGGCCCCTGGATCAAGTTGTTGGATTCCTTACATGCTTTCCGTGCACGGAGAAGCTACTCATCAAGGTGAAACTTCTTTCCTATAAGTAAACGGTAATCACAACGTAGATCAATTTTTTTCGTAATTTTCCCAAATTACGATGACAAGTGTAGTGTTCAAAACTGCATCTACGAACTGCACCGAAAGAAATGTTTTTAGTATTTTTTCTCACGTGATCACCTGCATCGTTTTTATGCTGTACTACTATAGTAGCCTAGGCTAGTCATAATGGAAAGTAACTTATGGTTACCCTAAGAGAAAGTACTACCTCCGTCCTGGTTTACTCTTCCAATTTTATAGTATCAAAATTTGACCATAGATTTAACTGACAAAATATTAATGCATGTCACTAAGAACTATATCATTGGATTCGTATTTGAACATAATTTCAAATGGTGTAATTTTTAGTGACATGCATTGGCATTTTCTTAGGTAAATCTATGGTCAAAATTTTATACTAAATATGAGGTAGTATTACAAAAGTGGGCTATGTAGGCCAAAACATGTGCCAAATTCACTTGTGATGCATTTGGCATCGATGCCCCTCCATTGCTCACCTGGTGTCCCAATCTGGATCACCTACTTTGCTCCGGTGCCAAATTAACTCACGCAATGAAAAAACACTGTGTGGGAGAGAGAGAGGACTGAGGCAATAAAAAACACTTCTTTGGGAGAGTGAGAGGCTGGTGTAGTTGGTTTGATTGATTTGTTTATACATGTGGGTCTGTGTGCACAGCGGTGCCAACTCTCTCACATCGCGAGAGGGGTGCCAAAATCTTTTTGATTTGACATCGATGCGTGTTATGTGGCATACTTTTGCGAAATATGGCATTGGCCACATAGTGGAAGGCAACAAATGCCCAAGCTCTTCACGTGCTCCTAGTTAAATGAGAGGAAACAGAGAGAGAGAGAGAGAGAGAGAGAGAGAGAGAGAGAGAGAGAGAGAGAGAGAGAGTGAAAAAATATCACTAGCCAGCCAACCCTATCGTATGAGTGAATGATATTGGGACCTCTTGATGACACGACAATCTTATGCAGCCAACTGCTCTAATATGTTCTCTTATTTTGCAGATAAAAAAAGACCTGAAAGTGAAAAATGTGCTGCACTATAACAATCTCATCGAATGCCTTGATCTCCATCTTACAGAAATTGATTTGATCGACTACAGAGGAAGCACATCTGAGATTAAATTGGCCAGGTTCTTTGTTCGGAGGCAAGTGTGCTCAAGGTAATGAGGTTTGGCATTCTCTGGCGCAACAATGAATGGCGTCTTGATCACCGCAAGCATCTAAGCCTAAATGACAAAGTCTCCTTGAAGCTGAATTTGTTTTGAAACATCAAGTGGCTAGAGACTCAAAAACTTATTTGCCCATTAGTGACTTGTCAGGGTGGTGGATTTTAGTTTGTACGATAATGTGCATCCACCTAAAGTAACGAAAGTTCTTACGTAAACTTCCTAGTAATTCCCTCTTCGTAGGTGCAGCATTACTCCTAACATTTGTAATATCAGTTTGAAACTTGTAATATTGCCGTGTCCTATTCCTGCGTTTTCAAAATCCTGCGAATAAAACAGGTCCTATGTTGGTGATGATGGTGTGCCTCCCATCTTTCACCAATAGCCGTCGGATCTAGATCTGACGCATACAAACCAAGCTTCTCCATTTTTGCAAAAAGATGCCCGCACTTGTTCCCTATTTACAAACAACTCCTTGTCTCTCACAATCAGCCTCATATCCTCCCCACCACATCTAGGAGTAGAAGGCCGTGGAAAAACCTGGCGCGATGGCCGCTGCCGGAGCCATCCACCCCCAATCTTGGTGTTTCGTGCAATGCACGGGCATCTACGCACGGGAAATTATGTCAAACAGGGCTAGTTGTAAGCAGGATAGCTCTACAGCCATGATGATAGTGACTGCAGACGGTGAGGCTGACTATGGTATACCGAACACGGCGCCTATACTCAGGTGTCATCTCCGGCGCAGGGTCTTGTCACTTCACTGTGAGGAGCAGCACGTAATAATTTGACCAACGGGTAGTACAGTGCTAGTACTCCTACTACTACATTGGTAGTACTACTAATAGTACTAGTAGCACCACCGTCTGGATTTAGGAGTACTACCACGTCCATCTGGATTTTAGTATTTGACTAGCAATATCTAGTAATGCATGTCACCAAAAATGTACTACTCCCTCTGTAAATAAATACATGGTGTTTTATTCCTATCGTGAGAGAACTTAATGTTTTTTGCTAACTAGAGTACTAATAGGATTACATGCAATGAACTAAACACTGCATGCCATGTTTGGTAGTCTCAAGTCATTGAAAGCATGCACGGCCCACATCTCTCATTGGTTGATATGTCACGAAATAAGAAACAAGGAGGGAGTTAATGCACCGTGCCTAAGTATTTTGGGATTATTTGGTTTTCGTAAGGTGACTTACACAACATTTTTGTTTACATGCATTAACATTTTATTAGTTAAATCAAAGGTCAAAACTTGGCGCAAAATGCAAAGGGGACGAATAAACCAGTAAACATCAAACTTCTCTCGTTTGGCCCCAACTAGAGGTCCGGTGAGATGACTATCTTGCACCGCACGAGAGGGGACGCAGCTTCATTGACTTACGGCAACTGCCTTTGGGTGAATGACACGTGGCCCCAGGGGGTGGCTGGCCCACCTATCATACAACCAAAGGCAGGTGCAGTAGAGGGCCGAGGAGTAGTACGAAATTCTACACACCTACGCACGCTAACCAAGGGCTGAGTGATCACTCAAATCGCAAGATCAGTTGACTAGAAGCTATGCTAGACCCATGCAGGCGATGAGCGCGAGCATTAGCCGGCTGTGCCAGATGGTCCACGACGCCGGCCTGCGGCCCGGCAGGTAGTATTGCTTGAGTCCGCCAGGGCGAGGGGCTGCTTGGACGACAGCTTCGTCTCCTTGTTCAACGAGGTCCTCGTCGGTTTCCTCGACAAGTTCACCGTCGTCAAGAAGCTTGCGGACGACTTTGACATAAGCCTCCAGCTGACGCGCCCAGGCTCTGCGATGCCCGCCACCCTCAACGGCCACTATGGTAACAACCTCTTCGACGCACTGGTGGCCCTGCGACTGCTCGCCGTCGCGCCGGAGAATGTCCACCTCGAGGTCGCGCTCGCCGCCCAGCGCCTGGCGCAGCAAGACACCATCGACATAATCACCCATGTCTACGCGCAAATCGTCCACAAGGACTACTACATGCAAGAGGAGGACGATAGGACGCTGGCCTTCTTGGAGCGCAGGCAACCTTGGGCGGCTTTGCTCGAAGCACGTTGAGCTCGCCGCCAACGCCGCTGCTCCTCACACGTCGGTTGGTGACCCGGCGCACTAGGGCGTGAGGATGTCGTTGAACGTTGATGGATCCGTATGTATTTTTATCCTTCCGTAAAATCCATGTAGTAGTATATGATACTACAATAATTATCTTACCTTTCGCATCAACTTCATAATTTTCGTACGTACTCCATGCATGAGCGGCGCGAGAACCAAACTTCTCATTACTCTAGGCAAAATCGTTATTTTCTATCTATCGGTCGCGCCATGGAGCAGAACCAAATTTTACAAATTACGAGTTCAAAAGGAAAAGCACTCGTGTTCGCGTCGCACCACCACACGGTTGGTCGCACGCCGCTCAAGCGAGGAATGCGTGCGGTGTTGCATTTTCACTTACAAGTGGGACTGCAGTTGAGCAAACCGACTATCGGCAAACCCCACCCGCCCACCGCGATGGCTGAGAAAACAGGAGGGAGAAGAGATGGCTGTAGCATGGACTCCAAGAAAATTGGTGTCGGATGGGACTCGTGTGGGTGGCGTGTGCCGTCTTGCTAGAGCGTGAATGCTAGTTATGGCCCATGCCACCCCACTATATCGAGCCTATATCAAGGTACGAGAACAAATTTCCTGCAGTCCGTGCTCAGCCCTCCTCTATCTCTCTTCTCAGCCAGCCAATGGACGCGCTGAGCCCATCGTCTGCTTGCTCACATGCCCCACATGTCGGTGAAAATGCAAGAGGACCCACTGAACCTGCACATCTTTCACCTCGGCGTCTTTGGTGATAAAAACAAATCAATAAAGATCTTGGTGGCGCTTTTGGAGTTACTCAAGAGTAGTAAGATTCTATTTACAGTTTAACCCAAGATGCACATCTCGTGGCTTCAACTACCACTCTATTTTCTTTCATGACACGACCTGGATGCTGGATGTCCCACGTGTCGGAAAAAGGAGGAAAAACCCAACCAAATCTTTGGTTCTGCTCTCGGATTAGACTAGTTTTGCTAACTTAAAAAATTTATTGTGTACTCCCTCCGTTCCAAAATACTATACTTCCATTTGTCCAAAAATGGATGTACCTATATACTAAGACATGTCTAGATACATATATATTTTGACAAATAGAAGGCATGTATTGTGCAACGGAGGGAGTAGAATGGATGTACCTATATACTAAGACATGTCTAGATACATATATATTTTGACAAATAGAAGGCATGTATTGTGTAACGGAGGAAGTAGACTGGATGCAAGTTTTTGTATTGGGAAGAAGAGTACATCCATATATTGATAGAGCGCAATTTAGTAGATGTTCTATCACTTTTAGCTAGTATAGAATAGAGGCTAGACATGAGACTAGATGCGAGGAAGCAACGTCTACTTCTTTACACTCGAAGAAGAAAGAAGCATGCAAGATCGAGCCTCCGCAGATGAACAATGAATGCATCGAGAAGGTACTAATCCAACTTACAGGAGTAGTAAAATGTATTCTTGTGGTTCTTGTTTTCTTTGGTCTTGCTTTTATAGTCAAAATTATCGTTGGAGTTCGTGCAAAACGGAGGTCCGTTTGGGGTCGTGCGTTGGAGTTGGCCTTACAAGTGGGACCACAGTTAAGGAAACCGACTATCGGCAAACCCCCACCTCGCCGCTTGTGCGATGGCTGAAGTTAGAGAAACAGCGAGGTTGAAGAGATTGCTCTCGGACGGACTCCAAGAAATAATATGGTGTCGATGGATGTCGTGGTGGTGGCGTGTGCCGTACTCACGGGCGTGAATGCTTGTTCTGGCCCATGCCACCCTACTACTCCTACTACTTACTCCTACTATATAGTATACTACTAGTATCGAGGATTCGAGGTGCTGGTTACGTACAACGAACACATTAACATATGGCTACAGTAAAAACACCCGCCCGACGCGCGAAGCATGTGAAGCTAGTACAAATAGTGTACTACTATTGTTGATTGGCCTCATCCGATAACCTGTTGCAATGCACGTACAATTATGTATTCGAAAAATATTTTTTTGCCTCGTCGCACCACTCACTCAGAGAAGCGACTCGAAAGCCATTCATAAATTTAGTAAGTTTATCACAGGCATATCATTTTATTACATAGAATAGGTCATCAACCCACATCGACAACGAGGATACATTATAAATACTAAAGTTTTCACCACACAACAAATAACAAGCAATGAAATGAACTTCAACTCAACCATTCCTCGGCGTTGGAAACGCTTGCTTTGAACCACAAGTGATTCTCTGGGACGGGCCATGCATTGTCGATCTGGAGACCAACGCAAGACTGATCATCCAGGCTAAAGCGGCCTACTATATCAGTACCAGGGTAGGGAACCACGCAAATGTCCGAGGTATAGACACAGTTGCTTCTCATAAATGTGTCAACAGCGGTTGGATCGCCTTTCACCATCATCGGATAGTTTCGTCCAAGGAAGAGCGAGTTTTCTCCAAGACTATCAACTTTGTGCCAGGGAGAAGGAGTTGGCGCTAGCACACTAGTATCCATCCTGAATACCATGCAACGGGTGTTGGAATAGGTCCGGAGAGTGCGACCATGGGAGACTACACCGCTTCCTTAGCAATAACATCATCAAGGGTTGTATACACACAAGAAGAGGTGATCCATCGAATTAGTTGCCAGCGCCACAGAGTATATCGGCGCTGCTCGTCCTCATGTTCGTGATCATCACCATCGTCATCTCCCCCTTGGTTATAAAAATCTTCAAGTATAGGTGGTGGGATGTCCACAGGACCTTGGAAACACAAGAAGAAGGTTAATTGGTAAAGGGAAACTTGCTAACCCGCATGCATGTGGATGAAACAATTATAATTACGGTGGAAGACAAACGTACCGAAACAACGAGGATGCCATGCAAAAACAGTGCCACGAGTGGTGGCAGCAAACACAAGGCCCTCTTATTGAATTGCATCACAGTACTCATCAGTGTACAGAAACTGATTTTTGAGCAATATCCATCGAGTGAAACCATCAAGGACGGCAACAAGCTTGTCGAAGATAGCAACAACATCATAGTTTTTGTAATTCCAAGAGCGGTTGGGAACTCGACAAATTGCTATCTTCCGTAGATGACAGTCACCATGATCGTATTTGAACGTACGTAGATCATCTGTGTGCTCAACCTCAGGGCACTCGGAGATTTTTGGAAGTGGAATCCGCTGACGAGTTTACACATTCACAAGTTCCCACTTGCAATTGTACCCAATATAAACAACCCAATCTCCATTTGCGCCAGCCCAGGACTTACCCTTAAGCGATGGCATCTTGACATCACACGTATCATTATCAAGCGGCATCAACTTGCACAAGGCGAGGTCTTCGTCGTCGCTTCGCCAAATGAAAGCGTGGTCATGGCGAAGAAGATAGGGGAGATCAAACCGCTCCTGGACCCTTGGGTTCCTTGCAATGATGTTATTAGTTGAGTCGAGAATGGGCTTGAACGAACATGCCATGCTAGCCGAGGTGATGACGTCGCACCGATCAATGAGTTCCTCCACCACGTCATCTTTCAGATCGGGGCAAGAATAACGGGGTCGTTTCCGGCCTGTTCCCGCCATGGAGAAGACGATCGAACAATGGCAGAAGAAAGGGTGAAGGGCTGAAGGAAAATGGAGGAGGGAGAGGAAGAGCGTGCGACAGCAGTTCCAAATCGAGAGGGAAAGGCGAAGAGTCGGTGGACGGTTGCGAGTTTGCCACGGTTCACGAAGAGGCGCCCCGGCCTACACGTTCGTTCGAAAATACTCCTACTACTCGCCGTCGTCTCACTGATATGTTGGAACGGGACCACATGTCAATGAAACATGGTGTGTAATTTCTCGTGCAAAATGCGATCCGGCCGCGTTGGCCCGAGGTGCCGCATTAGTTATCGACCTTTATTTTTTTAATGGTGTGCCGATCAGTTTTGAAGCACGACTAACTGGTACTGTACGCAAATAAAATATAAACTACTCTACCACTACCCCACCTCCAGTACTAGTAGTATAAAAAGATATATAGGCTGGAGCTTCAGTGCTTTCTTGCTAAGGGCTGCCCACTTGCTTCTCACACTACCAGCCTCTCTCCAGATCTAAAAAAGACGGGCCCTCTCTCCTCCTCACCGGTGGTCACAGATCCGCGGGGAAGAGAAAGGGCGTGCAGCGTTGGCCGACTAGTCGTCGGTGGCGAGGTCACGATGCGGCGACAAGGCCGTCCTCTCGGACCTAAGCGCCCGCTGGATGGCCTCCGTCCCCAAGCTCGCTGCCGTAGTGTGTCTTGGGGGGCGGCGACCACGAGCGAAGCCACTTCCCGCCAACCCTCGGTATGCTACCTCTTTTGAGCCATAACCTTGTTCTATTGCCCCATCTGCTACGTCGTTGCATGTGGATCTTTTTCCACTCCACCATCTTCCCAATTTGCTATCCTCTACTCTGGTGGCCACGTGAGCGAAAACCATAATTTGCACTATTAAAGGAAACCCTACTTCATGCGAGACTAATCCATGTGCGGGTTGAATAAGGAAAGGAAGGAGGCTGTCTTGTCCAAGAGAGTAGGCATTGAACCGCATCTAGGTTGAAAAGGGAAAATCAGTAGCTAAGGAGCGAGTCTCGTGTCTCTTGGTTGAAGAAGGGTAGAAAGGCATGACAACGCAATAGAGAATGATCAGGTCGATCGGTTTGTTGTCCTCGCATAGGAAAAAGGTGGCTAAAGAGAACAAAAATGGGACCATAATCCACATATGCTGCCTGGATATTTGTTACTCTGGGCAACCATACCTCCCTCACCACTCTGCGTCCGTGAAGGTACATCGTCTTGGTGCGCCCCTTGTCGAATGGGCCTCCCATGCTCTTATTGCCACTTTTTTTTGTTAGTATAACGCCAGCGATCAAGTCAAGCAATGCTCTTTGCTAAAGTGATGCCACATTTAACTAATGCCGCTCTCAGTCTAATGCCACCCATAAATTTAAGCAATGCCATTTAATGTCACTGGATTATTTCAGGGTTAGCTGTTGATTGTGGATGTATTAAAGATTTTTCAGCTAAGGCATTCTAATGTTGTTGCACACCGAGATACCAACGATGAAACTTGTTACTACCTTGATTTTTGCCTTTGTTAATGCTTATAGATTACATACCTCACTTTCATGAGATAAGTTAATTTTTTGTATAGTGTCACCAAAATGCCAAAGCGCTGATGTCATTTTATTTTGGTTAAACTGCATAGACAATTATGAAGACAAGAGGAAAGATCAAGAGTGGGCACCTCCTCCTCCATTTGTTCTCTTGAGGAGGTGCGTATGTTTGTCTCTAATGCATATCGACTACATACGACATCATGATGTAATGTTAAGTCATTTCCTTTTATGCAGTGTCTTTGAATTGTCAAAGCGGTGATGGCATTTTATTTTAGTAGAACTGCACAAAATTTGCTTAAAAGAAGAGGAAAGGTCGGGAATGGCTCACTTTTCGAGAAAAAACTATGTATGCCTTCCTCACATCAGCCATTGTTGCTTTATTTATTCCTTAAAACAGGTGGTTAGAAACAGTCTTGCTACCTTTTCCCATTAAGAAATTGGAATGCTTATATTTGTGAGTCTATGCTTCAACTAGTTCCACTTTTAGAGAATCACACTTTCAATATCTATGCAAACAGGGATGCCCGAATTTAGTGGAACTTCACAAAAAGTCCAACTGGTTCAACATTAGGAGCATGTTTTTTCCTAACCTTTATATCCAATTGGTGGCACTATGATCTATTCATTACGAAGGTACATGGTTTGCTACTATCTTGCTACTATTTTTGTGTTGGGGAGCGAGCAGAAATTCAAAATTTTCCTCGTGTCACCAAGATCTATCTATGGAGAAACCAGCAACGAGGGAAGGAGAGTGCATCTACATACCCTTGTAGATCGCTAAGCGGAAGCGTTCAAGAGAACGGGGTTGAAGGAGTCGTACTCGTCGTGATCCAAATCACCGGAGATCCTAGTGCGAGCAGACGGCACCTCCGCGTTCAACACACGTACAGCCGGTGGCGTCTCCCGCCTTGATCCAGCAATGAGAGAGGAGAGGTTGAGAAGACTCCATCCAGCAGCAGCACAACGGCATGGTGGTGATGGAGGGCGTGGCAATCCCAGCAGGCCGCCAAGCACCAAGGGAGAGGAGGAGGAGGAGAGGCGGGGCTGCACCAAGAGGAGAAGTTCTCATGTGTGTTGGGCAGCCCAAAACCTCAAGTATATATTAGGGGAAAGGGGCTGCGCCCCTTTAGGGTTTCCACCCCAAGGGGTGCGGCCAGCCCTAGATGGGACTTGGGGCGGCTAAGAGGGGAGGAGTGCCTCCCAAGTCAAGTGGAGGCCCTCCCTTAGGGTTTCCCCTTCCCATGCGCATGGGCCTTGGGGGCTGGTGCCCCTGGCCCATTAAGGCTAGGGCGCCCCTACAGCCCATGCTACTGTATTGGACGTGGTGGAACAATTTCGGACCTCCGGACCCCTCAGGAATCCTCCGGAACCTTACGAAGCTTCCGGTACAATACCGAAAAAACCGAAATTTTTAGGAACCCGAACAACAACTTTCCATATATAAATGTTTACCTCCGGACCATTCGGAACTCCTCGTGACGTCAGGGATCTCATCCGGGACTCGAACAACATTCGGTAACCACATACAAACTTCCTTTATAACCCTAGCGTCATCGAACCTTAAGTGTGTAGACCCTACGGGTTCGGGAGACATGTAGACATGACCGAGGCGTTCTCGGTCAATAACCAATAGCGGGATCTGGATACCCATATTGGCTCCCACATGTTCCACGATGATCTCATCGGATGAACCACGATGTCAAGGACTCAATCGATCCGTATACAATTCCCTTTGTCTAGCGGTATTGCACTTGCCGAGATTCGATCGTCGGTATACCGATACCTTGTTCAATCTCGTTACGGCAAGTCTCTTTACTCGTTCCGTAACACATCATCCGTGATCAACCCCTTGGTCACATTGTGCACATTATGATGATGTCCTACCGAGTGGGCCCAGAGATACCTCTCCGTCACACGGAGTGACAAATCCATCTCGATTCGTGCCAACCCAGCAGACACTTTCGGAGATACCGTAGTGCACCTTTATAGTCACCCGATTCGTTGTGACGTTTGGTACACCCAAAGCATTCCTACGGTATCCGGGAGTTGCACAATCTCATGGTCTAAGGAAAATATACTTGACATTAGAAAAGCTTTAGCATACGAACTACGATCTTTGTGCTAGGCTTAGTATTGGGTCTTGTCCATCACATCATTCTCCTAATGATGTGATCCCGTTATCAATGACATCCAATGTCCATGGTCAGGAAACCGTGACCATCTATTGATCAACGAGCTAGTCAACTAGAGGCTTCCTAGGGACATGGTGTTGTCTATGTATCCACACATGTATATGAGTTTCCTATCAATACAATTATAGCATGGATAATAGACGATTATCATGAACAAGGAAATATAATAATAACTAATTTATTATTGCCTCTTGGGCATATTTCCAACAGTCTCCCACTTGCACTAGAGTCAATAATCTAGTTCACATCGTCATGTGATTAACGCTGATAGGTCACATCGCCATGTGACCAACATCCAAAAGTTTATTAGTGTCGTAAACTAGTTCACATCATCATGTGATTAAGACTCAATGAGTTACGGGGTTTGATCATGTTTTGCTTGTGAGAGAGGTTCTAGTCAGCGGTCGAACCTTTCAGATCCGTGTGTGCTTTGCAAATTTCTAGGTCATATTGTAAATGCTGCTTCCACGCTTCACTTGGAGCTATCCCAAATGGTTGCTCCACTATCGTATCCGGTTTGCTACTCGAGTCACTCGGATAGGTGTTAAAGCTTGCATCGGCGTAACCCTTTACGCGAACTCTTTATCACCTCCATAAGCAGAAATATTTCCTTATTCTTCTAAGGATAATTTTGACCGCTGTCCAATGGCCCGTTCCTCGATCATTCTTGTACCCTTGGTGACTCATGGCAAGGCACACTTCAGTGCGGTACACAAAGCATAGCATACTATAGAGCCTACGTCTGCGAAGCATAGGGGCGACCTTCGTCCTTTCTCTCTTTTCTGCCGTGGTCGAGCTTTAACGCTTAACTTCATACCTTACATCTCAGGCAAGAACTCCTTCTTTGACTGATCCATCTTGAACACCTTCAAGATCATGTCAATGTATGTGCTCATTTGAAAGTATTATTAAGCATTTTGATCTATCCTTATAGATCTCGATGCTCAATGTTCAAGTAGCTTAATCCAGGTTTTCTATTGAAAATCATCTTTCAAATAACCCTATATGCTTTCCATCATTTCTGATCATCAATATGTCAACAACATATACTCATCAGAAATTCTATAGTGCTCCCACTCACTTCTTTGGAAATACAAGTTTCTCATAAACTTTGTATAAACCCAAAATCTTTGATCATCCTATCAAAGTGCATATTCCAACTCGAGATGCTTACTCCGGTCCTTAGAAGGATCATTTGGAGCTAGCATACCTTTAGCATCCTTAGGATCGACAAAACTTTTCGATTGTATCACATACAACCTTTCCTTACGTAAACGGTAAGGAAACTCGTCTTGACATCCATCTGCCAGATTTCATAAATGCAGCTAATGCTAACATGATTCCGACGGACTTAAGCATCGCTACGGATGAGAAAATCTCGCCGTAGTCAACTCCTTGAACTTGTGAAAAACTCTTCGCTACAAGTCGAGCTTCATAGGCGGTGACATTACCATCCACGTCCGTCTTCTTCTTAAAGATCCATTTATTTCAATGGCTTGCCGATCATCGGGCAAGTCCACCAAAATCCATGCTTTGTTATGACACATGGATCCTATCTCGGATTTCATGGCTTCTAACCATTTGTCGAATTTGGGCCCACCATCGCTTCTCCATAGCTCGAGGTTCATTGTTGTCTAGCAACATGACCTTCAAGACAGGATCACCGTACCACTCAAGCGATGCGCATCCTTGTCACCCTCGAGTGCGATAGTGACTTGATCCAAAATTTCATGATCACTATCATAAGCTTCGACTTCAATTGGTGTAGGTGCCACGGAACAACTTCACGTGCCTGCTACACACTTGTTGAAGTGACGGTTCAATAACCTCATCAAGTCTCCACCATCCTCCCACTCAACTTTCCGAGACAAACTTTTCCTCGAGAAAGGACCCGATTCAAGAAACAATCCCTATTGCTTTCGGATCTGAATTAGGAGGTATACCCAACTGTTTTGGGTGTCCTATGAAGATGCATTTTATCCGCTTTGGGTTCGAGCTTATCAACTGAAACTTTTTCACATAAGCGTCGCAGCCCCAAACTTTCAAGAAAGCGACAACTTAGGTTTCTCCAAACGGTGTCGTCTCAACGGAATTACGTGGTGCCCTATTAAAGTGAGTGCGGTTGTCTCTAATGCCTAACCCATGAACGATAGTGGTAATTCGATAAGAGACATCATGGTACGCACCATATCCAATAGGTTGCAACTATGATGTTCAGACACACCATCACACTATGGTTCCAGGCGGTATTAATTGTGAAACAATTTGCACAATATCTTAATTGTGTGCCAAAACTCGTAACTCAGATATTCATCTCTATGATCATATCATAGACATTCTATCCTCTTGTCACGAAGATCTTAAACTTCACTCTGAAATTACTTGAACCATTCAATAATTCAGACTTGTGTTTCATCAAGTAAATATACTCAACATCTACTCGAATCATCTGTGAAGTAAGAACATAACGATATTCACTGCATGCCTCAGCACTCATTGGACTGCACATATCAAAATGTGTTACTTCCAACAAGTTGCTATCTTGTTCCATTTCTTTGAAACCGAGGTTTTCGGTCATCTTGCCCATGTGGTATGTTTTGCATATCTCAAGTGATTCAAAATCAAGTGAGTCCAAGCGATCCATCTGCATGGAGTTTCTTCATGCGTACACACCAATAGACATGGTTCGCATGTCTCAATTTTTTTCAAAGCGAGTGAGTCAAAGATCCATCAACATGGAGCTTCTTCATGCGTTCACACCAATATGACTTACATGGCGAGTGCCACAAGTAAGTGGTACTATCATTACTATCTTATACTTTTGGCATGAAAAATGTGTATCACTACGATCGAGATTCAATAAACCATTTATTTAGGTGCAAGACCATCGAAGGTGTTATTCAAATAAATAGAGTAACCATTATTCTCCTTAAATGAATAACCGTATTACGATAGACATAATCCAATCATGTCTATGCTCAGCGCAAACACCAAATGACAATAATTCTGGTTTAATACTAATCTTGATGGTAGAAGGAGGCGTGCGATGTTTGATCACATCAAAATTGGAAACACTTCCAACACATATCGTCGACTCTCCTTTAGCTAGTCTCCGTTTATTCCGTGGCGCTTTTATTTGAGTTACTAACACTTAGCAACGAACGGTATCTTAATACCACGGTGCTACTAGGAGTACTAGTAAAGTACACATTAACATAATGTATATCAATATACTTCCATCGACCTTATGCGCCTTCTTATCTACCATGTATCTAGGGTAATCCCGCTCCAGTGGTTGTTCCCCTTATCACAGAAGCACTTAGTCTCGGGTTTGGGTTCAACCTTGGGTTTCTTCACTAGACCAACAACTGATTTGCCGTTTCATGAAGTGTCCCTTCTTGCCCTTGCCCTTCTTGAAACTAGTGGTTTCACCAACCATCAACAATTGATGCTCCTTCTTGATTTCTACTTTGCGGTGTGAAACATCGCGAATATCTCAGGATCATCATATCTATCCCACGATATGTTATAGTTCATCACGAAGCTCTAACAGCTTGGTGGAAATGACTTTGGAGAAACATCACTATCTCATCTGGAAGATCAACTCCCACTCCATTCAAGTGATTGTTGTACTCAAGACAATCTGAGCACAAGGTCAACGATTGAGCTCTTCCCCTTAGTTTGTAGGCTAAGAAAATCGTCGGAGGTCTTATACCTCTTGGCGTGAGCACGAGCCTGAAATCCCAATTTCAGCCCTTGAAACATCTCATATGTTCATGACGTTTCAAAACGTCTTTGGTGCCTCTACTCTAAACCATTTAAGCTGAACTATCCGTAGTTATCAAAATGTGTATGTCCGATGTTCGCAACATCTACAAACAACATTTGGGGTTCAGACACCTTGGCGGTGCATTAAGGACATAAGCTTTCTCTCGTCCGCATAATCGCTACTTTCAACTTTCAACTATATTTTCTCTAGGAACATATCTAAGCAGTGGAACTAAAGCGCGAGCTTCGACATAATTTGCAAAAGGTCTTTTGACTATGTTCAAGATAATTAAGTTCATCTTATGAACTCCCACTCGAGATAGACATCCCTCTGGTCATCTAAGTGATTACATGATCCGAGTCAACTAGGCCGTGTCCGATCATCACGTGAGACGGACTAGTCATCATCGGTGAACATCTTCATGTTGATCGTATCTACTATCGACTCATGCTCGACCTTTCGGTCTCGTGTTCGAGGCCATGTGCGTACATGCTAGGCTCGTCAAGTTAACCCTAAGTGTTTCGCGTGTGTAAATCTGTCTTACACCCGTTGTATGTGAACGTAAGAATCCATCACACCCGATCATCACGTGGTGCTTAGAAGCGACGAACTTTAGCAACGGTGCACAGTTAGGGGAGAACACTTCTTGAAATTTTAATGAGGGATCATCTTATTTACTACCGTCGTTCTAAGCAAATAAGATGCATAAACATGATAAACATCACATGCAATCAAATATAGTAGTGACATGATATGGCCAATATCATCTTATTTACCACTGTCCGAATGGGCCTCCCATGCTCTTATTGCCACTTTTTTGCTGTTAGTATAACGCCAGCAGTCAAGTCAAGCAATGCTACTGCTAAAGTGATGCCACATTTAACTAATGCCGCTCTCGGTCTAATGCCACCCATAAATTTAAGCAATGCCATTTAATGTCCTTTGGATTATTTCAGGGTTAGCTGTTGATTGTGGATGTATTAAAGATTTTTCAACTAAGGCATTCTAATGTTGTTGCACTACCGGTATACCAACGATGAAACTTGTTACTACCTTCAGATTTTTGCCTTTGTTAATGCTTATAGATTACATACCTCACTTTCATGAGATAAGTTAATTTTTTGTATAGTGTCACCAAAATGCCAAAGGCTGATGTCATTTTATTTTGGTTAAACTGCATAGACAATTATGAAGACAAGAGGAAAGATCAAGAGTGGGCACCTCCTCCTCCGGCTGTTCTCTTGAGGAGGTCTGTATGTTTGTCTCTAATGCATGTCGACTACATACCTGACATCATGATGTAATGTTAAGTCATTTCCTTTTATGCAGTGTCCTTTGAATTGTCAAGGCGGTGATGGCATTTTATTTTAGTAGAACTGCACAAAATTTGCTTAAAAGAAGAGGAAAGGTCAGGAATGGCTCACTTTTCCAGAAAAAACTATGTATGCCTTCCTCACATCAGCCGCTGTTGCTTTATTTATTCCTTAAAACAGGTGGTTAGAAACAGTCTTGCTACCTTTTCCCATTAAGAAATTGGAATGCTTATATTTGTGAGTCTATGCTTCAACTAGTTCCACTTTTAGAGAATCACACTTTCAATATCTATGCAAACAGGGATGCCCGAATTTAGTGGAACTTCACAAAAAGTCCAACTGGTTCAACATTAGGAGCATGTTTTTTCCTAACCTTTATATCCAATTGGTGGCACTATGATCTATTCATTACGAAGGTACATGGTTTGCTACTATCTTGCTACTATTTTTGTGTTGGGGAACGTAGCAGAAATTCAAAATTTTCCTACGTGTCACCAAGATCTATCTATGGAGAAACCAGCAACGAGGGGAAGGAGAGTGCATCTACATACCCTTGTAGATCGCTAAGCGGAAGCGTTCAAGAGAACGGGGTTGAAGGAGTCGACTCGTCGTGATCCAAATCACGGAGATCCTAGTGCGAGCAGACGGCACCTCGCGTTCAACACACGTACAGCCCGGTGGCGTCTCACGCCTTGATCCAGCAAGGAGAGAGGGAGAGGTTGAGGAAGACTCCATCCAGCAGCAGCACAACGGCATGGTGGTGATGGAGGGCGTGGCAATCTGCAGGCTTCGCCAAGCACCAAGGAGAGGAGGAGGAGGAGAGGCAGGCTGCACCAAGAGGAGAAGTTCTCATGTGTGTTGGGCAGCCCAAAACCTCAAGTATATATTAGGGAAAGGGGCTGCGCCCCTTTAGGGTTTCCACCCCAAGGGGTGCGGCCAGCCCTAGATGGGACTTGGGGCGGCCAGAGGGGAGGAGTGCCTCCCAAGTCAAGTGGAGGCCCTCCCTTAGGGTTTCCCCTTCCCATGCGCATGGGCCTTGGGGGCTGGTGCCCCTGGCCCATTAAGGCTAGGGCGCCCCTACAGCCCATGCTACTGTATTGGACGTGGTGGAACAATTTCCGGACCTCCGGACCCCTCCGAATCCTCCGGAACCTTGGAAGCTTCGGTACAATACCGAAAAAACCGAAATTTTTCGGAACCGAACAACAACTTTCCATATATAAATGTTTACCTCCGGACCATTCCGGAACTCCTCGTGATGTCCGGGATCTCATCCGGACTCGAACAACATTCGGTAACCACATACAAACTTCCTTTATAACCCTAAGCGTCATCGAACCTTAAGTGTGTAGACCCTACGGGTTCGGGAGACATGTAGACATGACCGAGGCGTTCTCCGGTCAATAACCAATAGCGGGATCTGGATACCCATATTGGCTCCACATGTTCCACGATGATCTCATCGGATGAACCACGATGTCAAGGACTCAATCGATCCGTATACAATTCCCTTTGTCTAGCGGTATTGCACTTGCCCGAGATTCGATCGTCGGTATACCGATACCTTGTTCAATCTCGTTACCGGCAAGTCTCTTTACTCGTTCCGTAACACATCATCCGTGATCAACCCCTTGGTCACATTGTGCACATATGATGATGTCCTACCGAGTGGGCCAGAGATACCTCTCCGTCACACGGAGTGACAAATCCGATCTCGATTCGTGCCAACCCAGCAGACACTTTCGGAGATACCGTAGTGCACCTTTATAGTCACCCGATTCGTTGTGACGTTTGGTACACCAAAGCATTCCTACGGTATCCGGAGTTGCACAATCTCATGGTCTAAGGAAAATATACTTGACATTAGAAAAGCTTTAGCATCTGAACTACGATCTTTGTGCTAGGCTTAGTATTGGGTCTTGTCCATCACATCATTCTCCTAATGATGTGATCCGTTATCAATGACATCCAATGTCCATGGTGGGAAACCGTGACCATCTATTGATCAACGAGCTAGTCAACTAGAGGCTTCCTAGGGACATGGTGTTGTCTATGTATCCACACATGTATATGAGTTTCCTATCAATACAATTATAGCATGGATAATAGACGATTATCATGAACAAGGAAATATAATAATAACTAATTTATTATTGCCTCTTGGGCATATTTCCAACATTTTGTATGGTCATTAGATAGTAATACTAGTGGTTTGCATGTGAATTTATTGGCAGGGTGGACCTACATTGGAGGTGCAGGACAGGATTCAATGATTGGATGCTCAATTTCGGTTGTATCGATTTCATCTCTTCCATCACCGCGAACATGGATATCCTTGGTCTGATGAAGAATAGGCGCTATATTTCTGCTCTGAACCAGCAAATCAATTGAGTATGAAATTGTCGAGGCAAAACATAAGCATGTCAGTTGTCCAAAGGCGAGAACATAGCGGATGCTAAGCGGAAGAGACATGTTTAAACCAAAAATACAAGGTGTGGTATATGTTTACTAGCTGCTTGATATTTGTGCGAGCAGAGATGTCGCCCGTTGCTATTGGCAAACAAACAAAGTGCCCGCAATTTTGGTTGAACTGCACAAGATAATAGTATAGTCCTTGCATGCGGTGCCATTTGAAAATAGACATGAAAGATTGGATAGTCACTTCATGGACTGCGAGAAAAGTAATCTTGTACTATTTATTGGCCAACACTAGGTGCTTCATTGCTTTGGTGCGATTAGACAATGGGCATCATTTTGCCTAAGTTAAAGTTTGTAGTCCGAAAATAGTCTCGAAGTGTGATCGAGAGAAGACCAAATCATATTGCAGTGCATGTTCCTCCATCATGTCTGGTTCATTCTCATGGTTCCTGCTGTTGGTGAAACCACTTACGTTTGCAAGAGGAATTGTAGACTTCACAAACAAATTTGTCTTTCGATCTGTCTTGAATGTTGGCCAATAGAAGCATCCATGTTAGTAGGAAGAACAGATGTTTTTCTAGATCTTTGCTTTTGGAGCTACATATTTGTATATGATCGTGAGTCATTGAGATGCATTACCATGTTGATCTTATGTATGGGAATCGTACTAGTTAGTTTTAGTTTGACGCAAGATCCAAAGTGGCTGATCTTTGCTACGGAGCTACATATTTGTATATGATCGTGAATCATTGAGATGCATTATGATTACTTATTTCTGTTCGCTCGGTGTTTACAAATTCTTGATTGATCACTAGCTAGCCTACAAATGCGCTCTGGCGGTATTATTTGCGATGCAAGATGCGAAGTGGCAGTTTTTGAATAAAATGCCTACCTCTGAAGAAACTGACAAGCTACACTATCGATCCTACACGGATAAAAATGCCTACCTCTGAAGAAACTGACAAGCTACACTATCGATCCTACACGGATAAATAGCGAATCAAGCACGTACTACCTCCTTTCCGGTTTGCAGGGCTCAATTCAAGAAACGACCTACTCGATCCTACACGAATAAATAGCGGATCACGCATGTACTAGTACCTCCTTTCCGGTTTGCAGGGCTTAATTCAAACCTCTCACCAACCAAGGTACTCCCTCCGTCCGGGTTTACTAGTCCCGTGAGCAAAGCAGCAAGACCAAGGCATGGCAATAATTAACGGCATGCACAAGTTTAAGCCTAATAAATTCCAGCGATTTAAGTGGCTGCATGCGTGCCCTCGGCATGCAGAAGTTTAAGCCTAATTAATTCCAGCGATTTAAGTGGCTGCATGCTGCTTCACGTACTGCCTGCGAGCGATTCTGAGTGCCTGCATGCAGCCGGCCGTAATTAAGGCAGCTAGCTGATGCGAAAAAAGATACGCTTTAAATCTGTGGAATCATTATTGATAAGGAGGGAGATGATTTGAGTGCACTCGTTTGACCGCCATGCCGGCGTCCGACCCAGACGGGACGGGGCGGCACGATCATAATTTCAATTTCTCTAGTTTTCCACGGCAAGTGTGGCGCTAAGCCATTATGCATTGAATTCGATGACCGTCGCGCTACCTTCCGCCTATAAGTAGTGTTTCCGGCCTTCTCGGGTGCCACCATGACCCAACTTCGCCATATCCTCATAAGCCCCCACCGGCGGACGTCGCTTCGCCATATACGCCATGCCCCGCCCGTCTGCGGTGGCGGCGCGGAGGCGGTCACCGCCGGAACTAGTGTTCGGTTTTCACGAAAAGCGACGGAGGAGGAGGCATTCTATCTGTCTTTAGATGGCAATGCGGAGATCGAGGAGTTGTTGGAGCGCGACCGCATGGCGGAGGAGCAGGAGTTGTTGGAGCGCGACCGCCTGGCGGAGGAGCAGCGTATCACCGATTTGCGCCGCCAGCGGGACATGGAGCAACAGCGCACCGGCGCTCTGAGTCGCGGCGAGCGCGCCAGAATGGGCCGACTACATGGAGGCCGGCGCCCGGCAAATAGCCCTGGAGGCTGTCAAGCATGCACGCGTTCGCGACGCCGATTTTTACTACCAGCTCGTCAAGTGGGTTTCCCGCTTGGAAGCTGAAACTTAAGTGGACCACGCCGGCATGGAAAGGGCCAACGCGCGCGAGCAACGCGCCCTATCGCACCTCTGGCAAGTCCGAGGCGAGGCGGAGGACGCCGGTGCCGGCGTTTAGCATGGACAGCCGATGGCGGCCGACATCGTCTAGTTAGCTAAGAGTAAGTTAGTACTTGTATGCTACTAGAGTGTTAGTGGGAGTAGATAGTTCACTTGGCTATGATGGTTGTCAATGTGGAAGTGTAGTGCTCTATATGTGGATCAGACCTGTTACTTTGCTCTGAATGTTGAACTTCCCGTTTGAACGTATGGAATGGGTTGTTATTTTTTTAAATGGGTTGTATTTGTCCTCCACGGTTTAGAGGCTGACTTGTGGGCCTAGCAAGTTGACGCGTACACAATCAGGAGATGATTGTACGTGGAGAGGATGACAACGAGGGATCCGCCAAGGTCATGGCGATGCACGCAAGCAAGTGCCTCCTTATTTCAAGCCAATAAAAAATGGCTCCTCCTAGTGGATTCGACATCTGGGTCCCATGTCATTGTCAGCGTAGTCAATAAGCGAGAGAATTACTGTGGCGGTGACACGAGGGACCCACAGCTCGCCCGATTATTTTTGTTTTGGGTTAATTTGATAAATGCCACTCCAAATCTGGTGTATCCGAGAAATGCCACTGCAATTTCCAAACTTTGAAAAATGCCATTTCATGCCATTTCTAGTGGCATTTTTCGAAGTCTGGAGTGGCGTTTTTCAAAGTTTGCAAACTACAGTGGCGTTTTTCAAAGTTTGCAAAAATTTTAGTGGCATTTTTCAAAGTTTGGAAATTGTAGTGGCATTTTTATGAATCGCCATAATTGGAGTGGCATTTATCTAATTTGTTTTTTAGATGGAAGCAGGGTGTCAACTGGGCTGTGCGGGACACTCTGGCCTGTCTAGACAGCCTTTTCTTTTATGTTTACCACAGACCAGCCTAGTAGTTTTTTTTTTCTTTCTGAAAATGGCTAGCCCAGTTTTTTTGTGATTTGTCAAGTAAGTCGCTTTATCAGGCCTGTTGGGCTGCAAATCTTTCAAGACGAGGAGAGTGGCCTATCAGTAATGAGAAATGGGCTGTACATTTTTAAAACACATCAAACTGGCAATTATTTTCAAATATCTTTTTTTCATTTCGAGATTTTAAATTGCATTGATTTTTATGCGTGGACAATTTATTGGATTTTATATTGATATACATTTATTTTTAAAATCAGTCTGAATGTGACTCAAAATTTCGGGATTAAAAACAGTTCAGACCGCACCGACATATGCAAAATTTCGTATAATTTTTTAACCGTGGCCACAATATGGGCTGTAATGCTAACATAAAGAATATGGGCTCCAAAAACAACCCGTAAGAATTAGCAAATGGGCTGTAAATTATTTGAAATAATGGCAGATGGGTTGTATGCTGTTTTCCACAGATTTAAGGATTTCCACAGATGGCCTGTATACTATTGGATGTCCATCCAACGGCCGTCGTGCTTCTTCAATTTCTGCTCTTCCTGCTCCAGCCGCTCAAACAAGCGCCGGCGGGACTGCCTGCTCCCTCCTCCCCGCGGCCGGCTGTGCTGCCGCACAGGCCTCACCGTCCCACCGTACTCCCATCGCTGGCCTAGCCATCCCTCTACTCACCCACACCTGCTGTTATTCTCCGGCGATGGCAGACGAACCAGTAAACCCTCGTATAGTCGTACTCCCCTCCGCGTGGGAAACAAAAACAACGGCCGAGTCTTCCCTGCCTCCGTGTCGTTCCCTTCTGAGGCCTCGCCGTCGTCCACCGCCTAGGTGCTCTCGGCATGGCGTGGTCAGCGTGGTCAACGACCGACATGCATCTGAAGTGGACTGTACGTGGAGAGGCTGACAGTTGGGTCCACGGCCGCACGCAAGGAAATGCCTCCTTATTACGCGCAAAATAATGATTTCCTCCACCTGTCATCTGGGACCCACCGAAACGGCCTCTGTATTTCGCGAAAAAAACGTTATCGCCGCTGACAGCTCGGACCCACCAGCTATATCTTCGCACGCAAGGAAGTGCCTCCTTATTACGCACAAAAAAATGAATACTCCCCCTGTTAGCTGGGACCCGGTATAGTGGGCCTACTAAGTTGACGGGGACGAAGGTCTTTTTCAACTTAGTCAATATGCACGATTCTAGCTCGACTGACCGTACGATGTCCATCCAACGGTCGTAGTGCATCTTCAACCTCTGGTCTTCTTGCTCCAGCCGCCCAAACTAGCGCCGGTCGTGCCGCCTGCTCATGCCTCCCGTGGCCGGATGTGCTGCCGTGGAGGCCTCACCGCCCCCATACTACTCCCACCGCTGGCCAGGCCATCCCTCCACTCCACTCACCCCCACCCCCTGTTATTCTGCGGCGACGGCAGCGCGCCGAACCAGTGAACCCTTGTACTCCTCTCCGCGTGGGCATCCAATGCCGCGTCTTCCCCGGCTCCGCGTCATCCCCTTCCTAGGCCTCGCCGTCGTCCACCACCGTGGTGCTGTCGGCGCGCCGTGGTCAATGTGGTCAACGACCGAATTCCATCGGAAGAATACTGTACGTGGAGAGGCTGACAGCTGGGTCCACGGCAGCCGCAAGGAAGTGCCTCCTAATTACGCGGAAATTAATTATTCCTCCACCTGACAGCAGGGACCCACCAGACGCCCACCAGTATATCGCGAAAAAAATGTTTGCCCCTGACTGCTGGGACCCACCCGACGGGCCACCGTATTTCGCGAAAAAACGTTCCCCCTGCTGTCAGCTCGGACCCACCGGAAGTGCCTCCTTATTATGCACAAAGAAATGAATACCCCCTGCTAGCTGGGACCCACCTTGGTGGGAGGCTGACTTGTGGGCCTACTAACTTGACGGGGACGGAGGGCTTTGTCAACTTAGTCAATATGCACGATTCTAGCTCCAGTGACCGTACGATGTCCATCCAACGGCCGTAGTGCTTCTTCAACCTCTGGTCTTCTTGCTCCAGCCGCCCAAACCGGCGCCGATCGTGCCTCGTGCTCCTGCCTCCCGTGGCTGGCTGCGATGCGGTGGAGGCCTCACCGCCCCCTACTACTCCCACCGCTGGCCAGGCCATCCCTCAACTCACCCACACCCCTGTTATTCCGCGGCGACGGCAGCCTCACACCGCAGCCAAACCAGTGAACCCTCGTACTCCTCTCCGCGTGGGCTTCCACTGCTGCGTCTTCCCCGGCTCCACGTCGTCCCTTCCTAGGCCTCGCTGTCGTCCACCGCCATGGTGGTCTCGGCGCGGCGTGGTCAACATGGTCAAGGAACGGCTTCCATCGGCCGTGGACTGCACGTGGAGAGGCTGACAACTGGGTCCACGACGGCAGCAAGGAAGTGCCTCCTTATTACACGGAAAATAATGATTCCTCCACCTGACAGCGGGGACCCACCGGACGGGCCACCGTATTTCGTGAAAAAAACGTTTCCCCCTGACTGCTGGGACCCACTAGCTACACCTTCGCACGCAAGGAAGTGCGTCCGAAAAGAAAACAAAACGAATCGCCCTCTGACTGCTGGGACCCACCAGCTACATCTTCGCACGCAAGGAAGTGCCTGACAGTCAGGACCCACCTGGTGAAGCATACGTGGCGTTGTCATTCTGGTCGCGACGATGTGCGTACATATATCTTGGTCGATGTGTAGCGCGCGCGTCGTAGTAGAGGCGCGCACATAGCATGTACACGCGTCGTCGGCGGCGTGGTGCAAGAAAGAAAATCTGCCACGTATGTGTACATCTGGCGGGTCTCGAATGCCTACTCACGCATACACGCCGGGGCTCGTGTACATGGCTGGGTCGGAACGGAGAAACAGCGTCGTCGTCGTGTTCATGGGGAGCAGCAGAATGCGTCGTGTTCATGGGGAGGCAGCGGAATGCGTCGTGTTCATGGGGAAACAGCGGAATGCGTCATGTTCATGGGGAGGCAATGGAATGCGTGGTCGTGTTCACGGGAGGCTTGGGACGGAACAGGCGATGAAGCGAGGCTGGCGTACCGCGAAGCGGAGAAGCGGCCTTGTGTTCGACCGCCACGTTCAAGCGGGATCCTATTCGCCGGGAGGGGTGCGGCGTCCGCAAAGCGGAGGAACGGACCTCCCTACGGTCAAAGCGGGGTCTTGTTGATCGGGAGGGTGTGGCGTACCGCAAAGCGGAGAAGCAGACTTGTGTTGGGCGCCACGGTCGAAAACGGGGTCCTGTTCGCCGGGAGGGTGTGGCATACCGCAAAACGGGACTCCACGGGATACTGTTCATCTCCACCGTCGACCCCGTCTAGCATCCACGAGCTACTGTTCATCCACCGTCGACCTCCTCCAGCCTCCACGGGTTCCTGTTCATCCAGCCTCCACCGCGCGCTACTCCACCGGCTACTGTTCAACCACCCCTCCACCGTCTACTGTTTATCCAGCCCTCCACACCACGAGGTCCTGTTCAACCACCCCTCCACGGGCACCCCTCCATCGTCTACTGTTCATCCAGCCCTCCACGGGGTGGTCCTGTTCATCCAGCCCTCCACGGGGTCCTGTTCATCCAGCCCCAACCGGCTTGATCGATCGGGGTCTTGTTCATCTAGAGGCAACACCACGGGGTCCTGTTCATCCACACCCACCGAACTGCTGATCAACCCCCCCCCGCCCATAGCGCTCCTTTGTTCTTGTAGAGGCAGCATCGATCGGCTTGATTAGCGGCGATAGCGAAGAATCGCTCGATCGGGTTCGATTAACAGCCATCGATCGATCGCTCGGGTTCGAAGAAGGCATAGCCTGCGGTCTGTCGCTTCGGGTTGATTAGAGCCCAACGCCTCGCTTCGGGTTGATTAGAATAACGCCTACACACGCAGCAGCGTCGTGTCACGAGAAAGCAGCGCATCGCTCGGCCCCGACCTCCCACCGTAACCGGTAACTCCCGAAATTTTCCTCCCCTCGCTTCTACCACGGTTTTTTCCATCATGGGCGGCCCAAAGAATGTCATGCAGCTGCATCTCCGGCCCGCCAGACGAAAAGCCCATTTACGTCATGATTTTTGTCATAGAAGTAGGAGCCCACCACATCTATGATGATCTGGGGTTTTGTCACAATTATCGTCATAGAAGTGTCATATGTATACAGAAAAAAAAATCGTTCGGCCCAAAATGTCACGGATGTGTCTTTTTTTGTAGTGGTAGCTCTTCGTGCATGGCATTTATCCAATCCGGATCTTCCAATGCTTCTTCAACCTTCATAGGTTCAATGCTAGAGATGAATGAATAATGTTCACAAAAATTAGCCAAACGAGTTTTAGAGCGGTGATTCTCCCGGTTTGGATATCATTGAAGATTTGTTCGACAGGATGGTCTCGTGAAACTCTTGCTCTAACTCATGAGAGCTTTTGTTTGGGTCGGGGTGGAACATCTTCTTCATCATCTTGTTCTTCCTCTTGGCCTTCTTCGTTGTTGACGTTGTCGTTCTCTTGTCGAGGTGGAGAAGGAGGTTGATGATGTTCATCTTGGTGTACTTCCTCGTTTTATTCTTCTTGACGTGTCCCACTTATGGATGCCTCCGTGTCAACTCTTGGTTCACCTTGTCGTGAGGTAGAAGCTTCCACTTGGATGGACGAGGTACTCTCCTTCACCTCCGTTGGATGAATCTTGCCAATAGACAAGTCTTGGATTGCTTCCGAATGGTCTTTGTCTCCTACATCAATTGGCAATTTCTCTACTTGCAAGCCGTTAGATTCATCAAACTTCACATCTACCGTCTCTTCAACCTTCCGGGTGAAATTGTTGTAGACACGGTAAGTGTGAGAGTTTGAGCCATAACCGAGTAGGAAACCCTCATGAGATTTAGGAGCAAATTTAGAACGATGATGCTTATCAAGAATGCAACACTTTGAGCCAAATACTCAAAAATATCCAACTTGGGGTTTGTTACTGATGTCTACTACACAACCTTCTTCTTGTAGACATTGTTGGGCCTCCAAGTGCAGAGGTTTGTAGGACAGTAGAAAATTTCCCTCAAGTGGATGACCTAAGGTTTATCAATCCGTGGGAGGCGTAGGATGAAGATGGTCTCTCTCAAGCAACCCTGCAACCAAATAACAAAGAGTCTCTTGTGTCCCCAACACACCCAATACAATGGTAAATTGTATAGGTGCACTAGTTCGGCGAAGAGATGGTGATACAAGTGCAATATGGATGGTAGATATAGGTTTTTGTAAACTGAAAATATAAAACCAGCAAGGTAACTAATGGTAAAAGTGAGCGTAAACGGTATTGCAATGATAGGAAACAAGGCCTAGGGTTCATACTTTCACTAGTGCAAGTTCTCTCAACAATAATAACATAATTGGATCATATAACTATCCCTCAACATGCAACAAAGAGTCACTCCAAAGACACTAATAGCGGAGAACAAACGAAGAGATTATGGTACGGTACGAAACCACCTCAAAGTTATTCTTTCCAATCAATCCATTGGGCTATTCCTATAAGTGTCACAAACAGCCCTAGAGTTCGTACTAGAATAACACCTTAAGACACAAATCAACCAAAACCCTAATGTCACCTAGATACTCCAATGTCACCTCAAGTATCCGTGGGTATGATTATACGATATGCATCACACAATCTCAGATTCATCTATTCAATCCAACACAAAGTACTTCAAAGAGTGCCCAAAGTTTCTACCGGAGAATCACGACGAAAACGTGTGCCAACCCCTATGCATAGGTTCATGGGCGGAACCCGTAAGTTGATCACCAAAACATACATCAAGTGAGTCACGTGATATCCCATTGTCACCACAGATACGCACGGCAAGACATGCATCAAGTGTTCTCAAATCTTTAAAGACTAAATCCGATAAGATTACTTCAAGGGGAAAACTCAATCCATTACAAGAGAGTAGAGGGGGAGAAGAAACATCAGATCCAACTATAATAGCAAAGCTCGCGATACATCAAGATCGTGCCAAATCAAGAACACGAGAGAGATAGATCAAACACATAGCTACTGGTACATACCCTCAGCCCCGAGGGTGAACTACTCCCTCCTCGTCATGGAGAGCGTCGGGATGATGAAGATGGCCACTGGTGAGGGTTCCCCCCTCCGGAAGGGTGCCGGAACAGGGTCTCGATTGGCTTTTGGTGGCTACAGAGGCTTGCGGCGGCGGAACTCCCGATCTATTCTTTGTTCTGGAATTTTTAGGGTACGTAGGTATATATGGGTGCAGGAAGTACGTCGGTGGAGCTTCGGGGGCCCCACGAGGCAGGGGGCGCGCCCTAGAGGGGTGGGCGCGCCCCCACCCTCGTGAGCACCTCCCTTGGCTCCTAACGTGGGGTCCAAGTCCATCCGGTAGCTTTCCTTCCAAAAATAACTTCTCCAGTTGATTTCGTTCCGTTTCGACTCCGTTTGATATTCCTTTTCTTCGAAACACTGAAATAGGCATAAAACAACAAATCTGGGCTGGGCCTCTGGTTAATAGGTTAGTCCCCAAAATAATATAAAAGTGGATAATAGAGCCCAATATTGTCTAAAATAGTAGATAATATAGCATGGGGCAATCAAAAATTATAGATACGTTGGAGACGTATCAAGCATCCCCAAGCTTAATTCCTGCTCGTCCTCGAGTAGGTAAATGATAAAAAGATAATTTTTGATGTGAATGCTAGTTGGCATAATTTCAATGTAATTCTTCTTAATTGTGGCATGAATATTCAGATCCGAAAGATTCAAGAAAAAATTTCATATTGACATAAAAATAATAATACTTCAAGCATACTAACAAAGCAATTATGTCTTCTCAAAATAACATGGCCAAAGAAAGTTATCCCTACAAAATCATATAGTCTGGCTATGCTCTATCTTCACCACACAAAATATTTAAATCATGCACAACCCCAATGACAAGCCAAGCAATTGTTTCATACTTTTGACATTCTCAAAACTTTTTCAATCTTCACGCGATACATGAGCGTGAGCCATGGATATAGCACTATATGTGGAATAGAATGGTGGTTGTGGAGAAGACAAAAAGAGGGGAAGATAGTCTCACATCAACTAGGCGTATCAACGGGCTATGGAGATGCTCATCAATAGATATCAATGTGAGTGAGTAGGGATTGCCATGCAACGGATGCACTAGAGCTATAAGTATATGAAAGCTCATCAAAAGAAACTAAGTGGGTGTGCATCCAACTCGCTTGCTCATGAAGACCTAGGGCATTTTGAGGAAGCCCATCATTGGAATATACAAGCCAAGTTCTATAATGAAAAATTCCCACTAGTATATGAAAGTGACAAAATGAGAGACTCTCTATCATAAGATCATGGTGCTACTTTGAAGCACAAGTGTGGTAAAAGGATAGTAACATTGTCCCTTCTCTCTTTTTCTCTCATATAATTTTTTTATTTTTTTGTTTGGGCCTTTTCTCTTTTTTTATGGCCTCTTTTTTTCTCTCCTTTATTTATTTATTTTTCGTCCGGAGTCTCATCCTGACTTGTGGGGGAATCGTAGTCTCCATCATCCTTTCCTCACTGGGACAATGCTCTAATAATGATGATCATCACACTTTTATTTACTTACAACTCAAGAATTACAACTCAATACTTAGAACAAGATATGACTCTATATGAATGCCTCCGGCGGTGTACCGGGATGTGCAATGACTCATGAGTGACATGCATGAAAGAATTATGAATGGTGGCTTTGCCGCAAATACGATGCCAACTACATGATCATGCTAAGCAATATGACAATGATGGAGCGTGTCATAATAAACGGAACGGTGGTAAGTTGCATGGCAATATATCTCGAAATGGCTATGGAAATGCCATAATAGGTAGGTATGGTGGCTGTTTTGAGGAAGGTATATGGTGGGTGTATGATACCGGCGAAAGTTGCGCGGTATTAGAGAGGCTAGCAATGGTGGAAGGGTGAGAGTGCGTATAATCCATGGACTCAACATTAGTCATAAAGAACTCATATACTTATTGCAAAAATCTACAAGTTATCAAAGCAAAGTATTACGCGCAAGCTCCTAGGGGGATAGATTGGTAGGAAAAGACCATCGCTCGTCCCCGACCGCCACTCATAAGGAAGACAATCAATAAATAAATCATGCTCCGACTTCATCACATAACGGTTCACCATACGTGCATGCTACGGGAATCGCAAACTTTAACACAAGTATTTCTCAAATTCACAACTACTCAACTAGCATGACTCTAATATCACCATCTTCATATCTCAAAACAATTATCAAGCATCAAACTTTTCTTAGTGTTCAACGCACTCATAAGAATCCTTACAAATCTTGTATGCTTAGCATATTAGGATTATTTAAGCAAATTACCATGCTATTTAAGACTCTCAAAATAATCTAAATGAAGCATGAGAGATCAATAGTTTCTATAAAACAAATCCACCACAGTGCTCTAAAAGATATAAGTGAAGCACTAGAGCAAAAACAAACTACTCCGAAAGATATAAGTGAAGATCAATGAGTAGCCGAATAATTATGCAACTATGTGAAGACTCTCTAA
Source organism: Aegilops longissima (assembly GCA_021605205.1). Lineage (NCBI taxonomy): Eukaryota > Viridiplantae > Streptophyta > Magnoliopsida > Poales > Poaceae > Aegilops > Aegilops longissima. Next base: position 415,551,835 of record CM038676.1, on the reverse strand, counting down.
CATTTAAGAATTTGAGATCTTGATACTTTATTTAAACAGCAAGCAAATCTAAATAAAATAAAATGACGCTCCAAGCAAAACACATATCATGTGGTGAATAAAATATAGCTCAAGTAAAGTTACCGATGAGCGAAGGCGAAAGAGGGGATGCCTTCCGGGGCATCCCCAAGCTTAGACGCTTGGTTATCCTTGAATATTACCTTGGGGTGCCTTGGGCATCCCCAAGCTTAGGCTCTTGCCACTCCTTATTCCATAGTCCATCGAATCTTTACCCAAAACTTGAAAACTTCACAACACAAAACTCAACAGAAAACTTGTAAGCTCCATTAGCGAAAGAAAACAAACACCACTTCATGGTACTGTAATGAACTCATTATTTATTTATATTGGTGTTAAACCTACTGTATTCCAACTTCTCTATGGTTTATAAACTATTCTACTAGCCATAGAGTCATCAAAATAAGCAAACAACACACGAAAAACAGAATCTGTTAAAAACAGAACAATCTGTAGTAATCTGTAACTAACGCAAACTTCTGGAACTCCAAAAATTCTAAAATAAATTGGTGGACCTGAGGAATTTGTCTAGTGATCATCTGCAAAAAGAATCAACTAAATAGCACTCTCCAGTAAAAATTTGGGATAATTACATTTATGCCCCTAGTTGTGTCCCACTCGGCTGTTTTACCCCTAATTTCCAAAAGTCACCGCTTCTGTCCAAGTCAATTCGCTCCTCTTATGCTTTTGCCCTTTGACTGTTTGACCGTCAGTTTGAAAACTTCATAACTAATTCATACTAAATCAAAAAATGCAAATAAGATACCAAAATGTTCGGACAAACATCACCAATATGTCAGTGTCATTTGCATTCATGAAAAAAGTGTTTGAAAGTGCCCATCCGAGTTTTAGCTCTTATGCTACCACCATGAATAGTAAAATCCAAAAAAAATTAAAAAATCCAAAAACAATTTTGGTGGCAAAGAATGACAAATGTTTTAAGTGCTTGCCAAGTTTCATCAGAGAATGGCATTAAGTGGGTGCCCTGACAAAAAACAATCAAGACTCCAAAAGCAGTTATTTTTTGCCACGTCTTCCACGAATGTCGTTCCCTGATGAAACTTGGCAAGCACTTAGAACATTTGTCATTCTTTGCCAGCATATTGTTTTTATTTTTTGAATTTTTTTAGATTTTACTATTCATTGTGGTATCAAAAGAGCTAAAACTCGGATGTGCACTTTCCAACACTTTTTTCATGAATGTAAATGACACTAACATATAGGTGATGTTTTTTTTGAACATTTTGGTATCTTATTTGTATTTTTCTAATTTAGTATGAATTAGTTATGAAGTTTTCAAACTGACGGTCAAACGGTCAAAGGGCAAAAGCATAAGAGGAGCAAAGTGACTTGGACAGAACCGGTGACTTTTGGAATTTAGGGGTAAAACAGACGAGTGGGACACAACTAGGGGCATAAATCTAATTATCCCTAAAAAGTTCTAGCTAATCTCGTGAGCGCTAAAGTTTCTGTTTTTTCACAGCATGATCATAAAGACTTCACCCAAGTCTTCCCAAAGGTTCTACTTGGCACAAACACTAGTTAAAACACAAAACCACATCTAAACAGAAGCTAGATGGATTATTTATTCCTAAACAGAACCAAAAAGCAAGAAACTAAAATAAAGTTGGGTTGCCTCCCAACAAGCGCTATTGTTTAATTCCCCTAGCTAGGCATGATGATTTCAATGATGCTCACATAAAAGATAGGAATTGAAACATAAAGAGAGCATCATGAAGAATATGACTAGCACATTTAAGCCTAACCCACTTCCTATGCATTGGGATTTTGTGATCAAATAACTTATGGGAACAATAATCAACTTGCATAGGAAGGTAAAACAAGCATAACTTCAAAACTTTAAGCACATAGAGAGGAAACTTGATATTATTGCAATTCCTAAAAGCATATGTTCCTCCCTCATAATAACTTTCAGTAGCATCATGAATGAATTCAACAATATAACCAGCACCTAAAGCATTCTTTTCATGATCTACTTGCATAGAAATTTTACTACTCTCCACATAAGCAAAATTCTTCTCATGAATAATAGTGGGAGCAAACTCAACAAAATAACTATCATGTGATTGAAAATTAAGATCAAGATGACAAGTTTCATGGTTATCGTTATTCTTTAAAGCATACGTGTCATCACAATAATCATCATAGATAGGAGGCATGCTTTCATCATAGTAAATTTGCTCATCAAAGCTTGGGGGACAAAAAATATCATCTTCATCAAACATAGCTTCCCCAAGCTTGTGGCTTTGCATATCATTAACATCATGGATATTCAAGGAATTCATACTAACAACATTGCAATCATGCTCATCATATAAATATTTAGTGCCAAACATTCTAATGCATTCTTCTTCTAGCAATTGAGCACAATTTTACTTTCCATCATACTCTCGAAAGATATTAAAAAGATGAAGCGTATGAGGAAAACTCAATTCCATTTTTTTGGTAGTTCTCTTTTATAAACTAAACTAGTGCTAAAACAAGAAACAAAAAGATTTGATTGCAAGATCTAAAGATATACCTTCAAGCACTCACCTCCCGACAGCGGCGCGGAAAAGAGCTTGATGTCTACTACACAACCTTCTTCTTGTAGACGTTGTTGGGCCTCCAAGTGCAGAGGTTTGTAGGACAGTAGCAAATTTCCCTCAAGTGGATGACCTAAGGTTTATCAATCCGTGGGAGGCGTAGGATGAAGATGGTCTCTCTCAAGCAACCCTGCAACCAAATAGAAAAGAGTCTCTTGTGTCCCCAACACACCCAATACAATGGTAAATTGTATAGGTGCACTAGTTCGGCGAAGAGATGGTGATACGAGTGCAATATGGATGGTAGATATAGGTTTTTGTAAACTGAAAATCTAAAAACAGCAAGGTAACTAATGGTAAAAGTGAGCGTAAACGGTATTGCAATGATAGGAAACAAGGCCTAGGGTTCATACTTTCACTAGTGCAAGTTCTCTCAACAATAATAACATAATTGGATCATATAACTATCCCTCAACATGCAACAAAGAGTCACTCCAAAGACACTAATAGCGGAGAACAAACAAGAGATTATGGTACGGTACGAAACCACCTCAAAGTTATTCTTTCCAATCAATCCATTGGGCTATTCCTATAAGTGTCACAAGCAGCCCTAGAGTTCGTACTAGAATAACACCTTAAGACGCAAATCAACAAAAACCCTAATGTCACCTAGATACTCCAATGTCACCTCAAGTATCCGTGGGTATGATTATATGATATGCATCACACAATCTCAGATTATCTATTCAATCCAACACAAAGTACTTCAAAGAGTGCCCAAAGTTTCTACCGGAGAATCACGACGAAAACGTGTGCCAACCCCTATGCATAGGTTCATGGGCGGAACCCGCAAGTTGATCACCAAAACATACATCAAGTGAGCCACGTGATATCCCATTGTCACCACAGATACGCACGGCAAGACATACATCAAGTGTTCTCAAATCTTTAAAGACTCAATCCGATAAGATTACTTCAAGGGGAAAACTCAATCCATTACAAGAGAGTAGAGGGGGAGAAGAAACATAAGATCCAACTATAATAGCAAAGCTCGCGATACATCAAAGATCGTGCCAAATGAAGAACACGAGAGAGAGAGAGAGAGATCAAACACATAGCTACTGGTACATACCCTCAGCCCCGAGGGTGAACTACTCCCTCCTCGTCATGGAGAGCGTCGGGATGATGAAGATGGCCACCGGTGAGGGTTCCCCCCTCCGGCAGGGTGCCGGAACAGGGTCCCGATTGACTTTTGGTGGCTACAGAGGCTTGCGGTGGCGAAACTCCCGATCTATTCTCTATTCTGGAAGTTTTAGGGTACGTAGGTATATATGGGTGCAGGAAGTACGTCGGTGGAGCTTCGGGGGCCCCACGAGGCAGGGGGCGCGCCCTAGGGGGTGGGCGCGCCCCACCCTCGTGAGCACCTCCCTTGGCTCCTGACGTGGGGTCCAAGTCCATCCGGTAGCTTTCCTTCCAAAAATAACTTCTCCAGTTGATTTCGTTCCGTTTCGACTCCGTTTGATATTCCTTTTCTTCGAAACACTGAAATAGGCATAAAACAACAAATCTGGGCTGGGCCTCCGGTTAATAGGTTAGTCCCAAAAATAATATAAAAGTGGATAATAAAGCCCAATATTGTCTAAAACAGTACATAATATAGCATGGAGCAATCAAAAATTATAGATATGTAGGAGACGTATCAGTTACCGGTGAGAAGCTCGTATGACGTCTTGTCGAGTAGCTTGTGAAGATATAAGCGATTTGTTGCATGACAAGCTGTCTCAACCGCTTCCGCCCAAAAGTGTTTTGGCGTCTTGTACTCATCAAGCATCGTTTTCGCCCTCTCAATAAGAGTCCGGTTCTTCCTCTCAACAACTCCATTTTGTTGAGGCGTGTATGTAGCTCAGAACTCGTGTGAAATCCCTTCTTCATCAAGAAAGGTATCCACATTTGCGTTCTTAAACTCCGTTCCGTTGTCGCTGCGAACCTTCTTGATCTTCACTTCAAATTGATTTTGGGCCTTCCTAGCGAAGTTTTTGAAGATCTTTTGGACCTGCGATTTATCATCAAGAAAGAACACCCACGTAAATCTTGAAAAATCATCGACTATGACTAGACCAAATGAGTTTCCACCGACACTTTTATAGGCGTTGGTACCAAAGAGATCCATATGAAGTAGCTCGAGCGGTCTTCTCGTGGTCATGATGTTTTTCACAGGGTGGCTTCCTCCAACCTGTTTTCCTGCTTGACAAGCACTGTGATACGTCTCCAACGTATCTATAATTTTTGCTCGCTCCATGCTATATTATCTACTATTTTGGACCATATTGGGCTTTATTTTCCACTTTATATTATTTTTGGGACTAACCTATTAACCGAAGGCCCAGCCAAAATTGTTGTTTTTTGCCTATTTCAGAGTTTCGAAGAAACGGAATATCAAACGGAGTCCAAACAGAACGAAACCTTCGGGAACGTGATTTTCTCACCGAATATGACCCAGGAGACTTGGACCCTACGCCAAGGAAGCTTCGAGGTGGGCACAAGGTAGGGGGGGCGTGCCCCCACCCTTGTGGGGCCCACGAAGCTCCACCGACGTACTTCTTCCTCCTATATATACCTATGTAACCCCAAATGATCAGAGACGGAGCTAAAAACCTAATTCCACCGCCGCAACCTTCTGTACCCACGAGATCCCATCTCGGGGCCTGTTCCGGAGCTCCGCCGGAGAGGGCATCCACCACGGAGGGCTTGTACATCATCATAGCCCCTCCGATGAAGTGTGAGTAGTTTACCTGAGACCTTCGGGTCCATAGTTAGTAGCTAGATGGCTTCTTCTCTCTTTTTGGATCTCAATACAATGTTCTCCCCTCTCTCCTGGGGATCTATTCGATGTAATCTTCTTTTTGCGGATTGTTTGTTGAGACCGATGAATTGTGGGTTTATGATCAAGATTATCTATGAACAATATTTGAATCTTCTCTGAATTCTTTTATGTATGATTGGTTATCTATGCAAGTCTCTTTGAATTATCGGTCTGGTTTGGCCTACTAGATTGGTTTTTCTTGCAATGGGAGAAGTGCTTAGCTTTGGGTTCAATCTTGCGGTGTCCTTTCCCAGTGACAGTAGGGGCAACAAGGCACGTATTGTATTGTTGCCATCGAGGATAACAAGATGGGGTTTTATCATATTGCATGAATTTATCCCTCTACATCATGTCATCTTGCTTAAGGCGTTACTCTGTTTTTAACTTAATACTCTAGATGCATGCTGGATAGCGGTCGATGAGTGGACTAATAGTAGTAGATGCAGGCAGGAGTCGATCTACTTGTCTCGGACATGATGCCTATATACATGATCATACCTAGATATTCTCATAACTATGCTCAATTCTGTCAATTGCTCAACAGTAATTCGTTCACCCACCGTAAAATACTTATGCTCTTGAGAGAAGCCACTAGTGAAATATATGGCCCCTGGGTTTATCTTCATCATATTAATCTTCCATCACTTTATTATTGCCTTTGCTTTTTTACTTTGCTTTTATTTTACTTTGCATCTCTATCACAAAAATACCAAAAATATTATCTATCATCTCTATCAGATCTCACTCTCGTAAGTGACCGTGAAGGGATTGAAAACCCCTTATCGCGTTGGTTGCGAGGAGTTATTTGCTTTGTGCAGGTACAAGGGACTCACGCGTAGCCTCCTACTGGATTGATACCTTGGTTCTCAAAAACCGAGGGAAATACGTACGCTACTTTGCTGCATCATCCTTTCCTCTTCAAGGAAATCCAACGCATTGCTCAAGAGGTAGCAAGAAGAATTTCGGCGCCGTTCTTCGGGAGTCTACGCAAAGTCAACATACCAAGTACCCATCACAATCCCTTATCTCCCGCATTACATTATTTGCCATTTGCCTCTCGTTTTCCTCTCCCCCACTTCACCCTTGCTGTTTTATTCGCCCTCTCTTTTCCATTTGCCTTTTTCTCGCTTGCCTTCTGTTTGCTCGTGTGTTGGATTGCTTGTTTGTCACGATGGCTCAAGATAACACCAAGTTATGTGACTTTACCAATACAGCAATAATGATTTCCTTAGCACTCTGATTTCTCCTCTTACCAATACTGAATCTTGTGAAATCAATGCTGCTTTGTTGAATCTTGTTATGAAAGATCAATTTGCCGGCCTTCCTAGTGAAGATGCTGCTACTCATCTAAATAGCTTCGTTGATTTGTGTGATATGCAAAAGAAGAAAGATATTCATAATGATATTGTTAAATTGAAGCTATTTCCTTTTTCGCTTAGAGATCGTGCTAACGCTTGGTTTTCGTCTTTGCCTAAAAATAGTATTGATTCTTGGAACAAGTGCAAAGATGCTTTTATCTCTAAGTATTTTCCTCCCGCTAAGATCATCTCTCTTAGAAACGATATTATGAATTTTAAGCAACTTGATCATGAACATGTTTCACAAGCTTGGGAGAGAATGAAATTAATGATACGTAATTTCCCCACTCATGGTTTAAATTTGTGGATGATTATACAAAAATTTTATGCCGGATTGAATTTTGCTTCTAGAAATCTTTTGGATTCGGCCGCGGGAGGCACTTTTATGGAAATCACTTTAGGAGATGCTACTAAACTCCTAGATAATATTATGGTTAATTATTCTCAATGGCACACTGAAAGATCTACTAATAAAAAAGTGCATGCGATAGAAGAAATTAATATTTTGAGTGGAAAGATGGATGAACTTATGAAATTATTTGCTACTAAGAGTTTTTCTTTTGATCCTAATGATATGCCTTTGTCTACTTTGATTGAGAATAATAATGAATCTATGGATGTGAATTTTGTTGGTAGGAATAATTTTGGTAACAACGTGTATAGAGGAAACTTTAATCCTAGGCCTTATCCTAGTAATCCTTCTAATAATTATGGAAATTCCTACAACAACTCTTATGGAAATTTTAATAAGATGCCTTCTGAATTTGAGACTAGTGTTAAAGAATTTATGAATTCGCAAAAGAATTTTAATGCTTTGCTTGAAGAGAAATTGCTTAAAGTTGATGATTTGGCTAGGAACGTTGATAGAATTTCTCTTGATGTTGATTCTTTAAAACTTTGATCTATTCCTCCTAAGCATGATATCAATTAGTCTCTCAAATCCATGAGAATTTCCATTGATGAGTGCAAAAGAAAGAACCTCTAGGATCCGTGCTACGAAAGATGCCTTTATTAAAGCGTGTTCTCCCAATTTCTATGAAAATAAATATGAAGATCTAAAAGTTATTGATGTGTCCCCTATTAAATCTTTGTTTTGCAATATGAATCTTGATAATGATGGGATTGAATATTCAAGAATTCGGAGTTTTTAGATCTTGATGCTAAAATTGATAAAAGTGGGAAAACCCTAGATGTTGCTAAACCCACTATTTTGGATTCCAAGGAATTAAATTATGGAAGTTTCTCTTTAATTGATTGTATTTCCTTGTTGCAATCCGTGCTAAATTCTCCTCATGCTTATAGTCAAAATAAAGCTTTTACCGAACATATCGTTGACGCTTCGATGCAATCTTATGAAGAAAACTTGAGTTGAAAGTTTCTATCCCTAGAAAACTTTATGATGAGTGGGAACCTACTATTAAAATTAAAATTAAGGATCATGAGTTTTATGCTTTGTGTGATTTGGGTGCTAGTGTTTCCACTATTCCCAAAACTTTATGTGATTTGCTAGATTTCCGTGATTTCGACGATTGCTCTCTAAACTTGCACCTTGCGGACTACACTATTAAGAAACCTATGGGAAGAATTAATGATGTTCTTATTGTTGCAAATAGGAATTATGTGCCCGTAGATTTTATCGTTCTTGATATAGATTGCAATCCTTCATGCCCTATTATTCTTGGTAGACCTTTCCTTAGAACGGTTGGTGCAATTATTGATATGAAGGAAGGGAATATTAGATTCCAATTTCCATTAAAGAAAGGCATGGAACACTTACCTAGGAAGAAAATAAAATTACCATATGAATCTATCATGAGAGCCACTTATGGATTGCCTACTAAAGATGGCAATACCTAGATCTATCCTTGCTTTTATGCCTAGCTAGGGCGTTAAACGATAGCGCTTGTTGGGAGGCAACCCAATTTTATTTTTAGTTTTTTGCTTTTTGATTCTGTTTAGGAATAAATATTTGATCTAGCCTCTGGTTAGATGTGTTTTTATGTTTTAATTAGTGTTTGTGCCAAGTTAAACCTATAGGATCTTCTTGGATGATAGTTATTTGATCTTGCTGTAATTTCCAGAAACTTTCTGTTCACGAAAACAATTGTTAAAAATCACCAGAACGTGATAAAATACTTATTCCAATTGATTCTGATCAATAAAAAAATTGTCTAGGTCTTCCTATTTTGGTAGATTTTTTGGAGTTACAGAAGTTTGCGTTCGTTACAAATTACTACAGACTGTTCTGTTTTTGACAGATTCTGTTTTTCGTGTGTTGTTTGCTTGTTTTGATGAATCTATGGCTAGTAAAATAGTTTATAAACCATAGATAAGTTGGAATACAGTATGTTTAACACCAATATAAATAAATAATGAGTTCATTACAGTACCTTGAAGTGGTCTTTTGTTTTCTTTCGCTAACGGAGCTCACGAGATTTCTGTTGAGTTTTGTGTTGTGAAGTTTTCAAGTTTTGGGCGAAATCTTTTGATGGATTATGGAACAAGGAGTGGAAAGAGCATAAGATTTGGGATGCCCATGGCACCCCCAAGATAATCTAAGGACACCAAAAATTCAAAGCTTGGGGATGCCCCGGAAGGCATCCCCTCTTTCGTCTACTTCCATCGGTAACTTTACTTGGAGCTATATTTTTATTCACCACATGATATGTGTTTTGCTTGGAGCGTCTTGTATGATTTGAGTCTTTGTTTGTTAGTTTACCACAATCATCCTTTCTGTACACACCTTTTGAGAGAGCCAATTATGATTTGGAATTTGATAGAATACTCTATGTGCTTCACTTATATCTTTTGAGCTATATAGTTTTGCTCTAGTACTTCACTTATATCTTTTAGAGCACGGCGGTGGATTTGTTTTATAGAAACTATTGATCTCTCATGATTCACTTAGATTATTTTGAGAGTCTTAAATAGCATGGTAATTTGCTTAATAATTTTAATATACTTGGTATTTAAGATTTGTAAAACTTTCTTTTGAGTGCGTTGAATACTAAGAAAAGTTTGATGCTTGATAATTGTTTTGAGATATGGAGGTGATAATATCAAAGTCGTGCTAGTTGAGTTGTTGTGAATTTTAGAAATGCTTGTGTTGAAGTTTGCAAGTCCCGTAGCATGCACGTATGGTAAACGTTATGTAACAAATTTGAAACATGAGGTGTTCTTTGATTGTCCTCCTTATGAGTGGCGATCGGGGACGAGCGATGGTCTTTTCCTACCAATCTATCCCCCTAGGAGCATGCGCATAGTGCTTTGGTTTTTGATGGCTTGTAGATTTTTGCAATAAGTATATGAGTTCTTTATGACTAATGTTGAGTCCATGGATTATACGCACTCTCACCCTTCCATCATTGCTAGCCTCTTCGGTACCGTGCATTGCCATTTCTCACATTGAGAGTTGGTGCAAACTTCCGCCGGTGCATCCAAACCCCGTGATATGATACACTCTTTCACACATAAACCTCCTTATATCTTCCTCAAAACAGCCACCATACCTACCTATTATGGAATTTCCATAGCCATTCCGAGATATATTGCCATGCAACTTTCCACCATACCGTTCATCATGACACATTCATCATTGTCATATTGCTTAGCATGATCATGTAGTTGACATAGTATTTGTGGGAAAGCCACCGTTCATAATTGTTTCATACATGTCACTCTTGATTCATTGCATATCCCGGTTCACCACCGGAGGCATTCATATAGAGTCATACTATGTTCTAGTATCGAGTTGTAATCATTGAGTTGTAAATAAATAGAAGTGTGATGATCATCATTTAATAGAGCATTTTCCCAAAAAAAGAAAAGAAAAAGAGAAAGGAAAAAAAAAGAAGTCCCAAAAAAAGAGAAATAAAAGGGGCAATGCTACTATCCTTTCTTTTCCACACTTGTGCTTCAAACTAGCACCATAATCTTCATGATAGAGAGTCTCTTGTTTTGTCACTTTCATATACTAGTGGGAATTTTTCATTATAGAACTTGGCTTGTATATTCCAACAATGGGCCTCCTCAAGTGCCCTAGGTCTTCGTGAGCAAGCAAGTTGGATGCACACCCACTTAGTTTCTTTTGTTGAGCTTTCATACATTTATAGCTCTATTGCATCCGTTGCATGGCAATCCATACTCCTTGCATTAACATCAATCGATGGGCATCTCCATAGCCCATTGATTAGCCTCGTTGATGTGAGATCTTCTCCACATAACCCCTATCATCATACTATATTCCACCCATAGTGCTATATCCATGGCTTACGCTCATGTATTGCGTGAAGGTTTATAAGTTTGAGATTACTAAAGTATGAAACAATTGCTTGGCTTGTCATCGGGGTTGTGCATGATGAGAGCATTCTTATGTGACGAAAATGGAGCATGACTAAACTATATGATTTTGTAGGGATGAAATTTCTTTGGCCATGTTATTTTGAGAAGACATAATTGCTTAGTTAGTATGCTTGAAGTATTATTATTTTTATGTCACTATGAACTTTTGTCTTGAATCTTTCGTATCTGAATATTCATACCACAATTAAGAAGAACTACATTGAAATTATGCCAAGTAGCACTCCGCATAAAAAATTCTTTTTTATCATTTACCTACTCGAGGACGAGCAGGAATTAAGCTTGGGGATGCCTCATACGTCTCCAACGTATCTATAATTTTTTATCGCTCCATGCTATATTATCTACTGTTTTGGACCATATTGGGCTTTATTTTCCACTTTTATAATATTTTTGGGACTTACCTATTAACCGGACGCCCAGCCCAGAATTGCTGTTTTTTTGGCCTATTTCAGAGTTTCGAAGAAACGTAATATCAAACGGTATGAAACCTTCGGGAACGTGATTTTCTCACCGAATATGACCTAGGAGACTTGGACCCTACGCCAAGGAAGCTTCGAGGTGGGGACGAGGTTAGGGGGCGCGCCCTCCCCCCCAGGCGTGCCCCCACCCTCGTGGGGCCCACGAAGCTCCACTGACGTACTTCTTCCTCCTATATATACCTACGTAACCCCAAATGATCAGAGACGGAGCCAAAAACCTAATTCCACCGCCGCAACCTTCTGTACCCACGAGATCCCATCTTGGGGCCTATTCTGGAGCTCCGCCGGAGAGGGCATCCACCATGGAGGGCTTCTACATCATCATAGCCCCTCCGATGAATTGTGAGTAGTTTACCTCAGAACTTCGGGTCCATAGTTAGTAGCTAGATGGCTTCTTCTCTCTTTTTGGATCTCAATACAATGTTCTCCCCTTCTCTCATGGAGATCTATTCGATGTAATCTTCTTTTTGCGGTGTGTTTGTTGAGACCGATGAATTGTGGGTTTATGATCAAGATTATCTATGAACAATATTTGAATCTTCTCTGAATTCTTTTATGTATGATTGGTTATCTTTGCAAGTCTCTTCGAATTATCAGTTTGGTTTGGCCTACTAGATTGGTTTTTCTTGCAATGGGAGAAGTGCTTAGCTTTGGGTTCAATCTTGCGGTGTCCTTTCCCGATGTGATGGGGCAGCAAGGCACGTATTGTATTGTTGCCATCGAGGATAACAAGATGGTGTTTTTATCATATTGCATTAATTTATCCCTCTACATCATGTCATCTTGCTTAAGGCGTTACTCTATTTTTAACTTAATACTCTAGATGCATGCTGGATAGCGGTCGATGAGTGGAGTAATAGTAGAATATGCAGGCAGGAGTCGGTCTACTTGTCTCGGACGTGATGCCTATATACATGATCATACCTAGATATTCTCATAACTATGCTCAATTCTGTCAATTGCTCAACAGTAATTCGTTCACCCACCGTAAAATACTTATGCTCTTGAGAGAAGCCACTAGTGAAATCTATGGCCCCCGGGTCTATCTTCATCATATTAATCTTCCATCACTTTATTATTGCCTTTGCTTTTTTACTTTCCTTTTATTTTACTTTGCATCTTTATCACAAAAATACCCAAAAAATTATCTATCATCTCTATCAGATCTCACTCTCGTAAGTGACCGTGAAAGGATTGACAACCCCTTATCGCGTTCGTTGCGAGGAGTTATTTGCTTTGTACAGGTACGAGGGACTCGCGCGTAGCCTCCTACTGGATTGATACCTTGGTTCTCAAAAACTGAGGGAAATACTTACGCTACTTTGCTGCATCATCCTTTCCTCTTCAAAGAAATCCAACGCAATGCTCAAGAGGTAGCACACTGCACAATCTATCCTTGTCAAATATAATATCTTTCACTCCAAGGATATGATCACCTTTAATAAGCTTATCAAGATTTCGCATGCCCACATGACCTAACCTTCTATTCCACAACCAGCCTTCAGAAGATTTAGTAATTAAGCAAGTTCTAGGTTGAGCCCTTTTAGTGAAATGAACAATATATAGATCACCTCTACGTATACCGCTAAATACCATTTTATGATTATCTCTATGAAACACTTGGCAATCTACTTCATTAAATAGGACATTGAAACCAAAGTCAGCAAGTCTAGATACGGAAAGTAAATTATAGCCAAGAGATTCAACGAGCATAACATTTTGTATGGAGCTACAGTGTGAGATGGCCACCTTACCAAGGCCAACCACCTTACCCTTTGAGTTATCACCAAAGGTGACATACTTTCGAGGGCCGTTGTTTTCAGCAAGCTCACGAAACATATCCTTGTCTCCGCTCATGTGATCGGTACATCCACTATCAAGAACTCATTCCTTTCCTCCAGCCATGTAGCCATGAAGATTAGCCATAAGACCAAAGTGTCTCATAGACTCATCGAGATCAAAGTCACTATCATCATCCTCATCATAGTAGCCATGTTCAACATCATCTTGTGATTGATCAATTCCTAGAGAGAGTGATTCATTAGATATATGATCTTGACAATGTTCATCTTTATGAATTCTAATGGCTTCGGAGATGATATTGCTAATGATTCCAACATCTCATTTGACACGCATGAGGTTACTAAGCTCAAATAGAAAATCACCAAACTTACGATCATTGGAATTCATCTTACTCAAAGCAATAGACTTATGAAGAATCTCATCTAAGTTTTGCAAGGAATAGTTTGGAAATCATTCCTCAAGAAATCTCCATATAGTGTAGGCACAAGCAAGAGTAGGCAAGCAACCAATTTTTTTTAAGGCAAAACTCTAGTAATAATATTGACAGTTCTAAGGTTGTGAATCATGTCAATAGACTCATCAAGGGTAGGATGCAAAGGATCAACAGGGGGTGCACAAGGGCTAGTAATGTACTTGTTCAAGTGATATTAATTAAAAATCTCAAGCATCTCATTTTTCCACTCATGAAAGAACTCTCCATCAAGTATAGGCACTCTACGTCTAAGACTCCCTAACGTAGACTCATCCATCTTCCTCCAATGGTGATTAAACCAAAGCAATGGAGACCAAAGCTCTAATACCAATTGAAACGATCGAGAAGAGGTGTCTAGAGTGGGGGTGATTAGACCCTCAACAAAAAAGTAGCAGTTTTTAAGTTCTTCAAGTTAAGGTGGAGTTTTAGCACAAGTTTAACATACACAATACATTTCAAGCAAGCATGGCAAGAGTATATGAGCAGCGGAAAGTAAAGCATGCAATTTGCAAGAAAGTAAAGGGGTGGGATTGGAGTGTGCAAACGCAATTGGGGACACAAAGATTTTTGGCATGGTTTCGATAGGTGGTGCTATCGTACATCCACGTTGGTGGAGACTTCAACCCACGAAGGGTAATGGTTGCGCGAGTTCACGGAGGGCTCCACCCATGAAGGGTCCACGAAGAAGCAACCTTGTCTATCCCACCATGGCCATCACCCATGAAGGACTTGCCTCACTTGGGTATATCTTCACGAAGTAGGCGATCTCCTTGCCCTTACAAACTCCTTGGTTCAACTCCACAATCTTGACGGAGGCTCCCAAGTGACACCTAACCAATCTAGGAGACACCACTCTCCAAAAGGTAATAGATGGTGTGTTGATGATGAACTCCTTGCTCTTGTGCTTCAAATGATAGTCTCCCCAACACTCAACTCTCTCTCATAGATTTGGATTTGGTGGAAAGATGATTTGAGTGGAAAGCAAGTTGGGGAAGGCTAGAGATCAAGATTCTTGTGGTTGGATTGGAATATCTTGGTCTCAACACATGAGTAGGTGGTTCTCTCTTAGAAAATGAATGCTGGAAGTGTAGGCACATTCTGATGGCTTTCTCCTTGAATGGAGGATGGGTGGAGGGGTATATATAGCCTCCACACAAAATCTAGCCGTTACACACAATTTACCAAACTCGGTGGGACCGAATCGAGAAACTCGGTCAGACCGATTTGGTTCAAAATGTGAACATTAGAGTTTTTGGTGGGACCGATATGATCAACTCGGTGGGACTGATGTGCTAGGGTTAGGGTAAAACCTCAAATCGGTTTGATCAATTACACAAACTCGGTGAGACCGATTTTGATGATGAGAAAAATAGAGAGTTGGTCAAGCAAACTTGGTGGGACCGATTTGCATATCTCGGTGAGACCGAAATTATAGCAACAGGCAACAGAGAGTTTGTAAGCCCATCTCGGTGAGACCGAGATCCCATCGGTGAGATCGAACTGATTAGGGTTTCTGGCAGTGGCTATGTTAGATGAACTCGGTGGTGCCGGATAGATCAAATCGGTGGGGCCGAGTTTGACTTTAGGTTTTGGGGCATATGTGGAAATGGGAAAGTGGTTGAGGGCTTTGGATCATGTCACTAAGCACTTTGAGCAAGCAAGCCATTAAGCAACACATCATCCCCTTTTAATAGTATTTGCTTTCCTATGGACTCAATGTGATCTTGGATCACTAAAATAGAAAATTTAGAGTCTTGAGTTTTTGCCAATCCTTGTCCTTAGCTTCATGAAGGGGTTCCACATCCTCTTATCCATGCCACTTCACTATTGAACTCATCTAAAATATACTAGATGAAAATATTAGTCAACAAGAGATATGTTGACATTAATTACCAAAATCACCCAGGGAGCACCTGTGCTTTCAAATATGGCATGGGGGCTACTAATGTTAGACCATATATATTCACAAGCAATTCAAAGTGAACTCTAATATTAATTCCACGTGCAAAACAGATTCTCAAGAGATAATGTGACAGGGGGTTATTAACTTACATCAAACAAAGTTTCATAAGAGTTTTATAACGCGATAAACATCCAGATGAGAAACAACAAGTGTTTGTAAACTCAACAAAGAACCAAATCAAAGACCCAACCCTGGCTATTGATTCCCGCACATGTAACTCTCGATGTCATCCCCCCTATTTGTTAACATGCGACAAGAAGGAACAAGAGAACACGAGGGAAATTTACATGCCCGAAGAAGTAGATGAACCATAATTGCTCGATGAAGAATCATCATCCTGGTTACAATTTGAAGTTACTCTTGATGGAGAATTTCCACCAGCAGCTGCATCTCCTGCAACATGTTCTCCGGAAATGGTAGGATCTGTTGGTCCTGCAGGGCGATCTTCTTCAACATTTTCTTTTGCTTCATGATGGAATTCCGGGGAAGTTTCGTTAGATTCATAAAGAGTGTCATCTTCTTCAACAAACAACAAATCAGTTGGCGTGGACTTGGCCGGAAGAGGAGTATATATATACTTGCGATCCATCTCAAAAGCATCAACGTAGTCATAATTCTTCAAAATACCAGCTGCTGTGAGTTGATCCTTAGTGAAAAACTTCTAAAGAAGAAACCATGATCGATGCTTATCCTCCTTTAGAACAAGGAGTGTTTATCGAGTAGTGTTTGCAACATGGTTCAGCTCAGCAGCCACATGATCTTTTTTACTTTCGGTCCAGACGCATGTGCTTATCAAGAGTTTGCTAAGTGTGAACACAAATTTCATACAACAAAGGACTTTCTTCCCTTGGAATTCTGATTGTTTTCATGTTTATCGGCTCTGGTTTAGCAACCTTTTTCTTATGGGGCTCAGCGATAGATTTGCCCTCGTCGTTATCCTTCATGACTTGAACAGTATTACGAACTGGTGGTATGAAGTATTTTGGACCATCATGATAAATATACCTCTTGCCTTGAGCCATATTTATCAGCATTTGTATCCATGATGCATGGAACTTCGGACAACGAGGATATTCAGCTGAACCGACCAGACTGCGAGGAAAAGAGCTTCAATGTCAAATGATTCTCCAGAGGAGATTGCATACAGACTGTTCCCGAGCACTCCTTCAATCTATCGTGGGCGAGATGTGGGCACGAGAGTATTGCAAAAGATATGAAAGAATGTTGCATTGTCAACTGTCAAATCTTTTAGATCTAAGTTGTTTGAGACGGTGTCTCCAACCCTAGGACCATCATCACATGTAGTTGTTCATCAAACACATGACATAAATGTTTTCTTTTCTCTCTTCTTCATCATTGAATCGAGGGAAATTCAGCTTTTTCCAGCATCTCTTCGGCAAAGCAAACAATCTATTTGTTTCAGACATCCCTTCAAACACCCAAGTGGTATTGTCATTTGTGACTCCCAAAACATACAGAGTGGCATCGAATTGAAGAATTAGTTCTTTATTCCACCTATGGTTTAAAACCAGGAATCTCTTCAGACGAAGCTCCTTTATCTGGTTGAGGACAAAACTGAAGCAAGGTAATTCCTCCTTTATCCCACCAGGAATGCTCAGATCGACCGTTTTTCTAGATGCAGGCTCGACCAAGTGCAATTTACACTATGGGGAGGATGTGAGTCGCGCTTGATGCAACCTACCAAACGACATGCAGAATATGACCCAAAGCCTGTATACTCTTAAACAGGCTCCATTGAGACGGGCTCCATGTAACCAAACACGTCATAAGTCTGTGTAGAGTTGTATGATTGGTCGATGAAACTTGAGGGAATATTGATTCTACCTTTAGCTTCTAGTAGGGTTCGACACTCTTATTTATCCAAAATGCTACAACTGACCCCTTGTTATCAGAGGTGTCCAAATCCTAAGTGGCGGTGATCCGGACTTCCGCAAAGCCCTAGTGCCCTTCCGATTTGCAGGGAAATGAACATTTGGACTGCTCCGCGGACTGATAGGTTATTGCGTTGGATGACAAAATGAGTCCGGACGGATGCACATGGTTCGAGGGTCAGAGATGCCCTAACATTTTTTACGCAAACATTTGTTACATGATGTAAATCATAAGGACTGAATTAATATTCTACACGAAACTGTAAATCCAATTCGGTATCGCGGTATGTTGGATGCTTTATAATGTCTTGAGGCTCGTTGGTTGATGCTCTCACCGCTCTGCTCCTAGCCTCGCCGCCGGCCACTCCGGCCCCGGCGACCACGCCCTCGGCGGCTGCCACTCCGGCGCCGTTGCCCACCCCTTCGGAGCATGAGCTCCTCCCCCCTCACCGCCGGCCGTGGCCGCGAGCTCCGTTGGATGGACTTGAGCCCATCCCCTTCCCCCGTTAGATATGGCCACCTCGGGGCGCCTCACTCCTACCGGGTTGCGCTCTGCACCGGGCCACTTGCGTCCCCCGAGGTTGGCTCGCTGCCAGCCCTGCGGCCCGGGCTTCGGTCCGAGGTCCATCGTGTCTCCTCCGATGACTCCGCACCCCTGTCGAGGCGCCCTGGGAAGTCCCCCGCGGCCGCAAGCGCTCTCGTCGCCGCTCCCCGCACCGTTGTCACGGCGACCCCACCAATGACCGCCGCCCCCGCTGCCCTGCCGTCCCCAGTGAGTGCCCGCACTACTACAACATGGGCCACCCTCGCTCAGAGTGCCGTCACGCTGCCGCTTCCCAGGCCATGTCGCGCGCTACTGCACCACGCCTCATTCGCCTGCCTCCTCAGCCGAGCCACCCTCCAAGCGGCCCCGCGAGTCCGCTTCGCATTTTGGTTCGCCCCCGTCACAGGCGTCCCCCACCGGCTCCGGCTCGAGCGTCGCCGGCCCAAGCCACCCCGCGTCCTCCAGGTGTCGGGGCCGGCCCTCGACCAGCTCTTCCCCGCCGCCAGGCTCCTCTAGCAATGGCGCCTCCACCACCTCCAACACCACGCCGATTGTCCTCTCTGGCCACCCTGCCCTACGGCCGGCTGCCGCGCTCTGCTACTTGCCCCGCACCACGCGCCTCATCGCCACTGAGTGGGAGCTCGCCGAGCGCGCCCTCCTGGCCACCTTCGCTGGTAGCCGCACGGGTATCTCGCGAGGAGGTGGCGGCCTTGCTGCGTGAAAGGTGCGAGCTTTCCGACGACGAGTTCTCCGTCCACTGCAAGGGACACAATGAGTTCCTGCTCAAGTTCACCTCCTCCGAGGCGCGCGCCAGGGCGGGCCTGCGTCGGCTGCGCTGCCCGCGCTTCCGCCTCATCATCCACCCTTCGAGCCATGCTGCCGGCTGCGACCCCTTCCATCTGTTGTTCCGTGTGAAGGTCGAGATCACCGGGGTCCCTGACCAGGCGTGGCATCGCTCCGCCGTGGAAACCATGCTGATGCCGTTCCTCGACATCGAGCATCTCGACCCTGCCACCCGCGACGGATCCGACATGTCTCGCTTCAGGTTCTCGGCCTGGACTGCCAACCCTGACGCTATCCCCCGCTCCTTCGATCTGTTGCTCCCGGAGCCGGACGTCATCGACGACGGCGCCGACCCTGACCACGCCGAGCGGTTCGCCCGCCGCATGTTGCGCAAGCCCGTCGAGATCTTTGTCGCCCTCTCTGAAGACTACCGCTGCCCGGTGCCTACGCCAACCGCACCATGCCCCCCCCCCCCCGACGGTGACGGTGATGGCGATGGCGGTGTTGGCCGCCCCTCCCCACCCCTCCCCCCAAAGTGGCCGCAGCGACATACGTTCCCCCGACGTTCGTCACGCCACCCCTCCGGCATCGGGGAACGCCGGCCACCATCGCCGCCACCGTGAAACGCGTCCTCCGTTCCGCAGCTGGCATGGCATCCTGGGGGGCCACCCGACAGCGGGGCCCACACCCGCTGTCGGCCCCTCTCCCGCCCATAGGCTTTCCGATACGCGTGTCAGGGACCCACCTGCTTCCCCACCCCAGCCGTCACCTTTGACACGGTCGTCGCGCCAGGACAGCGCTGCGCTGCCCCCCTCGCGAGGCCAGCTGTCACCAATTGGCTTGCACCACCAGCCCTATCCTCGGATCCCCTGCGGGCTCGATCACCCCGCATGTTGATCTACCCGACAGGGCTGCGCCCGCAACCATCATGGTTGGGCCATGCATGACTGGTTGGGCCATGCATGACTGGTTGTGCCAATCCCAGCCCGTTTGCATGCCTAAGGCCCACCCCCTGCCCTCCTACTCCTGTTCACGTGGGGTCGACTGCAGCCACGAACACTGTGACCGTTCTGCCCACTCTCGAGGCCCGCGAGCCAATCAGCGGCCTGGATGCGGATCCCCACCCCACACCTCCCTCAGGGCCCACCCCTGCTGCGGACGACCAACCGGCTCCCGCGCCAACCACCATGCCATGCAGCACCCTTGCCCTGCAGCCCGATGATCAGCCCGATCGGACGACCGAGATCGCCTTGGAGTGTTTCGTTTCTTCTGTCCAGTAGGCCCCAATGCCTATCATGTCTCCCCCGCCGCCGCCACGCCGCCGCCGCAACGAGGTGCCCCTCGACTTCACGCCACGACGGAGCAACCTCATCGCTAGGGCGGACCGGGGTTACGATTCCGAGATGAAGGCTAAGCGCGTACTTCTTCGGTGCCTTGGGCTTCTGCAGGACGATGAACCCCTATCGGACTCCATCTTGGACCGCTACGCTCGCATGTTCGATCGCCTGCTTGCAGCTGACACCATTGCCGCTCTCGCCGATTACCACGGTTGGAAGGTGCCCGCAAACCCCTCCGGGGCGGCGACCACCGCGGCTCTGCTCATCGCCGAGGCATAGCTGCCCTCGCGCCCCAACTCCAACCCCTCCACGGACACATCACTACAAAAAAAGACACATCCGTGACATTTTGGGCCGAACGAAATTTTTTCTGTCATACTTATGACACTTCTATGACGATAATTGTGACAAAACATGGTATCATCATAGATGTGGTGGGGTCCTACTTCTATGACAAAAAAACATGACAGAAAATGGGCTTTTCATCCTGGGCGGGCCGGAGACGCAGCTGCATGACATTCTTTGGGCCGTTCATGACGGAAAAAACCGTGGTAGAAGCGAGGGCGAGGAAAATATCGGGGTGTTCCCGGTTAGGGTGGGTGGTCGGGGCGGCGATGCGCGCGCGTTTCTCAGACACGCACGCTGCGTGGGGTGCGGCGTTGGGCTCTAACTAAACCCGAGCGCGGCGTTGGGCTCTAATCGAACCCGAAAGCGATTGCACCGCAGCTACGCGTTCTTGAACTGAGCGAACAATCGATGGTCGTTAATCGAACCCGATCGGCGATTCGCTTGCTCTTCGCGCTAAGCGAAGCCGATCGATGCTGCCTCCGGATGAGCAGTGAGTGTCATTGGGGGGTTTGGATGAGCGGTTCGGTGGGGGTGGATGAACAGGACCCCTGGTGTTCCCTCGGGATGAACAGGACCCCGATCGTCGAGCCGGTTGGGGCTGGATGAACAGGACCCGTGGAGGGCAGGATGAATAGGTCCACCCGTGGAGGGCGGGATGAGCGATGAAGCGGTGGAGGGCTGGATGAGCGATAGCCCGTGGAGGGTGGTTGAACAGAGCCCATGGAGAGGGCTGGTTGAGCGATGGCGGTGGAGTAGCGCGGTGGAGGCTGGATGAACAGGAGCCCGTGGATGAGCGATGCGGTGGAGGTGGAGGAGGTCGACGGTGAATGAACAGTAGCCCGTGGAGGCTGGAGGGGGTCGACGGTGGAGATGAACAGTATCCCGTGGAGTCTCGTTTTGTGGTACGCCACACCCCTCCAGATGAACAGGACCCACGTTTCGACGGTAGCGCTCCAACACAAGTTCGTTTCCTCCGTTTTGCGGTATGCCACACCCCTCCCGATCAACAGGACCCCCGTTTCGACCGTAGGAGGTCCGTTTCCTCCGTTTTGCGGTACGCCAGACCCCTCCCGATGAACAAGATCCCGTTTCGACCATGGTCGGTCGAACACAAGGCCGTTTCCTCCGTTCTGTGGTACGCCAGGCCTCGTTTCCATCGGTTTTTCCGTCCAAGCCCTCCCGATGAACACGACGACGTATTTCGTTCCGACCCAGTTGGTTGGCTCCCCATGAACACGACGACGACGCAGTTTCTCCGTTCCGACCCAGCCATGTACACGAGCCCCGGCGACATTGCGCTTGAGTAGGCGTTCGAGACTGCTCGTATGTAACGTGCGTGGCTGTATTTACTTTCTTGCACCACGGCGTTATGCGTACATGTACATGCTACGTGCGGCGCCTCTACTTAACGTCGCGCGCTCTACATCGACCAAAGCATGTGCGTACATGTTCGCGACCGAATGACAATGCTACGACGCTCGACCAGGTGGGTCCCGTATCGAGCACTTCCTTACATGCGAAGATGTATTTGGTGGGTCCCGGCAATGTCGGGCGAATCATTTTTTGCCCGGACGCACTTGCTTGCATGCGAAGATGTAGCTGGTAGGTCCCAGCGATCTGGGGAAGCGTTTTTCGCGAAATACGGTGGCCCGTCCGGTGGGTCCCGCTGTTAGGTGGAGGAATAATTATTTTTCACGTAATAAGGAGGCACTTCCTTGCTGCGGTCGTAGACCCGGTATCGGCCTCTCCACGTCTGATCCACGTCTGATGGAAGCCATTCCTTGACCATGTTGACCATGCCGCACCGAGAGCACTAGGGCGGTGGACGACGACGAGGCCTAGGAAGGGGACGACGCGATAGTGGAAGCCCGCGCGGAGAGGAGTACGAGGGTTCACTGGTTCGGCTGTGGTGTGAGGCTGCCGTCGCCGCAGGGCCTGGCCAGCGGTGGGAATAGTAGGGGGCGGTGAGTCCTCCGCGGCAGTATAGCCGGCCACGAGAGGCAGGAGCATGCGGCACGACCGGCGCTGCTTTGGGCGGATGGAGCAACAAGACCAGAGGTTGAAGAACCACTACGACCATTGGATGGACATCGTACGGTCACTGGAGCTAGAATCGTTCATATTGACTAAGTTGACAAAGCACTCCGTCCTCGTCAACTTAGTAGGCCCACAAGTCAGCCTCCCACCAAGATGGGTCCCAACTAGCAGGGGGAGTATTCATTTTTTTGTGCGTAATAAGGAGGCACTTCCGATGGGTCCGAGCTGACAGCGGGGGAATGTTTTTTTCGCGCAATACGGTGGCCCGTCCGGTGGGTCCTAGCAGTCAGGGGGCAAACTTTTTTCGCGAAATACGGTGGCCCGTCCGGTGGGTCCCCGCTGTCAGGTGGAGGAATCATTATTTTCCGTGTAATAAGGAGGCACTTCCTTGCTGCCGTCGTGGACCCGCTTGTCGACCTCTCCACGTCTGATCCACGTCCGATGGAAGCCGTTCCTTGACCATGTTGACCACGCCGTGTCGAGACCACCAGGGCGGTGGACGACAGTGAGGCCTAGGAAGGGACGACGCGGAGCCGGTGAAGACGCGGCAGTGGAAGCCCGCGCGGAGAGGAGTACGAGGGTTCACTGGTTCGGCTGCGGTGTGAGGCTGCCGTCGCAGCGGAATAACATGGGTGTGGGTGAGTTGAGGGATGGCCTGGCCAGCGGTGGGAGTAGTAGGGGGCGGTGAGGCCTCCGCGGCATCACAGCCGACCACGGGAGGTAGGAGCACGCGACACGACCGGCGCTGCTTTGGGCGGCTGGAGCAAGAAGACCAGAGGTTGAAGAAGCACTACGGCCGTTGAATGGACATCGTACGGTCACTGGAGCTAGAATCGTTCATATTGACTAAGTTGACAAAGCCCTTGGTATGCTTCAACTTAGTAGGCCCACAGGTCAGCTTCCGAAACGGTGCGCCCCAGATGTCAGGGGGAGGAATCATTTTTTGGGTGGGTGAAGCTAGAATATCCGAGATTGAAGAAGAAGCACGACATCCGTTGGATGGGCATCCAATGGCCACTGCTGCTAGAACTGTGTGTTGACTATAATAAGTTGACAAAGGCTTGCATACGTGTCAACTTATTTTTTTTAGGGGACGAGTCAACTTAGTAGGCCCACAAGTGTGTGGGAGAGAACTTATAGCCCATTTGCGATTTGTAAGAATGTACAGCCCATTTTTGAATTCTAATGGAATTTACTACAGCCCATTTACAATTTGTTAAAAGTACATCCCATTTTCTAGCTAGGACAACGATTAATAATTTCAACCAACCGTTCAAGACAGGATTCAATAAAATTTCCCACATTTTGATGTGATCCGAAATATTTTTATCCTGAAACTTTAGTCAGATTAAATATAAATTTGTATTACGTAAAAATCTAATGAAACATTGTGCGCGTAACAATTAAAAATTAAGATTTTTAAAATCCATAAATAATATTTTATAAACTAATTCCGTGCTTGGTGCATTTTTTATAATTACTGCCCAGTTTTTGTAATTACATCTCATTTATTATTTTTTAAAGCCTATTTTCCTGTTAAACCTAATGCATCCCTCCTAGGAAAGATTTGCAGCCCAGCGGGGTGAAGAATAACAAGTTGACCTTGCCTGGGTATTCCTGAAAAAAACGTATAGCTGGGCTAGCCATTTTCATCTTAAAAAAATTAATATCTGGGCTGGATATCTGTCCTGGGCTAGACGGGCCACAGCCCACCCAGTTAGTACCCTGCTCTCCTCTGAACAACAACGAAAACATCGCCAAGAAAAACTCTGCAGTGCTCACGCCTCAAAAACACAAATACTGCTCGAGCTTCTTGGTCCCAGTTGTCGGCCGCACCTTGTGCAATTCTCTCGTTTATTGACTATATAGGTTGACAATGGTGTGGGACCGTGATGTCAGGAAACTAGGAGGAAGCAAAAAAAATAGTTGTACATAATAAGGAGGCACTTGCGTACGTACGGCTATGGCCCTAGTGGGTCCCTCATCAACCAGTCAAAATAAAGTCATCTCACGAATCCTCATGTTCATTGACCATGTTAACAATGCTCGGCGCCACGGCGAGCGCAACAACTCGAAGGATGACGGAGAGGGCCTCGCGGGCCCTACGGATGGTCTGATACAACGCCCGCTGCTCATTCAGGAAGCCAGGATCGTCGGACACCTATGAGCACCTTCGAGAGACTGAGACGGCATGAAACGGTAAGGCCGCGCTTGGGAGCTCTAGTTTATTTCACAATTGTATTAAGATATAAGTGTAATTTACTCGTCATCGGAAACAATGCGTAAAATACAGGCGTAATGAAATCGAGGGCCCGAGTTCTGTAAGTAAAACCGGCGGGTTACGCATGTAATTTGAGAGACCGGTGTATATTTTACTAGTCGAAATCGACCAACCAAGCACTTCGCTAGAGACCATCTGCTTTTATTTACAAGCGTCAGTTTTACAAGCGGTTTTGGTTGGAAAACGACGACCCAATCACGGCCTAAGATGATGAGTTGGTCGGAAGATCATATGGTTTCACGTCTAACCTACCCGACTTGTCGTATAGGCTATGAATGAAACATAAGACGATGAACTTATTAAGCACGAAAACAATAGAAGAGGATGATCTTCCTAACAAGCAAATCACTGGCATTAGATCGTCATGCAAAACAATACGAAGCATTATTCTCAGGAGGCACGGTGAACAGCTCGTGATACCGCATGCCACAACAATCCAAGCTCAACTTTGCAATCAAACACAAGGCCTGGCATTACATAGACAATATTCAGAACAAACTCTTAAAATATCTTACATAAGTCAACATTCATGTGACTATGCATCTCAGCAGAGTAAATATTTACTCGAGGCGAAGGCAGAATAGGAAAAAGCGATCGGCGTTGCTCACAGCAAAGGGCGTCCCACTCAAAAATATCAAATGCATGTCTTCTGGTTAACATCAATCAGCAAAAATTGACAAGGTTTTCCAATTCCAATATATTAAACTAATGTCAACTTTGACAAGCTTTTCCCATTCAAAATATGTAATGCCTATGATTGTGGAATGGGCAGGGTTTGTCATCCGATAGTCCGGTGGCTCAAGGTGACGACGAATGATTAGAGAACCATTCGATGTATTGTGCATGATGAAGTATTATTATGGAGGACATGAACCATTTGAACATTTTATGCAGTTCCACTAAAATCAAGTTGAGCATCCCTGTGGATTTCGTATTTATATGCTGCCAGAAAACGAAGACACATCAGCACACACATGAATATTGGCCCCGGTGTCAACCCACCAATCGGTGGACTAACAAACTGAAAGTACGGTAAACAGATTACCATACCCAGATGCCCCATCATTGTTGCTTAGAGTGACATTGACAGACTTGGAGTCCTGTCCTGGCTTCTTGGTACTTGTTTGGGCACTTGTTTGCCCAGTGTTCCTCTGAACCACAAGTAAAGCAACCATCTCTGCAGACTAGTCATGTCACCAGCGTCTACTAATACTCTGTAAAGCTTCTCGATCATTCTTTGTGTAATGTAGGCAAACAGTGACTGCTTCTTTCTGCAAAGTGGTAAGACCAACTGGACCCACTAATGCAGCAGTTTGCCTTAGACACATTGGCTCCTTTTGTGCAGTTCAACAAAAATCAAAGTCGTAATAAAACCGAGCTTTAATTTTGATATCCCTGTAAGCAACAAAAGGTATAAGGGAAACAATTACTGAGAAATAACGATTGATGACTTGTACTCCCGGTAAGAAAAACATCTCTTGATCTACCTTATCTTAATGGGAAACAAAGCGGAGAGTAGCAATTCTCAATCGGTGTGATTCATTCATATTAAGCGAGACATTATCTTAACAATGCCTTGTTTCAACATGTATAAAGAACGACAAAGCACAAAAGTATCATTCCTAAAACAATGCGATGATTCATTTTAACGAGACATTATCTTAACAATACCTTGGTTAAACATGTAGAAAGAACTACAAAGCGAGGATAGTACCATTTGTAAAACAACATGGCGATATATAATAACACTACTAGGGAAAACCTTATCCACAGAATCTTAGCAGCAACGTGGTTTAAAAACAGACGCTACTGCTAATTAGCAGTAGCGAGCTTCAGCAAACAGCGCTAATAATATCTAAGTAGCAGTAGCGCTCTAGGTGAAACGAGCGCTACTACTATAATTGCCACGGTGTTGCCTCCAGGCTAGATATAGTAGCAGCGCCCTTCAGAGGGACGCGCTACTGCTAAAGTACTTAGTAGCAGCGTTTTTCTTCAAAACTCGCTGCTGCTAAGTATCACCGCAACTAATTAAGTTTAGTCCCATACTGCTAAGCGAACAAGGTGTTTACCACCTTAAATATGTTACTTCTCAACCTATCTCGAGCACTTGGTCTTCATTGAACTATATGTGTATGATTTGTGGCTGCAATATGAATCCTCGCCTGTACCTATACAGGTACAGTGAGGATCCATGTTGACTATTTAGATTCTACACAAAAAGATCAATGATGACCAATATATATTTTTGATGTTTTTACATTGCTTAGACTTATATCGTTTTTTCAGGACAAAGCGTTACTAATTTTGGGATAAACAAAAGAAATAACTGCTTCCATTAGCAGTAGCGTTTTTCTCTAAAACGCGCTAAAGGTAAGTTAGCTATAGCGTGTTTTCCTTATGAGCGATACTGCTTGTTCGACTAAACCACCCCCCGGCTCAAAATTTCGCTAAGTCCTCCTCCCCCCTGTTCCCCTACTCCTGTCGCCGCCGCCCGAGCCCGAGCCTGCCCTCACCGCCGCCGCCCGAGCCCGCCCTCAACCTCACCTCCGCCGCCGCTCTCGACCTCACCTGGCCGCCCGAGCCCGCCTGGGGGACCGCCTCCCGATCCCGAGCCCGCCCTTGCCGCCCCTACCTTCGTGCCGAGCACCTCCCGCCACCGTCTCTCCCTCTCTGTAGCCCCCACCCTCCCCCCCCTCTCTCTTTGCTTAGTTAGTAGATGATTTTAGTAGTAGTAGATGTTAATTTAGGGTTCATAGATAATGATTTTTAGTAGTAGTAGATATTAATTAGTAGTAGTGATGGTAAACTAGTTGTATAATTAGCATTAGTAGATGTTAATTAGTAGTAGATGTAGTATTAGATGTAGTAGTAGATGTAGTAGTAGATGTTAATTAGTAGTAGTAGATGTACTAGTTTCTTTCTATTTATAGTAAGTTTATATTTAGTAAGAACGAGTTGAATTAATAGAACTAGTTTAGTTTTAGTTAAACTAGTTTAGTTTTAGTTGAACTAGTTTAGTAAGTAAATTAATAAACTAGTTGAATTAATAGAACTAATGTATTTTTAGTAAGAAAATTAAAATAACTAGTTGAACTACTTTATTTTTAGAAAGAACTAGTTTTTTTCTATTTATAGTAAGTTTATATTTAGTAAGAACTAGTTGAATTAATAGAACTAGTTGAACATGTCATATTTGTTGTTATTTTTTAGTTTAAGCAATTATTCGGGATGTATTAGTGATAACTTATAGGGTTTTTGCTTTTGTAGAAATCAAGGAGCCCCTCCATCATCCCCGCCGTTGTCCCCGTCACCGACCCCCTCCGACCTCGAGGTGAGACCAGGCAAATCTCCATGTCAATATGAGTCCTATAAGATATATATGATGTAGATAAAAACTTCAGGCGCTCGAGTTTCAGGCGCTTGTTTTGCCGGAGTGCCCGGTCATGTTTTGATTACACCTCCGAGTGGCCTATGTTTTGCCGGAGTGTTGATTAATTTCCATTCCGGCAAATTTCAGGCGCTCGATATGTCCTTTTTTAGCAAAGGTCATGTCGGATTTTTCCTGAATTCTGGCATGACTTGTGCTAGAATATGTAGGAAATATCGAGTGGCCTGGATTTTCTCGAAAAATAATGATCTAATTTAGGTTTTTAGTACATATATTTAATTGTACAAGTTTAATCTTTGAATTATGAGCGTAGGAATGTCGTACTTTCGGACGATTTACAGCCTCTGGGAGTGCAGGTGGTGCCATGACGATCGAGGTATATGCGACAGGTTCGTTGAGCTGGATGAAGATCGGTGCTTCAGCATTAAGCTCGAGGAGACCTTCGATGTTGAAACGGTACGCAACAACGACAAGTGTTTTTTTCGTAATTAAGCATGACTTCAACTATTTCAACGTCTAATTTTCATCTTCTACAATTCGACTAGCTTATCCCATGCCATGCAAGATGCTATGTCTTGGAGAGGATGGGTTTTGAAGACCATGAAAATTTTGAAACAAAGAAAATACACCTAAGGACCCATCATGATATCAATTTTGAAGTAAATATGTACAATTCTCAAAGCGTAACCCATTTTGGTTGCCAAAATTGGGAAGCACTTTGCAAAATGTATGGTTTTTATGAGGGTATGATTGTCACCATGGATCCTGGTAATCCTGACATCGAGCAAGACAATATGGACATTTGGGTCCTTGTTGATACGCTTCCGATTCTACCGCAATGTGAGTTTCTCAAACATAGTTATTAACTAATTTATATTGTTTATTTCAAAATAGTTGACAGCTTATTTCCATTGATGACTTATTTTGAATCTTCAAAGAATGTGCGTAAGATGGTAGACAAAACCCACTACACCGATGGCTCGAATTAACTTATAAGGAGAAAAGTCATCGATTGCTTATTGTACTTTTCTTGAGAATTACAATACCTATTATCGAACTCCTCCAAATTATGGTGAATACGTGCCACTAGTGCACGTGTTGAACCACGGTAACTTCTATGGAGATACCTGGTAAGATTTTTTACTATTACGACATCCGTGCATCTTTTGCATACTTCTAAAACTAGTACATCATTGCTAACTACGAAGTTATTACTATGTTTTTCAACAGAAATCCCGATGGATTGTGTGCCTCATCGATGTATCGAGAATGGCTGCCTTGCGATTATGAACATACTGACCAGGTCTATCTAAGGAGCTCACTGTGCATATCGATTTCTAAAACCGGTGAACACATGCTAATCAAAGAATGGAAAAAATGTTTGGACATTCGCAAGGAGGTTCTTGGAAGTAACATTAAGCAAAAGGCAAGAATTGGAGACAGGATAATCTCCATTATCCATAATGGAGAGTCAGGAGCTATCTTGTTCTTTGCTATTTCACCTTAGAGAATATAGTAGGTCCTAAGAGAATGTAGTAGGTCCTATGAGGTACAATATGTTTATTATGTGATACAATGTGTTAGAGTTGATGATGAGGAGTACTTGTGATTACGACTAGTGACCAATTTACTATATGATGTCTCATTGATGAAAATGATGATCTTGAGGAGGTGATATATGACAATGATGTATTATGATGATAAGTTGTTAATGATATGATGATGATGATATTTATTATATCATTGGGTGAAAGAACCGCGGATTAGTTTCAAGTGGATGTCCATCCACTTGAAACTAGTCCACGGTTCTTTCACCCCGTGATGTAATAACTCATTATGATGTAAAAACAATTTCTAACTTCCTGTTGTATGAAAACTTGTGTAAAGGTGGTGTACGAATACAACATGAAATAAAAAATAAATAAAATACGAAATAATAGTAGCAGTAGCGAGCGGGGAGAAGCGCTACTACTAATTACGAAGAGCGCCTCCGGAAGTCGCTACTAATAAGTCGATTAGCGAAGGCGTGGCGCGCACGCCATCTTGCTATATCGTTAGTCAGAAGCGCCTTATCGATGGCGCATCGCCCGCGCCATCGATAGGCCTAAAACCTCTTATTTGCTGCTAGGCTTTTCCCTAGTAGTGTAACAGAGACATTATCTGAACAATACATTTCTTAAACATGTACTCCGGCCGATCCCTAACAGAAATGGTACTCCCGCCGATCCCTAACAAGTGTTGCAGTTATGAACTAAGATTCAATAGTTAATAAAGTAGGTACTGACCTTTGAAGACCAAGATTTGAAACAACGCCTGAGGTGGATCTAAAAGAAATCTCAGCACATATATGGAAATCCGGTCTCATTTTGTGTAATTCCACCAAAATTAAGCAAAGCAAAATGTCGCAATAGCAACAAGTTGAATAGATATCCCTGTTTTAACAGAGAGGCAAAAAAGGAATCAATTACTAGCCAATAAAGGAGGATGAAACATGCGGCCACAAAAATGGTAATCCCGCCAATCCCTAACAAGTGTTGCAGTTTTGAAATAAGATTCAGTAGTTAATTCTGAGAGTGGCATTGCTTAATTTTACCAGCGGTATTAGATTAACAAAAAGCATAAACAGTTCCAGGGGAGAGTGGGCGCAATAACAACATGTGCTTCCATCTACTTATAAAGGGGGTGATGCAGAGTTTGTTGTAACAAAGCAACAAGCATAATGTCTGGGTTGGTCCCATTTTTTTTCACTACTTAATGGGAAAAGACAACAATACAATAGCTTCAATTCAACATTTATTTAAAACAGTACCAATACAAGTAGCATAGCATCTCAAAACACATTGCACGATTATGTGGATGAAGGCAAGTACCAACTTTGTCATGACGCTTTACAAGATCACGCATTTAATCTGCCAACACGAATAGGAAATCCAATCTCGTTTTTTGCAGTTACTCTGAAATCAAGTAAAGTCGCCGGCGAGACATTTAAGTTTGCTATAGCAACAAGTTGAATAGATATCCCTGATTTAACAGAGGCAAAAAAGGAAACAATTACTGCCAGTAAAGGAGGATGAAACATGCGACCACAAAATGAAGCATCTGCCTTATCTTGATGGAAAACAAAGTATAGGACAGTAGCATTTTTAAAACGGTTGCATTGATTCATATTAACAGATAAATTCTCTTAAAATAGTTCATTAGTTAATTCTGAGAGTGGCATTGCTTAAAATACAATAGCTTCAATTCAACATTTATTTAAAACAGTACCAATACAAGTAGCACAACATCTCAAAACACACTGCACGATCATGTGGATGGGACATGGGACATGCCAGCACCATGTGCGTCCACACGTATAAATGGGTGATGCAGAGTATGTAGCCAAGCAGCATATATGCGTTGGTCCCATATTTGTTCTCTTTGAAACTTTTTCCGATGTGAGGGCGGCAAATCTAGTCCTGCACAAACTACCCGACCCCCAGTTTCTTTTCCTTTTCAACAAAGAGTTGGGTTCCTTACAGATGTGTGTACTGGGTTACCCCCTTTTTCCCTTTTCGACCAACAAAGCGGCTGGATAGCTAGTCTATACTACTTTCCCTCCCTCCTTTCCTCGTTGAACCACGTCCTAGATTCATGCTCCACCCCACCGCACCCTTCTTTCCTCTTTGAACCAAGACCTAGATTCGACTACAGAATCGAAAAAGATCAGCATGCAGCTAGACCAATGACGGTTTCAAAGAAACTTATACCTTAGGGTCGTTGGGATGTGGCAAGGCGTGCGGCGGGAGGTCGGATCTGCCCACACTATGTACGACAACAAGGAAGAAGGGGTCGGTGGCCCTCCCGCACAGGCGCTGGGTGAAAGAGAAAAGCGCAGCCGGCAGCGGATTGCCTCCCTCGCCGAAGGCGATAGAGTGAACGTTGCACCTCCTCCCCTTCCCAGTGTGACGGGATCCGGACGCCTCCTTCGCCAGCTGTCTGTGAGGGGGGTGAGAGAGACAGAGGCCACAACGCAGTCTTGTTTAGATCTGGTGAAGAGGGTGAGAGACAGTGAATATAGCAAACCCTAGCAAA
This sequence comes from Aegilops longissima, assembly GCA_021605205.1. NCBI lineage: Eukaryota > Viridiplantae > Streptophyta > Magnoliopsida > Poales > Poaceae > Aegilops > Aegilops longissima. Next base: position 415,519,248 of record CM038676.1, on the reverse strand, counting down.
GGAACGCTGAGCCTCCAGCGTGTGTGTGTGTGTGTGTGTGTGTGTATATATATAGTCCAGCGAGAGTGTGGAGAGTGCAAACCCTAGCGAACAAGCGCTGAGGCTCCAGCTTATATATACTGTAGTACGGACTGAGCTCCGGTGCCTTAACTGCACCTGCTTTTGGCTATATGACAGGTGGGCCAGCCTCATTTTGGGCCCACCTGTCATAAACCCAAAGGCAGGTGCACTAAAGTCAATGAAGCTACGTCCATATAGTACTCGTGTATACGACTAATATATAGTGGAGTGGTTTTCTTATTCTCTCCATAACAATCGTTTTAAATTGTGTAAGTACGAAACAAAACTCTTTATTTAATGTACCAGTGAAGAAAACTACTACCCCTCTGTTCCTAAATATTTGTCTTTCTAGAGATTTCAACAAATGACTACATACGAAGCAAAATGAGTGAATCTACAATGTAAAAAATGTCTATATACATACGATGTGGTAGTCCATTGCAAACCCTTTGGAAAGACAAATATTTAGGAACGGAGGAGTACTCCGATGAACTAACGATCCACGCGTCCCAGTCGCACTTCCATCCTTCACGTGCGGTACACTACCCTCCCTTATGAACAACCACACATGCGCCAAATTATCGGAAACGTGTGAGAGTGTGTACAAATAAAGAATTTTTTAATTTCAATTATCGGAAAGGTTTGAGAATATGTACAGTTTGCCCTCTCAAATAATTATGGTTTGTTGTGTTCGGCCTAAACTTGGTCAAACTTTACAAACTTTGACTTCAGTCAAATCTAATATGCGGAGTAAATAAAAATGGAGGGCTACTACGTCCATCTGGGTTTTTAGTCCACACCATGTTTTAATCAAAGTTAATAGCTGGACAAATAAAATTACAGGGGAGCTGGAGACAAAGTTGTGAGAAGGCTTAGAAATCAATACAAAACTTATGCTCTTAGTACCAACGTTGATCCTTCTCCGAGGAAACATTTGGTTCATAGCCAATTGTGTGATAAAATTGCACCAACGTGAAAGACGACTGCATCTCCAACGCAACCAAGGTGAACTGACGAAGGATATCATCTTTGTGGGTAACAAGCAAAGAGCACTGATGGAAGACAACTTGTTTTTCATTAAAAATCGATCAGCTTCACCAGCCGACGCAACCATGAGGCGCAACCACGAGCATCGATAGGTCATCGTGGTGATGCATCATCCATTTGGCATCAAGTTTGGGTGAGGCACCTATGAAGTTCGACAAATCCTCATTGTGGTCTATTTCTTGTCAGTAGTCAAGCTCGAGGAAGGAAGAACCACGTGGCAGAGGACAGTGAGGCGGAACAACAATGGCCATCCAATTTTGTGCAGTTCCACTAAAATTGAGGAAGACATGCCCGGGTATGGAGATACGCATTGCTGTTTCCAAAAATACAAAAAAGGGATATAGTGTTGTTACTTTGTTTTACAAGATTAACAACGACATCTCAATTGTCAATAAGAATTATGAAAAGTACACCAACAAATAGAAGCATCATGATTATCTTGATGGGAACTAAACCAGGATACCCGAGAAAAAAAAGCATTTCTTCATTTAACCAGTGATAGAATTAGATTAGCAGCAGCAATAGGAGCATATGGACAATGACCGCACAACCACCATGTACTTTTTGTCGAAACAAAATGTATACCTCCACCGAGGCATAAATCAGGACAACTTTTAGAGTGGCATTTCCTCTATAATAGTAGGTGATGTTGGACCAGCCGACGAACCCTAGCTACTATACATGGGGAGCTGGGGAGTAGTCGCATAGAAGAAAACCCGCATGCAACGACCTAGGGAGCTGGACCAGTACAAGAAGTTATACCTCAGGTGGGCAAGATGTCGCTTAGGCGGGCGGGCGGGATCGGCCCACATGACGGCAGCAAACAAACGCGTGGAGGACCTTCGTCCGCGCTAGCGCCGGCTACGAGAAGACGGTGCGCATCGGCTTCCTCCATCGCCGACGGCGACAACGTCAACGCTGCACCTCCTCACCTCCCGCAGCGGACGGGATTCGGCCGGATCTGTGACCAACGGTGAGGAGAGACATAGTGTGGACACTGTCATCTTGTTTTGATATGGAGAGGGTGAGAGAGCGAGACGCGACAAACTCTATCAAACAAGAGGCTATAATGGAGTAAAACAACCTCTCCATAGCAATGGTTTTAAATAGAATACGCGCGTTCCCGGAAAAAAAAACGAAAACTTGCGGACAATTTTTTAACGTACTAAGAAAGAAAACTTGATAAAAAACACGCCCCCGCTTCCAGGTCGCGAGAGTCGTCGCGCACACACACATAGACATAGACATGCATATCCGTGTTTACGTAAAATTCCATTTCCATTTCCATCTCCAATCATATTTGTCCAACTGGCACATTATTTACGTTGTTAATTATATACGCGGCAATATTAACGTACATCATATCTTGTTTGCGGGCGTCCGGACCGCTGCCGCGGCCGCTCCTGACCAACCCGAACCCTCTTCATCACCCGCGTGCTTCCCGCCTCAAACGGTCGATTGCCGCATTCATGCCCGCAAGAGCGGACGCGACCTCCCATCGGGCGCGGCATTGAAGCGGCGCGCCGCCGAGAGAGCATCGCCCGCGCCGCTTTCCTGGTGCACGCGACTGCTCCGCGTTCAAAGGTCGCAATAGCCGGCCACAACACGCATGTAAAAAGTTCTTGGGAGTCCGTGCTACAACTAGCTGTCCTTCCCAACTTGTCAATCTCTTCCAGTAGTACTAGTACTCCATGGCGCGACCCATCGACAAGCAGGTGGGAAAGTTATCGTATACTCGGTTTGTGGTGAGTGGCATGCCGAGCGACCATGTGGGGTCGAGCCATGGAGGAGGGTGAGACACGAATGAGACAAACGTGATTGAAACGTTAGTTTTGCTCGATGGCGCGATCAAACGAAACGAAACATTGGTTTCTCTCCGTTTCCATTTTTTCTCCGGAAAAACGGAAACTTTCCACTCCATTTTCATTCCTACTCCAAGGTTGCCCCATTACAACATTCCATAAAATAAAAAGGAAAACTAACACGCATGCTGATGCATCTCAATGATTCACATATCATAGCCAATATTTACTTCAGAACTAAAGACAAAAGTTGTGAGAGCGTGTACGAAAGAAAAACTACTGATGGGGTCACTATGACTTAAACCCTAAACCCAAAACAGGATTTAATTTCCTGGCCAGGTAGAACCTGTCAAAGGAAAGACGGCTGGCACCCTCGGATCATACGATGCTTTTGTGCAGTTTCACTAAAATCGAGCTGAGCATCCCTGATGGCAAAGATATTGAATAAGTGTGATTAGAATAATAGTACTGGCACTAGTTCATGAGACATAAACTCATCACAAGTAGAAGCCGATAGAAGTAGAGAAAGATCGACATGGAGATGGAGCTATGTGGGGAGCTGCGGCAGTGGAGCAAGCCGGCTCCAAAAGGAAGATGGACTACTTGGGACGTCGGGCTGTAGCTAGAAGGGAGGTTGGGACGCGGCATCGGCCCATACCGCGGTGACCCCCCGATTGGGATGCACCGACTGTGGATTTTCTCCCTTGCCGATGTCGACCGCGTCTACGCAGAACATTGTTTCCTTCCCCCAGCTGCAGGATCATGCCGGATATGTGACCAGCGGTGTGGCCACCGTCGTTCTATGCTTTTGAAGAGAGCAACCCAAGCAAGCAGGCTTGTAGCTTAGGCTCCTGCTAGTGTATATATAGTGGTTTTATTTTTCTCTCCATATCAACCATTTTATATTGCGTACGTGTCACTGAAGAGTGAAATGATGGTTGCTTCTTCCAACTAACTTACTGTGTGATTTGACTGCTCCTTTAGTGCCCCCTACACGTACTCCCCCTACGTGTATGCAATAGTGACACGTACACATAGACGCAAAAACGCGCACAACGCCCTAATGCATGCATGTCTGAGCACACGACTGAACACGCACGGTCACGCTCAAGTGCTCAACCTACACGTGCATGCACACACATACTCAGCCAGGGTGAGCTAGTGACCGTATAAACATCGGAAAATGTATATATTGAGCGCAATGAGTGTATTATGAAGTCCACTGACCGTATTTTTACAAATATACAATGACAGACAGTGTATTTATCTCGTTTGAAATTAAGCCATATTAACCGGAGAGGAGGCAGTATGGACTAGCATTACTTTGTTGTGTCTAGCCAACTTGCCGAACGAGGAGAAGCTTGCAGGACGGGAGAAGCTTGCATGCGGTGGCTCGCAGGACAAGGAGAAACTTTTGACTAATGCAAGTTGTCCTTCGCTCAGGCGGTGGACGTGCAACAGTTAATTTGGTGTCAGATTGCCAAAATCATACACTATACTAGTACTATTATTGTTGCACTTCCCGAAGAGGCGAACAACCAAGCGCAAAGTTTACTAGTACTACTACTATAGTCTATAGAGGTACTATACTAGTACTAGGAACCGGATGGAGGAGCGTCTGCACTCTTATTATATTTTTAAAATGTGATAAAGCAATCTTCAACACATTTGGTTCTCTTCGAGGGTTCTCGCATGTGATAATGGAAGTTGATTGCATGGAACACTCGCCACAATTCTCGCTTAATTCTGGCTCATATCCTGTTACAAATAGGAGCGCTCGGTAATATTTCCTGTTTTTTTTGTTATTCAGCATGTAAACAGGTCAGCAAACCTTGCGGCGCATCTTTGTGCGAACCGTGCTTGCTGCACTTTGAATGTGGCCGAGAGCTGGCTTGATGAAACACCTCGCTTCCTACTTCTTTTTTTGCGGGGTACCTCGCTTCCTAGTGACCAGTGTCTTGGCTGATCGTCCTAAGAATGCTTATATATGAATAGGGCTCTCTCATTTACCCACAAAAAGATTAAGCCATATTAACCGAAAAGGAGGGAGTATGGACTATCACTACTTGTTGGTGTGTCCTGTCAACTCGCAGAACGAGGAGAAGCTTGCAGGACAAGGTGAAGATCGCTTACGCATTTTGACTAATGCAACGTACCCTCACCCAGGCGGTGGACATGCATCAGTTCATTCGGTGTCAGATTGCCAGAGGCATACACTGTAGTACCGAACATGCGGAGTACCATCATTGTTCAACTTCACGAAGAGGCGAAGAACCAAGCGCAAGGTTTAGTAGTACGAGTAGTACTACTACTAGAACCGCATGGTGGAGCCTCTGTACTCTTATTTTTCTTAATCTTTGATAAAGTACACATTTATTCAGGAGAAGGGCAAAAAAGGGCAGCGCAACATGTAATGATGATATCGATCAACCATGCTCGAATATATCTTGGCCTCCGTGCGAGCCCGTCTGTGTGTTCTCGCTCCTCGTCTCTCTCAAGGAACGGCGGGTTGGCCATTTTACCGTCAACTGGGATCGGTTTGCTCACACTCCGGTCCCACATGTCAGTGATATGTCAAGAGGAGGTGCGTTGACCGACTGGCCATACGCGTACTTGGTTTTGCACCTTCATACTACTCCTCCCTCGTCACAGTTTTATGTAGCGCTTCATTATGATGCATTTCTCTCAATGCATTTCCACCACCAGAGAGACTTTAGACGCGTTTGGTTTAATGCTCAATTAATTAGGGCGTGGTAACTGCAATTTTCTCTCGATGTAGTACTACGGAGTGGAGTAAGTGCATGCATGTGTCTACCCGGGGTGGAAGCACTGCTTGCATGTGTGTACGCATTATTTCCTCTAGTAATAGACGCCGTGCTATAACTACCAATGCTATTTTTCAGGCCGATCGCTAGTCGCCTTGGTCCTAGAGATTTTCTCTTTTTCTGAAGCACGCTCTATAAACAGTGACAGATGGAGTAGTATGAGCGGATTCAAAGAAGAGCGTATTGATGGTTGCTTCTTCCGAGCAACTTATAGTGGGAAAGGTGGGGCTTATGATTTGACTCCTCATTACTCACTATTAATGCAGCGCAACGACCGGTCTGAGTCTCCCATGCGGCTGTGCACTACCCCCTCGGTTCTTAAATATACTCCGGAGTATTTGTCTTTCTAGAGATTTCAACGAGTGACTACTCAAATATTTGTCTTTTTAAGGATTCAAATGGACTAGTACATACGGATGTATATAGACATATTTTAGAGTTTAGATTCACTCATTTTGCTCTGTATGTAGTCACTTATTGAAATCTCTAGAAAGACAAATATTTAGGAACGGAGGGGGTACACATACGAAGCAAAATGAGTGAATCTACACTCTAAAATATGCCCATTTGAAATTTGTAAAAAGACAAATATTTAGGAACGAAGGAGTATAATTTTGTGCATGGCACATGGACCCGGATGCCGAAGAGGCTTCTGGCAATGCTATCAAGCTTCCAGCATTTGTTTACATAATTGACGTACTATACAAATAATTTTCCAGCAACATGAAATTGTACAATGGTGTGAGCTTTCAGCTTTTGTTTCGTGTGTCTTGCCATCGATGCTCTTTCCGAAACAATAAAAAACTAACTTCCTTGCTAATCAGAGCTAATATTTACATCACAACTGAAGATAAAGTTGTGAGAAGGTGTTAAATTAAAAATTTTCCATGCTTTCATTGGCAGCAACGTTCCCCCAGCTCTGTCTAAATCAACAAGGCATGTTGGGGAAAAAAGTAGCTGTCTGGAGCATGCAACATTTCGATCATTTTGTGCAGTTCCACTAAAATAGAGTTGAGTGTCCCTGTTCCAAAGATATTAAGTGTGATTATGATAATAGAGGACTGTTGATGAAACAATAAACACACAAATAGAAGCCGGTCACCTTTGCAGTCTCTCTTAAGACTAACTAGTTGGAGAAGATTAGGCTCGGAGTTGGATGAGGAGGATAGAGCAAAACCAATCTCCCTTTGTGTAGTCGCAATGAAATGTAGAGACGTTGCCCGTGTGACATTTTGGCAGAACTGCACAAAACACTCTTAAGAAAAAAGTGATTTTGTGCAGTTCACCAAAAGGTCGCAACAGCAACGAGGTGAAATGGATAGCCCTGTTTGCAAAAAAGAGGTAGAAAGGAAACAATTACTGGCCAATAATAGTTGATGACACATGCGACGACAAAAAAAAGCATATTCCTTGTCCTAAGGGAAGATAACAACACGGTTGTGTTTGTCTAAAGCAGTGTGAGGACGAGATTGCAATATGGAAAAGCGCGGACGAGCTACGTTTGGGCAAAGAACTATGGAAGATCCACATGCAGCGACGTGGGAAGGCAGGCGGTGGAGCAAGGCGGAGGGATACCGGAGGTCGTCGGGATGTAACTAGGTGAGGCGCGGCGGGCGGAATCTGCCCATACTACGGCAGCGAGCAGGTGGCGTAGGCCCTACCACGCCGGAGCTTGGTCAGAGAGAATGATGTGTACCGCAGATTGGGACGTGCTGCCTCGGCGCCGTCGAACGGAGAAACGATGCACGTCCTCCCTTTCCGCCGGCGGACGGGATGCGGCTGGATCAGTGACCAACGGTGAGAGAGAGAGAGGCGACCGCAACCTTGTGTGAGATACTCACGAAGAGATAAACCGGCGAGCGAGGCTCCATTGTATATAGTGGAGCGGACTACCTTTTTGTCCATAAAAGTCGTTTTATATTCTGTGTACGTGGCATTGAGCGATATAACTTTATTTAAAAATAACGCGCCAACGCATCAAGTCGAACTTTTTGTTCATGCACGCGTGGTACACGACCTTCGTAGGTAAACAACCGCTACACGCGTTCAAATTAGCACGTGGGCTGCCATTCCATACAGAAATAAGCTCCACCATGTACCCGCGCAGGTGTGGCTGGGCACGAAGCGTGAGTACGTGCATGGTGCACCTATTCTCTTCTTGTATACGTACACCACCTATGTGGGGTTGTGTGAGAGAGATACAAACGTAGAGAGATATAGTGTGTAGGTTCGTGAGAGTTTTTTGGGGGGCGGGGTGGGGTCAATCAAAAAATATAACATATGAAATGTGTGCGAAATAGAGTCCTGGATATATCATATATATAGAGGGGGCGATCCACGAGAAGAGAGTGGAGGTATCATCGGCTTGAGGTGTCCATAGAATCGAAGAGAGGGATGATGTGTGTGTGTGTCTTGTGTGATCGATAAAGAGTGCCATCGAATTTGTGTGTGCCCACGTCAAAGATATAGAGTGGCTGGCCTACTGGAACGTGAGAGGGGACAGGTGCAGTTTGTCTCTGTGGCATGGATACCTACCTACAACGCTCGACTATCGGTATGTGGTGGGGGGGAGGGAGGCCTAATTAACTATAGAGGTACAATGGCTGGTATATGTGTGGAGGAGGAGAGAGGCTTGCTAGACAACCGGAGGGCACGCCTGCAATATCAATAAGAGAGGGGTTGGCTGCCTGTCTGTGCATGTGCGCGTGAAAGACGGGTCAGGAGGCATGCACGAATGATGAGGGGGGGGGGCGATATGGGTGTGGTAAGCAGACATAACTACATAGGAAGATCAATCGTCCTTTGTCAGAGAAAGGAGAGACATAACTTGTGAGGTACGTCGATCGATGGGGGGGGGAATAGTTAAAGTCGACCTAGGTATATGTTGGGAGATCGATCGGTATACATGCATGTGTGTGTTAGAAGCAAATGAGGCACGGGGAGAAGGATAGAGAGAGAGAGAGAGGGATGCATCTAGGAGGTGGTGCGAGAGTCATATTATATCAAGGGGGAGAAGTGTGCGAGTACGAGATCGACGAAAAGAGTCGTGGGAGTGAGGCATGGACGATGATAAGAGAAGAGGGGAAGCTTGTTTTTTGTGCTAGGCACACCTGGCTAGAGAGGCATATCGATTGATGTGTGCCGTAAAGAAGGAGCTAGGGGCCTACAAACACCGTGGGTGAACGACCTAAAGTGAAAAGACGAATTTGCGCGATGGAGCTAGAGAATGTTGAGGGAGGGTTAGAGGGATGCGGGCGTCTGCATGCACGAGAGAAAGTTAGCGCTAGCTACCTACAAAGATAAGAGGATTGTGTGGGTGTAAAAGATGAATAGAGATCATACTTCATTATAAAAAGCGAATTCAGATATTTGAAGAATTTATCATAGTGTTTTAAACCGACGCATGTGTGAATATATATAACGGTGATACACATGGTGTGGTTGTGAACATGTCATACTACATATAATATTTTATCTCTACTCTTATAAAAAACGGAGTTGTTGATGATGGTGCCATCCTGCAATATAGGTCGTCCGATTTATATCTGACGGATAGGAAGGAAACTATGGCAATTTTGAAAAAAGATACTCACACCCCTCTCCATATTTGCAAATTAGGCCTCCCCTTGATCATGTTGATGTTCTGTGGAACGCATCGGCATCTTGCTAGTACTACGTATAACATATAGAACATTGATCATAATTTGGGCTAATGTGTGGCTTTTGCAGCTCAGGTATAAATACTTGTCATAATGTAGGGGGTGGGGCACTATACTATGTGTGATAAACACGGTGTACATGTATGGAACATGGTTTAGATTATGAATATATAGGTAGTACATCAAATGTACTATTATTTGGAATGAACATCAAGTGTATTCAAAAAATAGAATTCGAGTTCATGTAGTACACATAGTTCATATCTATCTCTATAGTAATCATGTGGTGTGTTATTAAGGTAATACATGAATGATGGTTGAAATTGGCAACAATCATGATTGTAGATTGTTATTGAAATAGAGAAACGAATTCAAATTCAGTTCGAATTGCAGCAGTAGTATAGACATTTGGATTGCACTAAAATATTGGTATGAGTAGGTTATATGCATTATACAACAAGCGAAAAAAATTTAATTGGACATAACATGGATTCATACTACCGAATAGCATTTAATTGCACTAAATTGTTGGTATGAGTAGCTTTAAATAGCATTTTTATAGTAAAACGGGGCAAGACTCTCTTTGTGTGGTGTGAATAGTTTTATTTTTTTGTTTTCTTTTTGGTTGAGGGAAGTACGAATTGATTTGGTACGTACAAGTACAATATTACACGTTAGGCTTGTCCCCAAATTCAACCCACGCCTTGTTATATCCCGAAAATTCAGATATCGTGCTCCCAAAACTGGCGCCTTCACAACCCGCGCCTTGCTATCCCGAAACTACAACGTGCGCGAAAACTCCCTCCAGCTGCCAAATCCCGACACGCGAAATCTCCCTTCTAACCCTGAGCTGAAAGGGCCGGGGCACTTTTGTAACACACCCTACATTTTGGATAAACGCATCCCTAAGTCATGGTTCACCCCTCCCATCGCCTCCTTTTTGCCATTCGAAATCCCAGGCCGCCATAACCTCTCCGCTCCAGCCGCGAAACCCCACCCTCCTCCGTCCGCCACCTCACCGCCGCCCAGCCGGAGCCTCTTCCCCGATGACGTCGTCCACCGCAACAGCTCGACGTCCCTCGTCCACCTCTCCGGATGAGGATCCATCGTCCATCTCGTCGTCCTGCCGGTTCCGCCGCCCCGTTCTCCACCTCCGAGGAGCAACTCTGACGATCGCCTCGTCTATCGCGGCTACTCCATCCCCACAGCGCCGCCTTAACCTGCTCCACTGGAACCGCAGCATCCTCACTGACTCCTCGGATGAAGCCGAGGCCTACTCGGCGCCACCAAAAAGGTTGTACACTCATCGCATCGCACCTTCTAATTAGCTCGACCTCCCGGCGCCGACGGTGCTCCATCCCGCACCCCCATGGAGCGGCTACCTTGAAGATAGCGCCGCCGGCGACATCTCCATGATGGCTCTCCCCTAGTGCGAGGCCCCTTCGGGGCGGCGTCCATACCAGCCAGATCTGTTGCTGCTGCTCCGGCTCTCGCTCGCTCGCTCGCGCTGCTGCTGCTGCTCTCCCCCTCGCTCGTGCTGCTGCTCTGCTCCGATTTAGCTACACTTTAGTCGACTGAATCGACTTTTGGGTCAGTCGATTTTCAGGGGGTGGGGGGGCTCGCCGGAGTTAAGGAAGAACCACCGCAGCTGGGACGGGGCTCACGGAGAGGTACCCACTATCTATCTTAGGGTCGAGGGTGGGGCGGGGGCCTATAGGGCTGGCTGGCGGCGGCGGACCAGCGGTGGGGAGTTGTTTCGGGGCGGCGAGGCGGCGCTGGGGCCGGCGGTTCTGCCGGTGATGGCTGGCGGCTCAGGGGGGTGCATGTTGAAGATGAACTGCAGGCCCTCCCTAAACTACATGTCAAGTGCCTCTCTGCTACCATTATGTTCGGGCCGACAAGTAACATTCAGATTCCACAGTAAATTTCAGTTTCGACAGTTAAGTTCAGAGTCAAAAGTTTTTACCTCATCTGTTATAGTTAGTTGGTTTTTGGTGATGTAAATTTTACATCTATTTTACATCATCTATTGGAGATGCTATTAGAATCCCACTTGAGATTGACGATGTCTGTCTTATCTTGCTTCAGCCTTGACGCCTTATGGCTCACCGGGCTGCTCCAACGACGTAAGCGATCCATCACAACTGTGAGCGGTGCCCTAGACGCCGCTTCTCTGATTCCTTCCTCCACACCTTCGATAGCCATCTCTGCCTCAAGCGCTTCAATGACCAACCCAATGATCTTTGAAATTACACGGCTACGACAAAGAGGTTGTACACTTGTTGCATCGTTATTACTATACATTCATGTCGTTCCATTAGGGCTATTTTGGTTCAACGGAAAAACATATCAATATGGAATTTTCCAATGGCACTCTTGTCACGCCCAATATGCGACCCTATCCAAAAGGAACTCGAAGTTCCCACCAAGGATAGACCCGCATATTGAAACGCTTTTGCAAGGTGGATATCATTACATCAACATTACATAATAGATGGGGATACATACATAAGGCACGAATGCCACAAGAATACAACAAAATCATGTACAAGATCAACATCCGACTACGGATGAAACATAAACAGAGGCTCAAACGACATCCACCCTGCTAGCCCAGGCTGCCGACCTGGAACCTATCCCCTGATCGAAGAAGAAGCAGAAGAAGAACTCCAAAACAAGTAAACATCGCTCTCGCGTCATGATCATCGCATAACCTGTACACCGCAATCGATGGTGTAGTAATCAGGAGCCACGAGGACTCGGCAATCCCATTACCATGGGTATCAAGACTAGCAAAGCTTAAAGGGAAAGGAAGGGGTAAAGTGGTGAGGTTGCAGCAGCGACTAAGCATATATGGTGGCTAACATACGCAAATGAGAGCGAGAAGAGAAACAAAGGAACGATCATCAACTAGTAATGATCAAGAAGTGATCCTGAACTCCTACTTACGTCAGACATAACCCAGAAACCGTGTTCTCCTCTCGATCAACCCCGAAAAGAGACACTCACGGTTACGCACACGGTTGGTGTATTTTAGAAGAGTTTGCTTCAAGTTTACTACAACCGGATATTAACAAATTCCCATCTGCCACATAACCGCAGGCACGGCTCTCGAAAGTTTATACCCTGCAGGGGTGTCCCAACTTAGCCCATGATAAGCTCTCGCGATCAACGAAGGATATTCCTTCTCCCCGGGAAGACCCGATCAGTCTCGGAATCCCGGCTACAAGACATTTCGACAAACAATAAAACAAGACCAGCAAGACCGCACGATCGCCGACAATCCCGATAGGAGCTGCACATATCTCGTTCTCGTGGCAACACCGGATGAGACAAGCTCTGAGTAAAACCAGGCCTCGAGTTTTCCGTGGTGGCTCATGGTGGAAAGGTTCGGGCCAACACTTAGACAAGCATTGGCCCGGGGCTAAATAAAGATGACCCTCGAGAGAGCGACTCCCAAGGGAAAAGTAGGTGGTGGTGAGGCAAATGGTAAAACCAATGTTGGGCCTTCTTGGAGGAGTATTATTCAAAGCGAACTGTCAAGGGGGTCCCATAAATCACCCGACCGCGTTAGGGACGCAAAATCCGGGAACATAATACCGATATGACGGAAACTAGGGCGGCAAGAGTGGAACAAAACACCAGACATAAGGCCGAGCCTTCCACCCTTTACCAAGTATATAGATGCATTAATTAAATAAGATATATTGTGATATCCCAACAAGTAAACATGTTCCAGCAAGGAACAACATCTCCATGTTCCAACAAGGAACAAACTTCATCTTCACCTGCAACTAGCAATGCTATAAGAGGGGCTGAGCAAGGCGGTAACATAGCCAAACAACGGTTTGCTAGGAAGGGTGCAAAAGGTTAGAGGCTGACATGGCAATTTGGGAGGCTTGAGGAACAAGTGATAGGTAGCGCAGCAAAGCGATAGAACGAAACAACTAGCACAGCAATGATAGTAGTGAGATCCAGGGTAGCGGTCATCTTGCCTGAAATCCTGCAAGGAAGAAGAACGAGTCCATGAAGAAGATGAACGGATGAAGCCGAACCAAGCGTAGACGAACGAATCCTCACGATCGCAACGAAACAGGAACTAACAAGAAGAAGCACACAACATGGTAAACACACCACACATAGACAAGACATGATGCACAACCAAGCATGATGCATGACAAGGCTAGATGAGGCTACTCATGGCAAGAGATGATGCAAACAAGAGCAACACATCAAAGCAAGTTTAAATGAGGCCGGAAACGACATATAACAATTCCGGTAAGTCCCCATATGCAAATTTCGAAATTGGTCCAGATCTGAATAAACCTTATATTCAAGTTGTTAAACAGCAAGTTAATATGCACCACGATGATCTACACGAAATTCTAGTCAAGTTACATATAGAGTTCATTTAATTCGGAGCTACGGCCTAGAAGATATGAGCAAAACAAGTTAAACATGGCATTGATGCAAAATGCATACAAACATCAAGCAAACACCTCAAAACATGGATGCAACATGATAATATGAAACTACATGAAAAAACAAGCAAGTTTCATATAGAGCACACTCAAAACGGAGCAATGGTTCAACACATACACATGAAACAAGTTATAGCAACAATCTGTCCAAAACAGCAACTAGGCATATTGCAAGCATCAAAACAACATGCTACAGTACCACAATATGAAAACAAAAGGCATGGGCATGAAGTACAGGTAAAGCATGACAAAACATGAACACTGAGCTATCTCCAGAAATCACTAGAACATGCTCAAAATGACATGGCAAGATTGCAAATAATAACAGTTTCACAGACTTTAGCAGAAATAACATCAGGTTGCAATGTTTAGAGCTATGAAACAACATGCTACAGGAACTTATCATGGCAAACAAAGGCATGGCATGAATCTACTAATTGCATAGAACAAATGTCCCTTACTGACCATGAGCCAAAAGGATCAAGATATGATGGCACCTGTGTAAACATGGCAAGTTATATTACAGATTCATACATGGCAGGAACAACAATAAGTAGGCATGTTGGTGAGCTTGAACCACTCACCACAGAGCAAAACATGGCATGGCAAGGAACCCAACAGTAAGAAGACATGTTTATGAAGCTAGGCAAAATTGAATATGTAAACAACCTGCCAGGAAACATTTTATAGCAAAATTAGAGCTCGATTGACTCAAGCTATGGCACTCCATAATTGCAAAAAAGGGCATGGATGGATAGCGAATAACCATATGTTCAAAACATCCTTACTAAAGTATCTCAAAATAAGCATGGATCTCTCGGTAGCATCAAGTTTACATGGCATAAAAATATCAAGAAAGCAGGGCTGAAATCAAGAACATCATGAAGCCTAGTTTGCATGCTCGTGCTAGTCACCACAGAGATCACAAAAATACATGGCATACACCCCTGTAAAGATGGCATGGCATATTACAAAACACATGTAGGACTCAAGTTCATAGGGTGCACACATCATGGCAAAAATGACAAAAGTGCATGTTCTGATAAGAATCTGAAACTAACATCACATAGCCCTCTTCTAACAGCATTTCGGGCATCAAGATGAGCTCAAATGAAAATGATGCAATGAGATGAAATGATGTACTCGTCGATACGAACAATTTGACATATTACACGCAAGAAACGGAGCAACGATGACAGAGTTATGGCATGATGAATATGGGCACATAATGATGGAATTCTAGGGACTTAGCAGAATTTTTCACCTCGCGAAAAAAACAGACGAGGCGGGCTGGGGCGATGGGCTGGGCCGCGGGGAGCTGGGCCTGGATCTGGGCCCGGGCGGGAGGTGCGGATCGGGCTCCTCCCGATCCCGCACGACGGCGGCGCGCTTGTGTGGTCGCCGGAGAAGGGCGGCGCGGGCGACGGCTGGAGGAGGCGGCGGGGGCGGGCGACGAAGCGGTGGCGAACTTCGTCAGCGGCTCCGGCGGCCGGATCTGGGCGCGGAGGAGGAGGCGGGATGAGCGGCGCGACTTCGACGGAGGGCGCGCCTTGGAGGCGGGCGGGTGCCGATGGCGGAGGCGGCGGGCACCTGGCGAGGGGAGGATTTGGCCCATGGCGGGCCTGGAAGTGAGCTGGCCTGGTCGGCGGTGAGGAGGAGGGCGCGTCGGGCGGTGATGGCGCGATGGCTGGGGCTGGCAGGCGGCCGGCGGCGGGCCACGTGGCGGGCTCCATTGGCTGCGGGCGGCGGCGCAGATTTCGTCCGGCGCCGCGGAGGACGCATTTTAGGGTTTGGGGGCGGTTTGGACCACGAAATCTCGGGAGAGGGCATATATAGGTAGGGGAGCTAGGAGAGTCCAAATGAGGTGCGGTTTTGCCACGCGATCGTGATCGAACGACCGAGAGCATGGAGGGAGTTAGATAGGTTTTGGGCCACTTTGGAAGGGTGTTGGGCTGCAAGGAGAAGGAGGCTTTACGGTTCTTGCTAACTGCTGAGTATCAAACGACCTCCAAATGACACGAAACTTGACAGGCGGTTCATCGGTGCTATACCAAGGCCACTTGACAAACCTCGGGCCATTCCGAGAAAGTTTAACACCCTTTTACTAAAAGAGGTAAAAGGGGGGCCGGGGAGATAGGAGTGCGGATTGCAAACGGACAACGGGAAAATGCTCGGATGCATGAGACGAACACGTATGCAAAATGAAATGCACATGATGACATGACATGAAATGCAGATGATGACATGGCAAAGAGAGACACGCAAGCACATGACATGGCAACAACGACGAATAACTGGCAGACACCTGGCGCATCGAATCCGGGGCGTTACAACTCTACTATTCAATTATTCATGCATTTTGTTGAAAGGAATGAAGCAAAACATCCACCTGGACCTACTTTCCAAAATCCTATGCATGAAAACAAGACCAAGTGCATTAGTGGCAGAATAACATTCGGACTGTACATGCTTTCATATGGTTTCACTTTATTTTGGCCATGTTTCTTTGCATTCTCTCCGCTCTTCCAATTCGTAAACCAAACACTCAAGTTGATGAAATCCTGTGTTTACAAATGCTCTGCTTACCATGTGCATTCCTATCCTATTCCGTGTTTTTCCTATCCCTACGCTTTTAGAATCATGCAAGCCAAATGAGCCCTTACATGTAATTACTTCGCCATGTGTAGGTGTCAAGGGAACTTTGTGTGGTTTCTCCCGCTCCTGCCGCGACGTCGTCCACCTCAACTGAGCTGCTCCATCGACAGAAACATCCACCAAACCAGACATCACGACTCCTGACCGTCTTTCGCCGCCTCAGATCTCCTTCCCTACCGCTAGCACCCACCGCAACAACATCACCATCATCGACTCAGCAGATAAACCT
This sequence comes from Aegilops longissima, assembly GCA_021605205.1. Taxonomy (NCBI): domain Eukaryota; kingdom Viridiplantae; phylum Streptophyta; class Magnoliopsida; order Poales; family Poaceae; genus Aegilops; species Aegilops longissima. Next base: position 415,502,490 of record CM038676.1, on the reverse strand, counting down.
GAGGAGTACATGGGTCCACAAAAGAGGTCGCACTCTTTTGTTTCTGCTTATGTTATGCATTGCTTAAAATTACCTGCTACTTTATCGTCCTGTTCACCTCTTGGACTTCAAGTCAGGTCCAAATTAATGTTCAAATTTGAGTTATAAATTAGTTGTGGGGCACATATCGAGGAAGCAATGAATAGTATCTCTGTCTAATATCTGGTTCACCTAGGGTATGCCTATGTTGTTCATCTTGGGTGGGAAACAAATAGTAAAGCAATCATCATCTGTCTTTTTATTAAATTAAAGCAATCATCAGCCTGCTATCATTATTTTGGATCCATCCACTGGTTGTTACCATCACTCTAAATTTCTGCATGCTCTCCTTACATAATCTCATCATATTTTTTCAGATGCATGTCGATATTGTACACAATCATGCTGAACATGTAGAGAAAAAGAGAAGAGTTTTGTACGGTAATACAATGTCATGCAGACATCGCTCCATGGTGGGTTCAATGGCAAACCCTCCCCACCCCTCTCCAGATTGTAATCCAGAGGAAAATATCTGTTCTGAGGCGGATTCAGACGTCGCTGACCACTCCTATTTACCCCCAAAGGTGTTTGCTCTACCTTGGCATGATGATTTTAGTCATATCATGCATATGTTGCCTTGCAGTGCCTACTTTTGACATCATATATGTCATCTTCTTAGTTTAGACATGTTCTGTAATGCCACCTGTTTAGTTTCTATATCATATATGGGAATTGTGCAGTCTCATGTCTTTTAGCCAGCCATAATATACGTGAAATGTGCAATGCCATCCTGTTTAACCAGACATCATATATTTGAATGATATCTTGCTCATCCTTTTCTTCATTACATTTCCATTTGCCGACAATATTTGTACATTAAACTACTCTTCCTGTGAATCAACCATTGGGTGCGAGATTGAAAAATCTAGAGTGAAAACAAGGCCTTCAAATGACAGCATAATGCTACCGTCAAGTAGATCTCTTGTTGGGTCCCGATAGCTCCTCGGAGATGGATTCAGAGACGATGACCAGTCCTATTCCCCACCGAGGTGTATGCTCTAACTTGGCACGCTTATCTGCTCATATCATGCATATGGTGTCTTGCATTGCATAGATTAGACATCATATACACAATATTCAACACCATGTTCTTAGTTCAGACATCATATCTAATGCCCTCTGTTTAGCATATAAATCACATATGTGAATTAAATGATGCGATCCTGATTACTTAGATAACATGTAGGTGAATTATGTCATGCGATCCTGTTTAGTTATTCATCATATCTTTGAATTATGTTAATAGACATCATATATGTGAAATTATGTCATGCTATCCGTTTTAGCTAAACAATATACATGTCAACTATTTCATGCCCTCTTTTTTTTTCACACTATCTATTGCATCTGTCTCTCATACAATGTCTGTACATTCAACTATGTTTCCTGTTTATCAGCCATTTGAATTGGAGCGGGTGATGCCAGCATCTAGCGGACTAAAAACAAGGTCTTCAAATAAAACAATGCTACCTCTTGGTGGAGATAGCACCCCGGTTGTACATGCACAAGAACCAGCCCTACCACACATAACCCAAACTCTCGCAGATTGTACCCCTACCGCGATGGATAGAGAACCAGTTTCACCCAATCTAACCCCAACCCCAGCAGATAGTAACCCAGTTCCTGTTGACACATCACCATCTCCACCACAGAGCTCCCAAACAAGAGCAGTTAGTCAGGCAGCTCCAATGCCCAAAGGGCCAGTACTACCACGGCGAACCCCAACTCCACCAGTTAGTACGCCTATTCCTGTGGAGGAAGCACAACCAGCTAGTTGTAGTTTAACATCTATCACATTTGATGTTGTTAAATTATATGTGCGTATCTTCCCATCTTGAAAATATTATACTAAAGATGAAGGAAAATGCCAGTTGTAGGTGTTTGTCCAAGAGTTATGTATAAGTAATGTTATTCATGGCAATTACTTTGTTTTGTCCCATAGATCCTACCCCCATGATGGTTATAACACAACAAAATTTCCCATTTTTCTCTATAGAGAAGGACAGATTCGGAAACTCAGGATGAGGTAACTTGTGCTAATACCTCTGCTATCTTCAAGAATGCTTTGTGGCAGTATCAGAATCACCTGAAGAAAACGTACTTCACCGGCAAAGAAACTCATCAAATTCCCTTACATTCTCCTGAAACACATTTACTGGACGATGACTGGGAACGCCTTGTTCTGTATTGGTCCCGAACCAAGAATGTGGTAAGGTCTATGAGCTTATTTTCTATTTTTAAGTACTATATTCTTGCGTCTTACTATACCCTGTTCATGTAGAACAAGTGCCTAAACCTGAAGAACAACTGTTCTAATTTAAGATTCCATTGCTATCATAGTTCAAAACAACGTTAGGCATTAATTGTGCGTTTTGCGACCGCCTTGCGCTTTACAGACCAAAGCGCATGCTTATGCGTAGTTATGCACAGATTAAGTGTAGTTATGCGCAATGCGTTTCGCCAACGCCTAGAGCCTAGGCGCGCCTTTTTTAACTATGATTGCTATCGTGCATACTGCTTTGCTCTTGTATCACTGTATTTACTCATACAAACTTATTTTTAAATTGAAGGATCCAATCGAAACTTCAATGGCACAGCAGGTATGTTCACGCATGTTTCTTTAACAGGCTTGCTCTTATCAATAGCTTTGTTGATTTCAATTTCAACTGTGTATACAGTTGACTTCTCATATCACGGACATTACTAGCATCACAACAGAGCCAATAGTGTTGTTGTACATGTAGACCCGTGGTACCCATCTGAAATCTTGTTGTGCCATGTAGTTTCCCACGCTTTGTATTCTTTCACTGCTGCTTTATCTTGAACTGATATGATTTGAACCGTGTCTCTATTTTGATTTGGCAAGACAATGTAGTGACCATAGGACATAGATATATGTTTGTTTGATGCTTTTATTATGTACTAGTACTTGGCAATAGAAGACTTGATAGTTTAATCATGTCCACCTTACTAATGAACTGGTTCACCGAAATGAGTTTCATATACTAGTACATGCTAAACTGTTATGTGTCTACTTGTTTCTTCTTTTAGAATGCTACCAGAATATTGGGGAAGAGTGCCTTATTAAGCAATGGTAAAGGAAGTAATGCAGATAAGGTTCAGGATAGTGACACATCCTTGTTGGTCTCCAACAAAGCTGATAAAACAGCTAAGGAAGACTATCTCGAAGAAAGTGAGACAACCCCAAAGTCCTGTCTTGGTTTAGTGTTGGAGTTACTGGCCACTACCGCTTGCACAAGCTATTCAAACTCACTGTTTAAATCAGTTCGGTTCCTTGAGTCTCAACTACAAGCTGAAAGACATCGACCACGGTGTCTTTGTGACAAGAAGCGGAAGGATCTGGAAGTCCCCGGAGCATTCAGATGCATACTTTCCGTGCAACAAAGAAGCGTTGGAGGATTTTAGCACCAAACAGACAAAGCTAATAAGCTTGCTAAGCTTATTGCCGGCATGGTGGATACCATGTTTCTTGAGCTCTTCTGAAGTTGTTTCGCTTATGTCTTGTTTTTTGCCGCGTTTATTTGCAATCGATGGCCAATTTTGATGGCGGTGTATGTAATATGCTGCTTTGTTCCCTATATTTGCACCGGTGGCTAACTTTGATGCCCAAATGGATGTAATATGTGTAATAGCGGTAATAGGCTAGCGTTAATTGCTTGCTTATTTTTTCCCTTATTGCCTTGTTTAGTTGTTTGCTTGTAGTCACTGCAGTTCTTTTTCTATGTTTTTCTAGTGGCCACAATAACCTATTTTTAGAAACTAGGCCAAAATAATCATGTCAACATACGGACTGTTGTAACCATGGGCCTCCTGCGAGTCGTATGATCCATGGGCCTTCTACGGGCCGTAGGATCCATGGGCCTTCTACTGGCCGTATGATCCATGGGCCTTTTACGGGCCGTAGGATGCATGGGCCTTCTACAGGGCGTATCGTCATTTCGCCAATCATGGGCCGTACTATTCGTGGACAATAACAGACCGTTTATTGGCCGTATTTGATAACTCTATGAAAACAGCCCAACGGGTTTTTTTCGACATGAAAACGGTCCAACATATTAACGGGCCACAAACGGACCGACTGTAACCACGGGCTGAATTTGGCCCACAAGTAGAAAATGACAGTAACGGGCCATAAGTAACCGAATGCTGGAAATGAGCCCAAGAATAAATGGGCCCTGAGAAGGCCGAAAGATATCATGGGCTGGAAACGGCCCAACGGAATAATGGGCCGTTAATGGGTATAAAGTGATACACTGTTCATTACGGGCCAGCTTTACCACGGGCCGCTAAGGGGCCGAGGGTTACTAAGGGCCTCATATGGGCTGAAAGACGTCATGGGCCATACATGTGCCGGAAGTTAAAACGGGCTGGAATTATATTGGACGGCCCAGATGACGCTACTGGGCCTAATTCAGATAGGACGTAAACGGGCCCTGGGATAGCGGGCTGTAAATGGGCTATATGCGAACATGCCGTTAACAGGCTTGCCGTGGGCCGGCCCTCCACCTTTTGACCAAGTCAAACGGGCCGGCCTTTTCATAGGAATGGGCCTCTGTTGGGCCGTGCCACGTGTCGGCGTATCATAGGCGCTTTGGGTCCAATGAGTGGATGACATCTGTCCCAACGGTGAGACAACACGTGTTTCCTCGAGCCAATGATGATTTTACACTTGGAAAATCCCCATTGGTCGGGGCTGTTAACGGGTTATCGGATCCAAAACCGGACCCGATAGCTTAACGACATTCCGTTACGGTGGATGCCACGTGTCGGTCACCCTTGACGAAAGCACTTCTGTGACGCGCGATTTATTGTCATGGAAGTGGACACTTCCGTGATGATAATTTTGGTAATGTCATGGAACACTTCTACGACATCACAGGTATGACTATTTTGATTCTGTCATAAATTTGCCATGGATGTACATGCATGACAGAAAACGTGACCTACTGTGACAAACACGTATCATCACGGAAGTGTATTTTTTTTGTAGTGCATGCTGTTGCTTATGGAGTACAACCAAAGCGTAATTTTTTGGAACGTCCGGGGTCTCAACTACCTGGCTAAACATACCGCCGTGCGTTCCGTCATTTCTTCCACCAACCCTTCCATTGTATGCCTACAGGAAACTAAGCTTGTTGTCGTCTCGTCCTCCATTGTCTCTGAAACGTGCGACCAATCCTTCACTAGCTTCTTCTCTCTTCCGTCTACGGAAACCCGGGGTGGCATCCTCCTCGCTTGGCAGGAAGACCTCGTGTCCATCTCGCACCCCACCATCGGCACGCATTTCATCAACGCGCTCATCTCTCCTCGCGATTGCCGCCCCCATTGCTGGATCACTGGCGTTTACGGCCTGCAGGAGGAGACCGACAAGATCACATTCCTCTCCGATCTGCACGACATGCGCCCCACCTGCTCCGGCCCATGGCTTCTAGGGGGAGACTTCAACATGATCGTTTCTGTCGAGGACAAGAATAACGCTAACTTGCACCGCGCCGCTATGCGTCACTTCCGACACTTCATTTGCGCATCGACAAAGTTCTTTGCATCACCGGCTGGGAGATAGACCACCCGTGCTGCATCCTTCGCAGCCTGTCCTCCGCAGCTTCTGACCACGCGCCACTCATTCTTGACTCGACACTGCGTGCCTCTAGCCATAGACGGTTCACTTCGAGCGCTTCTGGCCTAAGCTGCAAGGATACCATGAAACGGTGGCCGAGGCATGGGCATCCTCCCCGCTCGAGCCCGACCCGTTCCGCCGCATCTTCGCGCGTCTCTGCACCACGACCAGACACCTACAACGATGGAGCTCCAAGACCGTCGGCAACATTTCACTGCAGCTTGCGGTGGCCCGTGAGCTGATCGCCCGCTTCGACGCGGCACAGGACACCCGCCCGCTCACCGCCGCCGAGGCATGGCTACACCGCCAACTCAAGACCTCCTACATCGGCCTCGCTTCCCTCAAGCGATCCCTCCCGAGGCAACGGGCGCGCTTCAACTTCCTCAAGGGTGGTGACTCTAACCCTGCTTTCTTCCGGCTCCATGCAGCACAGCGCTCCAAAAAGAACACGATCCACCAGCTGTAGGTGGGTGAGGCCACTGTGGCCGACCACGTCGCCATCGCTGAGGCCGCGTACGTCCACTTCTGCTCCATCCTCGGCTCCGACCACGAGAGATCATCCACCATCGACCTGGACAACCTTGACCCGCGGTCCTTCGACCTGCATGAGCTCGAGACGCCTTTTTTCGAGCAGGAGATTTGGGAGGCCATCAAACGCATGCCCAAAGAGAGGGCTCCGGGGTCCGACGGATTCACTTCTGAGTTCCTCTGCGCCTCTTGGCCCACGATCAAAGACGACTTCGCTGCCGCGTTCAACAAGCTATATACACTCAACGGCCTCGGCTTCCAGCGGTTGAACGAGGCGCTACTCACCCTGCTCCCCAAGAGGCTGGGCGCGTCCACCCTCTCGGACTATCACCCCATAAGCTTGATTCACCTGTTTGCCAAGCTTTTTGCCAAGGTTCTCTCTCTTCGCCTCGCGCCAAGGCTCGGTGACATGATCTCCACGAACCAGAGCGCGTTTATCGCGGGCCGTTGCATCCACGACAACTTTCTCCTCGTGCAACAGACCGCACGGCAGCTTCACAACCTCAGGCAACCCCAAGTGATGCTCAAGCTCGACATAGCACGCGCTTTCGACTCCATCTCCCGGCCGTTCCTCCTCGACACCCTACACCACCTCGACTTCGGCAGACGTTGGTGCGAATGGGTCTGCATCCTCCTCGGCACAAACAGCACGCGTGTCCTCGTCAATGGCACCCCAGGACCACAGATCATTCACCGGTGCGGCTTTCGGCAGGGCAACCCGCTCTCCCCATGCTCTTCGTCATGGTCATAGACAACCTCAACAACCTGCTTTGTCGAGCGGTGGCTGATGGTGTTCTCCAACGCCTTACCACCCGTCACATGGCATCGAGCATCTCTCTATACGCAGATGACGTGGTTGTCTTCTGCCATCCGGATGTGTTGGACCTTTCCTTTGTCCGCCGCATTCTCAACGTCTTCGGCGACACTTCTGGGTATGCGCACTAACTACACCAAGTGCGCGGCCTCCCCCATCCAGTGCACGGCCGACGACCGCGCCGTGATTGCCTTCAACTTCGAGTGCCCGATCAAGGACTTCCCAACCTCATACCTCGGCTTGCCTCTGTCCATCCGGAAGATCAGCGCTGCGGCCCTACAGCCCCTCCTCGACAAGCTCGAGCGCCGACTCTCGCCATGGTGGGCATCCATGATGTCACGCGGCGACCGGCTCGCGCTTTGCCGCCATGTTCTGTCCGTGATGCCCGTGCACACTCTCCTCGCCCTGGCGATCAACCCCCCCCCCTCCCGCCCCGTCCTCAAGCAAATCAACCGTCTGCTACGCAGCTTTCTCTGGTATGGGCGCAAGGACGCGAGCGGCGGCCATTGCCTTGTCAGTTGGCGTCGGGCATGCCGGCCTGTCGCCCTGGGTGGCCTGGGCATCCCCGATCTCCAGCGCGTGGGCATCTCCCTCCGTACCCGTTGGCTATGTCTCCAAAGAACCGACCACTCCTGCCGTTGGCAGCACCTGCACATCCCGCACTGCCTCGACGTCCAAGCTTCTTCCGGGCCTCCACTTCATGGACGATTGGCGATGGGCGCACGTGCAAGTTCTGGGAGGATCACTGGCTCGACAGTCGCTCCATCGCCGAGGCCGCGACTCTCATCTACGCCAGGGTCCCCAAGCGACGACGCAAGGCGTTCTCTGTGCGCGACGGCCTCCTCAACCGCGCCTGGATCGCGGACATCCAGGGCACGCTCGGCACCGAGATGGCCATCCAGTACGTCTCTCTCTGGCGGCGCCTCCAACACTTCGCCCTCGTCGACGTGCCCGTCAGGATCTCTTGGCGCTGGTCCACCTCCGGCTGCTACACCGCGCGCTCCAACTACCACTCCCTATTCCTCGGCTCCACGAAGGACCCCAACTGGCGCATCACTTGGCGACCGTGGGCGCCGCTGCGCATCAAATTCTTCGTCTGGCTCGCGCTCCTCGGCCGATGTTGGACTGCCGACCGCCTCGCGCGTCACGACTTACGTCACGAGCCCACATGCCTTCTCCGCGACCAGGAGCCCGAGACGATGCAACACCTCCTCTCCGGCTGCTTCTTCCCCCGCCAAGTTTGGCACGAAATCCTCTCTTGGTGCCACTCCACTGCCGCGCTCCCGGAACAAGATGAGGATTTCCCCACTTGGCTCCACTCCACCCTAGCCGTTACTCCACGTTGTCTCTGACGTGGGCTCGCCTTCATTGCCATCCTCACAACTTGGTGGCTCTGGAAGCACCGGAATGGATGCGTCTTCGACGGTCACCACCCTTCAGTTAGCCGTGCCATCAACGACATCCGGGAAGAGGCAAGAGTTTGGGCTCGTGCGGGCGTCGTGGGTCTCGTGCTGATCATACCAGAGACGAAGTCTAGGGCCTTGTGGCTGGTGCACCCACCTCCCCTGTGCGCCACGGCTGCCGTTGCACGTCATCCATGTGTACAGGCTCGGCAGCCCTTCCCCCCACTCTCTCTTGTATAATTGCTACCACCTACCTATCAATGCAATGATACGCAAGTCTTTTGCGTATTCGCGAAAAAAAATGGGTATCGTATAGTTAAATCCATTCCCGGAACCATTCCAATTCTAGGCTTGGGCGGGCAAAAGCCGGCCAACAGGCACGAACTGCGCCGGCGTTATCCTCCCCCTCCCACTTCGCACTGTCCACTCCAAGCAGCAGCTAGTGGCCGTCTCCTCTTCCCCGCTTCCCCATGGCCACCTCCCACTTCCTCGCCGCCGCCGCCGCCACATCTTCCTCCTCCGCCGCCTTCCGCCCCCCTCTCCGCTTCCTCTCCCTGCCGCCTCCTTCTCTAACCCTCAGCCGTATACCCTCTTCCTCTCTGGCCTATTACTTTACTGTGTATGTATGCTGCCGCGTGTTGTGCTGATGCACGTGAGTTCCGTTCGCAGGGCGGCGGCCGTTCCCGGTGGTCTGCGCGGCCGACGCCGACGCTAAAGAAAGTGCGCGCCCGTTCGTTTTGAAGTTCAGCTTGTTCTGCGATTGATTCCTGGGCGTTTGGGCTGAAGTTCTGACGTGTGATTTGTTTTATTGTGTTGGGCCCGGTAGCAACGAAGCCGAAGGTCCCGGAGAAGGCGCCGGCGGCGGGGTCGAGCTTCAACCAGCTGCTCGGAATCAAGGGCGCCAAGCAAGAAGACGTGAGTCATTAATCTGCTCCCATGAACTGGTTTCTCATCGCAATATATTTATGAATCCAAATCGGAGTCGTTTGTCACTTTGTCAGTTGGCTGGTTGGTCAGGCATGCGTTGAATTCGGGATTCAGCATGCAGCCAATGTCGGACTGTATGTAGCAGATGTGAAGTGTCTGGCTGTGGATGCTGAAATTTATGAATTTCACCTTTTTGTGGAGTAGTACTATGTTTTATGGAGTTGCGGCTTATGATGTCATGAGAGCATGGCTTGTGTATACTAGCTTTGTGCTTAGACTAATCACTATCTAGCTATTTTTGTGTAGGCACTAGAAATGATAATTTGCTCATTAACCCCCTCTTTATCATGCTGCATATACAGAACATATGGAAGATCCGTCTTCAACTTACTAAGCCGGTCACATGGCCTCCGCTTGTCTGGGGTGTGCTTTGTGGAGCAGCTGCCTCTGGTATGCTTTATCGACCATTATGGTTTCTACCTGTACATGAATAGTTTATACTTAAGTAGAGTTGGAGTTGGACACCTATATTTTAACATATGCGATGCATCGTTGTTACATTGTGCCATATTCCTTAGATTTCCTAGTCATCTGTAACCTGGCGATTTAAGTTGTGCTGGCTTGCAATGGTGTCGATATGCTCTGTGGGTCTACAGTATCTCTCCCACTATCCTTGGTCCCATATATTTATTTTGGAGTGGACCAAAAAATTCAATATTGATTGACTACCCAGGAAACTTCACCCAGTTTCTGCAACAAAACAACACATGGCAACTCAACAATACTATTCTCCCCTCTTGTCAGACGTCTAGAACTTCTAGGGTTTATATAGGATGAAAATACAATACCATTATGGCTTCTGTGATAATGAATGCTGTTCCTCTTGGTGTACAATGCAACTGTTATGCTTATTTGAACTTCTCATGCTGTAGGAAATTTCCACTGGACAGTTGAAGATGTTGCAAAATCTATTGTTTGCATGTTAATGTCTGGTCCATGTCTTACAGGATACACACAGGTTTACTTTCGATTCATCGTGTTTGCTCTATTCATATTTTGTAACCTCACATATGTTTCATGGAAAACTATTTGTACTAAAGAATATGTCAGCTTCAAAAATTATTGCTTGTAGACAATTAATGACTGGTATGACCGAGACATCGATGCTATTAATGAGCCTTATCGTCCTATTCCTTCAGGAGCTATATCAGAAAATGAGGTATGACCGTCTCCGGGAGTGAGATTTATTCCATGGCACTGTTGACCACTTTGTAGGTTTATTTGTCAGCACATTTATTTTAGCAATGAAAAAATATTTAATTCCTGGAAACACTCATTCATATATCTGTCATTGTATCATCGATTACTGGACATGTGTATGCATGCTTTGTTCGAAACAATATTGCCTCTTATGCGGTCCAGTTGAATTGTAATCAGGTTTTTGTTTGCTTGCTCTAAGTCTAAGTAAAGCTAGTCCGATTAGGATTGAGTTAGTTCTAATTAGGACAGTTTTTTTACGGGCATGTATTGGAGTTGGTTTCTGATTTTCCATGGTGCTAGTTGAGTCGGATATGAGTATAGGTCTACGTGCTGGTCAGGACCCAGTAAGTAGTAATTCGAGTCCAAGTTGTGCTAACTGCTAAGTGTCCTAAGTTGAGTAGGTCTAACTTTAGCTGGGTGTACCGAAGCAAAAGTGATAAATAAAAAGAAGAGAGGCACAATACATGCCTAAGAGATTTTCGTGCGCATGTGTTGGTGATTTTTTATGTGATCGATCCTTGGGCAATATCCAATATGCCTCTGTAAGTAGATTCTACATGCATAAAACGAACTTGTTGTTTTCTTATCTTTTGAGCAATTTTTTTTAGATAATGGATGCTTTTGTTATCCCTGGACGCTGCATCATAGATGCATTGCAAAGTTTATCTCGACTATGAAAATATTATCTTTTGAGCAATGTGTCATATTGTTTATCCTTTCTTTTTCATAAAACAACCACTGTAGAATATCCTAGTATTTCCTTTCCAAAGTTTATGTTAGAGAATGCATGTATGACTTCTATAACTGTTAAGCAGACATCTCAAATATATTGCTGTCACAACCACATGCTTACAAGATGTTTAGTTATCTGTGTCTATATGTCCTTTTTCTGATTTCATTTCACATGTACTTGTTTCTATTTTCTTTCAATAAATATTGTAAGCATATTTATGTTATAAGTTGACCCTTTTCATCTGCCCCATTATCCAGTGATGGTGCATGAATAAAAGACATCAATTCTTAAGATGTCACGCCATTTGTAGAATGCTACACACGGACTTTGCCTTTATGTTTTTAGGTCATTATCAACAATAGATAATGCATTTTTCGTGCCATAAGTCCAATATCTGATATTCTGATCTACCAGTATCTCATATAAAATATACTGATGGATCATTTGATATTATTTTTGAGCAAGATACTGTGTAATAACATTTTAAATAAAGATGGCTGCGTGCATCAATCCATCCAGAGGCCGGGGGCGCTCCCTCATTTTTGTTTTTTGGTTCAAAACATCAAAACTACATAACTTGCATGCCCCCATAATTGCTTCCATGTGGGTTCTGTTCTCATTAGAGTCTGTGTTGTTGAAGTGTATATGTGGATTGCCTAGCCCTTTCCATCAGTTTGGACTTTTGGTTGCATTGGCTAGTGCATGAAGCTTAACATGTGTTTCACTTATATTATAGCTTGAATATTATAGACATTATCTAGATGGCGAGTTGATTAATGTGATACTATGCTTGAAGTTGTTGTGCTTTACTGTTTGAAATCCCATTTTCGAATTGCCTTTTTATCCAAGGGGATTTGTTTTCTTATGAAATGATGAAGAGTATGTATTGCTACAGTCTACTTTAGAACGTTTCAAACAAAATTGGCTTCTTCATAATGACGAGCTTCCAATTGTCCGATCTTATTCAAAAGGCTGCTCTCAGATGTCCACTGAGAATTGACATGTCTTACTAATGATGTTGATTTGATCCAGGTAATTACTCAGATCTGGGTATTATTGTTAGCAGGTCTTGGGTTGGGTGCTTTGTTAGACGTATGGGTAAGTCACAACAAGACTTACTTTAGTATACTAAGAAGTTGAAGATACGTTCCTTCTTTGCTTATTCTCTAGTTTCATTTCAGGCAGGGCATGATTTTCCTATTATTTTCTACCTTGCCCTGGGTGGATCCTTGCTTTCTTACATATATTCAGCGCCGCCTCTCAAGGTACTTGAGTACTTGTGTTCTATGCACTCTGCATCTTGTTTTTAGCATAGTACACTGTGTGTTGTGTACTCTTTGATAAAAATTGTCCATGTCTTATTATTCCTCATTTCAGCTCAAACAGAATGGATGGATAGGAAACTTTGCTCTTGGTGCGAGTTACATTGGCTTGCCCTGGTAGGATCAAAGCTGTGAATCTTTTTTTTTTCATGTTGAATAAGGGGATAATGTTCTGTTGGATGTCACCTATACTATATGCAAGAAGATGCGTCTTTTTTTCCCGCTCTTTTGTGGTAATCACTAATTATTGTGGACTGTCTATCATTTTCAATGTAACGGACAAATTAGTTTGGATTTTATCAGACTACAATACCAAGTAGAAGGGATTGTATTTTCGTTAGTGGTAACATATTGCATTCAGTCCCATCACAACTGCCACTTTCCTCTTCTCAAGAAAAAAAAAACTCACTTTCCAAACATCAGAACCCTAGCCCATGACTGAGGAACTGCAAGTCCGTAACCAGTTAACACTTGGTAGTTTGCTGATTGATTACCAAAGTTATTTAATCACATTTATCAATACCACACGGTATGTGCAGGAGCCAATTTACTTGGCTCCAACATAGACGCCACTTCCACTTCCCATTAGAAGTACAGGCGTGGCCTGAACCTCAGTGCTGAGCTGTCGGGTGGGAATTTGTGAATTCTGTTGGGACTTAATTAGTTTGTGTTAAAATGTATAAAATACCTTGAGGATAGGGAAGGTAATTCCATATTAGGATTCAAGGACCAGAGTTACTCTACTAAGGTACCGTAAAATCGTTATATCTTTTGTGCAGGTGGGCTGGCCAGGCGTTATTTGGAACTCTTACTCCTGATATTGTTGTCCTAACTACTTTGTACAGCATAGCTGGGGTATTTATATTTCATGATCTGTTTGCTTGTTTGCAATCCTGTATACCATCATGACCACTGACAGTTTTTCCTGGCTTTGTAGCTAGGGATCGCCATCGTAAATGATTTTAAGAGTATCGAGGGGGATAGAACTCTGGGACTTCAGGTTATTATTCTTTCTGTCTGTATTGTAGGTTTATTGTGAAAGCATATCTGTTTATCATTTTACCTTTTTGTAGTCACTCCCTGTTGCCTTTGGTATGGAAACTGCAAAATGGATATGTGTTGGAGCAATCGACATCACTCAATTATCTGTTGCAGGTAAAGATACAAAATTTTCATTTCTTTCTTCCTTCAGGGCTTACTATTAAGCCATTTGCTTAACATATAATTGAGTGGCACATGGAACACGTGATTTGCAACCCAAACTTGACAAAAAAAACCATATAATAGAGTAGTTCATGGATTTATGCGACTACCTACAACTACAATAGCATAATGTCATGGGCCAGCTGCGAAAATAGATCGTACTTTTTGTCGAAAAGCGAATAGATCATACTACAACTTTTCAACCTAATGATGGAAGCTTTCATGGAACCTTGGAAGGCAATTGGTGTTAGTTATAGCGACAGAAGATGTGTTTAGTGAAGAAAAGAAATGTTCAGCATTACCAGAAAGTTTCAGATGCCGGCAAACTACACCCAAAGCTTGTTCTGTTTTTGTTGGGCCGAACAAGAGTGCCTGAATTGTACTACAATCTGTCAGTATCAATTAGGGAGCACAGGAAACTTACGTTCATTCGCTATCTACTACTCCCGTTCCTAAATATAAGTCTTTCCTAAATATAAGTCTTTGTAGAGATTCCACTATGAACCACATACGGATGTATATAGATGCACTTTAGAGTGTAGATTCACTCATTTTGCTCCGTGCGTAGTCCATAGTGGAATCTCTGCAAAGACTTAAATTTAGGAACGGAGGGAGTATTTATCTATCTATCTATCCTGAATTTGTTGGGAACTTGCCCTAATTTTGTAACTCCATTTTCAGCCTACCTCCTGAGCACTGGTAAGCTGTATTATGCCCTGGCACTAGTTGGACTGACAATTCCCCAGGTGATCTTGCAGGTGAGCTGACCAATCTTTTTGGACCTTGGATATAATTATTTCTCGTTTTGTATTTCAGATGTTCCCACGATCAAATGAAATAAGTGAAAATCATTTAGATGACTTATATTATGAACAACAGCTTTATCTGCAAGGCTTGTCAGACTGTCCTTTAGCTCTCACTCCCTCTGTTCACAGATATAAGATGCTCTAACTTTTTTCTTGAATCGGATGTATATAGAAACGTTTTAGTGTCCGTATATAGTGCATATCAAAATATCCAAAACATGTTATATTCGTGAACGGAGAGAGTGGTAAACATGAAAAGAAAACACTGACCGTTGCCACGTACGTTCTGTACATTCTAATCCTTGATTTCATGGAGCAGTTCCAGTACTTCCTGAAGGACCCCGTGAAGTACGACGTCAAATACCAGGTGCGTGCGGTCGTTGTCTCCCCATGCATCGTTTTTCTTTCTCTCCAATCAGCATCCACGGCTTCTCCCAGAACTGCAAGCATCCGCCGCCATCTTATCGTGCCTAATGCAGGCGAGTGCGCAACCGTTCTTCGTCTTCGGCCTGCTGGTTACTGCCCTGGCGACTAGCCACTGACGGACGGACGGACCTCAAATCAAGCTGGATGCTTTGGACGAGGGGGCATTTTGTACAACACAGATAGTGGAATAAATCTGCAGCAACGACATCAAGAAGGCCTCCCTGAACGATGAAGATGGAAACTTTAGGCGGTGGCTCTTTCCTTCTGCTGCCGTGCCTGTAGTGGCGTAGACCGTTGGTGCACAGTGCCAGGTTGTTTGTTTGTGATGTTATCAGTTGGCTGTACAACGTAATTTTGGATGATACGGTACGTTATTACGGTTTGTGATCAGATTGTTTCTCCTGGAAAGTGCATTTCGATGAAGCCTCTTCTTCCGTTCCAGAGGAGCATCATCCATGAGAAATGAAAAAAAAGGCTGCATAATGTACTGTTGTATTGTGTTGGAAAACAGGGCTTTGTACTTGCAGCAATATGCCCGTTATGAATGTCGTTCAAGTGCCCGTCCTTATCCGCTGCAACTGCTAGAACACTAGCTCCTGCATGCCCACACCCCATCTTCAGTATGCATTTCCTGTCAAGCTGAAGGCCAGCTGATCCTTAAAAATGACTCTCTTGCGGCTAGAGCTCGTGCGTTCTATCTGTTTTGGTATATTTCATCTTTCTTGTTCATCAGTTTGGTCAAATGTACAGTTAGCCCTGGGCAGAAGGAACTGGTGACTTTGCGTGGCTAGTAATGCGGCACGTCGAGTTCTCATTTAAATGGGCGGGTTGGAAGTTACAATCAACAACCGTGAACAGAACACCAACAATTATACCATGGTGACATGTGACAAGCAATCCAAACTATTCAAAAGAACACCAACAATTAACAAGCGGAAGTAGCAAACAACAAGATTTCAGCAACGACGACTTACATTACTGAAGATACAAGGATACAGCAGAAACTGGTTTGGGAAGAGAGACCGGACCGGCCACCGGAGCCACAACCACACTTCCGACCGACACGGACACATGACCTGGACTCGACCGACCATCAGTACCTACGGACTACCTCACTACCAGCGACTACCAAGCACACATGATCATACTACTACTACGTATGATCTCCTACATGCGTGCACACGTCAGGATTCCTGACCTACATTATTCATCCGGCAAGGTAAACCAACTAAGCAGCCGTCTTGCTTGCTAGGCTAACGGATCCATCTAGGACTTGGTCTTGAACTTGGACTCGTCGATGTCGATGCCCTCCCTGGCGGCGCGCTCACCGCCGGACTCGTCGTTGGTGCTCAGCCCGCCCTTGCGCCCCATCTCGCGGTACCCTTCCTCCCCCATCTGCTCCTTGCGCGTCTGCCCGCCGCGGCTGCGCCCTGCCAACACCGTAGACATGACATGAGTAGCTGAAGCCGCCATCACCATCACCGACACATAACGTGGACGTGCGTTGCTACGTACCTTCGGCGAGGTTCTCCTGCGCCTGGAGGTTGGTGCCGCCGGTGCCGCCGGGGACGACGGTCTCGCCCTCGCGGGCCTTGCGGTCCAGCTGCGACCTCTCCTGCTGACCGGAGGCCATCGCTCACTCTCTTTCTGCCTCGCTAGCTACTTCAACCTCAACTGGAAGGGAACGTGTGTGCTCTACTGCTTCAGCTTGTGCGGTGTTCGTGGTTGCTTGCTTGATGCTGATGATGGAGGAGGTGGCGACGTCGCCGTTTTATAGCCGGCGAGGAGGCGCTTCGCGGGGCCAGGAGACGGCGCGTGTGCGATGACGCGGACGCAAGCCTCTCCTCTCGCTGTCCCTGACGCATTGACACGCGTTGGGGGAGGCACCGGACGGATGACACGTCCGAGCGTGCTTATCCGACGCAGCGACCGGAATGAGCTAGAGAGCTATAGGAGCCTACGGGCAACACCTGCGTTGTCTTGGCACTGTCGTCCTGTCGGCGCGTACGAGCGTACCACTACCGTATTTGTCACTCCCGTACGTGCGTTCGTCGTCGTCCGGTCGTACAAACCAGGCATGCCTGGATCGAGCGTTCTATTGCTATTTTGTTTCAAACAAAAAGAGGTTAAACTCTTAACCTCTGCATCATCATAATGCACATAATTATTCTTATTAATTATTAAATAGAGTTAGAAAAAGACAAACACGGCTTAGTCATTATGAAATGTATAAAACAAACACCTATGACTAATCTGACTTCTTTCAAGGAATAAGCGCTCTCACATTGCCGTGGTCACGTCCGGTCGAAGACAACCAAGGCGAGGATTTTCATTCTGGTTGCCAAAACTAACCACCGAAGGCTAGCACAATGGCAACGAGGCAACACCTTTCATAAGATAACAGTGCAAGTTCATCGTTGCTGAGCCTAACCAATGAATAGGAGTTTTCACCTTGGACATGAAGTGATGTTCCAATCATTATTTTGACGACGGACCATCGATCTAGTAGCCACACCAGCTTGTCTGTGCTCCATGCCATTGTTTGTCCTCATCTGTGGCCTGCTGGTTATTGCCCTCGCACAGGATGGTCGACGCGTCATCTGGTCCTCCAAAGGTACGCGCGTTTGCTTGGCGGCTTGTGGCAAATTCTCTTGCAAGCGTGGGTGAATAAACTCTCCCGTCATTTCAAAACCATTGACATATGCCCCCTGCATGGTCTGAAACGCGAGGATGTATTCCACGCAATGTGTAGGTGCCCTCGTGCAGTCGAGCTTTGGAGGGTGATGACTAAAGACCGGACGCTCCGGGACATCAAGCCGGTGCGGGGCACAGGCCCGATGGCTCTTTGACGTGCTTGTGCTGCTCTCAGACACATCTCGCATGGCGCTCTTGACGACCACGACAGACCGAGAAAAAGGTAAAATGGTCTTGATGGACTCGACGTTACGTACGACGTCATGCAGCAACAGCCATGGCACGTTGGAGGAACGCATCAGCAGCCGTGGCGAGTTGGGAGAAGGCAGCAGCAGCGATGCGCCGACTGCTAGCGGCCACAACAACACACCAGGCGCCCACGAAGTGCTGCGTCCGGGTAAGGGCTGGAGAGCTCCTAAGCCGAGGTTGCTCAACACTAAACGTGAGTGAATTGCAGAAAACCACCACATTGAAGCCTAGGGTTGCAGAAAAGACTCTTCTATGTTTTTGTGCCAGAAAACACTGATTTCGCGCCTAATCATTTGCAGAAAACACCAAACCTTCTGTTGGGGCATTTTAAGCACTATTATGACAGGTGGGGCCCGTTTTTGAGGACGTGGCGTCACGGCCGCGAGCTCACGCCGTCTAACGGCGTGGCGACCGCTACTGCTCCGCCGCGTGGGTAAAAACAGGTTCGATCCAGCTCTCTCCTCACACTCTCGCCTCTGCCTCGCCCTCTCCTCACTCTGTTCTTCCTCCCCGGCGCCGCCACACCGCCGACCGCCGTTGTGTTGCTCCCGCACTACTAGGAAAAGGCATGCTAGTGGCGCACCGAATTTGCCTTCTAATGGCGCATCTCTTTGGCGCGCCACCGCATCACGCCATTAGAATTAAATTCTAATGGCGCACCACCGTGCGCCATTAGTATTGGTATTCTAATGGCGCACCACGAAAGCGCCATTAGTATAGCCAGCAGTGCGCCATTAGAGTGCCTCCCAGGGGGCCATATGTACCCATGTTGTTGGGGATACCATTACTGAGTGTGAACCGCCCCGGTAGGGCCGGTTTACCCTCGTCCATGATCCAGGCCCACTGTGGAGGCCTGGAGCCCAGAGGCGAATTAAGGTCCATGTATGTAAACCGCCTTAGGATTGTGACTTGTGTTGTAAGACAAGAAAGAAGAGACCAAGCCGGACGCTTGTATGAGCGGATTGGGACTCAGAAACGGCCGGACGTCGGCCGTGTATATAAGGGGACGACCGGCGGCGAAGTTAGGGACAGAGATTTCGAGGCTAAGGCAAAGCTATTGCTCCCTAGTCGCCAAACCATATCAATCACACCACAACCGGACGTAGGTTTTACCTTCATCAAAGGGCCGAACCAGATAATTCCGTGTCTTGTGTCCGCTTTAACCCTCTAGGTTAACCCGCACGATGGCCCTACGACTAAGTCCTTTCGTGAGGACATCTGCCGTGACAATTCCACGACAGTTGGCGCCCACCGTGGGGCTATTGCACGATGGTTTGATGATCTTAGAGGCAAGTTCAAGGACTCGAAGGCTATGCATGGCCGGATGACTAAGAGTCGTCGCGCAAGCTCTACATCGACGATGCGGATTGGGCCCCGAGGCCGGCTCGATTGAGTACGGGTACCGGGTCCCTTTGGCGGCATACACGTGTTCATCGGCAAGATCGGCGAGTCAGGCTGTGGCGGACGTCTGACCGACCTCGCCGAGACGGCTCACGGGCGAAGAAGAGTCCTGCCTCGCTAAACCGGCGGTCAAGCATGTTTTCGTGGGAGTTGTCCACGGAGGCTACGAGGACGGATCAGCATCCGGTGACGAAACTATCGCCTACTCGGCGCGAATCATCGGCCGGGAGACCGAGTCTCTATACCACCGCAGGATGGCAGATCGGGGCTGTTCCGACGGCGAGAGTATTCCGGACCCTTTGATCTACCCAACCGGGTTGGGGTCTTCATGGCGACGCAGAGGCGCTTCACTTCGACCGCGCGCCTGGTCGCCGGTTCAACAACGAGAATGGCAGACGGGCGGAGGCCCCGGCGCCCGCCGGTTCAAGTTTTGTCAGAGCTTTTCGACGCATTGGCTGTGCTCATGGCGGAAGCTAATCCGCCGGATCAGGACCTACACAACGCGGAGATTGCAAAGGTGAGGGAACAGATCACTAAAGCTAAAGCGGACCTGGCGGCCGCGGACGAACGGATGGCGATGGAACGGCCGCTGGACGCCAAGAGCTTATAGGCTCAGTGGACCAGCGCGCCACGAAGTCATGAAAAGGAAGTACAGGTCCCGTTTACCTTCAGTTTTTGAGGTAGGGAGCTTTTCAATACCCAGGCAGGGACCAAGAATCCGCCGCCGTTGGTGAACCGCCGAAGCACTGGACGGGCGCGCCGGTTCAGCCCGTGTGGTAGATCTACTCGCCATCATACCGTGCGCCCTGCACCGTGCAGACACCTCCGGGTCACTACTCCAACCCGATGGATAATCTCGTGGCAGCTGCGCACGGTTGGAGGCGATTCCAATTGAAGGCGATTCACCACAGCGGTAGAGACACGCCGGGTTAAGGAGCCTCAGACGGCCTCGCTCAATAAGAAGCGATTCGCAGGTCGGGATCGGATCCACTCCACCCCGCCCGAGCCGGAGCTATAGCCGACGCGTCGGCGAACCGGCAGATATCAAGCAATGTGCAGCGTGGTCCGCCTCAAGGCAACAACCCGGCAGCGGCTTTGAAGATGCTCAAGTGGTAGTGGACGCGCCAGGCACGAGGGAGGCCGAGTTAGCAGCACAAGCAGAGGATCATCCGCGCGCGCGGTTCGTCTGACCATCTTCGAACCAGGGTCACGTCGCTCTTTGGGGTGCCTTGCCTCGTCCCGCTTTACGCAACGCGGCGCTGCCCAAGGACTTCAAGGGGCCACGCAAGGTGCCAAATTATACCGCCGATTTGGCTCCAGAGGCATGGATAGAAAGCTACGAGATGGCCATGGAGATGCTAGATGTGGATGAAGCCGCATGTGCGAAGTATTTCACAATGATTTGGAAGGTACGGCCCGGACTTGGTTGAAAACTTGCCGCCCAACTCTATCAGCTCGTGGACCCGCCATAACCGGTTCATTCAAAATTTCAAAGACACTGTAAACAGCCCATGTCTGTGGTGGATTTAGCAGCTTGTGTCCAGCGGAGGAGAGTCTACAACCCATTGCGCGCGCGTCTCGGAAGTTTTACATTCTTGGACCGGATCAACCCCGATTCGCGATCTTGACCTTGGAAGCCAATTGCGGTTCGAGCCATTGAAATTGAAGCTGGGTCGCATGAAGCGTTTTGCCATGACATGGGCACTCTAATGGGCGTTTTGGTAAAGTACGCTGATTTCGATAGTACCAAGGATCCCGAATCTGAGAATGATGAAGTGGGAAGGAAAACAGAACGGCAACTCAGGGGCCAAGAGCATCATTCGGCAGGCAATGGAGGGAACAAGCGAAGTTAACGGCAACATGGGCTTTGTGGCTAACACCAACGCCACAGGACAAGGGTCAGCGGCGTAGGGTAGGCAATCAAACCGGGCGGTCACAATCCGGATCGCTTGAATTTCATATTGAATCAACCTTGTCCGAAGCATGGGACGAAGGAGGTACCGCGAACCACCTTTGGAAGGATTGTTATATTATGCAGGAGTTCAAAACTCCAACTCTTTCGGTATGATCAAGGGCCGGTGGCGGTTCGTGGTCCGCCCGGTTACGGTGGAGGAAATTCGCCCGAGATTCGTGGTAATCTGGGCGGACAAGGCAATCGAATAATCAAGGTAATCGTAATACCGTAACCAAGGGGCTACAATCAACAACAGCAGCATCGGGTTATCAAAGTAACCCAAAACAGTTGAACGGTGGATAGTACCACGTGTTTACCACCAGCATGGATGAGACGAGACCGAAAACTTGAAGCGGGCGGTCGTTGTTGTTGAACTGCTGCGCCAGCATTACCTACGCTGGTCCGAGCAACCGATCGTGTGAGCAGAGAGGACCATCCTCCCGGTTTACAATCCGGTCGGTTAGCTCTGGTGGTGGCACCCCAAGTAGGAGGGTACAAGTTTACCAAGGTTCTTATGGATGGAGGAAGCAGCATCAACATCCTATACTACGAGACCTTCCGGCGATGGGGTTGATTTGATAGGCATCTAAGGCCATCCAAAGACGGTGTTTCACGGAGTGGTGCCCGCAAGTCGGCGCACCGGTCGGTAAGATAGCTCGAGGTGACCTTTGGGGACGAACATGACTCGATCGTAAACATTGACATTTGAGGTGGTGAAAATTCAAAGCCCTTACCACGCCTCTTGGGCGGCCGGCTTATGCTAAGTTTATGGCACGGCCTGTTATGTTTACTTACAGCTGAAAATGCCGGGTCACAAAGGAACGATAACGGTTCATGGGAGCCGCGGATTGCTTTGGAGTGCGAGGAAGGTGATGCGCTTACGCGAGTCGGTTTGTGCCACGGAGGAGCTAAAGTATTATAAAGACAATGTTGATCCGGCGGATATGACCCTTTGAAGAAGCCAACTACGGAGCATGATCCGACTTGAAGTTCAAATCGGCGGCTGAGACGAAGCTTGTTGATTTTGTGCGGCGATTCGTCCAAGCAGTTCACCATCGCTAACTTGGATCCTAAATAGGAAAGCGTGCTCATCGAAGTTCATCCGTGAGAATCGGGACATTTTTGCATGGAAGCCTTCGACATGCCGGGTGTACCGAGGAACTCGCTGAGCACACTCTTAATGTTGACCAGAAATACAAACCGTAAAGCGTTTCTTCGCCGGTTTAATGAGGAAAGGCGCAAGGCCATCGGAGAAGAGGTTGCAAGGCTCTTGGCCGCAGGGTTTATCGTCGAAGTCTTTCATCCAAAGTGGCTTGCTAATCCGGTGTTGGTCCTTAAGAAGAATGGCACATGGCGCATGTGCGTGGATTACACAGATCTTAACAAAGCTTGTCCGGTAGATCCTTTCGCCCTCCCCCGCATTGACCAGATCATTGATGCTACGGCGGGTTGTGAGCGTTTGAGCTTTTTGATGCATATTCCGTTATCACCAGATTAAGATGGCGGTTAAGGACCAGGAGAAGACGGCGTTTATCACCCTTTTGGAGCCTTCGCTATGTATCTATGCCTTTTGGGCTCAAGAGCGCCAAGCAACTTATCAACGCTATGCATGTAATTGTTTGCACGAACAGATCGGCCGTAATGTGCACGCTTATGTGGATGATATCGTGGTGAAATCAAGGCGAAAGGAAACATTGATTGAGGATTTGAAGGAAACTTTTGACAACTTATGGTGTACAAGATGATGCTCAACCCGCCAAGTGTGTCTTTGGTGTTCGGCAGCAAATTGTTGGGTTTCCTTGTGTCCAACCGGGGATTGAGGCTAATCCGGAGAAGATTACAGCTATCACCTCCTTGGCTAAACCAAAGTGTATCAACGATGTCCAACGCTTGACAGCCGGATTGCTGCGCTAAGCCGGTTTATCATCGCCTAGAGAGAAGGCTATCCTTTGTACCAGATGTCAAGAAGACGGATCAATTAAATGCGGAGCTCAGTGCGGATGAGGCATTGAGGATTTAAAGCGGCAGCTGGCCAACCCGCTGTTCTTGCCGCCCCTATTGACAAGGAGCCGCTCTGTTATATGTTGCTGCTAATGCCAGGCAGTGAGTGTGGCCATTGTGGTGGAGCGCAAGGAGGCGGGGAAGGAGTATCCGTTCAGCGCCGATTTATTATATCAGCGAGGTTCTCATCGAATCTAAACAAAGATATCCGCATTGGCGTAAGCTGGTATATGGAGTTTTATGGCAAGCGGAAGCTAAAGCAATATTTCCAAGGGCACCCCATCACAAATGGTCGATTCGGCTCCTTGGGCGATATCATCATCGAACCGGAAGCGATCGCCGGATTGCTAAGTGGGCTATAGAACTTGGGCCGACGGTTTAAGGTATGTGCCCGGACGGCCGTAAAATCTCGTGCACTTGTGGATTTCATTAATGATTGGACGGAGTTGCAAGCGCCGTAAGAGAAGCCGGATCACACCTATTGGACCATCCATTTTGATGGGTCCAGCAATTGAGGGCTCGGGCTGGAGTTGTATTAACTTCCCACGAGGTGACAAGTTCTGTTATGTTCTCCGCCTAATGTTCCCTTGTACTAACAATGCAGCTGAGTATGAAGCTTTGCTCCATGGTCTCCGGATGGCTAAGGAAATGAATCTCAGCCGGGTTAAATGCTTTGGGACTCGGACTTGGTGGCCCAAAGCAAGTATCCGTACTTGGGACTCCAAATATCCACTCATGGCTGCATATCGTCGGGAAGTGGATGTTGTTGCAGGACATTTTAAAGGATATCGTGGACCATGTGGATCGTCGGAAGAACGGCGGCTGATGCTTTGAGCCGGCTGGGCTCTCAACGTAAACCGTCCCGCCTAACGCTTTTCCTTGATGTGCTGCACAAACCGCCGCTTAAGCTTCCCGATGAAATTGATTTGGCTATCCCTGATCCGGAGGCTCAATTGGTGGCGGCCCGCATGTCATTCCGGATTGACGCCTCCCTTATTTGGCATACATGAACCGGGCGAGTTACGTAAGATGAGACGTTGGCCGGCAGATAGTTCGGCGGTCTAAATCTTTGACCATTGTTAATGGCGAAGTTGCACCGCTGCAGGTGTCCGGGCGTTTCAGCGCCAGTGTGTCCCTCAAGAGGGCTGTGAGATATTGCGAGAGATTCATGAAGGGATTGTGGCCACCACGCCGTTCAAAATCCCTGGTGGCCAAAGCGTTCCGCCATGGTTTCTATTGGTTGATCGCCCATGCCGATGCGGAGGATCTGGTCGACGATGTGATGGTTGCCAAAAGTTCTCCAGCGTGTTTCATGTGCCAGCCCAAGAATTGAGGATGATTCCAATTACTTGGCCATTTGCACTTGGGGTGGATATGGTTGGACCTTTCAAAAGGTCCAAGGACAAAAAGACCCACCTATTGGTGGCGGTTGATAAATTTACTAAGTGGGTGGAGGCAGAGCACTGTTAGCAAGTGTGATGCGCCACGGCGGTTCAGTTCATCAAAAGGTGATTTTCCGTTTGGGTTTCACACAAGATCATCACGGACAATGGCACCAATTTGTCCAAAGGAGCTATGAAGGAATTTTGTGAACGAGAGCACATCCGCTTGATGTTTCTTCCCGTAGCCCACCCGCAATCCAATGGTCAAGCGGAACGAGCTAATCAGAAATCTTGAAAGGTATTAAACCTCGCTTATGGTCCCTTTAGAGAGGACGCCGGGTTGTTGGGTGGAAGAGCTACCATCGGTGATATGGAGTATAAACACTACCCCAACCGATCCATCGGATACACGCCGTTCTTTATGGTCTATGGAGCGGAGGCGGTCCTTCCCAGTGATATCCGTCACGACTCGCCTCGAGTAGCAGCTTATGTTGAGGCAGATAGCGAGGCAGCACGGCAAGATGATTTGGATCGGCTAGATGAAGAGCGCGATATGGCAGCAGCTCGTTCGGCGGTCTACCAGCAGGATCTTCGTCGGTATCATAGCCGGCGGGTTAAAACCAGAACCTTTCGTGAAGGAGACTTAGTGCTGCGGCTCATTCAAGACCGTAAAGATATGCACAAGCTATCCCCACCTTGGGAGGGGCCTTTGTGGTCAGCAAGAATCTATACAACGGGTCCTACTATCCGATTGATGTTCGAGAGCGAAAGGACTCACGCACGCCGAGGAAGAGACCAATGTGCCATGGAACATAGCTCATCTTCGCCTTATTATACCGAGCCATTGGCTCCACTTATGTACATATCAAGACAATGTATATATTATGAATAAAGGCAATAAACCGGATCCTCGGCTAAGGCGGGGTATCTGTTCTGTATAAAAGACCGGTTCGGGTACATGGAGACGCTGTCGTGAAGCGGCCTACGGTTTAACCCTTGGCCTCATTTTCAGAAATTTTTGTCATTTGGGGGCTTGGTCGTGTCCGAACCAATGCAACACCTCTTGGCAGGCGAAAGCCACCAGATCATTTGGGGACATGGTCACGTCTGAACCAACACGCCTTTGGTCGGCCTAAGGCCATAGAATCACTTGGGGCTTTGGTCGAACCCAACCATCGCAATGCCACTTGATCGGCATCATGCCACGAGTTCGATTGGGGACCTGGCTGACTTGAACCATCGCTACATCAGATAGGGGCTTGGTCCCGTCCGACCATGGTAACACCATCCGATCCGCTCAAGACAGCCTTTTCTTGCAAAACGATTTTTCTCATTGTTTTTGCTTCCATGTGGTCTTTATACCAATCATTTGGTTTTTGTTGGCCTTCTTAAACCGACAAACCTCTTTAAACCGGATTTACGTTGTCAGAATTTGGTACGTTTTTAAACTGGCGATTTTGTTCCGGTTTGATTTTGCTGTTAACATCACATTATGGAGTAACAGGGGCTTATCATGTTCGACACGATTTACACGGTAAATCGGTATTATACACTTGTGGATCGTTCTCCTTTGACGGTGATGGTTTGTAAGGCCTCCGCCTGGATTGACTAAAGCTAATGTGTGCCCGAGCATCGCGGTATGCTTGTATCACACAATTTTGATCGATACCTCGGTATTTTCTCATATAAGTATATTGGCATCACAATCTGGCTAGAGGCTTAAGCCGCCATGGCGGTTTAAGAATTTGTGATTGCAGCAAAATATGTTGCAGGATTCACTACTTCAAAACCAACGATCCAAAGACCGCCATGCAAAAATTTACAGACTGAAGTTATACCGGCATTGTTCAATATAAAGCACTGACTATCCTATTACAAAGCCTTTGGAGGCCCGGCGTTTCATGCGGAGTTATGCCTTGAAGCTTTAGATACGTCACCCGGCTTGATAAATTACGCTGCTTCACCGGGTTGGCGCGAGGTAGAGGGGACGGCGCTGGCGCCGGTTCAGCTTCTTCTTCCTCCTCACCCAAAGCCCGAAGTCATTGGTGGACGGTCAATCCGGTTAAGGCCGAAGACAGCTTCTTCACTTATCAGCTCACCGGATCAACGCTCGGGCGTAAGTGTGCTTACGGATTGAGGAACAAGGCTCAGACTTCGTGGATGGCAAACTCCACCCGCTTGTTGTTTGCGCTATAAAAGAGCGGTGAACCGCCAGTTGGCTTCAGCTGCCGCTTGACTCGCCACCGGACGATTTCCTTTGTTATCCGCTTGTATGCCGTTATCAAAGGCCTCACCGTTTTCTTGAGCACTGGAAAACCTTTAGCTATATCCGCGGGTCAAGATCTGCTATCCAAGCCTTGGCACGAGTCGAGCTAGTAGGGTACCAGCCCGGGCGCGGATCGCTTCAACTCTTCAAGTTGACCGGGACCATAGACAGCCGGTCCAAATCTCTCGATCGTGGACGGCGCCGTGTTGTCATATGATGTGGCACATATGACTTCGCTGGGCGCCGTATACAACTGCTCAATCAGTGTATAAGCGGCCTTGAGCTTCTTCCGCACATCGAGCCCATATGCGCAATACGCTTGCTCGCACTGTTTGAGATAGCTCAAAGTTAAACCGCGGAAATATCAAAATTAAGATAATCAAGACAAACATGTTCTTACCAAAGATAGCGAAGTCATAGCATGTATTTGGCGCTTGAGTCCGTAAGTTCTTCACCACCGTTTAAGGGCGGCTTCAGCTTCTTCCGCCCGCTTTATTAAACCGCCTTCTCGGCGTCCCAGCTTGACCCGCCGGATTTGTACCACTCCTTCAGCTGTTCCATGGTGGTCGTGGCAGTTTTAACTCGTCTCGGCTTTGGTGGCTTCGCCATTTGAGTTTCCAGATTGGCTCAAGGTCCTTGAGTTGCACAGCTTATTGGTATATTTCATTTCGATGACAAAGGGAGCATGTTAGTTGTTTCATTATACAAGTCCCCAGCTCAATACAAGTATTCAACTTGGCACTTGGGGGCTAATGGCTAGTTGATCTCAATTTGCTATGAGGAGACACACCTTAAGTCCCGGTTTAACTTTGCAAAGTTAAACCGACCCTTGGGAGCTACTATGCAGTTAAAATATAAGAAAGGTCAACTCATTACCTCATAGCGTCCTTCATGCGATTTACTAGACCGGCTTCAAAGTCACGGCTTGTGTAAAGCCGATTCGTAAAGCCGAATGAAGTTCTTGGCGAGAAATTGTCGTAGTCGACATATCAGTCTTCCCCTTGTCTTTGCTCATAGTAGTGGAACTTTCTTTGATGCTGTGCTTTGCTAAAGCAACCGATTGGCTAGGAGCAGTATAGCCAGTACCTGTCACAATAACATCGTCATTTTCAGCGGTCTTGTTTGGGCTTGATGTCGTTTTGCTCTGGCTTGGCGGTTCAACATCACGACCCGCCGGTGGACGGGTTTGATGGAGCAGGCTGTGAGGTTTCCACTTGACCTCCGGTTCAACTTTCGGCGGTCGCCAGATCGTTTTGTACAACTCGCCAGAGCTTTCCTTGGCGGCTTCAGGATTTTCGTGTGTTTGTTCTGGGGTTTTTTCCGGATTAACATCCGTAGTAGGGTCAAGGGTTTTCGCTTTCTTGATCAAGCGAGCCTTGGTGCTGCAATATTCAGAAATTGGATTAAAGCAAGATGAACAAGGCAATTGTAAATCGGACGAAAGGACAGCAGTTACATACCCTGCGGCAACTTTCAGCGGAGGCATTTGTGTGGTTGATGAACCGCCAGAAGAGTTGGAAGAGGCCTGGTAATTCGGATCAGACGGATTGAGAGGACATCGAAGAAACCTTTAAGGGATAACGCCAGAGAGCAAGTCACCGGACGACGCCCGGTTGGTGTGTCCGTAAACCTGGATGAGGTAATCCGTTGGCCATCGTGCCGGGTTGTACGGGCGCTCCTCAGCCCGCTGTGTCTTCAAGGAAAGATTTGGATTCAAGTAAGCACAGAACGATATTTTTTCACTTTCCGGACGGCGCGACGAATTCTCTTAACCGCGCAAGGTCGGATTCGAAGAAAGAAAGATTACCTCAACAGGTCGGCATGACTGGCTTCAAAGATCATCCCCGGAAGAAAATTGTCAAGAAAAGAATGTAAAGGGGCCAAGTATAGGCAAGAAGAAACACAAAGCGGAAAGCCGGTTTACGGCGGTTTCCTTGTAAGTGTCAAGTTTTACCTCAGCTTCTGATTCTTCGTCCTCCGGCGGATCGAGGACTCGGGCGGTCTTCTTCTTGCTCGCTTTCTTGGTGGCCTTGGACTTTACACGCGCCCGAACCGGTTTGGTGCGTTTCGTATGATCTGTCATCCCGAGAAGTAACAAGGATTAGCGATATCAACAGAGTATTAAGAGCCCGAAAAGCGGTGAGTAGAGCTATCACGGCGGTTTGTTGGCAACACAAAATGGAGCCAACCCGTTAGGCTGCAGACAGAGATTGGCTCATCGAGCATCTTCTTGACGATCTCGTGACCTCAAGTTCAGCTATGGGCAGCTCGTGACGCCTTTGAGGATCTTTTGAGGCTGCTGGTGTACTGCATCAATCCGGCCGGCGGCTTAGTGGCAAATGCCCCAAGAAACCCAACAACGCACAAGGTCCACGCCGTTAAGCCATTGGCCATTAGAGCCCGGAGCTTGATTATTTGCGGCGCCAAGTTCTTCCGCTCGCGGCGGTTAAGCGTGAAGGCAGCGGATGCTGGTTGTTGAGCGGTGAGGACGGTAACCCGCAAGGGGTTTTCGTAAGGTGAGCGGTGTTCCGCAAGAGAACCAGGTTTGGTTCCAACTTTGGATGGCTGTGGTGTTTAGCGTGAGGAAAATCGACTTCCTTCCTCTTCTGGATTGAAACGCCGCCAACTCGTGTTGGGACCGTCCAAAATTCTGTGCGACGGTTCAAATGGAAAAGTCCGGAACAACTCCACGAGGGTTCTTCTTGAAGATAGACTTCACGTAAGACTTGAAAGTTGCATATGTTCGACACGAATTGGGCCGATATCCTGCGGATGGAGTTGCAAACTGGCAAGGACGCCCCGAAAAATTTTGAACCGGGCGGCGTAACCCCGGTCTAGGTGCTGCATAAACACAATTACTTCTCCCGCCAGGCTCGGGAGGAAACTCGCCTCCGGAACACGCCAATGGAGGACGTTTTTGGAGCCAAACCGCCAGGTGACGTAGCTGCTGAGCTGCGTTTCAGTGATTTTGGACCGGACCCAATTGCAAGCTGAGAATTGAGGAGCCATTCCGAAAGACTAAGCTGCGAAAGAAAGGAAGAAACGGTTCACCATTAACGGTTCAGGCATATCATATATGGTTAAACCGGCGATTCAACAGCCGACTTCCCATTCCGGTTTAACTGAGGACTAATGGAGTGACGGATTAGCTATCGAAGGTTAAACCGCCAAAGGAGGCAGAGCTGAAAAATTTACTAAGTGTAGACAGAAACAGTTTTCACACGCGGATAGAAGTAATCTAGATCTACCGGAGTTCAGTAAGAAAAATTTCTATGACCTATGCAAACCTCGTAAAGCGCAGGAAGGTTCAGGCATGGTAAAATAAAGGATCTGAACAGAAAAGGGGAAGATGCATCAGGAGTCGGATAGACGGCGGAGCAGTCACCCGCACAGGATATATGGAGCGGTGAGTTATACAGCCCTGGCAGAGCAGGTATGAAGAAACCGATATGAACGCATATGAACTATGAGATGAACAGGATCTTCAGATGGGATCTAGGGCTTGAAAGGGACCTTACCAGATGAGAAAAGCCGCGGAGGAGCTCCGGGAACTTCTGGTACGATCAGGTTGATGCAGCGGCCCGGCGTGAAGCGTCGGTCGAAGGTCGGAGGCGACGGCGGAGCTTCAGGGTCGGGGCGTCGCGAGGAAGGAGAAGAGCGGAAGAAGAAGAAGAGAAAGGCCCGACCGGTTTATTTATAAGGGGCCGGGGCAATCAACGGGCGCGAGAATCAAGGAGTCAAAAGCGGCGGATGGTGCAGCGGCCGCCTCGATTCCCGGGATAGCATTAATGAAGGGAATCTTGCCGTTTGGATTTCTTTGTTAAAGATGACGTCAGGGTGCCTTGACACGAAGATCGAAGGATGACGTCACGGCGGTTCAAACGGATGGCGGTTTACAAAATATGAAAGGAGATCAAGAGTTTCCTGAAGATGTTGAAGATTAACTTGAACCGGTTCAAGTCAATCTGGGGCCTAATGTTGGGGATACCATTACTGAGTGTGAACCGCCCCGGTAGGGCCGGTTTACCCTCGTCCATGATCCAGGCCCACTGTGGAGGCCTGGAGCCCAGAGGCGAATTAAGGTCCATGTATGTAAACCGCCTTAGGATTGTGACTTGTGTTGTAAGACAAGAAAGAAGAGACCAAGCCGGACGCTTGTATGAGCCGGATTGGGACTCTGTAGGCCGGCCGGACGTCAGCCCGTGTATATAAGGGGACGACCCGGCGGTGAGTTAGGGACAGAGATTTCGAGGCTAAGGCAAAGCTATTGCTCCCTAGTCGCCGAAACCATATCAATCACACCACAACCGGACGAGGTTTTACCTTCATCAAGGGGCGAACCAGTATAATTCCCGTGTCTTGTGTCCGCTTTAACCCCTCTAGGTTAACCCGTACGATGGCCCTACGACTAAGTCCTTTCGTGAGGACATCTGCCGTGACAATTCCACGACACATGTGCTTTGGCATTCTAATGGCGCACCAGCAGCCAATGCGCCATTAGTGTGATGATCACAGTGCGCCATTAGTGTCTTGTGTGGTGCGCCATTAGTATGAATATTAGGTTTTATTTTTTTTGCTTTTCTGATTTTTGCACAGGTTACAAAATATATTATGGGATAGAATATAGACAACAACACACAACAACATCAGATTCATCAAATACAATAGAAGATTAGTCTCCGAATACAATTCATCATATTAGTCTCCGAATTCAAAAGACCGAACAAAGATAAAACATTACAAGTCTCAAGACCGCGAGTATCGAGTTTGCCTTCACATTACAAGTCGATATCGATCATCTAAACTACCATCACATAGAAGAGAGCTGTGGTCATCACGATGAGCATCATCGCGATCAAACTGGTCTTCATCCGGTTCCTCCAATGCTCCCTCCTCTCTCCCGCTAGATAGCGGACGTATCTACATCCGCCTCCGCCCTAGTGGTGTACCTTTGTAACTGTTATCGCTGAAATGGTGAACCTGTCTCCACACTCCTCCCACCATCGAGACTCCGGAACCTTACCTTGTACACTACATACGGCGGCATCTCTATGCACAAGCCAAACAACAGACAATACATAAGCAATATGTAAGTATGCAACAAAAGGATCGGAAGAGAAAAGCAAGACATTAATAGCATGATTCATGGTCCTACTAATAAATAGCATCGATTACATCTAAGTTGAACAACTGTCCAAACCAAAGATACATACGAATTCATTAAAGTTTAATTACAACATGAGCCAATCAATGTTTCAGAACTACACATCACTACTTTCGACTCGACCCATCGGACAGGAGCGTGGGTGAAGCTGCCGTCTGTCGTGATGGTCATGAAATCGCGGGCGTTGTCACCCTGCATTTGTAGCGTTCCGTCTATCTCACCGTTGGACGGTTGATATCTCGAGGAAGAACTGCCCCGAGGTATGAAGGACATCTTGATGGATGATGTCCGCAAACTCGATCGATGCGAAGAATTCTTGTCCGAGGTCCGCGCCCCGGATTGCCGGCAAGCTCGCGGCCCAATCTTTGAGATTATCCGCAGCGTAGGTGATGATGGTCCTCACGACGCCTCGCATGTGATGGAGGGCATAGTAGGCATCCTTCGATCGCCAGCGGCTGCTTGACGAGCGTAACTTCAGATTGTGTGAGAACATGTGCTTGCCGCATTTACGAACTGCCCCGTGAAGGTGCCTCCAGATTTGGTGTAGCCGGGAGAACATCATCAAGAACTTTCTTGACATTTGTGTAGTCTATCTTGGAGTTACGGTTCGGTCTAAATACGCGGGCCATGGAATATTTCGGCTTAAGAGGATGAGTGTGCAATGTGTCACCGCACGTAACACGGAATGTTAGAAAAAAGAACGATCGAAATCTAAGAAATCATATGTTACGGGCGGTTAAGGGATGACTTACTCGGAAAGTAAGGCACAAGGAAGTTATCCTTATCTGCGCTTGCCGTAATGACGCTTCGAGGTGTGAACTCGCAACTTGGCGGTCCCCTAACGCTGCTCAAGTGCTTGGCACGCATGTAGAAGGGCTCGACTATCACGATGTCCGGGTCTTGTCTCTAATGATCAGATTGCATACTCAACGAAAACAGCCGAACGAAGGTGTAGTGCAGCGGATGAAGGTTAAACATAGCAAAGATGTCATCAAACCGCAGGACGATCGCACTCGATGTCGCCATCCACAAAGCCCTTGCCCTCCGCACCTTGGCCACGAAAACCGGTATGCCACATCCTTCTCTCGAGACGCCGCTTCTCCAAAGAAAGAACAATGTCGTGCAGACTCCGCGATAGCACCGGTTGCAGCATTGAGCATATTTGGCGGTAGCATCGCCCTACCCGCCACATGCACCTCCTCGAGATATCCTTAGGTGAAGGTGGCCCGCCCGAGCACGGATCGAACTCGGTGCCGGCCGGCTCGCACCGGCGCCCTTGCTAGTCTTTTCGCTTCCGCCCTTCTTCTTGATCTCCTGTAATGGGACCGAGTTCTGCTCACTGCACCGCCTTCTTGAGCGTGTTGGGGCTGATAATATTTCGCACCTCAGCTATCTCGAGGCTCGGTGAAGGCGGAGCCGGAGGCATGTCTCGAGAACTGAACGCCGCATTTACGCTGTTGTAATTGTATTTCTCCGCCGCACCAGCTATATCGCGGTCGCCTTGGTTGGGTTCTGAGAAAGAGGCCCGCAGAACTCGTCGGCGCACTCCATGTTCGGCAAAGTACTTATCAACTTTGGTAAATGTACCGTCGCCGTTGTCGCCGCCGTCCGGATCCCGTGCCATAGGGCTGTCCGGATCCGTGCCATAGGGATGTCCGGCAGGTCCGTAGCGCGGCGGCGTTTTGCCATGGCTTGGCGCCGACACGATCGGGCGGTCTTGTCGTGGGGTGGTGTCCCCGCCCCAAACGAATCTGGATCTTCGCCAAAGCAGGGCCAGTTTACGCAGTGCCGAGGGTCATCTCATCTTCTTCGCCGGCCCTCGCGGTCAATCGGAGGTAACAGCTCGTCGCAGCTCGGCAGCACCAACCACTTCAACCCTATACATTGTGGGTGGCATCGGATTACCGTGGAACATGGGGTTGCCCGTTGAACGATTCTCGCCTTGGCGACATCGACCAACTCGGCGCGCCAACGGCGCGTAAGAGTGCAAGGAACGCCAGCGGTGCCCTCGCGAAAACATGTATGTGGCGTCGTGGATGCCCAAATCAAAGGCAAGGAGATGAAGTCATCGGCCGAGAGGCTTAGTTACCGTGATGCCGCCGAGCTCGGCTAATGTCGAGGCACCGCCAACAGCGGGCGGTAATCGACGGAGGGGGCGCTTGTCGGCGAGGTGCCGCCGTCAGACACCCGGTGCGAAGCTCCAATTCCCTTGCCGGGCGCCGGAGACATTTAATACCGCCCGCCGGAGACACCAATGGCGCCGCCGGAGACACCAATGGCACCGCTGCGTCTTTGGCGAAGGTTCTTGGCCGTGAAGCCGGGAACCGGGAGGCCCTCGTTGCCGCCGCAATCCACGCCGTCCACCATGAATCAACGTAGGCACCATGGCGTTGAGCGCCGCTCCAAGTTGTTGTTGCACTTGCTCTTGGACAAGCTCGAATCCGTGCCACTTGTGCCTTGAGTTCTTCAACCTCGCTTGGCTTTCTCGAGCTGGTCTTTTCTCCTTCCGCACACCAGCGGTATAGTATGACCCCCATTTTGTGGACAAGCCTTTGTCGGCCACACGACCAGGTGACGCCGGCTTAGTGAGCTTATCCTTGTTTTTATTACGCTCAACACCCTATTTAAAGGGGTGTCAAAAGGGAGCTCTTAGACGACCCTCGCCATCGCTTTCAAAGGTCCCGCGAAGGAACGTGAACCATTTAGAAATATTGGGGATTAATTAGAGTGCAACCATATGGAGCTAATTACGCTGGGTGTATTCCTTACGTAAGAAGCTCAAGCGCCTTGGTCTTCGGATCCGTGGTAAGCTCCTTTGTTATCGGGTCCTCCTTGTACCGGCCCCGACATAGTTCCTGGTCCGCTTGTCACCGCTGTATTTCTCAAGGGCGGTAGGCCTTGCTCGGCACACTCAAGGCCCTCCTTGTCCCATATAGGCTCCGCCACTCAGAATCGCGGGACCGAGTTTGTGTTCCCTAAGTTCAACTCCCTGATTTCTTTCCCCAATCGACTTGATTCGAGGTTGCGGGCTCTCGCGACTTGATCTTGAACTCCTTGTAGTCATCTTCGCCATCAAAGGATATTTCGCCTTGATCTTGTCATAACTATCACTTTTATCAATCATTCTCTTCACCGCGCTTCTCCAAGTAAACAGGGCCGTGCTCATCTTCGTGAGGGCGGCATTGTTCACTTTATTCCCCGAGAGGCGGTGTTTTCAAATTCGGCGGGGAACTTGTATCGCTCAGGCAGCTTCGTGAAGAGGAGGTTGCGCAAATTCCTCGGTCCTTATGCCTAAGGTTCTCGGTGTTGATCGAGACGGTGCTCGGAGAATGCACCCGAGCTGAACCGAAAACCTTTGACTATATGTTTGGGCTCTGTTGATTCCCGCCGGAGTCCACTTGAGTGAATTCCTCCTTGACGGTGCGGAGCGCATTCTGGCGCCGGTCCTTCCTTTGCTTCTTCGGTTGGCTGCCATCCGTGTGTGCGCCGCCATCATCGATGGTGGCATCCTCGGCGGCACCATCGCTGGTGTCATCCCCGACGCCACTAGGGGTTGTGTAATCAGGGTCGGTGTCTTCCGCGGCATCCTCATAGCGTGAGGTTGTTCCTCCATCTCCGGGACAGCTCCTTAATTGCTTGCCGCCTCAACCACCGGCCTCATCGCTAGGGCCATGTTTCGCTATAAATAGGAAAAAGTTTGGTCAAAAGTTGGTTATTGTCAAGGAACAAGATCATGGTCTCATCATTTAGGGTTTGTCGACACCGAGGCACCCTAAAAGCCTAAGCTTTCATCATTTAGGGTTTGTCGACGCCGAGGCACCCTAAAAGCCTAAGCGTACATCATTTAGGTTCTCATCGACACCGAGGCATCCGGGGCAGCCAAGTTAAGTTTTCATCGTTTAGGGTTTATCGATGCCGAGGCACCCTAGGTTGGGCCTAATCACTAGGCACTAATCACTTGGCTCTATTGGCACCTATGTTGGGTTTATCATCTAGGGTTTATCGATGCTAAGGAGAATTCTAAGTTGGGCCTAATCACTTGACTCTATTGCCACCTATGGTTTAATGCAGGAAGAATAAAGGGGCAGTTGATCCTACTTAATTAAGTACTATGATACCCCGGCCCATGCATTATCGCAAGTACCCCATATGTCCTATTTTTAGCAAAGTCATGCTAAAATTCACGGAAAATTTCAGCATGACCTTTGCTGAAAATAGGACATATGGAGTACCCGAATTTTCCGGAACGGAAGTTAATCGACATTCCGACAAACTCAAGGGCCTCTCAGGGTATCCGGCAAACTCCCAACAAACTAGCAAGATGATCATCATCTTTGCAAGACAGTAGCTCAAGTTTTTGACAGTAGCCTCTGAAGAAAAAACTAGTATGCTTACTGTCTCACTACAAAAAACCAAGTATTTTCTTTCTACATAATCTGGGAAGTTTCCTTCTTACTGTCTCACTATCTTACTGTCTCACTACAAAAAACTAGTATGCTTAGTTGAGACTAGTATGCTTAGTTGCATTATGACAGGCAAAAACTACAAATATTTGTGTTTTTAGTTGAGCAATGCAAAGGATAAAGGTGATAGGCAAGTTTCAATGGCAAAGTGTCACGATTCGGACAACGAGCAACTAAACATAGCAAGTGGATAGTTTAGTCAGTATACTAGTACTCTTTAGAAAGCATGAGACATATATTACCTGGAGGAGACTTCGTCGGAGAGTTGCCTGTGAATTGAAAATACAACGAGATCAACAAAGGACAGTAAGATTTATACTGAAATTATCATAACAAAATGCCAGCTACAGCCATGGTCATCGCTCTAAAATCTTACTGCACATTATTATTACTACTACTATAAGGAGCACAACTGTATGGCAGAGATTAGTAACAACTAAGAACTATATATAACAACAAAAATAATTTCATTACTTTTGAAGTCTCGATTTACAAGAAGAATCACAGATTCAGTTCTTACAACCAAAGAGCCAAGCGATAACTGGACAACTTCCATCCAGCACCAGTACTTCAATGACTTGCAGATAACTAGAGTCAACAACCTGGTGGGTACTGCACCTAACTTAGAAGTACACCCTTGTGGGTGGATCAATCACCTATCTAGAATCTGTGTGTATTACTAAAAGTAACAATCGCATGGCAGAGATTATAGTGATAATTACAACTCAGCAGAAATGAATCATTACTTTCAAAGTCCTAGTTTACCAAAAAGCATCAGAAATTCAGTTCTGGAATCATTCAGCAACTTCCATCCATCACTAAAAGCATCACGAACAGACCGAACCAGACTAAACAGACTCAGGCAGCGGCAATCTAAGACGAAGTGACTTGGTGACGACCCTGGTGCCCTCGGAGACGGTGTGAGCTCGCCGGGGAAGACGAGGCGGCAGTCATGGCCGGGCGGATGGAACAAACCTAGACGACCAGGGGAAAGAGGGGGAGACGAGGCGAGGGCTTACCACCGGAAAGAAGCCCAATATGGTGGAGGAGGTACGCTGGGAAGAGTATCACCTGCTGGCTAGCGTGCCGGCGTCGGGGAGAGGCGGGCGGGTTCGGGTGGCGTGAGCAAGGAGGTTGGTCGGTGCGGCGGTCCTCGAT
This sequence comes from Aegilops longissima, assembly GCA_021605205.1. Taxonomy (NCBI): domain Eukaryota; kingdom Viridiplantae; phylum Streptophyta; class Magnoliopsida; order Poales; family Poaceae; genus Aegilops; species Aegilops longissima. The sequence continues at coordinate 415,464,620 of CM038676.1, read as the reverse complement.
CTACGGTGGCGGTCCTCCTCGATCTGCGGCGACGGTCCTCCGACCCGAGTCACTTGGCAGCAGCAGCTTCCCAGCCCGTCGGGGCACTCCTCCCTGGTCCAGACTGGCCGCGCTACTCGGGGATGGCGAAGGAGGCGAGGGGGGCGGCGAGGGGGACGGCGAACACGGGGGGCAGCGGGTGAGATCGATGAGGCAGGGGAGAGATTAGAGATTGGGGATTTAGTGTGGGGAAGCTTAATGGCGCACCACCCTCGTGCGCCTATAAGTACGATTATTCTAATGGCGCACCACCCCTCGGTGCGCCATTAGAATTTTGTTTTAATCTAGCCCACCAGCCATATCTATAACCTAACCCTATCTACAATGTAACCCACCCACTAGCCCGACCGGTCAAGACGCAAAGCACACACACCAGAGGTCCGGGTTCGATTCCTGTGCTCCCTAATATTTTTTATGCATTTTAAATGCTGTTTTTATATTTATTTGTGTTTAAATATGTTCAAACTTGTTTAAATCATAACAGTAATATTTTTTATAAAAACAGTAATAATTTTTTAAAAAATATGTTCAAATTTGTTACTTGAAAATATCATCGACGGCGGTGGTGGAGCGGGGGAGGGTGCGGGGGGCCAGGTGCTCGTCGGCGGCGGTGGAGCGGGGGAGGGTTGCTGTGGGTGGAGCTAGCGGGGGAGGGTGCGGGTGCGATCGAGATGGAGGGGGATCGAGATCGAGATGGAGGGGGATCGAGATCGAGATGGAGGGGGAATCGAGATCAAGTGTCCTCATGAATTCAAAAAGTGCCCATGAAATTTAAAAATATTCATGATATCAAAACGTGCCCATGAAATACAATCGAGAAATGAAGACTACGATTTAAATACAATCAATCTTAGCTAGCTATCTGCTCACAATCTTCTTGCCCTTCTTTTTCGCAAATGGAGTTCTTACGTGGAACGGACGCCCTTAGGTAGGGTGGTCCCGCTTCTTCTTGTGGTGTGTGCTGCTACTTCATCGTCGCCGCCATGTTCGATCTTCGGTCGCCAGATCGTCAAGTCTTGCTCATTGGCTACACCATCCATTCCGATGATCTTCCTTTTGCCTCTCCTCACGACAACACGACCGGGCTTTGACGGTCGGTAATAAAGAAGCATTGGTCCACTTGGGAAGCCAGACCATGGCTCATTTTTCGCGGTGACGCTTATGCCATGGTCTTGGATTTGGCTTCGTATAACCATGGTGGTGAAATACCGGTCTTCTTTAGGACGCCTTGGCCCATCCGACACGGAACATCGACCTTCTCTCCACTTAGCTCAGCTCCCAGATCTCCTCGATCCTTCCGTAGTATCTGCCTTGTCGTTACCGTGTAGGATTCCATCGTTACCCGGAGTTCGATAACCATCGCTTCTTCATGTCCTTGCCCTCGTGTAGAATGTGTAGTCGTTGATATCGTGACGCCTCATAGGTCATCGTTGTGCTCGCGCCGTGACAAGGCTTAATATGAGTTGTTCTTCCGCGAAGAATCCTCATGTAAAGGGTACGACGTAAGCTTCGCTTGAAACAACGCGTGAAACATGAGTTGTGCTCTTTGAGTATATCTCCGCCCGTCCTCTCGCTGGCCTCGGTCATTGTACGCCTTCTTAATAAAGGTTTTGTGCTCTACCACCCAAGGATCGACCACGCCTATGTGTTGTAGCGCCGACTAGGTTTGCTCTTTCAAAGTCGGCGAGTCGACCAAGTCGACATGCATTTCGCGGCGACCTCACGGTGACCCCATCCAGCGAGCCCGCCGAGGTGCCCGCTGACGGCAGACCAACGGGTTCTCGATGCCTAGATAATTCGTGCAAGAGGAGATGCACTCTTCGGTCGAAAAGCCCTCGCTATACTTCCTCCGGGTGTGACATGTTGCGAACGATCCTTTGATGACACCATTCATCCTTTCGAACGACATCATGCTGTGCAGGAACGCCGCCCGAAGTTGGATGATATCCTCCACTATATGGACCAGCAGATGCACCATAACGTCAAGAATGCGGCAGGAAGTACATCTCAAGCTCGCATAGTATCACCACGATCTCTTCCTCGTAGCCTTCGAGTTGCTCTCACGCCAATCGACTTCCGAGATGACGCGAAAAAGTTGCATAGGTCAAATAGCGCTTTCACGGATGTGCGCGCCCATGATCCCAATGGATTGCAACCGGAAGTATTCATCATCAAGACGTGATATCGTGAGACTTCATCCCGCTGAACTTCGTCATTGGTCTAGGTATCCGCTTATCTTCCCTCACAGAATCAGAAGGAAGTTTTACTCCTAGGAGGCAGGTGAAAACTGCTCGATCTCCTCCTCGACTTAGAGTGAAGCACGCGGAGGGTAGTCATTTCCGTCTTCTTGGCCTTTTTGCCTTTGCGACGACTTTACGTGCCCTGCTCGTCGCTTCATCATCATCATCATCATCATCATCATCATCATCATCATCATTAGCGTGAAGCTCCTGCCCGATGCCCATTGATTTCAAGTTCCGCCTTGCTTTCGCCCATCTTTGGTCCTCTCTCGCATGTTGAGTAGGGTACCAAGCGACTCTCACACGCTCTTCATGATATGCATGACATCAAGGCTGTGAGGCACACGGTGGATCTTCCAAGACGGCAAGTCCCGTAAAACAAACCTTGTTTTCCATACCTTCAGCCGCGGCTCGCGCTTTCGCTTTTTTCCGGCTCGCGCCTTTTGCTTCTTTCCGGCGCAAGGCGGTCTTTCCAATTTTTCAACAGCTCGCCTATTTCTCGCCGCCTCCTCGACATCGGCGCGCTGGGTTCGGTTTCACCATCAAGAGATCCTTGCGTTTCCTCCACGGGTCATCGTCGCGACCCGGGATCTCTATCTAGCTGTCCCATGAACACGGTTTTCGAAGACCTTCGATGTCCCATGAACACAGTTTTCGAAGACCCGGGATCTCTATCTAGCTGGCGATACGTTGTGTCATCCATGAACCTTACGCATCCACAAAATCTGTGGACTACTTGCCCCGCGAGATATCCATAAGCGAGATAGTCGTGCACCGTTGTGAGCAGTGCGACTCTCATAGGGAAATATTCTTTCTCTGTGGCGCCCCACGACACGGGCGTTTTCCACAGCGTGTCTAGCTCCTCCTTCAAAGAGCCCTGTGACATGATTGATGTCCTTCCTGGTTGTTTCGCCCTTCAATTAGCATACTCATGTGAATGTACTTCCTCTTCATGCACAACCTGGGGGAAGGTTGTACATCCACACAAACACAGGCCAGTGCTGTGTGTGCTTCTCTGGCTGCCAAACGGATTGACTCCATCGTTGCTCGTGCTCAAAGACGATGTTCCTGGATCCTTCCCAAATTCTAGGTATTCGAAGTTCAACGCTACACTGGCTCGCATCCTTAGGGTGACTTAGCATCTTGTCTTTTTATTTATCTCCGGATCATTTCCGCCATCTTCCCGCTTCTTCTCCTCCCTATCCGCTGCCAACGCAGGAGCTTTGCTACCTTAGGGTCCGCGAAATACCGCTGCAGACGAGGAGTGATCGGAAAGTACCACACCGATTTTCGAGGAGCTTTTCCTCTTCTTGTATCGAGTGACGCCGACACCGGACATATGGTAGACTCCGCGTGCTCGCCCCGATAAATGATACAATTGTTCATGCACACATGGTATTTCACATGCGGTAAATCCAGAGGACACATGATTTTCTTCGCCTCCTCGAAACTGGTCGGGCACTTGTTCCTTGGGAAGACGCTCGTGCTGTAATGACATGTTCTCCTCAAGCATGCGCCGGTCATTTTGTGTTTTACCTTCATCTCCGAGCCATGAGCGCATTTTGTGGGTATCCTCGGCCTGCATCCTTCATACAATGGAGTAACGCGTCTATCTCCAGCTTGATCCAGCTTGGCTTTCTCTCGGCGGCAGCTCTTGCGTTATCCGTCTCGCTTGAGAAGCAGCTCTTGAATATGAGGGTCCTGCACCCAGCCTCCATCGTCGCTCCGCTTCCGGCATCTTCATCTTCATGATCATGCCCTTCCTCTTGATCTTCCCCATCATCATGCACGACATCTTCTACATGATGATCGTGTACAAGATCACCGCCGTGATCATGTCCTCGAGATTCTTCGCCTTCTCGCCGCCGCCGGTGGTACTTGTCTTGTTGCCCTTCCTCATTTCTTGCCCGCCCCCATGGACGACTTCATAGTCATCTTCATCACCTTGCCACCGATAGCCATCCATGAAACCACGCAAGAGCAGGTGGTCCCAAGACCGCCCGAACTGGTCCGCAATAAGGCTCTTCACTTGCATCTTCGACACGACATCTTATCTCCGCCACGCTCTTTGAAGCATCTCGCCTTCATGAACTCAAAACCTATTCACGATGCCTTCAACATCGTGCGGACCATGGTCGTCGCAGGTAGAGCAAAACGATATTTTAGAACCAAGAAAAATTTGGCATGACCTTCCTAAAATAGGACTAAAAGATGCATAGTGCCAAAATTCTCGCCAAACGGAAATGAATCAAAACATTCCGCAAAATATTGGCAACTATCGATTTCAAATACCGTACCTTCAAACACAAACATATATGCAACACCACAAACACATGCAACACCACAAACATACATAGATCTAGCTAGGCCACAAAAAGTGCATGTGCACGTTGTTGGAGCGAGGTAGGGAGAAAAAAAGTAGATCTACATCATGAAGATAGCTTTCCCCTTACTTACCTATCAAAAAAAAGGTAATTTCATCACTTAATTTTGATGAATCTATGGTGGAATTAAGGTGAGGAGGAGGAGATGGCTGAAAGCTTGGAGAAGGAGGTGGAGGGAATGAAGTGGGGAAAGTGAGTGGGTTGTGTGGGGCTGTCCAAAATATCTTGTTGGGGTCGCAGGTTACTAATGGCGCACCACCAGAAAATGCGCCATTAGTAATCCTGGTTACTAATGGCGCACCTGCAGGTGGTGCGCCATTAGTAATTTTGCAAAAAGTAAAAAAATATATATATACTAATGGCGCACCGTGTAATAGTGCGCCATTACTAGTTTAAACTAGTAATGGCGCACTGTGTAACGATGCGCCATTAATAGTTTTGCAAAAAAGAATTAAAAAAATTACAGTAATGGCGCACTGTCTTCTTGGTGCGCCATTACTAGTTAGAACTAGTAATGGCGCACTTCGACCTGATGCGCCATTAGTATGTATGGAAAAATAGAAAAAAAAAATTAACACTAGTGGCGCACCCTGTTTCTGGTGCGCCATTAGTGTCTTACACACTAATGGCGCATCACTAACCGGTGCGCCATTAGTATATAGTAGTGGTGCACGGCATCCATGGTGCGCCATTAGTATCAATCCTATCTATATCCCTTTTCCTAGTAGTGCCGGTGCCATGGTGTCGTGGAGCGACGAGACCAGTGAGGATTCAGTCCTGAACATCTCCTCCTCCTGGGATGGCATCATCAAGGTCAGTTGGTTAGATAGCTAGAGCTAGGGTTAGGGTTAGTGAATTGGGGATTTTGTCACTGAGCTCGATCTGAACTCCTCACACTCTTTGCTTGCTCCCGCAGCTTCCAGCTACGATGCACGATCCGAATTTCAATGCTACTGACGCAAATTTGAATGTCTTGTGTGAACACGGTGAGCCGGTCAAACGCTTTGTAGCATTTGAAGGGATGCACACGGGCAGGAGGTTTCTTGGATGTGCTAAGAAGGTATGATTCACATCCTGTGTAAAGGAAGCTGTTTGCTTAATGCTTTGTTTATCAAGCTGTTAAGATTTTTTAGCTTGGTCTTTGTTTAGCCTGTTGTGACATGCCTTGTCATTAGTGGATTTTTTTAGCTTGTTCTGACCACACATTGTTTATTGTGGTTAGTGCTTACTCCTTTGTTTATCAAGTTGTTAAGCTTGGTTAAGTGCTTTCTTTGTTTAATTTGCTTTAGCCACTCACTACAAGAAATATGTCAACTTATGACCTTCTGCCAGTGACCCTCGAAGAATTGGTCATAAATTTATGACCATTTTAGACCAATTGGTCAAAAGCTGTCTGGGGGGCTCTAAACCCTAAACCATAACGACCATTTTGGTCAGAAAGGTCATAATTTCATTAGAGGAAATGGTCATAAAGCAAATAGCGCTAGTCTGCTGCCTTATTTCTAGTTGTTAACGACCAATATAGATGGTCATAGCCTTGTAAATTGTGGTGGGTTGCTATGACTAGGTGCCACCTCATCAGTTTTGCCTATGTGTCATGTCCATGTGGCAGTTTTTGCCCTAGGTTGTGAAGCAACCTATATTTCTATCATTCCCAAAATTCCCAAAAAATCTCATAAATTCTTTGGGTCATATCTTCACAAATATGTAAAAACCTTCCTTGCCTAGTTCAAAAATAATTCAAAATATTCATTTTCCTATTCATTCGTAACAACAGTTTGTGAAGGAAGTACCACTTTGGCATGTCCAAATAGTATCCATTTTCTACAGTGCTTTCCTATGCCCAAATAACCATCCTCCACCAAATGCCATCTCAAATCCATTCATTATTTTGAGCCGAGCTTCAACATTCGTATTTATGTCCAGTGTGGTAGTTTGCAAAGCAAGTACCATCTAGGCTCCTCCTTTTGAGCTGAAAATTTGTGAAGACAATCTTCTTAGTAACTGATCATCCTCAGCCAAAACTCACGCCCATTAGCCATGTACATTTCCCGTACCGCTAATCAAACACTTGGCTGCTAATTCATGTTTGAGCATCGATCGGTCTCCTCGTGAGAATCTTATGTTGTAATTTTATTTCTAGCACCTACCTGGGGAGTGCCCAACCCACTAGACATGCCTAGGCTGCCTAGAACACATGGCAACGCCACGGTCACGCGGTGACCACGCGGCGGGCATGGGAGTTTACGCGCTCTAGAGTTGGGGGCCTCGGCCACCGCCCAAACCTCGACGTATCGAACCAAACCATGTATTTATGATTAAATAGGTACTTATGTAACTATAAATGATTTTTGGAAAAAATAAATAGTAAACTATGAGGCAGTTGCAGCTCAAATTTGACCCGCCTCTACTAAATCCATGGAATTTGTCTTTTTCACCAGAGGTGGATCAAAACTTTTTACACCCAACCATTTTGTCAATTGTGCATTAAATATGTCCTAGTATTTTAGAAAATTGATTTGGTCCAATTTTGCAACAAATACATGGTAGGTCCTTCACAAAAAAAAACTCATTTCGGGCACTCGGAAAATGGAAAATGTATTTTTCATGCAAATAAAATGAAAACTCCCTTAGGCAACATTGTTTGGAATTCCAAGATGCACCCTTGTGCACAATATGAGATTATTTGAACAAACTATGCCAAGAATGTGGCCATAAGATTGATCATTTGGCTTGAAAGCCATGAATCTTCACGCATGATAGCTCATTTCGAGAACACTTTTTTAAAATAATTGTCAGACATAAGTTTGTTATTTTTCCTAGAACTTGGCCACATATAATGACAAAATGCGAAGGTTTCCCAATTTTTTGATTTTTTTGAATTTTTATGCCTGTTTCAAAATGCGGTCATGGAATGACCGCTCCTAGCTAGTGGTTGAATCTTGGAATTTTTTGGTGTTTCTCTGATTAAATAGATACTTATGTACCTAAAATGATTTTTGGAAAAAATAAATAGCAAACTACAAGGCAGCTACAGTTCAAATTTGACCCGCTTCAAATTGAATCGGCAGAAATTTGTCTTTTTCACGAGAGGTGGATCAAAACTTTTTACACCCAACCATTTTGTCAATTGTGCATTAAATATGTCCTAGTATTTTATAAAATTGATTTGGTCCAATTTTGCAACAATTATTTGGGAGGTCCTTCACAAAAAAACCTCCTTTTGAGCACTCGAAAAATGGAAAATGGTTTTCTCGTCCAAAGAAAATGAAAACTTCCTTAGGCAACATTGTTTGCCATTCCAATATGCACCCTTGTGCACAATATGAGATCATTTGAACAAACTATGCCATGAATGTGGCCATAAGATTGATCATTTGGCTTGAAAGCCATTGATCTCCACACGTGATAGCTCGCTTCGAGAGCACTTTTTAAAATAATTGCCGACATAAGTTTGTTATTTTTCTGGGAACTTGGCCACATATAATGACACAATGCGAAGGTTTCCCAATTTTTGATTTTTTGAATTTTTATGCCTGCTTCAAAATGCGGTCAAAGCGCGGGAATGACCGTTCCTAGCTAGTGGTTGAATCTTGGAATTTTTTTGGTGTTTCTCTGATTAAATAGATACTTATGTACCTAAAAATGATTTTTGGAAAAAATAAATAGCAAACTATGAGGCAGCCGCAGTTCAAATTTGACCCGCTTCCTACCGAATCGGCGGAAATTTCTCTTTTTCACTAGAGGTGGATCAAAACTTTTTACACCCAACCATTTGATCAATTGTGCATTAAATATGGCCTAGTATTTTATAAAAATGATTTGGTCCAATTTTGCAACAATTATTTGGTAGGTCCTTCACAAAAAACCTCATTTGGGGCACTCAAAAAATGGAAAATGATTTTTTGTGCAAAGAATATAAAAAATCCCTTTGTCGATACTGTTTACTATTTCAAGAATTAAACTTTTGCAGAGTATGATATCATTTGAACAAATATTTGGTAGGTATTTCACAAAAAAGAAATCATTTTGAGCACTAAAAAATGGAAAATTGTTTTTCCATGACCTATTTAGAAGGTCATAAAGTCTTCAAATTGTTTGTTGCTTTCTGATTGGTCTATAGGCATATCACGCGGATCATGCATCAGAAACCGTCGGATGCTCCCGGATCCAACGGCGGACCTCATCCCCTCACCCTCTCACCCACGTAGCCCTCTCACCCCCTCACCCACGTAGTCCCCACACCCCCACTCCCCACCGTTCCAACCTTTCTCTCCCGCACCCGCACCCGCTCCCGCTGGCCAAACCCTAGCCGCCGCCGCCCCCGCTCGCTAAACCCTAGCCGCCGCCGCCGCCCCCGCACCATGGCCGTCGACGGCGAGGAGCCCGAATCCCCACGCCTCCCAAGCACCCGAAACCCTAGCCTGCGGCGCAGCCATGGCGACCGAGTTGTGGATCCGCGGGCTGGAAGTGCAGCATCGGATCCGGTCCAGAGTGCCGCCATCATGCAGCAGCACCACCAGCTGGACCAGTGGCTAGCCGGCAGCGTGGGCGTGGTGCACGCGACCTCCAGCGCCATCCGCGACTGTCTCCCATCGCTAGGGTTTCGCCCGGCGTGGTCCGGCGACTCAGGTGCGTCCCTCCACTCCATCTCCTCCTCTTCACATCCGTCCGTCACTTCCTCACCTCGTGTTCTCTCCCTCCCATATCCAAGATGCCGTCCTCGCTCGAGCACCGGGACACCATGGGCAGGATGGCCTCTTCCTCCCCTGCCCTGACGCCATGGAGTGGCTAGATCTGGCCGTTGGCCGTGAGCCCAGCCACCTCCTTGCGGCCGTGCGGTCGGACGCCGCTCCTCCGCGCGAGGATAGGACAGGGCTGGGTGCGGCTCAGTTGGGGGGCAACTTCGATCTTGACGACGCCATGGAGCTTCTTCAAAGTCCCCTCTCCCTCTCCCTCTCCCTCTCCTTCTCTATTACTTACATCCACCTGCTTCGTGTTCGTGGTCTTGTGCCATCACTATGTTCGGTTAGGATTTAGCAACTTTTTCGGTCGATTGGGCGTTGTTTTGGGTCAAAAGACTCATTCTATATGGTCGCTGGATGCCTTAGTTTCACCCAATTGCCTGCTTAAGCTTAATTTTCCTAAAATCCCAAATTTCTAGGGTTTACTGCTGCTGTTCTACATACTGTCATCATCAGTTTAATTGATTGTTCATGATGATTTACTAATTGATTCGTCGAGCCCAGCCCATGCAGTTTAACTGTAGTTGTATGCTTAATTGATTGGACACGATGATTTACCAATTGATTCGTCGGCTGGCTCAATTGGGCGTTGTTTAGGGTCGGATGCCTCATTCTATATGGTCTCTGGATGCTCTAGTTGCACCCAACTATCATTTGCTCTCTCATGCTTATGTTGCAAATCAGGTGGACGAACTAGGAAGAAATCAGTACTGACAATTATGTTGCTGTAGCATGTGTCTGAAACATGGACAAATGGGCAACTCCAGGAGATTTCTCTTCTTGGCTTCATGTTGAGTTGGTTGCCTATTGCACTGTTTGCATTGCTGGAGATTATTTGCAACACAAACACCTGTCGTGTAAATTTCTAGACATGTTAGGTTCAGTTTAATTTGTGGTCTGAATATATGTATGTATGTAGAAGAAGCTATCAGGTCTCAGCTGACTTAGAAATCTGACTGGGGTTTATCCTCCTTTTTTTAAAGAGAAATGTGATTATGAAATCTGAATTGACCATCGTTGATTACTACTAGATGTAGGATTCATGTCCTGAAAAAGAGGTCTTACTGGTTGTTGGCTGAATCAGCCAAATTAAGAAAACATGGTTAAGTGAACACTAGAACCATGTCAGCAAAGAGTATGACAATGGCCATCCATTCTTTAGAAAAAAAGGATAGTTACTACCAATCGTTGTTGGTCTCAGACATTTGCACGATGTTGGATTTCTGCGCAAAGGTTATATCATAATTGTTGTTGGTCCAGACATTTGCTGTCCATTCTTATTGTCCGCCTTAGATCGCTCCCAGCTCATCGAGTCAAGTTGCTCGACCTACCTATCGTGCAGGCTCACATACCAGAAATGTCGTGTCCTTTGCGCTTGTACATTTGACACCCAAGTGCCAGCCATTTTATTCTTACACCAACTTTTGAAGGTGTATATTTTCGTGTGCTCGTGTGAATATATTGGAGTACATTTCTATCATGTTTCTGTAATATGTAGTGTAGTATTTATATAGTGCAAGATTCAAACTTGTATGCCGTTGTAGTTCAAGATTTATATTCAAGAACGGCAGTATATATATGATTACCGCCTACATGCTTCCGCAACCGATGCTTTTAATTTTGCTTAGTTTTTGTTGCTTGGATCGCTTCCTCCTTGACACCCGATTTGGACAGCGGCAACAGCGATGGTGTTGGCACTCGAGCATGCCTACCTCTCCATCTATAACTGGTCCGTCTTCTTTGGACGGTTACCTGCTTCCTCCCCACTTTGAATTCTCGATCCCCTTTCTTGTTGATGACTCGTTGAATGATTCGCAGGGTGCAGGTGCTCTACTACGTGCTACTCCAGACGGGTCACCGGACGGTACGCCGGAATCGAGAGGCCGCTTCCACTTATGCGCAGACTGCTGTCAGCAGAATAAGACCGCTGACAAGGTATCTTGTGTTGCTTCTCCCCTGCTTAGTACTGTGAATCTGTTTCCTCTAGGCATTTAGATAGTGTGACTTCTTAGATATACTTCATACTGAAAGTTAAGAACCCCAACTGATTTTTTCTCAATCTGATTGCTTGCTGGTTACTCAGTTTTTATATCTCGACAAGGTTGTAATACACTATTGTGTCCCTATGATGTGAAAGTTATGGTCTCAATAGCTTTATATTAGGATCTGCTTGAGTCTCTATGATGTTCTCTCTTAGTATCATGTCATGAGATGTGAGTCGTGCATATATAACTGAGTTGTATAAGACCAGCAAGTTTTTTTGCCAATTAGCTTTCCGTGCATGCTCTTAATCCCCATAGCACTAAGAGAGGACCTTCATCGATTCCCATATTACTAATTTCTGTATCAAACATTATTATTTTGTATCTATGTGCTAGCTCACAAATATAATCAACCTGCCTATGTTCCATTTTGCTATTTGTACTTGGATAGAAAAGCTAAAATCTATATAGTGCTCGTGTGTAATACCAAGTTGTTCCTGTTATTTACAAACTGCTGTTCTTATACACTCGATCCACAACACCTTACATTACACATTTGAAATTAATTAAAATACATCTAAACACAGTGCTTCAACACAGATTTATCCTATGATTATACCCGAGACATTAGTTTGTTTTTATGCTTTTGTTTCCCACATTGCTTCAAGCTTGTTTATTAACTCGATTTGTTGTTATTACGCTTAACAGAGACCGCAGCAGTAGTAAGAGAAGACGGATGCTACACCTATCCAAGAGTAGCTAGCTTTAACTTGGTAGAGCGTTATATTTTTCAATCGCAATATTTGTGATTGTGTGGAATATTGTATGGTTATGTACGTGAAGTTTTAAGTTCCCGGCATGCAATATTTGTAGGTTAAACTGGTTGTTGTGATGTGAACGAGTGTATAGAGTTTCACATGTTCTGCTCGTATGTAATATATTGTAATAAACCTATTTTGGTTGTTATTTGAAGATTTTCATATTCTTTTCTTCTTTCTGCTTGATATATATCGCTTAAAAGCGATGTGGATCCACCGCCAGAAAAATCGACAATTGGGACCCATCTAAAACCGGACCACAAAAACCCTCGAAAATAAAAATGAAATGGACCGCAAAAGGCCATGCCTAGAAAATAAAAAGGCCAAATTGTTGGGCCAGACCCATGTAGCTAGAGAAAATTAATAGAGAAAATATACAGTAAAAAGGCCGAATTGTTGGGCTAGGCCCATGTAGAAAATCGAATTGGACCGGACTGAATCTTGTGCCACGTCAGATTGCCACGCTGGATGCCTACGTGGTCTGGGGAGGTTGCTAGTGACCAAAACGCCACAGTAGACATATTTTGGTCATAAACGTCTTGACCATTCCAGAAGAAAGGTCGCTATAGTCAGTTTATGACCGCCAGCTTTTGACCTTCTGATTTTGGTCACAAAAAGGTCGCAAATGGAAATTTGTGACCTTTCAGTGACCAATAGTGGTGGTCACAAGTTGACATATTTCTTGTAGTGACTGTGTTGGAGTGTGTTCTCATTAGTGGATGGTAGTCATTGTTTATTATGGTCAGTGCTTAATGACTTGTTTATCAGTGGGCATTGTTTATTTGTCTGATGTATGGTAAGGAACCTGTTAGTGCTTAGTGACTTGTTAATTTGTCTGTTTAGCAGTGCACATATTAGATACATGTACCTGTTGGTTTGATGGTCTTAGACAATTATTTATTCTTTTATTGTTTATAATACATGAAAGCATAAACTGTGGAGTAGTTTAATGGATTGATTTTGAATGGCCAGACTCAATGGAGAAGGCATTGGCCAAGCTATGGGATATGTATGAGGAGACTAAGTCAGCTAGGACCAATGACAATCTAGAGAGTTCCTTTGCAATTCATAACCTGACAGAAGAGAGGAAGAAACTACAGGAGAACTATGACAGTTTGTACGCTGATGTGAATGCTCTTTTGGATGCCCAACAGCAGAGGGGTGTGGAGTTAACCAATCAAAAGGAGCAGAAGCAATATCTTGAAGTGATGATTGCTGAGCTTGAAACTGTAGTTGGCAACTTGAAGGCAGAGTTGTCAAAGAAAGAGGAGGAGAAGAAGAAACTACAGGAGAACTATGAAAGTTTGTATGCTGATGTGAATTCTCTCTTGGATGCCCAGCAGCAGAGGGGTGTGGAGTTAAACAATCTAAAGGAGCAGAAGGAATATGTTGATGTGAAGATTGTTGAGCTTGAGACTGTAGTGGGGAACTTGAAGGCAGAGCTGTCAAAGACAGAGGAGGAGAAGAACAAGATGCTGCAAAACTATGAAACTATGAAGAACCTGACATGTGCTCAAGCCAATGTGATTAGGAACTTGAAGTTCAATCATTTGAAGGAGAAGCAGAGGCTCACAGAAGAGAGGCTTAAACTGCAGTATCACATTTCTGAGCTTCAAAAGTCTGAGGAAAAGATAAAGTTGAAGCTTCAGGGTGTGAAGGCCATCTTAGATGAGTAGGGTGCCTTCTAGTATGATAATCATCTATCAGTTTCTAGATGATAATCTTCTATCCAGTACTTTAGTATAAATTTGTGACCCAAGTACTTCAGTGATGAATTTGTAATCTATGGTGTTGGATCCAGCAGTGTTGTAATCTAGATGATAATCATCTATTAAGTACTTTAGTATCTATTTCTGAACCTTTGTCTATGTATTTTGTGAGATCAGGTGTTGGATCCAACCTTGATGAACCTTTATGAATGTGAGTGCACTTTGATTGTTATGTGGTGTTTGTGCTTAGTAGAATCACATGTGCTCAATCCAAGGTGGTGCATGTTCTAAGTTAGTAAATTCTGTCATCTAGATTCATGGATTAACCTTGAGGGTCATTTCATCGATATATGGACAAGGTAACCATAGTGTCACCTTGAGCCTCATCTTGTCGACATATCGATGATTTGACCCTAGGGTTTACCTTGAGCCTCATCTTGTCGACATATCGATGATTTGACCCTAGGGTTTACCTTGAGCCTCATCTTGTTGACATATCGATGATTTGACCCTAGAGGTCACCTTGAGCCTCATCTTGTTGACATATCGATGATTTGACCCTAGGGTTTACCTTAAGCCTCATCTTGTCGACATATCGATGATTTGACCCTAGGGTTTACCTTGAGCCTCATCTCGTCGACATATCGATGATTTGACCCTAGGGGTCACCTTGAGCCTCATCTTGTCGACATATTGATGATTTGACCCTAGGGGTCACCTGGAGCCTCATCTTGTCGACATATCGATGATTTGACCCTAGGGGTCACCTTGAGCCTCATCTTGTCGACATATCGATGATTTGACCCCAGGGTTCACCTTGAGCCTCATCTTGTCGACATATCGATGATTTGACCCTAGGGTTTACCTTGAGCCTCATCTTGTCAACATATCGATGATTTGACCCTAGGGGTCACCTTGAGCCTCATCTTGTCGACATATCGATGATTTGACCCTAGGGGTCACCTTGAGCCTCATCTTGTCGACATACCGATGATTTGACCCAAGGGTTTACCTTGAGCCTCATCTTGTCGACATATCGATGATTTGACCCTAGGGGTCACCTTGAGCCTCATCTTGTCGACATATCGATGATTTGACCCTAGGGGTCACCTTGAGCCTCATCTTGTCGACATATCGATGATTTGACCCTAGGGTTTACCTTGAGCCTCATCTTGTCGATATATCGATGAATTGACCCTAGGGGTCACCTTGAGTCTCATCTTGTCGACATATCGATGATTCCACCCTAGGGCCATGATAACAATCCAACAACAGTGCATCATATAACAATTACTAGTTTAGCCTAAACTAGTGAACATTGTAATGGCCATAATAACAAGCCAACTTGACACAAATAGAGAGGCTTAAGTACAGTGCATCATATAGATTCATAGGTTCATAGATTATAATACCATATCACATCATCATGAAACCAGATCCAACAACATAACAAATACTAGTTCAGCCAGATTACAATACCATAAGTTGTTGCCAAAATAGATCTTAGCAATTACTAGTTTAGCTAGATCACATCATCATCAAGGTTCAACATCAGTTCCCAGAAGCATAGAAGTAGTCTTTCAGCCTGCTGGGTTGCTTTCTCTGTCTTGGTGGCAAGAATGGTGCTGTTGTGGATGCTACAGCTATTGAACCTCTCCTACTTGCTGTAGCTGAAGAAGCTCTCCTGGCAGCAGTTGAGCTGGCTGCCCTTGTTGCTGCACCTGCAGTTGAAGAAACTGCCCTTGGTGCTGGAGCTGTTGAAGAAGCTGCCCTTGGTGCTCCCCTTGGTGCTGCACTTGTTGAACCCCTTGGTGTTGTTGGTGCCCTGCTTCCTTGTGTGCTACCCTCCTCTGTGTTGTTAGACTACATATAAGAATTGTAGCAAGTTAATACATTCAAGTGTTAGAAAACAAAATCTGGCTAAACCTGATGCTTGTACAAACCTGATGCTTGTTCTTTCTCAATGCTAAGCCTGGGTTTAGAGTCTGTTTGCATGATGTGTATCTGTGACCTACAAGCTGGCAGTTGCTGCATGTAATTGAAGCCATCCTAGATGTATCTTTGGGTGCTGGTGGCTCAAACTGGCTCCTTCTCATCTTGGTTTGCTTCTTCCCTGGCTTATCCTTGAACACTGGAGGTTCTATGTCTCGCTATTGGTCTTGGGCCATGATCTTGTCCTGCACAGGAATATGATGGGGTTGTATGCTGCCAGATACATTGGCTTTTTGAGAAAGTCATGTACAAAGTCTTCAGGCCTCAGTTTGGCTTTGGTGATAGCTGATACTGCATGATTGCATGGGACAGTAGTCATGTCCCATTTCCTGCACCCACATGTCCTATGCTGCAGGTTAACTGAATAAGTTCTCTCATTGCTTGTCACTTGGTAGATATTTGGCCCAACCATCAATGCTTGACAGTTCCTAGATTTTTTCTTTGCTTCTTCAAGCAACTCAGCATATGTTGGGCATATATCCCACTTGGCTACCTCTGTCTTAGTCCTATTGCCATTGAACCTAACCATCAACTTAGTCCTGATTCCTTCTATCATGCTCTTTATTGGTTTGCCCCTCACATCTAATATCATCTTGTTAAAAACCTCACTAATATTGTTGACAACTTGGTCAGTTTTTCAATTGAAGTCCATTGCACATCTAGCCCAAGTAGCTCTAGGAACTTTGTTAAGCCAAGCCCAAGCAGCCTTGCACTCATTTTTAAGAGCATCCATTGCAGAAAGATGGTCATGTTCAGTATAAGAGTAACTAGCTTTATCCATGTACTTCTTTAATTCTGACCCCCTAAAACCAGCAGTCTGAAAGTTTTGATAGATGTGTCTAAGGCAGAATCTATGTGGGCAGTTGGGGAATACATTGTTTGCAGCTTTAAGAAGGCCCTGTTTGGAGAAATCACCATAATCACAACTAAGCAATGTATATGACCAACAACTAATTAAGCAATTATGAACTAAACAATTGTGAACTATGCAATTATGAACTAAGCAATTATGAACTAAGCAATGCATATTATAAAATACAACTAAACATGGGAATTACCTTCTGTCTATCAGAGATTATGGTGTAATAACCAAATCTCCCTGATTCTCCACCAATTGCTATCTTCAGTTCAGATAGAAACCAAGTCCAACTTTTTGTGTCTTCTTTGTCCACAACTGCAAAAGCAATGGGATAT
Source organism: Aegilops longissima (assembly GCA_021605205.1). Taxonomy (NCBI): domain Eukaryota; kingdom Viridiplantae; phylum Streptophyta; class Magnoliopsida; order Poales; family Poaceae; genus Aegilops; species Aegilops longissima. Next base: position 415,447,517 of record CM038676.1, on the reverse strand, counting down.
ATGTTATTATTCCCATCTCTTCCTGTGGCAGCCAGGATTTGTTGGCCAGTAGACAGCTTGATGAAGCATCCATCCACACCTGCATTGGCACACAACACAAGTCAGAAACAAGGCATTCAAACAAGGCAAAGTAAAGAAAGTAAAGTAATCACCTATGAATGGTCTACATCCATTCAGAAATCCTTCCTTGCAAGCATTCAAACAGATGAACAAACCATGTGTTGGGGAACGTAGTAATTTCAAAAAAATTCCTACGCACACACAGGATCATGGTGATGCATAGCAACGAGAGGGGAGAGTGTGTCCACGTACCCTCGTAGACCGAAAGCGGAAGCGTAATGACAACGCGGTTGATGTAGTCGTACGTCTTCACGATCCGACCGATCCAAGTACCGAATGCACGACACCTCCGAGTTCAGCACACGTTCAACTCGATGACGTCCCATGAACTCCGATCCAGCAGAGCTTCGAGGGAGAGTTTCGTCAGCATGACGACGTGATGACGGTGATGATGATGCTACTGACGCACGGCTTCGCCTAAGCATCGCTACGATATGATTGAGGTGGATTATGGTGGAGGGGGGCACTGCACACGGCTAAGAGATCAAGAGATCAATTGTTGTGTCTAGAGGTGCCCCTGCCCCCGTATATAAAGGAGGGATGGAGAGGCCGGCCCTAGAGGGGGTGCGCCAAGTGTGGGGAGTCCTACTAGGACTCCCAAGTCCTAGTAGGATTCCCCTTTCCTTTTCGAAGTAGGAGAGAAGGAAAGAGGGGGAGAGGGAGAAGAAAAAGGGGGCTGCACCCCTTGTCCAATTCGGACTAGAGAGGGGGCGCGCACCTGCTTCCTTTTGGCCTCTCTCCTCTATTCCCGTATGGCCCAATAGGGCCCAATACTTCTCCCGGTGAATTTCCGTAACTCCCCGGTACTCCGAAAATACCCGAATCACTCGGAACCTTTCCGATGTCCGAATATAATCGTCCAATATATCGATCTTTACATCTCGACCATTTCGAGACTCCTCGTCATGTCCCCGATCTCATCCGGGACTTCGAACTACCTTCGGTACATCAAATCACATAAACTCATAATACAAATCATCACCGAACGTTAAGCGTGCGGACCCTACGGGTTCGAGAACTATGTAGACATGACCGAGACACGGCTCCGTTCAATAACTAATAGCAGAACCTGGATGCTCATATTGGCTCCCACATATTCTACAAAGATCTTTATCGGTCAAACCGCATAACAAAATACGTTGTTCCCTTTGTCATCGGCATGTTACTTACCCGAGATTCGATCGTCGGTATCTCAATACCTAGTTCAATCTCGTTACCGGCAAGTCTCTTTACTCGTTCCGTAATACACCATCCCGCAACTAACTCATTAGTTACAATGCTTGCAAGGCTTATAGTGATGTGCATTACCGAGTGGGCCCAGAGATACCTCTCCGACAATTCGGAGTGACAAATCCTAATATCGAAATACGCCAACCCAACAAATACTTTCAGAGACACCTGTAGAGCACCTTTATAATCACCCGATTCGCCAGACGCTTGGTAGCACACAAAGTGTTCCTCCGGTAAACGGGAGTTGCATAATCTCATAGTCATAGGAACATGTATAAGTCATGAAGAAAGGAATAGCAAGATAGTAAACGATCAAGTGCTAAGCTAACAGAATGGGTCAAGTCAATCACATTATTCTCCTAATGACGTGATCTCGTTAATCAAATGACAACTCATGTCTATGGCTAGGAAACATAACCATCTTTGATTTAACGAGCTAGTATAGTAGACGCATAGTAGTGACACTCTGTTTGTCTATGTAGTCGCACATGTATCATGTTTCCAGTTAATACAATTCTAGCATGGACGATAAACATTTATCATGTTATAAGGAAATAAACAATAACTTTATTATTGCCTCTAGGGCATATTTCCTTCAGTCTCCCACTTTCACTAGAGTCATTAATCTAGTTCACATCGCCATGTGATTTAACATCAATAGTTCACATCTTTATGTGGTTAACACCCATAGTTCACATCGATATGTGACCAACACCCAAAGGGTTTACTAGAGTCAGCAATCTAGTTCACATCGCTATGTGATTAACACCCAAAGAGTACTAAGGTGTGATCATGTTTTGCTTGTGAGATAATTTTAGTCAACGGGTCTGTCACATTCAGATCCGTTAGTATTTTGCAAATTTCTATGTCTACAATGCTCTGCATGGAGCTACTCTAGCTAATGGCTCCCACTTTCAATATGTATCCAGATTGAGACTTAGAGTCATCTGGATCAGTGTCAAAACTTGCGTTGACGTAACTCTTTACGACGAACCTTTTATCACTTCCATAATCAAGAAACATATCCTTATTCCACTAAGGATAATTTTGACCGCTGTCCAGTGATCTACTCCTAGATCATTATTGTACTCCATTGCCAAACTCAGTGGTAGGGTATACAATAGATCTGAAACACAGCATGGCATACTTTATAGAACCTATGGTTGAGGCATAGGGAATGACTTTCATTCTCTTTCTATCTTCTGCGGTGGTCGGGATTTGAGTCTTACTCAATTTCTCATCTTGTAACACACGCAAGAACTCTTTCTTTGACTGTTCCATTTTGAACTATTTCAAAATCTTGTCAAGGTATGTACTCATTGAGAAAACTTATCAAGCGTCTTGATCTATCTCTATAGTTCTTGATGCTCAATATGTAAGCAGCTTCACCGAGGTCTTTCTTGGAAAAACTCTTATTCAAGTATCCCTTTATGCTATCCAGAAATTCTATATCATTTCCAATCAATAATATGCCATCCACATATAATATCATAAATGCTACAAAGCTCCCACTCACTTTCTTGTAAATACATGCTTCTCCAAAAGTCTGTATGAAACCGAATGCTTTGATCACACTATCAAAACGTTTATTCCAACTCCGAGAGGCTTGCACCAGTCCATAAATGGATCGCTGGAGCTTGCACACTTTGTTAGCTCCTTTTGGATCGACAAAGCCTTCCGGTTGCATCATATACAACTCTTCTTCCAGAAATCCATTCAGGAATGCAGTTTTGACATCCATTTGCCAAATTTCATAATCATAAAATGCGGCAATTGCTAACATGATTCAGACAGACTTAAGCATCGCTACGGGTGAGAAAGTCTCATCGTAGCCAATCCCTTGAACTTGTCGAAACCTTTCGCAACAAGTCAAGCTTTATAGACGAGAACATTACCGTCGGCGTCGGTCTTCTTCTTGAAGATCCATTTATTCTCAATGGCTTGCCGATCATCGGGCAAGTCAACCAAAGTCCACACTTTGTTCTCATACATGGATCCTGTCTCGATTTCATGGCCTCAAGCCATTTTATGGAATGTGGGCTCACCATCGCTTCTTCATAGTTCGAGGTTCGTCATGGTCCAAGAACATAACCTCCAGAACAGGATTACCGTACCACTATGGTGCGGATCTTACTCTGGTTGACCTACGAGGTTCAGTAGCAACTTGATCTGAAGTTTCATGATCATCATCATTAACTTCCTCACTAATTGGCGTAGGTGTCGCAGAAACCGGTTTCTGCGATGAACTACTTTCCAACAAGGGAGCAGGTACAGTTACCTCATCAAGTTCTACTTTCCTCCCACTCACTTCTTTCGAGAGAAACTCCTTCTCTAGAAACATTCCAAATTTAGCAACAAAAGTCTTAACTTCGGATCTGTGATAGAAGGTGTACCCAACAGTCTCTTTTGGGTATCCTATGAAGCCACATTTCTCTGATTTGGGTTCGAGCTTATCAGGTTGAAGCTTTTTCACATAAGCATCGCAACCCCAAACTTTAAGAAACGACAACTTTGGTTTCTTGCCAAACCACAGTTCATAAGGTGTCGTCTCAACGGATTTTAATGGTGTCCTATTTAACGTGATTGCAACCGTATCTAAAGCATAACCCCAAAACGATAGCGGTAAATCAGTAAGAGACATCATAGATCGCACCATATCTAGTAAAGTATGATTACGATGTTCGAACACACCATTACGCTGTGGTGTTCCGGGTGGCGTGAGTTGCGAAACTATTCCGCGTTGTTTCAAATGAAGACCAAACTCGTAACTCAAATATTCTCCTCCATGATCAGATCGTAGAAACTTTATTTTCTTGTTACGATGATTTTCAACTTCACTCTGAAACTCTTTGAACTTTTCAAATGTTTCAGACTTATGTTTCATTAAGTAGATATACCCATATCTGCTTAAATCATTTGTGAAGGTGAGAAAATAACGATACCCGCCGCGAGCCTCAACATTCATCGGACCACATACATCTGTATGTATGATTTCCAACAAATCTGTTGCTCGCTCCATAGTTCCGGAGAACGGCGTTTTAGTCATCTTGCCCATGAGGCACGATTCGCGAGTACTAAGTGATTCATAATCGAGTGGTTCCAAAAGTCCATCAGTATGGAGTTTCTTCATGCACTTTATACCGGTATGACCTAAACGGGAGTGCCACAAATAAGTTGCACTATCATTATCAACTCTGCATCTTTTGGCTTCAATATTATGAATATGTGTATCACTACTATCCAGATTCAACAAAAATAAACCACTCTTTAAGGGTGCATGACCATAAAAGATATTACTCATATAAATAGAACAACCATTATTCTCTGATTTAAATGAATAACCGTCTCGCATCAAACAAGATCCAGATATAATGTTCATGCTCAACACCGCACCAAATAAAATTATTCAGGTCTAAAACTAATCCCAAGGTAGATGTAGAGGTAGCGTGTCGATCGCGATTACATTGACTTTGGAACCATTTCCCACGCCGCATTGTCACCTCGTCCTTAGCCAATCTTCGCTAATCCGTAGTCCCTGCTTCGAGTTGCAAATATTAGCAATGTAACCAAGATCAAATACCTGGTGCTATCAAGGCATTAGTAAGGTAGACATCAATAACATGTATATCACATATACCTTTGTTCACCTTGCCATCCTTCTTATCCACCAAATACTTGGGGCAGTTCCGTTTCGGTGTCGATGCGCTTACAAAGAGAAGCACTCTGGCCTCGTGCTTAGGTCCAGACTTGGGTTTCTTCTCCGAGCAAAGAACTTGCTTGTCTGTTCTTCTTGAATTTCCCCCTTTTCTTCCCTTTGCCCTTTTTCTTGAAACTAGTGGTCTTGTTGACCATCAACACTTGATGCTCCTTCTTGATTTCTACCTCCGCAGCCTTTAGCACTGCGAAGAGCTCGGGAATCATCTTATCCATCCCCTGCATATTATAGTTCATCACGAAGCTCTTGTAGCTTGGTGGTAGTGATTGAAGAATTCTGTCAATGACGCTATCATCCGGAAGATTAACTCCTAGTTGAATCAAGTGATTGTTATACCCAGACATTTTGAGTATATGCTCACTGACAGAACTATTCTCCTCATCTTGCAGCTGTAGAACTTATTGGAGACTTCATATCTCTCAATCCGGGCATTTGCTTGAAATATTAACTTCAACTCCTGGAACATCTCATATGCTCCATGACGTTCAAAACATCGTTGAAGTCCCGGTTATAAGCCGTAAAGCATGGCACACTGAACTATCGAGTAGTCATCAGCTTTGCTCTGCCAGACGTCAATAACATCTGGTGTTGCTCCTGCAGCAGGTATGGCACCTAGCGGTGCTTCCAGGACGTAATTCTTCTGTGCAGCAATGAGGATAATCCTCAAGTTACGGACCCAGTCCGTGTAATAGCTACCATCATCTTTCAACTTTGCTTTCTCAAGGAACGCATTAAAATTCAACGGAACAACAACACGGGCCATCTATCTACAATCAACATAGACAAGAAGAATACTATCAGGTACTAAGTTCATGATAAATTTAAGTTCAACTAATCATATTACTAAAGAACTCTCACTTAGATATACATCCCTCTAATCCTCTAAATGATCACGTGATCCAAATCAACTAAACCATGTCCGATCATCACATGATATGGAGTAGTTTCAATGGTGAACATCACTATGTTGATCATATCTACTATATGATTCACGCTCGACCTTTCGGTCTCCGTGTTCCGAGGCCATATCTGTTATATGCTAGGCTCGTCAAGTTTAACCTGAGTATTCCGCGTGTGCAAATGTTTTGCACCCGTTGTATTTGAACGTAGAGCCTATCACACCCAATCATCACATGGTGTCTCAGCACGAAGAACTTTCGCAACGGCGCATACTCAGGGAGAACCCTTATACTTTGATAATTTAGTGAGAGATCATCTTACAATGCTACCGTCAATCAAAGCAAGATAAGATGCACAAAAGATAAACATCACATGCAATCAATATAAGTGATATGATATGGCCATCATCATCTTGTGCTTGTGATCTCCATCTCCGAAGCACCGTCATGGTCACTATCGTCACCGGCGCGACACCTTGATCTCCATCGTAGCATCGTTGTCGTCTCGCCAATCTTATGCTTCTAAGACTATCACTACCGCTTAGTGATAAAGTAAAGCATTATGTATGCATTGCATTGCATACAATAAAGCGACAACCATATGGCTCCTTCCAGTTGCCGATAACTCGGTTACAAAACATGATCATCTCATACAATAAAATTTAGCATCATGCCTTGACCATATCACATCACAACATGCCCTGCAAAAACAAGCTAGACATCCTCTACTTTGTTGTTGCAAATTTTACGTGGCTGCTATAGGCTGAGCAAGAACCGTTCTTACCTACGCATCAAAACCACAAAGATAGTTCGTCAAGTTAGTGATGTTTTAACCTTCTCAAGGACCAGGCGTAGCCACACTCAGTTCAACTAAAGTTGGAGAAACTGACACCCGCCAGCCACCTGTGTGCAAAGCACGTTGGTAGAACCAGTCTCGCGTAAGCGTACGCGTAATGTCGGTCCGGGCCGCTTCATCCAACACGCCGAACCAAAGTGTGACATGCTGGTAAGCAGTATGACTTGTATCGCCCACAAGTCACTTGTGTTCTACTCGTGCATATAACATCTACGTATAAAACCAGGCTCGGATGCCACTGATGGGGAACGTAGTAATTTCAAAAAAATTCCTACGCACACACAAGATCATGGTGATGCATAGCAACGAGAGGGGAGAGTGTGTCCACGTACCCTCGTAGACCGAAAGCGGAAGCGTTATGACAACATGGTTGATGTAGTCGTACGTCTTCACAATCCGACCGATCCAAGTACCGAACGCACGACACCTCTGAGTTCTGCACACGTTCAGCTCGATGACGTCCCACGAACTCCGATCCAGCAGAGCTTCGAGGGAGAGTTCCGTCAGCATGACGGCGTGATTACGGAGATGATGATGCTTGTCGGTGTCAAAACCGGCGGATCTCGGGTAGGGGGTCCCGAACTGTGCGTCTAGGCGGATGGTAACAGGAGACAAGGGACACGATGTTTTTACCCAGGTTCGGGCCCTCTCGATGGAGGTAATACCCTACTCCTCCTTGATTAATATTGATGATATGGGTAGTACAAGAGTAGATCTACCACGAGATCAAGGAGGCTAAACCCTAGAAGCTAGCCTATGGTATGATTGTTGTGTATTGTATATTCTTCTCTATCGACTAGCCTGGCCTCGGTTTATATAATGCACCAGAGGCCTAGGATAACAAGAGTCCTAGTCGAATACGCCGGTGGGGAGGAGTCCTTGTCTTGATCGCCAAGTCTTGTGGAATCTTCCTTGTATGCGGCAACTGTCCGAACTGGCCCATGAGTATATGGCCATGGGGTCCTCGCCCAATCTAATAGATCGAGACGACGTGGTGAGTACCCCTAGTCCAGACACCGCCAAGAGCCCCCGAACCAGTCTTCGTTAGGGACGCCTCGATTCTTCGAACCATTCTTCATCTTGATCGTCGGTCTTGAAAAGTGGTTCAACAAATCTTCTCATCTTCGATCTTGAGGATCGCCGAAATGCATTCGACGAGTTTACACGTCGGGCATCCGAGGAGACCCTTTAAGTTTCCTACCTTTATCAATGCCTTGTTATTTTTATGCCACATCTCGGGTTTGAAGTTGTTCCCGGGTGGCAGCGTCCTCTTGTGTCCGAGCTCCAACGCCGGACTGCATTTGAGGTATGTTTTGCAGCCGAGCACCAATGCCGGACTGCTTCCCAGCTCTAACGCCGGACTATGTATCCGAGCTCCAACACCGGACTATGTATCCGAGCTCCAACGCCGGACTGTATCCGAGGTGTCGTAAATCACCTTGGTTCAAAGAAGTTTGAAGGAGTTTAGCCGAGCTTAATGCCGGAAATTCCCTCTATGGAGCCAGCCACTAGCGCCCGAGCTTTATGCCGGACTGCTTCTGAGGTGGTGCACCACCCCGGATGTGGGCCGATTTTTGTCAATATTTTTTGTTGGTGCAACTTATTCTCTGCCGAGATACATAGCCAGTAGCCCTCAAGGTGGGTATCGGTCTAAAACCCGAGATGCCCATGAAGGATGACATAAGACCGCTGATCCCCATAGCTGCCGAGACTCAGGTTGATTTGCAAAATCGGTCTGAGGATCAAGTCCTAGCTCGGCAGAATACTTCGGGACACTAAAAGCGGCGTGCTCAGTCCTCGAGACTCAGGTTGGGTGCGGCCGACCAACCTGAGGACCAAAATCTCCTCGGAAACTGATTGCACTTAGAATTTTCTCGCATTGGACAAGCAATGCAAGAGCCCCGAGACACCTGGTCGGGTTGCAACACCGGATCGGGGATCGATGTGCCTCTTTAATATTTGTAAATAATAAGCCCGAAGCCCAAGAGCCCCGAGCCTTAATGCGGCACGGAGGCCAATTAAGGATCGATATCCATAGTAAAATCACAAATTATGTGCAATGACTCTATGTATCCAAGTACTTTACGTCATTAATGCTCGGATCCGCATTGTACAAAACTTTTTTGACCGACCATCGGCTTCCACCTCCTCGGCCAATAGCCGAGGAGTGTTTGTCCTACTTTATAAAGCCTTTATGAGGGAAAATATTTACAACAAACAAGGCAATCTGGCCATACGGTTTTATAAACAAAGGTACGCGGAGAGACATGTTATATTACTTTTTAACAGAAGAAATGTCTTCCAAAGAAAATAATCCCACTATTGGTTCCTTTCTTTGGGTTGTCATGCTAAGCATGATCATGAAACCTCAGCTCCAATGTAAGAGCAAAATACCGAGGATTTAGTTTGGGAGGTCAGTTAATAGCCCCTGGTAGTGTTCGGCGACAGTCAAGGTCAAGCCGTAAACACTTCGGCCATTGTTTTGAATGGCCCGTCGTTTAACGCCGTCATCGGATCGCCGACCAGTTTATGCTTATTGTGACAGTCAGTTTTCGGCTTTCTCCACTGAGGTGCTTAACCATGTGAGCTGGAAGCACAATCGCAGTGGTTCTCCCTTTGCACACCTAGCCGAACAAAGCGGAACGTAGGAGGCAAGCACAGGAGCCGGGCAACCCAACCATTGACCGAAGACACAATTCGAAACCGATGCATATATAGCAATATCCGAGAATGTTTTTGCCAAATCTCTAAAGGAGTCCGCGTTAGCCTTTGCGAGACTTGTGCTGAAAACACACAAATAGTTTAAAAGTGCCAAAAGCTTGAAAACCAAAACGCCAAGAAAACATGACGTCCAACAAGATCAAGTGTTCGTGCCAATCCGAAAATTGGACGTTAGAGAGAGAAAAAAGTGCTTCATGCTGTGCTTTAACATGACACATCCTATCTCAAAACTTGCTGGTCAGCCCACGGCTTCAGCCTCCCATCCCAAGGCGGGTACTTCCCATTAGGCCAGTTTAGAAAACTAAACCCTAGCGGTTTTGAGAGAGAAATTAGGCTCCTGCTAGTGACCGCACACTCGTGTCAAAAAAAAGGAGTGATAAATAATTAAAACTTTGCAACGACTAAGAAGAAAAACACTTAGTATGAAACTGCTCAAATAAACATAAGAGCCCCCAAGTGACTTGGGTAAAAGTTGACTATATAATGTAAGGTGACATGTAGAATGCCTTCTAGCTGGATTGTAGATCGCTTGTCGAGCTTAACCTTTTCGCTTCAACCTCTGGACCCAATAGTCCGAGTGTGTCCGAATACCTCGCGTTATAAAAACCGGGGCATGCGTGGAGACCAAAGCGTAGGGGTCATTAGTGCTTTATCGGACAAGTGCCCAACTAGTTATGTTATATTACATGGTTAGTAAGAAACATCTTCCAGGAGAATAGTTCCGTTAGGGGTTCCTTTTCGGGAGGCATGCCCTAAAGTGCATGTCCGGACTGCGAAAAGAGCAGAAAAACATCCGGGGCAGGTAAATATATAGGTAAGAAATCATCTTTTAGTTCACCGACCGAGTATTCCCTTAAGAACGCTAGCTTCGGCTTCACCCAGTCGAGGTACACATCCGCTGACCGGCAGTAATAATCGCAGAGGTGCTCCATTTACCACCTAGCCGAACAATCGGGAACGAGGGGTAAGCACAGGAGCCAGCAACCCAGCTTGGCCAAAACTTAAGTCATATCGATGCATATAATGGTGAATAAAAGGTACATGCGAAAGTGTGACACATGTGTTGGGCATAAAGCTCAGATTAATAAGCTTCATTAAAGAAGCCCCAGTATAATGAGCGGGTAGCGCGTCAAGTATGTGCAAACAAAGTTTGGTCAAGAAAATTTTTTACAAGCAACTTTTTTTCCAAAAAAGTATAATGCTTGATCGAACCGAACACAAGTTAGAAATTTAAAACTTTGAGCATGAAGGCAACTTAGCTGGTTAATGTGTTCGTATTGACGACGCGGTCCGAGCTTGATGCGGACAAGGTTCCATCCCCAAGCCGGTCCCGAGGTGGCGGAGCAAAGAGCTCGGCACTCAAGTGGTGACATAGCACGGTCAATGCAGGACGGCAGAGTGATGCCAAAGTCCCTCGCATGGGGTAATGAAGTGTTGACGAAGCCCCCCGTCCAGTCGAGGTGACGCCAAAGGATATAATCCGGCTGGATCATTTTCCTGTGCACAAAAAATAGTGCAGACCGGGGATAATAGTAATAATAAGAATTAAACAAAATGTTGCATAATAAATAATTTATGCGAAGTGAGTAATAAAAGAAATATGGCCTGGCGCCGAAGTCAATGTCGATGTAGGGCGGCGGCGTGATGCGGTAAAGGCATGGCAAGGCGTGAATTCACATGTCGTTCCAGTTCCGGATGCGGCGTTCGCCGGACTATGTACGGAAATTGACCGAACCACCATGCGACCGTCGTTAATGCGGCCACCATTTGATAGACCTGCGTACATATGATGGACAGACCAGAGTAATAATTCGTTGGAAAAAATAAACCCAAACAAGAAAAAAAATACTAGGATTAATAGCACCTGGTTTATTTGTTGTAGCAATCTGAAGAAAGGTGATTCCCAAAACTGGGACTCGATCCGCACACCCATTGCCTGACGGGTGACGGCATGACGATGCTGACAAGGGTTGGCTCGCTCAGGCAAAGCCCTCGGCCCAGCTAACGTGACGGAGCTGGTCGGCTAGTGACGCCGAAGTGTCCGGAGTAGGTTGATGAAGAGATGGCGAAGCCCCCGGTCCAGCCGAGATGTCGAAGTAGGTCGGCGTGATGGACACCAGCTTGAAGAAGCGATAGTGCGGCCCTGTCGATGCAGGTCGTGACGTGGTCGATGCCGGCTTGATGAAGCAACCGCGCGGCGATGCCGGTATGCCCGCTCCGTGTAATCCGTGGGGCAGCGATGTTGGTGATGTTTTATCCTTCGCGATGCCGGTCTCTTGTTCGGCTTGCCGAGATGATGATCCGAAGAAGTTGAGCTCGGCTCAACAAAGTGACGCCGTGTCTTAGCGCAGGTCGGCAGCCGTGGAGTAATATTGTCGGACTGGTTTGACACCAGCATGATGTTGAAGATCATGTTCAAAAGATCTTAACGTTAGTGGGATGTGTTCGGGAACAAAACACAATATCCCATACAAAACTTCCTTCAAAAGGGATGTCCCAAATCTCGTTCATAGAAAAGATGAACTCGGGTCGGATTCGTTTTCGCGCAGAAAACAGATCCAAAAAATGATGCACTAATCGGAAGGTTCCCGGAGTTTGGACGGTCGGATCGAGCTGAAATTTTGAGATGTGGTAGATATAGGAATTCCGCAGCCGATCAACGGTTGGATCTTCCAAAGGACGTCCGAGCTAGAAGCTGGACACCACGCCCTAAACACATCCAAATTCCCGTCCAGATTTGACAGGGCTCCGGTATATCGTGGATTGCGAGAGATTCCTCCATCGGAACTCGACGAAATTTTCCAGGGTTGTTGTAGACTCAATTCCGCATAATTCCACCAAAGCGATCGTCAAAGCGATACTCGAGGAGGTGGTGGCAGCAGATACGAGTTCGCTGTCCAGAAAAATAGCACGGTCGCTTGAGGGCAATGTTGACGTTGAGCCCCCGAGCTCCATGGATGATTCCTCCGTGACCTTGATAGAGATCGGAGTTGATGTTTGATGAAGGCCCTCGTCCGAACATGGTGATCCGAACACGGGGCGCAATTCTTGGTCGAACCAAGGTGACCAATGAGCTGGTGACGAAGATGCAAGTCGCAGCTTGATCTGCAGGCGAGCCATCGATCCTTTTGTCGATCACACAGCGGAACTCTCAATGAAAGCACCAATGTCGGTGTCAAAACCGGCGGATCTCTGGTAGGGGGTCCCGAACTGTGCGTCTAGGCGGATGGTAACAGGAGACAAGGGACACGATGTTTTTACCCAGGTTCGGGCCCTCTCGATGGAGGTAATACCCTACTCCTGCTTGATTAATATTAATGATATGGGTAGTACAAGAGTAGATCTACCACGAGATCAAGGAGGCTAAACCCTAGAAGCTAGCCTATGGTATGATTGTTGTGTATTGTATATTCTTCTCTATCGACTAGCCTGGCCTCGGTTTATATAATGCACCAGAGGTCTAGGATAACAAGAGTCCTAGTCGAATACGCCGATGGGGAGGAGTCCTTGTCTTGATCGCCAAGTCTTGTGGAATCTTCCTTGTATGCGGCAACTGTCCGAACTGGCCCATGAGTATATGGCCATGGGGGTCCTCGGCCCAATCTAATAGATCGGGAGACGACGTGGTGAGTACCCCCTAGTCCAGGACACCGTCAATGCTACTGACGCAGGGCTTCACCTAAGCACCGCTACGATATGATCGAGGTGGATTATGATGGAGGGGGGCACCGCACACGGCTAAGAGATCAAGAGATCAATTGTTGTGTCTAGAGGTGCCCCCCTGCCCCGTATATAAAGGAGGGAGGGAGAGGCCGGCCCTAGAGGGGGCGCGCCAAGTGTGGGGAGTCCTACTAGGACTCCCAAGTCCTAGTAGGATTCCACTTTCCTTTCCGGAGTAGGAGAGAAGGAAAGAGGGGGAGAGGGAGAAAAAAAAGGGGGCTGCACCCCTTGTCCAATTCGGACCAGAGGGGGGGTGGGGCGCACCTCCTTCCTTTTGGCCTCTCTCCTCTATTCCCGTATGGCCCAATAAGGCCCAATACTTCTCCCGGTGAATTTCCGTAACTCCCCGGTACTCCGAAAATACCCGAATCACTCGGAACCTTTTCGATGTCTGAATATAGTCGTCCAATATATCGATCTTTATGTCTCGACCATTTCGAGACTCCTCGTCATGTCCCCGATCTCATCTGGGACTCCGAACTACCTTCGGTACATAAAATCACATAAACTCATAATACAAATCGTCACCGAACGTTAAGCGTGCGAACCCTACGGGTTCGAGAATTATGTAGACATGACCGAGACACGTCTTCGGTCAATAACCAATAGCGCAACCTGGATGCTCATATTGGCTCCCACATATTCTACGAAGAACTTTATCGGTCAAACCGCATAACAACGTACGTTGTTCCCTTTGTCATCGGTATGTTACTTGCCCGAGATACGATCGTCGGTATCTCAATACCTAGTTCAATCTCGTTACCGGAAAGTCTGTTTACTCGTTCCGTAATACATCATCCCGCAACTAACTCATTAGTTACAATGCTTGCAAGGCTTATAGTGATGTGCATTACCGAGTGGGCCCAGAGATACCTCTCCGACAATTCAGAGTGACAAATCCTAATCTCGAAATACGCCAACCCAACAAGTACCTTCGGAGACACCTGTAGAGCACCTTTATAATCACCCAGTTACGTTGTGACGCTTGGTAGCACACAAAGTGTTCCTCCGGTAAACGGGAGTTGCATAATCTCATAGTCATAGGAACATGTATAAGTCATGAAGAAAACAATAGCAACATACTAAACGATCAAGTGCTAAGCTAATGGAATGGGTCAAGTCAATCACATTATTCTCCTAATGATGTGATCCCATTAATCAAATGACAACTCATCTCTATGGCTACGAAACATAACCATCTTTGATTTAACGAGCTAGTCTAGTAGAGGCATACTAGTGACACTCTGTTTGTCTATGTATTCACACATGTATCATGTTTCCGGTTAATACAATTTTAGCATGAACAGTAAACATTTATCATGATATAAGGAAATTAATAATAACTTTATTATTGCCTCTAGGGCATATTTCCTTCATCATGGAACCTTGTATTTTTGCTTGGATGCTCCTTTAAGAACTTAGTAGTGACAATACACCTACTACCTGGATTTGTGTCCAAGACAGTCTGCAAGTAATCCCTGATTCTGGTATACTGACCCCTCTGATCTCCTTGCACCATCTCAACTGCTTTGTTCTTAGCCCTGTAGGCCATATGAGTGCTGATCTCAAGTCCATACTTGCTCTTCAGATTTTGCATTATTGTAGTTATTGGTGTGTTCAAGTCTGTTCTTATTGCTTCTAACACCTGATGTGTGACCCACTTGGTAGTCACCTTGGTGCTCTCTGCTACAGCTGGACATATGTGCAAAAAATTTGCCTTTCTAATGCAAAATGTTCTCTCATTTGCCAACATAGAAGCTGCAATGAAAAAAAGGGCGATCTTCATGTTTGCAAATAGCTATGATTCTGTCATTGCAGTTCCTATGAAACTGATAGTTTCTGTTTTGAGCTATGTGGAATGTGAGAAGTGCCCTTCTAAATTAGTAAACACTTTCAAAACAAAGCTTCTTTACAAACTGCATCTCTGGGCTCTCTCTATCCTCATCATACAAGATTCTTGGTTTGGGTTTTTTGGCCCTACTCTTATTGCCAAGCACAAAAGCTAGGGGTACTGCCCCATCATCATCCTCCTCCTTCAAATCACCAGGATTTGGATCCTCATCAGATGATGGCACCCAAACATCCTCAAATTGTTGCTCCAAACTTGCATGTGATCTACTAGCTGGCCCCTTCCTTACTTTCAACGTCTTCCTCTTTTCCCCTTGTGGTACCACCCCTTCTTCAATTTCCTCATCCTCTCCATGTTCCTCATGCACTACCTCTTCTTCTAGCTCATAAGGTTCTTCAACATCAGTGTCACCTTCAAAGTGTAAAAATGGGTCCTGTCTCTGCCTCCTCATCTCAGCCATCCTAGCCATGAAATCCTCATCTTGCTCCAAGTCAGAGTCATCTTCAGTTAGTAAAACAGGAAGTTTTCTTTTAATTGCGTCCACCCTCTCAACACTCTTCTTATGCTTCTTATACCTCTATATTTTATTCCTCCTCTTAAGCTCCATACTTCTTTCCAACTCCTCTTGCTCCAAATCAACATCTCCTGCATTTCCTTGATCCATATCTATATCTTTGTGCATAATCAGATGTGTCCTCTACAATCTGGAGTAAAACTGTATTGGATGTGCCTCCTGCTCATCAACTTGTGCAACTCTCCTTGTTTTTTTGGATGGTGACCTGTACACCACACCTTCATCACTGACCGCATACACAATCCTCTCGCCAACACTATCTATAGGGACCTGCTGCTCACAAACATGACCTATGTTTAAATCTCCAGGTCTGGGCTCACTACCCCTAACTACTGTCAGATTAACTATGGTCTGATCTCTGTTGGCAATGTGGTCTAGCATCTCATCAACCTTGTCATCATCACAGATCTCTTCCAAACCAGCTACTCCCAAGTCAGCATCCCTAACAAAGTACATGTAGTCATCCTCTCCATAGCATGTTGTCTCTATTAGTGCTATTAGATTCAGAAATGTTATGTCTGAAACACACATGGTCCTTTCCAAATTGTCCCTATCATGAAAGTGGAGCCTAACTTCCCACACATCATCACACAAACTACAAAGCAAAGAAGCTACACATTAATTTCTATGCATACATTTCTTAACTGACTACACTATATACAGTGCATACATTTCTTAACTGACTACACTATATTCAGTTAACTGAAACACACATGGTCCTTTCCAAATAATTAGCACACATACAGTTTCAATGCACTGACTATAATATATACAGTGCATATTCAGTTAACTGAAATATTACAAATTACTAGGTGAAACTCACACATATTCAGTTAACTGAAATATTTTGAACACTAAAAAATTCAGTTAAGTTCATACAGTGAAGCAAATCCATTTAACTTCATACGCTACCCTAATCCAGTTAACTTCATACGCTGATAGAATTCAGTTAACTATTAACACTAAACTCAGTGAAGCAAATCCATTTAACTTCATACGCTACCCTAATCCAGTTAACTTCAGACGCTGATAGAATTCAGTTAACTATTGACACTAAACAATATCCAGTCAACTGAAAACCTTGTGTACACTGAGAAAATTCAGTTAACTTCATACACAGGAGCAAATTCATCTAACTGATAGGATACATATCAGAGGTTAGACTACAAACAATAATGACCTACAGTTCATTCAAATCGATGACTAACTATTGAACTATGAGAAATTGATCCCTAACCCAGGAGGAAGAGGACAACTTACTCAACGCCGCCAAATGCAGAAGCCCATTGATGGCTACCCATCGAAGTAGCTTGCACAACACGGGCAAGAGCGCCGGCGGCGCGGTACTCAAGTGACGGCGACAGTGCTCTCCTCTTCAGGGGGTTTGAGCTACCGCACACCTCCTCCACTTCGTTCGATTCGCCGCCGCGAAGCAACCCTCCGCTGCAGCCTCCATCCACTCCCCCGCCGGCGGCATCCACTCCACCGCCGTCATCAGGGCTCGCCGCCATGGAGCACGGGGAGAAAGAGAGACAGAGGAGAGGAGTGGTGAAAGGGGGAGAATGAAGTGGATAAGGGACCCGTGCCGTTTTGACCGAGATGGCGCGTCCGTTCCCACTGTAGCACCGTCAGACGGCGTGAGCTCGCGGCCGTGACACCACGTCCTCAAAATCAAGCCCCACCTGTCATAATAGTGCTTAAAATGCCGCAACAGAAGGTTTGGTGTTTTCTGCAAATGATTAGGCGCGAAATCAGTTTTCTGGCACAAAAACATAGAAGAGTTTTTTCTGCAACCCTAGGCTTCAATGTGGTGGTTTTCTGCAATTCACTCCACTAAACGTGGTGGTTTTCTGCAATTCACTCCACTAAACGTGGATGGTGCATAGCACATACAGACAACGGGGCACGGGAATGGTGCTCCGAGACAGCTCTGGTAGCATTATTTCCGGCTCGTATCGACATCTCTTCACACACGGTAACTCTCTAGCTACAGAACTCGAGGCGTGCAAGGAGTGAATTGCTCTTGCTTTGGAATGGAGCTCACTTCTGTTCACTGTTGAAACGGATAGTGCTAAAATTGCCGCAATGATATCCAACCCCTGGGTTGACAGATCACAATACACTGCTATTACTCAAGAGATCTCAACTATGATGAGAGGGGAGAGGGAAATTAAGATCGAGTCTAGTAAAAGGGAGAGTAATCATGTTAGTCATGAATTAGCTCAAGAGTTGAGATTAGGACGTCCGTCTGGTTATGTTCCGGTCTTGAGAGAGTCGTAAAACTGTGTACACCGGATAATCTTGAGCCGGGTTAATTAATACACAACCCTTTATTATTGCCCTGGTGACTAGCCGTTGCGACCGTAGTGAACATACTTGAAGTCAAACAGGATATTTTGATCGAATAGGCAGATGGTCTACAACTATTGAGAGGAAATGCAGAAGATGGCGGCTGTACTTATTAGGGCGTACATGATGTAGCCCCGATCGTAAGGACATAGTGCCAGATAATTGCCATCGTATCAATGGTCGAATAATGTAATTTTGGACATAGAACAGAATTATACTTTTATGTGCAATTTTACCATTTTCTCTCTTAGTACTACCTCTCTCTCAGTTTACAAGGCGCCAATTTACAGGGCGTGCGCGTACCTCTAGGTCGTCAATTTAACCAACCTAATACAAGTCATATATTACAAAAAAATATATCGATGTTCAAACGATATAATTTTTGTGTTATATAGTTTATATTAGGGTGATAAAATTCAATTTAACCAACCTAATACAAGTCATATATTACAAAAAAATATATCGATGTTCAAACGATATAATTTTTGTGTTATATAGTGATAAAATTGGCAACCTAGGTATACGCGTAGGACTTACTGAAACGGTAGTAGTATAAAGGAGGATGAGTTATAATGTTATAGTACAACAGTAGTTACTGAAACGGTAGTAGTATAAAGGAGGATGAGTTATAATGTTATAGTACAATAGTAGTGAGCATGGGTCTAAGCACCCCTCTTATGATGAGCAATAAATATAAAAATTTGAAATAATAATAATGAGAGAATTTAAATTCTAAGGTTAATAAAACTGGTCGATCGTTCTACTCGTATGTTCATGGGGCACCGTTTGTTCTCGTTCAAATGAGCCGGTGAAAGCTGTACGAGCAACAAGGTCTTCACCCAGTAGCAGCAGCAATCAACACAGATCAGACAAGGCTCCAGATTTGAGCAAGACGACATACATTACTGAAGAAGCAGTGGACACTGCGACACTCCTGGGCCCAGAGGCAGACCAGCCACCTGACCAAACGCTTCCGACTTAACATGACGCTACTCACCGTAGAGTACATACAGAACCAGCTACGAAGCGACTACCAGCTACGAAGCACACATGATCATACTACGTACGATCGCCTACGTGCGCCTGAACTACATTATTCGGTACGTGGACGCTAGGGCAAACCAACAGCCGACCTAAGCAGAGTCGTCTTGCTTGCTAGGCTCACGGATCATCTAGGACTTGGTCTTGAACTTGGACTCGTCGATGTCGATGCCCTCCCTGGCGGCGCGCTCGCCGCCGGACTCATCGTTGGTGCTCAGCCCTCCCTTGCGACCCATCTCGCTGTACCCCTCCTCCCCCATCTGCTCCCTGCGTGTCTGCCCGCCACGGCTGCGCCCTGCACAAATACAGCAAACAGCAATACTAGCAATCAGTATTAGAAATCACAGATCGCTCAAGTATAGTACAATGATATTTCCCACGCATGCATCATGCCCGTACGTACGTACCTTCGGCGAGGTTCTGCTGCGCCTCGAGGGACTTGCCGCCGGTGCCACCGGGGACGACGGTCTCGCCCTCGCGGGCCTTGCGGTCCAGCTGCGACCTCTCCTGCTGGCCGGAAGCCATTGCTCTCTCTCTGAGTTGCTACTACAACCTCAACTGGGAAACGTTGTGTGTCACTGCTCGTAAGGTGGTGTTCGTGATTGCCTGATGCTGATGAGTGATGACGGAGGAGGCACCGGCGTCGTCCCTTTTATAGCGGCGGAGGAGGGCGCGTCACGGCGCGAGGTGCCGGCGCGTGTGTCTCTGATGTGTCGCCGCGCGCCATGCGAGTCACTTGCGGGGCGACGCGTGCGAGCGTGCATGGCCGCATGCCTGCGCACGGGCGTAGGGCATGGTTATCCGAGGAAGTGACCGGAATGAGCTAGTACAAGCTAGGACACCTGAGTTGTCCTGCATTGTCGTTGCGCCGCCACGTCACGTAGGTCCGCGTCGTGGAGCACTCCTTGCCATGCCAGCTCTTGTTTGGCGGCCGGTCGGAGACCAGACATGCATGGACTAGCCCTTGCCGTACTACGGATTCCGTATACACCACCCGGCAGTTTGGAATTTCTAGAGCAGCGGGTGCTCGTTCACTCTGGTGCATTTCTGTTTATATTCTTGCCAAAGGCAAGCACTATATAGTACACCTTCTCTGTTTTATGTAAAAACGCTGTTTTGATTCTGATCTCACATGCTCATTTATGAATGGTAAGAATTTAAAAAATAGTAAAAAATAAAAAAAAAAGAATTCTGTTTTAATAAACATTGATGGATATTTGAACTGTATGTAAACATTTGTGATGATATGACAAATGCAGTTGAAATATGCATGTTTAGGAGAAAAAATGGTTTTTAAAATTCTTTTGCTACTTTCTTTATCTCAGGTACAAAAACTCCATATCCATGTTTTGGATGCTAATATGGGGAATGCTACCTCAGGAGGTTCCCGATGTTCCCTCAGATAGCATGAAATGAGATAATGATTTCTTTAGAGAAAAAGCATGAGCCCGACTATAAAATAAAGCCATCAGGCAACGTTTCAAATAAACCACACAGCAACGGCCACAACCAAAGACATAATGGAAGTACAGGAGTACGGGGTACAGGGCACACATACCACCACCTCGGCACGCAGGCCGGAAATCAGAGAAAGTAGCTAGCACCGAAGAGCAAACGAAGCCATCAACTAAGTCAAAAGAACCACCAGGACAACTAGATATCTGGCTCCTGCCGTGATAAGGAAGACGCCGAAGCTCGAATCTTAGAGGATAGAAGATCAAAAGCATCTCGATCTTCCGTCTTAGTCAATGATCTCCACTACTGTAGGAACAAGCAAGATTTATATAAGTAGTCAATAGGATTAGCAGGAAAAATATGCTCAATGGTAAACTTGTTTCTGGTAGTCCACAAGGCCCAACAGGCCGCTGCCAGACCGACCCAAAATAGCCGCTTGGTAACCCCAACCAAGCCATTGGCGAGGACCCGGAGCTCAGAGAAGGAGGATGGAGCCCAAGACACCTGTAGCCATGACCTAAAAAAGCACCAGACCAGCTTGGCCAGCACACACTGAAAGAAAATGTTATTCGTGTCCTCCAAGGCATCACACAACGCGCATTGATCCGAGCCCGGGCCATTACGCTTACAAATTTGATCGGCCATAGGAAGACGGCCCCTAAAGGCTTGCACAGGAAAATCTTCACCTTAGGAGGAATGCGGGCACGCCAAATCAGACTGAACTTGTTAGTAGGGATGCCATCAATAAGTTTAGCATAGAGCGACTTTATGGAAAAACAGCCAGCAGAGGTATGGGGCCAGACCACCGAGTCGGCTGTCTCCGAGAGCATGGGGAAGAGGGCAGCGAGACGCTGCCATTTGACCAACTCTGCAGGGACAACGAGCGCCCGAAGGAAAGGTCCAAATTATTAGTTGAAAGCTTCGCGATGGAGATCTCCGGATTCGGACAATAGAAAAACAACTTGGGGAAGGCCACCGAGAGGGTTGAGTTTCCACACCAACAGTCAAGCCAAAAACAAACCGAAGCTCTATTACCAACCACAAACTTGACATGATCCTTAAAAAAGGGGCGAACCTTGACAAGGTCTTTCCAAAATTGCGACCCTCCCCAAGCAGAAGCGAACATAGGATTTGAAGTAGGGAAATACTCTGAATGAGAGGATGATGATGTTTTCTCCAGGTGTTTCCTATCAATGGCATTTCTGCACGAAGGAAACTGAGCGGAGATGCCCAACCCGTTGGACCAAAAGTCACTGTAGTCTTGGCCAATAAAAAACCTGATGTAAAAATCATTGTTTTTTTCCAAAAAACTAAAATCACAGTATCATGACAACTAGATAAAAGAACATCTAAAATTACTATTATGACATGATTAATTATATACAAAGCACAGTTAATTTTAACATGGTTCCTTTTATCTCCTCTTTTCACGTGAAATGTAAGAAGATAAGAGTTATTGAGACCCTAGCGATTGTGGGCTCGTTCTGTTGTGCCCCAAGCACGTATTTTCCATACTTCCTCCATTCTAAATATAAGTCTTTTTGAAGATTTTAATAAAAACTACATACTGTATAGTCATATTTTAAAGTGTAGATTCGCTCATTTTGCTTCATATGTGGTCCGCATTTCCTAAATATAAGTCTTTTTTTAAAGATTTCAATAAAAATTACATACTGATGTATATAGATATATTTTAAAGTGTAGATTCACTCATTTTGCTTTATATGTAATCCACGTTGAAATCACTAAAAAAAGCTTATATTTAAGAACGTAGGTAGTATTTTTTTATTTTGAACATCGTTGTATGGTTGTGAACATCTGGTTTTAGATTGGCTGTATTCTTGTGGGATAAGCAAAGGCCTGATGCCTTTTGATAAGAGTTACTTAGACCCATTATTTAATAAAATCAACAGTTACTATTATGACATGACAAAATATATACAAAACACATTCGAGAACCTGCTGAGTAGAAAAAAAAGAGAAAAATTCGAGCCCCTCCCCCTCCCCCTCCCTCAAAAAAATCAATGACACCCCTTTTATATCTTTATACTAGATCACAAACTCAAATTACGGGCATCAAGATAGAATTTAATAACTACTTTGTAAACCAACTTTTCTTTTCGTTAACCGGGATTATTAATACATCCGCATGGATGCAAGGAAGAAATGAGAAGGAAGTAACACAATGTCATTATAACTACATGCATGTAAGTATTAAATAAGTTGCTAGTACGAGAAAACATCATTAAATTTGGATGTCGATAACATCCAACGTATGGCATACCAGACATCCGCCCACACACCGTCTGCGGCGTGAGCAGGAGGCAGCCCACACGAGCTGTGTGTGGGCGAACATTAGAACTGCCCACACGTGTGGGCGCAGCTATTTCATGCCACGCGTTTAACAAATACTATCATCTTCACCCCGCGCGTGAGGCACGAAGCAAAAATGCCCACACGTCCGGGATGACAGATGTAGTTACCATTCGGGATGGCAGATGTAGTTATCCGGGATAACTCTATCTGTTTTGGTTAACTATAGTTGTCGTGTCTAATTTATGGTAGTTGCCGCGTGTAATCAAATCATAGTTGCCGTGTGTGATTAACTACTTGACACATAGGGTCAAACAGTAGTTGCCATGTGTATTTACCTAGTTATCACGTGTGGTACAATCATAGTTGTCATGTATAGTTAATCACAATTGCCATGTGTGTTTACCCTGGTTGCTACGTACGCGCAACTGCAGTTGCCGTCTAGCAACGAATCACAGTTACCATGTGTGTTTAGCTAGTTGCCACGTACGCCCAACTGTAGTTGCCATCCAACAACGTACGAGTGTCATGTGGGCGAAAAGCAGTACACCCACACACGCATGGACTAGGCGATGGTTGTTAGACAAAAACTAGTTCACCCATATAGCGCAGCTGGCAAACCGCGTGCTGCGGGGCGTGTGGGCGAACTCTTCAACGCCCATACACCAGCCCCGTCCTACGTGGCACTCAAAATCCGCCTCAATGTGTTAAGATTCGTGCAAACTCGACTGGACGATGATCTATGCATGTGGGCAAGTTGTAAAACTGCCACACGTGTGGGCCTTAGTATTTTCATTAAATTTACCTCAGTTACTGTTAATGACTTTGTACAAATATAAAATGTATTTTTTATAGTGACCTTTATAAGGGAATGAAATACAAAAGGCATGATAGTTTCTCGAGACATATGGATAGAAGAACTTGCCACACATAAATTTGCCATGATAGAGAGCATAAATTTACCATGTTAAACAGTTCCTTCACATATGTATAAAGCTGTCACATAAAAACAAAAGTGTATTATGATCTAGGAGAAAAGACACTACAAGTCGAAAAATGCATGTGTATAAAAGCTTTCAAGTCAAGTTCCACAATGTAGGAAAAATATAGAAACAAACGAATGAGTTGCCATGGTCACATGGAAATTGAGATGTTTTTGCCTACTGAACCACGGTAAGATTTACAAATTTTGTTGAAAAGATTAGTCCACTTGGAAAGGTTTGCAGTGGTCACGTGGCGAATTGAATAATTTTGATACCTAAATCATGGCAAGATTTAGAAAAAGAAAGTAAGATAATCGCATGGCGAAATAAAATAATTTTGTTTCCTAAATCATGGCAAGATTTAGAAAAAAATGTAAAGATAATCACATGGTAAAATTTAAGAAAATTTGCTCTCTCCAAACATGGTAAAATTTGAAATGTTTATATTGATCACATGGCCATTTTTGAAAATTTATGTTTCCTAAAATCATGGCGACGATTCAGATTTTTTTTTCAATAATCACATGGCAAATTAAGGGGAAATGTTTCTCTAGAGCATGGCAAAATTTGAAAATGTTTGCAGTCAGCACATGGCAAATTTACAAAAAAAATTGTTTCCTAAGATAATGGATAAGAGATTATACTTAAAAAAAATTTATATAGTCACATGGCCGTGCTATTTTTTCTTGCAATACTTAACTAGAGTCATTCATGGCCCTAAACCCTAACCGACACCAACATCAACTAGTCATGCTCCAATCAACGTGGCACATGCACCCGAGGCCCGCATCCTCGCCCGTGCAACTGAGAGCTCCCTGGCAAATTTGATAAATTTAACCTATGAACGAAATCAAATCATAGAATAAATTATCCGTAAAACTATTTCACGCGGCTGACCTTTTTGTGTGACACCTGACATGAAGACGCCACGCTACACCATCATAGAATGAATTGTCCGTGAAACTATTTCACGCGGCTGACCTTTTTGTGTGACGAAGACGCCACACTACACTGTGTAACGCCTCACAGATAGGCCATGGGAAGCAACACCTGAGTGGTGGACCGCAGGAATTGATGCGTCCGCCTACCTTGCCATCGATGATGCCAACCATTTGTTCATTGACCAGTACGGCCGGGAGTTGTTCCTTTCTAGCCAGTCCAAGAAAACAATTTAAGAGGCACATTCTGATTCAAAAGGACCTGATTTAACAACAACTCACATACAACGACCTGATTTAACAAGGACTGACAACACTAGCAAGCTGACTCACGAGTCACAATGAGACCTACTACAAGCTACTAGGACACCTGAAGAACACACACGGCCACTACTACTACAAGCTAAGACACGTAAAGCACACATGATCACAGTACATGCGATCGCCTACATGCGTGCTCTCGTCATGTACCTTGACCTACATTATTCGTTACTACAAACATGAGCAGGCAGCTTGCTCACTACTACCTAGCTACTTGGCTAGACACTGGACGTCTTGACCTACATTATTTAGGACTTGGTCTTGAACTTGGACTCATCGATCTCGATGCCCTCCCTGGCGGCGCGCTCGCCGCCGGACTCCTCCATGGTGCTCAGCCCGCCCTTGCGCCCCATCTCGCGGTACCCCTCCTCCCCGAGCTGCTCCTTGCGAGTCTCCCCGCCCTTGTGTCCCATCTCGCGGTACCCCTCCTCCCCGAGCTGCTCCTTGCGAGTCTCCCCTCCCTTGCGACCCATCTCGCGGTACCCCTCCTCCCCCAGCTGCTCCTTCCGGGTCTCCCCGCCCTTGTGCCCCATCTCTCTGTACCCCTCCTCCCCCAGCTGCTCCTTCCGAGTCTGCCCGCCGCGGCTGCGCCCTGCACACATGACATACGTACACAACAACGCCAGAAATGAGTACCACAAGTCACAGATCGCTCAAGCGAAACGCAAGTACAGGAAGCATACCGTCGGCGAGGTGCTCCTGCGCCTCGAGGGTCTTCCCACCGGTGCCGCCGGGGACGACGGTCTCCCCCTCGCGGGCCATGCGGTCCAGCTCGGATCTCTCCTGCTGACCGGAAGCCATTGCTCGCTGCCTGGGAGCTAAGCTAAACGGAAACCGTAAGCGGACGTAGGTCTTGGTATGCGACTGCTGTTGGTGTTCTGCGATTGCCTGATGCTGATGGCGGAGGAGCCATCGGCGTCGCCTTTATATAGCCGGCGAGGAGGTGCGTCGCGCGGCCGGGAGCCGGCGCGTGTACCTCTCCCCGTTCCTGCTGTGTCGACATTCGACGCGCGTCGTGCATGCAAGCCTCTGGAGCGGCGACACGTGGTAGCTCGCATGGGCACCGAATGTGTGTGCACGGGTTGTCCGAGGAAGTGGGGATGAGCTGCCAATGCTGGCGACTCGTGCGTTGTCCCGCGCTGTCGTCCGGTTGGCACGTAGCTAGGATCATGGTTCTAGCACTCGCCATGCTCGGGTGTTCGGCGGCCGGTCGGAGACTGCGCGTCATGGACTCGCCATGCTGTACCGCGGCGTGCCTCATGCAAGGCTCTGGGCTACGGAGGGACATACGACATGTGCGAGCATGCGTGGCCATGGGCATATATGTGCGCACGGCCGTATAAGCCATGGTTATCCGAGGAAACGTCCGGTATGGGCTACGGCGGTTCCGAGACGGAGCTTAACCTGAGTCTCGGTTAAGAACGGCGCAATGCTTGGACGCCTACGTTGTCCCGCGCTGTCGTCCGGTCGCACCATCAAAGCGAGGCGCGCTCTCCGCTGCGCCCAGCTAGGCATCCTCAACAGTTACCCACAAATTTGCTTTGACATGTCATCCAACATTGTTTGCATATATTTCAAACATTTTTTTCCAACAAATCAAATAAAATTCATGCAAATAGAGAGGATTTCATACAAACCGAACGAAAATATTTACATTTTTGAAAATATTTTAACTGAAAAAGATAAAAACTACATGTCTGGCCGCGTGGAGTTCCATTCTCATGACAAGGATACACTACACCTAGTCTACGGCCTGCCACGGTAGATCCCGTTGTCTTCCCATGTCCGGCAGCCCGCTCATCGGACTGCCGGGAGCCCCTAAGGTATATTTTTTCCCGTATCTTTCCTATGTCCAAATGTGCCGCTCATTGGAGTGGCAAATGGGGTGCTTCCGTTAGAGGTGAAGGCGGGTGCTTCAGCCGGAGGGGAAGGAGGGCTTCTCCGCTTCCGTGAAGCCCAGGCAGGGGTCGACGATGACCTGCGCTGAACCGGGCAAGTCACCGGCTGTGCAAGCCGACGATGTGCCGGCGATGGCCTTCCCGAGACCCAAGCGGTGGCGGCCTCCCGTGTTCTACGTTCCCTCGATGTTGGCGGCAGAAGCAGACGCACTGACCACCGACTCGTCGATCTCCGCATAGCCAACTTCTTTCTCCATCGACCGGGCACGGTTCTGCCAACGTCGATGACGGATGGCACGACGTCTGGCCTCATCCATGGCAGCCACGATGCCCATTCATCCGTGCTCCATTGTGTGCCATCCTGGAGCAACTCGCCACTCCTTCACGAGCTGGCTGGAACGACGAGTTGCTGAACCACGCGCCGGCTTGGGCGGCAACTTGCTTCGTCGGATTAGGCGAGGGAGGTGGAGCAGCGAGTTGTCTGGCTCGTACCCGGTGGGCTCGGCAGGCCACCCAGACGACTTTTATGCCGGTGAAGTCCTCTTCCTGCACGCCGGTAGCCATGGAGATTGTGGAGAAAATGGTGCGGGGAGATGGGAGCGGAGGTGTGGTGCGATTTTTGCCCGGCGTCTGGCACCGTTTAAATAGAGGACGGATGGGAGGAGCTCATGAACAAACGTCTGGCCGGAGTAGGTTTCTCAGCTTCCACACGGGTTCACTGGAGGTGTTTGAATGCGGCGAGGAGGCGTGTTCAGCCAGGCGTGCAGCAGCCGGCGCCCTCGGCCGATGCACCGCTTTAATGGCAGAGGCAGTGAGAGGTTCCGTCCGCTCTAAGACGGCTTCAATGTGGAGCGGCCGCTCTACCTTGACATGAATGCGGGCAGCCGGCGTCAGGCGGGAACATGCGACGGCGAGGGAGGAGGGCTTTGGGTGGGCCAGGATGGTCAAAAGCTGGCGTGGGTGCTGTCCGGACGCCCGCAAAGCCACTCATGTTTGTCTCCGATTTGCGGGAGGAAGTGTGACCGGACCACCCTGCGGACCGATACAGGCCCGCGTTTGATAGCATAACACATCTGGACCGTACGGTCCGAACGGTTGCGTGCGGTTTGAGGGTCAGCGTTGGAGATGCACTTAGAGTATTTCAATAGCCGCTCGATTGTGGGGCATTTAGGGTCAAAACAAGGCTTCCACATTTGTCTTTGTTGTAAACTAGATAATACCCCATGCATTGTTGTGGGACATTTTAGTTTATATGAGCATATTCGAAGAAAAACATAGATAGGGTGAATGAAAAGGAAACACATTATCAACTAAATATCCAATGGAATATCCATGTTTACATTTGAGTTTTTCTACTTGGAATGGGTCCCTCCAAGAGGTAAATCTGAAGAGATCCTGGTGGGAGTAAATAATGATTTGTTTGATGTGACTAAAATAGAGGTATGGTAGGGGTATACTTTGTGAAGCTGTTGTTTTTTGATAAAAATAGCTAAATTTCATTGGAATCTTATTATTGTGTATGGTGATGCTCAATTAGATGGCAAAGCTGCTTATTTGGCAGAATTGTCTAAGATCTATCATGACAATATTTTATATTGTGTGGTAGGCGGGGATTTTATTCTTATTAGAACTTTTTTTGAGAAAAACTAACCCAATAACACTGATCACTGAAGTTCTATATTGCTATTATTGAGCATGAAGAGCTTAGAGAATTACTTCTAAATGGGAGAAAATTTACCTGGGCCAATAATTTGGCTAAACCAACCATTGAGAAATTAGATAGAATTCGTCATGAATGGGAGGAACATTGTGCTTAGCTATGGTACAAGCTTTGGAGAGGGAAGTTTCTTATCACAGTCCTCTCATTCTTGACACTGGGTCTCATAATATTTCAAAGCCAATATATAGATTGAAAAAATATTGGATCCTGAGAGATGGTTTTAAGGACTTTGTCACCAAACTTTTGGACTGATAATTATGAAAGTTCTTATATTGAGAGGTGGCAAAATAGGTTGAGAATTCTTAGGAAGAAGATTAGGGGCTGAAACTTAAATGTTGAGACTTGGCATAGGAAAATTAAAAAAATCCAAGTTAGATTCCATTGATAAGGTGCATAAGTTAATGGCTTAACTACTCATGATAGAATTATACAAAAGGAACTTAGTGAACACTTGGGGAGAATTTTAAAACAGGAAGAGTTAAAATGGCTCCAAAGATATACGGATAAAGAAATCAGATAAGGTGATTGTAATACTAGATACTGCCATGGCAATTATTTCTTTGGAGCAAGATGAGGGGACGATTGAAGGGAAGAAAATCTTTTAAATACATCACTGATTTCTGTAAACAAAACTTTTTGGACAAGCTAAGATCTCCTTAGTTTCTTTAAACATCCAAGAAGCATTGAAAAATTCTGAGGAGGATGCTAACAAGTTGGTGGAACCTTTCTTCAAGGAAAAATTACTACAATGTAGTCTTCTCTATGGAGAAAAATAAGAGCCATGTACCTAATGGGTTGCCTCTTGATTATTATCAACATATTTGGGAATTTTTTAAGTGTAATTTGAAAGGGCTCATGGATAATTTTCATAATGGGGTTCTAGATATTGCTAGGATCAATTATGGATTTATCACCCTGGTTCCTACAACTAAAGATGCTATACAAATTAAAAAAATTAGACCTTGTCTACTGAATGTTAGTTTCAAAATTATTACTAAGGTCCTAATGAACAAGCTTAGTAGGGTGGTTAACCCTATTAATTCTCATAACCAAACTACTTTTATTAAAGGTAGATACATAGTGGAAAGTGTGGTTCTGCTACATGAAGCTTTGAACTCCATGCACCATAGGAAACAATGGGCCTTACTCTTTAAGGATTTTGAGAAAGCCTATGATAAGATTAAATGGACTTTTGCTCGCCAGATGCTAAAACTCAAAAACTTCCCTGATCAATTGTGTGATTGGATTATGCGCACTATGAGGAGAGGACATGTGGGGGTCAAAGTAAATGATGTAATTGGTCCTTGTTTTAAAACTCACAAATGGCTTGAGCAAAGAGATACTTTATCTCCATTGCTATTTGACTTGGCAGTTGAAGCCCTTGTCATTATTTTGGAGAGAGCTAGAAATAATTGATTTGTGAAAGGAGCGTTGAGTGAAAATTTAAACAACGTGGTCAATATGCAAATGACACTGCTTTCCTATTACAAGATGATGAGGATATTGCTAGGAATCTCAAGTTTATTCTAAGTGCGTTTGAGCAAATATTTGGTCTCACTATTAACTTTCATAGTAGTTAAATTTCTATTTTTTGGGGAGGTAGTTAATAAAGCTCCATATATCAAGAGATTTTCATTTGTGAACTGGGTGTTGTTCGTTTGAAATATTTGGTGATGCATGTCTCTGATATTAGAATTAGGAATAATATTGCAAGGTGGTTGTTGAAAAAATAGAGAAAATATGTGTCTGTTGGTAAGGAAGACTTTTAAACATTATTGGTAGGGTGACTTTGGCTCAATCCCGCCAAACTAATATACCTTTGTTTTATGATGCCTCTGTACCCAATTCCTATGGCTGTTAGAAAGAAAGCTGATTTTTATGGGGCAATGCTTGTATGGCAAGTTGATGAGGATAAAAAAATAGAAGTGCATATTTCAACCCTGAACTTAGGGTTAGTTTAATTTAGAACCTCCAACTCCAAAACCGGTTAGAAGACAACTTTGTACTTTCAATACTAGCTAAATTACTCCCTCTGACAACTGCCAACTGGTTTTGTGTGACATGGCAACCCAGCAGACCAGTCAACGTTGACATGGTACTCATTTTGCATCCTTTTGCTTGTTCCCATGGCCATTGCCGGGGTTTTTGATTTTTTTTGCCATCACTTACTTTGTACTTTGATAATTTGCCACTCCTTACATTGTAATTGATCTATTGCCACTCTTTACTTTGCACTTTGATCTTCAGCCATTTTTCACACAAAAACAATACTTGCAAATGATTGACATAATATATGCATAAAGGGGTGGACCAAAATACCCTTTATGCTAGTTTGACCGGTGCATGCAGACGATTCACCAGTTGAAATCAAAATAGAAAGGGGATGAACTCGTACGCCGCCGCCCTTGCCGCCCTGCTACCGTCGCCTCTGCTGATGGCCGCCTTCCTCCTCCTTGTGTCGCTCTCCTCCAGTCTGTTCGTGGCCATGCTGCCAGAGAACCAGATGCCGTCGGTGATGTGGGGCGCCGCTCTCCTCCATTTTGTCTGCGGCCACGTGTGTGTCTCGATGGGATCGGTATGTTTCCTCGTGCGTTGCTTGCGTGTTGTGTAACTCGCCGGAATCAATTAAGTTGTGCACGTGCTTGTCTTCCAAAGAATCCATGCAACAAGCAGCATGTTAGCTTACCTTGGCTAGCTTGTGTTTGTGTATGTACAGCGTCTACCAGTGGCGGAGACAGGGGAAGCCAGCAGGGCCCTAGCCCCCTATAACAACACTGAGTTAGGCCTAATATGCATCTGAATATATGATTATCTGCTGCTAAAATAGTGTAATTTTGTGGACTGACCCTCCCCAATAAGGATTAAGAACACTCGGCCTCGCTCATTCATTTTTCCTGGCTCCACCACTGGCGTCTACATGCTCACCAGCGCCGCGTATTGCTGCCGCTGCTTGTGCTCGCCGCGTGCTGCTGCTGCTTGTGCTCGCCGAAGTTGAGAGGGGAGCAGCGACACGGCCTATGGAGAAGAAGCAGAGGAGCAGTGACATGGTCTATGGGGCGACGAGCACGGCGGCAATAGCGTGCGCTCCCGCCGGTGCATGTTCTGGTTCCGCCCAACGCCTACGTGGTCATGACTCGCAGTTGTGGGTCGGCGGCCATGGCGCAGATCAAGGGAGGGAGGGACAGAGCGGCGCTTGGCCGGGATTGGCGGGCGCCGGGGCCACCGCCGACCGCCATCTCCTGGCGTTCTGCCGGCGAGAGGGCGCGCATAGTCAATCTATAGGACGGGAATATTCTAGTCATTTTACATGAGACCCACCCCACATGGGGCAAAAGATCAAAGTGCAAAGTAAAAAGGGGCAAAAGATCAATTACGATGTAAAGAGTGACAAATTATCAAATGCAAAGTAAGTCGTGGCTAAAAATAAACAAATAAACCGTAGACAGGTGGCAAAATGGGCAGTACTAGCCTCATATACCTAGGATGTAAATCATGGTGGCCTGCACCAACCATAGATGTCACTGCTCTGCTCGGCAATCCTTGAAGAACCGTTAACATGTATGTATGTAGTGCGCACGTCGCCTCCTAGTTTGTAGGATCTGAACTGACTACCCCGGCATGCGTGCCTTGTTCATGGGGTGTATATATGTAACACTGATGTATGTGTGATAATCAATACAAGAGAGCAAGTTTACTCTCCAACTTGGTATCAGTAGTCTCCAGGCCGCCGCCATGTCGGAGCAGCACTCCTCTTCCTCCTCCGCGGCGACTCTCTCCGCCACCTCGTCGCCCTCGCTCTCCAGCACTGCTCCCTCCTTGGCCTCCTCTAGCGCGGGCACCTCCCCATTCATCTTTGGCACTCTCCCGGCTAACCCTAGCGCATCTGCCCCCGCTTCCTCTCAATTCGCCCCCCTCTTCTCCTCCACCGCGCCGCCGCCCCCGGCCAAGCACCCTATCCTCAACGTCGACCTCACCAACCACATCTGCTTCCTTCTCAACCCCGCCGAGCACAATTATCACAAGTGGAAATCCTTCTTCCTTATGGTTCTGCTTCGTTACGGTGTCATGTATCTCATCGAGCACCCACCCCCACCCAACGCCAACAGCCAGTACCTCGAGCTCGACACCCACATCGCCCTCGCCATGTATGCCACCCTCTCTGATCAGATCATCGACCACGTGATCGGCGCCACCACCACTTTCGATCTCTGGTCTCGGATCAGGGACTACTTCCTCGCAAATCGCGCGGCTCGATACATGATGCTCAATCGTCAGTATCGCAACCTCAAGAAGGGCGACCTCTCCGTCGACGAATACGTGCGCCGCATGAAGCTGCTCACGGCGGGCCTCGCCGACATCGACCATGCGGTCTCCGAGGTGGATCTGACCACTTAGTTCCTCCACGGCATCAACGGCCGCCTTGACACGATCCGGGTCGTGCTGGGGGACACGGTTCCCTTACCCCCGTTTGAGACCGTGTTTTCGCGCCTGAAGCTCGCCGAAGAAAACCTCGCTCAGCGCACCGCCGACGCCCCGGCCATGGTCCTCGCCGTCCATGGGCTCGGTGGGCCATCCGCTGGCTCCGGATCCAACAGTGGTGGCAGCTCCTCTTCTCGTCCGGGCGATCGGGTGGATCGTCCCCTGGACCGCATCCCCGATCGGGCGCCTGGGCGCGATTACAACAACCGCAGCGATGCTGGTGACCGCGGTGGTGATCGCGGCGGTGACCGTGGACGCGGCCGTGGCCGTGGCGGTCGCAACGGCCAACAAGGTCGTGGTGGCTCCTCTCCCGCGCCGTTTAATCCCTACATGGGGTTCTTTGCCCCGTACGGCATGGCCATCCCTCCACCGCGCCCTGGCTGGGTGCCCCCGAACGCCACCGGTGTCCTCGGCCCCCGTCCGGGCTCCCATGCTCAGCGTGCAGATGCGATAGATTCTCTACCAAAGCAGCCGTCTTGGGATCACATGGCTCTCCTCCACGCCGCCCATCAACCAGGGCTTCAACAACACCGCGTCGTCCAACGAGTGGTACCTCGACAGTGGCGCCTCCAACCACGTCACCGGCAACCCTGGTAACCTCAGCCACTCGAGTTCTTCTTTACAGCGTAAATTCTCTAGCATTGTTGTAGGCAATGGTCATCACCTTCCCATTCATGCCACCGGCTCCACCTCCCTCCCTCCCCACAATTTCCAACTGCGCAACATCCTTTTCTCCCCTTCCGTCACTACTAGCCTCATCTCTGTTCGCCAATTTACCAAAGATAATTTTTGTTCCGTCGAATTTTACCCATTTGGCTTTCTTGTGAAGGATCTTCGCACACGGAGGGTAATCCTGATCTCCGCTAGCTCCGGCGACCTCTACCCGTTCTTCGGCAATAACACGGCGCGGTGCACTGCCCTCTCCACCACGACCTCCGATGGTGACGTGTGGCATCGTCGCCTCGGCCATCCAAGCACTCAATCATTCCATGCCATTACTAGTAGTTTTCCCTTTCAATGTAATAAGCCATACACTGGCCCTTGTAATGCTTGCCAACTAGGGCACCAACCTCGACTACCTTTCTTCTCCTCTACTAGCCGCACACATGCTCCTTTCGAGCTCATTCATTGTGATATGTGGACCTCTCCGGTCGTGAGTTTCTCTGGCTATGAATATTACTTGGTTGTCCTTGACGATTATTCTCATTTCTCTTGGTCCTTTCCATTACGGCGCAAATCGGACACGTCCATTACTCTCCAACGTTTCTTTGCTCATGTACGCACCCAATACAACGTCGTCATCAAAGCCCTCCAATGCGATAACGGTGGTGAGTTCATTAACTCCACCCTCCGTTCCTTCTTCTCTACCCATGGCATTTCCTACCGTTTCTCGTGCCCACACACCTCCCCTCAAAATGGCAAGGCCGAACGACTCCTCCGCACTACAAATGATGTCGTACGTACCCTCATCTTCCAAGCCAACCTCACCCCGTCGTTTTGGGTGGAGGCCCTTCACACGGCCACATACCTCCTCAATCGCCGCTCCTCCCGTGCCATTCATGGCCATACACCTTACTATCGCCTCCACGGCATCCACCCCACCTACGACCACCTTCGAGTTTTCGGTTGCCTTTGTTTCCCTAACCTATACGCCACATCTTCACACAAACTTGCCCCCCGGTCTACTCGTTGTGTCTTCTTAGGCTACCCACTCGAGCACAAAGGCTACCGCTGCTACGGCTTAGAATCGCGCCGCGTCATCGTTTCCCGTCACGTTGTTTTCGATGAGACTGTTTTTCCCTACATCTCTCCCACACCACCAACCAGCTCGCCACCAGCCACAAACGATCCCAACCACCAAATCTCGCTCCAGCCGCGTCTCCCCGATCCCCATGCACCAGCTGGGCCCCGCCACCCGTGCGCACCCGCCGCACCGAGCGATCCGCCAATCGCGTCGCCCCGCACACCGGCCACCCAATCCACCCGCTCCACGCGCTCCACCCCCACGCGCTCCACCAGCCCGACTGAATCTTCCTCACCTCCCGTGCCGTCCCCAGCTGCTAGCCCGTAGCGCACTACCTCCGACCACAGCCCTGCCAACCAATCTACCTCGGATCGCGCGTCCACCTCGTCCACATCCCCTCTGACCGGATCCCCCTCGGATCATGCGCCCAGCTCCGGCCCCAGCGGATCCAACCCAGCCTACCACACCCCGCCACATCATCCTTCCCATGCAATATCGATTCAGCCCCCTGTCAACGCGCATAAAATGCGCACACGCGCCAAATCTGGCTTCTGTCAACCCAAGCGCCTCTTCCTCGCCACACAAACGGCTTCCCCCATCTCACCCATCCCCGCCACATATCGCTCAGCCCTCCGAGACCCTCATTGGCTACATGCAATGCAAGATGAATTTAACGCTTTAATCAAGAACTCGACTTGGTCTTTGGTTCCCAAACCTGCAGTTGTTAATGTGGTCACTGGCAAATGGATATACCGCCACAAGTTCAATCCTGACGGCTCCTTGGTGCGGTACAAAGCTCGGTGGGTTGTTCGGGGTTTCACTCAAAAGGAAGGTGTGGACTACGAGGAGACTTTCAGCCCGGTGGTGAAACCGGCCACGATCCGTGTGGTTCTCAGCCTCGCCACCTCTGGTTCTTGGCCCATACATCAACTTGATGTCAAGAACGCATTTCTTTATGGCGAACTCAAGGAGACAGTCTATTGTGCACAACCATCCGGCTTCATCGACCCCTCTCACCCGGATCACGTTTGTCTCCTCCGTAAGTCTCTCTACGGCTTGAAACAAGCCCCCCGCACGTGGTTTCATCGCTTCAAGTCCTTCCTGTTATCCCTTGGTTTTCATGCATCCAAAAGCGACTCCTCACTTTTCATTATGTCTCATGGGTCATCCATTGCTTATCTCCTCGTCTACGTTGATGACATAATTCTCACCGCAAGCACACCGCATGTTCTTCTCTCCATCATCCACTCCCTCAAAGCAGAATTTTCCATGACAGACCTCGGCGAGCTTCATCACTTCCTCGGCATTAATGTCACACCCAACCGATCCGGTCTATTCTTGAGTCAGCAACAATACACATTAGAGGTTTTGGACCGCGCTCATATGCTCAACTGCAAACCCGTGTCCACCCCGATCAACACCTCCGCCAAACTCTCTGCTACCGATGGCAACCTCCTTTCCAACCCAACCACCTATCGCAGCATTGCCGGTGCCTTGCAATACCTCACCCTAACCCGTCCATACATATCATATGCGGTGCAACAGATTTGCCTTTTCATGCATCAACCAAGGGATACTCACATGCAACTCATCAAGCGTGTTCTTCGCTATCTCCGGGGTACCACCCACTTTGGACTTCAGCTCTACAAGTCCCCCTCTCTCGACCTCGTGGCCTATACCGACGCCGATTGGGCGGGTTGCCCTGATACGAGAAAATCCACGTCGGGGTTCTGTGTCTTTCTCGGCAACAGCTTGATCTCCTGGTCCTCCAAATGCCAGCTGACCGTTTCCCGCTCCAGCGCCGAGGCTGAATACCGTGGCGTTGCAAACTGCGTTGCCGAATCTTGTTGGATCCGTCAACTTCTCCATGAACTACGGCGCCCACCTTCTCGAGCCATCATTGTAGATTGATCTTCACTTCGTCCGTGATCGCGTGGCACTCGGCGAAGTGCGGGTTCTCCATGTTCCGTCCAGTTCTCAGTTTGCAGACTTGTTTTTTTTTAGATAAAGGGCGCCGGCCGAGCCCGAGGAGAGCTCGGACCTAGCCCGACTTTGAATTAGCAAAGCCATCAACCGGCCAGGATTACAGGGGCACCATATTACAAAGAGAAGAATGCAATGCAAAGCGGAAAGAAGATACATAGAGCTAGGCAGAACAGCACAATGGCAACAATGGAGCATCGTTGCCGACGACCAACACTACGCCTACGCCAACTAGCCAACTAGGTACTTGGGAGGAGGGACATGTCGTGCAAGCATTGAGCGCCGGCTACATCTGTGGCCAAACTCGGGCAACATATGAGCTGTCTCCACCGTCGCAAAGGGCCACTACCCTTTCACCCAGGCTCGATGGGTGCCGCACCGGCGACCAGCAGAGTGGCTAAACATAGCCCAGCTCCAGGTGACCGAGCCGCCAAAGGAGAAGCAGCCAACACTGACCCACGAGCAACGGAAGACCATCCTAACGAGAACCAAACCGGCAGCGGCAGCACGGAGCAAGGGACGCGAGCTGTCGGACGAAGGCACGCATCCATGACGAAGACCGAAGAAGAAGAGCAGGACAACCAGGCCGCCATGCTTAGGAGCCGAGACACCAACCGCTCCACCACCATGAGCAACTCCCGACCGCCGCCTTCAAGAAGGAACACGCTACCGAGGTGCCGTCGACGCCCAGACTAGGGGAGAAACGGCTTTCGCCGGAGCTCAGGGAGGAGGCGGGAGGGGGAGGGTCCACCCCAAAGCCTCCAAGGAGGGGCTCGGCGTCAAAGACGTCGACTTTGGGGGGCCCCCGCGCCGGCCAGGGGTTTCCCCCGGAACCACAACCAAACGCCAGATCCGGCCATCCTGCACCACGGGACGATGGACGCCACCGCCAGGGACCAGCGCCGGCACGGATCGGAGCAGATCGGGCCGGCACCGAAGCTTCACCATGGAACCCGACGGACTGCGAGGGGCCGCCGCTGCGCCAACGGCCGTGACCTCCACGCTGCCCATGCAGCCGTGGGAGGCCACCCACCAGCACCCGCCTGCGCCGCACGCCGCCGACCAGGCCGCCGCCTGGGCCCGCAGCCCTCCATCCGAGGAAGAGGCGCCAGATCCCCGCCGCCGCCATCATCGGGGACGCGCGCCGAGCGCCGGGCGCCCCTCTGGCAGTGGCGGAGAGGAGGAAGAGGGAGGGGGACGCGCGGCGGCGCTAGTTGTTGCCCGAGTCGCCTCGGAGGAGGCGACGCAGGGGTCTCCGCCGGGTAGAGAGCAGAGTGGGGGTCTCCTCGTTTGCAGACTTGTTCACCAAGGGGCTTCCTTCACAGGTCTTCACTGAGTTTAGATCCAGCTTGAACGACCTCCCAAACGGCGTTCCAGCTGAGGGGGGGGGGGTTAACATGTATGTATGTAGTGCGCACCTCGCCTTCTAGTTTGTAGGATCTGAACTGATTACCCCGGCTTGCGTGCCTTGTCCATGGGGTGTATACATGCAACACTGATGTATGTGTGATAATCAATACAAGAGAGCAAGTTTACTCTCCAACTAGAACGGCTCTTGGATATGAAACAATGTATTATTGATTGTTTCTCTTGATCCAATTTCTTCTACTCCTACCAAACATGATGGTGATGGGAGTATATACTTTGAATTTATGACGAGCTAATGAATGTCAGCCATTACATAGCGAAATCAACCATGCATTGTGATACATAGCTTATCACTCGCATGATATAACACATACCCGTACATTGCCGAACATCAGCCATTACATAGCGAAATCAACCATGCATTGTGATACATAGCTTATCACTCGCATGATATAACACGTACCCGTACATTGCCGAACAGTAAATCTGGAGTAAGAACATTGCACACAGGCAGAGATTAAGATTCATAACAAACAGACGTTACAGAGAGCAGAAGCATAGCTTGGTCACAACTGACAACTTACAGCGACGGCTACTACCAGCTAGTACTAAAGTACACATGATCACCTACTAGGCTACTACGTACATGCGTGCTCACGTCAAGATCCGAGTACGACGACGGCGGTCGCTGAAGATTATGGTTATTTTGTTGGTGGATGCAAGGACCAGGAAGATTTTTCTATAAATTTTCTTTGTTTGTTGCAATTTCTCTTGGTGTGATGTTTCTTTGGATTTCTCCTCAGATCTGCCATGTATGTTGTAATATGCTGATATTATATTAATATAAATATGGTACTTTTAAAAAAAGCGTCAGAAATTGTAGTACCACCGGTTATCTTGATGCTCGAGGGTTAGATCCCGAACGGGATTCATTTGGCGTCCATCTCGCTGAGTTCGTAGGTTTAGGATTTCTTGGGAAGTGGGAACTATTAATACCATATACCATGTACATTGCTGAGCGAACATTGCACACAGACGGAGTTTCAGATTCATAACAAACAAAAAGATGCACTACATTAAGTTGGTCATAGTTGGGAGTAACTTAAACTAATGTCATTTGACACTAGTCTAAGTTACTACCTTCATAATACAAAGTAACATAATACAAAGTAACATGATAGTAGTGTAATAGATGGCTTCATTTATTAGCTTGTAGACTCATCTTGTTTTGGGAAGCGCTATGTTAAAGTAACATATTATGTTAACCTCACATTAAATACTTGCCACATAAGCAAAAATTTAGCAAAAATTTCTTGGAGTGCGCTATGTTACTAGCTAAGTTACTCCCACTATGACCAGCTTTAGGCTGGTCATAGTGGGGAGTGACTTAGACTAGTAACATCATGTTACTGACTAGTAACATCATGTTACTAGTCTAAGTTACTACCTTTATAGTGCGTAGTAACATATATGTAGTGTCATGCATCACTTCATTTATTACTTAATCATTTAGCATTGGGAACCGCTATGTGATGGTAACATATTATGTTACTCTAT
Source organism: Aegilops longissima (assembly GCA_021605205.1). NCBI lineage: Eukaryota > Viridiplantae > Streptophyta > Magnoliopsida > Poales > Poaceae > Aegilops > Aegilops longissima. Next base: position 415,407,684 of record CM038676.1, on the reverse strand, counting down.
TTGTCTCTTTCTTCATTAACTATTTGACACATCATCATTTTTCTTATGTGGCATCTATGTTACTCCCTCCATTCTATAATGTAGTGCCTATAGATTTTTTTTAAAGTCAAACTTTGTCAACTTTGACCAAGTGAAAACTGTCTACATCTACAATACCAAACATGTACAATCTAAAAATATAACTCATTATGTATCCAATGATGTGCATTTGATATTCTAGATGTGCCTGTTTTTCTCCATAAATATGGTTAAAGTTTGTAATGTTTGACTTTTGTAAAAATCTATAGGCACTATATTATGGAATGGAGGGAATACTACTTATGTACTCTCACTATGACCAGCCTTAATATGGTCATAATTAAGGCGACAACCAGCTAGTAGAAGCTAGCTAGCTGGGACACTAAAGCACACACGATCACGGTACACATGATCACCTACTACATGCGTGCTCACGTCAAGATCCGAGTACCTGACACCTACATTATTCAGTACCTGGGACACACTAAACGGACTACATCCAAACACGGGCGAGCAGTCAGCTGCTTCGCTAAGCTAGGCACTGAACTGAAGATCTAGGACTTGGTCTTGAACCTGGACTCGTCGATGTCGATGCCCTCCCTGGCGGCGCGCTCGCCACCGGACTCGTCGTTGGTGCTCAGCCCGCCCTTGCGCCCCATCTCGTTGTACCCCTCCTCCCCCATCTGCTCCTTCCGAGTCTGGCCGCCACGGCTGCGCCCTGCACAAACGCGCGCGTGTTACAACGATGCCGGTTCAGTATGTAGTAGTATTAACATATCTTAAGTACGTTACCTTCGGCGAGTTTCTCCTGCGCCTCGTAGCTCTTCCCGCCGGTGCCGCCGGGGACGACGGTCTGCCCCTCGCGGGCCAAGCTGTCCAGCTCCGACCTCCCCTTCTCCAGACCGGACGCCATTGCTAACAAGTGCTCGACCGCTAAGGTTCCTGAAACGGACGTGTGTATGCGTGTGTGGTGTAGTGTATGCAACTGCTGGTGCTCGAGCCAATGATGGTGGCAAGGACGAGCCATACGCCGCGTTTTTATAGCAGGAGGGGCGCGGTGCGCCGTGAAGCACGGAGGCGGCACGTGTGCAGGGACGCGGACGTGCGTCGGCCTGCTCGTTGTCCATGCTGTCGAGCCACGTGTCCCGCAAGGGCCCGGAAGACAACACGTAATGGCCGTGCCCTCCGAGGCATAGAGTTATCCTAGGAAGGGGAGGAGCCGAGAAGCGGCAAAATTTCGTGTTTTAACCCTTTTTGCAAACAAAATCGAAATCTGACATCAGTTCCAACTTTTTTTGTGATTTGACCCTTTCGCTACCGCCGTAGATCATGGTGGTAGGCTTGTGCAGGCTACCGCCACGGGGAGCGGCGGTAGGTTAACGGCGGCCGCCGTCAGCCCCATTGTCCGAGGCCACGCGGCGTAACGGTCGTACCGCCATAGGACGTGGCGGTAGTCCAGCTAAGGCTACCGCCAGAAGGCTTGGCGGTAGTGCCGTAGGCTGTGACGAAGATGGCGTTTCCGCTGGCGGTAGGGTACCCCAACCTACCGCCACGTGCCTTGGCGGTAGGGTCCTACACACATGCCTTCGGTACTGTGACGAAGAAACCGTGACCTGTTGGCGGTAGGGTACCACAACCTACCGCCAAAGGTCCTTGCGGTAGGCTGTCTACACCTACCGCCGTCCCATTCCGTGGTAGGGTATGTGCCAGTTAACTTCTAAACTGGTTCTTTGTCTTATCAATCAAAAATAAATAAACATCACAACAAATATTGTTTGTAATTCAAAATAGGATGATCGCACACATTGTAGATAGCAAATTAACATTTCAAATAGTTTGAACATAGTTTGAAAGTAGCAATTCGACATCACCAACAAAGCTTGAAAGTACCAAATAGACATCACTAGCATAGCATACAAGTTCTTGCTCACAACTAGTTGTACTAAACGACATCACCAACACGAGTGGTCACTTGCTCCTGCTCCTCTTAGCGGTACGGTCCTCGTTTCTCTTCGAGCGGGTTTCGTCCGGCTTCTTCGTGCGACGACGAGGAACCGGTTTCTGAACCGGTTTCGTCCGGCATGATCAAGCATCGTGTACGTCACGCCGATTTCTGGCGCAAGGGGTGGCCGCCTATAACAATTAAACAATAAGAAATGATGTCCTTTTCAACCAACTTGTATCATTTTGAACAAACATGAACATATCAAGTCCAAATATAAATGAATCATATTCAACCAACATTCATCATTTATCATATATTCAACCAATATAAATAATCAATGTAAATAAATTATTCACCAACATTCATCATTTATCGTATATTGAAACAATTAGAAAATTGCATATACATCATTCATCAAAATCTATCATATGACCATTTGTTCAAAAAAATGCATATACATATTTCAATCACATGTAAGCAACTACTTACAATCCCTCCAACATCAATCACATCACCACTTGTTCAAAAATAATGTTAATCCCCAACTACCTTCGTGATGAACTAGGGTTCATATCAAAACTACACATAATCTCCACAACTAGTTATTAGAGTTTATATTCAACTATATACATCATATATAATCAACCTAGGCAATCCTAGGATAAAAACAAAGTAAAAAGATAGGTTTGTTTGCACCAAATAATGCATCAAATCGAAAGCGTTTCGAGTAGAACTAATTGGAGGGATTGAGAGAGCTTACTTTTCCCGTTTTGGAGCCATCTCGATCCGCAAAAGTGGTGCCCAAACAAAGGAGATCGGAGGGGGGGAGTGGAGGGGATGAGAGAGAGCTTGTGCTCTCTGTTCTTGTGCCGCCCCGCGGCTAGGGGAAGAAGATGGGGCGGGTTCGTGGGTGGGCACCACGAGCCGGCCGCGTGGGCTTATAAGGTTTCAGCTCCTACCGCCAGAGCCTACAGCGGTAGGATTACAGAGCCTACCGCCGTGGGCTCTGGCGGTAGGGTGGACGGCAGGAGACGGTTCCGTTTACTTGGGGCTGACGTGCATAAGTGGGCTACCACCGATCCCTTTGGCGGTAGCATGCACAGGCCTACCGCCGTGCAGCCCGACGGTAGGCAAAAGGGTCAGATCCCGAAATTTTTTCGAACTGGGGTTAGATCCCGATTTTGTTTGCAAAAAGGGTCAAAACATGAAATTTGGCCCTGAGAAGCTCAAGACTCTGCTGGCATGCATGCATTGTCGACGTGTGCGTTTGTATCCAGCATTTGGCGGCCGGGCTCGGTCGGAGACTGGCCGTGAACCGACCGTCATGCCATTTCTTCGTATGGTTTGCTCACAACGTAGTCGAGCTTGTACATTCTATCTACATTTTTTTGCGGGAAACTTTTTTATGTAATATTTATATTTCTATTCTACGTGTTTGCTATTTCGTTTAATCTTTTGTAAGGACACATGTGTCCGGTCGTAGATTGTTTCACGATTCGCTAAATCGTTGGATTACACACGGGACCATACCTAGTTTTATTGGTACCAAGTTTCAGCAGATGAAACTTGATGAAGTTTTAAAACTTATCAAAACGTATGCAAAAGTGATTTTATTTCAAAGCCTTGATCACAAGGAACATGAATATGCAAACGAGATTTAATTTGGACATATGATTCAAAGATATCTCTCCTATCTTAAAAAATACGTAATGTTCTCATTTCGCATGTCCTTCGTCCGCCCCTCTCCTCTTGCCCGTCCCTCCCATGCTAACGCCTAAACTAATCACACAACTATCCCGCAAACTGCTGCCTCAAAGCCCAAACCGCTTCATTAACGTGACCTTCCTCGACTCCTAACTCCCAAGCCCCAAGTCACTTCCCCTTTGCCCAACCGCCGCATATGTAGAAGGCCAGGCCACACTATCAGATCATCACTGTTCACACGCGCGCACATGCGGATGGGGCTCATCCTTCGAGGAAGCGCTGCAGCCGATGCGTTGTTGTTCACCTGGAAGGTGCTCGTCAAACCAGTATGGGGTGTGTAGATCTCATAGCGCCGCCGACACACCCTGATGACCGAGACGCTAGCAGCCATCGCCCCTCCTCGACGCCTATCACACTCCGGGGTGGATTGGAGGAGGAAACCAAGCAAAGAGGCTAGGATTTCGAGGGAAATTGGGATCGAAACACTTTATTAAAGAGGAACCTCTCCTTTACATTGTATTGTAGCTATAGCTACAACACTGGGTTGTAGGGGAATCTTATGGTCACAACTTCTTATAGGAAACAGTCCCTCGGGTTATGCAAACACCTTAGGGTATTGTTGTAGTAGTTGTTATACTGCGGGAGGGGTTACATGTGTTTGATCCTTGGTAACAGTGACATCCCTGATCAAATAAATAGCATATCCAATAGCTCCAATTGTTAGCATAGAAGCTAATTTTGAACTATGAATTTCTGTGGCCGCAGAAAATGAGTTACAAGCAGAGATAGTAATTTGATGGGTACCATTCTTCCTCATCGGTATTTGATTGTTTTCATAGTCAAAAGACACAGGGTTGTGCTTTGCTAGCACATCACACCCAATTACCGTGTCATACCATGACAAATTAAGAATCCTAAAAGAATGTTCAAACTGTTCTTTACCCATGTGAAATGTAGTAGTAGGAAAATATGAGCCACGCCACAAAATACCTCCACCTGCTACTGTCACAACTCTAGACTAATCTTTCAGTATAGGGAAATTTGTAGTCAAAGCAAATTTCAGACTTAAATGTAGAATTACTTCCGGAATCCACTAAAGCCACTGCTTGTTTGCCTCCAACCTGTACTAATACAACAAAGTGTTCACTCTAGTAGTACTCATGGCTTGCAAAGAATTTTGCATGCAATTTTCATCAGGATTTGGTTGCTCCGACTGCTCTGTTTTAGTCAGTTCTTCTTGCTCGTTTGGTAATTTTGTTGGCTCCTCTCTAGTTAACATATTTATGACTGGAGCTTGCTTGCACTTATGCCCATGAAACCACACATCACCACATATCCAACACTTCTCAGGCTCTCTGGCTCTCCGAATGACATGTGGGTGCTTAACTTATGTTCCCTTTTCATTAGTTAAACCCTGAGTATATGATTGAAATACCTGCTTCTGTATGAGTGGTGTTAATGGAAGATAAGGTTTCCTGGCAGGAGTGGCTTGCTCAATGTCAAACAGTCAGCCAATAAGCTATTGGGGAACGTAGTAATTTCAAAAAAAATCCTACGCACACGAAAGATCATGGTGATGCATAGCAACGAGAGGGGAGAGTGTTGTCTACATACCCTCGTAGACCGTAAGCGGAAGCGTCAAGTGACGTGGTTGATGTAGTCGAAAGTCTTCGCGATTCAACCGATCCTAGTACCGAAAGCACGACATCTCCGCGATCAGCACACATTCAGCTCGGTGACGTCCCACGAACTCTTGATCCAGCTGAGTGTCGAGGGAGATCTTCGTCAGCACGACGGCGTGATGACGGCGTTGATGAAGTTACCAACGCAGGGCTTCGCCTAAGCACTACACCGATATGACCGAGGTGGATTATGGTGGAGGGGGGCACCGCACACTGCTAAGAGATCAATGATCAACTTGTGTGTCTATGGGGTGCCCCCTCCCCCGTATATAAAGGAGTGGAGGAGCGGAACAGGGACGGCCTCCTAGGCGCGCCCATGGGGGGAGTCCTACTCCCGGTGGGAGTTGGATTCCCCCTTCCCTAGTTGGAGTAGGAGAGGGAAGGAAGGGGGAGAAGAAGAGAAGGAAAGGGGGGCCGGGCCCCCTCCCAATTCGGATTGGGCTTGGGGGGGCGCGCCCCCACCTTGGACGCCTCCTCATCCTTTCCATTATGGCCCATTAAGGCCAATTGACTCCCCGGGGGTTCCGGTAACCTCCCGGTACTCTGGTAAATGCCCGAACTCACCCGGAACCATTCTGATGTTCAAACATAGCCATCCAATGTATCGATCTTTATGTCTCGACCATTTCGAGACTCCTCGTCATGTCCATGATCATATCTGGGACTCCGAAATACCTTCCGTACATCAAAACACATAAACTCATAATACCGATCGTCACCGAACGTTAAGAGTGCGGACCCTACGGGTTCGAGAACTATGTAGACATGACCGAGACACGTCTCCGGTCAATAACCAATAGCGGAACCTGGATGCTCATATTGGCTCCCACATATTCTATGAAGATTGAGGGAGTCCTGGATTAGGGGGTGTCCGGATAGCCGGACTATAACCTTTGGTCGGACTCCTGGATTATGAAGATACAAGATTGAAGACTTCGTCCCGTGTCCGGATGGGACCTTTCCTTGGCGTGGAAGGCAAGCTTGGCAATACGGATATGTAGATCTCCTCCCATTGTAACCGACTCTGTGTAACCCTAGCCCCCTCAGGTGTCTATATAAACCGGAGGGTTTAGTCCGTAGGACAACAAGAACAACAATCATACCATAGGCTAGCTTCTAGGGTTTAGCCTCTCTGATCTTGTGGTAGATCTACTCTTGTACTACCCATATCATCAATATTAATCAATCAGAGTAGGGTTTTACCTCCATCGAGAGGGCCCGAACCTGGGTAAAAACATTGTGTCCCTTGTCTCCTCGTTACCATCCGCCTAGACGCACAGATTCGGGACCCCCACCGAGATCCGCCGGTTTTGACATCGACATTGGTGCTTTCATTGAGAGTTCCTCCGTGTCGCCATCTTTAGGCCCGATGGCTCCTCCGATCATCAACAACGATGCGGTCCAGGTGAGACTTTTCTCCCGGACAGATCTTCAGATTCGCACTTCACACTGCGGGCTAATTCGCTTGGCCATCCGGAGCAGATTGAAAGCTACGCCCGCCATCAGTCGATTTGGAAGTTTGAACTACACGTCCGAAATCCACGGAGACTTGATCTTCGACGGATTCGAGCCACGCCGAGCGCCGCCAGACCGCCACGATGGGCATGATTTAGCTCGCCACCGAATAGTGCCCCGAGGCCGCGATCGCAGATCCGCCCGACCCTTAGCTCGGAGCCAACTGCGCCGATCGAGGGCAGGCGGCTAGACCCCGCCGCGGGGGCTGCAGTCTCAACGGCGATCGAGCCGAACACCAGCCTTATCCTTCGCGAAGCCCGCGACTCCACAATGCCGGACTCTTCTCTGGACTCTGAACCCTCCGCGCCCCTGCCAATCGAATCTGATTGGGCGCCGATCATGGAGTTCACCGCCGCAGATATCTTTCAGCGTTCGCCCTTCGGCGACATTCTGAATTCACTAAGGTCTCTCTCTTTGTCAGGAGAGTCCTGGCCGGATTATGACCAGCAGGATTGGGATGCGGACGATGAAGAAATTCGACACCCACCCACCACCCACTTCATAGCCACTGTCGATGATTTGACCGACATGCTCGACTTCGACCTCGAAGACATCGATGGTATAGACGACGATGTAGGAGATGAACAGGAACCAGCGCCCACAAGGCACTGGACAGCCACCTCATCCTAGGATGTATGCATGGTGGACACACCCAAAGGAAATGACGACGAGGAACGGGAGGACGCAACAAAGGATCGTTCCTTCGAAAAGCAGTCAAAGCGGCGGCGTAAGCGCCGCTCCAAGCCCCGCCTCGACAGAGACAGCGGTCATACAGACCCAGCCACAGAGCAGGGCGAGCCGGCGGACGATGAACACGGCATCGAGCAACCGTCCGAACAAGGCAACTTGGATAAACAAACCGAACAACCCGTCCCCAGCGAAGACAACAGTCCGGACGACCTCACGCCGGACAAGTCCCTAGAGCAGAAGAACCTCCACAAAAGGCTCGTCGCCACTGCGCGTAGCCTGAAAGAGCAGAAGCGAAAGCTCAAAACTGCGAAGATGCACTCAAAATCAGATGGAACAAGGTACTCAACACCGCAGACAAATACGGCGGCGGTCGCCACACAAAGAGCTACCCGAAGCGAAAGCTACTGCCTGAATTTGATGAGGAGGCCTTAGAGCCCCCGCAATCAAAAAACAAAGAAGCCACGTCCGGTTGGATAAACGATCTCATGGCCAATATAGAGCGGCAAACGGCGCCGCACACAAGCCAGCACGCGATCCACACGAGGATTCGCATCAAAAAGATGGCCCAGCCAGATCTATCTACGGGCCAAGAAAGCAAGCTCTAGTAAGCAATGCAACACAACGAATATCCGAACACCACGGCACACCCAAATACAGGGGTGCCGCACACCCCCTATGTTTCACCGATGAGGTGCTGGACCATGAGTTTCCAGCAGGATTCAAACCCGTAAACATAGAGGCATACGGCAGAACGACAGACCCTGGAGTATGGATTGAGGACTATATCCTCCATATCCACATGGCCAGAGGAGACGACCTCCACGCCATAAAATACCTACCCCTCAAGCTCAAAGGGCCAGCCCGGCATTGGCTCAAAGGCCTTCCCGAAAACACCATTGGAAGTTGGGAAGAGCTCGAGGACACTTTTCGGGAAAAATTTCAAGGGACCTATGTCCGACCACCGGATGCAGACGATTTAAGTCATATAACTCAACAACCCGGAGAGTCTGCCCGGAAGCTCTGGAACAGATTTCTTACTAAAAAGAACCAGATAGTCGACTGTCCGGACGCCGAAGCCTTAGCAGCTTTCAAACACAGCGTTCGAGACGAATGGCTCGCCAGACACCTCGCCAAGAAAAGCCAAGAACAATGGCCGATTAACAAGCCTCATGACCCGCTTTTGCGCGGGAGAGGACAGCTGGTTGGCAAGATGCAGCACCAGCGACCCAAGTACATCCGAAGTCAGGGATGGAAACGGGAAGCCACGACGCGGCAAAGACCAGCACTGGAATAAGGGAAACAGCCCGAAGAGCACGGCGGTCAATGTCGGATTCAAAAGCTCTCGGCAGGGTCGGCAAAAGCTGCCCCTTAAAGATAATAGGGACGAACTGTCTAATCTAAACAAAATCCTGGACAAGATATGTCAAATCCACAGCACCCCCGGGAAGCCTGCAAATCATTCCACAGAGAATGTTGGGTCTTCAAGCAATCCGGCAAACTCAATGCCGAACACAAGGGGCTGGATACACCAAGTGAGGACGATGATGAACCCCACAAACAAAGCACTGTGGAACAAAAGAAATTGCCACAAGAAGTCAAGACAGTAAACGTGCTGCACGTGACAAATGGGAGAAATGAAGTGGCGCCTACAGAGATACGTGCCATGCGGCCTATCACAAAGGAGTCTCGCCACTGGTGGTCAAAACCGATCACCTTCGACTATCAGGATTACTCCAGAAGTATCCGGCACGCAGTCTGAGCAAACATACAATTGATAAAGGTTTAATAGCCGTACACCCCTATACAAGGGGCTCCGCGTATAAAAAATAAGTGACAATAAGGCTCAATTTTACCCATCTTGAATTATACTTTGTTTTCGCACGACTATTTTTTCAACTAAGTTCCTCTCTTTTACAGATGAATACCGTGCTACACCCGTCCAGGACACGGCACAACGGAGACACAGGCGCAGACGTGTAGCAGGGACCCGTTCCAAGGATTCTTTTTAGATTAAGACCCTGCATAAACCTTTTTTACTGTCTCTCATTGATACACATCCCCCGGATTCTCAGTATAACCGAGAAGGAGGATGGCGTCTTGGCATGTGGCCACGTCAGAATTTTGCACGTACCTGGACACAAGGGGCTTATCACAAAGGGCACTGTTCAGCCCGTTTTCATAAAGACCGAATACCTTAGGGAGTGTTCGGCGTCGCGAGTTTGGCCTTATATGCATCAGCTCCGAATCATGCCTTTGGTCAAATGTTGGGTTTGCCCGGCTGCTGTGTTTTGCTGCCTTACGTTCCGCTCTATCGGCTAAGGCAACACCAGGAGAACTACTGTGATTGTGCCTCGGTTCAGCCAGGCGAGCACCTCAGTAGAGAAAGCCGAAAACTAACTGTCATGATATAGCGAGAGACTGGTCAACCACTCGATGACTTATCGGAATCTTCGGGATTCCCCGCATCAACGAAGGGCCGTTTCTTGGCCAGGCACACACGCGCCCCGAACTCGGGCGAGCGCGGCGCCACCAGGGGCTATGTCGTAGCCCCACTGTCAAACTCCCATGGCTAAGTGAAAGTGATAAAGCATTATAGTCCGATTGCCTAGTTTGCTGCGCTATAACCTCCTTCATGGACCAAGACGCTGGGTCAAGTGTGAAAATGCGCCTTCTGCGAACACCCCCGCATTATATGCGTGGGGGCTGAAGCCGACGACTGCCATCTTTCAGATTATATACATATATACATTAACGGCCGCACAGGAGGTATTATAATTCTTGCAGGCACAAGTATAAAAAGCTTCTACATTTCATCAAAATATTGTTTTATACTAGAATACATGTTATTCGAACATAATATCCTTCAAGCACTGCGTCTCTATTAAACGAGCGCCCTCCAGAACTTCTTGAAAGTAGTGTTCGGCGGGAACTCGGCTTCCGTAAGATCTTGGGATGCAACGGTGATGGCCTCCATCTCGGCCCAGTATGTCTTGACACGGGCAAGAGCCATCCGTGCACCCTCCATGCATGCTGACCTCTTCATCGTGTTGATATACGGTACTGCACCAAGGAACTGTTGCACCAAGCTAAAATAACTGTTCGGTTTTGGCCTTCCCGGCCATAGATGATCCACGACATACTTCATGGCAAGTCCGGACAACCTATTCAGCTCGGCCCATTCGGCCAAAAGATCGGTCAAGGGAAGCGGACGCTCCGGATTGTTGAACTGTGACCAGAAGAGCTTCTCCACTTCGCGATTTTTCTGATCTCGGAAGTGTTTGGCCGCATCAGCGGCACTCGCCGCTAAATCCAGATATGCATCCGCCGAACTCCACATTCGGTCCAACGGAGCATATTTAGGATCTCTGAACTTCATCCGCAGCATAAAGGGCTTTCCAGCCGCGATATCTCCGGCTTGACGTAGCTCCTCCTTCATCGCTCTCATCGCAGAACGAGCATCCTTGGCCGCTGTAGTGGCCTTCTCTAGGTCTGTACGCTCCGCCCGATCTTCTTTTTCAAGAAGCTTGCAGCGGTCAGCAGCGTCTTTTAACTTCCTGACCATCTCGGCCATTTCCTTCTTGCTTCGGCAGTGAGCAGCCTGTTCGGCTTTCAGCTCCTCAACCGCCTTTAGGGCAGCCGCATCGCTTTTTCTGGCTTGCTCCTTGGCTCGGGCAAGTTCTGCCCGAAGGTCCTCCACGGCGGCAGCCCCATCTGCATCAAGCGCACGTGTTGTAAGACACTAGCATCAAGCTCCTCTTACCTGGTGCCTCCGGAGAAATTACATACCTTGTGCCTCGTCAAGCCGCTTGTTGACAAGCGCGATGTCGGCATCTGCCACGCAAGTTGCCGCTTTAGTTCGGCAATTCATCATCCGCTAGCCATCGGACACTTCGCCACCTACATATTAAGGCGGCAAATTATACCAGGATTATGATCTCTGCGTCGTCGCCGCTTTCGACGGCACACGAGTCTTAGGGCTACTATCTACACAGGCGATCTTAAATATGCAGAATCGCAAAAGGTACATCACTACAGATTTCAAAACCTGTCAATAAACTCCCGACAAGATCATGCAACCCGCTCTCCGGACGAAATCCTTTCAATTACTGCATCCATCAACGACGGTGCTCCTCTCGAGATAGACGCCGCCCTAGCAGATCCTTCAAGATTCGACGTGCACCAAAGCGGTGCCGAACTCGTTCGATTGCTTTTTTCAAAGGCCGGACACGGAGGGCTTTGGGGGGTCATATGACTGCCTTCTGGCCCTACCGGATTAGGAGAAACCCTCTGCGACGATACCTCGGGGTCGCCTGCCTCGTAAGGCGGTATGGCAAGGGGAGGCGTTCCGCTCTCCATCATCTTCGGAAGAAGATCCCCCGAAGATGAGCTCTGCTGAGAAGGGCTAAGATCCGAACTGCAAGGTAAATTTTCGGTTATTTTCCTCAGAAATAAAGGATTTCTCTCGTTTTTTAAAACCCCCCTTTCTACTTACGGCTCGGTGGAGGGCTGATCCCCTTGAGGGCATAGTATGGCCGGAGTATCCTCCGGCGCAGGACCCTCTAGCGAAGACTTCTTCCCCCGCTTTGAGATCATGGTCTCCGGGTCTTCAGATGCGGTCCTCTTCTTCCCCTGAGGAGAGGAATTTTCGATTCCTCCTTTCCGGACAGCCTCCTTCGCGGAGGCAGTAACTTCCTTGTCCCCCCTCGCTCTTCTTCCAAGGCACGATCTCCAAGATCCCGTTAACACGGATCCGCGAGGTCTCGTGAAGGGGGCCGGACACTGATTAACTTCGCCATGATCCACTCCTGCTTCAAGAACAACTCTTTAAGGGCGGCGTCGTGATAAATGAACGGATGATGTGTCCAGCATGTGGCTACTTACTTGAGTATCCGGATGATCGCAGCTCGACCTGCGCCTCAGAGAATCCGGACACACCGCCAGGTCCAAGAAAAATTTGTACATCTCCACGGTCGTCGCGCCCATAAAATGTTGGAGAGCTCGCGATCCCTCTGGATTGAACTCCCACAGGCGGAGGGGGCGACGTTTGCAGGGCAAGGCTCGGCGAATCAACATGACCTGCGTCACCACGACAAGACTGATGTCTCTTTCCAGGAGATCTCGGATGCGGCCCTGCAACAGGGGCACGTCCTTTGCCGGCCCCCAGTCCAACCCCTTATTGACCCATGACGCTAGTCGGGGCGGGGGACCCGAGCGGAAAGCAGGCGGCGCCACCCACTTGGTGCCCCTGGGAGCTGTGATATAAAACCACTCTTGTTGCCATAAGCTGGACTCCTCTTGAAAAGAGCCCTCGGACCATGGAGCGTCAGCATTCTTGCTTATTACAGCGCCTCCGCATTCTGTGTGCTGTCCCTCGATCATCTTTGGCTCTACTTCGAAGGTCTTGAGCCACAGTCCGAAGTGAGGGGTAATACGGAGGAAGGCTTCGCACACGACGATGAATGATGAGATATGGAGGATAGACTCCGGAGCTAAGTCGTGGAAGTCCAGCCCATAATAGAACATGAGCCCCCTCACGAAGGGATCCGGCGCAAAGCCTAGCCCTCGGAGGAAGTGAGACACGAACACAACACTCTCGCCGGGCTTGGGAGTGGGGATAACCTGCCCTTGAGTAGGCAGCCTATGCGGGATTTCGCCGGTCAAATACCTGGCCTCCCTCAGCTTTAGTACGTCTTCCTCCGTGACGGAGGAAGGCATCCATCGGCCTCGAAGGTCGGAGCCGGACATCGTCGAAGGTCCAAAGCGCCTAAATCTGGAGCCTTGGGTGTTGGAACTCGAGGCAAGAGGCGGATTCGATTGAGATCGAAAGAAAGGAGTAAAGCCTTGGTCTCTTTATAAGAGGTTGAATACTAAGAGCCCTCCCCATGACCGTTTGGGACTTACCTTCGGTCGAAGAGATATACCAACGGGCACAACTAGGTTACCCACGTCCGTAATGATGAGGATCCCGTAAATGAAGGGGACACGATCTCTGCTCTAACAAGACGTGCCAAGGAAACCGCCTCACGAAACACGCTGAGGTGGGACAACAAAAAAACGATTCGAATAAAGGCTTGGCTGTGGTGTGATGTCATGCTACAAAGTACGTCAGCAGATTAGATTTGTGTAAATATTATTCTCTCTACGGTAGTATGTGGAACTTATTTTGCAGAGCCGGACACGATCCTCGTGTTCAAAATCTTCTATGAAGTATTCGGAGGAGGAACCCGCCTTGCAATGCCGAAGACAATCTGTGCGCCGGACTCGTCGTCATTGAAGCCTGGTTCAGGGGCTACTGAGGGATTCCTGGATTAGGGGGTGTCCGGATAGCCGGACTATAACCTTTGGCCGGACTCCTGGATTATGAAGATACAAGATTGAAGACTTCGTCCCGTGTCCGGATAGGACCTTTCCTTGGCGTGGAAGGCAAGCTTGGCAATATGGATATGTAGATCTCCTCCCATTGTAACCGACTCTGTGTAACCCTAGCCCCCTCCAGTGTCTATATAAACCAGAGGGTTTAGTCCGTAGGACAACAAGAACAACAATCATACCATAGGCTAGCTTCTAGGGTTTAGCATCTCTGATCTCGTGGTACATCTACTCTTGTACTACCCATATCATCAATATTAATCAAGCAGGAGTAGGGTTTACCTCCATCGAGAGGGCCCGAACCTGGGTAAAAACATCGTGTCCCTTGTCTCCTGTTACCATCCGCCTAGACGCACAGTTCGGGACCCCCTACCCGAGATCCGCCGGTTTTGACACCGACAAAGATCTTTATCGGTCAAACCGCATAACAACATACGTTGTTCCCTTTGTCATCGGTATGTTACTTGCCCGAGATTCGATCGTCGATATCTCAATACCTAGTTCAATCTCGCTATCGCAAGTCTCTTTACTCGTTCCGTAATGCATCATCCCGCAACTAACTCATTAGTCACATTGCTTGCAAGGCTTATAGTGATGTGCATTACCGAGAGGGCCCAGAGATACCTCTCCGACAATCGGAGTGACAAATCCTAATCTCGATCTATGCCAACTCAACAGTGACCTACTAGTGACACTCTGTTTGTCTATGTATTCACACATGTACTAAGTTTCCGGTTAATACAATTCTAGCATGAATAATAAACATTTATCATGATATAAGGAAATATAAATAACAACTTTATTATTGCCTCTAGGGCATATTTCCTTCAGTCTCCCACTTGCACTAGAGTCAATAATCTAGATTACACAGTAATGATTCTAACACCCATGGAGTCTTGGTGCTGATCATGTTTTGCTCGTGAGAGAGGCTTAGTCAACGGGTCTGCAACATTCAGATCCGTATGTATCTTGCAAATCTCTATGTCTCCCTCCTTGACTTGATCGCGGATGGAATTGAAGCATCTCTTGATGTGTTTGGTTCTCTTGTGAAATCTGGATTCCTTTGCCAAGGCAATTGCACCAGTATTGTCACAAAAGATTTTCATTGGACCCGATGCACTAGGTATGACACCTAGATCGGATATGAACTCCTTCATCCAGACTCCTTTATTTGCTGCTTCCGAAGCAGCTATGTACTCCGCTTCACACGTAGATCCCGCCACGACGCATTGTTTAGAACTGCACCAACTGACAGCTCCACCGTTCAATATAAATACGTATCCGGTTTGTGACCTAGAGTCATCCGTATCAGTGTCAAAGCTTGCATCGACGTAACCATTTACGATGAGCTCTTTGTCACCTCCATAAACGAGAAACATATCCTCAGTCCTTTTCAGGTATTTCAGGATGTTCTTGACCGTTGTCCAGTGATCCACTCCTAGATTACTTTGGTACCTCCCTTCTAAACTGATAGCAAGGCACACATCAGGTCTGGTGCACAACATTGCATACATGATAGAGCCTATGGCTGAAGCATAGGGAACAACTTTCATTTTCTCTTTATCTTCTGCAGTGGTCGGGCATTGAGTCTGACTCAACTTCACACCTTGTAACACACGCAAGAACCCTTTCTTTGCTTGATCCATTTTGGACTTCTTCAAAACTTTATCAAGGTATGTGCTTTGTGAAAGTCCAATTAAGCGTCTTGATCTATCTCTATAGATCTTGATGCCTAATATATAAGCAGCTTCACCGAGGTCTTTCATTGAAAACTCTTGTTCAAGTATCCTTTATGCTATCCGAAATTCTATATCATTTCCAATCAACAATATGTCATCCAAATATAATATTAGAAATTCTACATAGCTCCCACTCACTTTCTTGTAAATACAAAGCTTCTCCAAAAGTCTCAGATAAAAGCATATGCTTTGATGACACTATCAAAACGCTTATTCCAACTCGAGAGGCTTGCTCCACCATAAATGGATCACGGAGCTTGCACACTTTGTTAGCATCCTTTGGATTGATAAACCTTCAGGTTGCATCATATGCAACTCTTCTTCCAGAAATCCATTCAGGAATGCAGTCTTCACATCCATTTGCCAAATTTCATAATCATAAAATGCAGCAATTGCTAACATTATTTGGACGGACTTAAGCATCGCTACGGGTGAGAAGGTCTCATCGTAGTCAACTCCTTGAACTTGTCAAAAACCTTTCGCAACAAGTTGAGCTTTGTAGACAGTAACATTACCGTCAGCGCCAGTCTTCTTCTTGAAGATCCATTTATTCTCGATGGCTTGCCGATCATCGGGCAAGTCAACCAAAGTCCACACTTTGTTCTCATACATGGATCCCATCTCAGATTTCATGGCCTCAAGCCATTTTGTGGAATCTGGGCTCATCATCGCTTCCTCATAGTTCGTAGGTTCGTCATGGTCAAGTAACATGACCTCCGTAACAGGATTACCGTACCACTCAGTGCGGATCTTACTCGTTGACCCACGAGGTTCGGTAGTAACTTGATCTCAAGTTACATGATCATCATCATTGGCTTCCTCACTAATTGGTGTAGGAGTCACAGGAATAGATTTCTGTGATGAACTATTTTCCAATAAGGGAGCAGGTACAGTTACCTCATCAAGTTCTACTTTCCTCCCACTCACTTCTTTCAAGAGAAACTCCTTCTCTAGAAAGGATCCATTCTTAGCAACGAATGTCTTGCCTTCGGATCTGTGATAGAAGGTGTACCCAACTGTTTCCTTTGGGTATCCTATGAAGACACATTTCTCCGATTTGGGTTCGAGCTTATCAGGTTGCACTAGTACAACGAGCTCCTAAACAAACGGTTTAAAACCCCTTTCCACGACGGCATTTGGAACCGTCTCCAAGTGAGTGTGGGCGATAGGGGGTCCTTCCCACACGACCCGTAAACTGTCGGGATATGCCCTCCGGCACACATGTTCGCAAATGAGGTCGTATGCATCAAGCAGCGCCAAATACGGAAATAAGTATAGTAGAGCTAAAAAAAATATGATTATACGGCGAAATTGTTTCCGGTCGCAAGTACATCCCACACAGTCAGTCCCCGCTAAACGTTTCTGTTCGTATGTACATCCCACACAGTCGCACGAAGGAAAACGTTTCTGTTCATAGGTACATCACACAAAATTTTTCCCGTTAAATCGCTTGCGTTATTGAATATATCACACATGGTCCATGGAAGAAATGTGTGGCAAAGGTTGTCCATCACACACAGTTTTCATGTGGTAAACGTTTGCGCAAGGTGGCCTAACGCAAACAGTTTTCAAGAGAAAGTCGTGTGTGATTGTTCATTGGTCCAACACGATTTATTCCTAGAAACTATGTGCGTTGCTTGCGGTCATCACCCACGGTATTTTTTCAACAACCGTTTGCAATAGAAAAACCCAATTAGCAGGCTAATTCGCAACTAGCAGGCTCATTATCCGATTATTCATAATCCATTTATTAATCTAATTGACAGTTCATATTAAGCACACAATATATTTCATTTTCATAATTGAAATACATCGAGTACAACATCATATAGCTTCAAAGACTCAGCTACCCCATTACACAACTACACCAGACCAAGTTTCACATGCAACATCTATAACCTTTCAAATTAGCATCATAGACGGTACATAGACAGATGTATCTCATCTCGAAAACTGTCAAGGTAAGGCGAATATTGATCCTTCATTGATGTTGAAGGTGTTTGTAACTTTAGGCCGGTGCGTGTGGATGGTTGACCGTCCATCCTTCGTCCTCTTCAGGAACACTTCAATATTGAACCGTGGGTGTTGTATGAATACCTTCCTCACCTCCTAACCATACAGGTGGTTTGAGAGGTAATCATCAGTGAACTGCTTTGGAAAGGCCTGAAAACAAGGATGTGCATAAATATCTTCTCTATATTGGAAATGGGGCAAAGGAATTAAAAAGGCAAGGTATAATAGTTAGTACCATCCTGTAGTGAACTGATGTCTTCTTCATTTGCAGATAAAGATCTTTTTGTTTTTTGTCGCTAATTTCTTTATCCTAACAATCTTTCTGAGTTTCTTGACTTGACTGATATTCATGGACAACTCATTTCCCATATGCAAAAAGGGTCTAACAAAGGTCAAAACCTCGGACAACAGGACCTACATGTGCAAGACCAAATCGTTAAAACCTAAATATTAGAATGGTTCCTGCAATTGCACAATAATGTGCTATTAGACAACGGACCATACACGTGCTAACCTCGATTGTAAACCTCGGTGCTTCCCATTGTTTCCCTGCAACACATATAAGGTAGTTAGTCATCACGTTAAGTAAGGGTTCGCATGCTATCAAGAAATATGTTGATGAAAAATAATCACATTGCGATTCATCGACATCAAGCCATGTGGAAAACCCATTTACCCTAACCAAGCATGATTAAGAACTAGGAAATATAGCACTTGTATATGTTTCTCATGTATTAACTGCAGCCAAATTCGATTTATTCCTCACATGCACAACAATACAAAATTCTACCCACGACAATTGGACATCACATTGCAGAATTGAACCAAGCAGTTAACTAAACACCACATCAAATGAACCAAACATTAATTGAGCACCACATTGCACAATATAACATTGAACCAAGCAGTTAACTAAACACCACAACAAATGAACCAAACATTAACTGAGCACCACATTGCACAATATAACATACTCCTAATAGAAGATCAGACAGTTAAACAAACATTAACTACGGCCAATTGTAGCAATTGTATTTGTTTCTCATGTATTTACTACAGCCAAATTCAATTTATTCCTCACATGGTATACAATAACAGAATGCACCCACAATTTTGTGAATATAAATTCAACCTATTTCTCACATGGAAGACAATACAAAATTGCAGCCTGAAGAATTGAACATCACATTTATAGAACTGAACCAAACAGTTAACTGAAGACGGCAACTAATTAACAAAACAGTTAATAAGTGAGCACCACACTGCACGACATATAGAACATATACACTAGAGCAACCGATTGCATGGTAAAATTAGATAGCACAATTCACTAGAATTTGTGAAGGAAAGGCAGGAGCAGCACACGCAACGGGTAAACCGAGCATGCTTAATCGGCGTAGCTAGCAAATGGCAAGGTGCTCCTCCGAGATCTGGGGGTCGGGACGAATGGCAGCCATCGCGACCTCATCCGCGCGTCCGGCCGCAATTTGCTTCTCCGCTGCCAAATGCTCCTTGAGGTCCTGGCTATACTGCGTTCATATGAGGACTTTGATCCTTTTGAGGAATTTGATCCACGTGAGGAATTTGGTCCGTATGAGGACTTGGATCCATATGAAGAATTTGGTCCATATAAAGAATTTGATCTGGGGTTTCTATTCTTCACAGGAGGTGTCATGAGGACATTCACCTGAAGACTTTCATGGCACCTTTGGGAACCCAGATTTTCTTCATAGGGGAACCGCTTCTGCAGATTAGTGCCAACATATCTAGCAAATACTTCACCATTCTGATTTTTGAACAGTTTATAGTTGAGTCAAATGACTCATCGTAAGAATGAGAGGATTCACATGTATAGCCGATAAATTAGATGGGTCAATCTGAGGTCCTTTGCAAAGAACCCATGAGGTTTTGGGGTACCGCCAGCTTCAAATATGTACCATCAAGATTGAGTTTCCTCTCAAAGGCAATACCTCTTTCCTAGGGTTCCTCAGAGAGGATCTGCTTTTAAGCACATCACAAAGAGTCGATGCCCTTTGAGGCTTTTGTACATGCTCATATGTACAATTCTTCACTCTGCATCGCCAAAGGATACTAGCAATGTCCTCAGATGAGGAATTAGTGATAGCCGAGGCAGGTGAAGAATTTGTAACACTAGAAGCATTTGAACATTCAGGTGAAGAATTAGAAGATTCTCGTTCAATGCATTTTAAACATGGAGGAATAAATTCTTCCTGAGCAGCGCTGATTTGTTGAGCAATTAATGAATCGCGCTCCTACTGAAGATCTTCATAACTCACTCTTAGCTTCTCATGATCAGATAAGAGAGAGTTAAGCTGATCTTGAAGGAAGTCATACTTAGAATGAAGTCTCTGAAGACTTTCAGCCAAAGCTTTTGACTGATCCATTTCTTCACCCAACATATCATCGCTCTTACTAAGCATTTCGTGAGCTTTTTCCAAAGCTCTTTGTTGTTTAGCAGCAAGGGAAGCAAGTTTGACATAACTGGGTCCAAATTCATCACTAGATTCAGACAGATAGCATTCAGTTACCTTTTCACCATCTGCCATAAGACATGGTGAGGAAGATGATGATTCTGGTTCAAATGTCATTGACTTGAGAGATTCCTTGAAGTCCTCAAACCAAGGATCATGACAGGTTCGATGGCCTTCATAGACATCGGAGAGACGGTCCCAGATAAGCTTCGCCTGATCGAGATGCATGATGTTCCTGAACTGATTTTTGGACAGACAGGAGCAGATGGCGTCCTTCGCCGTGAGGTTGAGAAGAGTGTACTTGCGAATGTCATCAGCTTCCGTCATCTTGCACAGGTCGGTCAGACCAATCTCAGTGACGGTCCACAGCTCGTTGTTCATCGTCATGAGACGCTTCTTCCTCATGGCCTTCCATTTGGGATACTCGTGACCGTCAAAGATGGGGCATGTCACTTGCTTCATATCTGCGGTCGACATAACTAAAACTCCAGGCGGTTAAACCAAAATCACACAGAACAAGGGAGTACCTTGCTCTGATACCAAATGAAAGTGCGTTATATCGACTAGAGGGGGGTGAATAGGCGATTTTTATGAAATTCTTCACTGAGGAATTTGCCAGTGAGGAAATTCCTTAGCGAAGAACTACTAGCAGCGGAATAAGTACTCCGAAGTAAACATAGCAGAATACATGCATGGTCATCATGATGAAATGAAGATGCATACGAGTATAGAAAGCGTAAACACAGGATAGCACAAGATGAAGACAAATGATCAAGAAATTGAACTGAGGAAATTGAGAAAGTCTTCACCAAAGTCTTCAAACACGATATGAACAAACACACAACTCAAGAATGAGGAAATGAAAGTGTTGAGGAAATAGAACCAGTTGGCTTGGTGAAGACAATGATTTGGTAGACCAGTTCCAACTGTTGTCTCGCTTGTACATCCTGGTTGAGCGGCTATATTTAAACTCAAGGACACCCAATCCGGACACACAGTCCTCACCGATTCTCCTTGAGCAAAGGACACACAGTCCTCGCCCAATCACTCGTGGTAAGTCTTCAGTGACTTCCAACCTTCACAAACTTCGGCCATTCGCGATCCACAATTCCTCTTGATGTTTCTAGACCATGACGCCTAACCGTCTGGAAGAAGCACAGTCTTCAAAGGTAACAAGCGCCGGATCCACGCAGATCAATCTCTTGATGATGCTCAATCACTTTGGGTTTGTAGGTGTTTGGGTTTGGGTTTTGATTTTCCTCACTTGATGATTTTCGCCAAAGTCCTCTGAGGATGGGTTGCTCTCAAATGACAAGTGTCAAGTTCTCATGGAGCAGCCAACCAGCTAGTGGTTGTAGGGGCGGCTATTTATAGCCTAGGGAGCAGCCCGATATGATAAGACATAAATGCCCTTCAATGATATGACCGTTAGGTGGATAAGATGTTTTGGGACAGCCATGGCAGAGTACAAAGAACGGTCGGAAATTTGAGGTACAAATTCATCGTGGCTATCATGTTCATCATCACAGAGGCAACCAGACTTTGGCGAATTCCTAACTCCTCGCCGAATAAAGTCCTCAAAGTGACTGTAAGAACTGCGTGTTTGTCACTGAAGAAATTGACTGAACTGTATGAGATTTCCAATGGCTTCACTCGAAGGGATTGGTAGGTGTAGGATTTGAGTTGAGCATCACTTGGAAATTTTCTCCTTAGTATTTCCTCGACCCCCTTTAATAGTACGGTGTTTCCTATGACTCAAGAAAGAGAAAATGAAACTACGAAAACAAAAGTCCTCACGCTTCATGTTCCTCGAATGAATACCAAGTCTTCAGGGTTACACCAATTTCTTCACTTTCAAAGTCTTCAGAAATTCTTCAGGATATCAAAGTCTTCAGTCGAAGAACTTCATTTTTAGGGGTCGACTTTCTGTGTAAATACCAAACTCCTCATAGACTTATAGACCTGTGTACACTCATAAACACATTAGATCCTTAACCTATAAGTCTTCAATACACCAAAATCACTAAGGGGCACTAGATGCACTTACAATCTCCCCCTTTTTGGTGATTGATGACAATATAGGTTAAGTTCTCAACGGGGATAAATATATGAAGTGTAAATACTGATATTGAGGAATTTGATTACAAGATATAGAAGAACTCCCCCTGAAGATGTGCATAGTGAGGAATTTGCTTTTGAAGCAATGCACACTTGAAGAGTTGAATCATGGAGATCTCCCCCTATATCTTGTAATTCATACACGCATTTGATATATAATATGAAGAATTTGAAATGCATGATGAAATATGGTGCCTGATGTAATTCAACATGCGTGCAATAATATTAACGAGGAATAAGCATGCAGAATAGTGCATCAAAAGTAGCATAGCACAGTGCATCAAAGTATCAGAGCACCATCGGGTTTAAGATTACAACTCGATCCAATAAAGTTTCAGAAGAACGAGAGTTGTAACTTAGCAAAAAAACGCCCTTATAATAGACCCGCTTGAAGACTAACTCAGATTTCTCCCCCTTTGTCATCGAATTACCAAAAGGATCAAAACTGAGGACTAACGCCCCTGAAGATAATCAAGGTGATGAAGGAGCGCCAGCGTTGTTGGGGTTGGTTGTTGAAGTGGGGCCTGCCGCAGTGTCGTCCTTCATTTTCATCAATCTCACGCAATGAAGAATATGAGCTGGCCACCAAAGAAGGAACCTTGACCTTCTTGTATTTCTTCGGAGGAGGTGCAGACCAGTCAAATTCTTCTTGGAGACCCATTTTCTTCAGATCTTCAACAGAACTTGAGATGTAACAGCCCAGGTGCGGTTGAGGGTTTCATGGAGGTAGTAGTGGTTTTTCTTCACTGCATTGTGTGTTGAAGTCATGTTGTGAAGAATTGAACCAAACTAACGCTTGACCCATTTGTGCTTGCGATCAACCTTCTGATGAAGACTGAGGAGTAACTCACGATCAGTCATCACCCTGGGTGTTGTGGCTTGAGGATTTGGCTTGGCATTGTTGGCGGCAGGGTCATGTGTGGCAGAGTCATCATTGGTGGAGTAGGATGCAGCCTTGCGAAATTGACCATCCAATGGATGAATGCCTTCATCTATCACAGCAGTTGGCTTGCCCTTTTCTTCAGCTGAGTCAAATGTCCTTTTGAGGACTACAATAGGAGGCAAGTAGCTGCAGTGGTTCAGAGTGTCAGCTTTGTAATTGAGTGAAGACCTTGTCCTGATGAATCTCATAATCCATGGCGCATAAGGCTTCAACTCAAATGGTGACATAGCAATATTTGCCAGAGTCCTCATGAAGAAATCATGGAAGTTGACGGGAACGCCATGAATGATGTTGAAAAGCATATTCTTCATGATACCAACGACTTCTTCATCATTAGAGTCGTGGCCTTTGATAGGACTCATTGTCTTCGACAGAATGCGATAGACAGTCCAAGGCACATACAACAATTCCTTGACGAGGAATTTGGTTCGAGGGGCCTGCCCTGGCTTCAAAGGCTTCATCAGCACTTACATATAGTGATTTGAAAGCTCAGGTTCGTTGTAAACACAACGTGCATCTTCAACGGGAGGACTTAGTGGTAGGGCACGAAGCAATTCAGACGCTGGTGCCTTGTAATGAGTGTTCTCAGTCATCCAGTCCAGAACCCATGAATTCACATCTTCAGAGTTGCCGGTGATGTGCAGCGTTGCGTAGAACTGAAGAATGAGTTCTTCATTCCAACCACAGATGTCAGTGCAGAAATTGAGCAGCCCTGCGTCGTAAAGAACAAGTTTGAGGAATTTAACCAGAAGAGTCTTGAGGAATTTCACTAAGCGTTTTGTCTTAGGTTCCAGAGTTGTATAGACCGAAGATCCACACAATTGAGGAATCTTGAAGAAAATGATGCTTAGAAAAATGAATCAAGAACAGAGGATTTGTGAGGTGTTTCGTGTGTGAGGATTTGAGAAATAAAACACCTTTGAAGATTTTGTAGAAAACTTTTGAATCAAAGAGGGCAGTAAAAGTAACTTTTAATTACCCTGAATGAATAACACGATTTAACAGAGAGGTGAAACAGTGAAGTTCGTCGGTGTAGATCTTCCACGCCCTAACTTGGCGGAGGAAGACGCCTACAACAAGCGGCGGAGGTGAAGATTTCCATGGTCGGCGCTGAGTACTGACAAATGACGAGGTCGAGGCAAGGAAGCTCTTCCTCTTGGCGATGACGATGGAGAAGCGGCGCTAGGGTTTTGGAAGCTCGAGCGAGAGAGAGATCGAGCGGAGTAAAAGAAGTGAGGAAGGGTGAGGGTATTTATAGAGGTAGTGAAAATTGTTCGCTCAAGATTTGGGACAAACGCGTTCTCGACCTTTCTCCTTCTCACGACATGTGTCACCCACGCATCGTAGTGGAGATCGTGTAAGATCGTGGGTGAATAGAATAATGCATCGTGGGATGCGGAACGGTTTGAGCGGCAAAACCGAAAATTTGGATAAGATTAGTTTTAACGTTCCGTTCACAATTTCTTCAGCTGACAAGGACACAGTGAAGATTTTGAACAAGTTTCAAATAGAACGAACATGAAGAATTTGTGAATAGATTGGATTGAGTATAGCATAGAGGGGAAGGGTCCGATCACATTCACTTAGCAGAAAAAACAACTTGAAGAAATAGCTATAAGTGAATGCTGTAGAGGACATAAACTCATGTATATATATATAGCCAATTACGGCACAGTTGAAGATTTTGCAAGTTGAAGAATTTCAACAACTGAGGAAAAACTCAAATTGAAGATTTTCAACTTTTGTGGTGGCGTGACCCACCGTATAAGAATGATGATTTCAGACACCGGGTACAATTGTCGTAGGGTTCTGAGAATCAAATTCTTCATTAATTTCTTCACACTTAGAGTGTTATTCTTCATTGATTGAAGAAAAACGTTTCTTCATGTGTTGCACATCTAAGTCATCAATTTTGCATAAGTGTTAGGATGAGTGCCTTTTCAAAGTACATTCAAAGACTCTAAGATATTTAGCTCACACCGCAACTTGCTAAATATCTTCTCATCCAAGGGCTTAGTGAAGATATCGGCCATCTGTTCTTCAGTCTTCACATGCTCAATAGAAATGTCGCCCTTCAACACATGGTCACGAAGAAAATGATGGCGAATCTGAATGTGCTTTGTCTTCGAGTGCTGAACTGGGTTGTGAGCAATCTTGGTGGCACTCTCATTGTCACAGAGGAGAGGCACATTCTTCACGTTGATGCCATAGTCCTTGAGCGTTTGCTTCATCCATAGCAGTTGAGCACAGCAAGAACCAACAGCAATGTACTCAACTTCAGAAGAGACAAAGGATACGCACATTTCTTTTGAGGACCAATGGACCAAGGATCGTCCGAGGAAATGACAAGTACCAGATGTTGACTTGCGGTTCACACGATCACCAAAGATAGTCGAGTCGAATATCCAATGAGATCAAAATCCGAGCCCTTGGGATACCATAATCCAAGTGTTGGTGTGTGAGCTAGATATCGAAGAATATGCTTCACAGCCTTATGATGTGATTCCTTCGGTGCAGCTTGAAATCGGGCACACATGCAAAAACTAAGCATTATATCTGGCCTAGATGCACATAAGTACAATAAAGAGCCAATCATGGAGCGGTATACCTTATGATCAAGTCAATACCATTTTCATCAATTGCATAGATGACCATTTGTGGGCATAGGAATTTTGATGCCTTTGCAATCTTGCATGCGAATTTCTTCAGACATCCTTGAGGTATTTCTCCGAGATATGAATATGCCATTCTTATTTGTTGATTTAATTTGAAGATGTAAGAAGAATTTCAACTCTCCCATCATAGACATTTGATATTCTTCACTCATCATATAGGCAAATTCATCACTATAACGTTGGTCAGTACAGCCAAAGATGATATCATCAACATATATTTGGCACACAAACAGTTCACCATCATAAGATTTAGTAAAGAGAGGGATCGAGTGAACCGGTGTGAAGCCTTTCTTCATGAAGAATTCTTCAATGTATCATACCACGCCGTGGGGCCTGCTTGAGGCCATAGAGGGCCTTGTTAAGTCTGAAGACTTTGTCAGGATGTTTTGGATCTTCAAAACCTGGGGGTTGAGCAACATATACTTCTTCCTCAAGCTTACCATTGAGGAATGCCCTTTTCACATCCATTTGATATAAGATGATATCATGATGGTTAGCATAAGCAAGCAATATACGAATAGCCTCAAGTCTAGCAACAGGTGCAAAAGTTTCATCGAAATCAACTCCTTCAACCTGTGTGTAGCCTTGAGCAACTAGTCGTGCCTTATTCCTCACCACAACACCATCTTCATCTTGCTTGTTGCGGTAGATCCACTTTGTGCCAATGATGTTATGCTTGCGAGGATCGGGATGATTGACCAGTTCCCAGACGTTGTTGAGCTTGAACTGATGTAATTCTTCTTGCATGGCCTGAATCCACTCAGGCTCCAGAAATGCTTCATCTACCTTAGTGGGCTCTGTGATAGAGACAAAAGAAAAGTGCCCACAAAAGTTAGATAGATGTGAAGCTTTTGAGCGTGTGAGAGGACCTGGTGCTCTAATGTCATCGATGATCTTCTCCACTTGCACTTCTTTTGCAACGCGACGATGAGCTGGTTGTCGTTGAGGAATTTGATCAGCATTTTCTTCAGCATCAATTTCCTCAGCATTTTCTTCAGGTACATCATCTCGACGTTCTTCACGTTCTGGAATGAATTCTTCAGCAGATTCTTCAGTAGGAATGACATCTTCAGTAGCCTTGTGCTTGATAGAATCCTCTGGTGCTGGTTCATCTAACACTGAAGGTAGGTGCTCTCTTTGCGAGCCATTAGTTTCATCGAATCAAGACATCTATAGTTTCAACAATCCTGTGAAGAACATTGTTGAAGACTCTGTAGGTGTGCGAGTCCTTTCCGTAACCAAGCATAAAACCTTCATGTGCTTTCGGTGCAAATTTAGAGTTGTGATGAGGATCTCTAATCCAGCATTTAGCACCGAAGACTTTGAAATAACTCACATTGGGTTTCTTGTCAGTGAGGAGTTTATAGGCAGTCTTCTTGAAGAATTTGTGAAGATATACTCTGTTGATGATGTGGCACGCAGTATCAATTGCATCAACCCAGAAACGACGAGGGGTTTTGTATTCTTCAAGCATGGTGCGAGCCATCTCAGCAAGAGTCATGTTCTTGCGCTCCACAACGCCATTCTGTTGAGGAGTATAAGGAGCGGATAACTCATGAGTAATACCAAGTTCGTCAAGATAGTCATCGAGACCCGAATTCTTGAACTCAGTGCCATTGTCACTTCTGATGTGCTTGATCTTCACACCAAAGTTGGTTGAAGCCCTCGAGGAAAATCGTTTGAAGACTTCCTGCACTTCATGTTTGTAAGAGACAAGGTGTACCCATGTGTAACGAGGGTAATCATCAACAATAACAAAGCCATATTGAGATGATTCATTTGAAACAGAGGAATAGTGATTAGGATCGAAGAGATCCATGTGAAGCAATTCGAATGGACGAGTAGTGGTCATGATGGTCTTTGCTGGATGCTTGGCCTTGGTCATCTTTCCAGCTTCACAGGCACCGCATAAGTGATCCTTGAGGAATTTGACATTCTCAATGCCAATGACATGCTTCTTCTTTGCAAGTGTGTGCAGATTCCTCATGCCTGCATGACCAAGTCGTCGATGCCATAGCCATCCTTCTGAAGCTTTTGCAAGTAGGCACACGGCTGGTTGTGAATCTGCAGAGCAATCAACAATATACAAGTATCCTCTCCTAAAGCCTTCGAAGACTTTGGATTTGTCAGCTTCCATAATCACAACACAACGATACTTGCCAAAGGCAACAACCATATCAAGATCACAAAGCATTGAGACAGACATAAGGTTGTATCCTAAGGACTCAACAAGCATGACTTTGTCCATGTGTCGATCCTTTGTGATGGCAACCTTACCTAGACCCAATACCTGACTTTTGCTCTTGTCAGCGAAGATGATATGCTTCAGATGTGATGACGATAAGGGAGCATCCATCAATAGATTCCTGTCACCAGTCATGTGATTTGTACATCCACTATCGAGGACCCACTCAGTGACTTTGGGTTGATCATCCTGCAGATGAATTAGTGCAACTTACTTAACCTCATATACTTCAAAGAAGTGAAGAATATGATATCACAATTCATCAGATCAATTTCATCAAGCAGTAATACAGATAAAGCATTGGGAGGACGTGTGAAATGAAAGTTCATTTCATCATGGTTAGCCTGGCCCTTTCACCACTTTGTCGTCCCCAAAGAAATTCTTCAGACGCTTGAGCACGCCCGAGACATGACCCTGCATAAGAGATTAGTTCTTTTTCTTCACCACCCACATCTGAAGGGGTGGCAAAGAGTTCATCACTCTGCGAGCTCCATATGAGAATGGTGGCATAGCGGCCAAACCATTACGTTTCACATAAGAGGGGTTAGGGTAAGCATATGAATAAGCAGAGAAATTCTTCGAGGACTTATGAACATAATGATTAGAAGAATAATGCTCATATTCATAGCCCTTGGCTCTTTCCTGCGAAACAGAGTTGTTAGCACGATGATGTTCATATGAGGACTTTGATCCTTTTGAGGAATTTGATCCACGTGAGGAATTTGGTCCGTATGAGGACTTGGATCCATATGACGAATTTGGTCCATATGAAGAATTTGATCTGGGGTTCCTATTCTTCACAGGTGGTGTCATGAGGACATTCACCTGAAGACTTTCAAGGCACCTTTTGGGAACCCAGATTTTCTTCATAGGGAAACCGTTCCTGCAGTTAGTGCCAACATATCTAGCAAATACTTTACCATTCTGATTTTTGAACAGTTTATAGTTGGAGTCAAATGACTCATCAGAAGAATGAGAGGATTCACATGTATAGCCAGATAAATTAGATGGGTCAACTTGAGGTCCCTTTGCAGCAACCCATGAGGTTTTGGGGTACTGCTCAGGCTTCCAATATGTACCATCAGCATTGAGTTTCCTCTCAAAGGCAATACCCTCTTTCCTAGGGTTCCTGTTGAGGATCTTCTTTTTAAGCACATCACAAAGAGTCTGATGCCCTTTGAGGCTTTTGTACATGCATGTTATGTACAATTCCTTCAGCCCTGCATCGTCAGTGATACTAGCAATGTCCTCAGATGAGGAATTAGTGATAGCCGAGGCAGGTGAAGAATTTGTAACATTAGAAGCATTTGAACATTCAGGTGAAGAACTAGCAGATTCTCATTCAATGCATTTTAAACATGGAGGAATAAATTCTTCCTGAGCAGCGCTGATTTGTTGAGCAAGTAATGAATCACTCTCCTTCTGAAGATCTTCGTAACTCACTCTTAGCTTCTCATGATCAGATAAGAGAGAGTTAAGCTGATCTTGAAGGAAGTCATACTTAGAATGAAGTCTCTGAAGACTTTCAGCCAAAGCTTTTGACTGATCCATTTCTTCACCCAACATATCATCGCTCTTACTATGCATTTCGTGAGCTTTTTCCAAATCTCTTTGTTGTTTAGCAGCAAGGGAAGCAAGTTTGACATAACTGGGTCCAAATTCATCACCAGATTCATCATCACTAGATTCAGACAAATAGCATTCAGTTACCTTTTCACCATCTGCCATAAGACATGGTGAGGAAGATGATGATTCTGGTTCAAATGTCATTGACTTGAGAGATTCCTTGAAGTCCTCAAACCAAGGATCATGACAGGTTCGATGGCCTTCATAGACATCGGAGAGACGGTCCCAGATAAGCTTCGCCTGATCGAGATGCATGATGTTCCTGAACTAATTTTGGGACAGACAGGAGCAGATGACGTCCTTCACCGTGAGGTTGAGAAGAGTGTACTTGCGAATGTCATCAGCTTCCGCCATCTTGCACAGGTCGGTTAGACCAATCTCAGTGACGGTCCACAGCTTGCTGTTCATCGCCATGAGACGCTTCTTCATCATGGCCTTCCATTTGGGATACTCGTGACCGTCAAAGATGGGGCATGTCACTTGCTTCATATCTGCGGTCGACATAACTAAAACTCCAGGCGGTTAAACCAAAATCACACAGAACAAGGGAGTACCTTGCTCTGATACCAATTGAAAGTGCGTTATATCGACTAGAGGGGGGGTGAATAGGCGATTTTTATGAAATTCTTCACTAAGGAATTTGCCAGTGAGGAAATTCCTTAGCGAAGAACTACTAGCAGCGGAATAAGTACTCAGAAGTAAACATAGCAGAATACATGCATGGTCATCATGATGAAATGAAGACAAACACAGAGTACAGAAAGCGTAAACACAGGATAGCACAAGATGAAGACAAACAGACTGAAGAAATTGAACTGAGGAAATTGAGAAAGTCTTCAGTCAAAGTCTTCAAACACAGATATGAACAAACACGCAACTCAGTAATGAGGAAATGAAAGTGTTGAGGAAATAGAACCAGTTGGCTTGGTGAAGATAATGATTTGGTAGACCAGTTCCAACTGTTGTCTCAGTTGTACATCTGGTTGGAGCGGCTGAGTATTTAAACTCGAGGACACCCATTCCGGACACACAGTCCTCACCGTATTCTCCTTGAGCTAAGGACACAGTCCTCGCCCAATCACTCGTGGTAAGTCTTCAGGTGACTTCCCAACCTTCACAAACTCGGCCACTCGGCGATCCACAATTCCTCTTGGATGCTCTAGACCATGACGCCTAACCGTCTGGAAGAAGCACAGTCTTCAAAGGTAATAAGCGCCGGATCCATGCAGATCAATCTCTTGATGATGCTCAATCACTTTGGGTCAGAGGTGTTTGGGTTTGGGTTTTGGATTTTCCTCACTTGATGATTTTCGCCAAAGTCCTCGGAGGATGGGTTGCTCTCAAATGACAAGTGTCAAGTTCTCATGAGCAGCCAACGAGCTAGTGGTTGTAGGGGCGGCTATTTATAGTTTAGGAGCAGCCCGACATGATAAGACATAAATGCCCTTCAATGATCTCGATCGTTAGGTGGATAAGATGTTTTGGGACACCGGCGCCAGAGTATGAAGAACGGTCGGAAATTTGAGGTACAAATTCCTCGGGCTATCATGTTCTCACTGTAGGCAATTCATCTTGGCGAATTCCTAACTCCTCGCCGAATAAAGTCCTCAAGGATCATCCATCAAGAAATTGACTGAATCTGTATGAGATTTCCAATGGCTTCACTCAAGGGATTGGTAGGTGTAGGATTTGAGTTGAGCATCACTTGGAAATTTTCTCCTTAGTATTTCCTCGACCCCCTTTAACAGTACGGTGTTTCCTATGACTCAAGAAAGAGAAAATAAAACTACGAAAAGAAAAGTATTCACGCTTCATGTTCCTCGAATGAATACCAAGTCTTCAGGGTTACACCAATTTCTTCACTTTCAAAGTCTTCAGAAATTCTTCAGAATATCAAAGTCTTCAGTCGAAGAACTTCATTTTTAGGGGTTGACTTTCTCTGTAAATATCAAACTCCTCATAGACTTATAGACCTGTGTACACTCATAAACACATTAGATCCTTAACCTGTAAGTCTTCAATACACCAAAATCACTAAGGGGCACTAGATGCACTTACAAATATCTAGGCATGATCATGTATATAGGCATCACGTCCGAAACAAGTAGACCGACTCCTGCCTGCATCTACTACTATTACTCCACACATCGACCGCCATCCAGCATGCATCTAGAGTATTAAGTTCATAAGAATAGAGTAGTGCTTTAAGCAAGATGACATGATGTAGAGGGATAAAGTCATGCAATATGATATAAACCCCATCTTGTTATCCTCGATGGTAACAATACAATACGTGCCTTGCTGCCCCTCATCCTTTGGGAAAGGACACCGCAAGATTGAACCCAAAGCTAAGCACTTCTCCCATTGCAAGAAAGATCAATCTAGTAGGCCAAACCAAACTGATAATTCAAAGAGACTTGCAAAGATAACCAATCATACATAAAAGAATTCAGAAGATTCAACTATTGTTCATAGATAAACTTGATCATAAACCCACAATTCATCGATCTCAACAAACACACAGCAAAAGAAGATTACATCGAATAGATCTCCACGAAAGAGGGGGAGAACATTGTATTGAGATCCAAAAAGAGAGAAGAAGCCATCTAGCTAATAACTATAGACCCGAAGGTCTAAGGTAAACTACTCACCCTTCATCGGAGAGACTATGGTGTTGATGTAGAAGCCCTCCATGATCGATGCCCCCTCCGGCGGAGCTCCGAAACAGGCCCCAAGATGGGATCTCACGGGTACAGAAGGTTGCGGTAGTGGAATTAGGTTTTTGGCTCCGTATCTGTAGTTTGGGGGTACGTAGGTATATATAGGAGGAAGGAGTACGTCGGTGGAGCAACGTGGGCCCACGAGGGTGGAGGGCGCGCCCAGGGGGTAGGCGCGCCCCCCTACCTCGTGGCTTCCTGGTAGCTTTCTTGACGTAGGGTCCAAGTCCTCGGATCATGTTCGTTCAAAATCACGTTCCCGAAGGTTTCATTCCGCTTGGACTCCGCTTGATATTCTTTTTCTCGCTAAACTCAAATAGGAAAAAACAGCAATTTCGGGCTAGGCCTCCGGTTAATAGGTTAGTCCCAAAAATAATATAAAAGTGTATAATAAAGCCCAATAATGTCCAAAACAGAAGATAATATAGCATGGAGCAATCAAAATTATAGATACGTTGGAGACGATCAAGCATCACTAAGCTTAATTCTCGCTCGTCCTCGAGTAGGTAAATGATAAAACGGAATTTTGATGTGGAATGCTACTTGGCATAATTTCAATGTAATTCTTCTTAATTGTGGTATGAATATTCAGATCCGAAAGATTCAAGATAAAAGTTCATATTGACAAAAAAAAGTAATAATACTTCAAGCATACTAACTAAGCAATTATGTCCTCTCAAAATAACATGGTCAAAGAAAGTTCATCCCTACAAAATCATATAGTTTAGTCATGCTCCATTTTCGTCACACAAGAATGCTCTCATCATGCACAACCCCGATGACAAGCCAAGCAATTGTTTCATACTTTAGGAGAAGCTACTAAACTCCTAGATAATATTATGGTTAACTATTCTCAATGGCACACTGAAAGATCTACTAATAAAAAAGTGCATGCGATAGAAGAAATTAATGTTTTGAGTGGAAAGATGGATGAACTTATGAAATTATTTGCTACTAAGAGTGTTTCTTCTGATCCTAATGATATGCCTTTGTCTACTTTGATTGAGAATAATAATGATTCTATGGATGTGAATTTTGTTGGTATGAATAATTTTGGTAACAACGTGTATAGAGGAAACTTTAATCCTAGGCCTTATCCTAGTAATTCCTCTAATAATTATGGAGATTCCTACAACGACTCTTATGGAAATTTTAATAAGATGCCCTCTGAATTTGAGACTAGTGTTAAAGAGTTTATGAATTCGCAAAAGAATTTCAATGCTTTGCTTGAAGAGAAATTACTTAAAATTGATGAATTGGCTAGGAACGTTGATAGAATTTCTCTTGATGTTGATTCTTTAAAGCTTAGATCCATTCCTCCTAAGCATGATATCAATGAGTCTCTCAAGGCCATAAGAACTTCCATTGATGAGTGCAAAGAAAGAACCGCTAGAATGCATGCTACGAAAGATGCCTTTATTAAAGCGTGTTCTTCTAGTCCCTATGAAAATAAAGATGAAGATCTAAAAGTTATTGATGTATCCCCTATTAAATATTTGTTTTGCAATACGAATCTTGATAATGATGGGACTGAATATGATCCACCTTTACCTAGAAGGCGTTCCAAAAATTCAGAGTTTTTAGATCTTGATGCTAAAATTGATAAAAGTGGGATTGAAGAAATCAAAACCTTAGATACTAATAAACCCACTATTTTGGATTTCAAGGAATTTAATTATGAAAGTTTCTCTTTAATTGATTGTATTTCCTTGTTACAATCTGTGCTAAATTCTCCTCACGCTTATAGTCAAAATAAAGCGTTTACTAAACATATCGTTGATGCAATCTTATGAAGAAAAGCTTGAGTTGGAAGTTTCTATCCCTACAAAACTCTATGATGAGTGGGAACCAACTATTAATATTAAGATTAAGGATCATGAATTTTATGCTTTATGTGATTTGGGTGCTAGTGTTTCCACTATTCCCAAAACTTTGTGTGATTTGCTAGATTTCATGATTTTGATGATTGCTCTCTAAACTTGCACCTCATGGATTCCACTATTAAGAAACCTATAGGAAGAATTAATGATGTTCTTATTTTTGCAAATAGGAATTATGTGCCCGTAGATTTTATCGTTCTATATATAGATTGCAATCCTTCTTGTCCTATTATTCTTGGTAGACCTTTCCTTAGAACGATTGGTGCAGTTATTGATATGAAGGAAGGGAATATTAGATTCCAATTTCCTTTAAAGAAAGGCATGGAACACTTCCCTAGAAAGAAAATAAAGTTACCATATGAATCTATTATGAGAGCCACTTATGGATTGCCTTCCAAAGATGGCAATAGCTAGATCTATCCTTGCTTTTATGCCTAGCTAGGGGCGTTAAACGATAGCGCTTGTTGGGAGGCAAGCCAATTTTATTTTTAGTTTTTTTTGCTTTTTGCTTCTATTTAGGAATAAATATTTGTTCTAGACTCTGGTTAGATGTTTTTTTTATATTTTAATTAGTGTTTGTGCCAAGTTAAACCTATAGGATCTTCTTGGATGATAGTTATTTGATCTTGCATAAAATTCCAGAAACTTTATGTTCACGAAAATAATTGTTAAAAATCACCAGAACGTGATAAAATATTGAATCCAATTGTTGATGATCAATAAAAAAATTGCCTAGGTCGTCCTATTTAGGCTGAATTTTTGGAGTTCCAGAAGTTTGCGTTAGTTACAGATTACTAAAGACTGTTCTGTTTTTGACAGATTCTATTTTTCGTGTGTTGTTTGCATATTGATAAATCTATGGCTAGTAAAATAGTTTATAAACCATAGAGAAGTTGTAATACAGTAGGTTTAACACCAATATAAATAAAGAATGAGTTCATTACAGTACCTTGAAGTGGTCTTTTGTTTTCTTTCGCTAACGGAGCTCACGAGATTTCTGTTGAGTTTTGTGTTGTGAAGTTTCCAAGTTTTGGGTGAAATCTTTTGATGGATTATGGAACAAGGAGTGGAAAGAGCCTAAGCTTGGGGATGCCCATGGCACCCCCAAGATAATCTAAGGACACCAAAAAGTCAAACTTGGGGATGCCCCGGAAGGCATCCCCTCTTTCGTCTACTTCCATCGGTAACTTTACTTGGAGCTATATTTTTATCCACCACATGATATGTGTTTTGCTTGGAGCATCCTGTATGATTTGAGTCTTTTCTTTTTAGTTTACCACAATCATCCTTGCTATACACACCTTTTGAGAGAGACATACATGATTTGAAAATTATTAGAATACTCTTTGTGCTTCACTTATATCCTTTGAGTTATATAGTTTTGCTCTAGTACTTCACTTATATCTTTTAGAGCACAGTGGTGGATTTGTTTTATAGAAACTATTGATCTCTCATGCTTCACTTAGATTATTTTGAGAGTCTTAAATAGCATGGTAATTTTCTCAAACAATCTTAATATGCTAGGTATACAAAAATAGTAAAACCTTTCTTATGAGTGTGTTGAATGCTAAGAGACGTTTGATGATTGATGATTGTTTTGAGATATGGAGGTAATAATATTAAAGTCATGCTAGTTGAGTAGTTGTGAATTTTATAAATGCTTGTGTTGAAGTTTGCAAGTCCCGTAGCATGAACGTATGGTAAAGTTATGTAACAAATTTGAAACATGAGGTGTATTTTGATTGTCCTCCTTATGAGTGGCGGTCGGGGACGAGATATGGTCTTTTCCTACCAATCTATCCCCCTAGGAGCATGCGCGTAGTGCTTTGGTTTTTGATGACTTGTAGATTTTTGCAATAGGTATGTGAGTTCTTTATGACTAATGTTGAGTCCATGGATTATACGCACTCTCACCCTTCCATCATTGCTAGCCTCTTCGGTACCGTGCATTGCCCTTTCTCACATTGAGAGTTGGTGCAAACTTCGCCGGTGCATCCAAACCCCGTGATATGATACGCTCTTTCACACATAAACCTCCTTATATCTTCCTCAAAACAGCCACCATACCTACCTATTATGGCATTTCCATAGCCATTCCGAGATATATTGCCATGCAACTTTCCACCATTCTGTTTATCATGACACATTCATCATTGTCATATTGCTTAGCATGATCATGTAGTTGACATAGTATTTGTGGCAAAGCCACTGTTATAATTCTTTCATACATGTCACTCTTGATTCATTGCAAATTCCGGTACACCGCCGAAGGCATTAATATAGAGTCATACTTTGTTCTAGTATCGAGTTGTAATTATTGAGTTGTAATCATTGAGTTGTAAAAAAAGAGAAAGGCCATAAAAATGAGAGAAAAAGAGAGAAGGGACAATGCTACTATCCTTTGCCACACTTGTGCTTCAAAGTAGCACCATGATCTTCATAATATAGAGTCTCTTGTTTTGTCACTTTCATATACTAGTGGGAATTTTTCATTATAGAACTTGGCTTGTATATTCCAACAATGGGCCTCCTCAAGTGCCCTAGGTCTTCGTGAGCAAGCAAGTTGGATGCACACCCACTTAGTTTATTTTGTTGAGCTTTCATACATTTTTATAGCTCTAGTGCATCCGTTGCATGGCAATCCCTACTCCTTGCATTAACATCAATCGATGGGCATCTCCATAGCCCATTGATTAGCCTCGTTGATGTGAGACTTTCTCCTTTTTTGTCTTCTCCACATAACCCCCATCATCATATTCTATTCCACCCATAGTGCTATATCCATGGCCCACGCTCATATATTGCGTGAAAGTTTATAGGTTTGAGATTAGTAAAGTATGAAACAATTGCTTGGCTTGTCATCGGGGTTGTGCATGATGAGAGCATTCTTGTGTGACGAAAATGGAGCATGACTAAACTATATGATTTTGTAGGGATGAACTTTCTTTGGCCATGTTATTTTGAGAAGACATAACTGCTTAGTTAGTATGCTTGAAGTATTATTATTTTTATGTCAATATGAACTTTTATCTTGAATCTTTCGGATCTGAATATTCATGCCACAATTAAGAAGAATTACATTGAAATTATGCCAAGTAGCACTCCGCATCAAAAATTCTATTTTTATCATTTACCTACTCGAGGACGAGCAGGAATTAAGCTTGGGGATGCCTGATACGTCTCCAACGTATCTATAATTTTTTATTGCTCCATGCTATATTATCTACTGTTTTGTACAATATTGGGCTTTATTATCCACTTTTATATTATTTTTGGGACTAACCTATTAACCGGAGGCCCAGCCCAGAATTGTTGTTTTTTGCCTATTTCAGAGTTCTGCAGAAAAGGAATATCAAACAGAGTCCAAACGGAATGAAACCTTCGGTAACGTGATTTTCTCACCGAACGTGATCCAGGAGACTTGGACCCTAAGTCAAGGAAGCTTCGAGGAGGGCACGAGGTAGGGGGCGCGCCCACCCCCTCAGGGCGCGCCCTCCATCCTCGTGGGCCTCATGTTGCTCCACCGACGTACTTCTTCTTCCTATATATACCTACGTAACCCCAAACGATCAGATACGGAGCCAAAAACCTAATTCCAATGCCACAACCTTCTGTACCCACGAGATGCCATCTTGAGACCTGTTCCGGAGCTCCGCGGAGGGGGCATCCGCCACGGAGGGCTTCTACATCATCACCGTAGCCCCTCCGATGAAGTGTGAGTAGTTTACCTCAGACCTTCAGGTCCATAGTTAGTAGCTAGATGGCTTCTTCTCTCTTTTTGGATCTCAATACAATGTTCTCCCCCTCTCTCGTGGAGATCTATTCGATGTAATCTTCTTTTTGTGGTGTGTTTGTTGAGACCGATGAATTGTGGGTTTATGATCAAGATTATCTATGAACAATATTTGAATCTTCTCTGAATTCTTTTATGTATGATTGGTTATCTTTGCAAGTCTCTTCGAATTATCAGTTTGGTTTGGCCTACTAGATTGGTTTTTCTTGCAATGGGAGAAGTGCTTAGCTTTGGGTTCAATCTTGCGGTGTCCTTTCCCAAAGGATGAGGGGCAGCAAGGCACGATTGTATTGTTGCCATCGAGGATAACAAGATGGGTTTTTTATCATATTGCATGAATTTATCCCTCTACATCATGTCATCTTGCTTAAGGCGTTACTCTGTTTTCATGAACTTAATACTCTAGATGCACTACAAAAAAAGACACATCCGTGACATTTTGGGCCGAACGAAAAAAATTCTGTCATACATATGACACTTCTATGACGATAATTGTGACAAAACCGGTATCATCATAGATGTGGTGGGCTCCTACTTTATGACAAAAATCATGATGAAAATGGGCTTTTCGTCCTGGCGGGCCGGAGACGCAGCTGCATGACATTCTTTGGTCGCCCATGACGGAAAAACCGTGGTAGAAGCGAGGGGAGGAAAATTTCGGATGTTCCTGTTACGGTGGGAGGTCGGGGCCGAAGCGATGCGCTGCTTTCTCTCGTACACGACGCTGCTGCGTGTGTGCGGCGTTGGCTCTAATCAACTCGAGCGAGGCGTTGGGCTCTAATCGAACCCGAGCGATTGACCGCAGCTACGCGTTATCGAACCCGAGCGATCGATCGATGGTGTTAACTAAACCCGATCGAGCGATTCTTGGCTACCGCCGCTAATCAAGCCGGTCGATGCCGCCTGGATGAATAGTGAGTGTTGCGGGGGGTTGGATGAATAAGTGAGCGGTGGCGTTGCCTCCGGATGAACACGACTCGTGGTGTGGTGGAGGGCTGGATGAACGATGAGACGATGGAGGGGTGCCCGTGGAGGGTGGATGAACAGGACCCGTGGTGTGGAGGGGGGATGAGCAGAGACGATGGAGGGGTGCCCGTGAGAGGGGTGGTTGAACAGACCCGTGGTGTGGAGGCAGGATGAACAAGAGACGGTGGAGGGGTGCCCGTGGAGGGTGGTTGAACAGACCCGTGGTGTGGAGGGCTGGATGAATAGTAGACGGTGGAGGGGTGGTTGAACAAGAGCTGTGAGAGTAGCGCGGTGGAGGCCGGATGAACAGGAGCCCGTGGAGGCCGGAGGAGGTCGACGGTGGATGAACAAGAGCTCGTGGAGGTGGAGGGGTCGATGGTGGAGATGAACAGATCCCGTGGAGTCCTGTTTTGCGGCACGCCACACCCTCCCGGCGAACAGGACCTCGTTTGACCGTGAGAGCTCCAACACAAGTCCGCTTCTCCGTTTTGCGGTAAGCCACACCCTCCCGATCAACAGACCCCTGTTTCGACCGTAGGAGGTCCGCTTCTCCGTTTTGCGGGACGCGCACCCTCCCGGCGAACAGGATCCCGTTTCAACGTGGCCGGTCTGCTTCTCCGCTTCGCGTACGCCAGCCTCGCTTCCATCGCTGTTCCATCCAAGCCTCCCGGCGAACACGACCACGCATTCCGTTCCAACCC
Source organism: Aegilops longissima (assembly GCA_021605205.1). Taxonomy (NCBI): domain Eukaryota; kingdom Viridiplantae; phylum Streptophyta; class Magnoliopsida; order Poales; family Poaceae; genus Aegilops; species Aegilops longissima. Next base: position 415,367,853 of record CM038676.1, on the reverse strand, counting down.
AGCCGCGTTGCCTCCCGATGAACACGGCGCATTCCGTTGCCTCCCCATGAACACGACGCATTCCGTTGCCTCCCCATGAACACGATGACGACGCGGTTTCTCCGTTCCGACCCAGCCATGTACACGAGCCCTCGCCGTACGTATGCGCGAGTAGGCGTTCGAGACTCCACCCGTATGTACACATATGTGGCCGTATTTTCTTTCTTGCACCCTCGCCGCTGTGCGACGCGTGTACATGCTACGTCGCGCGCCTCTACTACGACACGCGCGCGCTCTACATCGACCAAAGATATATGTACGCGTATCGTCGCGACCAGAATGACAACGCCACGCACGCTTCGACCAGGTGGGTCCCGCCATCGTGCACTTCCTTGCTCGCGAAGATGTAGCTGGTGGGTCCCAGCAGTGTGGGGCGAACACGGTGGCCCATCCGGTGGGTCCCCACCGCCGTGGAGGAATAATTATTTTGCACGTAATAAGGAGGTACTTTGTTGCCGCCATGGACCCGGTATCCGCCTCTCCACGTCTGATCCACGTCCGATGGAAGTCGTTCCTTGACCACGTTGACCACGCCGCGCCAAGAGCACCAGGCGGTGGACGATGGCGAGGCCTAGGAAGGGACGACGGGAGCCGGGAAGACGCGGAGGGAAGCTCGCACGCGCGGAGAGGAGTACGAGGGTTCTTGGTTCGGCTGTAGTGTGAGGTTCTTTGCCGCCGCAGGCCCGCCAGCGGTGGGAATAGTAGGGGCGGTGAGGCTCCGGGCAAAGACAACCGCCATGGGAGGCAGGAGCATGCGGCACGACCGCGCTGCTTTGGTAATTTGGAGCAAGAAGACCAGAGGTTGAAGAAGCACTACGGCCGTTGGATGGACATCGACGGTCGGTGGAGCTAGAATCATTCATATTGACTAAAGTTGACAAAGGCCCCGCCCCGACCAACTTAGTAGGCCCATTAAGTCAGCCTCCCACCATGGTGGGTCCCGCCAGTGGGAAGTATTCATTTTTTTGTGCGTAATAAGGAGGCACTTCCGGTGGGTCCGAGTGACAATGGGGAACATTTTTCGCTGAATACGCTGGCCCGTCCGGTGGGTCCGAGCGGTGGGGAAACGTTTTTTCGCGAAATAAGGTGGCCCGTCCGATGGGTCCCTGCCGAAGGTGGAGGAATAATTATTTTGCGCGTAATAAGGAGGCACCTCCTTGCGGCGCACCGACCCACTGTCGGCCTCTCCACGACAAGATTTCTTCCGATGAAAGTCGGTCGTTGACCACGCTGACCACGCTGCGCCGAGAGCACCAGGACGGTGGTCTGGACGACGGCGAGGCCTAGGAAGGGGACGACGCAGAGCCGGGGAAGACGCGGCAGTGGAAGGCCGCGCGGAGAGGAGTACGAGGGTTCACTGGTTCGGCTGCGGTGTGAGGCTGCCGTCACCGCAGAATAATAGGGGGTGTGGGTGAGTAGAGGGATGGCCTCGCCAGCGATGGGAGTAGTAGGGGGCGGTGAGGCCTCGCCGCATCGCAGCCCGCCACGGAGGCAGGAGCACGAGGCACGACCGTCGCTGGTTTGGGCGGCTGGAGCAAGAAGACCAGAGGTTGAAGAAGCACTACGGCCGTTGGATGGACATCGTACGGTCACTGGAGCTAGAATCGTGCATATTGACTAAGTTGACAAAGTCCTCCGTCCCCGTCAACTTAGTAGGCCCACAAGTCAGCCTGCCACTATACTGGGTCCCAGCTAACAGGGGGAGTATTCATTTTTTTTGTGCGTAATAAGGAGGCACTTCCTTGCGTGCGAAGATATAGCTGGTGGGTCCGAGCTGTTAGCGGCGGTAACGTTTTTTCTCGAAATACAGAGCCCTTTTGGTGGGTCCCAGATGTCAGGTGGAGGAATCATTATTTTGCGCGTAATAAGGAGGCATTTCCTTGCGTGCGGCCCTGGACCCAGCTGTCGGCCTCTCCACCTAAAGTCCACTTCAGATGCATGTCGGTCGTTGACCACGTTGACCAGGCAGCGCCGAGAGCACTGTGGCGGTGGACGACAATGAGGCCTAGGAAGGAACGACACGGAGGCAGGGAAGACTCGGCATTGTTTCCCACACGGAGGGGAGTATCTGTTGCACGAGGGTTTACCGTTCGTCTGTCGTCGCCGGAGAATAACAGCAGTGTGGGTGAGTAGAGGATGGCTAGGCCTGCGATGGGAGTATAGTGGGCGGTGAGGGCTGTGGCAAAGCAGAGCCGGCCATGGGAGGAGGGAGCAGCAGTCCCTTGGCGCCTGCTTGAGCGGCCGAGCAGAAGAGCAGAGATTGAAGAAGCACGACGGCCGTTGGATGGCCATCCAATAGTCACCGCTTGTGTGTCAACCTTTTTAGGAAAGCCTCAAATCTGTGGGAAACAAAGATACAGCCCATCTGCCATTATTTGTAATAATTTACAGCCCATTTGCTAATTATTAAGGTTTTTTGGAGCCCATATTCTTTTGTTAGCATTACAACCCATATTGTGGCCACAATTAAAAATTATCTGAAATTTTGCATATTTCGTGTGGTCCGAACTGTTTTAATCCCGAAATTTCGACTCACATTCAAACTGATTTTAAAAATAAATGTATATCAATATAAAATCCAACAAATTCTCAACGCATAAAAATTAATGTAATTCCAAATCTCGAAATGAAAAAAAGATATTTGAAACTAATTGTCGGTTTGATGTGTTTTAAAAATGTACAGCCCATTTCTCATTACTGATGGGCCATATTCTCGGCCAGCCGAATGAAAGCTCTCATCTTCTTCTTGAAAGATTTGCAGCCCAACAGGCCTGACAAAGCGACTTACTTGGCAAATCACAAAAAAACTGGGCTGTGGCCGTGGACCCGGTATCGGCCTCTCCACGTCTGAGACTCTTCCGATGGAATGTCATTGACCACGTTGACCACGCCGCCGAGAGCACCAAGGCGGTGGACGACAACGAGGCCTAGGAAGGGGACGACGCGGAGCCGGGGAAGACGCGGCAGTGGATGCCCACGCGGAGAGGAGTACGAGGGTTCACTAGTTCGGCTGCGGTGTGAGGCTGCGTCGCCGCCATGAATAACAGGGGAGTGGGTGAGTGGAGGGATGGCCTGGCCAGCGGTGGGAGTAGTATGGGAACGGTGAGGCCTCCGGCGGCAAAGACAGCCGCCACGGAGGCAGGAGCATGCGGCATGACTGGCGTTGCTTTGGGCGGCTGGGGCAAGAAGAACAGAGGTTGAAGAAGCACTACGGCCGTTGGATGGACATCGTTGACCACGCCGCGCCGAGAGCACCAGGGCAGTGGACGACGGCGAGGCCTACGAAGGGAACGACACGGAGCCGGGGAAGACACGGCAGTGGCTGCCCACGCGGTGGAGAGTATGAGGGTTGACTGGTTCGGCTGCCGTCGCCAGAAAATAACAGGAGGTGTGGGTGAGTAGAGGGATAGAGAGGCCAGGGATGCGAGTATGATGGGGCCGTGAGGCCTTCCTGGCAGCACTGCCGACCACAGGAGGCGGGAGCAGGCGGTTCCGACAGCGCTGGTTTGGGCGGCTGGGGCAGGAGGGTCAGAGATTGAAGAAGCACGATTGCCGTTAGATTGACATCTAACGGTCTGACGCTGGTAGAGTTGATTGTTGACTAAGTTTCTTTTTTGAGAAACCTTGTGTACGCATGAATTTAGTAGGCCCACAAGTCAGCCTCCAAATTTGTGGCAGACAACATAAAGCCCATTTGCTATTTTTTATAATTTGCAGCCCATTTGCTAATTCTTAAGTTATTTATTACAATCCATTTTCTGCCTAGGACCACGGTCAAAAAGTCCAACCTTATTTTGCATATTTCGGTGGAGTCCGAACTGTTGTAATCCCGAAATGATAAACATTTTTTTAAGAACTTATTGATTTGCCAAAAAAATCGTTTTGTTTTTGTAAGAAAATAAGACGTGGGACAAATTTAGTTGGTTTAAGGGAAAACCAGTGGTAAAAAAATCAGCGCTGGGTGGGAAAAAACAACAAAAATAAGGATGTAAATATGAAAAGGGAATTTTATTTTTTTTTGAATATAATGATACGTGTATACGAACTAGTAAAACTATATGTAGAGCTTAGAAAACGAATGTAGGACATGCGTTTCAAGAGGAAAATAGAACTGGGCTGTGTGTTTGATTCAAGAAAAACCACTGCGGATGTTGTAAGACAAAATATAACTAACGTTGGCGGGCGAGGCGAGAGATACCTGCTGGATCTTTGTGCCCCGTCGTCATGGGCTGGGCCTGTTAAAAACAAAACAACCCTGGCAATCTATAGCCCAGTTGAAACTTGCTCGACCTGAAAAAACAATATACGTGCTCAATAAACGAGAGAATTCTGCAAGTACAGACTGATAACTGGGATGCAGCATGGATATTGTTTTTTATCGTGATAATAAGTGCATGCACTTGTTTCAAAAAATTGGAGAACTGGAATTAACGGCGGGTGCTTATGCTACCCATCAAATAAAAATTAGGTGCCTGAAAATTCGTTTGAAAAAATGATTCAGCTTTATATCCACGCCGACCCTCGGCATGATGGTTGGAAGCAAATGCAAGTTCATACCAAAAGATCGTTAACAACAATACCAACTTGCGGACGACAAGGTAGTACAACTAACAATACCAAACTAACTTATAATCTTTTACTCCTGGCCCTAGTGTTAAATGCGGTAGAAAACCTTGCAGAGGACCAGCTCCGCTCCTTCTCTTGCTCCAGTCCCCGAGGTGGTACTGGTGCATCACCCGATTGGTCCTCTGCTGGTCGGTTCTTGTTGGTGTGCAGCACCGTAACCTTTTTGCTGCCCGTCTCGCGGCCGTTGACCATCACCGCAAGGTATTGCCGGTCTTGTGCCACATCGCGTGCATGCCGTGACCGATCAGTATCTTGCAACGCGCCCACGCGCCTTTTGAACGCCTCTGAATTGCGCTGGAAGAAATGCTTCCGCCACTCAAGTGTGATACCTGCAGTATTGTGGAATACAGGTTTTAGTGTACCTAGTTGACATTTTCATAACATCTTTGGCATGTTGCAGTCACTTGTTTCACTTTTTATTAACTGTCAAATTGTAATTGCTTCACCAGGTTTGCGTGTAAAAGGAAAAATAGAGCTATAAACAAAGGAATATGTTTGTGCAAGTAGACGGCCGATCAGTGTCTTACCTGGAAGTTTCTCAGGTTGGGTGTAACATATGTCGTGCTCGCTGTCGATGGTTGGTATGAACAAATCGATGAGAGACTGAAATCTCACGCTGTCAGCACTCACTTTGGCCTCAAGTTTCTCAGGTTGGGCCAATCCTTCTTCGACTTGCATCGGTAATTCCAGAATACCCGAACACGCCGCCGGGATTCTTGTGTCACCTCACGCGCAGCGTGTTGTCACGTCAATTCAATGTGTGGACATGATGAATAATTTGACCGATGTATACTAGTACTGCTACTGTACTACTTACTAGTCGTATTTAGTGTCACAATTTGTACATAGGTTTAACTAACAAGTACGCACTTGAAGCCTATATATATATATATATATATATATATATATATATATATATATATATATATATATATATATATATATGGCTTCGCACAACATCTCCATCATCATTATCAAGACATCCCACGAGGTGAGTTAGGATGCACTTGATCCCGTGAAGGTATCTATCCTTCAAACCGAGGAGTGCTTCAAACTAACAACAGTACATAATATCCAACAAAATAGGGTCGTGCTACAGCAGCAGAATACATGGCTCAGTCTAGATATTAGCACGAGTCAAGTTGTGCATATTTGTTGTTGGCATGAACCACATCGCCGCATGTCGGGTTTGCAAAAGCCATCCATCGCATGGAAGCTTGATGCCTTTCACACATCAAGATTATCCGCAACAAGCTGTGTCGATTAATCTCTCGGATACGGTGATTCATGAAACCCATGGTATGATGTGTAAACACAGCCCCACCTCGCGAATGGAAGTTGCATAGCACAGTAATCATCGCCGATGATATGATCGATGATTGGTTCGATGATCGGACAATTGAGCCCGAGGAACAAGGAGTGGTTGCCGAGGCTGTAAACCCGTCTCTAGTTGAATACGCCTGGCCCAACGGAGCTGGGATCTTTCTCGAACACGAAGCAGCCATAGCCATCAATGTCACGAATGCCCCACGCATTGTACTGCATGTGGTTTGATGTAATGGTTTGGTCAATTTGGTACGTGCGAATGAGCATCAAATGACCGCCGCCGGTGAACAAGCGATAAACCACCACCCATCGGCTGGTATGATTCCAGTGTCCCGAATCATGAAGGTCAGCGCGATTGGCGTCTGCTGCAACAATTCAAATTGGAGACCAAAAGGACAAAAATAAACAATCATGTTTAGAGTATGTGTGGAATTAAGATTATTATAACAGTGACACATATCATAGACAGAGAATTGTAATGCCTTTGTCATAATCATACCCCAAGTTAAAAATATAAGCCAATGGCTTTCATATTCTAGCAATATGTCATGGTTCAAACATCATGTAACAATGAGAGGAAAACAGCTATGACAGCGCCTACTCATATTCTACCATAGCACTTACTACTAGTGTTCTCATATCAACTCTAAGCAATAACATGCGTTGTTATAAAAATCTTGTAAACGAGAGTAACATATAGCAATCATGATGTTATGCTCATAATATGTATTCTAACAATCATTAGATGCCAATTGTTCTCATATCAACTCTAACAATAACATGTGTGGTCATAAAAATCTAGGAAATGAGAGGAACATATAGCAATGATGTGGTTATAGACATGCTATGCATTCTAAAATTGTAACAAATGAACAGCAATGATTCATAAGGTAAAGATGAGATGAGATAGATCAATTACACAACGATAGATTCCACCAAGATAGGTAGCCAATCGTAAGGCCGATCACAGTAAACGATGCCATCATGCACTATAGCATTAGATGTAAATGTTTCCTCAACAGATTGATGATGAGCCATAACCATGTATGGCGACCAGGATTCCAGATAGACTAATCCCTTGTTGAACAAGGCAATGAGCTTGTAATCCATGTAGTATTCGATGGTGTGGGCACTTCGCAGATTACAACTTTTCGCAAAGCAGAGGTCGAGCCAAAAGCTTGACGCTCGCCTCGCGTAGTAGGCAGGAGTGTCCGCGGGTCGCGAGGCTCGATGGCGGCGGTATCCAAAGATGGAAGGGTGATCTCGCTGGGTGTAGATATCCACGAGACGCCATGGACTACCAGATTGGTGGATGAGGACGACCCAGTTGGCCTTCATGCCCGCCCAGTAGTGGCCGCGCATGAAGGGCAGGTGGACGGGTAGTGGTAGCATGTTGAGGGGCACCACGGCAACCTCCGTAGGATCGTCAAGTCGGTGTATGCGCCACCGCGAGGATCGGGCATCGCAAGGTGGTGTCTTGAAAAGAGCCGGCGGTTGCGAGCGAGTAGATGGTACAAAGACACCAAGCATGCGGCCAGACGGACGGTGCTGAGTAGGTCCATACGACTACAGATCTGCTCCAAGAGAACATCGGGGAGGGAATTCCAATCGCGGCTCTCCGTGTCAGTCGGTTCGCCATTGGGGTTTTCGGTGCTGTGAGCCAGCGGGAAGTGGATTCAAGAGGCGAAGCGAAGAAGCTTCTCCTCATGTGGTCGAGCAAAGGAGCGGGGGGATATGGTACGCGCGAGCTACCAAGGAAGATGGCGCGGGCGGGCGAGTAGTGAGCGGGGGTAAATGGTGTGCGGCCGACGTTGGGTAAGAGAGGAGGAAGAAGAAGAAAGGAGGAAGAAGAAGAGAGGAGGAAGAAGAGTGGAAGACGGGGAAGAAAGTGCATTCAATCTCAATTCTACTAGTACTACTACCAGGATATACCGTCCTTCGGAGTGTAAATAGTTACACCGATGACATGTGGATCTACCACAACAGGGCCCATATGTCGCTTAATGGAGGACAGAGGTGCGAGGCGTATTTGCGGAAGCGTGTTTCTCTTGGCAAACATGATGGCGATCTTGGGTAAGGCTGATTTAGTAACACCAACACGCTGGTTCAGCTTATTAATTACGTGTCCCATCTGCCGCAGCGTGTATTGTCACTTCACCGCAAAGACTAGTTGAATAGTTCTCTCGACCGAGATGGGGAATAAATGGATCGCGAGGACTTCCTTTCTACAAGATCCCTATGCCTCTACGCCACTTCACTCATTTTGCTCGCATCTAGTCACTTGTTGAAATCAGGAAAGACAAATACTCCGTATTTGAGAACAGAGGGAGGCTTTACTCCGTACTACTCCCTCCATTCCAAAATAGATGACTCAACTTTGTACTATATTTGGGAACAGAGGGAGTATCTCCATATGGAGGGAACAGAGGAAGCTTGAAATATGAACATGTCAATGGGAGGGAGTAAGCCCCATGCATGCATGCATGCAACATGCAACACTCACACGTACACATGGACGCACGCAACACTCACGCACCCATGCGGCACACAGCACACGACGCAACACACACGCTCACACTCAAGTGCTCAACCTACTCCCTACGTCCGTGAAAGACTGTACATTTAGAGATTTACACATTGACCAGGGCATAATTAACGCCCAAAAGTAGCAGACTTATGTGTGCATGCGACCATTGAGATAAGAAGATTAAATGAAGGTCGTTGCATGCTGTAATTAAGGATAGACATGTAGCCTATACCTACAACACAAGTTGGTGCATTAGTCAATCAATATCGATTTAGTAGATTAAAGGCTAAATGCATTGGAAGTGTAGATGTACATCATGTAGTACACTCTTTGTTGGAAGACCGAGGGAGGACACGTGCATGCACTCACATACACAGCCAGGGCGGTTTGCGCGCAAGGGTTGGACTCGTGTCGCGCCTGCGTAAGGTTTTGTTTAACTGATTTCTTTGCTCTGCCAACTGACAGGTGGGACCCAGAAACCAGGTGACAACTTAACCAAAGAACAAAGTGCCACGTCGACTATGCGGCCGGTCAGTAGGGTGCAATACGGTGCTCTACGATGAGCTAGTGATCGCATAATCGCCGCAAAACTATATATAGTGACCGTAAAGAGCGTACTGTTACATACGTTGGCCGCCAGTGTATTTTCTCGTTTCAACTAAGCCATATTAATCGGAAAGTACGCAGTATGGACTACTACTACTAGTACTAGTACTGCTTTGATGTGTCCCGTCAACTCGCCGAACGAGGAGAAGCTTGCTTACTACGCCTCTCCCTCGCCCACGCGCGCGGTGGTTCGCAGGACGAGGAGAGGGTTTTGACTACAGCGCCCTCTCTCTCTCCCTCTCCCTCTCCCTCTCCCTCGCCCTCGCCCTCGCGGTGGACGTGCAGCAGTTCAATCGGTGTCAGATTGCCAGAAGCATATTGTATTGTAGTATCATCATTGTTGGACCTTCCGAAGAGGCGAAGAGCCAAGTGCAAGGTTCACACGAGTACGAACTGTTGAACCTCCCGAAGAGGCAAAGAGCCAAGCGCAAGGTTTTATAGGAGTTGTCTTCCTAGTAGGAGTGTACTAGTACAACTAGCGAACGATGCTACTGTATGATGCCGCCACGTCACGTATATCCAAAGTTGTGCCACCTTTTTTTTCTCAAAGAGCGTGTTGGAGCCCATGCAACAACCACACAAGTTACACGTAGACATAACACATTTACTAGTAATAAATTCTAAAGGACAAATGCAAGTATGCCACACAAGTTCATCTCCAACTCATGTGATAAATTTGTGCACGACTAGTCTACATATGTTCACAGTGCTACCGTTCACAATTACCATACTCCACTTACACGTTATAGATGGGCTACATGTCCTCCTCCGTGTTCCAATCCTGTGTGTTCTTCATGGATGGCACGATCCATAGCGGTGGGCAACGGAATCATTGTCGCAGCTTTCTAGTCCGGTTCCACACGATGGAGACTCATCCAAACTAAAGCGGCATAAATCAGGGATAGCATGTCCCAAAGATGTCGCTCATCCCGGTGCGCGATCAAGACACAACCATGCTTCATGAACGGCAGGCCTTCCGTGTCGTGCACGGAAGGTGGCATCCGCTTCACAATGGGGTAGCTGTCCCGATGAAAAGCGAGTACTCTCCAAGAGTGTTCCTCGGCACCCACGTAGCATCACGGGGTCGAACTTGGCGCCGCTCATCCGGTACACGCGGCATCCCAGATCTGGACACATGGTGACGTATATAGTCAAGGTCCATGCATAATAATGTTGTGCTCAAATGTGGCGGTCGAGAATCTTGTGCAGCAAATAGTACTACTCCGTATAGAGGAAGTAAAATAACCGGCTTATTATATATAGCCACTCTTGGCTACATGGATGAGATAGTAAGACATGGAAAAACAAAAATGGTGGCAGCTAGTGGTTCAAGTCTTCAAGGGCCTAGCTAGCTATACGCGTCCTCCAAGGTAAAAAGTACTCCTACTAGTACTACAAAGTATACTACTAGTACAACAATGAAAGAGAAGGCGAGTGGGTTGAAAATGGAATAGCTGGGTAGATGGTGATGCTCCGATCGTGGTAGATTATGTGACCATGTTGCACATCAGTGCTACCATGGGTAACGACTGCTAAGATAGTTGATCCCAATATGCCAAAGTCAGCTACAAGGTTCCAGGTTAGACCGAATCGCGGATGCAAATGCACATCCAGATCGGCGATCTTATTTTGATTGGGGATGGTGGTCCTCGCAAAATAATGGAGTACCGTTAGGGATGCAAATGATGGTTTGTGCATTCCGCTTGTAATCTCCCGCATCGTAGGATGTCAACCAGATGAAACAAGTCCCCGGCTTGTCACCACGAAGATGCGGCCTAGATGGCGCACGGCGCCTTCGAACGTAGGAGGGTACAAATCTGCCGCCGCCAACATGCGCCACCTCTGCCATCGCCTCCTCCCCGCATTGATGGCAATCCTTATGTCGAACACCGCGATGAGATAGTAATCGCCGAGGCGCGCCGCTTTGTCGGCGGGTCCGCAATTGCTATCTTCTTCAATCTCATGTAGGCATCATCATACGTATTCTTGCCCAGCCAGTCCGGAAGGCCGATCCCAATGGTGGAGAAGGGTTCTACCGGAACGGCCGCACTGTTGTGGATGTTGTGCAAAATCATGGTGGTATCCGGCCGGAGGTATGCAAGCCAATCTTCGTTGGCACCGACCCAGACCTATATATAAGACGGTGGGCAGCGGACAAATTAAGGGATGGAAATGGAATAACTAAGTACTACATGATCAAACTCCATTACTGACCTGCTCATCGGACAAAATCCGACTACCTCTCAACGTCGTCAACTCTAGCGGAGTCAACGTGCAACCATGGCCAGGGAGCGGTGGACTGTCCCATAGAAGAACCTTCTCCTCGAGGACGCATGGAAGACTAACAAGCATGGCCTTTTCCCAAGCCTGTTTAAGCAGCGTCTTGAAAAAGTTGGTGCAGGAAGCACCGAGTCTTGCGGCGGTGAGGACGTCGGAGCGGCGTGCGATTTCTCCCAGAGAATCGTCGTCCAAGATCTCCCAGCCAGACGAGGAGGAGAACCGCTGGCGAATCCATGGGAGCAGCGACGAACCGCCTTCTCTTGGGGAGGGAATGGCGAGGAGGAGATAAGAGCGTAGTAACTGCAGGCCTCATCCTTCCAATCTGTAGATCGTTCCTCAGCGAAGGGGTGAGGCTATTATTTACTACTCTAAATAATAGCACTAGTAAATAATAGCACTAGTAAGAAATTTTTGGCACTAGGTAGTAGTTTTTGGTACCATGGAGTACTAGTACTAGCATTATGGAACGTTATGGGATTGCATTATACTGTAAATAATAGCACTAGTAAGAAATTTTTGGCACTAGGTAGTAGTTTTTGGCGTGGATTAAGAAATTTATGGTATGTTTTTGCCATTTTTTGTACACACCAACTAGTGTCAAAAAACGTCGTACATTATGTGATTTGAGGATTACGATTGCATCAGAGAAGATACTAGTACTACTTTTCTCAACTACTCCTCAAAAAGCACCCAATTAATGCTCTTGTTTTCTCAAAAGTATGTTTACTAATGCATTAATTGCAATGCATGCATGCATAAATTACATTCATTGGTCAATTTTCTCTTAATATTGCATGCAATGATTTAATGCACCTTGGAATCTGAACCTGTGATGGGAAACAACCAAATTGAGCCTTATAAAATGGAAAAACTAAAATTTTGAGATGAGTCCTATAAACCGGAAAGGAGGGAGTACTGTACTTCTAGTCTAGTCTTGTATAGTGCACCAGTTTTGAACTCTTGAATCTCAGGGCCAAGGAGCTACAGTTGGAAGTGGAGGGTACTACTATTCTCTAGAACCATCGATGTACTATCAATGCAGGGGAAGTACACCTGCGTAGTGGCCTAGTGGGTACTCTCGGTGCTCTATTCAGCCGCTCCTCTCACATAGCTGGCCTACTCAGCCGCTCCTCTCACGCACACACTAGCAGCCTGTTTATCGGCGACTTTCATCGCAGGGCGTAACATTTGAGTTATTTGATACAGACGAGACTAGGCTTTTCGCTTCCATTTGTGGAGGTGTAATGGATCTCGTCGAACTTTGTTAGTAGTTCCTTCTTTATGAATGAGATGAAGCAAAGCTTTTGCCTCCGTTTCAAAAAAAACACGTCAAGAGGAATTTCTTTTGTAGTAGAGCCGATAATGGAGTGAAGTCCATGCATGCAACGCCACAAGCTACGGAGTAGTAGTAGAGCACTTTACGTACAGAGCCATATTGCACAGTTCCCAATGCCCTGCCAGGCTTTTCCGGCTCCTCGGGCTTAATTGGGAGGCGCTAGTTTAAACATGCTACTAGCTGGAAGCTGCAAGCGAGGTGCGGCTAGGGCGAGCACGCGAGCCGAGGAATGCTGGGAAGGAAAACCCGTTCACGTGGCTAGGCTGTCCAGTCTCTAGTGCACCCAGATTGTGGGGCCGCACGTCCGTTTGACTTCAAAACTCAAACTACCCGTGTAAAATATTGGCTCGTAGCAAACTGTAGTACTCCCTCCGTTCCGAATTACTTGTCGCGGGTATGGATGTATCTAGATGTATTTTAGTTCTAGATACATCCATTTCTGCGATGTATCTAGATAGTATACTATTTTAAAAAAAAGGCCGCCATGCGTTCGGCCGGGATCGAACCCACAAAACGAGGTATACACTCCCGCGACCACTAGTAGTACTCGTTGGAGTACAACGCAACCTAGAATCGCCTTTTGTCGCTAGTAGTACGTACATTGTTCCTTACAAGAAACCCCTAAGAGCATGATTAATAGTATAGCTACTCTTTGGCTATAAGCCGATGCCATGTCATCTACAGCCCATCTTATAGCCAACATGTAGTAGTAGTTTATTTCTTATAGCCCGCTGACTCAGCTCTATTGTACTTGCTCTAATAATGCAAGAAACCACTAAAATGCCAAGAAACTACAACCACTTGCATACGTGGCAGACTTAAGATAAGACTACCTTATCAACCATTGTACTCCTCTTACCAACAGAAATCCTCGAGTGACCTCCTACCTCCGGCCCGTCCACCTAGTCATCCTCGGCCATGGGACGCAGCTACCGCCGCCGGCAGAAGGCGAGGTCAAAACCGCCGGCGGTGCGGAGCCCATGTTGCGGCAACCCGGATGCCAGCTCCGTCCAGCGCTCGCAGCCGCTAGCTAGCTAAGATAGCTCCGTCCAGCTGCTTGTCTGCAAGGTTTGCTAGCTAGATTGGCACGACAGCGCGGCAGCTTGCTCGCGCGCGCCGCGCTAAGGCCATCCATCTGGCTCGAGCGAAGGCCGGCGTGGCGGCTTGCTCGCTCTTGAGTAACGCTCGAGCCAGCCTGCCAACCCGTGCGGAGCCCAGCGCGGCATCCGGCCCGTCCGGCGGAGCGGCGGCCAACTTGCTCATCACCGGCGCCACCGACAAACACGCATCAGTACTGTTTGAAGTAATGTTCAGGAAAAATAATGATTTTAGGGGGAATAACAGGATAGAAGGTCAGATGTGGGTCCCTCGTGTCAACGGTCAAACAAAATGTGTTGGTTTAAGCTGCCTCGTCAGCACGGACATGTGGGCCAACCCTGTCATAAATGGGTTAAAACGAACCTAATCGGTAGGAGTACTAGGTAGTTTTTGGCATGGATTAAGAAATTTTGGGTATGTTTTTGCTATTTTTGTACAATAGATTCCTCCTAGGGCTGGTTGAAAGTGGTAGTTTTTTGTTAAATACTCTACATATTGTAAGTAGGAGTGAAAGTTAAGCTTTGGAAGCCAATAAGCAAGGCTAGTTACATAGTGCATATATGTACATGATTGAAAGTAAATATCAACCATGAGTGACTAATATCTTGATGGAAAACTCGAAACTATGGAATACTAGGAAAAGAAATGCATGGTTGGAAATACTAGCAATGTTCATGTCCGTTGCAACGAATCACAATTAGAATAATACTTATTCACAAACTTGGTACAAAACACTCTAATTTTGATATACATATGTCACTAGAGATATATTATGTTTCAATTAGAATATATTCCTTGGGCTGTTTTGGTGAGGTCAGGGAGGGATGTGGTTGGTTTTAAGATACTAATTATGGGTTTTTCTGCAAATTGGTAGACAAGTGGGATGTTGGTGAGAAAAGGCAACAACTTACCTCACAATCGTTAGATGTAGATCTAATGGTCGAAACGACGGATGGCGAGACACACCAAAGATCACCAACTTAGTCTTGTGTAGGAGTATTAGCAAGATCCGTGCATTGCACGGAACATCAAGATGCATTTTTTATAAAACACTTGTTGTGATTGACCCTTGGGAGTAATCCCATGTGTAAAAACTAATGATATCTCGAGAAATATGAGATAAGGTGAAGAGGAGTGGGGTGTGGTGGTGGTTGGTGGTCGGACTGAGCGGAGACATGGGGATTGACGACGCCGGTAGCGGCCACCAGGCCAGTTTGTTCCAGAGGCTTCCTATATTAATGGAACAGAGGCTTCCTATATTAATTGCTCAACAATGAGCTTTGTTGGAGATAAGGATGAACGAGGGAAGGCCTTGTCTGCAAATATGGAGAGGAGTGCGGGTATCTTTTAGTTTAATTTCCATCCGTCAGATATAGATCAGACGGTCTATATTGCAAGATGGCACACGTACCATCATCACCAACTCGGTTATTTATAAGAGAAGAAATATAAGTATGGAGATACAAACGTATTATCGATACTTGCTTCCGTAAACTAGCATCTACATTCTATTCAACGCCTCGGCATGCGGGGCCTTAGCACAATGACTTCTCGACTGTGTAAAACGAAGATTTTCCGGTCGCCGACAAGGAGGGGGTGACGGCGGCGCGCTTTTTGGCTTGCTCTAGTCCTAGTAGTCATACTAGGTGGTCTAAGCACGTGTAGATTTATTCTTTTTCATGTCTCGTGTTCACCGTACTACCACGACTGTTCATGAATAGACGGTAAGTTATTCACGGGGAAACCCTTGTTGAGCGTGTTTGAGAGAGAGAGAGAGAGAGAGAGAGAGAGAGAGAGTGCGTGTGTGATATGTTAGAGACTGAGGCAATGATAACAGATTCTTTGTGTCTATGTGTGTGGAGGATAGAGAGAGACATGTACATGGGGATTTGTGTTGTGTAACATGGAGACACATATACATAATTAGAGAGTGAGTGTGTGAGATACACATGCGGACATGAGGAGAGATGAGGATCCAGGTAAATGGGTGTTTGTGTGTGTTTGTGCACGCGTTTGTGTGTGAGAGGCAGAGAGTGTATGTGGAGTAGAGAGACCACTGATGATGTAAACCTAGTATAAGGGAAGGGGGGATGGTGTGACATGTGTAGTAGCGAGATAGCACGGGTGCGGGCGGGGGGAGCAGACTATTTGGAAGAGACATCGAGTGTGTGTGTGGGAGAGGGGTGTGAGAGCGAGAGAAAGAGAGAGCTAGCGAGGAGAGAGAGAGTGAGAGGAAGAGAGGGGCGAGAGGGGTCGTTTGTGTCCATAAATGGCGTATAGATAGGGAGACAATGTTGATGTTGTCCGAAATTGGCCTATGAACGGAGATGCAAGGGAAGCAAGTCATCGTGTGTGTGATAGGGACTTCATGAGAGATCTAGAATAGATGGTGTAGAGAACAATGTGCGAAATCGAGAACGATTATACATTAGGGAGCTATGCAAAGAGTCACGACATATATGCATACATGGAAAGAGCTGGGGCGGGTCCGCATGTGGGAGAGATAGAAAGAGGAGAGTGGTGCACAAGGAGACAAAATGTGCTTGTTTGCAGTGGGGGTGGTGTGTGAGGTGAGTGCGCGAGAACCACATAACTAGGGAGATAGACGTTTGGGGGTGACGTTTTGTGTGTATGGGAAATATACACTCTACATAGTGCGTGTGCTTGGGTAAGAGAGATAGCGGGAGACCTAGAGAGTGAGGGAAGAGATGTGTGCATGCCCGAGAGATAAAGTGATAGAGACCTATGTTGGGGTCCGGAATTTACAAGAGAGAGGGGTGTTAATGTGCTCGTGTGTTGGTGTTTGGGGGAGAGAACGACTTCTCTGTGTGTGTGGGGGGGGGGGGGTTGACTTCAGATAAAGAGTGAGGTGTCTATATTTGAGGGACTTTAGCGTAATTGATATATTGTGCACTCATGGTTGGTCAATTTGTTTCACAGTTTGTACTATGAGATAACGATACTTTTGAACATGCGTGATATACCTTGATGTACCAGAATTACAAACCTAAGATTGGAATTTTGGAATTCGACTCCATCATTAGCTTTTGTAATTCATTTAAACAGAGGTACATTTTTTAAGCCGGGATTTCGTGATTTCAAATTCATATATCAAACCTAGGGATATACACATACGGACATGTTCAAACTTTATAATCATCCACTTTATTCATACACATACACATTTTTGCTTTTGTCATCATATTTAGGATAAACACATTTGGAATTTCATTTGAATTGGACCGTATGATGGTATTTGCTTGTAGTAGCTCAATGATCCATATTTGAATTGAATGGACAATCTAAGTTTCGAGTTGGAGACATTAATTTTCAAAACTTGCACATTTTTTTATGCAAAACAAACAAATTGTCGACCATGATATCATAGTCGGCCGCACGAGAGCAGAATACTTATAATTTTAGGCGCCAAAAGCTTTCAAACTTCCGCTCACATCGAAATATCACGCTACCAAAGTTTAGCCCGCGATATTCCTGTTTTACCCTGCCACATGAACGGAAAAGGGCTGCTTTGGTAACTCCATTGTTTTCCCTCTTTGCCCCCAACATTCTTCCCTGAGCCCTCCCCCTCCTCCCCCCCCCAAACCACGGCAAGCCCGAATCTAGTCCTCGCCGCAGCGGTGGACCTCACACCCGCCGGATCTACCTTCCGCACCTTGGAACCCCAACCGCCAACTCACCACTTCACCGAGCCGCTTCAGCCGATCGGCTTGTCCACCGCTCAAGATCTCCTTGACCGCCATCATGGTCCACCGCACCGGATCTGCTTAACCAGCGCCCTCGTCCACCACAGCGTAGGCCCTTCACTGACTCCCTCGTCCGCCCCTTCGCTGGCCCTTCATACAAGCCCTCGTCCACCGCAACAGATCCGCCTCACCGAAAGCACTGTACAACACGCCCACCGAAGCCTTCGCCCACTGCACCGGACCCGCTCCACGGACGCCATACTCAACTCCACCGGCCCTGCTTTACTGACGCCGCAGCCTCATCAGGTTATTTCGATTTGTACTCCTTTCGGTTTTTCTCTTTATCATGCAACTGTTCACTTACCACAGATGAGCTTTCTTGTATGTCGACAGGCGCCGCAACCGTAGCACCGGAGCCGCTTCAGTGACGGCGACAGCCGGCCCAAACTCAACCGCAACACGAGCACCATTGACGATCCTTAGTTATCAAGTATGACAACGATACCCATACGTCACCGAGAATCAGGTACTATTATCCAACGGCCGGCGCCTACGTTCACTTTTCTAGCATAAGCAGCACACCTTTGAATTTCTTCAGGACATCATTCAGTTTTTCATGAGACGCGTTATTCGCTTGCACCGTAGGGCCATACTTACGCAAAGGAACATGTTACATGTGCTAAATTACATACCAAAGGCACATATAGTTAATATGCTTTAGTTTTGTTCTAATGCCACCTGTTGGTTCCATCGATCGCTTAATGTTCTCTATGCTTAA
This sequence comes from Aegilops longissima, assembly GCA_021605205.1. NCBI lineage: Eukaryota > Viridiplantae > Streptophyta > Magnoliopsida > Poales > Poaceae > Aegilops > Aegilops longissima. Next base: position 415,349,533 of record CM038676.1, on the reverse strand, counting down.
TTACACATCAGCAAACTAGCATGTGGTTCCACTGCTTTTTGTTCGTTTTACCCTACATTTTCTGATGCTAGCTATTACATCACTGCTCCGAGCCTTTGTTCATTACTTGTTTGTGTGTTCTTGATCTTCCCAAGTTGCATGACTAATTTGATGCTTCTATTAATTATGGAGCTGCCAACCCCATCAAGCAAAATATTTGTTTTTTTGGGGCTGGCACCTCGAACAAGCATAAAAATATAGGGAAGCAGATATACTCCCTCCGATTCTATTTACTCTGCGCATAACTCTTGACCCGCATACCAAGGAGGGCACTGTTTAATTTTTCTGGACTAATTTGCCAATTAATTAGGGCAGAGGCGGATGGGGCGGGGCACAAAAGGAAACCAGCGCTAGGAATCGGCAACGCGTAGACTAATACGAGAAAACTGAGAAAAAGTTATACGCAAAGTAAAAAGAATCGGAGGGAGTATTGTCGTGTATGCACACACCCTTCTTTCATTAGTTTAGATGAACCATTGATGATCAATTCGGACCAGTGCATGCGATTAAAATTAATTTTACCTAAATAGATGGTGCAGAATAAACTACAACAACTAGATTTGCAACCACGGGATGCTGACGATATCTTCAAAGAACATTGCAACAGCAGCTAGGCTTCACAAAGAACATATGGTAGGCCGGTGTGTTTTAGTACATGTGAAATGTAATGCAAGTGGGATGCTTTCTTGGGTTGTGCCTCAACGTGTAATCCTCTTGAATTACAAATAGTTCAGTTATTCCTTTCTTTGTATTGCTTGATTCAATGCTTATTTGTTGTTACGCTATACCTAAGTTGGCTAATATGTCAAGAAGGCTCATTGTACTATCGTAAAGAAATACATGCCTATTTCATTTGAGTCCTTAACTTTTCCTCTCAACTTCATCAAAAGACTGTCTTCGTAGTTTATATGAGGCCACACTGTTAAGTGCTTTCTCAGATTATTTCAACTGCTTAGATGCCTTGGCAACTTAAATATAGCGGCTCTACACTCCCTTTCAACTAGGGATGTCAACTGGGTCCGGTTTAATCCTGATTAAAGTCCAATAGTGGTATGATAGTTCAAAAGAGTTTTTGTTTTTTTGAGGAAAATGAACTAGGGAGGTAGCAAAAACTAACTATATGGGATTGGCGGATTTTGTTTATCTGCCACTTACATCCCTAGTTTCATCTTACCATTTTAATTTCTTTTCGACTGATGCTGCTTCGAACCATTTAAATATAGTTTGACATGCTCGGCAATAATTCGTCCGTCAGGTACCATGTAAGCTATCTGCTGGATCATACGATAACTATCTCTTATCTGATGTGCGGTGGAAACCTTTCAGGATGCCGCTCACACTAGGACACAATGTACAACCCGAATCTATTTGTGGAAGCAATCGCCATCCATGTTACCAGATGGTAGCAGTTCAGAGGCAACACCACGGAGAGCAGATCGAGCACGATATTATAGTGCTTGAGGCTCTAGTAGAGGCTGCCATGAATGAGGTAATCTTTATCTTGAGGCTGGCAATTACGGAATTAGCGGCACTCATTATGCAAGCAACCCAAGAATTGGAGGAAGTAAGAATGTTGCATTTGAAGACGGAGGAGGTCTCATTGTTTCGCTATCTGAAGCCCAAGATAATCCCGTTCTTCTTTAGATACCAGTTGAAATTTTCATTAGATTATTGTACTTGCATGTTGTGTCATGTCTCCGAATGGATGATGTTGCAAGACCCCTATGTTGTCCATGTGTTGTAATGATCCGAATTTTTAGGCGAGGTAATCCTCAAGACTTGTATGATTGACATAAGGTGAACTGTTTTTCGTGTGAGCATATTGTATTGATGAAATAACTGTTTGACTCAGAGTGTATCCAACCCATCAATTCAAGATCACGACATTTGTAAATCATAATCATATATAAAGGTGGAATAAATCTTTGTTGTGGTTTTGAAGAAATAAATAACAAAACATACAATTATCTGTGGATATTCATAATCGAATACAAATTGGATTTGAATTTAGTTTGCCAAGTCCCAGGGCAAACGTGAATGCTAATTCTCCCAAGTTTTGAACGAAGCGGCTAAACACCCACTATAATTTGTGGGCTGCCCGAAGCAAGTGTTTGCGAGATGGAAATTACTGTCTACCCCTGACACTTGACATCCTTATCGACATGATTTACACTGTTGTCGATAGGGGTAGACTAGTAACTTCAATCAGACGTGACACGACGGCCTCTGAGCCCATTCAGACACGATGGGCGCCAAACGTGCGCGGCAAAACACATTTGATTCAAGCTCATCCGAAAGACATGTGTCTCTTCCTCCATTTCCCCATTCATACATGGTGGGCGGCAAAACAAACTCTCCTCATCCGAAATCGATGTAGGCTTATATTTGAAATAGGGGCAGATGTGTAACTTCCATCAGACGTGACACAACCGCCCTACCTGTCAGCCCCGTTCATACATCGTGGGCGCCAACCATGGGCGGCAAAACACCCTCTCCTCGCCCGAAATAGTTATCGGCAAATATTTGGGAGATGCGAGATTACCGTCCTATCCCCAACCGACACGATGTCCGAAATTTTAAACGGGAGATAAGTTCGTAACTTTCCCCCATTTCAGAGAAGCGGGTCCCAAAGTTTGAGATCCCCCCCTCCCCTCTATTTCCCCATTCATACACCGTCAGCGGCACGACAACCTCCGTGATCGCGCCAGCCTCCTCCGTCCGCCACCCCATCCTCCACCTTGCCGGAGCCGCTACCCCTACCCCGTCATCCACTGCAAGAGATGGACGTCTCTCATCCACGGCGCTGGACCAGGATCCTTTCATCGCCTCCTCTCGCTTCATCGGCGTCGTCGTCCACCTTGTCGTTGCCGCTCCTACGACCGCCTCGTCCACGGCAACAGGATATATCCCCGACCCGGCCGTCTGCCGTCTAAAGTCTTCTTCCCCGCCGCCGACAGCCATCACACCCGCAGCACCCTCAATGTATCAGCATAGGCCTACACGGCGTCGCAAGAGAGCTGGTACTCTTCCATATGTGATTAAGTTATTGATCTCACCCAGAAAATAGATCGTAATTTGTTTACTATACTTTTCTTGTCTGTACCAAATCGTAGTGGCTAGTTGAAAGCAAACATTGGTTGCGAAGTAGCTTTGTCCGGTTTGCACCTTCAGATCCGCCATGGCACGAGCACTATACTCGTAAAGCTTATGGTTTCCCCCCTTCATATTCACTACCATCATCGTAGGTGCTTCGTGTCGTGCTAGCACTGCTCCTCAAGACCTCAACCCAGAGCTTACGTGTTGAAATACGAATCTGATATGATGCTCATATCACTAAAACAGACAACGTTTAATTGGTCACCTAATGTTCCTATATTCGTTTCGAAAAGCATGTGCGCCACCCACTGGTCCAGCTAGTTCCACTTTCCTGATTTTTCTCTTGATGCTTAGGGTTTTCCCCTTTTATATACTCTACTATGATCTGCGTAGGTGCTTTCTGTCGTACTAGCATGACTCCACCCTTGAAGCTAAACAACACAACACTCAGAATTCGAAAGCTTAGTTGTTCAAATAAGATTGTGATATGATACTGATATTAGTTAACCGACACATTTAATTGGTTAGCTAAAGGTCCCACTTGAGTTTCCAAATGCATGTCGCGACATATAAAGAGATAGCATAATTGCATTTCTTTGTCACTTGCTGACCGTACTTTCTTGTCCATACCAAATCTTAGTTGTTATTTCAAAGCAAACATCGGTTGCTAACTACCCTTTGTGCGGTTTGCAGCTGCAGATCTGCCATCCCACTACCACAGTCAACACTGTACTCTTCATGCTTATGTTTTCCCCATTTTATGATGACCACAATCAGCCTACGTGGTTCGTGTCGTAATAGCACTGCTCCACCCATCGAGCTAAACAAGCTTAGTTGTACAAATTCATATATGATATTATTGCTGATATTAGTAAAACTGAGAGATGTTTAATTGGTTAGCTAAATGTTCCTACTTTAGTTTCGAAATGCATGTGAGCCACATATGGAGAGACCGGAAAGAATAGTATTTCTCTGTGCACTCTGGTTCATCATGGGTGGCCAACCGACATTGTATTAAAAGACTTGTAATATCTTCAATCTGCTTGCTCTTCTGCTCTCCTTTAAGATGATACTCTTCTCTTGCGGTCGACTGGTCAGTCGAGTTGTTCTCCTTAGTATATTTTGAATCACAGTCAGTCGACTTGTTCTTCTTTACTATATGTTGAAGCTATCATCTGCGAAGTGTCATCACTTCTGGAGCTCTCATATTTTGAGTAGTAGGCCACATTATATTAATGCACACAACAAATTACATCATGCATGGCATCTTTTAAAAGAATTGCAGAGATAGCACAAAGGGGTTTACAGGGAGGCAGTATTGGATTAGAATCACTTCTGCATTACAAAGAAAATCTCACTTGTTTTTATGTTTTCATGCATGTCAGATATTGAACATTATCAAAATGAATATGAGAATGGGCGCACGAAAGGAATATTGCGGAACGATCCACTGGCTATCAAACTTGGCATGGTGGAGGATGGCCTATCTTATTCACCCATCAAGGTGCTTGCTCTAACTTTGCAAAGTTGTATTGGTCGCACATATTTTGCATCTGACCTCTTGCATTACTTCTACTTTGTTACACCATCTGCTTAGTTTAAGCATCATATATGAGTATATGCCATACCTTTCCATTTTCTGTACCTATTCCATATGTCGTCACACTATGTTTTTCCAGTCAGATGTTGTTCTTTCGTAATAGGTGTCCAAAAGGAAGAGGGTGAGTGCAGGTCGTCAAGGAGTACAAACTAGGTATTTGGAAAAGGTAGTGATACCTGTTAAATCAGATAGATCAGCAGCCACAGAAAACACATGCCCAACTGTACCACACTTTACCCCTACTCCAGTGGCCAAACCCCTATTAGAACTGCTGGGAGCCCGGCGTCAGGTACTGTGTATGATATCAATTCAAAATTTGAACTCCTAAATTTCTGCTTGTGCCTTACCTTCTCTCTTGTATGAAAACTAATTTCAGATGAATCTCCTTGCTCAAAGGATCATACGATCTCAAAACAATAATGGGCTCTGCATTGCTCTTGTCAGTACCTCTCTCCCTTTTGCCTTGTGACGCTGTACTTAATTAATTGCTATTTGATTATGTATCATCAGTCTGCACCCGAGCTTCATTATCCTCCGTTTCTTCCAATATTATTTGATCTATATTTACTCTTTGCAAAATGTAGAATAATGACAACGCTTATAAAGAATTTTCTTTGGGGAATTTATTGAATTATCCTTCCATCAACATGGAGAAGGGCTTTGTCCAGCCCTTGTTAACATGTAATGTAAGTTCATCCTTCTCAAGCCTTCAAACTTTGTTCTAGTATATATTAGGATAGGCATCATTTCCTCCATCGCTGTTTGCTTTCTTTGTTTACATCGATTGGATGCTTGCAACAACTACCGATTTCAAATTGTAATTGTAAAACATGTTCCTTATGTAGAACAGATCCATTTATTTGCTTATATAATTGTGAAACCTATTACGTGTCTCCTTGTTTCCCTTTCGACTCAGATCTCTTACGCCAAAGTGAACTTTAGGGAAGATAGTGAGCCAAACCATTTTGAGGACAGCGAGATGACCCCAAGGTCCTGTCTTGATGAAGACAGTGAGTTGAAGCTACTCACCAAAGATGTGTGAGACAACCTCTGTGCGATCATTGCCTCAATCATTCGACTTCTTGGTCTCAACTTAAAGCGGAAAGGCTTGCTTCACTCAGCTCCGACTTGAAGTCAAAGATGCAATGAAGATGTCGAGGACTGTCGTGCGCACCATCATGCCTTAAATCTAGTGTTGATGCATCTATCGCTGACACTGGCGAGGTCTACTCAGCTTCTTCACTGTTTGGGGGGCCGACTGCTAGGCCTAGTGCCTTTCAAGTGCTCTCGCTTTGTATATTCTTTTGTCGGTAGCGCTTATTTGCAATGGTGGCTAACTTTGATGCCCAAAGGATGTAATATGTGTGATAGCCGTGATAGCCTAGCGTAAGTTGCTTGCTTATTTATTTCCTTGTTGTCTTGTTTATTTGTTTGCTTCTAGTCATTGCGTTCTTTTTCCGCGGTTTGCTAGTGGCTGCATTAACCTATTTTTAAAACTAGGCCACAATAACCATGGGCTAATATTTATTGTAGTGACTTTGGGCCTCCTACGGGTCAGAGAAACATGGGCCTTCTACGGGTCAGAAACATGGGCCTTCTACGGGCCGAGAAACAATGGGCCTTCTACGGGCCGTATCATCAATGGGCCTTATATGGGAAGTATGATCGATGGCCAAACATGGGCCAATAACAGGCCGCATTATGGCCGTAAACGGGCTAGAGTTGGAATCGTACGTTCATGGGCCGACCATCACGGGCCATCGTTAATAGGCCGTATTTGATGACGCAATGAAAACGGGCCAACGTATTAATGGATCACAAACGGGCCGACTGTAACCACGGGCTGAATTTGGCCCACAAGCAAAAAATGACAGTAACGGGCCGTAAGTAAACGAATGCTGGAAATGAGCCAAAGAATAAATGGGCTCTGAGAAGGCCGAAAGATAACATGGGCTGGAAACGGCCCAACGGAATAACGGGCCATTAATGGGTATAAAGTGATACACTGTTCATCACGGGCTAGTTTCACCACGGGCCGTCAATGGGTGTAAAGTGATACACTGTTCATTACGGGCCAGTTTCACCACGGGCCGTTAGTAGGCCAAGAGTTACATAGGGCCTCATATGGGCCGAAGGCGCCATGGGCCATACATGGGCCGAAGCGAAAACGGGTCGAATCATATTGGATGGCCCGGATGACGCCATCGGGCCTAATTGGGATAGGGCGTAACGGGTCTTGGGTTAGCGGGCTGTAAATGGGCTATATTCGAACAGGCCGTTAACAGGCTTTCCATGGGCCGGCCCGCCAGCTTTTGACCAAGTCAAACGGGCCGGCCTTTACACAGAATGGGCCTCTCTTGGGCGTGCCACTGTCGACGTATCATAGGCGCCTATCGACCCATCGACGAGCCGGTGACACGTGTTTCGTCCTGCCAATAAGAATTTTACACGTGGAAATTTCCCATTGGTCGGGTCTGTTAACGGTTATCGGATCCAAAACCCGACCCGATAGCTTAACGGCGTTCGTTACGGTGGATGCCACGTGTCGGTCACCCTTGACGAAAGCACTTCGGACGCGATTTATCGTCATGGAAGTGGACACTTCCGTGATGATAATTTTGGTAATGTCATGGAACACTTCTCTGACGACCGCATGTATGACTATCTTGATTCTGTCATAAATTTGTCATGGATGTACATGCATGACAAAAAAAGCGACCTACTGTGACAAACACGTATCATCATGGAAGTGTATTTTTTTTGTAGTGATGCATGCTGGATAGCGGTCGATGAGTGGAGTAATAGTAGTAGATGCAGGCAGGAGTCGGTCTACTTGTCTTGGACGTGATGCCTATATACATGATCATACCTAGATATTCTCATAAGTATGTTCAATTCTGTTAATTGCTCAACAGTAATTCGTTCACCCACCGTAAAATACTTATGCTCTTGAGAGAAGCCACTAGTGAAACCTATGCCCCCCGGGTCTATCTTCATCATATTAATCTTCCAATACTTTATTATTGCCTTTGCTTTTTTACTTTGCTTTTATTTTACTTTGCATCTATATCACAAAAATACCAAAAATATTATCTATCATCTCTATCAAATCTCCTTCTCGTAAGTGACCGTGAAGGGATTGACAACCCCTTATCGCGTTGGTTGCGAGGAGTTATTTGTTTTGTGCAGGTACGAGGGACTCGCGCGTAGCCTCCTACTGGATTGATACCTTGGTTCTCAAAAACTGAGGGAAATACTTACGCTACTGTGTTGCATCACCTTTCCTCTTCAAGGAAATCCAACGCAGTGCTCAAGAGGTAGCAAGAAGACGCTCCAAGCAAAACACATATCATATGGTGGATAAAAATATAGCTCCAAGTAAAGTTACCGATGCAAGTAACGAAAGAGGGGATGCCTTCTGGGGCATCCCAAAGATTTGGCTTTTAGGTGTCCTTAGATTATCTGGGGGGTGCCATGGACATCCCCAAGCTCAGGATCTTTCCACTCCTTGTTCCATAATCCATCAAATCTTTCACCCAAAACTTGAAAACTTCACAACACAAAACTCAGCAGAAAATCTCGTGAGCTCCGTTAGCGAAAGAAAACAAAAGACCACTTCAAGGTACTGTAATGAACTCATTCTTTATTTATATTGGTGTTAAACCTACTGTATTCCAACTTCTCTATGGTTTATAAACTCTTTTACTAGCCATGGATTCATCAAAATAAGCAAACAACACACGAAAAGCAGAATCTGTCAAAAACAGAACAGTCTGTAGTAATCTGTAACTAACGCAAACTTCTGTAACTCCAAAAAATAAGCCAAAATAGTAAGACCTAGAAAATTTGTTTATTGATCAGCAGAAATTGGAATCAATATTTTATCACGTTCTTGTGATTTTTAACAATTATTTTCGTGAACAGAAAGTTTCTGGAATTTTCTGCAAGATCAAATAACTATCATCCAAGAAGATCCTATAGGTTTAACTTGGCACAAACACTAATTAAAACATAAAAAAACATCTAACCAGAGGCTAGAACAAATATTTATTCCTAAACAGAAGCAAAACGCAAAAAAAGTAAAAATAAAATTGGGTTGCCTCCCAACAAGCGCTATCGTTTAACGCCCCTTGCTAGGCATAATAGCAAGGATAGATCTAGGAATTGCCATCTTTGGTAGGCAATCCATAAGTGGCTCTCATAATAGATTCATATGGTAATTTTATTTTCTTCCTATGGAAGTGTTCCATGCCTTTCTTTAATGGAAATTGGAATCTAATATTCCCTTCTTTCATGTCAATAATTGCACCAATCGTTCTAAGGAAAGGTCTACCAAGAATAATAGGACATGAAGGATTGCAATCTATATCAAGATCAATAAAATCTACGGGCACATAGTTCCTATTTGCAACAATAATAACATCATTAATTCTTCCCATAGGTTTCTTAATGGTGGAATCCGCAAGGTGCAAGTTTAAAGAGCAATCATCAAAATCACGGAAACCTAGCAAATCACACAAAGTTTTTGGAATCGTGGAAACACTGGCACCCAAATCACACAAACCATAGCATTCATGATCTTTAATTTTAGTTTTAATAGTAGGTTCCCACTCATCATAAAGTTTTATAGGGATAGTAACTTCCAACTCAAGTTTTTCTTCGTAAGATTGCATCAAAGCATCAACGATATGTTTGCTAAAGGCTTTATTTTGACTATAAGCATGAGGAGAATTTAGCACGGATTGCAACAAGGAAATACAATCTATCAAAGAGAAATTATCATAATTAAATTCCTTGAAATACAAAATAGTGGGTTCATTAATATCTATTGTTTTGATCTCTTCAATCCCACTTTTATCAACTTTAGCATCAAGATCTAAAAACTCTGAATTTCTGGAACGCCTTCTAGGTAAAGGTGGATCATATTCAGTCCCATCGTTATCAAGATTCATTTTAAAACACAAAGATTTAATAGGGGACACATCAATGACTTTTAGATCTTCATCTTTGTTTTCATAGTTTTCCGGCTTAGCGGCCATCTTAACTAAGGTAGCCTGCTTATCCGATATTTCAGTTATTAACTTCTCAAGATGAGCAATTTGGGATCTCAAACCATCAAATTCATTAGACATATCATCGAGCTCTTTATTCATATAACTCATAAAGCTTTTTTGTTCCTTAAGCTCGTTTCTAAAGAAATTATTATGCTCAAACTTTAAGACCATAAAACTCCTGACATTGCCTTAGATCTCTTCCAACCTTTTAAGGTGAAGATCACCAAATTTAGGCAGAGCCATCGTGACAAACAAGCAACCAACACACGAGCAAACAAGAAGCAAGTGAAAAAGAGGCGAACGGAGAAGAGAGGGAGAATAAAACGGAAAAGGTGAAGTGCGGGAGAGGAAAATGAGAGGCAAATGGCGAATAATGTAATGCGGGAGATAAGGGTTTGTGATGGGTACTTGGTATGTTGAATTTTGCGTAGACCTTCCCGGCAACGGCGCCAGAAATCCTTCTTGCTACCTCTTGGTTTAACTTGGCACAAACACTAATTAAAACATAAAAACACATCTAACCAGAGGCTAGAACAAAGATTTATTCCTAAACAGAATAAAAAAGCAAAAAACTAAAAATAAAATTGGGTTGCCTCCCAACAAGCATTGCGTTGGTTTTCCCTTGAAGAGGAAAGGGTGATGCAGCAAAGTAGCGTAAGTATTTCCCTCAGTTTTTGAGAACCAAGGTATCAATCCAGTAGGAGGCTACACACGAGTCCCTCCCACCTACACAAACAAATAAATCCTCGCAACCAACGCGATAAGGGGTTGTCAATCCCTACACGGTCACTTACGAGAGTGAGATCTGGTAGATATGATAAGATAATATTTTTGTTATTTTTGTGATAAAGATGCAAAGAAAAATAAAAGGCAATGAAAATAGCTAAGTGTTGGAAGATTAATATGATGGAAAATAGACCCGGGGGCCATAGGTTTCACTAGTGGCTTCTCTCGAGAGCATAAGTATTTACGGTGGGTGGACAAATTACTGTTGAGCGATTGACAGAATTGAGCATTGTTATGAGAATATCTAGGCATGATCATGTATATAGGCATCACGTCCAAAACAAGTAGACCGACTCCTGCCTGCATCTACTATTATTACTCCACACATCGACCGCTATCCAGCATGCATCTAGAGTATTAAGTTCATAAGAACAGAGTAATGCTTTAAGCAAGATGACATGATGTAGAGGGATAAACTCAAGCAATATGATATAAACCCCATCTTGTTATCCTCGATGGCAACAATACAATACGTGCCTTGCTGCCCCTACTGTCACTAGGAAAGGACACCTCAGGATTGAACCCAAAGCTAAGCACTTCTCCCATTGCAAGAAAGATCAATCTAGTAGGCCAAACCAAACTGATAATTCGAAGAGACTTGCAAAGATAACTAATCATACATAAAAGAATTCAGAAGATTCAAATATTGTTCATAGATAAACTTGATCATAAACCCACAATTCATCGATCTCAACAAACACACCGCAAAAGAAGATTACATCGAATAGATCTCCACGAGAGAGGGGGAGAACATTGTATTGAGATCCAAAAAGAGAGAAGAAGCCATCTAGCTAATAACTATGGACCCGAAGGTCTGAGGTAAAATACTCACACTTCATCGGAGAGGCTATGGTGTTGATGTAGAAGTTCTCCGTGATCGATGCCCCCCCCTCCCAGCGGAGCTCCGGAACAGGTCCCAAGATGGGATCTCACGGGTACAGAAGGTTGCGGCGGTGGAATTAGGTTTTTGGCTCCGTATCTGGTAGTTTGGGGGTACGTAGGTATATGTAGGAGGAAGGAGTACGTCGGTGGAGCAACATGGGGCCCACGAGGGTGGAGGGCGCGCCCAGGGGGGTAGGCACGCCCCCTACCTCGTGGCTTCCTGGTAGCTTTCTTGACGTAGGGTCCAAGTCCTTTGGATCACGTTCGTTCCGAAAATCACGTTCCTGAAGGTTTCATTCTGTTTGGACTCCGTTTGGTATTCTTTTTCTGCGAAACTCTGAAATAGGCAAAAAACATCAATTCTGGGTTGGGCCTCCAGTTAATAGGTTAGTCCCAAAAATAATATAAAAGTGTATAATAAAGCCCAATAATGTCCAAAACAGAAGATAATATAGCATGGAGCAATCAAAAATTATAGATACGTTGGAGACGTATTAGGTTTCAACTTGGAAAGGAAGGCGGAAAGAGGAGAAATGTGTCTTTTGGTAAGGGGGAGGGGCGGGGAGGTAGATATTTCTGCGGAAGCCGAAAATTTGGAATCGCTTCAGCCAAAAAACTAGCGCGCATAGTGTCATCAGACACGGTCCCTTATTCAGAACTATGTACGATATGTGAACATCACAAATGATTCAGATAGCTTAACCCGTGTGTGTTGAGTTTGAACGTCAAAAAATTTGGTTCAAATTTCCCTGGTTACAGTGGTCATCCACGTCATTGCATAATTTGGGTACACAAAGGAGACTAACTTCTTAATCGAGCAAGTCCAGCAATTAAACAGAGCTAGCTATCCCAAACATTACTCTAACAAATTAAAGACTGACGCTCTTAATTAAAAAAAACAAAGAGTACTACTACGGCTGGTGCTCATCGATCTCCGCCGCCGCCTCCATGTCCAGCTCGTGTCCGACGGTCTCCTGGGGAAGGGGCTCCATGGCATCAATTGCACCATACTCGGCAAGCATCTCGCCATCCGCGTCTGACATATCTTTGGAAAAGGCCGCCACGAGCTGGGCATGGGCGGATGCCATATTGGCTCTGACGGGCTCCGTCGTGGCAAGGTATCCCGCGCAGGAAAAGACGGCTGCTCGAACTCTCTCGGCGATTGCCAGCTCTTCGGTCGTGGGTTGCCGACCGTTGTCAGAGAAGTTTCATTCGATTTGTGCGGTGACCGCCACGACCTGGGTGTGGACGGCCTCGACATGGTAGTGGGCGGCCTCCAGCAGGGCTAAGGCCACCGCTGCGGAACAAACTGCTGATGTGCCACTCTCGCCAGTTGCTATCCCCGAGGCAGATGCTGTTGTCGCCGCTTGACAAGAAACAACGGCCGTTTGGGCTGCCTTGGCCGCCCGGACGCAGAATGCGGTCGCCCTCACGAAGCTTGTTAGCACGCGCCTGGCGGCTGCGGCCGCGCTCTCGCCGGAGTGGGCCGTCGAAGTGGCCCTCACGATGTGGGTCCACGTCCCCATCTTTCACCGGCGACGAATGAACAGTGAAATGATATTTGGGGAGTGAGCTAGCTAGTGTGCTTGACACGCCGGCTGTGGACTGTAGCTGACGCACCTTCTCTCATAAGGCATGGGCGTACTAAACACCGACGGTGCTCCAAGATATTTTGTGTTGCATCTCACACGGTTGGTGATAATAAACTGTGTGCGATCTACTTGATTTATCGTCTTGGTCATTTGAATTATGTAATGGGGTCACAGCTACAAAGGATGGTGTTTGAATTGTTAGAACTTTTATCTGCAGTGAACATGCAAGTATAGGTGTGTCGTCAAATTTTTTGGAATTATTCAGGGTTTGTTTGTACATTTTTATACATTAACTGGGTTTTCCAGGCATTTTATGCGCATAATTGAAATTTGAACTACATGCACATGCTCCAGTGCATATAAACTTATTGAAAAATCAAATATGTGTCCTTGCTTGCATGCTTAGGTCCCATGCAAGAAACGGGAATGAATTTCAAACACCCTGCCACCGTCACTCGGCCGCAAACATTGAGATATCTGGTTTTAAAATTCTAGTAAATCCAAAACTCGTCTAAAATTCATGAAACTTGGCATGATATCATGTAGCGGCATCAACATGCCATGGTAAATTTTTTGTCCCATTTGGGCAGGTTTGGATATATGCTTCTCACAAACCGGACCTTCTCACGTCCCACCTTTGGGGACGAAACGATATCCATTGCCTCTTATTGCTTTCAAATATTTTTCTCGTGTTAACATAGATACATGAGTGTTGTGTGAATTTTTGTGATTTTTCGGGGTTCGTTTGGACATCTTTATGCATTAACTGAGTTTTCAATGCATTTATGTGCATAATTCAAATTTGAACTACATGCACATGCTCCAGTGCATATAAATTGGTTGAAAAACCAAATCTGTGTCCTTGGGTGCATGCTTAGGTCCCATGCAAGAAATGGATGAATTTCAAACACTAGGGCACCGTTGATTGCCGACAAAACAGTGAGATGCTTGATTTTTAAATTTAGTAAATCCAAAACTCTCTGAAATTCATGAAACTGGGCATGCTATCATGGAGCGGCATCAACATGCCGTGGTACAAATTTTGTCCCATTTGGGGCAGGTTCGGGTATATGATTCACACAAACCGGAGCTTCTCACAACAAGCATGATGGTTTTCGGAAGGGAACGTCCCACCTTTGGGGATGAAACGATATCCATTGCCTCTTATTGCTTTCAAATTTTTTTCTCATGTCAACATAGAACAACAGGAATGTTGTGTGAATTTTTGTGATTTTTCGGGGTTTGTTTGGACATTTTTATGCATTAACTGAGTTTTCAATGCATTTATGTGCATAATTCAAATTTGAACTACATGCACATGCTCCAATGCATATAAATTGGTTGAAAAATCAAATTTGTGTCCTAGGGTGCATGTTTAGGTCCCATGCAAGAAATGGGAATGAATTTCGAACACCACGACACCGTTGATTGCCGGCAAATAATCGAGATACCTAGTTTTTAAATTCTAGTAAATCTAAAACTCGTCTGAAATTCATGAAACTTGGCATGCTATCATCGAGCGGCATCAACATGCCGTGGTACAAATTTTGTCCCATTTGGGGCAAGTTTGGGTATATGCTTCTCATAAACCAGAGCTTCTCACAACAAGCATGATGGTTTTCGGTAGGGAACGTCCCATCTTCGGGGACGAAACGATATCCATTGCCTCTTATAGCTTTCAAAAAAAATTCTCGTGTCGACGTAGAACAACAGGAGTGTTGTGTGAATTTTTGTGATTTTTCGGGGTTAGTTTGGACATTTTTATGCATTAACTGAGTTTTCAATGCATTTATGTGCATAATTCAAATTTGAACTACATGCACATGCTCCAGTGCATATAAATTGGTTGAAAAATCAAATCTGTGTCCTTGGGTGCATGCTTAGATCCCATGCAAGAAATGAGAATGAATTTCAAACACCAGGGCACCGTTGATTGCTGGCAAAACATTGAGATGCCTGGTTTTTAAATTATAGTAAATCCAAAACTCGTCTGAAATTCATGAAACTTGGCATGCTATCATGGAGCAGCATCAACATACCATGGTAATTGTTTTGTCCCATTTGGGGTAGGTTTGGGTATATGCTTCTCACAAACCGGAGCTTCTCACAACAAGCATGATGGTTTTCGGTAGGGAACGTCCCACCTTTGGGGACGAAACGATATCCATTGCCTCCTATTGCTTCCATTTTTTTCTCGTGTCAACATAGAACAACAGGAGTGTTGTGTGAATTTTCGGGATTCGTTTGGACATTTTTATGCATTAACTGAGTTTTCAATGCATTTATGTGCATAATTCAAATTTGAACTACATGCACATGCTCCAGTGCATATAAATTGGTTGAAAATTTAAATATGTGTCCTTGGGTGCATGCTTAGGTCCCATGCAAGAAATGGGAATGAATTTCAAACACTAGGGCACTGTTGATTGCCGGCAAAACATTGAGATGCTTTGTTTTTAAATTCTAGTAAATCCAAAACTCGTCTTAAATTCATGAAACTTGGCATGCTATCATGGAGCGGCATCAACATGCCATGGTACAAATTTTTTCCCATTTGGGGCTGGTTTGGGTATATGCTTCTCACATACCGGAGCTTCTCACAACAAGCATGATGGTTTTCGGTAGGGAACGTCCCACCTTTGGGGACGAAACGATATCCATTGCCTCTTATTGCTTTCAAAAAAAATTCTCGTGTCAACATAGAACAACAGGAGTGTTGCGTGAATTTTTGTGATTTTTCGGGTTCATTTGGACATTTTTATACATTAACTGAGTTTCAATGC
The DNA here is from genome assembly GCA_021605205.1 of Aegilops longissima. Taxonomy (NCBI): domain Eukaryota; kingdom Viridiplantae; phylum Streptophyta; class Magnoliopsida; order Poales; family Poaceae; genus Aegilops; species Aegilops longissima. The sequence continues at coordinate 415,333,701 of CM038676.1, read as the reverse complement.
ATTTATGTGCACAATTCAAATTTGAACTACATGCACATGCTCCAGTGCATATAAATTGGTTGAAAAATCAAATTTGTGTCCTAGGGTGCATGCTTATCTCCCATGCAAGAAATGGGAACGAATTTCAAACACTAGGGCACCGTTGATTGCCGACAAAACATTGAGATGCCTGGTTTTTAAATTATAGTAAATCCAAAACTCGTATGAAATTCATGAAACTTGGCATGCTACCATGGAGCGTCATCAACATGCCGTGGGAATTTTTTCCCCATTTAGGGCAGGTTTGGGTATATGCTTCTCACAAACCGGAGCTTCTGACAACAAGCATGATGATTTTCGGTAGGAAACGTCCCACCTTTGGGGACGAAACGATATCCATTGCCTCTTATTAATTCCATTTTTTTTTCTCGTGTCAACATAGAACAACAGGAGTGTTGTGTGAATTTTTTTGATTTTTTAGGGTTCGTTTGGACATTTTTATGCATTAACTGAGTTTTCAATGCATTTATGTGCATAATTCAAATTTGAACTACATGCACATGCTCTAGTGCATATAAAATGGTTGAAAAATGAAATCTTTGTCCTTGGGTGCATGCTTAGGTCCCATGCAAGAAATGGGAATGAATTTCAAACACTAGGGCACCGTTGATTGCCGGCAAAACATTGAGATGCCTGGTTTTTAAATTATAGTAAATCCAAAACTTGTCTAAAATTCATGAAACTTGGCATGCTATCATGGAGCGGCATCAACATGTCGTGGTACAAATTTTGTCCCATTTTTTGGGTATATGCTTCTCACAAACCAGAGCTTCTCACAACAAGCATGATGGTTTTCGGTAGGGAACGTCACACCTTTGGGGACGAAACGATATCCATTGCCTCCTATTGCTTCCAATTTTTTTTCTCGTGTCAACATAGAACAACAGGAGTGTTGTGTGAATTTTTGTGATTTTTCGGGGTTCGTTTGGACATTTTTATGCATTAACTGAGTTTCCAATGCATTTATGTGCATAATTCAAATTTGAACTACATGCACATGCTCCAGTGCATATAAATTGGTTGAAAAATTAAATATGTGTCCTCGGGTGCATGCTTAGGTCCCATGCAAGAAATGGGAATGAATTTCAAACACTACACCGTTGATTGCCGGCAAAACATTGAGATGCCTGGTTTTTAAATTCTACTAAATCCAATACTCGTCTGAAATTCATGAAACTTGGCATGCTATCATGGAGCGGCATCAACATGTCGTGGTACAAATTTGGTCCCATTTGGGGCAGGTTTGGGTATATGCTTCTCACAAACCGGAGCTTCTCACAACAAGCATGATGGTTTTCGGTAGGGAACGTCCCACCTTTGAGGACGAAACGATATCCATTGCCTCTATTGCTTTCAATTTTTTTCTCGTGTCAACGTAGAACAACAAGAGTGTTGTGTGAATTTTTGTGATTTTTGGGGTTCGTTTGGACATTTTTATGCATTAACTGAGTTTTCAATGCATTTATGTGCATAATTCAAACTTGAACTACATGCACATGCTCCAGCGCATATAAATTGGTTGAAAAATCAAATATGTGTCCTTGGGTGCATGCTTAGGTCCCATGCAAGAAATGGGATTGAATTTCAAACACTAGGGCACCGTTGATTGCCGGCAAAACATGGAGATGCCTGGTTTTTAAATTCCAGTAAATCCAAAACTCGTCTGAAATTCATGAAACTTGGCATGTTATCATGGAGCGGCATCAACATGTCGTGGTACAAATTTTGTCGCATTTGGGGCAGGTTCTATATGCTTCTCACAAACCGGAGCTTCTCACAACAAGCATGATGGTTTTCGGTAGGGAACGTCCCACCTTTGGGGACGAAACGATTTCCGTTGTCTCTTATTGCTTTCAAATTTTGTTCTCGTGTCAACATAGAACGACAGGAGTGTTGTGCGAATTTTTGTGATTTTTCGGGGTTCGTCTGGACATTTTTATGCATTAACTGAGTATGCAATACATTTATGTGCATAATTCAAATTTGAATTACATGCACATGCTCCAATGCATATAAATTGGTTGAAAAATCAAATATTTGCCCTCGGGTGCATGCTTAGGTCCCATGCAAGAAATGAGAACGAATTTCGAACACCAGGGCATCGTTGATTGCCTACAAAACATTGAGATGCCTGGTTTTTAAATTATAGTAAATCCAAAACTCGTCTGAAATTCATGAAACTTTGCATGCTACCATGGAGCGGCATCAACATGTCATGGTAAAAAAAATTCCCATTTGGGACAGGTTTGGGTATATGCTTCTCACAAACCGGAGCTTCTCACAACAAGCATGATGGTTTTCGGTAGGAAACGTCCCACCTTTGGGGACGAAACGATATCCATTGCCTCTTATAGCATCCAATTTTTTTCTCGTCTCAACATAGAGCAACAGGAGTGTTGTGTGAATTTTTGTGATTTTTCGTGGTTCGTTTGGACATTTTTATGCATTAACTGAGTTTTCAATGCATTTATGTGCATAATTCAAATTTGAACTACATGCACATGCTCCAGTGCATATAAATTGGTTTAAAAATCAAATATGTGTCCTATGGTGCATGCTTAGGTCCCGTGCAATAAATGGGAACGAATTTCAAACACTAGGGCACCGTTGATTGCTGGCAAAACATTGAGATGCCTTGTTTTTTAATTCCAGTAAATCCAAAACTCGTCTGAAATTCATGAAACTTGGCATGCTATCATGGAGCGGCATCAACATGCCATGGTACAAATTTTGTCCCATTTGGGGCAGGTTTGGATATATGCTTCTCACAAACCGGAGTTTCTCACGACAAGCATGATGGTTTTCGGTAGGGAACGCCCCACCTTTGGGGACGAAATGATATCCATTGCCTCTTATTGCTTTCAAATTTTTTCTCATGTCAACATAGAACAAAAGGAGTGTTGTCTGAATTTTTGTGATTTTCCGGGGTTCGTTTGGACATTTTTATGCATTAACTGAGTTTTCAATGCATTTATGTGCATAATTCAAATTTGAACTACATGCACATGCTCCAGTGCATATAAATTGGTTGAAAAATCAAATTTGTGTCCATGGGTGCATGCTTAGGTCCCATGCAAGAAATGGGATTGAATTTCAAACACTAGGGCACCGTCGATTGCCGGCAAAACATTGAGATGCCTAGTTTTTAAATTCTAGTAAATCTAAAACTCTTCTGAAATTCATGAAACTTGGCATGCTATCATGGAGCGGCATCAACATGACGTGGTACAAATTTTGTCCCATTTGGGGCAGGTTTGGGTATATGCTTCTCACAAACCAGAGCTTCTCACAACAAGCATGATGGTTTTCGGTAGGGAATGTCCCACCTTTGGGGACGAAATGATTTCCATTGCTTCTTATTGCTTTCAAAAAAATTATCGTGTCAACATAGAACAACAGGAGTGTTGTGTGAATTTTTGTGAATTTTCGGGGTTCGTTTGGACATTTTTATGCATTAACTGATTTTTCAATGCATTTATGTGCATAATTCAAATTTGAACTACATGCACATGCTCCATTGCATATAAATTGGTTGAAAAATCAAATTTGTGTCCTTGGGTGCATGCTTGGGTCCCATGCAAGAAATGGGAATGAATTTCAAACACTAGGACACCGTTGATTGCCGGCAAAACATTGAGATGCTTGGTTTTTAAATTCTAGTAAAATCCAAAACTCGTCTGAAATTCATGAAACTTGGCATGCTATCATGGAGCGGCATCAACATGCCGTGGTACAAATTTTGTCCCATTTGGGGCAGGTTTGGGTATATGCTTCTCACAAATCGGAGCTTCTAACAACAAGCATGATGGTTTTCAGTAGGGAACATTCCACCTTTGGGGACGAATGGTATCCATTGCCTCTTATTGTTTCCAATTTTTTTCTCGTGTCAACATGGAACAACAGGAGTGTTGTGTGAAATTTTGTGAGTTTTCGGGGTTCGTTTGGAAAGTTTTATGCATTAACTGAGTTTTCAATGCATTTATGTGCATTAATTCAAATTTAAACTACTTGCACATGCTCCAGTCCATATAAATTGGTTGAAAAATCAAATTTATGTTCTTGGGTGCATGCTTAGGTCCCACGCAAGAAATGGGCATGAATTTCAAACACCAGGGCACCGTTGATTGCCGGCAAAACATTGAGATGCCTGGTTTTTAAATTCTAGTAAATCCAAAATTCTGTTAACCATTCACGTGATGCCACGTGTCTTGGTTTTAATGGCTGTAGGAGCTGTCGTGCCGACAGCTGCTTGACCTTGATTGAATGGGATTTCTGCAGCTCTTGATCGCAAACGATTTAGATAGAACACCCGTATGCAAAGTGAGAGCAGCGCAGGATTTGTGCATCCCTTCAACGCAAACGGTTGTTCTGGATGACCCGTGTGCAACCACGTACAAACAATTTGGTAAGATTTGCATCTATCATATTGGGTATGTTGCCATTTGTCAATCCTTGTAACACTGCGATTTGTCAAAATATGCAGCTAGAAATCATTAGCAATATGTAATTTTTGCAACTATAATCCAGTGATTAAGCATAGATTTCGTTCACAGATTAAGCAGTCGTTCTTAATTTATACAAACAGTTCAACTCGACAGCTGAACCGACCAAACTTCTCCCCAATTATTGCCACGCACGTACTGAAATAGCTAGTTCAACTATATATACTAGCTAATTTTAAGTACGTTGTACAATTCGACCACACATCTATAGTCTGATGAACTGAACAAAGTAGCCCCTAAATACTACTACTACCACGGAGGGGCTTTGTGCTACTTCCGGCAGCCTCTCCTTTGTCGAGTGTGCTAAGTGAGAGGCAGAGGAGGAGGAGGAGCCTACCGACGAGCCGGAGAAATGCAATACGATGCGTGCCGCTTTTGCACATTCAGCGAAGCTCGCCAGCTCGAAATCCCACTACCGCACCAGACGATCCCTCTCGAAGCGGCTGGACTGCTTGTAGATCTCCTGATTCCTTGCCTCTGCGTCGGCGTGTGCTGCGGCCACGGCTGCGGTAAGGCACTTTGCGTGCTCGACGAGGCGCTCCTCCTCCTCCCGTAGGAACTCGATGTAGCGTGCAAGGTCGCTGACACACGTGCGGTCCTCCACCTCCGCCTCCCTCCTTAGGGCGGCAGTGGCGGAGCAGGTGATGATCCCTGCGGTCGACAGTGGGCTGGCGGCCACGGTGGCTGACGATGGGGTGGCGGCCACGACGGCCACCTCCCGCCTTCGGGCTGTGGCGGCGGAGCGGGAGATGGCCCTGGCCTTCGACGATGGTGTGGCGGCAACGGCGACCGGCAACAGCTGCCGACGGGCAGCGGCGACAGAGCGTGTGGTGGGTGTTCCGCGCACACACAACAGGGACGCCACGCGCACTACACTACGCCGGGGACTGCGCCGCCGCCGCGGTGTAGCCTCCCAGCTGGAGCTGTCCTCTGATGACGACGGAGTGGCTGAGCGACGACGACGGACCGGTGCCATTGGCGATTGTGGGAGAAGCAGACGAGATAAGCTACAGGGAGGGAGGGGAAAATGCGACGCAGGACTCGCCGACTGTGAGGGTTTTTATAGCAGGCCGGTAAGCATTGGGATTTTGGGGGATTTCACCGAGTCGGGCGGGAAGCTTGCGCGGGAACAGGCTCACCGATGATTCATTGGCGCCACCGTTTGGCCAAAAGAACGCCCCCGTGCGCTGTGCAAGCTTGCACTGTAAGCCGTCTGCGGCAGCGAGGTGACAAGACGTGCGAGAGGAGGACGAGAGGACACATACACATACAGTTAATAAAAAAATGTTTGCAATTTAATTACCTACTATACCCCGTCCTGGTTTTTAAGTAGGATTTAACTAATAAAATATGAATGCATGTCGCCATAAATTATATCGTTGGAGTCGTATTTGAACACAGTTTCCAGCTATACAATTTTTGTAACATGCATTAACACTTTTTTGGTTAAATTTAAGGTTATACACCAGCAGACGTTTGCCCGCAACACACACAGCTTATTCCATCACAAACAGATCTGATGGATCAACTGGCTGCCATGTATCGCACACGCAACTCTAATATGATTCGTGCTTGATGTCTCCGACATCGCTCGCACAGTTCGTCTTATTTGCGACGTATCACTGTGACGTCCTCTGCTCGCCGTTAGGCACCGCAGCGCATTGTGCTCACCGTTAGGCGCCGCGACGCGCTCTGTCGCGTCAGTTGGCGTGCTCTGCTCGCGTCCGTCGGCGCGCTCAGCTTGTGGACAGCTTTTCCTTGAGGCGACCGCGCAGTGCTCTGCTCGCGTCCCTTCGCGCGCGCTCTGCCAGCGGTTGGGCGTGCGCACGATCAAGTCGGGGGCCCCATATGCATGCGGTTGCGCCGCGCATGTTGCCATGCGATGCAGTTACGTGCGGCACGATGGAGTTAGACGCTGCAGATTAGAACTGCCATCAGGGCCTGCCGATATTCCTGGCCGTCCGACTTCCCCTTTAATTCCCGCGGCCATTATAACCTTAGTCTCTTCAACCTTTCGATCGCGCCCCACAACACAACAAGCACACCCACGACGACACATAGAGAGGGGATGTCCGGCGGCGCTCCAATGGAGTTCGGCGAGCATAGTGTGGAGACCCACACGAGGAGACAGATCTCTCGGAGGTGTACACCATCGACCCGGCCGTGGTGGACGACTACATCAACAGCGTTGAGCAGTTGCTTGCTGGAGACAAGTACAAGGTGGTCGGCATCTGATACGTCTCCAACGTATCATCTGATACGTCTCCAACGTATCTATAATTTTTTATTGCTCCATGCTATATTATATTCTATTTTGGATGATTAATGGGCTTTGCTATACACTTTTATATTATTTTTGGGACTAACCTATTAACCGGAGGCCCAACCCAAATTGTTGTTTTTTTGCCTATTTCAGAGTTTCGCAGAAAAAGAATATCAAACGGAGTCCAAACGGAATGAAACCTTCGGGAACGTGATTTTCGGGACAAACGTGATCCAGAGGACTTGGAGTCCACGTAAAGCAATCAACGAGGAGAGCACGAGGTAGGGGCGCGCGCCCACCTCCCCCAGGCGCGCCATCCATCCCCATGGGGCCCACGTTGCTCCACCGACGTACTTCTTCCTCCTATATATACCTACCTACCCCCAAACCATCAGAAGCATCCACAAAAACCTATTTCCACCGCCGCAACCTTGGTTCTCAAAAACTGAGGGAAATACTTACGCTACTCTACTGCATCACCCTTTCCTCTTCAAGGGAAAACCAACGTAGTGCTCAAGAGGTAGCAGCATCGACCTCCAGTACACCGCCGGTCATCCCGGCATAGATCAGAAGGTTGCTGTTGCCCAGTTGTGCGTGTGACATCATGTCCTCATCTACCACTACTGCATGGCCACAGAGCCTTGCGACCGTTTCAACAGGTTTGTCAACAACACCGACTACAAGTTCGCCATGGTGGATACCAAAGACGATGTAAAAGCGCTCAGTGCTACTTGCTTGGCCTGCAAGAACCTTGTTGAAATCTGTGACCACTACAGGGTCTAGGGCAGCACGAAGCAGGACTCCCTGGTCGAACTCGCCTCGGCCATAATCGACCCCTACTACGAAAAGATGAAGCTGGATGCCCAGAGAACAATTCTCGTATCCTGGCACAAGGCCTGGATGCGGCAACTGGATGAACCTCACCTCAGGTTCGCGGCCAAGAGCGTGTACACATGCTACGAGATGCACAGGCGGATCATTGACATGAGGAATTGCCTCGTTACCCAAATCGACGAGCCCGGATCGAGCCACAAGAAGAGCAAGTGTCACAAGTCAAGTCAAGATTTGAACTCCCGACAACGATCCATTTCTGGCGCCGTTGCCGGGGAGTCTACAAAAAAGTCAACATACCAAGTACCCATCACAAACTCTTATCTCCCGAATTACATTATTTGCCATTTGCCTCTCGTTTTCCTCTCCCCCACTTCACCCTTGCCGTTTTATTCGCTCTCTCTTTTCCGTTCGCCTCTTTTTCGCTTGCTTTTTGTTTGCTCGTGTGTTGGATTGCTTGCTTGTCACGATGGCTCAAGACAATACTAAATTGTGTGACTTTGCCAATACCAACAGCAATGATTTTCTTAGCACTCCGATTGCTCCTCTTACCGATGCTGAATCTTGTGAAATTAATGCTGCTTTGTTGAATCTTGTTATGAAAGATCAATTCGCCGGCCTTCCTAGTGAAGATGCCGCTACCCATCTAAATAGCTTCGTTGATTTATGTGATATGTAAAAGAAGAAAGATGTGGAAAATAATATTGTTAAATTGAAACTATTTCCTTTTTCACTTAGAGATCGTGCTAAAGCTTGGTTTTCGTCTTTGCCTAAAAATAGTATTGATTCTTGGAATAAGTGCAAAGATGCTTTTATCTCTAAGTATTTTCCTCCCGCTCAGATCATCTCTCTTAGAAACGATATTATGAATTTTAAGCAACTTGATCATGAACATGTTGCACAAGCTTGGGAGAGAATGAAATTAATGATACGTAATTGCCCTACACATGGTTTGAATCTTTGGATGATTATACAAAAAATTTATGCCGGATTGAATTTTGCTTCTAGAAATCTTTTAGATTCGGCCGCGGGAGGCACTTTTATGGAAATCACTTTAGGAGAAGCTACTAAACTCCTAGATAATATTATGGTTAATTATTCTCAATGGCACACTGAAAGATCTACTAATAAAAAAGTGCATGCGATAGAAAAAATTAATGTTTTGAGTGGAAAGATGGATGAACTTATGAAATTATTTGCTACTAAAAGTGTTTCTTCTGATCCTAATGATATGCCTTTGCCTACTTTGATTGGGAATAATAATGAATCTATGGATGTGAAATTTGTTGGTAGGAGTAATTTTGGTAGCAACGCGTATAGAGGAAACTTTAATCCTAGGCCGTATCCTAGTAATTCCTCAAATAATTATGGTAATTCCTACAACAACTCTTATGGAAATTTTAATAAGATTCCCTCTGAATTTGAGACTACTGTTAAAGAGTTTATGAATTCGCAAAAGAATTTCAATGCTTTGCTTGAAGAAAAATTGCTTAAGGTTGATGAATTGGCTAGGAACATGGATAGAATTTCTCTTGATGTTCATTCTTTGAAACTTAGATCTATTCCACCTAAGCATGATATCGATGAGTCTCTCAAATCCATGATAATTTCCATTGATGAGTGCAAAGAAAGAACCGCTAGGATGCGTGCTAAGAAAGATTGCTTTGTGAAAGCGTGTTCTTCTAGTTTCTATGAAAAGAAAGATGAAGATCTAAAAGTTATTGATGTGTCTCCTATTAAATCTTTGTTTTGCAATATGAATCTTGATAATGATGGGACTGGAGATGAGTCACCTTTACCTAGAAGCCGTCCCAAAAATTCGGAGTTTTTAGATCTTGATGCGAAAATTGGTAAAAGTGGGATTGAAGAGATCAAAACTTTAGATATTAATGAACCCACTATCTTGGATTTCAAGGAATTTAATTATGATAATTGCTCTTTGATAGATTGTATTTCCTTGTTGCAATCCGTGCTAAATTCTCCTCATGCTTATAGTCAAAATAAAGCTTTTACTAAACATATCGTTGATGCTTTAATGCAATCTTATGAAGAAAAACTTGAGTTGGAAGTTTCTATCCCTAGAAAACTATATGATGAGTGGGAACCTACTATTAAAATTAAAATTAAAGATCATGAATGCTATGGTTTGTGTGATTTGGGTGCCAGTGTTTCCACGATTCCAAAAACTTTGTGTGATTTGCTAGGTTTCCGTGATTTTGATGATTGCTCTTTAAACTTGCACCTTGCGGATTCCACCATTAAGATACCTATGGGAAGAATTAATGATGTTATTATTGTTGCAAATAGGAACTATGTGCCCGTAGATTTTATTGATCTTGATATAGATTGCAATCCTTCATGTCCTATTATTCTTGGTAGACCTTTCCTTAGAACGATTGGTGCAATTATTGATATGAAGGAAGGAAATATTAGATTCCAATTTCCGTTAAATAAAGGCATGGAACACTTCCCTAGAAAGAAAATTGAATTACCATATGAATCTATTATGAGAGCCACTTATGGATTACCTACCAAAGATGGCAATACCTAGATCTATCCGTGTTTTTATGCCTAGCTAGGGGCGTTAAACGATAGCGCTTGTTGGGAGGCAACCCAATTTTATTTTATTTTATTTTTTGCTTTTTGCTTCTGTTTAGGAATAAATCTTTGATCTAGCCTCTGGTTAGATTTGTTTTTATGTTTTAATTGGTGTTTGTGCCAAGTTAAACCTATAGGATCTTCTTGGATGATAGTTATTTGATCTTGCTGAAAATTCCAGAAACTTTCTGTTCATGAAAACAATTGTTAAAAATCACCGGAACATGATAAAATATTGATTCCAATTGAAGCATATCAATAAACAAATTTCTTAGGCCTTCCTATTTTGGTAGATTTTTTGAGTTCCAGAAGTTTGCGTTAGTTACAGATTACTATAGACTGCTGTTTTTCGTGTGTTGTTTGCTTATTTTGATGAATCTATGGCTAGTAAAATAGTTTATAAACCATAGATAATTTGGAATACAGTAGGTTTAACACCAATATAAATAAATAATGAGTTCAATACAGTACCTTGAAGTGGTCTTTTGTTTTCTTTCGCTAACGGAGCTCACGAGATTTCTGTTGAATTTTGTGTTGTGAAGTTTCCAAGTTTTGGGTGAAATCTTTTGATGGATTATGGAACAAGGAGTGGCAAGAGCCTAAGCTTGGGGATGCCCATGGCACCCCCAAGATAATCTAAGGACACCAAAAAGTCAAAGCTTGGGGATGCCCCGGAAGGCATCCTCTCTTTCGTCTACTTCCATCGGTAACTTTACTTGGAGCTATATTTTTATCCACCACATGATATGTGTTTTGCTTGGAGCGTCTTGTATGATTTGAGTCTTTGCTTTTTAGTTTACCACAATCATCCTTGCTGTACACACCTTTTGAGAGAGCCATACATGATTTGAAAATTATTAGAATACTCTTTGTGCTTCACTTATATCCTTTGAGTTATATAGTTTTGCTCTAGTACTTCACTTATATCTTTTAGAGCACAGTGGTGGATTTGTTTTATAGAAACTATTGATCTCTCATGCTTCACTTAGATTATTTTGAGAGTCTTAAATAGCATGGTAATTTGCTCAAACAATCTTAATATGCTAGGTATACAAAAATAGTAAAACCTTTCTTATGAGTGTGTTGAATGCTAAGAGACGTTTGATGATTGATGATTGTTTTGAGATATGGAGGTAATAATATTAAAGTCATGCTAGTTGAGTAGTTGTGAATTTTAGAAATGCTTGTGTTGAAGTTGTAATACATTAGGTTTAACACCAATATTAATAATGAATGAGTTCATTACAGTACCTTGAAGTGGTGTTTTGTTTTCTTTCGCTAACGGAGCTTACGAGATTTTCTGTTGAGTTTTGTGTTGTGAAGTTTTCAAGTTTTGGGTAAAAGATTTGATGGATTATGGAACAAGGAGTGGCAAGAGCCTAAGATTTTGGATGCCCATGGCACACTAAGATAATCTAAGGACACCAAAAAGTCAAAGCTTGGGGATGCCCCGGAAGGCATCCCCTCTTTCGTCTTCGTCCATCGGTAACTTTACTTGGAGCTATATTTTTATTCACCACATGATAAGTGTTTTGCTTGGAGTGTCTTGTATGATTTGAGTCTTTGCTTTTTAATTTACCACAATCATCCTTGCTGTAGACACCTTTTGAGAGAGAGACACATGATTCAGAATTTATTAGAATACTCTATGCGCTTCGCTTATATCTTTTGAGCTATATAGTTTTTGCTCTAGTGCTTCACTTATATCTTTTAGAGCACGGCAGTGGTTTTAGTTTATAGAAACTATTATTCTCCCATGCTTCACTTATATTATTTTGAGAGTCTTAAACAACATGGTAATTTGCTTAAATTGGGAAATCAGTCATAATATGCTAGGTATTTAAGATTATTAAAAACTTTCTTATGAGTGTGTTGAATACTAAGAGAAGTTTGATGGTTGATGATTGTTTTGAGATATGGAGGTAGTGATATTAAAGTTGTGCTAGTTGAGTAGTTGTGAATTTGCGAAATACTTGTGTTGAAGTTTGCAAGTCCCGTAGCATGCACGTATGGTAAATGTTATGTATCAAATTCGAAACATGAGGTGTTCTTTGATTCTCCTCCTTATGAGTTGCGGTCGGGGACAAGCGATGGTCTTTTCCTACCAATCTATCCCCCTAGGAGCATGCACGTAGTGCTTGGTTTTTGATGACTTGTAGATTTTTGCAATAAGTATGTGAGTTCTTTATGACTAATGTTGAGTCCATGGATTATACGCACTCTTACCCTTCCATCATTGCTAGCCTCTTCGGTACCGTGCATTGCCCTTTCTCACCTAGAGAGGTTGTGCAAACTTCGTCGGTGCATCCAAACCCCGTGATATGATACGCTCTATACCACATAAACCTCCTTATATCTTTCTCAAAACAGCCACCATACCTACCTATTATGGCATTTCCATAGCCATTCCGAGATATATTGCCATGCAACTTTCCACCGTTCCGTTTATCATGACACGTTCATCATTGTCATATTGCTTTGCATGATCATGTAGTTGACATCGTATTTGTGGCAAAGCCACCGTTCATAATATTTCATACATGTCACTCTTGATTCATTGCCCATCCCGATACACCGCCGGAGGCATTCATATAGAGTCATACTTTGTTCTAGTATCGAGTTGTAATCATTAAGTTGTAAATAAATAGAAGTGTGATGATCATCATTCATAGAGCATTGTCCCAATAAAAAAAGAGAGAGAAAGGCCAAATAAAAAAAGGGAAGGCCCAAAAAAAGAGAGAAAATAAAAAGGGGCAATGCTACTATCCTTTTTCTACACTTGTGCTTCAAAGTAGCACCATGATCTTCATGATAGAGAGTCTCTTGTTTTGTCACTTTCATATACTCGTGGGAATTTTTCATTATAGAACTTGGCTTGTATATTCCAACAACGGGCTTCCTCAAATGCCCTAGGTCTTCATGCGCAAGCAAGTTGGATGCACACCCACTTAGTTTCTTTTGTTGAGCTTCCATGCATTTATAGCTCTAGTGCATGTGTTGCATGGCAATCCCTACTCCTTGCATTAACATCAATTGATGGGCATCTCCATAGCCCATTGATTAGCCGCGTTGATGTGAGACTTTCTCTTTTTTTTGTCTTCTCCACATGACCCCCATCATTATATTCTATTCCACCCATAGTGCTATATCCATGGCTCACGCTCATGTATTGCGTGAAGGTTGAAAAACTTTGAGATTACTAAAGTATGAAACAATTGCTTGGCTTGTCATCGAGGTTGTGCATGATGAGAGCATTCTTGTGTGACGAAAATGGAGCATGACTAAACTATATGATTTTGTAGGGATGAACTTTCTTTGGCCATGTTATTTTGAGAAGACATAATTGCTTAGTTAGTATGCTTGAAGTATTATTACTTTTATGTCACTATTAAACTTTTATGTTGAATCTTTCGGATCTGAATATTCATACCACAATTAAGAGGATTACATTAAAAAAATTATGCCAAGTAGCATTCCGCATCAAAAATTCTGTTTTTATCATTTACCTACTCGAGGGCGAGCAGGAATTAAGCTTGGGGATGCTTGATACGTCTCCAACGTATCTATAATTTTTTATTGCTCCATGCTATATTATATTTTGTTTTGGATGATTAATGGGCTTTGTTATACACTTTTATATTATTTTTGCGACTAACCTATTAACCGGAGGCCCAGCCCAAATTGTTGTTTTTTTGCCTATTTCAGAGTTTCGCAGAAAAAGAATATCAAACGGAGTCCAAACGGAATAAAACCTTCGGGAATGTGATTTTCGGAACAAACATGATCCAGAGGACTTGGAGTCCACGTAAAGCAATCAACGAGGAGAGCACGAGGTAGGGTGCGCGCCCACCTCCCCCAGGTGTGCCCTCCACCCTCGTGGGGCCCACATTGCTCCACCGACGTACTTCTTCCTCCTATATATACCTACGTACCCCCAAACAATCAGAAGCATCCACAAAAACCTAATTCCACCGCCGCAACCTTCTGTACCCGTGAGATCCCATCTTGGGGCCTTTGCCGGCGTCCTGCCGGAGGGGGCATTGATCACGGAGGGCTTCTACATCAACACCATAGCCTCTCCGATGATGTGTGAGTAGTTTACCTCAGACCTTCGGGTCCATAGTTATTAGCTAGATGGCTCCTTCTCTCTCTTTGGATCTCAATACAAAGTTCTCCTCGATTCTCTTGGAGATCTACTTGATGTAACTCTTCTTTTGCGGTGTGTTTGTTGAGATCGATGAATTGTGGGTTTATGATCAAGATTATCTATGAACAATATTTGAATCTCCTCTGAATTCTTTTATGTATGATTGATTATCTTTGCAAGTCTCTTCGAATTATCAGTTTGGTTTGGCCTACTAGATTGATCTTTCTTGCAATGGGAGAAGTGCTTAGCTTTGGGTTCAATCATGCGGTGTCCTTTCCGAGTGACAATAGGGGCAGCAAGGCACGTATTGTATTGTTGCCATCGAGGATAACAAGATGGGGTTTATATCATACTGCATGAGTTTATCCCTCTACATCATGTCATCTTACTTAAAGCATTACTCTGTTCTTATGAACTTAATACTCTAGATGCATGCTGGATAGCGGTCGATGTGTGGAGTAATAGTAGTAGATGCAGAATCGTTTCGGTCTACTTGTCGCGGACGTGATGCCTATATACATAATCATACCCAGATATTCTCATAACTATGCTCAATTCTATCAATTGCTCAACAGTAATTTGTTCACCCACCGTAATACTTATGCTATCTTGAGAGAAGCCACTAGTGAAACCTATGGCCCCCGGGTCTATTTTCCATCATATTAATCTTCCAACACTTAGCTATTTTTATTGCCTTTTATTTTATTTTGCATCTTTATCATAAAAAATACCAAAAAATTATCTTATCATATCTATCAGATCTCACTTTCGTAAGTGACCGTGAAGGGATTGACAACCCCTTTATTGTGTTGGTTGCGAGGTTTTTATTTCTTTGTGTAGGTGCGAGGGACTTGAGCGTGGTCTCCTACTGGATTGATACATTGGTTCTCAAAAACTGAGGGAAATACTTACGCTACTTTACTGCATCACCCTTTCCTCTTCAAGGGAAAACCAACGCAGTGCTCAAGAGGTAGCAGCATCGACCTCCAGTACACCGTCGGTCGTCCCGGCATATATCAGAAGGTTGCCGTCGCCCAGTTGTGCGTGCGCCATCATGTCCTCATCTACCACTACTGTATGGCCACAGAGCCTTGCGACCGTTTCAACAGGTTTGTCAACAGCACCGACTACAAGTTCGCCACGGTGGATACCAAAGACGAAGTAAAAGTGCTCAGTGTTACGGGCTTGGCCTGCAAGAACCTTGTCGAAATCCGTGACCACTACAGGGTCTGGGGCAGCACGTAGCAGGACTCCCTGGTCGAACTTGCCCCGGCCATCATCGACCCCTACTATGAAAAGATGAAGCAGGATGCCTAGAGAACAAGTCTCGTATCATGGCACAAGGCCTGGATGCGGCAACTAGATGAACCTCACCTCAGGTTCGCGGCCAAGAGCGTGTACACGTGCTACGAGATGCACAGGCGGATCGTTGACATGAGGAATTGCCTCTTTACCCAAATCGACGAGCCCGGATCGAGCCACAAGAAGAGCAAGTGTCACAAGAAGTAGATAATGATCAGATGATCGTTTATGCTAGTTAATCATGCATGTAATATATAGTTTACTGGTGTGTGTGGAAATGTCATGTGTGTATTAGCCAACTATGTAATTATGCATGTAATAGTTTACTTTGGTGTGTGCAAATGCCATGGTTGTAGTAGCCACCTATGTAAGTGGATGTTTAATTTGGTTATGCAAGCATGTCCTTATAAGTGTGTGTGTGTGTGTGTGTGTGTGTGTGTGTGTGCGTGTTTGTTTTGTATGCAATCCCATCGCACAACACACATGTCTTATTAGCAGCAACCGTCTGTGTTCTTATCGGTCTTCAGACATATTTCTGATTACAGACCTGTTTGCCGCGTATCACACACTTCTTGTTAAGTTGAACCGTTTCTGTTCTCATGTCTCAACGCAAACAGTTCATCTGAGTGAACCGCATGTCGTATATCACACACACCTTTGATCTGGCTGACTGTTTCTTTTGTGTTGCCTAATCACAAACAGTTCATCCGAGTGAACCATATGATGTGTATCGCACACGCCTCCATCTGGCTGCCCGTTTCTTTTGTTCCTCCTCATTGTAAACAGTTCATTGAACTAAACCGTATGCCCTTCATCGCACACGTAACTAAAACCTGAACCGTGTTTGAGGCATCCGTCATCGCAAACGTTTTACACATTACTGACGGTTTTCATACAGCGCCGTTTGCGATTATGGCATCGCACACAATTTCTCAAAGGGTCTCTAATCGTAGTGTCGCGTTAGCAGCTGATAACCCACAAGTATAGGGGATCGTAACATCTTTTGAGGGTAGAGTATTCAACACAAATTTATTGATTCGACACAAGGGGAGCCAAAGAATATTCTCAAGTATTAGCAGCTGAGTTGTCAATTCAACCACACCTGGAAAATTAGTATCTGCAACAAAGTGTTTAGTAGCAGAGTAATATGATAGTGGTGGTAACAGCAACAAAAGTAAAGACAGCAAAAGTAATGTTTTTGGTATTTTGTAGTGATTGTAGCAGTAGCAACGGGAAAGTAAATAAGCGTAAACCATTATATGGAAAACTTCGTGAGGCACCGGATCGTTGATGGATAATTATGCGGATGCGGTTCATCATGTAATGATCATAACATAGGGTGACACAGAACTAGCTCCAATTCATCAATTTAATGTAGGCATGTATTCGTAAATAGTCATACGTGCTTATGGCAAAGAACTTGCATGACATCTTTTGTCCTACCCTCCGTGGCAGCGGGTCCTATTGAAACTAAGGGATATTAAGGCCTCCTTTTAATAGAGAACCTGAACAAAGTATTAGCACATAGTGAATACATGAACTCCTCAAACTATGGTCATCACTTTGGGAGTGGTCCCGATTATTGTCACTTGGGGTTGCGGATCATAACACATAGTAGGTGACTATAGACTTGCAAGATAGGATCAAGAACTCACATATATTCATGAAAACATAATAGGTTCAGATCTGAAATCATGGCACTCGGGCCCTAGTGACAAGCATTAAGCATAGCAAAGTCATAGCAACATCAATCTCAGAACATAATGGATACTAGGGATCAAACCCTAACAAAACTAACTCGATTACATGATAAATCTCATCCAACCCATCACTGTCCAGCAAGCCTACGATGGAATTACTCACGCACGGCGGTGAGCATCATGAAGTTGGTGATGGAGGATGGTTGATGATGACGACGGCGACGAATCCCCCTCTCTGGAGCCCCGAACGGACTCCAGA
Source organism: Aegilops longissima (assembly GCA_021605205.1). NCBI lineage: Eukaryota > Viridiplantae > Streptophyta > Magnoliopsida > Poales > Poaceae > Aegilops > Aegilops longissima. Next base: position 415,316,060 of record CM038676.1, on the reverse strand, counting down.
TCAGCCCTCCCGAGATGTTTTAGGGCTTGGCGGCGGCTCCGTATCGTAAAACGTGATGATTTCTTCTCTCTGATTTTTCTCTCTCCGGAAACGAATATATAGAGTTGGAATTGGCGTCGGAGGGCATCCAGGGGGCCCACGAGGTAGGGTGCGCGCCCTAGAGGGGGGGGCGCACCCCCCACCCTCGTGGACAGGGTGTGGGCCCCCTGGTCTTCATCTTTGGCGAGGATTTTTTATTATTTTTTCTAAGGTGTTTCGTGGAGTTTCAGGTCTTTTCGAGAATATTTGCTTTCTGCACATAAAACAACACCTAGGTAATTCTGCTGAAAACAGCGTCAGTCCGGGTTAGTTCCATTCAAATCATACAAGTTAAAGTCCAAAACAAGGGCAAAAGTGTTTGGAAAAGTAGATACGACGGAGACGTATCAACTCCCCCAAGCTTAAACCCTTGCTTGTCCTCAAGCAATTCAGTTGACAAACTGAAAGAAAGAAAGAAAAACTTTTACAAACTCTGTTCGCTCTTGTTGTTGTAACTATGTCAAACCAGCATTCAAGTTTTCAGCATATATCATAACTAACGATATTTGCAATAATTCTCAGGTCTCATAATTACTCATATCAATAGCATAATCAACTAGCAAGCCATAATAATAAATCTAGGATGACTACACTTTCTCAAAACAATCATAATATGATATAACAAGATGGTATCTCGCTAGCCCTTTCTGAGACCGCAAAAGATAAATGCAGAGCACCTTTAAAGATCAAGGACTGACTAGACATTGTAATTCATGGTAAAAGAGATCCAATCATAGTCATACCCAATATAAATTAACAATGATGAATGCAAATGACAGTTGTGCTCTCCAGCTAGTGCTTTTTAATAAGAGGGTGATGACTCAACATAAAAGTAAATGGATAGGCCCTTCGCAGAGGGAAGCAGGGATTTGTAGAGGTGCTAGAGCTCGGTTTTGAAATAGAGGTAAATTGTATTTTGAGCGGTATACTTTAATTGTCAACATGGCAACTAAGAGATGGCGATATCTTCCATGCTAAACACATTATAGGCGGTTCCCAAACAGAATGGTAAAGTTTATACTCCCCCTCCACCAACAAGCATCAATCCATGACTTGCTTGAAACACCGAGTGTCTCCAACATACATCAGGTCCCAGGGGGAGTTTTATTTGCAATGAATTTTGATTTAGTTTGCATAAAGCATGGGACTGGGCATCCCGGTGACCAGCCATTTTCTCGTGAGTGAGGAGCGGAGTCCACTCCTCTTGAGAATAACCCACCTAACACGGAAGATAAGGACAGCCTTGGTTGATACATGAGCAATTCGAGCATACAAAACAGAATATTTATTTGAAGGTTTAGAGTTTGGCACATACAAATTTACTTGGAACGGCAGGTAGATACCGCGTATAGGAAGGTATAGTGGACTCCTCTGGAATAACTTTGGGGTTTAAGGGATTGGATTTACAAGCAGTATTCCCGCTTAGTACAAGAGAAGGCTAGCAAAAGACTGGGAAGCGACCAACTAGAGAGCGACAACAGCCATGTACATGCATTAAAATTAATAAACATTGGATGCAAGCATGAGTAGGATATAATCCACCATGAACATAAATATCGTGAAGGCTATGTTGATTTGTTCCAACTACATGCGTGAACATGTGCCAAGTCAAGTCACTTAAATCATTCAAAGGAAGATACCACCCCATCATACCACATCATAATCATCTCAATAGCATGTTGGCACGCAAGGTAAATCATTATAACTCATAGCTAATCAAGCATGGCACAAGCAACTATAATCTCTAATTGTCATTGCAAACATGTTTATTCATAATAAGCTGAATCAAGAACGACGAGCTCATCATATCTAGAAAAACAAAAGAGGTCAAGTTCATAGCAGTTTTTCTTATCTCAGTCAGTCCATCATATATGTCATCATAATTGCCTTTCACTTGCACGACCGAACGGTGTGAATAATAATAAGAGTGCACGTGCATTGGACTAAGCTGGAATCTGCGAGCATTCAATAAACAGGAGAAGACAAGGCAATATGGGCTCTTGGATAAACCAACAATAATGCATATAAGAGCCACTTCAACAATTAAATTATGGTCTTCTCCTACTGACCCCCAAAGAAAAGAAAAGAAATAAAAACTATTTACACGGGAAAGCTCCCAACAAGCAAAAGAAGAACGGGAAATATTTTTGGGTTTTCTTTTTAATTACTACTACAACAACAGAAAAGTAAATTACTACTATTTTTTTGTTTTTCTTAAGGTTTATCAAACACATGAGAAGAAAGTAGGAAAAAGAAAATAAACTAGCATGGATATTACAGTGAATGAGTATGAGCACCGACATCAGCAATGAGTGTGTGTAAACATAAATGTAATGTCGGTGAGAAATACGTACTCCCCCAAGCTTAGGCTTTTGGCCTAAGTTGGTCTTTTGCCAGGGATAGCCTGGCGGATACCCATAGGTGTAGTGGGGTCGATCATGACGAAGAATAGTTGGGATCATCTTGTGATGATGAAGAGGACTCTGGCGCCTTTGGCCGACGATCGCCTCTGGATCCCAAGAATAAACAGATTGTCGTGGAGGCTCATCTTGTGGTTCCGGTTCCGGGGCTGGTGCAGGATTTTTGTAAGCTTGGACTGCAGCCCACGTAACGAGATAGGGACCTGCAAAATTAAACAACGAAGGAGCAGGCAACGTAATAGTTTCAGGATAATGTTTATCAAAGTATAACTTGTATTTGAGCTCTCCATTCCTGTCCTTAACAAGAAAATCATGGGCTATCATGCTCTTATAGTCTAGATAAGCATTAGGCAACAATTTTTCTTCTTTCTCATAATGCCTAATAGCTATGTTAAAGTGTGCAGCAAGGCGAGAAGCATAAATGCCTCCAAAGATGGGGCCTTTAGTACGGTCCAGACTCAACCACCTAGCAATAATTCCGCCCATACTAACAGTGTTGTCGTGGTACAAACCATGGAACAAAATGATAATATCAGGAACGCTAAAGTTCCCATAGTTCCCACGACCTATCAGGCATCGACTAGCAAATAAAGCAAAATAGCGTAACATAGGAAAATGTATGCTAGTGATCCTTGCATCAGAAACCTTCCTGGTTTCTCCCACAAAGATAAGTTCGATAAATGGTTCCAACTCCCTACTGGGTGGTTCCTCTAAAGTGCCCTCAGAGGGTATGTTGCAAACTGCGCAAAATTCAGACAATGGCATTTTCTTCACAACGTCATATAAATGAAACTCTACTGATGGAGGTGATTCTTTAGGGAAAAAGTAGAAGTTTTGCACAAAAGTATTTGTGAGTAAGAGATACTGTGGGCGTTGGTCGCGGACGAAGCCGGTGAGGCCAGCATTTTCAATCAATGAATAGAGATCTTCATAAATCCCGACCTCTCTCAAGAAATTATCAGAAGGCCATTCACACGGTCGGACTTCCGCGGTACGAGGCAAATTATATTTGGGCCTCTGAGCTTCTTCATCTTGTTTATCCTTTGAGCTTCGGCTCGATGAACCCCTTAAAAGTCTCCTCATTATTTCTGAAATAATCTGAAATTTTTAGTAACTTCAAACAAAAGTGAACCAACTTCAATAAAACTGATAGCAACTACTCCTACAAGTGCCTAGAGCCTATATCAAGCATTAGAACTACTTGGAACCATATAAATTTGACATGCAAGCTCAAGAACATCGTCACCTATGCAGCACAAATTTGCAAAGAATAGAGCACTAGAACAAAAACTAATTGGACCAATGGAGGAGTCACATACCAAGGAACAATCTCCCCAAGCAGTTTTGCGAGAGGTGCTTTGAGCAAGGAGATCGAAAATTGTAGCAAAAGTGGCTGGAACTCGTGCTTGAGTTGGTTTTTCGGGTTTGTGTGAGACAGAGGTAGAAGATGGGTGCTGGGATAAGTGGAGGAGGGCCACCGTGGGCCCACGAGGCAAGGGGCGCGCCCTAGAGGGGGGGCGCGCCCACCACCCTCGTGGCCAGGTGGCAGCTCCTCCCGTGGTAATTTTTGCACAGTAAATCCTCAAATATTCCCGAAAAAATCATATTAAATTGGCATGGCATTCTGAGGACTTTTATTTTCGGGATATTTTTATATTGCACGGATAAGCCAGGAAACAGACAGAAAAATACTATTTTTACTTTATTCTTACTAATTAACAGAAAGTATAAAGAGGGCACAAAAGTTTGTGCTTCTAGTTTCATCCATCTCATGCTCATCAAAAAGAATCCACTAACAAGGTTGATCAAATCTTGTTAACAAACTCATTCCGATAATCATGAAATCAGAGAAATTTCGAATAGCACTATGTTACCTCAACGGGGATATGCACATCCCCAATAATAAGTATATCATATTTCTTTTTGACAGTAGGAAGAGGAAATTCAAAACCTCCAAATTTAATCGATGGGATTTTTCCAATGGAGTTGATACTATGAACTTGAGGTTGTTTCCTCGGAAAGTATACCGTATGGTCATTACCATTAACATGAAAAGTGACATTGCCTTTGTTGCAATCAATAACAGCCCCTGCAGTATTAAGAAAAGGTCTTCCAAGAATAATAGACATACTATCATCCTCGGGGATATCAAGTATAACAAAGTCCGTTAAAATAGTAACGTTTGCAACCACAACAGGCACATCCTCACAAATACCGGCTGTGTATAGCAGTTGATTTATCAGCCATTTGCAAAGATATTTCAGAGGTGTCACTTATTCAAATCAAGTCTACGATATAAAGAGAGGGCATAACACTAACACCGGCCCGAGATCACATAAAGCAGTTTTAATATAATTTCTTTTAATGGAGCAAGGTATAGTAGGTACTCCGGGATCTCCAAGTTTCTTTGGTATTCCACCCTTAAAAGTATAATTGGCAAGCATGGTGGAAATTTTAGCTTCCGGTATCTTTATTTATTAGTAATGATATCTTTCATATATTTAGCATAAGGATTTGTTTTGAGCACATCAGTTAATCTCATACGCAAAAACATAGGCCTAATCATTTCAGCAAAGCGCTCAAAATCCTCATCATCCTTTTTCTTGGATGGTTTGGGAGGAAAAGGCATGGGTTTCTGAACCCATGGTTCTCTTTCTTTACCATGTTTCCTAGCAACAAAATATCTTTTATCATAACGTTGATTCTTTGATTGTGGGTTATCAAGATCAACAGCAGGTTCAATTTCTACATCATTATTATTACTAGGTTGAGCATCATCATGAAAATCATCATTAGTATTTTCATTAGGTTCATGTTCATTACCAGATTGTGTTTCAACATCAGACATAGATATATCATTTGGATTATCTGGTGGTTCAGCAATAGGTTCACTAGAAGTTTGCACAGTTCTATCATTTTTTTTTCTTCTTTTTAGAAGAACTAGGAACATCACTATTATTTCTCTGAGAATCTTGCTCGATTCTCTTAGGGTGGCCTTCAGGATACAAAGGTTCCTGAGTCATTCTACCAGTTCTAGTAGCCACTCTAACAGCATAATCATTTTTCTTACTATTCATTTCATCAAGTACTTCTTTTTGAGCTTTAAGTACTTGTTCTACTTGAGTGGTAACCATAGAAGCATGTTTGCTAACAAGTTCAAGTTCACCTTTAATATTAGCCATATAATCACCCAAGTATTTAAGCATATCGGAACCATATTTCAATTGTCTACCAAAATAAGCATTGAAATTTTCTTGTTTGACAATAAAATTATCAAACTCATCAAAGCATTGTCTGGCAGACTTATAGTGAGGGATATCGCCTTCAGCAAATCTATAGAGAGAATTTACCTTTACTACCTGTATCGGGATATCGGGAGGTTCTTCAATAAATAAAGGATTCAGATCGTATACTTCGTCGACAGGCAGTATATTAAGACCATGTATTTCTTCAATAGGAGGTAAATTCTTAATGTCTTCAGCTTTAATACCTTTTTCTTTCATAGATTTCTTTGCCTCTTGCATATCTTCGGGACTGAGAAATAGAACACCTCTCTTCTTCGGAGTTGGTTTAGGAATAGGATCATTAATTGGAGCAGGAGCTGGCTCAGGAGGTGGCTCAGGAGGTGCCCAATTATTTTCATTTGTCAACATATTATTCAATAGAATTTCATCTTCATCCAGTGTTCTTTCCCTGAAAAGAGAACCAGCACAACTATCCAGGTAATCTCTGGAAGCATTGGTTAGTCCATTATAAAAGATATCAAGTATTTCAGGTTTCTTAAGAGGATGATCAGGCAAAGCATTAAGTAGCTTGAGAAGCCTCCCCCAAGCTTGTGGGAGACTCTCTTCTTTAATTTGCACAAAGTTGTATATTTCCCTCAAAGCAGCTTGTTTCTTATGAGCACGGAAATATTTAGCAGAGAAGTAATAAATCATATCCTGGGGACTACGCACACAACCAGGATCAAGAGAATTAAACCATATCTTAGAATCACCCTTTAATGAGAACAGAAATATTTTGAGTATATAGAAGTAACGCGATCTCTCATCATTAGTGAACAGGGCATCTGTATCATTTAACTTAGTAAGATGTGCCACAACAGTTTTAGATTCATAACCATAAAAAGGATCAGATTCAACCAAAGTAATTATATCTGGATCAACAGAGAATTTATAATCCTTATCAGGAACACAAATAGGTGAAGTCGCAAAAGCAGGGTCGGGTTCCATTTTATCTCTAAGTGATTCTTTGTTCCATTTAATCAATAACCTCTTAAGCTCATATCTATCTTTACAGGCTAAAATAGCTAAAGAAGAATCTTTGTCAAAAAGATAACCTTCAGGAATAACAGGCATATTTTCATCATCACTATCATCATCATATTCAGATTCATCAATTTCTCTTTCTATAGCCCTAGCAATTTGTTCTTCAAGAAATTCACTAAGGGGCACAGTAGTATCAGGCATAGAAGCGGTTTCATCATAAGTATCATGCATAGCAGAAGTGGCATCATCAATAACATGCGAAATATCGGAATGAATAGCAGAAGCAGGTTTAGGTGTCGCTAGCTTACTCATAACAGAAGGTGAATCAAGTGCAAGGCTAGATGGCAGTTCCTTACCTCCCCTCGTAGTTGAGGGATAAATCGTTGTCTTAGCGTCTTTCAAGTTCTTCATAGTGTCCATCAGATATAGATCCCAAGTGACTCAAAGAATAGAGCTATGCTCCCCAGCAACGGCGCCAGAAAAAGGTCTTGATAACCCACAAGTATAGGGGATTGTAACAGCTTTCGAGGGTAGAGTATTCAACCCAAATTTATTGATTCGACACAAGGGGAGCCAAAGAATATTCTCAAGTATTAGCAGCTGAGTTGTCAATTCAACCACACCTGGAAACTTAGTATCTGTAGCAAAGTGTTTAGTAGCAGAGTAATATGATAGTGGTGGTAACAGCAACAAAAGTAAAGACAGCAAAAGTAATGTTTTTGGTATTTTGTAGTGATTGTAGCAGTAGCAGCGGGAAAGTAAATAAGCGTAAACTAGTATATGGAAAACTCGTAGGCACCGGATCAGTGATGGATAATTATGCCGGATGCGGTTCATCATGTAACAGTCATAACATAGGGTGACACAGAACTAGCTCCAATTCATCAGTGTAATGTAGGCATGTATTCCGTAAATAGTCATACGTGCTTATGGCAAAGAACTTGCATGACATCTTTTGTCCTACCCTCCCGTGGCAGCGGGGTCCTATTGGAAACTAAGGGATATTAAGGCCTCCTTTTAATAGAGAACCGGAACAAAGCATTAGCACATAGTGAATACATGAACTCCTCAAACTATGGTCATCACCGGGAGTGGTCCCGATTATTGTCACTTCGGGGTTGCCGGATCATAATACCTAGTAGGTGACTATAGAATTGCAAGATAGGATCAAGAACTCACATATATTCATGAAAACATAATAGGTTCAGATCTGAAATCATGGCACTCAGGCCCTAGTGACAAGCATTAAGCATAGCAAAGTCATAGCAACATCAATCTCAGAACATAATGGATACTAGGGATCAAACCCTAACAAAACTAACTCGATTACATGATAAATCTCATCCAACCCATCACCGTCCAGCAATCCTACGATGGAATTACTCACGCACGGCGGTGAGCATCATGAAATTGGTGATGGAGGATGGTTGATGATGACGACGGCGACGAATCCCCCTCTCCGGAGCCCCGAACGGACTCCAGATCAGCCCTCCCGAGAGGTTTTAGGGCTTGGCGGCGGCTCCGTATCGTAAAACGCGATGATTTGTTCTCTCTGATTTTTCTCTCTCCGGAAACAAATATATAGAGTTGGAATTGGCGTCGGAGGGCACCCAGGGGGCCCACGAGGTAGGAGGGCGCCCCCCCCCTAGGGCGCGCCCCCCACCCTCGTGGACAGGGTGTGGGCCCCCTGGTCTTCATCTTTGGCGAGGATTTTTTATTATTTTTCTAAGGTGTTCCGTGGAGTTTCAGGTCTTTCCGAGAATATTTGCTTTCTGCACATAAAACAACACCAAGGTAATTCTGCTGAAAACAGCGTCAGTCCGGGTTAGTTCCATTCAAATCATAAAGTTACAGTCCAAAACAAGGGCAAAAGTGTTTGGAAAAGTAGATACAACGGAGACGTATCAGCAACATCCTGCAGTAGTGTTGAAGCTTTTTCACATAAGCATCGCAGCCCCAAACTTTAAGAAACGACAACTTGGGTTTCTTGCCAAACCACAGTTCATAAGGTGTTGTCTCAATGGATTTAGATGGTGCCCTATTTAACGTGAATGCAGCCGTCTCTAAAGCATAACCCCAAAACTATAGCGGTAAATCAGAAAAGACATCATAGATCGCACCATATCTAGTAAAGTACGATTACGACGTTCGGACACACCATTACGCTGTGGTGTTCCGGGTGGCGTGAGTTGCGAAACATTCCGCATTGTTTCAAATGAAGACCAAACTCGTAACTCAAATATTCTCCTCCACGATCATATCGTAGAAACTTTATTTTCTTGTTACGATGATTTTCCACTTCATTCTGAAATTCTTTGAACTTTTCAAATGTTTCAGCCTTTTGCTTCATCAACTAGATATACCCATATCTGCTCAAATCATCTGTGAAGGTGAGAAAATAACGATACCCGCTGCGAGCCTCAACATTCATCGGACCACATACGTCAGTATGTATGATTTCCAACAAATTTGTTGCTCGCTCCATTGTTCCGGAGAACGGAGTTTTAGTCATCTTGCCCATGAGGCATGGTTCGCAAGTACCAAGTGATTCATAATCAAGTGATTCCAAAAGTCCATCAGAAGGGAGTTCCTTCATGCACTTTATACCAATATGACCCAAACGGCAGTGCCACAAATATGCTGCACTACCATTATCAACTCTCCATCTTTTGGCTTCAATATTATGAATATGTGTGTCACTACTATCGAGATTCAACAGAAATAGACCACTCTTCAAGGGTGCATGACAATAAAAGATATTACTCATATAAATAGAACAACCATTATTCTCTGATTTAAATGAATAACCGTCTCGCATCAAACAAGATCCAGATATAATGTTCATGCTCAACACTGGCACCAAATAACAATTATTCAGGTCTAAAACTAATCCCGAAGGTAGATGCAGAGGTAGTGTGCCGACGGCGGTCACATCGACTTTAGAACCATTTCCCACGCGCATCGTCACCTCTTCCTTAGCCAATCTTGCTTAATCCGTAGTCCCTATTTTGAGTTGCAAATATTAGCAACAGAACCAGTATCAAATACCCAGGTGCTACTGCGAGCATTAGTGAGGTACACATCAATAACATGTATATCAAATATACCTTTCACTTTGCCATCCTTCTTATTCGCCAAATACTTGGGGCAGTTCCGCTTCCAGTGACCAGTCCCTTTACAGTAGAAGCACTCAGTCTCAGGCTTAGGTCCAGACTTGGGCTTCTTCACTTGAGCAGTAATTTTCTTGCCATTCTTCTTGAAGTTCCCCTTCTTCCCTTTACCCTTATTCTTGAAACTGGTGGTCTTGTTGACCATCAACACTTGACGCTCCTTCTTGATTTCTACCTCCGTAGCCTTTAGCATTGCGAAGAGCTCGGGAATTTTCTTATCCATCCCTTGCATGTTATAGTTCATCACGAAGCTCTTGTAGCTTGGTGGCAATGATTGAAGAATTCTGTCAATGACACTATCATCACGAATATTAACTCCCACTTGAATCAAGTGATTGTTATATGCAGACATTTTGGGTATATGTTCACTGACAGAACTATTCTCCTCCATTTTGTAGCTATAGAACTTATTGGAGACTTCATATCTCTCAATCCGGGCATTTGCTTGAAATATTAACTTCAACTCCTGGAACATCTCATATGCTCCATGATGTTCAAAACGCCGTTGAAGTCCCGGTTCTAAGCCGTAAAGCATGGCACACTGAACTATCGAGTAGTCATCAGCTTTGCTCTTCCAGGTGTTCATAACATCTGGCGTTGCTCCTGCAGCGGGTTTGACACCTAGCGGTGCTTCCAGGATGTAATTCTTCTATGCAGCAATGAGGATAATCCTCAAGTTACGGACCTAGTCCGTGTAGTTGCTACCATCATCTTTCAACTTAGCTTTCTCTAGGAACGCATTAAAATTCAACGGAACAACAGCACGGGCCATCTATCTACAACAACATAGACATGCAAAATACTATCAGGTACTAAGTTCATGATAAATTAAAGTTCAATTAATCATATTACTAAAGAACTCCCACTTAGATAGACATCCCTCTAATCATCTAAGTGATCACGTGATCCATATCAACTAAACCATGTCCGATCATCACGTGAGATGGAGTAGTTTTCAATGGTGAACATCACTATGTTGATCATATCTACTATATGATTCACGCTCGACCTTTCGGTCTCAGTGTTCTGAGGCCATATCCGCATATGCTAGGCTCGTCAAGTTTAACCCGAGTATTCTGCGTGTACAAAACTGGCTTGCACCCGTTGCATGTGAACGTAGAGCTTATCACACCCGATCATCATGTGGTGTCTCGACACGACGAACTTTCGCAGCGGTGCATACTCAGAGAGAACACTTGTACCTTGAAATTTAGTGAGAGATCATCTTATAATGCTACCACCGAACTAAGCAAAATAAGATGCATAAAGGATAAACATCACATGCAATCAATATAAGTGATATGATATGGCCATCATCATCTTGTGCCTTTGATCTCCATCTCCAAAGCATCGTCATGATCACCATCGTCACCAGCGCGCTTGATCTCCATCGTAGCATCGTTGTCGTCTCACCAACTATTGTGTCTCCGACTATCGCTACCGCTTAGTGATAAAGTAAAGCAATTACATGGCGATTGCATTTCATACAATAAAGCGACAACCATATGGCTCCTGCCAGTTGCCAATAACTCTGTTACAAAACATGATCATCTCATACAATAAAATTTAGCATCATGTTTTGACCATATCACATCACAACATGCCCTGCAAAAAGAAGCTAGACGTTCTCTACTTTGTTCTTGCAAGTTTTACGTGGCTGCTACGGGCTGAGCAAGAACTGTTCTTACCTACGCATCAAAACCACAATGATTTTTCATCAAGTATGTGTTGTTTTAACCTTCAACAAGGACCGGTGTAGCCATACTCGATTCAAGCTGAAGTTGGAGAAACCGACACCCTTGACCAATTGTAATGCGGCACGTCGATAGAACCAGTCTCGCGTAAGCGTCTGGCGTAATGTCTGTCGGGCCCCTTCATCTAACAATACCGTCGAATCAAAGTATGACATCTTTGGTAGCGATATGACTATTATTGCCCACAACTCACTTGTGTTCTACTCATGCATATAACATCTACGCATAAACCTGGCTCGGATGCCACTGTTGGGGAACGTAGTAATTTCAAAAAAATTCCTACGCACACGCAAGATCATGGTGATGCATAGCAACAAGAGGGGAGAGTGTTGTCTATGTACCCTCGTAGACTATAAGCGGAAGCGTCAAGTGACGCGGTTGATGTAGTCGAACGTCTTCGCGATTCAACCGATCCTAGTACCAAAGCACGACACCTCCGCGATCAGCACATGTTCAGCTCGGTGACGTCCCACAAACTCTTGATCCAGCTGAGTGTCGAGGGAGAGCTTTGCTAGCACGACGGTGTGATGACGGTGTTGATGAAGTTACCGACGCAGGGCTTCGCCTAAGCACTACACCGATATGACCGAGGTGGATTATGGTGGAGGGGGGCACCGCACACGGCTAAGAGATCAATGATCAACTTGTGTGTCTATGGGGTGCCCCCTCCCCCGTATATAAAGGAGTGGAGGAGGGGGAGAGGGCCGGCCTCCTAGGCACGCCCAAGGGGGGAGTCCTACTTCCGATGGGAGTAGGATTCCCCCTTCCCTAGTTGGAGTAGGAGAGGGAAGGAACGGGGAGAAGAAGAGAAGGAAAGGGGGGCCAGCCCCCCTCCTAATTCGGATTGGGCTTGGGGGGGCATGCCCCCACCTTGGCCGCCTCCTCCTCCTTTCCACTATGGCCCATTAAGGCCCATTGACTCCCCGGGGGGGTCCGGTAACCTCCCGGTACTCCGGTAAATGCCCGAACTCACCCGGAACCATTCTGATGTCCAAACATAGCCATCCAATATATCGATCTTTATGTCTCGGCCATTTCGAGACTCCTCGTCATGTCTGTGATCATACCCGGGACTCCGAACTACCTTCGGTACATCAAAACACATAAACTCATAATACCGACCGTCACCGATCGTTAAGCGTGCGGACCCTACGGGTTCGAGAACTATGTAGACATGACCGAGACACGTCTCCGGTCAATAACCAATAGCGGAACCTATATGCTCATATTGGCTCCCACATATTCTATGAAGATCTTTATCGGTCAAACCGCATAACAACATACATTGTTCCCTTTGTCATTGGTATGTTACTTGCCCGAGATTCGATCGTCGGTATCTCAATACCTAGTTCAATCTCGTTACCGGCAAGTCTCTTTACTCATTCTGTAATGCATCATCCTGCAACTAACTCATTAGTCACATTGCTTGCAAGGCTTATAGTGATGTGCATTACCGAGAGGGCCTAGAGATACCTCTCCGACAATCGGAGTGACAAATCCTAATCTCGATCTATGACAACTCAACAAGTACCATCGGAGACACCTGTAGAGCACCTTTATAATCAACCAGATACGTTGTGACGTTTGGTAGCACACAAAGTGTTCCTCCGGTATTCCGGAGTTGCATAATCTCATAGTCATAGGAGCATATATAAGTCATGAGGAAAGCAATAGCAACATACTAAACGATCAAGTGCTAAGCTAACGGAACGGGTCAAGTCAATCACATCATACTCTAATGATGTGATCCCGTTAATCAAATGACAACTCATGTCTATGTCCAGGAAACTTAACCATCTTTGATTCAATGAGCTAGTCAAGTAGAGGCATACTAGTGACACTCCATTTGTCTATGTATTCACACATGTACTAAGTTTCTGGTTAATACAATTCTAGCATGAATAATAAACATTTAACATGATATAAGGAAATATAAATAACAACTTTATTATTGCCTCTAGGGCATATTTCCTTCATAAGAATCTATAGATTCTTGTTTCAAAGGGCTTAACTGAAACTTGATAGTTGCTCTCATTCCATTAACATAAACACTTTACAAACCACATTTCTGAAAGATTTGGGTTATCTTCCTGGACCTCAACCATTAGATCCTCAAACTGATCAGTGTATTCAACAATGGAGAGATTATTCTGACGAAAATCATTGAATCTGCTCACTAAATATTAAGTATTGGATGCTAAAAATGATGTAGTATTTCTGCACAAAATTGACCCAAAGTGTACTGTTTCTTGAGAATCCCTAGTCTTCTCAGCCACACATCACCGCTACCCACAAAATACATATTGCTAATTGTTGGGGAACGTAGTAATTTCAAAAAAATTCCTACGCACACGCAAGACCATGGTGATGGCATAGCGAGAGGGAGAGTGTACGTCCACGTACCCTCGTGAGACCGTAAGCGAGCGTTATAACAACGCTGTTGATGTAGTCGTCGTCTTGATCGACCGATCCAAGTACCGAGCGTCACGGCACCTCCGAAGTTCACACACGTTCAGCTCGATGGCGATCCCGTGCTCGATCCAGCAAAGCGTCGGGGATGAGTTCCGTCGACCTGACGGCGTGGTGGCGATGATGATGCTTCACCGGCGCAGGGCTTCGCCTAAGCTCATGACGATATGACCGAGGTGGAATATGGTGGAGGGGCACCGCACACGGCTAAAACGATCACGTAGATCAACTTGTGTGTCATGGGTGCCCCCCGCCTCGTATATAAAGGAGCAAGGGGGTGCGGCCGGCCCTAGGGGAGGCGCTGGAGGAGTCCTACTCCCACGGGAGTAGGAATCCCCCTTTCCTAGTTGGATTAGGTCTTGGGGAGGGAAGAGGGAAGGCGCCGCCCCTCTCCTGTCCAATTCGGACTAGAGGGGAGGGCGCGCGGCCTGCCCCGGCCGGCCCTTCCTCTTCTCCCTTATGGCCCATCAAGGCCCATTGACCCCGGGGTTCCAGTAACCCGGTGTTAAATAAAATCTTGTTTTCATCGGAACCTTTCGAAATCAAACATAGGCTTCCAATATATCAATCTTTATGTCTCGACCATTTGAGACTCCTCGTCATGTCCGTGATCACATCCGAGACTCGAACAACCTTGGTACATCAAAACTTATAAACTCATAATAAACTGTCATCGAAACGTTAAGCGTGCGGACCCTACGGGTTCGAGAACTATGTAGACATGACCTAGAACCATTCTCGGTCAATAACCAATAGCGGAACCTGGATGCCCATATTGGTTCCTACATATTCTACGAAGATCTTTATCGGTCAAACCGCATAACGACATACATTGTTCCCTTTGTCATCGGTATGTTACTTACCCGAGATTCGATCGTCGGTATCCAATACCTAGTTTAATCTCGTTACGGGCAAGTCTCTTTACTCGTTCCGTGATACATCATCTCACAACTAACTTATTAGTTGCAATGCTTGCAAGGCTTATGTGATGTGTATTACCGAGAGGGCCAGAGATACCTCTCCAGACAATCGGAGTGACAAAACCTAATCTCGAAATCGCCAACCCAACATGTACCTTTGGAGACACTGTAGTACTCCTTTATAATCACCCGATTCGTTGTGACGTTTGGTAGTACCAAAGTGTTCCTCCGTAAGCAGGGAGTTGCATAATCTCATAGTTACGAGGAACATGTATAGGTCATGAAGAAAGCAATAGCAATATACTAAGCGATCAAGTGCTAAGCTAACGGAATGGGTCATGTCAATCACATCATTCTCCTAATGATGTGATCCCATTAATCAAATGACAACACATGTCTATGGTTAGGAAACATAACCATCTTTGATTAATGAGCTAGTCTAGTAGAGGCATACTAGTGACTATCATTTGTCTATGTATTCACACATGTATTATTTTTCCGGTTAATACAATTCTAGCATGAATAATAAACATTTATCATGATATAAGTAAATAAATAATAACTTTATTATTGCCTCTAGGGCATATTTCCTTGATCTCCCACTTGCACTAGAGTCAATAATCTAGATTACGATAATGATTCTAACACCCATGGAGTCTTGGTGCTGATCATGTTTTGCTCGTGGAAGAGGCTTAGTCAGCAGGTCGCAACATTCAGATCCGTATGTATCTTGCAAATCTCTATGTCTCCCACTTGGACTTGGTCCCGAATGGAATTGAAGCGTCTCTTGATATGCTTGGTCCTCTTGTGAAATCTGGATTCCTTTGCCAAGGCAATTGCACGAGATTGTCACAGAAGATCTTCATTGGTCCCGATGCACTAGGTATGACACCTAGATCGAAATGAACTCTTTCATCGAGACTCCTTCATTTGCTGCTTCGAAGCAGCTATGTACTCCGCTTCACATGTAGATCCCATACGGCGCTTTGTTTAGAACTGCACCAACCGACGGCTCCACCTTTTAATAAAAACACGTATCCGGTTTGCGATTTAGAATCGTCGGATCGGTGTCAAAGCTTACATTGGCGTAACCATTTACGACTAGCTCTTTGTCACCTCCATATCGAGAAACATATCCTTAGTCCTTTTCGGTATTTGGGATGTTCTTGACCGCTGTCGATGATCCACTCTGGATTACTTTGGTACCTTCCTGCCAAGCTTCTTGCTAAGCATCGTCAGTGCGGTACACAACATTGCATACATGATAGAGCCTATGGCTGAAGCATAGGAACATCTTTCATTTTCTCTCTATCTTCTCTTGTGGTCGGGCATTGAGTCGACTCAATCTTACACCTTATGTCTGGTAAAAACCTTTCTTTGCTCGATCCATTTTGAACTTTTCAAAACTTTATCAAGGTATGTGCTTTGTGAAAGTCCAATTAAGCGTCTTGATCTATCTCTATAGATCTTGATGCCCAATATGTAAGCAGCTTCACCGAGGTCTTTCATTGAAAAACTTTTATTCAAGTATCCTTTTATGCTATCCAGAAATTCTATATCATTTCCAATCAATAATATATCGTCCACATATAATATCGAAATGCTCTGAGCTCCCACTCACTTTCTTGTAAATCTGAGCTTCTCCAAAAGTGCATATAAAACCATATGCTTTGATCACACTATCAAAGCATTTATTCCAACTCGAGAGGCTTGCACTGGACCATAAATTGATCATTGGAGCTTGCACACTTTGTTAGCACCCTTTGGATCAACAAAACCTTCGGTTGCATCATATACAACTCTTCTTCTAGAAATCCATTCAAGAATGCAGTTTTCACATCCATTTGCCAAATTTCATAATCATAAAATGCGGCAATTGCTAACATGATTGAGACAGACTTAAGCATCGCTTCTGGTGAGAAAGTCTCATCGTAGTCAACCCTTGAACTTGTCGAAAACCTTTCGCAACAAGTCGAGCTTTATAGACAGTTACATTACCATCGCGTCGGTCTTCTTCTTAAAGATCCATTTATTCTCAATGGCTTGCCGATCATCGGGCAAGTCAACCAAAATCCATACTTTGTTTTCATACATGGATCCCATCTCAGATTTAATGGCTTCCAGCCATTTTGCGAATCTGGGCTCACCATCGCTTCTTCATAGTTTGTAGGTTCGCCATGGTCAAGTAACATGACTTCCGAATAGGATTACCGTACCACTCTGGTGCGCATTTTACTCTGGTTGACCTCGAAGTTCGGTAGTAACTTGATCGAAGTTTCATGATCAACATCATTAGTTTCTTCACTAATTGGTGTAGTTGTCACAGAACCGTTTCTTGTGATGAACTACCTTCAATAAGGGAGCGAATCTGATTATCTCATCAAGTTCTACTTTCCTCCCACTCACTTCTTTCGAGAGAAACTCCTTCTCTAGAAAGGATCCGAATTAGCAACGAAAATCTTGCCTTGGATCTGTGATAGAAGGTGTACCCAACATCTCCTTTGGGTATCCTATGAAAACACATTTCTCGATTTGGGTTCGAGCTTATCGGTTGAAGTTTCTTCACATAAGCATCGCAGCCCCAAACTTTAAGCGACAACTTTGGTTTCTTGCCAAACCACAGTTCATAAGGTGTCGTCTCAGCGGACTTAGATGGTGCCCTATTCAGCGTGAATGCGGCCGTCTCTAAAGCATATCCCCAAAGCGATAGCGGTAAATCGGTAAGAGACATCATAGATCGCACCATATCAAGTAAAGTACGATTCGACGTTCGGACACACCATTTCTCTATGGTGTTCGGGTGGCGTGAGTTCTTGAAACTATTCGCATTGTTTCAAATGTAAACCAAACTCGTAACTCAAATATTCTCCTCCACGATCAGATCGTAGAAACTTTATTTTCTTGTTACGATGATTTTCCACTTCACTCTGAAATTCTTTGAACTTTTCAAATGTTTCAGATTTGTGTTTCATTAAGTAGATATACCCATATCTGCTCAAATCATCTGTGAAGGTGAGAAAATAACGATACCCCGCGTGCCTCAACATTCATTGGACCACAAACATCGGTATGTATGATTTCCAACAAATCGGTTGCTCGCTCCATAGTTAGAAGAGCGGCGTTTTAGTCATCTTGCCCATGAGGCACGGTTACATAAGTACCAAGTGATTCCAAAAGTCCATCGGTATGGAGTTTCTTCATGCGTTTTACACCGATATGACCCAAGCGGCGGTGCCACAAATAAGTTGCATTATCATTATCAACTCTGCATCTTTTGGTTTCAACACTATGAATATGTGTATTACTACTATCGAGATTCAATAAAATAGACCACTCTTCAAGGGTGCATGACCATAAAAGATATTATTCATATAAATAGAACAACCATTATTCTCCGTCTTAAATGAATAACCGTCTCGCATCAAACAAGATCCAGATATAATGTTCATGCTTAACGCGGCACCAAATAACAATTATTTAGGTCTAAAACTAATCCCGGTGGTAGATGTAGAGGTAGCGTGCCGACCGCGATCACATCGACTTTGGAACCATTTCCACGCGCGATCGTCACCCGTCCTTAGCCAATCTTCGCAATCCGTAGTTCTGTTTGAGTTGCAAATATTAGCAATGAACCAGTATCAAATACCGGTACTCTGCGAGTATTAGTAAGGTACACATCAATAACATGTATATCACATATACCTTTGATCACCTTGCCATCCTTCTTATCCGCCAAATACTTGGGGCAGTTCCACTTCGATGTCCATTACGCTTGCGGTAGAAACACTCGATTTCAGGCTTAGGTCCGACTTGGGTTTCTTCTCTTGAGCAGCAACTTTCTTGCTGTTCTTGAAGTTCCCTTCTTCTTTCCTTTGCCCTTTTCTTGAAACTAGTGGTCTTGTTGACCATCAACACTTGATGCTCTTTCTTGATTTCTACCTCCATGCTTTTAGCATTGCGAAGAGCTCGGGAATTGTTTTGGTCATCCTTGCATATTATAGTTCATCACGAAGCTCTTGTAGCTTGGTGGCGATGATTGGAGAACCGTCAATGACACTATCATCCGGAAGAGTAACTCCCGGTTGAATCAAGTGATTATTATACCCGGACATTTTGAGTATATGTTCACCGAACTATTCTCCTCCATCTTGCAGCTATAGAACTTATTGGAGACTTCATATCTCTCAATCCGGGCATTTTCTTGAAATATTAACTTCAACTCTGGAACATCTCATATGCTCCATGACGTTCAAAACGTCGTTGAAGACCGGTTCTAAGCCGTAAAGCATGGCACTTGAAATATAGAGTAGTCATCGACTTTGCTCGCCAGACGTTCACAACTTCGGCGTTGCTCTCTGCAGCAGGCTGGCACCCAGCGGTGCTTCGGGGCGTAATTCTTACGTGCAGCAATGAGGATGATCCTCTCGTTACGGACCCGATCCGTGTAATTGCTACCATCATCTTTCAACTTTGCTTTCTCAAGGGCGCATTAAAATTCAACGGAACAACAAAGCCACGAGCCATCTATCTACAATGAAACATAGACAAGCAAAATACTATCGGTACTAAGTTCATGATAAATTTAAGTTTAATTAATCATATTAAAAACTCCCACTTAGGCAGACATCTCTCTAGTCATCTAAGTGATTCGTGATCCAAATCAACTAAACCATGTCCGATCATCACGTGAGATGGAGTAGTTTCAATGGTGAACATCACTATGTTGATCATATCTTCTATATGATTCACGTTCGACCTTCGGTCTTCGTGTTCGAGGCCATATCCGTTATATGCTAGGCTCGTCAAGTTTAACTGAGTATTCTGCGTGTGCAACTGTTTTGCACCGTTGTATTTGAGCGTAGAGCCTATCACACCCGATCATCACGTGGTGTCTCAAAGACGAAGAACTTTCATAGCGGTGCATACTCGGGAGAACACTTCTTGATAATTTTAGTGAGAGATCATCTTATAATGCTACCGTCAATCAAAGCAAGATAAGATGCATAAAGGATAAACATCACATGCAATCAATATAAGTGATATGATATGGTCATCATCATCTTGTGCTTGTGATCTCCATCGCCAAGCACCGTCATGATCACCATAAATCACCGCGCGCGACACCTTGATCTCCATCGTAGCATCGTTGTCGTCTCGCCAACTATTGCTTCTACGACTATCGCTCTTGCTTAGTGATAAAGTAAAGCAATTACATGGCGCGTTGCATTTCATACAATAAGCGACAACCATATGGCTCCTCCCGATTGCCGATAACTCGGTTACAAAACATGATCATCTCATACAATAAAATATAGCATCACGTCTTGACCACATCACATCACAACATGCCCTGCAAAAACAAGTTAGGCGTCCTCTACTTTGTTGTTGCAAGTTTTACGTGGCTGCTACGGGCTGAGCAAGAACCGTTCTTACCTCGCATCAAAACCACAGCGATAGTTTGTCAAGTTGGTGTTGTTTTAACCTTCGCAAGGACCGGCGTAGCCACTTTCAGTTCAACTAAAGTGAGAGAAAGCAGACACCCGCGGTCACCTTTAAGCAACTAGTGCTCGAGCGGTGAAACCAGTCTCGCGTAAGCGTCTGGCGTAATGTCGGTCCGGGCGCTTCATCTCACAATACCGCCGAACCAAAGTATGACATCTTTGGTAAGCGGTATGACTTATATCGCCCACAACTCACTTGTGTTCTACTCGTGCATATGACATCAACGCATAAAACCAGGCTCGGATGCCTTTGTTGGGGAGCGTTGTAATTTCAAAAATTTCCCTCGCACACGCAAGACCATGGTGATGGCATAGCAACGAGAGGGAGAGTGTCGTCCACGTACCCTCGTGAGACCGAAGCGGAAGCGTTATAACAACGCGGTTGATGTAGTCGTGCGTCTTCACGATCCGACCGATCCAAGTACCGAGCGTCACGGCACCTCCGAGTTCAGACACGTTCAGCTCGATGATGATCCCGTGCTCGATCTAGCAAAGCGTCGAGGATGAGTTCCGTCGGCCACGACGGCGTGGTGGACGATGATGATGCTTCACCGGTGCAGGCTTCGCCTAAGCTCCGCGACGATATGACCGAGGTGGAATATGGTGGAGGGGGCACCACACACGGCTAAAACGATCCGTAGATCAACTTGTGTGTCATGGGTGCCCCCCCCTCGTATATAAAGGAGCAAGGGGGTGCGGCCGGCCCTAGGGAGGCGGCGCTGGAGGAGTCCTACTCCCACCGGAGTAGGACTCCCCCCTTCCTAGTTGGATTAGGTCTTGGGGAGGGAGAGAGGGAAGGCGCGCCCCTCTCCTTGTCCAATTCGGACTAGAGGGAGGGGCGGCCTGCCCCTGGCGGCCCTTCCTCTTCTCCCTTATGGCCCATCAAGGCCCATTGACCCCCGGGGTTCCGTAACCCGGTGTTCGAATAAAATCTGTTTTCATCGGAACCTTTCCAAGTCAAACATAGGCTTCAATATATCAATCTTTATGTCTCGACCATTTGAGACTCCTCGTCATGTCTGTGATCACATCAGGGACTCGAACAACCTTGGTACATCAAAACTTATACACTCATAATAAAGCATCATCGAAGCGTTAGCGTGCGGACCCTACGGGTTCGAGAACTATGTAGACATGACCTAGAACCATTCTCGGTCAATAACCAATAGCGGAACCACGGATGCCCATATTGGTTCCTACATATTCTCGAAGATCTTTATCGGTCAAACCGCATAACGACATCGTTGTTCCTTTGTCATCGGTATGTTACTTACGAGATTCGATCGTCGATATCCAATACCTAGTTTAATCTCGTTACGCAAGTCTCTTTACTCGTTCCGTAATACATCATCTCACAACTAACTTATTAGTTGCAATGCTTGCAAGGCTTATGTGATGTGTATTACCGAGAGGGCCAGAGATACCTCTCCGACAATCGGAGTGACAAAACCTAATCTCAAATCGCCAACCCAACATGTACCTTTGGAGACACTGTAGTACTCCTTTATAATCACCCGATTCACGTTGTGACGTTTGGTAGTACCAAAGTGTTCCTCCGTAAACAGGAGTTGCATAATCTCATAGTTACAAGAACATGTATAGGTCATGAAGAAAGCAATAGCAATATACTAAGCGATCAAGTGCTAAGCTAACGGAATGGGTCATGTCAATCACATCATTCTCCTAATGATGTGATCCCATTAATCAAATGACAACACATGTCTATGGTTAGGAAACATAACCATCTTTGATTAATGAGCTAGTCTAGTAGAGGCATACTAGTGACTATCTGTTTGTCTATGATTCACACATGTATTATGTTTCCGGTTAATACAATTCTAGCATGAATAATAAACATTTATCATGATATAAGGAAATAAATAATAACTTTATTATTGCCTCTAGGGCATATTTCCTTCACTAATGACATTCTGTACTCAGGTGGTGCCCTTGCCATTTCGAAATACTTTTCAGCAAGTCTAATCCACTGATGGATTTGACCCATCAAACTTGGGAAATTCCATCCTTGGGCCCAAATGGATTTGACCCCTCCATCACTCAACCATCTTTGCACCGATGTCGTGGTCGTGAGTAATTTCCCGCCACTAATTGGCCTCCTCGACCCCCCACCTCCACGCCACCTCTGTCTAGACATTGCGCATGGTGTTATGTGTTTCCTTTAGAGCAAGCGTACAAATGTTTTAAATTAGGGACATCTGATGGTGTAGGTGTGATTGGTTGCATCTAAGGGTGTGGTTGGTTTGGGTACAAAATATATTACAATGGCATGGTTCCATTCCATTTGAATGAGTTAGTTACGTTCGAGTTTTTGGTTGAGGGCAATTAGATGAAAGGAAATGCTTCTGTTTTAGTGTTTGGTAGGAGAGATCGAATGGAACGGATTTGGTTCAACTCACCTCTAGCATAGAAAGATAAAGGGTGAGATCACATCTCATATATGTATTGTCGGGGCAGATAACATATTTCCAAAATACAACTCATCCATTTATATACATATTTAAATATATAAGTCGTCCACTTTTATATGCATGTTTAAAGAAAATTGTAACATCCCAATTTTCAATTTGGATGTTATACATAGGTCATCATATGCATATCATGTTTTATTTGCATTTTGATTGTGATCCTAGAAATCTTAAGCAACTCAAGGACACAAGGAGAGAGTTGGAGGTTTCACTTATTTTCATATTTGATTTTTCTCAAATTTGAAAAGAGGATCAAATTGATTTTAATATTTTTCTCTCCAATTATTTCCAATAATAAAAGTAAAAGAGAGAAGATAAAATGACTTCTTCAAAAGAGAGGAATATTGGAGAAGAAATTTTTAAAATCAAATTATTATTTTTATTCGTATTTTATTTGCATTTTTATCTGCTATTTTATTTGAATTAGAAAAATATGCATTTTTGAAAATTGCATTTTCAGGCCAGAAAAATGTTCACTTTGTTCTAAATATTAGATTTAGACTGTGAAAATTGTTTCTGGTATTTTTAGCATTTTTTTATATTTTATTAGGATTTTTATTTCTGGTGAAATTTGTTTAAACAAAATCGTCGCCCGACTGGGCCGAAGGCCCAAAGAGCCACCAGATCCCACCGTCCCCGCCGCCTTCCTCCTCATGGGAGGCCCTTGTGCCGCATTGCCGCTCGGGAGTCCGAGGGACTCCCATCACCACCGCCTCCCCAAGTCGGCCCCGACCTTTTAAACCGAGCCCGACCCCTCTCCTCAACCGCCCGCCACCGCCTCAGATCCCCAAGCAGAGCCCATTGGCCGTGCATGAAGCCGTCGCCCGTCACCTTCGCCACCTGCACAGCCGCCCAATCGCCGCGCCGCATCCGCCATGCTGGCCGCCAAGCGTCGCCACGCCCGGACGGAGCCGCGCGAATCCCGTTTGCTGCCGTCGTTTTCTCCGATTAACCGGTAAAAAAATCGATTCGTTTTTTCTTTCGGTGTATTTTTTTAGGGTTAGGGTTTTCTCTCGGTTTTTTCGATCAGTTCTAATTAGCGGACGTTCGTCCGTTAATCCGCGGTAGCGAACGTTTTCGTTCATTAGGGTTTTGTAGCGAACACTCGTTCATTAGATTTTTCTTTTTCTGTTTATTTTCGGCCAGGGACCTATCCGCAAATACTTTTATCATAGATTAGTCATTGATCTTCCAACCCTCGCAACTTTTTGCTCGTCTGTCCAAATCCAGTGAAACCAATGCCAAAATCTTCGTCTTGCTCCCCTCTTTCCAGATAACCAACTTGAACATGATTTTGACAATTTAAAATTTGGTTTCAAGCAGATTTAAATTCGAACTTTTTTTGATCGTAGTTTGAGTTTCTTAGCTCCAATTCGATTGATTCTTGCAAATCGAAGATCTTTAGTTGAACTTTTAGTTTGGATCTTTTATCTTGAGTTTTACCCTTGCATCTTATGCTTGAGTGCTCATGTATGCTATTGTTTGTTTACGATAGAGTTTCCGGAGTGCAAAGCATGCTACTACGAGTCACTAGGGTTTTCAGATCGTCAGCAAGGCAAGTAATACTTATATCATACCCCTTTATTACCCAGTTTTTATGCATTAGTTTCAATCCTCAAACAATGCATGAGTAGGACCTGATTAACATGTGGGTATTGTGAAGTAGTTGATGAGGTAGAACCTATTGTCTTTTATTCAAATCCTGGGAGCTACTTCTACGTTATGCTTATACTGCTATGCTCGTAGACATGGTTTGGTTTGAGTGATTCATGACAGATTTAAGAGGTTATTGTTAACTAAGGTTTAACTTAAGGTGGCTACTTTAATACACATCTGGGTGGATTGGTTTGTGGGCACCTGGGGAAATCCAGTGTTGTCCAAAGGAGATCCCGGGGTATCCGTGTGAACTTTCCTATGGTTTGCCACCCGGGCTCAAAGGGATCATAAGAATATTCATGCTAGAAACTTCTGTGTGCACCCACAAGCCATTATGGGCTCTGGCATAGTTGAGTATGTTGTGTGACGTCTTTCAGTGGTAGACTAGCAGATGTAGGGGATGTAGGTGGTACGGTCTACCCGTCGGAAGAGTTAATGCTTCTGAAAGACTGTGTCTCTGTCATCCGTTTCTCAAACATCATGTAGTGCGAGAAATTCAATGGAGGAGATTGAGTCTTGTGGGGAAAAGTGCGCAAACCTCTGCAGAGTGTACAAACTAATCATGGTTAGCCATGTCCTCGGTTATGGACATCTTAAGTATCTTGTGCTTGAATTATTATGTTGATCTCATCACTTTACTTAATTAATTTGTTGGGTTATTGATTATTAATTTGGGATTGAGATGGGGTTACCATTCTCAATGTTTTCAGCACACTTTGTAGTTAAATAAAATATATTCCTTTGTTGTAGGAAAAAATTGGCTTTACCCAAAAATGATAAACATAGATCCTCACCAGCCATATATGCATATAGTTATATCTGTTTCATGTTCTTTGCTCTATAGTGTTATTTTGCCAGCATATTCCATGTGCTGACCTACACAGGCTGCAACATATTATGTTGCAGAGTTTTCAGACGAAGAGTAAGGTGCGCTAGGTCGCTGTCGTGCACTCAGCTATGCCTTGGAGTTGATGGACTCATTTACCTTCGAAGCTTCCGTTGTTATCTTATTTAGATGGCCTTAAGCCATATTATTGCTATAAGTTCTCTTTTGAGACATTCGATGTAATAAGTGTGTGGTTGAAACTCTGTTATAAATCCTCGAGTACTGTGTGTGTCAGCATTACCAATCTAGGGATGACACTTATGCACAGAGATTTGACCATCTGAGGTCGGATCGCTACAAAAATACAAGTCATTCACACAAAATTTCTCGATAGCAAGAGTCCACAAGATCAAACAATTCACATCGGTATTGAACATATCAACTAACTCTGCTCGTGATCACATGAAAATGCAAGAGTTGATTTTATAAAAAGGTACACACTATTGCAACTAACATTTTATATAACTTCAGGCTACATCTTATACACATTGATTCAAAGAAATTTCATATGATTTTTTAAGGATTTGTATCCTTAGGGAATTTATCCACGCATGTTGTTTGATCCAAATGAATGAAATCATTAATAAAACCCCCTAATAATTGCTTTGCACACTTTTTTGGATGCTTTTCCATCCAGAAACCTCTTGAACCCAAAACCCCCGCATTTAAAAAAAATTGGAACACCTTGCATTCTAAACTTATGGTGGACCAACCAAGTCGGCGGTCACAATACATGTTACATCAAGCGGGAGATCGGGTGGCCATAAAGCTTGGCACTCCGCATTGCTTCAGCAACCATATGACGTCAACACATGAGCTGGTTGATTACAAGTTCTAGGGCAATAAGAGACCCGATAATCAATAAAACATATTTGGAGCAGGTAATTTGCTTCTCGTAAAAGCATGCCAAGAGGGTCGGGATCAAGGCTAGTAGAAGATACCGCATGTTGGAGTGCGAGACAGTTTGTTTCAAACACCAAACGTCCACACGTTTCATTCCTTGAGCCTCCACGAACTGAATGGCATTCAGCAAGGCCGACACTTCAGCATGGAGCGCTTGTGTGTGCCGTGTTAAGTCATGTGATTTTCTATTATGCGATTTGAGAAGGGAAAATGCTCGGGTTCAGCCGGCTGATTTCTCGAAAGAAATCTGCCACATCCGCTAGGTGCCACACGTCCTGGTGTGGACTACGCACCGGTTGAGAGTGGCTCGCCTCCAACCTTATCTCTTCGCTCTCTCTCCTACCTTTCTTCTTCACCTATATCTCCCCCAAATTGCCAAGCTCTTCGCTGCTACTTAGAGCGTACCTCGATTGGCGCTGCTGAAGGGGTTATGAGGGGCACCTAGGTGCTTCAGGGGACGCCCGCTCTACTGCGATGGAGGTGCTGGGGATGGGGCAAGCACCATGCGTGTCGCCGCCATAGCCTACGTGCTTCAGCGGTCCATCCTCGGATACAACAGGGGAGCTACTCACTAGGATTGCAACACAAGTGGTGTTGTGGAAACATAGTCAGTGTTGCAGAAACAATAGCTGCTTCAAAAACATCCCTCGTGCTTGAACAACAATGGCGGAACTACAAGACAGAGGTAACCGTTATGCCAGGTTGTTTCTGAAACGTGGCTTATATTGCAGAAGTTCATGAGACTACGAAAAAATCTGCAACACAATCTTTGTTGCAAATCTTTCCGCAACACAAGCTCTGTTGCAAAGATTCATAACACAATTTCTCTTTCAAATGTTTTCGCAACACGAGCTCTGTTGCAAAGGCTTCTGAAACACTACCTATGTTGCAATGATGAGTATGGAGCTGGGCTGCTCGATGGCGCCAGATCTAACGACCGCGGAGCCGGCAGACCTTTTAAAAGATCCGTCGGCTGACGCGTAGTAGGGCCCAGCAACGCGTCGGTCAGCGAATCTTAGATCTGTGGTGGATCGAGCGGTCGAGCGTCATCTTCTATCACTGCAACACATGTCATGTTGCAGAAACAGAAAAAATGTAACATAGTTCAAGTTGTAGCTTATTTTCGCAACATAGGTCTTGTTTCAGTTTTTTGTCACAAAGGTCTTGTTGCAATTTATTTATTTTTGCAACAAAGGTCTTGTTGGATTTTTTTGCAAATTGTTACAGTTTTTTTTGCAACAGAGACCATGCTGCAGAAACTCACTACACGCCGGTGCCGGATGCGAAAACTCACGATGGACGCTGACAACTAGTAGCAACACGCCGTCGCCGAACATAGGAACTCATGGTGGACACGGATGCCGGTGCTCCCCCGGGACAACGGATACATCTTGTGCTCAGGCGCACCACGATGGACGATGTTCATGGTGGAGGCGGGCGACAGCAGCCGCGGACGACCTCGTGGGCGTGCTGCTGGTGGTCGCAGCAACGTGAAGAGGCGTCGGCTTGACGGGAGCTCGAGAGGAGCACGAGTGCGACTGCTCTCGAGGGGATCCATATCCCGCAACACACTAGGACCTAATTTGGTTCCAAGGGGGAGGTAACCCAGGGCTCTAATCCCCCACGAGGGGATTTCCATGGACGTAGGGGTCCTCTCCCCCCACCACGAGGATATCAGCACGTCAGTTTGGACAATAGAGGAGAGGGGAGAAGATCATGTCCCGAAAAATGCTAGAAAAGCTTCAGGCTGAGGGGAGTTGAATGATGACCCAGTCTGTCACCGTCACCGCTGCCGCTGCCGGAGGAGTGTCGTGTGGAGGCGGTTCTTGAGCGAGGGGGCGGGGGTGTCGCTTTCCAGTCATTGTACATGGAAGCATGGAGGCTCAAGGCGGAGGCCATCGACTCTCGGTCGCGAGGAGAGTCACAAGCGAACGAGGCGAGGGTTTTCTCCCTAACCTGTTGACACTGAGAGATCTGACTCGGGGACGGGGCCGTGGCAAGGCCAGGGATCTTCTCCCCTCGCATCCAACCAAATGGGTCTGTCTATTTCCCTGGGCCCAACTTAGCTCGTGGTTTACTGTCACGCCCAATATGCGACCCTATCCAAAAGGAACTCGAAGGTCCCACCAAGGATAGACCCGCATATTGAAACGCTTTTGCAAGGTGGATATCATTACATCAACATTACATAATAGATGGGGATACATACATAAGGCACAAATGCCACAAGAATACATCAACATCATATACAAGATCAACATCCAACTACGGATGAAACATAAGCGAAACTCAAGCGACATCCACCTGCTAGCCCAAGCTGCCGACACGGAACCTATCCCACGATCGAAGAAGAAGTAGAAGAAGAACTCCAATACAAGCAAACATCGCTCTCGCATCATGATCATCGCAAACTGTACCTGCAATCGGTGGTGTAGTAATCTGTGAGCCACGAGGACTCAACAATCCCATTACCATGGGTATCAAGACTAGCAAAGCTTAAGTAGGAAAGGAAGGGGTAAAGTGGTGAGGTTGCGGCGACTAAGCATATATGGTGGCTAACATACGCAAATGAGGCGAGAAGAGAAACAAAGGCGGTCGTCAACTAGTAATGATCAAGAAGTGATCACGAACTCCTACTTCGTCGGACATAACCCAAGAAACCGTGTTCTCCTCTCGATCAACCCGAAAAGAGACACTCACGGTTGGTGTATTTTGAAGAGTTTGCTTCAAGTTTACTACAACCGGATATTAACAAATTCCCATCGCCACATAACGCGGGCACGGCTCACGAAAGTTTATACCTGCGAGGGTGTCCCAACTTAGCCCATGATAAGCTCTCGCGATCAACGAAGGATATTCCTTCTCCGGGAAGACCCGGTCGGTCTCGGAATCCGGCTACAAGACATTTCGACGACAATAAAACAAGACCAGCAAAGCCGCCCGATCTTGCCGACAATCCCGATAGGAGCTGCACATATCTCGTTCTCGAGGGCACCGGATGAGACTAGCTACGAGTAAAACCAATCCTCGGGTTGCCTCAAGGTGGCCCATGCAGTATTTCGGTTCGAGCCGACTTAGAGAAGCAACGGCGGGGGGGCTAAAATAAAGATGACCCTTGGGCTCCGGAAACCCAAGGGAAAAAGGGCTAGGTGAGGCAAATGGTAAAACCAATGTTGGGCCTTGCTGGAGGAGTCTTATTCAAAGTGAGCTGTCAAGGGGGTCCCATAAATCACCCGACCGCGTTAGGGACGCAAAATCCGGGAACATAACACCGATATGACGGAAACTAGGACGGCAAGAGTGGAACAAAACACCAGGCATAAGGTCGAGCCTTCCACCCTTTACCAAGTATATAGATGCATTAATAATATAAGATATATTATGATATCCCAACAAGTGAACATGTTCCAACAAGGAACAACATCTCCATGTTCCAACAAGGAACAAACTTCATCTTCACCTGCAACTAACAACACTATAAGAGGGGCTGAGCAAAGCGGTAACATAGCCAAACAACGGTTTGCTAGGAAGGGTGCAAAAGGTTAGAGGCGACATGGCAATTTGGGATGGCTTGATAAGCAGGTAATAGGTAGCGCTGACATAGCGATAGAAACGAAGCAACTAGCATAGCAATGATAGTAGTGAGATCCAGGTGACGGTCATCTTGCCGAAATCCATAAGGAAGAAGAACGAGTCCATGAAGAAGATGAAGCCACGAAGGCGAACCAAGCGTGGCGAGCGAATCCTCACGATCATAGCAAGCAGGAACTAACAAGAAGGAGCACACAACATAGTAAACACACCACACATGAACAAGACAAGATGCACAACAAACATGATGCATGCCAAAGCTAGATGAAGCTACTCATGGCAAGAGATGATGCAAACAAGAGCAACACATCAAGGCAAGTTTAAATGAGGCCCGAAACAACATAGAACAATTTTGGTAAGTCCTCATATGCAAATTTCGAAATTGGTCCAGATCTGAATAAACCTTATGTTCAAGTTGTTAAACAGCAAGTTAAGATGCACCAAGATGATTTACACGAAATTCTAGTCAAGTTACATATAAAGTTCATTAGATTCGGAGCTACGGCCTAGAAGATATGAGCAAAACAAGGTAAACATGGCATTGATGCAAAATGCATACAAACATCAAGCAAACACCTCAAAACAAGGATGCAACATGATAATATGAAACTACATGCAAAATCAAGCAAGTTTCATATAGAGCACACTCAAAACGGAGCAACGGTTCAACACATACACCCTATACAAGTTATAGCAACAATCTGTCCAAGACAGCAAGTAGGCATATTGCAAGCATCAAAACAACATGCTACAGCACCTCAACACAATAACAAAAGGTATGGTCATGATGTACAGGTAAAGCATTACAAAACATGAACACTGAGCTATCTCCAGAAACAACTAGAACATGCTCAAAATGACATGGCAAGATTGCAAATAATAACAGTTTCACAGACTTAGCAGAATTAACAGGACATGGCAGAAATAACATCAGGTTAACAAGTTTAGAGCTATGAAACAACATGCTACAGGAACTTATCATGGGAAACAAAGGCATGACATGATACTAATCAAAGCATATAACACAAGTCCCTTAGTGACCATGAGCCAAAAATGATCAGAAGATATGATGGCACCCACGTAAACATGGCAAGTTATATGACAGATTCATACATGGCAGGAACAACAATAAGTAGGCATGTTGGTGAGCTTGAACCACTCACCACAGAGCAATACATGGCATGGCAAGGCAACTCACAGCAAGAAGACATGGCATAGAAGCTATACATGGCAAGAACAACATCATAGCATACGCGGATCAACTACAACAACCTTGGCAAAATTGAATAACATGTAAACAACCTGCCAGGAAACATTTTATAGCAAAAGTAGAGCTCGATTGACTCAAGCTAGGGTACTCCATAATTGCAAACAAGGGCATGGATAGATATAGAATAACCATATGTTCAAAACATCCTTACTGAAGTATCTCAAAATAAGCATGGATCTCTCGGTAGCATCAAGTTTACATGGCATAAAAATATCAGTGAGCAGTGAAATCAGCAACATCATGAAGCCTAGTTTGCATGCTTGTGCTAGTCACCACAGAGATCACAAAAATACATGGCATACACCCTTGTAAAGATGGCATGGAATGTTACAAAACACATGTAGGACTCAAGTTCATAGGGTGCACACATCAATCATGGCAAAAATGACAAAAGTGCATGTTCTGATAAAAATCTGAAACTAACATCACATAGCCCTATTATAACAGCATTTCGGGCATCAAGATGAGCTCAAATGAAAATGATTCAATGAGATGAAATGATGTACTCGTCGAGACGAACAATTTGACATATTACACGCACGAAACGGAGCTACGGATGCGGAGTTATGATGCGATGAAAATGCATGAAAATATCAAAACTTGGGACTTAGTGGATTCGGGAAGGGAAAATCAACCTCATGGAATCTCGAGGATGGCTGGCGGATCTGGCGGAGCTCGGCGGAGGGGTCGGAGAGCAGGCGAGGAGGGGAGGCCAGGCCGGCGTGAGGCAGCCCGGCCAGGTGGCGGCGGCAATGGCCGGCCGGAGGGCCGGGCAGCCGCCAGGGGCGCCTGAAGGGGAGCGAGGCGGGGCGTGAGGCTCCCGGCGAGGCGTGGCCGAGGCGGCGTGAGGGCGGGCAGCGCGAGATGGGCGGATGGGGGCGGATCACGGGCTCGGCGGGCAGGCGATGGCACGGCGCCGGGCCACGTGGCAGCTCCTGGTAGGGCGGGCGGCGGCGTGTGTGGCGGACACGTCCGGGCGGTGAGTGGGCGTGTCCGTCGGCGGGAGGAGGAAGGAGCTAGGGTTTGGACCGAAATTTCGAAGGGGTGCACATATTTATAGGTAGAGGGAGCTAGGAGACTCCAAATGAGGTGCGGTTTTCGCCCACACGATCGTGATCGAACGACCGAGAGCATGGAGGGGTGTTTGCTGGGTTTTGGGCCACTTTGGAAGAGGTGTTGGGCTGCAACACAAAAGAGGCTTTTAGGGTTACCCGGTTAACCGTTGGAGTACCAAACGACCTCCAAATGGCACGAAACTTGACAGGCGGTCTACCGGTGCTATACCAAGGCCGCTTGGCAAACCTCGGTCCATTCCGAGACCGTTTAACACCCGCACACAAAAAGAGGTAAAAGGGGGCGCCGGGGGACATTGGAGTGCCGGATTGCAAAACGAACAACGGGGAAAATGCTCGGATGCATGAGACGAACATGTATGCAAATGCGATGCACATGACAACATGATATGAAATGCAGATGATGACATGAAAAAATGCAACACACAAGCAAATGACATGGCAAAGACAGCAAATAACTGGCGGACACCTGGCGCATCGAATCCGGGACGTTACATTTACCCACCCGGGGAAAAGGCCGGGATCCTCTCGGGATCCCTTAGAACCAAATGAGGCCTAATTGTCGCGGGGAAATACCTCAACAACCATACAATTGCAAAACCTAGCTATATAATTAAAATCAGATCCAGCGGCCACGGAGGCGGCAGACGCACGCATCGTTATCCACCGGGTGATCCTAAGAGCAACTCTAGCAGACCCCGCATCCCGCCCCGGCCTGCAAAATAACCGCCAAATTGTGGGTGGGGGCCGGAAAATCTGCACGATCAGACCCCGCATCCCGCCCCGGCCCGCAAATATTTTTGCGAGGCGTGGCAAATCTTCTCCCCTGACCTCTATCTTCACGGGCTGGGAGGCCGACCTGAGCTCAACCCCTATCCGCCGCGAGATTTGGCGGGAGGGACATTTCCGCGCGCCCTTTCCCGCTCCCCGCACCCTCTGCCACCATTGCCCCCCTCCGCAAGTTCCGGTTCCTCCTCCCCGGCCGTCCCTCGCCGCCATGGACGACCCCATGCTGTCCCCCGTCATCGTCGAGGTCGCGCATGCTCCTTCCCCACAGGCGCTCATCACCAGCCATGTTGGCCCTGCCGTCGTCACTTAAGCACAAGCCGCACCTGCCCACAAGCGGCAGGGCAACGTGGTCGTGCAGGGTGGGAATCCGGCTGCCCCTGCCGCGATGGCCCGCGCTCCGGACGCCAACGCGGCAGCGTGATCCCGGCCGGCGGCGGAGAAGGTCGCCAAGGTCGCGGGCGTAAAGCGGAGGAAGGTTCCGGCTTCAAAGAAGCCACCTTCTTCATCCTCTCACTCCATCCCCCCGCAAGGAGGTGCTCCGGCGATGCCGTTTAACGATGCCGCTCCCCCCGCGAGCGAGGTGTTCGACGAAATGGCCGGAAGGTATGCGTCTTCGGTCTTGGCGATTTCCTTTCATTTCCGCCATTATTCTCGATAGCTCGTGACTTGTTATCGTTCGCTATAGCGGTGGTTCGAACAATGCAACAACCGAGTTCGTGAACTTGTTGGACACGAACGCGGTTGACATTGATCAAGCCCCTTTCGAACCGTTCGACTACAATGAAACGGAGGGGGGCGTGGATGATCATGGTTGTGCGGATGAATTGGAGGAGATCGAAGCGGAAGCGTATGAGCAATCGCAAGCAAAATCTGGGAAAAGCCAAAGATCGAAGAACTACACGATCTTGGAAGATCAAGCTTTGATTCAAGCATGGCGTGCAGTGTCTCTTGATGCATGCACGGGTAATTCTCAAACCGCCAAGAGATATTGGCAAAGGATCGAAGATCAATACTTCCGCATTATGGCAATGCATCCCAATAGGACTCCACGCACATTTCGGTCGCTTCAAGGGCGTTGGGAGAATATCAAGCCTATGTGCAGCCGTTGGGCAGCTTGCTTGGAGCAAGTACGCAATGCACCTCCAAGTAGCACCGTGGAGTCCGACTATGTGAGTTTGTTTTGCTTTTGTTCAAATTGTGCATCATCATATTGCATCATGGGAATTGATTGGATCACTTTGTTCACATTGTGTAGGACAAGATTGCTCAACATAGATACAAGGACATGGAAGCTTCGGAAGGCAGTTTTTTCAAACTAGAGCATTGTTGGGAGTTGCTCCAAAAGTGCGAGAAGTGGAAGTTGATCGACAAAGAATCCCCACCAAAGAGGGGCTCACTTACAAACATGGATGAAGATGAGGATGATGATGGCCCAAAAAATTTGCACAAACCCGATGGCGACAAGAAGACTAAGGAGAAGATCAAGAGAGAGCAAGAAGCATCGAGCTTGAGGGAGAAGAATGATGCCATGGTGCAATCCAACGAGTCGATGTTATTGAAGTCGTTGGAGATCAAGAAAGAATTGACCGAGAAGAAGGCGAAGGAGAAGCAAGAAAAATGGCAATTGCTCAAGGAAGAGAAATTTGCGCAAAGGCGCCATCGAGGAGAGAAAAACGCAGCGCCGTGAAAATAAATCCATGTCCATGTTGCTCGCCGAAGAGAACAAGATCATGTCAATGAACCGCAATGACATGGGCGACCTCACCAAAACATGGCATGATATGGCAAGGAGAGAAATCTTGAAGAGGAGAATGGTCGCGTCGGCGGTCAGGTATTCTGATTCGGTGTTGTTTTCTCTGCGCCATATGGTGGCAATGTGGATGATTTCGAAGCGGGAGTTGGAACAAAAGCCGGAGGTGGATTCGGTGGCGCCGATGAACTTCAAGATGGACTTGATGGCGCGGAGTGAAGATCGACCAAGATGATGCCGGACATGGGCGCAAACCTTTGCAGAGCCCTATTTTGCATTTGCCGTAATGAACTTGGCTTTTATTTGCGCGTAAAACTGTTTATGTCATTTGAATTTGAACTTGTTTGTGAAACCCTATGTCAAATGCGAGATTTGTGGTTTTTCTGTTTGCGGGTCGTCGCGGTGGTGCCCGAGCAGAACCCGCAGAAGCCGACCCGTAAAAAGGCATATTCCGTGAATATACTTTTTTACGAATCCGTTTGAGGGGTCTGCATTTGTGCCAGCCCGCGCTTACCCGCAAAAGCGGTTTTGCACGAACTGCAAACGCGTTTTGCGGGCCAGCGGGATGCGGGGTCTGCTAGAGTTGCTCTAATCATTTCCCATTGAGAATCCCTCATATTCTTTTTTTGACGGGTGCATCATTTTTTTTTTTTTTTTGAGACAAAGAATCAATCCCTCGAATCGCAGAGGGCGATCCAAGTGTCCCACACGTGGCTCCCTGGGCCGGCCACAACAACTCTCGCGTGGTCCGCCTGTAAGTATGGGGCTAGAAGCACCGGGCCTTCTTGGCCCACTCAACCCAACGGCGACACGCCCTAAATCCACGCCAACCCCTG
The DNA here is from genome assembly GCA_021605205.1 of Aegilops longissima. Classification (NCBI taxonomy): domain Eukaryota; kingdom Viridiplantae; phylum Streptophyta; class Magnoliopsida; order Poales; family Poaceae; genus Aegilops; species Aegilops longissima. The sequence continues at coordinate 415,280,240 of CM038676.1, read as the reverse complement.
GACCCACGGCTCAGCGTCTCCCGTCTCTGCACGCGCGGGTCGCTTGCACCGAGCCCTAGCCACTACAAGCAGCCGCCACCGCCTATCCCAGTCCCAGTCGCGAGCCCCCGCTTCCATTCTAATCCGCCCCTTCCCGAGACGCCAAAGCCCCAAACCCCTCGCCCTCCCAAACCCTAACCCTAAAACCTCCGCCCTCCCGCCGCCGCCGCCGCCCGATTCCCCTCCCCAGCCTCCGCATCCCCCGTCCGGCTTGAACGGTGAGGAATTCCCAGGCTCTTCTCCCGCGTCCGGGGCTCGATTCGGGCGGCTTCGTGCCTTCCCCAGGTGTTTTCGTCGCCATTTCCTAACCTTCTCAGGTCCTTGTTCAGATGTCGTCCGACGAGGAGGTCAGGGAGGAGAAGGAGCTCGACCTCTCCTCCAACGAGGTCGTCACCAAGTACAAGACCGCCGCCGAGATCATCAACAGTAATCTCGTCTCCCCAAAGTCTCTCGTTTGCTGTTTGCTGTTTGCTGATGTAGCGCGCGATGCGATTTATAGTTACCTGGGTAGGCTGTCCCAGGTTCGGGTGTGTATTGTTACCCGTCGCTGAATTTAGCTGTTTGGTCAGTAGCTCTGCAAGTTTTAAGGACTATCCATACAGCTCCCTGCAGAGGAATGAGATTATTAACATGATTAGAGTCCTGATGCTCTGGTTGTAGTTTTATGACACTGGCAGTTTTTGTTTGCTCCATTTTGTTGGTGATGTTGTACTCTATGCTGTTATGTTCACAGTCCGGCTTCATGTAATTTGAAAATTCAGTGTGCACGTCTTTCTCTGTTTGCTCCGTTTTGTTGGTGATGTTGCACCCTGCTCTGTTATGTGCACGGTTGGCCTTCATGTAACATCCAAGATTCTGTGTGCACGTCTTTCTCTGTTTGCTCCATTTTGTTGGTGATGTTGCACCCTGCTGTGTTATGTTCATGGTTGGCCTTCATGTAACTTCCAAGATTCATTTTGCATGTCTTTCTCTGTTTGCTCCATTTTGTTGGTGATATTGTACTCTAATCTGCTATGTTCACCTTTATGTAATTTCAAAATTCAGTGTGCCCGTTATTCTTTGTTTGCTCCATTTTGTTGGTGATGATGCACTCTACTCTGTAATCTTCACCTTCACCTAATTTCAAAATTCAGTGTGCAATTCATTCTTTGTTTGCTTTTGTTGGTGATGATGCACCCAACTCTGTTATGTTCACCTTCATGCAATTTCAAAATTCAGCGTGCATCGTGCTAAGAAAGGCTGTAATTGTAGTGTGAGGTTCTCAGTGTCTTGGATTGGGCTGGTTTTGTGGGATGAGCCATGGCATGTGAATGTGCATTTATGATTGATATGTATGATGTCACTAGATATGTGATTCTTACTTGATATTCATTGTGGAACAGAGGCTCTGAAGTTGGTATTGTCGGAGTGCAAGCCGAAAGCCAAGATTGTTGACATTTGTGAGAAGGGTGACAATTTCATAACCGAGTAATGCATCCAGTTTCGTCTTTCATAACATCTTCCTTGCTGGTTCCTTGCTGGATTCCTGATTACATGGTGTTTCCTGTTGATGGCAGGCAAACTGGGAATGTCTACAAGAACGTGAAGAGGAAGATTGAGAGGGGCATTGCTTTCCCAACATGTGTATCTGTGAACAACACGGTCTGTCATTTCTCCCCACTGGCAACTGACGATTCTGTACTCCAAGAAAATGACATGGTGAAGATGTATGTCTCTCCCTTTAACCTTCCTACCATGTGTTTATCTCATAATCTTATTATTTCACCACATGCCTTGCTGATTCTGCTCTCATTTGACAGCGATATGGCTTGCCATATTGATGGTTTTATTGCTGTGGTGGCTCATACACATGTCATCAAAGCTGGGCCGGTTACTGGAAGAGCTGCTAATGTTCTTGCTGCTGCAAACACAGCAGCAGAAGTTGCAATGAGGCTTGTTAGACCTGGCAAGAAGGTACGTTATGTACAGATTATCCCATTGGTTGCCTTTGACAAGTTATCTTCTTTTTCTTTCACTGCATGGTTGCTAATATTTCTCTCTGGATGACTAGTCTTCTCCTTTCTCTTTGTAATGGTCTATTGTTATGTTGGTTTTATTAGTAATCCGCTCCTTATATTTTCTGCAGAATAAGGATGTCACTGAAGCAATTCAGAAAGTTGCTGCTGCTTATGACTGTAAAATTGTTGAAGGAGTTCTTAGTCATCAGCTGAAACAATTCGTCATCGATGGTAACAAAGTGGTACTTAGTGTTTCAAACGCTGATACAAAGGTGGATGATGCTGAATTTGAAGAAAATGAAGTGTATGCAATTGATATTGTCACCAGCACTGGCGAGGGAAAGGTGATAATCGATGTTATTGGCATGATGATATTTCGGCTTGCATGTTTTCTTACATATATGTTGAATTGTAATTCACAGCCGAAGCTATTGGATGAGAAGCAGACCACTATTTACAAGAGAGCTGTAGACAAGAACTATCACTTGAAGATGAAGGCATCAAGGTTCATCTTCAGTGAGATTAGCCAGAAGTTCCCAATCATGCCATTCACTGCTAGGTGTGTGAATGCACATTAATTTTTTTGTGTGCCCATTATTTTAGTCTACTAACCTATGTTGTGAATTGTGACAGGGCGCTGGAGGAGAAGCGTGCACGCTTAGGTTTGGTAGAATGCATGAATCATGAGCTGTTGCAGCCATACCCTGTTCTACATGAGAAGCAAGGTAGTTATGATAATCCACTAGACATATTTTAGAATTTGTCCTGTAACTTGTGTCAAAGTCACTTGGGGTTGTAGATCTTTTGAACTGTCTGAATTGTTTGTGTTCATTTGTCATTTTTGCTTATCTTATCTGATGTTAATTAGTCTCCCTTTCATGCTTGTTTCGTCTCTTAATTGCTGGTGTTTATGCAGGCGACCTTGTTGCCCACATCAAGTTCACCGTGTTGTTGATGCCAAATGGGTCTGACAAGATAACTTCACACCCACTACAGCAATTGGAGCCCTCAAAATCCATCGAGGGTGATGCTGAGATCAAGGCTTGGCTTGCTTTGGGCACAAAGTCAAAGAAGAAGGGTGGTGGCAAGAAAAAGAAAGGTTTGCTTGGTTGACATTATATATATGCTGCTCTGTTTGGTTGCTGATGCATGAGTTCTTTTCCTGATTGCTAGACTGGTTTACATCTGTCTCAAGTCCCTTGAACTCACAGAGCTTCTTTTATCTTTTAATAGGCAAGAAAGGAGATGCAGCAGAAGTAGCAGAGCCCATGGAGGTTTCTAAGGACGCACCAAGCCAGGAATAATTCTCATTTTTTTTGAATTGCTTCCGTTACGTTTGTACCTGCTCCTTTGCTGCATCTGATTGTGTTATATTACATTCAGCTGTGGGGATTTGAGTACCTTTTTTTGAAGTGTCTAATGAAAATGGTTGATCCTGGCGCACATCACATCAAAGTACAAGCCCGATAATTATGTATGGTGTGCCGAATGTTTACCCGTCAGTAATGCTTATAAATCCGGCGTAAGCTCCACTACTGTGTAATGTTTACCTGTGCTTTACCGTTTTAGGTGTGGCTTTTTTTGGAGAATCGTTTTAGGTGTGGCTGATTGGTGTTCACCTATTTATTTGTTCTGGGCAATTGGGCATGAACGTTTCGGCTTCTATATCCTTTTGAGGATGTTCTCTAGTGTTTCTCTATAATCTTCCCTAGTTGAAATTTTGGCATTTTGGTGAATACATGCTTTTCCCATTTAGTTTCATGTTATTGAGATAACCTTGAAGTTGTTGCCTACGTCATGAACATCCTGGTTTCTTATTCAGCCATGAGGAGCACGGTATAAGACTTGAGGATTCATGCAATAAGTAAGAAAAAAAGAATTCATGTAAAAGGTGAGAAAAGTTCGATGTGGCGGCTATCAATCAATTGGGTCTTATTTGGTTTTTGGTGTACAAGTAAACAAGCCGCGGGTGAGATTTTTTTCTGTCATTTGGCAAATCAGGTTCATGAGAAAAAAGAGAAAAGCCGCGAACTGGGAGAACTCGTCCTAAATTCCTGCTTCGGCACCTCCGATGGAATGGCACAGCCTTGCTGAAGAGCAGGGAAGACAAAGGCAGACAAACCTACTGTAAGAGCATCTCTAGTAGATACCTTAAAAGTCAACACTTAAAAACACGTTTAAAGAGCCCTTTAAACCATTTTTATGGTGTGAAAGCCGAGAAAAACAGATACCGTATTATGAACTTGTTTTTACGGCCGTTTTTATGGTGCTAAACTGGGCCGAAAAGAACAGATACGTGTTACGTATTGTATCAGAACGATACAACAAGTGGTGGCCTCTCATCTGTGTCCCGCCGCCGTTCGAGCCCCCTCCCACCAGCGCGTTGTTCCCTCCCCCAACCCACTTTCATCAGCGCGCTGCCGCCACGCCCAACCCCCTTCCACCAGCGCCCCGCCTCCGCCCCGACCCCCCTCCCACCAGCACGCCGCGGCCGCCTTGAACCCTCCCACCAGCGGCGTCCCTGCCTTGATACGGGCCGTTGGTGCCGCCCCGCCCGGATTGAGGCCGCCGCCGGCCTGCTCCACCCCGCCCGTGGCCGGCTCGTCTTGGCAGTGAAGGTCGAGCCGGCCACAATTTGGACCGGCAACACAAATTCCGGCGTGCGGCGACCTTTTCCAATGCGCGGCGATGGATTCCAGTGAGTTTCAGGTTGATTCCGGCCAGTTCCGCGGCGGCACATTTGCTCCGACCAGTTTAAGGTTGAACTGTATATTGCCTTCCAACTGTACATATGAGGTTCTCGCGGATGAATTCTCGGTGCCCCTTAAAAAATTTAAGGGTCGATCGAATGTTACGGGATCTGCTAGGATCATTTTTTCGATCAAAACTGTAAATGCGTTACTTTTACGGGTTAGACCGCTTTTCGAAGTGCGCTAGAGATGCTCTAAATTAGAAGTGAAATTGCGGTGGCTGCAATGAGAGTCGTCACAAGAAGAAGCGAAGGAGTCGGACATGTAGTAAGGGAAATTGGTTCCACCGCATGGCAGCAGATAGCTATAGGCACATGGTGCCTCAAAACGAATGAACGGATACAATGGTACCGGAAAGATAGAGGAAGGCGGAGGCGGCTCGTGTGGAAGGGGAAGCCGAGCAAGCCAAGGATGAGGATGATGATTTCTTGCGTGATGTCTCGAGTCATGGAAATCTTCCCCGGCAAATGGCGTGGCGGGGAAAACCCTGTCGGGCTCTCCAAATGACCTCGCAAATTTCCCTAGGTTAATGAACCACTGAGGCCTCGTTTGGTAATCGGGGACAGATACGTGTTACGGTCGTAAAGATACGGTCGTTTTTATGGTGCTAAACTGGGCCAAAAAGAACAGATACGTGTTACGTACTGTATCGGAACGATATAACAAGTGGTGGCCTCTCATCTGTGCCCCGCCGCCGTTCGAGCCCCTCCCGCGTGCGTTGTTCCTCCCCAACCCACTTTCATCGGTAGCGCTGCCACGCGTAACCCCTTCCACGGCGCCCGCCTCCGCCCGACCCCTCCCACCAGCACGCCGCGGCCGCCCTGAACCCCCTCCCACCAGCGTCCCCCTGCCTTGATACGGGCCGTCGGCGCCGCCCCGCCCGGATTGAGGCCGCCACCGGCCTGCTCCACCCCGCCCGTGGCCGGCTCGCCTTGGCAGTGAAGGTCGAGCCGGCCACAATTTGGACCGGCAACACAAATTCCGGCGTGCCGCGACCTTTTCCAATGCGCGGCGATGGATTCCAGTGAGTTTCAGGTTGATTCCGGCCAGTTCCGCGGCGGCACATTTGCTCCGACCAGTTTAAGGTTGAACTGTATATTGCCTTCCAACTGTACATATGAGGTTCTCGCGGATGAATTCTCGGTGCCCCTTAAAAATTTTAAGGGTCGATCGAACGTCACGGGATCTGCTAGGATCATTTTTTCGATCGAAACTGTAAATGCGTTACTTTTACGGGTTAGACCGCTTTTCAGGGGTATGCTAGAGATGCTCTAAATTAGAAGTGAAATTGCCGGTGGCTGCCGACAGAGAGTCGTCACAAGAAGAAGCGAAGGAGTCGGACATGTAGTAAGGGAAATTGGTTCCACCGCATGGCAGCAGATAGCTATAGGCACATGGTGCCTCAAAACGAATGAACGGATACAATGGTACCGGAAAGATAGAGGAAGGCGGAGGCGGCTCGTGTGGAAGGGGAAGCCGAGCAAGCCAAGGATGAGGATGATGATTTCTTGCGTGATGTCTCGAGTCATGGAAATCTTCCCGGCAAATGGCGTGGCGGGAAAACCTGTCGGGCTCTCCAAATGACCTCGCAAATTTCCCTAGGTTAATGAACCACGAGGCCTCGTTTGGTAATCGGGGACGAATCGTGTTCGGTCGTAAAGAAGATACGGTCGTTTTATGGTGCTAAAGCTGGGGCCAAAAAACGAATCGTGTTACGTATTGTATCGAACGATATAACAAGTGGTGGCCTCTCATACGTGCCCCCGCCGTTCGAGCCCCGCCCGCGTAGCGTTGTTCCTCCCCAACCCACTTTCATCGGTAGTGCTGCCGTCCGTAACCCCTTCCACGGCGCCCGCCTCCGCCCGACCCCCTCCCACCCGGCCGCGGCCGCCTCGAACCCTCCCACGGCGTCCCTACTGCCTTTGTCTGGCCGTCGGCGCCGCCCCGCCCGGATTGAGGCCGCCGCCGGCCTGCTCCACCCCACCCGTGGCCGGCTCGCCTTGGCAGTGAAGGTCGAGCCGGCCACAATTTGGACCGGCAACACAAATTCCGGCATGCGGCGACCTTTTCCAATGCGCGGCGATGGATTCCAGTGAGTTTCAGGTTGATTCCGGCCAGTTCCGCGGCGGCACATTTGCTCAAACCAGTTTAAGGTTAGGCGGATTGCCTTCAATTGTACATATGAGGTTCTCGCGGATGAATTCTCGGTGCCCCTTAAAAAATTTAAGGGTCGATCGAACGTTACGGGATCTGCTAGGATCATTTTTTCGATCGAAACTGTAAATGCGTTACTTTTACGGGTTAGACCGCTTTTCAGGGGTCTGCTATAGATGCTCTAAATTAGAAGTGAAATTGCCGGTGGCTGCCGACAGGGAGTCGTCACAAGAAGAAGCGAAGGAGTCGGACATGTAGTAAGGAAAATTGGTTCCACCGCATGGCAGCAGATAGCTATAGGCACATGGTGCCTCAAAACGAGTGAACGGATACAATGGTACCGGAAAGATAGAGGAAGGCGGAGCCGGCTCGTGTGGAAGGGGAAGCCGAGCAAGCCAAGGATGAGGATGATGATTTCTTGCGTGATGTCTCGAGTCATGGAAATCTTCCCCGGCAAATGGCGTGGCGGGGAAAACCCTGTCGGGCTCTCCAAATGACCTCGCAAATTTCCCTAGGTTAATGAACCACTGAGGCCTCGTTTGGTGTCGGGGACACCCCATACCCGTCTTTTCCCAGGGCGAGAAACCCGCATGCAATCTATGCCCCGGATTTCAGGCGACCCATTTGGTAACATCGTGGAAAGGGCTTTCTCAGCCCGATCCTCCCGAAATCCCCGGGCCTCTCGTCCCGACCTCCGCACTCCAGGGGAATTCTCCCGGGCTGCCCCTGTCTCTTTCTTGCGATCTAAATCGCCTTGGCCCTCCGTTCTTCTGCTCCTCTGCCTTCGTTCTCTTCCCTCTCCCTTGGTGCCCAAATGGCAACGGGGTATTTCACATGGCAGGAGGAGGATCTCATATGAGCGGGGAAATCCCCCTCGGGTGGTTTACTGTCATGGTTTTTTCACCCCAACAACCAAATGAGCCATGAGGGTTTTCTGCCCAGGAAAATGGCCCAGAGAATCTCTAGCTACCAAACGAGCCCTTACAACACCGCAAATCTTTATCCAATAACACCCTCTGAGCGACTCTCCCACCCGCACCGCTGAGATCACAACATGGTACATCTGGTGGATAAGTTATCTGTTCTGTCCTTATGCACAAACTTCACCAAAAACAGCTTAGAGTAATAACACAAGAGAATCAGTTAAATGGATGAAATCAGATTCATGCCAAGTTAAATTAAACGTCGATGCCTCGTTTAATTTTGGAAAGGGAGAAGGGGCGACGGGCGCGGTTATCCGTGATAAGATGGGCAATTCCCTTGGATGTGCATGTTTTTATGTTCCATACTCGTCATCGGCCTCGATGACCGAAACACTAGCAATGAAAAAAGGCCTTGAACTGGTGGCATCCTTTGGCTATCACCAAATCATCACTGAATCTGATTGTTTGCAGGTGATTGAAGCTTGAAAAGGAGGACAAACGTGGTGGAATGAAGAAGCTGCAGTTTATGCTGATTGTATTGATCTGGTGACGGAAATAGGAACAGTACTCTCACTGTCTCTGGGAGGCCAATGGTGTTCCACCTGAGTTAGCAAAACATAGTTATGAGAATCATTTATCTTGTACTCCCTCTGTTCGAAAATACTTGTCATCAAAATGGATAAAAAGAGATGTATCTAGAACTAAAATACATCTAGATACGTCCCCTTTTATCCGTTTTGACGACAAGTATTTTCGGACGGAGGGAGTAATTGGGTAGATGATTCCCCGTATTTTCTTACTGTATATCCAGTGAACGATGTAAGTGTGCTTATTTGATTAATAAAGTAAGCCATGACGGCATTCCCTCAAAAACAAAAAAAGATCAATAGTACAACAATCAATCAATCATGCAAACAAATTATTATCGACTTGCCTTCCATCAGCATATCTATATCTACCGAAGATCGATGGTAATTTAGTACTACCTCCGTGTCAATACGGAGGTAATACTTGATTGCTTTCAGTGGGCTAGGAAAATACCCCCTTTCACCAGCACAAGGGTGCGATTGAAAACACAAGTATGGATATGAAATGGCTCTGTTTCCCTTCCACCCCTCCTAGCAAAAAAATTGGTTCTTCTACTGTATCTAAGATGCAAAATACCCATCAAAAGATAACAGTAACGATACTAGATGATTGTTCTGGATTGCCCTGCGCAAAAAAATTGGTTCTTCTACTGTATCTAAGATGCAAAATACCCATCAAAAGATAACAGTAACGATACTAGATGATTGTTCTGGATTGCCCTGATGACCCTCGGCTGTAGCGAAGTCCAAATGCATTCTCATGTCCTCTGTAACTTGCGGTACCTCATGCCTCGAGGAGCACCAATTATCCAGATTTCTTCCTTTTCTGGGCCTGCAAAGTCCAAATGCATTCATTGCTTATCTATTTGTACAATGCACACAAGTATATGTCTTATCACGCAACACATTTGCTAAACTACTTTGTAAAATAAACTAAACAGGATTCTAAGATGGATTTTCTTTGTTCACTAACCGCGAAAAAATGAATATTAAATTTAACTAATACAGTGGAAAATGAAGAACCAAAGCAAGTACCTCTTGAAGTTTTCGGAATACCGATGCTTCCAAATCGCTGAACCCAGTTCCATCAATGTTGCTTGTCCTCGGTTCAGGTGTTTGAGTTGACCTTGCTGGTAACCCTCCCGATTCTTGAACAGAAGCAACAATCAATGGGACAGGGAAAACATTGTACACAGAATGGTTCTTCAGTGCAGTTTGCTGTAAAAAGTCAACAAGTGTTGGTTAGCCGCACAGCAAAAACATATAATCAATTTCGACATATAGTACAGCTTGTTAAAGATCCATGCGAACAGAGGCAGAGACAGCAAGACACCATGCATGATAAAACATAGGCACGTGGTTGCTTGCAAACTCCTATCTTGTAGTGGATCTGAAATTAGCTCGATTTTATGTGCTAATTCAAGATCTACAAGACTTTTAATAAAGGTAGAAAAATTCTCCAGGACAAAAAAACAGTAGACAAATGAAACTTACTGCCGCCTCCTTGGAAGCCATGACAACAATTGCTGAACCCTTGCTCTTTGATTTCCTAGTCTTGATCACAATGTCTTCAACCGTGCCGAATTGCTTAAAGATCTCATCAAGCTTTGCTGCCGTGTAGTAATCTGCACCCCCTTCCCAAGAAACCTTCAAGATCTTACCCTTGTCCGTTTTTGGTCCGTTCTCTGGAGTCGCACCCTTCTTATCCCCATGTGCCTAAAAGGAGAAATAATCAAGTCGTGGTCAGTAGTAGTACCAACATAAAAGATACAGATCAACAGATCTCTTGCATAACCTTAAGATTTTACTTTGAAGGTAAGTACAGTTGATGCATTTCTGGGGAATATTACTTTGTTTGTAGGTTAACACTTCTGAAAAAATCATCACCCACAGTACGAAATTATATACTCTATTACTCTGTTTGAAGGTTATTATCCTCAATGCTACATGCAGTCAGTTACATATTGTTCCACCTTCCTCTGCAAGGCTACAATTGCAAACCCTGTCCCTCTTCAGTAATACTAATTCAGAAATGTGCGTTTTAGGGGCATCATTTTGGCTTTTATTTACATCTAACGTCTAAAGTCTAAAGCTCAACTTCGGGGCAATTGATTCCAAAACCATGAGGCAGAATACTAATACAGAAGTAGGCTAGCTGGATGAGATCTTTAAGCAATTCGGCATGGTTCAAGTACGCTAGCAAGAGGCAGGCAGCAATTATAAGTGAAGCAAGAGCACAGCGCTATCAATCCTACACGAAGAACGAAGGAATTGAATAGATTCAAACAACAGCGAGATATTACCGGAGTCGAAGCAGAGCCAGAGACGCCGGACTTCTTGGCAGCGAAGAACTCATCGAGTTCGCGCTTGACGTCAGCAGCCTTCCGCTTATCCTCTCGCCTGGCCAGCTCGACGGGGTCGACGGCGGGGCCTCCGCCGGCGGCGAAGGCGCGCTCGCGCTCCTCTAGGTCGGACACGGCCTTCCGCCGCTTGACCCCGGTGGCGGCGGCGCGGGCTGCGGCCTCGCGGCGGCCACGGAGGCGGGCGTCGAACTGGCGGCGGAGGGACTCGTCCCGGAGGAACTTGTACGAGCTGGCGAGGCTCTGGAAGTCGGCGGTGGCGTTGGGGTCGTCGGGGCGCTTGTCGGGATGCCGGAGCCGCGACTGCGTCCGGTAGGCCTTCTCGATCTGCTCGACGCTCAGCGCCGCGCCTTCCTCGCCGGACGGCAGGCAGAGCACCTCGTAGTGGTCGACGGCCTCCCCCTCCTGCCCCATCGCCGCCATGGCGGAACCGGCCGCGATTCGGCGAAACAGGGAGCGGCCCTCAGATGCGGAAGCGTGTGACTACGAGGCGCTGCTCAGGCAGTTCGGCAAGCAGGTGTACACGACGCCGAGGGTGGGTGGCCACGGCCGAGGCTCCTTCTGCGGTGCGGGGATGCCGGCGAGACAAGGGCGGCGCGGCTAGAACGCCGCGAGCCAAACCCCAGAACAGAGGAGGGCTAACCCTAGAACGCTGGAGAGACCTGAGCGGGACGAGCGGGTGAAGAAACCGCGAAGTATCTCCAGGAGCGGCGCCGGTGCCGGGTGGGGAAACGGGGGAGCAAGGATGCGAGGGCGGCGGCGGCGGCGGAGGCCCTCGGCGGCTGGAGGCGGGGAGGCGGTGGGGAACGAGAGGCGGTGCGTCAGGCTCAACCTGACGCCTGAAATATGAAGACGTCTGAAAGTGTTCAGACTTCAGAGTTCAGAAGCTATCTGCAAGTGTTCAAAAATTCAGAACGTTCCGAAAATGTACTAGGTTTGGCCAAGCGTTTGATTTGTCGTCGTCAGAGGAAAGAGATTTGGTGTTTCAAAATATCATGAGAACGGCCTCACCTCATGCAAAGCCTATCTTGAGAGTGGCTGAACCTGCAATTCTGTATTATGCTTCATACGGTGGACACTGGCTGTAATTCTGACAGAAATTAACAAATGTGACATATGTACCAAAGATTGTTAGGTGCTTCGTTTTTGGCATTATCAATTGCATATGCTATGCACACTCAATACTTCCATGATAAAGCTTGAAACTGTAACTTGAACCTATCAACGTAGAGACCGTACTTTATTCAGACGAACATGGCTCGCGAAAAAAAAACACAACCAATCACAAGGCGCGGTGAAGCGTGCATGTCCCTCTAATTCATGTCATTTTGCTATGAATGTTGTAATTTAAATTGGATACAAATCTTGTAGGTTTTTTGCTATGAATGTTACAATTGGTATGGTTACTGTAATTTTTCTATGAGTATATTAGAATTTCAGGATGCAAGGTTCTATGTTCCATTCTTATCTTTCCTAATCCCATATCATCTTTGTCTAATGGTGGACTGATGGGCACATATGACATACTCGTTGGCTTTCGAAGCTCGATGATGACACTTTGTGGGCACCACATGACACATGAGTCATTTTTCTTTGAGGTCTTAATTTTAGGTTTTGGTTCGCCGAATCTTATACTTGGGTTGCACTCCTTGAAATTTGGCAACAAATTTGGATCCGCTGATGATGAGAAAATACATTATAAGATAGAAACTAATATGCGAACCAACCTGTGGTTGGATGGTTAGAGGGACAGTGGTATCCCCAGCCCACCAGGGCTCAAGTCCTGTTTCTCGCCTACTTCTAATGGAGCAGTTGGTGAATAGTCTCCATGATTTATTTTATTTGGGTTTTTCTCTCCTCCACCACCCCTCCACCCTCGTCCATCGGTTTATTTTTCTCCACTCTTTATTACAACCAGAACTTTCCTAACGTATAACAAATCACAGATCTAACTTCCTTAAATTATGCAAATCAATCGGTTCCTTTTATTGGTTTAATTTGTCTTAGGAAACAAATAACAGGAAACAAATAATATATTTTAATCTAACTTTCCTAACTTATCTAAATCAATCGATTTCTCTCATTAGTGAAATTTGTTTTAAGAAACAAATAACAGACACGTCACAAACTTTCCTCCCAATAAATAGTTTATTAACATTTGCAAACTTTCCTAATCAGACACGTCACAAACGGGCAGGTACTAATATCACGTTACCAAACAATAAAACCCCATTTGCATAGAAATCAGTTCAAAATCCTAACTTTCCTAAATTTTTACCTTTCCTTGATAATAGCCAATATTTCCTATGTTTCCCACCTATAGAAGGAAATCACCCCTCCATCGATATTAGCATTTTTTGGAATGAGATCTCTAGGTTATGATTTTTTTTGCGATTCTTTCCAATTGTGACCTCTCCTTCCGCTCCGGCTCCTTCTCGCATAAACACCTCCACCACACCGGTGGCGCCACCCCAGACCTCTGCCTCTTCACGCCTTCTCCGCCACCTCCTCCTCGTACTCCATTGACAATCCCTCGCCATGTTTGTCCACGGCGGTGTTGAGGACATGGCGCAACAGCGTACCATGGTGAAGCGGCGCATAGCAGCGAGGAAGCAAAGACGCGATGGCGAGGCAAGCGGCGGCGTGGTGAGGGCGGCCGACGCGAAGATGGTCGTGACGGGGGGCGCGAGGCGAGTGCGACTCGGGGCAAGTGAAGGATAGGCGGCAGCGAGCAGGACGGCGCGGCTAAGCGAGAGTGTGGCGCGTGGCGAGGTGTCGTCGCGCGAGTCCACGATGATGCGGTGGTGGCTGGCGGCCTTGACAGCGATGGCGGACACGATCAGCGGTGTAACACAGGCGTGGGCATGGAGAGTGAGGAGTCTGGATTAGGGGTGTCCGGATAGCGGACTACCATCATCAACCGAACTATCATTTGCGGACTATCATCATCGACGGACTCCAAGACTATGAAGATACAAGATTGAAGACTTCCCCGTGTCCGGATGGGACTTTCCTTGGCGTGGAAGGCAAGCTTGGCGTCTGGATATGTAGATCTCCTACCATTGTAACCGACTCTATGTAACCCTAGCCCTCTCCGGTGTCTATATAAACCGGATGGCTTTAGTCCGTGGGACAACCATCACAACAACCCTTACAATCATACCATAGGCTAGCTTCTAGGGTTTAGCCTCCTTGATCTCGTGGTAGATCCACTCTTGTAAACATCCACAATATCAATATCAATCAAGCGGGGCGTAGGGTTTTACCTCCATCAAGAGGGCCGAACACAGGTAAACATCGTGTCCCTTGTCTCCTGTTACCATCCGCCTAGGCGCACATTCGGGACCCCCTACCGAGATCCGCGGTTTTGACACCGACATTGGTGCTTTCATTGAGAGTTCCTCGTGTGCGTCACCGATAGGCTTGATGGCCTCTTCAATCAACAACAGCCGATCTGGGTGAGACCTTTCTCCCGGACGGATCTTCGTATTGGCGGCTTCTGCTGCGGGCCAACTCCTTGGCCATCGGAGCAGATCGAAGCTTCGCCTGGCGGTCAGTCAGGTTTGAAGCCTAAACTTCACGGCCGATATCGCGGGGACTTGATCCTCGATGGATCCGAGCCCATACCGGCGCGTGTTGCTGTCACGATGGGCATGACCTAACTCTGCCGCGGACAGCCCCTTGGAGGTCCGCTGCGAATCCGCTCCGACTCATAGTCCGGAGCCGATCGCTCGAATCGAGGGCGGATGGCTGGACACCGCCTCGGGAGCCGCAATTTTCTGGCGATGGGCGAACACTTACCTTGTCCCACATAAAGCCCATGACTCGAGGTGCGGACTCCCTACGGACTCCGAACCTCCTGCGCTACCGCCGGTCGAATCCGGCTGGCGCCGATCATGGAATTCACCGCTGCGGACATCTTTCGGCACTTCGCCCTTGGCGATATCATAAGTTCATTGAAGCATCTCTCGCTATCCAGGAGAGCCTGGCGAACTACGGCCGGGGCGGTTGGGACGCGGACGACGAAGAAATTCAGATCCACCCACCACCCACGCCGTAGCCACCGTCGGCGATTTAACAAGCGTGCTCGACTACGACTCCGAAGACATCAGCGGTATGGGCGGCGATGCGGAGACTACCAAGAACCGGTGCCTACAGGACCTTTGAAAACCACCTCGTCATCGACATATACATGGTGGACACCCCAAAAGATGGGGACGACGAAGCGCGTGAGGCCGATTCATAAAGAAACAGCCCAAGCGCCGGCGTCGTGGCGCCGCTCTAAATCCGCCACGGCAAGAATGGAGATTCCGCACGGAGATAATAACACCCCGAAAGTGCGAAGACAACTCCCTCCAAAGACGATCCAGTAGAGGAGGAGGCGAAGCAAGCCCTCGGGAGAGGCGGCGGGGCAACGAGGTCGAGGATGACAATTACTTACCTCCTCCGGAGGCGAGGCAAGCCTCGGCGACGATTTAAGTCGTCGTGCACGAGGATCCCGTCGAACAAGAGCGTTTTAGGCGCGGGCTAATGGCCACGGACAAACAGCCTAAAGAAAAAGCAACAACGACTTCAAGCTGATCAAGACCTACTTGCCGGCAGATGGACCGAGGTCCTCGCGGCGAAAATATGAACTCGAGCGCCCCTCAAAAGTTACCCAAAAACGCAAGTTGCTCCCCGATTAGAGGAGGCAGCATCACCGGCGCCTGTCTGGCGAGACCGACCACCTCGTGGCCGCGATAGAGAGGCATGCAAGCCCTCCACCAAAACCGTACCCCGGCATCGCTCTAAAAGCAAGAAGCCACGGGGGAACGCGCCGGACTTGCGAGATATATTGGAGGACAAGGCAAGACAATCCAGATCTATCTATGGATCACGTGGGCGTAACGACCCACGGCGAATACCGTCGCACGGATACAACTACTCGGCGGGCGAACTGAGCAAACAACGCTCTCTCGAGCTACGTCGCGATATTGCTCAATCTGAGGCGCCACACCCACTATGCTTCAGCGACGAAGTAATGGATCATCGATCCTGAAGGGTTCAAACCGTTAATATCGAATCTAACATGGCACAGCAGACCCATGATGCGGATTGAGATTATCTCCTCCATATACACATGGCCCATGGCGGCAATCTTCACGCCATCAAATATCTCCGCTCAAGCTTAAAGGACCAGTTCGGCATTGGCTTAACAGCTTGCCGCATAGTCAATTGGATCTTTGGGAAGACACGGAAGCCGCATTCCTCGACAACTTCCGGGCACATATATGCGACCACGAACGCAGATGACCTAAGCCACATAATCCGGCAGCCGACCGAATCGGCGAGCAATTCGGACACGGTTCTTAACAAAGAAAAATCAAATCGTCATTGTCCGGATGCGAGGCACTCGCTGCCTTCAAACATAACATCATGACGAGTGGCTGGCCCGACACCTAGGGCGGGAGAAGCGAAATCCATGGCAGCCCTCACATCCCTCATGACCCGCTTACGTGCGGGAGAGGATAGCTGGCTCGCTTCGCGATAAAAACCTCGGCAAACACGCTGGCAGTCCGGATACCAAGGACCACAATGGCAGGTTGCGTCTTAACAAAAACAAACGCGCGATTGGCGGCGGCAAAGAATGAGGATCGGCGGTCAACGCCGGATTCGAGGCTCTAAACCGGTCAGCGGAAGAAGCCATTCAAAAGAACCACTCGGGCCCGCCCAATTTGGACCGAATACTCGACCGCTCTTATCAAATACATGGAACCCTCGAAAAGCCAGCTAACCATACCAACAGAGATTGTTGGGTATTCAAGCAGCGAGCAAATTGTCGCCGAAAACGGTGACAAGGGGCTACAGCGATGACGAGGAAGAGATCCGGCCGCCCGAACAACGAGAGGACAAAGGGATTCCCCCTCAAGTTGGACGGTAAACATGATATCATAACGCATATTCCCAAGAGGGAGCGGAAGCGTGCACTAAAGGGCGTATCTGTGATGGAGCGATCGCCCCAAAATTCAACCCATGGTCCTCTTGCCCGATCACTTTCGATCGAAGAGACCATCCGACCGATATCCGCCATGGCGGATTCGCGCGTGGTTTTAGACCCAATCGTCGATGGATTTCACCTCACGAGAGTCGATGGACGGCGGCAGAGCTGAACCTGCTTTATCGGGATACATTGCGCAAGATGGGCATAGACCCTCAAGGATTAAACCTACAACAACGACCTTCAAAGGCGTCATACCGGTGTCGAGGCCAATTATGCAGGCTCGATTATAATGGAAGTGGTCTTGGATCCCGGATAATTTCGAGCGAGGAGTTAATCTTCGACATAGTCTCGTTCAGCGGCTATCACGCTCGCTCGGACGAACGCGTTTACAAAGTTCAACGCGGTGCCGCATTATGCATACCTTAAGCTCAAGATGCGGGCCCTCGTGGAGTCATCACGGTCAATGGAAACACGGGCGCTCCCTCCGAGCGGAGGAACATACATGCTCTCATGGCGGAAATCTGAGCAGCCTTTTAAGGCAATTCGAGTCCGGCCGTTAAGCGACCGGACACGCCAAACAGCGCCGAAGCAACATCAACCAAGACCACTGGCATGTTTCGTGCCGCAGCGTAGCAATGCGGCCCCAACCCCAGCCCTCGCAAAATTGCAAGACAAACTCTCGCAGACGTAATTCATACGGAGATACCATGGGCATAGGGGAAGGGCACAACCACAACAGACCAGTGCGGTTCGACCACACGGGGGCTCCCAAGTGTGTCGCTCTTTTTTCTTTTATTTTTCTTTTTTATACAGAACTCAGTCCGTGGCGAACCTGCCGAACTCATGATGCAACAGCCGGGGAAGGACAAAGGCGCGGCGAACACTCGGTGGTCTCCATCACGAGCATTAAATTTGTTAAATACAACATTCCGCGGCCTACCCACGAGAGAGGCGCCTTTAATTCGTCCAATCCCTTGCTTTCCGCACTATTTGTACCATTCCGCTTGCGATAGCATATCTTCTCGAATAAAATGCAGCACTTTTGCCTATAATTGCATTACTTTATATATATATATATATATGTTCATTTCGACATGTTGCACCCGTGCATCTTAGTACTGACCAAACACACGAGGGGCTTATGTCCTCCGCTTTATGGTGTGATAAAGTCCGCACACTTTCACAAGTCGGCACCCGAACTTATAGCATTATATGAATCAGCTCGAATCATGCCTTGGGTCAATAGTTGGGTTTGCGGCTCCCATGTTCGGCACCTTACGTTCCGTTCTATCGGCTAAGGTAGCTTGGGAGAACCACTGCGATTGCGCCCGGTTGAGCGGGTTAACGCCTCGATGGAAAGCTAAAACTGACCGGCACGATGAGGCGAGAGACTGGTCGCTGTTCGAGAGGTCCTTCGGGTCCTTAAAGACCTCGCCGCTTGGCGAAGTTCGGATTATGTCCGATGAAGGCGTGGATAGCGCCCCAATTCGGTCTTCGAATACTAGGGGCTTCGTCGAAATTTAAAATTATAGAATTCTATGGCTAAGTGAGAGTGTTCAAGCACTATAAGTCCGGTTGCCTTGTTACGTTGTGTTGGCGCCCCCTAGATGGACCAAAAATGGGAACAAGAGTGCTCAAGTTTATCCCGAACACCCCAAAGACGTGGCATGGAAATTTGAAGCCGACGACTTGCCATCTCTCAGATTTAATAAGCGGCCGCATGAAGGTAATATTTTAAATTAAACAAGCGTTGCTTAGCGCATATGAACAAAGTTTTCAGCGCGCAGGATAACACATTGCGAATTCACTCAATAATTACATCCACAGGGCACTCATCCACAATCTTGCGGGCACCCTTCAGGACAACCTTATAATAAATTTGGGCGACGATGCTCCTTGCCCGCTGGTGGCGCGTCGATGATTAGCTTCTCCGCATCCAGCTTGCCCCAATGCACCTTTTGCGGGCAAGGGCCCGACGAGCACCTTTAATACAAAGCGGGCGCTTGATAACCTCCACCCGGGGCACGCATCCACCAGCCGTCGCGACGAGGCGAAGTAGCTCCGAGGCATGGCCTCTCGAGCCACACCGGACTATGAGGCCCTTCATGGCCTGCTCGGCCACCTTGTGAAGCTCGACCACTGCTTCATTTGGTCGCTAGGGGCACCGGATGGCGGCCTCGACATCTTGAGACCGAAGACCTTCTCGTTGAGCTCCCTCCTCGGCTCGGTAGAATCGGCGACATCGACACCTGCTGCGAGGCAGATTTGCAAACGCCTCTGGAGAGCTCGAATCCGGGTAAGTAACACGTAATTTACATTCACATGCTTGCTTTGCATGAAAAATGCCTTACCGCCGCTATCTTCTTCATCAATTCAACCTCTGAAGGGACTTACGGGCCTCGGCCTTGGCGGTTTGGCACTTTCGAGAGCCGAGGCAAGCTCGGACTCTCGAGTCTTTGAGTCGCGCTCAAACTCTCATGCTTTTCCATGAGAGCACGGAACTCTTGCTGAACCACCGCCACCGCGCCTCTTGCTTTTCTCGCTCTGCTCGTTCGTGGCGCATTGCGTTCGGCGCGAGACACGGCCTCCTTCGAGGTTGCCACCTCGTTAAGTGGCCCCGCAGATACCCATGTTATCCTTGTTATCTTTTTTGTCGCAACCTAAATCATTTTACAGAAGGTACAAATTCAAAGTGGTGTTACTCACCTTCTTTGTCTTGGAGCTGCTTCTTGGCGGGGCCGAGCTCTTGCCGGACCGCTCGAGCTCTGCTTCAACGCACCGACCTCCATGATCGGTCTGGCAGAGGTCAGCAGCGCGCAGCCTGCAACCCATATTGACATAATTTTTAGCAACCTGCGTATATCTTTTTTAGATCCTCGGTCGGCTTTTCTTTCCAAACACGAAGCGAGCATCGGGGCTACTGTCTATGCGGTATTACATTGCATATTTTAACTTCTTACCTCAAAGCACGATAGAAGGCTATTGCGAGCTTGGTCAGCCCGCCTTTGGCGAAGCTGCACCTTTGAATCACCGCAATCATAATAGTGCGGTATTCTTCCTCGATGGAAGCGCTCTGCAGCGCCTCCAACAAGTGCCCGGCGCCTCCGGTTGGACGGAAGCCGCCCGGCGTCACGGTCTTGCCCTTGATCGAAGGTCCGCTGCCGGACTCGGAACCACTGCGGGTTCATTGTGGAGTCCCGCTGAAAGTCGGAGGCGCCTTGTGGCGCCTCTGGAGCCTCCCCGATGGGTCCCTTAGGGATCCCACCTCGGCGTCTTCGGCGTCGCGAGGGTGGAGGCGGTCGGGATGGAGTCTACATCCGGCGAAGCCAGCGACCGCTTCGATGAAGCGGGAGATCATCATGGCGGACTACGAGCGGTATGCGGCATTAGAATGACACTATGTGGCGAGAAAAAGAAATTATAAACCATTCAGGAATCCGGATACTTACGATCTCGCCGAGGCTGGCCCTTGAAGGCCATTCTTCCTTGCCAAGCGTTGATGTTGGCGAGCTGTCCGGGAATAGTCCTTCCCTCTTGGACCCTCCGGCCTCCCCTGTTGGGGAAGCCTTCCTCTTCCTCTCTCCTCCTCTGGAGAGAGTCCTCCTCCTCCTCCTCATTTTCGGGAGGAGTCAGCCCGAGTCATCGGACACTGAAAACGGGCACTCTTTGAGCACCGTGGCCTCCTTCTTGGCCTTCTTCTCCGGCACCACGTGCGGTGCGGAACCAGCAACCTCGCTAGACGGCGTCTCTTGGATTTTACGGCATAGGGGCGGACGGTGTCTGCTCCGCCTTCTTCAACCAGTCTGTCAAAGGAAAAGGGAAATTAAAACCCACGAGAGTCAAACTATGGAAAAGCGAGTGTCCGTAAAGGGTAGAATCACTTACCTCGTCGGCTGGTCTCATGAGCGAAATCCGCGATCTTGATCGTGGATGCGGGGCTTCGGCGCCCTTGAACAGCACCTTCAGCGCCTTTCAGACGTTGTGTCGAAGAGCTTGTTCAGCGCTGGTGTTGTTCCGGATCGAACTCCCATAGATTAAATGCCGCTCTTGGCATGGGAGAATCCGGCGGACGAGCATGACTTGGACCACGTTAACCAGCCTAAGCTTCTTCACCGACTTCTTATCTGAGGCTTGGAGTCCGTCGGCTCCTTCAAACTGCCCCACAAGCAAGCCCTTCTCTTTCCGGGAGGTGAGCTGCGTGGGGATACCAGATCTAAACTTCGGGGCGCCGCCCATTTAGGACCCACGCGGCTCGGTGATATAGAACCACCTCGATTGCCACCCTTGGCGGATTCCACGAAGGCCCTTGAACTAAAGGGCGTTGGGCATCTTGCCCAACATAAGCGCCTCCGCACTCCGCTTGAATGCCCTTCACTACCTTGACTTGACATTGAAGGTCTTGAGCCACAAGCGAAGTGGGGCTGGATCTGAAGGAAGGCCTCGCACCTGACGATAAACGCCGAGATGTTGAGGATGAAGTTGGCGCCGGATCATGGAAATCCGAGCCGTAGTAGAACATGAGCCCCGAACAAAGGGGTGAAGTGGAAAGCCCGACCCGCGGAGGAAGTGGGAAAGAA
Organism: Aegilops longissima; assembly: GCA_021605205.1. NCBI lineage: Eukaryota > Viridiplantae > Streptophyta > Magnoliopsida > Poales > Poaceae > Aegilops > Aegilops longissima. The sequence continues at coordinate 415,258,873 of CM038676.1, read as the reverse complement.
AGACAACCCTCTCATGGGGCACAGGGGTGGGGATGAGCTGCCCTCGTCGGGCGGCCGGTCTGCGATGTCGCCAGAGAGGTATCCGGCGCGCCTTGAAGATTTGGCGATTGCTCCTCCTTAGCGGTGGAGGCCAACCATTTACCTCCGCGCCGGACATGGTCGGAGAAGGTCGAGACGAGATCTTGTGAACTTGGGCGGCTGTGAGCTCGAGTCTTGTGAGAGATGGATAAGCAAAGGAGGAAGAAGGCGTGGGTGAGAAGGTTAATCCTTATCCCTTATATGGGCGGGCGAAGTCTTACGCGTCCCCACCGCCTGGTAAAACTCGCTTATCTCCCAAGCGTCACCATCAATGACGCGGTTGGGTTACCACGCCCGTATTGATGAGAATCCGGATTAAGGGAAACACGATCTCTGCTTCAACAAGGCGTGCCAAGGAAACGCGCCGCTAAATCTGTTGAGGTGGTAAAGTAAAAACAATTGAGTAATGGCTTGGTAGTGGTGTGACGTCATACCACGGAAAGCGTCGCAGATTGAACTTGTGTATATATTATTATTCTCTCTACGGTGGAGCGTGGAATTTATTTTGCGAGCGGACACTATCTGGTGTTCCCAATCTTCTATCATTTGGAGGAGGAACCCGCCTTGCAATGCCAAGCAATATACACGCCGGACTTATCGTCATTGAAGCCTGGTTCGGGGGCTCTTGGCGAGTCTGGATTAGGGGTGTCCGGATAGCGGACTACCATCATCGGCCGAACTATCATTTGCGGACTATCATCATCGACCGGACTCCAAGACTATGAAGATACAAGATTGAAGACTTCCCCGTGTCGGATGGGACTTTCCTTGGCGTGGAAGGCAAGCTTGGCGATACGGATATGTAGATCTCCTACCATTGTAACCGACTCTATGTAACCCTAGCCCTCTCCGGTGTCTATATAAACCGGATGGCTTTAGTCCGTAGGACAACCATCACAACAACCCTTACAATCATACCATAGGCTAGCTTCTAGGGTTTAGCCTCCTTGATCTCGTGGTAGATCCACTCTTGTAAACATCCACAATATCAATATCAATCAAGCAGGACGTAGGGTTTTACCTCCATCAAGAGGGCCGAACACAGGTAAACATCGTGTCCCTTGTCTCCTGTTACCATCCGCCTAGACGCACATTCGGGACCCCTACCGAGATCCGCGGTTTGACACCGACAGAGAGGAGTGGCCTTGGTAGCGGAAGAAGAGCAGCAGGCTCGGGCATGGGCGCGCATAGGAGCGGGCATGTGCCACGGGGTCAATCCGAGGAGCTCGGTGGCTACCCCTGCAATGGCCATGGCGGACGGCGTTTCTCGGCCACGGCGAAATACCTAACGAGAGCAAATGAGAGGGGAAACAGGGGAAAGGCAAGAGGAGATCACGGCGGTGTCAATGGCGCCCTAGGGGAAGACAGGGGAGCTCGGGGCGGCGCGGATCGAACAGCAATGTTATGGTGGCCGAAGGTTGACGAAGACGGCAGCGACGTCGATGCAGAGGTGCTGGACTTGATCTCGTTGGCGCAGACGAAGTAGCGGAGGAGTTCGGAGCTCCTCGACAAGCTCCTAGCCTGCAGGGAGAGCAGTGGCTATGTGGACGGGGTCGGTCATGGTGGCCGTGGCGTCTGACTTCGTCCAGATCGACGGGATCAAGCGAGCGAGGAGGAGAAGTGGATCTGGGAGGGTGTTGGGCACGTAGTAATTTCAAACAATTTCCTACGTACACGCAAGATCATGGTGATGACATAGCAACGGGAGGGGAGAGTGTGTCCACGTACCCTCGTAGACCGAAAGCGGAAGCGTTATCACAACGCGGTTGATGTAGTCGACGTCTTCACGATCCGACCGATCCAAGTACCGAGCGTCACGGCACCTCCGAGTTCAGCACACGTTCAGCTCGATGGCGATCCCGGACTCCGATCCAGCAAAGTGTCGGGGATGAGTTCCGTCGACGCGACGGCGTGGTAACGATGATGATGCTATATCAAGCACAGGCTTCGCCTAAACTCCATGACGATATGACCGAGGTGGAATATGGTGGAGGGGGGCACCGCACACGGCTAAGGAACGATCCATAGATCAACTTGTGTGTCCTAGGGTGCCCCCTGCCCCCGTATATAAAGGGGCAAGGGGGGGTGCGGCCGGCCCTAGGAGGAGGCGCGCCGGAGGAGTCCTGGACTCCCCCCCCTTTTCCTAGTTGGATTAGGACTTGGGGGGAGGGAAAGAGAAAGGGGGGCGCCGCCCCTCCTTCCCTTGTCCTATTCGGACTAGGGGGGAGGGGGCGCGCGGCCTGCCCTAGCCGGCCCTCCTCTTTTCCCTCATGGCCCACTAAGGCCCATTAACCCCCGGGAGGGTTCCGGTAACCTCGCGGTGTTCCGGTAAAATCCCGATTTCACCCGAAACTATTCCGAAGTCCAAACATAGGCTTCCAATATATCAATCTTTATGTCTCGACCATTTCGAGACTCCTCGTCATGTCCGTGATCACATCCGGGACTCGAACAAACTTGGTACATCAATACTCATAAAATTATCATCGTAGCGTTAAGCGTGCGGACCCTACGGGTTCGAGAACTATGTAGACATGACCTAGAACTATTCTCGGTTGATAACCAATAGTGGAACCTGGATGTTCATATTGGTTCCTACATTTTCTCTGAAGATCTTTATCGGTCAAACCGCATAACAACATCGTTGTTCCCTTTGTCATCGGTATGTTACTTGCAGAGATTCGATCGTCGGTATCCAATACCTAGTTCAATCTCGTTATCGGCAAGTCTCTTTACTCGTTCGTAATGCATCATTCGTAACTAACTCATTAGCTACATTGCTTGCAAGGTTTATAGTGATGTGCATTACCGAGAGGGCCAGAGATACCTCTCCGACAATCGGAGTGACAAAACCTAATCTCGAAATCGCCAACCCAACATGTACCTTTGGAGACACCTGTAGTACTCCTTTATAATCACCCGATTCGTTGTGACGTTTGGTAGCACCAAAGTGTTCCTCCGTAAGCGGAGTTGCATAATCTCATAGTTACGGGAACATGTATAAGTCATGAAGAAAGCAATAGCAACATACTAAGCGATCAAGTGCTAGGCTAACGGAATGGGTCATGTCAATCACATCATTCTCCTAATGATGTGATCCCATTAATCAAATGACAACTCATGTCTATGGTTAGGAAACATAACCATCTTGATTAACGAGCTAGTCAAGTAGAGGCATACTAGTGACACTCTGTTTGTCTATGTATTCACACATGTATTATGTTTTCGGTTAATACAATTCTAGCATGAATAATAAACATTTATCATGATATAAGGAAATAAATAATAACTTTATTATTGCCTCTAGGTCATATTTCCTTGAGTCTCCCACTTGCACTAGAGTCAATAATCTAGTTCACATTGCCATGTGATTTAACATCAATAGTTCACATCTATATGTGGTTAACACCCATAGTTCACATCGACATGTGACCAACACCCAAAGGGTTTACTAGAGTCGATAATCTAGTTCACATCGCTATGTGATTAACACCCAAAGAGTACTAAGGTGTGATCATGTTTTGCTTGTGAGATAATTTTAGTCAACGGGTCTGTCACATTAGAGCCGTAAGTATTTTGCAAATTTCTATGTCTACAATGCTCTTGCGGAGCTACTCTAGCTAATTGCTCCCACTTTCAATATGTATCCAGATTGAGACTCAGAGTCATCTAGATTAGTGTTAAAACTTGCATCGACGTAACCCTTTACGACGAACCTTTTTTCACTTGCATAATCGAGAAACATATCCTTATTCCACTAAGGATAATTTTGACCGCTGTCCATTGATCTACTCCTAGATCACTATTGCACTCCCTTGCCAAGCTTAGTGGTAGGGTATGTGAAGGAAATATGCCCTAGAGGCAATAATAAAGTTATTATTTATTTCCTTATTTCATGATAAATGTTTATTATTCATGCTAGAATTGTATTAACCGGAAACATAATACATGTGTGAATACATAGACAAACATATAGTCACTAGTATGCCTCTACTTGACTAGCTCATTAATCAAAGATGGTTATGTTTCCTAACCATAGACATGTGTTGTCATTTGATTAATGGGATCACATCATTAGGAGAATGATGTGATTGACATGACCCATTCCGTTAGCCTAGCACTTGATCGTTTAGTATGTTGCTATTGCTTTCTTCATGACTTATACATGTTCCTCGTAACTATGAGATTATGCAACTCCGTTTATGGAGGAACACTTTGGTGCTACCAAAGCGCCACAGCGTAAGCGGGTGATTATAAAGGAGTACTACAGGTGTCTCCAAAGGTAAATGTTGGGTTGGCGTATTTCGAGATTAGGTTTTGTCACTCCGATTGTCGGAGAGGTATCTCTGGGCCCTCTCGGTAATGCACATCATTATAAGCCTTGCAAGCAATGTGACCAATGAGTTGGTTACGGGATGATGCATTACTGAGCGAGTAAAGAGACTTGCGGTGGCGAGATTGAACTAGGTATTGGATACCGGCGATCGAATCTCGGGCAAGAAACATACCGATGACAAAGGAACAACGTATGTTGTTATGCGATTTGACCGATAAAGATCTTCATAGAATATGTAGGAGCCAATATGGGCATCCAGGTCCCGCTATTGGTTATTGACCGAGAATAGTTCTAGGTCATGTCTACATAGTTCTCGAACCCGTAGGGTCCTTGCGCTTAAGGTTTCGATGATAGTTATATTATGAGTTTATGAGTTTTGATGTACCGAAGGAGTTCGGAGTCCGTATGAGATCGGGGACATGACGAGGAGTCTCGAAATGGTCGAGGCGTAAAGATCAATATATTGGACGACTATATTCGGAGTTCGGAAAGGTTCGAATGATTCGGGTATTTTGGAGTCAGGAGAGTTACGGAATTCGCCGGGGAGAAGTATTGGGCCTTATTGGGCCCTCAAGGGAAGAGAGAGGGCTGCCTAGGGCAGGCGCGCCCCCAATGGCCTAGTCTGAATTGGACTAGGGGAGGGGCCGCACCCCCTCCTTCCTTCCTTCTCTCTTCCCTTCCTTGTCTCCTACTCCTAACACATGGAAGGACTCCTAGTTGGACTAGGAAGGGAATCCTACTCCCGGTGGGAGTAGGACTCCCCATGGCGCGCCCTCCTAGGGCGGCCTCCTCCTCCTCCCTCCTTTATATCTGCAGGCGGGGGCACCCCATGAACACACAAGTTGATCTACGGATCGTTCCTTAGCCGTGTGCGGTGCCCCCTCCACCATATTCCACCCGGTCATATCGTCATGAGCTTAAGCGAAGCCTGCGCCGGTAGAGTCATATCGTCATGAGCTTAGCGAAGCCCTCGCCGTGGAGCATCATCATCGTCACCACGCCGTCGTCTTGACGGAACTCATCCCCGACGCTTTCTTTGGATCGGAGCCGGGGATCGTCATCGAGCTGAACGTGTCTTTGAACTTCGGAGGTGCCGTGCGTTCGGTACTTGGATCGGTCGGATCGTGAAGGCGCACGACTACATCAACCACGTTGTTATAACGCTTCCGCTTACGGTCTCACGAGGGTGCGTGGACATACACTCTCCGCTCGTTGCTATGCCATCACCATGATCTTGCGTGTGCGTAGGATTTTTTGAAATTACTCGTTCCCCATCGGTGGCATCCGAGCCTGGTTTTATGCGTTGATGTCATATGCACGAGTAGAACACAAGTGAGTTGTGGGCGATATAAGTCATCTTGCTTACCAAAGCATGTCATACTTTGGTTCAGCGGTATTGTGAGATGAAGCGGCCCGGACCGACATTACGCCAGACGCTTACGCGAGTCTGGTTTCACCGCTTCGAGCACTCGTTGCTTAAAGGTGACCGTGGTGTCTGTCTCTCTCACTTTAGTTGAACCGAGTGTGGCTACGCCCGGTCCTTGCGAAGGTTAAAACAGCACCAACTTGACAAACTATCGTTGTGGTTTTGATGCATAGGTAAGAACGGTTCTTGCTCAGCCCGTAGCAGCCACGTAAAACTTGCAACAACAAAGTAGAGGACGTCTAACTTGTTTTTGCAGGGCATGTTGTGATGTGATATGGTCAAGACGTGATGCTATATTTTATTGTATGAGATGATCATGTTTTGTAACCGAGTTATCGGCAACTGGCAGGAGCCATTGAAGGAAATATGCCCTAGAGGCAATAATAAAAGTTATTATTTATTTCCTTATATCATGATAAATGTTTATTATTCATGCTAGAATTGTATTAACCGGAAACATAATACATGTGTGAATATATAGACAAACAGTATGTCACTAGTATGCCTCTACTTGACTAGCTTGTTAATCAAAGATGGTTATGTTTCCTAACCATGAACAAGGAGTTGTTATTTGATTAACAAGGTCACATCATTAGTTGAATGATCTGATTGACATGACCCATTCCGTTAGCTTAACACTTGATCGTTTAGTATGTTAATGCTTTCTTCATGACCCATACATGTTCCTATAACTATGAGATTATGCAACTCCGTTTACGGAGGAACACTTTGGTACTACCAAGCGTCTGGCGTAATCGGGTGATTATAAAGGAGTACTACAGGTGTCTCCAAAGGTACTTGTTGGGTTGGCGTATTTGAGATTAGGTTTTGTCACTCCGATTGTCGGAGAGGTATCTCGAGGCCTTCTCGGTAATGCACATCACTTAAGCCTTGCAAGCATTACAACTAATGAGTTAGTTGTGAGATGATGTATTACGGAACGAGTAAAGAGACTTACCGTAGCGAGATTGAACTAGGTATTGGATACCGACGATCGAATCTCGGGTAAGTAACATACCGATGACAAAGGAACAACGTATGTCGTTATGCGGTTTGACCGATAAAGATCTTAAGTAGAATATGTAGGAACCAATATGGGCATCCAGGTTCCGCTATTGGTTATTGACCGAGAATGGTTCTAGGTCATGTCTACATAGTTCTCGAACCCGTAGGGTCCGCACGCTTAACGTTCGATGACAGTTCATAATGAGTTTATAAGTATTGATGCACGAAGGTTGTTGAGTCCGGATGTGATCACGGACATGACGAGGAGTCTTGAAATGGTCGAGACATAAAGATTGATATATTGGAAGCCTATGTTTGGACTTGGAAGTGTTCGGGTGAAATCGGGATTTTCTAGGAGTACCGGAGGTTACGGAACCCCGGAAGTCTATGGGCCTTAATGGGCCATGGGAGAAGAGGAAGGGCAGGCCAAGGTGGGCTGCGCGCCCCTCCCCTCTAGTCCGAATAGGACAAGGAAGGGGGGGCGCCTTCCCTCTTCCCTCCTCCAATCCTAGTCCAACTAGGAGAGGGGGAGTCCTACTCCGGTGGGAGTAGGACTCCTCCTAGTGCGCCTCCTCTAGGGCCGGCCACCTCCCCTTGTCTCCTTTATATCTGAGGCAGGGGGCACCCCAATACACACAAGTTGATCTACGGATCTTGCCTTAGCTGCAGCGGTGCCCCTTCCACCATATTCCACTTGGTCATATTGTCGCGGAGCTTAGGAGAAGCCCTGCGCGGAGAAGTCATATCGTCGCGGAGCTTAGGCGAAGCCCTGCGTCGGTGGAGCATCAACATCGTCACCACGCCGTCGTCTTGTGGAACTCATCCCGACACTTTCTGGATCGAGTCAGGGGATCGTCATCGAGCTGAGCGTGTGCGAGAACTTCGGAGGTGCCGTGACGTTCGGTGCTTGGATCGGTCGGATCGTGGGGACGTCGACTACATCAACAGCGTTGTTATAACGCTTCCGCTTTCGGTCTCACGAGTGCGTGGGCGGACACTCTTCCCTCTCGTTGCTATGCCATCACCATGGTCTTGCGTGATCGTAGGAAATTTTTGAAATTACTCGTTACCCATGATGGCATCCGAGCCTGGTTTTATGCGTTGATGTCATGTGCACGAGTAGAACACAAGTGAGTTGTGGGCGATACAAGTCATACTGCCTACCAGCATGTCATACTTTGGTTCAGCGGTATTGTGAGATGAAGCGCCCGGACCGACATTACGCAGACGCTTACGCGAGACTGGTTTCACCGCCCGAGCACTCGTTGCTTAAAGGTGACCGCGGGTGTCTGTCTCTCTCACTTTAGTTGAATCGAGTGTGGCTCGCCCGGTCCTTGAGAAGGTTAAAGCGGAGTCTATTTGACGAAATATCGTTGTGGTTTTGATGCGAGGTAAAACGGTTCTTGCTCAGCCCGTAGCAGCCACGTAAAACTTGCAACAACAAAGTAGAGGGCGTCTAACTTGTTTTTGCAGGGCATGTTGTGATGTGATATGGTCAAGGCGTGATGCTATATTTTATTGTATGAGATGATCATGTTTTGTAACGAGTTATCGGCAATGGCAGGAGCCATATGGTTGTCGCTTTATTGTATGAAATGCAAGCGCCATGTAATTGCTTTACTTTATCACTAAGGAGTAGCGATAGTCGTAGAAGCAATAGTTGGCGAGGCGACAACGATGCTACGATGGAGATCAAGGTGTCGCGCCGGTGGCGATGGTGATCATGGCGGTGCTTGGCGATGGAATCACAAGCACAAGATGATGATGACCATATCATATCACTTATATTGATTGCATGTGATGTTTATCCTTTATGCATCTTATCTTGCTTTGATTGACGGTAGCATTATAAGATGATCTCTCACTAAAATTATCAAGAAGTGTTCTCCACGAGTATGCACCGTTGCGAAAGTTCTTCGTCTTTGAGACACCACGTGATGATCGGGTGTGATAGGCTCTACGTTCAAATACAGCGGGTGCAAAACAGTTGCGCACGCGAATACTCAGAGTTAAACTTGGCGAGCCTAGCATATAACAGATATGGCCTCGGAACACGAGACCGAAAGGTCGGCGTGAATCATATAGTAGATATGATCAACATAGTGATGTTCACCATTGAAACTACTCCATCTCACGTGATGATCGGACATGGTTTAGTTGATTTGGATCACGTGATCACTTAGATGACTAGAGATGTCATCTAAGTGGGAGGTTTTTAATATGATTAATCAAACTTAAATTTATCATGAACTTAGTACCGATAGTATTTTGCTTGTCTATGTTTGATGTAGATAGATGGCTCGTCTTTGTTGTTCCGTTGAATTTTAATCGTTCCTTGAGAAAGCAAAGTTGAAAGATGATGGTAGCAATTACGGACTGGGTCCGTAATTTGAGGATTATCCTCATTGCTGCACGAAAAATTAAATCTGGAAGCACCGCTGGGTGCGAGCCTGCTGCAGATCTTGAGCCGAAGTTGTGAGCGTCGGCAAAGCGAGCTGATGACTACTCAATAGTTCGAGTGTGCCATGCTTTACGGCTTAGAACCGGGTCTTCAACGGCGTTTTGAGCGTCATGGAGCATATGAGATGTTCCAGGAGTTGAAGTTAATATTTCAAGCAAATGCCGGATTGAGAGATATGAAGTCTCCAATAAGTTCTATAGCTGCAAGATGGAGGAGAATATTTCGTCGGTGAGCACATACTCAAAATGTGTGGGTATAACAATCACTTAATTCAGCTGGGAGTTAATCTTCCGGATGATAGTGTCATTGATGAATTCTCCAATCACGCCACCAAGCTACAAGAGCTTCGTGATGAACTATAATATGCAAGGGATGACTAAGACAATTCTGAGCTCTTGGCGATGCTGAAAGCAGCGAAGTAGAAATCAAGAAAGAGCATCAAGTGTTGATGGTCAACAAGACCACTAGTTTCAAGAAAAGGGCAAAGGGAAGAAGAAGGAAACTTCAAAAGAACAGCAAGAAAGTTGCTGATCAAGAGAAGAAACCCAAGTCTGGACCTAAGCCTGAAATCGAGTGTTTTCTTGCAAGCGATGGATCTTTGAAGCGGAACTGCCCCAAGTATTTGGCGGATAAAAGGATGGCAAGGTGAACAAAGGTATATATGATATACATGTTATTGATGTGTACCTTACTAATACTCATGATAGTACAGGTATTTGATCTTGGTTACATTGCTAATATTTGCAACTCGAAGCAGGAACTACGGATTAGCGAAGATTGGCTAAGGACGAGGTGACGATCTTGCGTTGGAAATGGTTCCAAAGTCGATGTGATCGCGATCGACACGCTACCTCTACATCTACCTTCGGATTAGTTTTAGACCTAAATAATTGTTATTTGGTGCCGCGTTGAGCATGAACATTATATCTGGATCTTGTTTATTGCGAGGCGGTTATTCATTTAAATCAGAGAATAATGGTTGTTCTATTTATATGAATAATATCTTTTATGGTCATGCACCCTTGAAGAATGGTCTATTCTTGTTGAATCTCGAAGTAGTGATACACATATTCATAATATTGAAGCCAAAAGATGCAGAGTTGATAATGATAGTGCAACTTATTTGTGGTACTTGCCGTTTAGGTCATATCGGTGTAAAACGCATGAAGAAACTCCATCTTGATGGGCTTTCGGAATCACTTGATTATGAATCACTTGGTACTTGCGAACCGTGCCTCATGGGCAAGATGACAAAACGCCGTTCTCGGAACTATGGGCGAGCAACTGATTTGTTGGAAATCATACATCTTGATGTTTGTGGTCCAATGAATGTTGAGGCCTTGTGGCGGATATCGTTATTTTCTCACCTTCACAGATGATTTGAGCAGATATGGGTATATCTACTTAATGAAACACAAATCTGAAACATTTGAAAAGTTCAAAGAATTTGAGTGAAGTGGAAAATCATCGTAACAAGAAAATAAAGTTTCTACGATCTGATCGTGGAGGAGAATATTTGAGTTCTGAGTTTGGTTTACATTTGAAACAATGTGGAATAGTTTAGCAACTCACGCCACCCGAACACCACGGAGAAATGGTGTGTCGAGCGTCGAATCGTACTTTACTAGATATGGTGCGATCTATGATGTCTATTTCGATTTACCGCTATCGTTTTGGGGTTATGCTTTAGAGGCGGCCGCATTCACGTTGAATAGGACACCGTCAAAATCCGTTGAGACGACGCCTTATGAACTTTGGTTTGGCAAGAAACCAAAGTTGTCGTTTCTTAAAGTTTGGGGCTGCGATGCTTATGTAAAGAAACTTCAACCGGATAAGCTCGAACCCAAATCGGAAAATGTGTCTTCATAGGATACCCAAAGGAGACTGTTGGGTACACCTTCTATCACAGATCTGAAGGCAAGATTTTCGTTGCTAAATTCGGGTCCTTTCTAGAGAAGGAGTTTCTCTCGAAAGAAGTGAGTGGGAGGAAAGTAGAACTTGATGAGATAAGCAGATTCTGCTCCCTTATTGGAAAGTAGTTCATCACAAGAAATGGTTCTGTGACAACTACACCAATTAGTGAAGAAACTAATGATGATGATCATGAAGCTTGAGATCAAGTTACTCTTGAACCTCGTGGGTCAACGAGTAAAATACGCACTGAGTGGTACGGTAATCCTATTCGGAAGTCATGTTACTTGACCATGGCGAACCTACGAACTATGAAGAAGCGATGGTGAGCCCAGATTCGCAAAATGGCTAGAAGCCATGAAATCTGAGATGGGATCCATGTATGAGAACAAAGTATGGACTTTGGTTGACTTGCCCGATGATCGGCAAGCCATTGAAAATAAATGGATCTTTAAGAAGAAGACTGGCGCCGATGGTAATGTAGCTGTCTACAAAGCTCGACTTGTTGCAAAAGGTTTTCGACAAGTTCAAGGGGTTGACTACGATGAGACTTTCTCACCCGTAGCGATGCTTAAGTCTGTCCGAATCATGTTAGCAATTGCCGCATTTTATGATTATGAAATTTGGCAAATGGATGTAAAACCGCATTCTTGAATGGATTTCTAGAAGAAGAGTTGTATATGATGCAACCAGAAGGTTTTGTCGATCCAAAGGGTGCTAACAAAGTGTGCAAGCTCAACGATCAATTTATGGTGCAGTGCAAGCCTCTCGGAGTTGGAATAAGCGCTTTGATAGTGTGATCAAAGCATATGGGTTTATACAGACTTTTGAGAAGCTTTGTATTTACAAGAAAGTGAGTGGGAGCTCTGTAGCATTTCTAATATTATATGTGGACGACATATTATTGATTGGAAATGATATAGAATTTCTGGATAGCATAAAAGGATACTTGAATAAAAGTTTTTCAATGAAAGACCTCGGTGAAGCTGCTTACATATTGGGCATCAAGATCTATAGAGATAGATCAAGGCGCTTAATTGGACTTTCACAAAGCACATACCTTGATAAAGTTTTGAAGAAGTTCAAAATGGATCGAGCAAAGAAAGGTTTTTACTGTATTACAAGGTGTAAGATTGAGTCGGACTCAATGCCCGACCACAGCAGAAGATAGAGAAAATGAAAGATGTTCCTATGCTTCACCATAGGCTCTATCATGTATGCAATGTTGTGTACCGGACTGACGTATGCTTAGCTGTAAGCTTGGCAGGAAGGTACCAAAGTAATCCAGAGTGGATCATTGGACAGCGGTCAAGAACATCTGAAATACGAAAAGGACTAAGGATATGTTTCTCGTATATGGAGGTGACAAAGAGCTAGTCGTAAATGGTTACGTCGATGCAAGCTTTGACACTGATCCGGACGATTCTAAATCGCAAACCGGATCGTGTTTTTATTAAGCGGTGGAGCTATCGGTTGGTGCAGTTCTAAACAAAGCGTCGTGGCGGGATCTACATGTGAAGCGGAGTACATAGCTGCTCGGAAGCAGCAAATGAAGGAGTCGGATGAAAGAGTTCATTTCGATCTAGGTGTCATACCTAGTGCATCGGGACCGATGAAGATCTTACGTGACAATCTTGGTGCAATTGCCTTGGCAAAGGAATCCAGATTTCACAAGAGGACCAAGCACATCAAGAGGCGCTTCAATTCCATTGGGACCAAGTCCAAGTGGGAGACATAGAGATTTGCAAAATACATACGGATCTGAATGTTGCAGACCCGTTGACTAAGCCTCTTCCACGAGCAAAACATGATCAGCACCAAGACTCCATGGGTGTTAGGATCATTACTTTGTAATCTAGATTATTGACTCTAGTGCAAGTGGGAGGCTGAAGGAAATATGCCCTAGAGGCAATAATAAAGTTATTATTTATTTCCTTATATCATGATAAATGTTTATTATTCATGCTAGAATTGTATTAAGGAAACATAATACATGTGTGAATATATAGACAAACAGTATGTCACTAGTATGCCTCTACTTGACTAGCTTGTTAATCAAAGATGGTTATGTTTCCTAACCATGAACAAGGAGTTGTTATTTGATTAACAAGGTCACATCATTAGTTGAATGATCTGATTGACATGACCCATTCCGTTAGCTTAACACTTGATCGTTTAGTATGTTAATGCTTTCTTCATGACCCATACATGTTCCTATAACTATGAGATTATGCAACTCCGTTTACGGAGGAACACTTTGGTACTACCAAACGTCTGGCAACGAATCGGGTGATTATAAAGGAGTACTACAGGTGTCTCCAAAGGTACTTGTTGGGTTGGCGTATTTGAGATTAGGTTTTGTCACTCCGATTGTCGGAGAGGTATCTCAGGCCTTCTCGGTAATGCACATCACTTAAGCCTTGCAAGCATTACAACTAATGAGTTAGTTGTGAGATGATGTATTACGGAACGAGTAAAGAGACTTACCGTAACGAGATTGAACTAGGTATTGGATACCGACGATCGAATCTCGGGTAAGTAACATACCGATGACAAAGGGAACAACGTATGTCGTTATGCGGTTTGACCGATAAAGATCTTCGTAGAATATGTAGGAACCAATATGGGCATCCAGGTTCCGCTATTGGTTATTGACCGAGAATGGTTCTAGGTCATGTCTACATAGTTCTCGAACCCGTAGGGTCCGCACGCTTAACGTTCGATGACAGTTCATAATGAGTTTATAAGTATTGATGCACGAAGGTTGTTGAGTCCGGATGTGATCACGGACATGACGAGGAGTCTCGAAATGGTCGAGACATAAAGATTGATATATTGGAAGCCTATGTTTGGACTTGGAAGTGTTCGGGTGAAATCGGGATTTTCTGAGTACCGGAGGTTCTGGAACCCCCGGAAGTCTATGGGCCTTAATGGGCCATGGGAGAAGAGGAAGGGCAGGCCAAGGTGGGCTGCGCCCCTCCCCCTCTAGTCCGAATAGGACAAGGAAGGGGGCGGCGCCTCTCCTCTTCCCTCCTCCAATCCTAGTCCAACTAGGAGAGGGGGAGTCCTACTCCGGTGGGAGTAGGACTCCTCCTTAGTGCGCCTCCTCTAGGGCCGCCACCTCCCCTTGTCTCCTTTATATATGAGGCGGGGGCACCCCAATACACACAAGTTGATCTACGGATCTTGCCTTAGCGTGTGCGGTGCCCCTTCCACCATATTCCACTTCGGTCATATTGTCGCGGAGCTTAGGAGAAGCCTGCGCGGAGAAGTCATATCGTCATGAGCTTAGGCGAAGCCCTGCGTCGGTGGAGCATCAACATCTTCACTGCGCCGTCGTCTTGTGGAACTCATCCCCGACACTTTGCTGGATCGAGTCCGGGATCGTCATCGAGCTGAGCGTGTGCGAGAACTCGGAGGTGCCGTGACGTTCGGTGCTTGGATCGGTCGGATCGTGGGGACGTACGACTACATCAACCGCGTTGTTATAACGCTTCCGCTTTCGGTCTACGAGGGTACGTGGACGGACACTCTTCCCTCTCGTTGCTATGCCATCACCATGGTCTTGCGTGATCGTAGGAAATTTTTTGAAATTACTACGTTACCCAACAGCCATATGGTTGTCGCTTTATTGTATGAAATGCAAACGCCATGTAATTGCTTTACTTTATCACTAAGCAGTAGCGATAGTCGTAGAAGCAATAGTTGGCGAGACGACAACGATGCTACGATGGAGATCAAGGTGTCGCGCCGGTGACGATGGTGATCATGACGGTGCTTCGGAGATGGAGATCACAAGCACAAGATGATGACGGCCATATCATATCACTTATATTGATTGCATGTGATGTTTATCCTTTATGCATCTTATATTGCTTTGATTGACGGTAGCATTATAAGATGATCTCTCACTAAAATTATCAAGAAGTGTTCTCCCTGAGTATGCACCGTTGCCAAAGTTCGTAGTGCCAAGACACCACGTGATGATCGGGTGTGATAGGCTCTACGTTCAAATACAACGGGTGCAAAACAGTTGCGCACGCGGAATACTCAGGTTAAACTTGACCAGCCTAGCATATAACAGATATGGCCTCGGAACACGGAGACCGAAAGGTCGAACGTGAATCATATAGTAGATATGATCAACATAGTGATGTTCACCATTGTAACTACTCCATCTCACGTGATGATCGGACATGGTTTAGTTGATTTGGATCACGTAATCACTTAGATGACTAGAGAGATGTCTATCTAAGTGGGAGTTCTTAAGTAATATGATTAATTGAACTTTAATTTATCATGAACTTAGTCCTGGTAGTATTTTGCAAATTATGTTGTAGATCAATAGCTCGCGTTGTTGCTTCCCTATGTTTGTTGCTTTCATATGTTTATTTTAATATGTTCCTAGAAAATTGTATTGAAAATGTTAGTAGCAATGATGCGGATTGGATCCGTGATCGAGGTTTATCCTCATTCTTTGCCTGAAGAATTATGTCCTTAATGCACCGCTAGATGCAGACCTATTGCGGGGAGCGGATGCGAGGCGTTATGAGCGTTTGGCTAGCTCAATATGATAACTACTTGATAGTTTAGTGCACCATACTTAACGGCTTAGAATCGGGACTTCAAAGGCGTTTTGAGCGTCATGGACCATATGAGATGTTCCAGAATTGAAGTTAATATTTCAAGCAAATACCCGAGTTGAGAGATATGAAGTCTCCAACAAGTTCTATAGCTAAAGTTGGAGGAGAATCGCTCAACTAGTGAGCATGTGCCCAGATTGTCTGGGTACTTCAATCGCTTGAATCAAGTGAGAGTTAATCTTCCAGATAATATAGTGATTGACAAAATTCTCTATTCACCATCACTAAGTTACTAGAACTTCGTGATGAACTATAGTATGCAAGGGATGACTCCCGAGCTCTTCGTGATGTTGAAATCGACGAAGGTAGAAATCAAGAAAGAGCATCAAGTGTTGATGGTTGACAAGATCACTAGTTTCAAGAAAAGGGCAAAGGGAAAGAAAGGGAACTTCAAGTAGAATGACAAGCAAGTTGTCACTCCCACGAAGAAGCCCAAAGCTAAACCAAAGCCTGAAACTGTGCTTACACTGCAAAGGAAATGGTCACTGGAAACGGAAATGCCCTGAATATTTGGTGGATAAGAAGGATGGCAAAGTGAACAAGAGTATATTTGATATCTGAGTTATTGATGTGTGCCTTACTAGTGTTTATAGTAGCCCCGAGTATTTGATACTCGTTAGGTTGCTAAGATTAGTAACTCGAAACAAGAGTTCTGAGAATAAGCAGAGACTAGTTGAAGGGAAGTGACGATGAGTGTTGGAAGTAGTTCCAAGATTGATATGATCATCATCGCACACTCCCTATACTTTCGGGATTAGTGTTAAACCTAAATTAATGTTATTTGGTGTTTGCGTTGAGCATGAATATGATTTGATTATGTTTATTGCAAAACGGTTATTCATTTAAATTCAAAGAATAATTGTTGCTCTGTTTACATGAATAAAACCTTCAATGGTCATACACCCAATGAAAATAGTTTGTTGGATCTCGATCATAGTAATACACATATACATAATATTGAAACCAAAAGATGTAAAGTTAGTAATGATAGTGCAACTTATTTGTGGCACTGCCATTTGGGTCATATCGGTGTAAAGCGCATGAAGAAACTCCATAAAGATGGATTTTTGGAATCACTTGGTTATGAATCATTTGATGCTTGCGAACCGTGCCTTTTGGGCAAGATGACTAAAACTCCGTTCTCCGGAACAATGGAGCGAGCTCTTGACTTGTTGGAAATAATACATACCGATGTATGCGATCCAATGAGTGGTGATGCTCGTGGCAAGTATCATTATTTTCTGACCTTCACAGATGATTTGAGCAGATATGCGTATATCTTCTTGATGAAACATAAGTCTGAAATAGTTGAAAAGTTCAAAGAATTTCAAGTGAAGTAGAAAATCATCGTAAACAAGAAAATAAAGTTTCTGCGATCTGATCGTAGAGATGAATATTTGAGTTACGAGTTTGGTCTTCAATTAAAACAAAGTGGAATAGTTTCACAGCTCACGCCACATGGAACACCACATAATGGTGTGTCCGAACATCGTAACTACACTTCATTGGATATGGTGCGATCTATGATGTATCTTACCGATTTACCACTATCGTTTTGGGGTTATGCATTAGAGACAGCTGCATTCACGTTTAATAGGGCACCATCTAAATCCGTTGAGATGACACCGTATGAACTATGGTTTAGCAGTAAACCTAAGCTGTCATTTCTTAAAGCTTGGAGTTGCGATGCTTATATGAAAAGGTTTCAACCTGATAAGCTCGAACCCAAATCGGAGAAGTGCGTCTTCATAGAATACCCAAAGGTAACTATTGGGTACACCTTCTATCACAGATCCGAAGGCAAGTTATTCGTTGCTAAGATGGATCCTTTCTAGAGAAGAAGTTTTCTCTCGAAAGAAGTGAGTGGGAGGAAAGTAGAGCTTGATAAGGTAATTTGTACCTTCTCCCGAATTGGAAAGTAGTTCATCATAGAAATCAGTTCTAGTGATTCCTACACCAATTAGTGAGGAAAGCTAATGATAATGATCATGAAGCTTCAGATCAAGTTACTACCGAACTTTGTAGATCTTCAGATTAAGATCCGCACTTTGAGTGATACGGTAATCCTATTCGGAAATCATGTTACTAGACCATGATAAACCTACGAACTATGAGGAAGCGATGATGAGCCCAGATTCGCGAAATGGTTTGAGACCATGAAATCGAGATGGGATCCATGTATGAGAACAAAGTGTGGACTTTGATTGACTTGCTCGATGATCGCAAGCCATGTTAAATAAATGGATCTTCAAGAGGAAGGCAGATCTTGATAGTAGTGTTACTATCTACAAAGCTAGACTTGTCGAAAAAGGTTTTGACAAGTTCAAGATGTTGAAATACAATGAGATTTTCTCACTCGTATCGATGCTTAAAAGTCTGTCCGAATCATGTTAGCAATTACCACATTTTATGAAATCGGCAAATGGATGTCAAAACTGCATTCCTTAATGGTTTTATTAAAGAAGAGTTGTATATAATGCAACGGAAGGTTTTGTCAATCCTAAAGGAGCTAACAAAATGTGCAAGCTCCAATGATCCATCTATGGACTGGTGCAAGCATCTCGAGTTGGAATACACGCTTTGATAAGTTGATCAAAGCATATAGTTTTATCTGAGACTTGCGGTGAAGCCTGTATTTACAATAAAGTGAGTGGGGCACTACCGCCTTTTGATAAATATATGTGAGTAACATATTGTTGATCGAAATGATGTATAATTTTTACGGAAAGCATAAAGGAGTATTTGAAAGGAGTTCTTTAAACGAAAGACCTCGGTAAAGCTACTTACATATTGAGCATCAAGATCTATTGAGATAGATCAAGGCGCTTGATAAGTTTTTCAATAAGTACATACCTTGTCAAGATTTTGAAGTAGTTCAAAATGGAACAGATCAAAGAAAAGTTCTTGCTGTGTTGCAAGCGTGTGAAATTGAGTAAGACTCAAATCCCGACCACGGCGAGAAAATAGAAAAGAGAATGAAAGTCATTCCCTATGCCTCGATCATAGGTTCTATAAAGTATGCTATGCTATGTACCGGACCTATTGTATACCTTGCTCGAATTTTGGCAAGGAGTACAATAGTGATCTAGGAGTAGATCACTAGACATTGGTCAACAACATCCTTAGTGAGGACTAAGGAAATATTTCTCGATTATGGAGGTGATAAAAGAGCCCGTCGTAACGAGTTACATCGATGCAAGCTTTTTACACTCGATCCAGATGACTCTAAGTCTCAATCTGGATACATATTGAAAGTGGGAGCAATTAGCTAGAGTAGCTCCGTGCGAGCATTGTAGACATAGAATATTTGCAAAATACATACGGCTCACGAATGTGAGACCCGTTGACTAAGCTTCTCTCACGAGCAAAACATGATCATACCTTAGTACTCTTTGGGTGTTAATCACATAGCGATGTGAACTAGATTATTGACTCTAGTAAACCCTTTGGGTGTTGGTCACATGACGATGTGAACTATGGGTGTTAATCACATACGAGATGTGAATATTAGTGTTGAATCACATGATGATGTGAACTAGATTATTGACTCTAGTGCAAGTGGGAGGCTGAAGGAAATATGCCCTAGAGGCAATAATAAAGTTATTATTTATTTCCTTATTTCATGATAAATGTTTATTATTCATGCTAGAATTGTATTAACGGAAACATAATACATGTATGAATACATAGACAAACATATAGTCACTAGTATGCCTCTACTTGACTAGCTCATTAATCAAAGATGGTTATGTTTCCTAACCATAGACATGTGTTGTCATTTGATTAATGGGATCACATCATTAGGAGAATGATGTGATTGACATGACCCATTCCGTTAGCCTAGCACTTGATCGTTTAGTATGTTGCTATTGCTTTCTTCATGACTTATACATGTTCCTGTAACTATGAGATTATGCAACTCCGTTTACGGAGGAACACTTTGGGTGCTATCAAGCGTCACAATGCTGGGTGATTATAAAGGAGTACTACAGGTGTCTCCAAAGGTAAATGTTGGGTTGGCGTATTTGAGATTAGGTTTTGTCACTCCGATTGTTGGAGAGGTATCTCGGGCCCTCTCGGTAATGCACATCATTATAAGCCTTGCAAGCAATGTGACCAATGAGTTGGTTACGGATGATGCATTACGAGCGAGTAAAGAGACTTGCGGTGTGACGAGATTGAACTAGGTATTGGATACCGACGATCGAATCTCGGGCAAGTAACATACCGATGACAAAGGGAACAACGTATGTTGTTATGCGGTTTGACCGATAAAGATCTTCGTAGAATATGTAGGAGCCAATATGGGCATCCAGGTCCGCTATTGGTTATTGACCGAGAATAGTTCTAGGTCATGTCTACATAGTTCTCGAACCCGTAGGGTCCCACGCAACAAGGTTTCGATGGCGGTTATATTATGAGTTTATGAGTTTTGATGTACCGAAGGAGTTAGGAGTCCGGATGAGATCGGAGACATGACGAGGAGTCTCGAAATGGTCGAGACGTAAAGATCGATATATTGGACGACTATATTCAGAGTTCGGAAAGGTTCGAATGATTGGTATATTTTGAGTCTGGGAGAGTTACGGAATTCGCCGGGAGAAGTATTGGGCCTTATTGGGCCCCTGGAAAGAGAGAGGGCTGCCTAGGGCAGGCCGTGCGCCCCATGGCCTAGTCCGAATTGGACTAGGGGAGGCCGCACTCCCTCCTTCCTTCCTTCTCTCTTCCCTTCCTTGTCTCCTACTCCTAACACATGGAAGGACTCCTAGTTGGACTAAGAAGGGAATCCTACTCCGGTGGGAGTAGGACTCCCCATGGCGCGCCCTCCTAGGGCGGCCTCCTCCTCCCTCCCTCCTTTATATCTGAGGCAGGGGGCACCCCATGAACACACAAGTTGATCTACGGATCGTTTCTTAGCCGTGTCGGTGCCCCCTCCACCATATTCCACTTCGGTCATATCGTCATGAGCTTAGGCGAAGCCCTGCGCGCGAGTAGAGTCATATCGTCGCGGAGCTTAAGCGAAGCCCTGCGCCGGTGGAGCATCATCATCGCCACCACGCCGTCGTCTTGTGGAACTCATCCCCGACGCTTTCTTTGGATCGGAGCCGGGGATCGTCATCGAGCTGAGCGTGTCTTGAACTCGGAGGTGCCGTGCGTTCGGTACTTGGATCGGTCGGATCGTGAAGACGTACGACTACATCAACCGCGTTGTTATAACGCTTCCGCTTATGGTCTACGAGGGTACGTGGACATACACTCTCCCCTCTCGTTGCTATGCCATCACCATGATCTTGCGTGTGCGTAGGAATTTTTTTGAAATTACTACGTTCCCCATCAGTATGCAATAGATCTGGCACATAGCATGACATACTTTATAGAACCTATGGCTGATGCATAGGGAATGACTTTCATTCTCTTTCTATCTTCTGTCGTGGTCGGGTTTTGAGTCTTACTCAATCTCACACCTTGTAACACAGGCAAGAACTCTTTCTTTGACTGTTCCATTTTGAACTACTTCAAAATCTTGTCAAGGTATGTATTCATTGAAAAACTTATCAAGCGTCTTGATCTATCTCTATAGATCTTGATGCTCAATATATAAGCAGCTTCACCGAGGTCTTTCTTTGAAAAACTCCTTTCAAACACTCCTTTATGCTTTGCGAGAATAATTCTACATTATTTCCGATCAACAATATGTCATTCACATATACTTATCGAGAAAGGCTGTAGTGCTCCCACTCACTTTCTTGTAAATACTGAGGCCTTTCCAAAAGTGCAGTATAAAACCATATGCTTTGATCAACTCATCAAAGCGTATATTCCAACTCGAGATGCTTGCACCGGTCAATTGATGGATCATTGGAGCTTGCACATTTTGTTAGCACCTTTAGGATTGACAAAATCTTACGGTTGCATCATATACAACTCTTCTTTAAGAAAACCATTAAGGAATGCAGTTTTGACATCCATTTGCCAGATTTCATTAAATGTGGCAATTGCTAACATGATTCGGACAGACTTTTAAGCATCGATACGAGTGAGAAAATCTCATTGTATTCAACATCTTGAACTTTGTCAAAAACCTTTTTCGACAAGTCTAGCTTTGTAGATAGTAACACTACTATCAACATCTGTCTTCCTCTTGAAGATCCATTTATTTAACATGGCTTGCTGATCATCGAGCAAGTCAATCAAAGTCCATACTTTGTTCTCATACATGGATCATATCTCAGATTTTATGGCCTCAAGCCATTTCGCGGAATCTGGGCTCATCATCGCTTCCTCATAGTTCGTAGGTTTATCATGGTCTAGTAACATGACTTCTAGAATAGGATTACCGTACCACTCTGGTGCGGATCTTACTCTGGTTGACCTACGAGGTTTTGGTAGTAACTTGATCTTGAAGTTTCATGATTATCATCATTAGCTTCCTCACTAATTGGTGTAGGCATCTTTGGAACTGATTTCGTGATGAACTAGTTTCCAATTAGGGAGAAGGTACAAATTACCTTATTAAGCTCTACTTTCCTCCCACTCACTTCTTTCGAGAGAAACTCCTTCTCTAGAAAGGATCCATTCTTAGCAACGAATGTTTTGCCTTTGGATCTATGATAGAAGGACCCAACAGTTTCCTTTGGGTTTTCTATGAAGACGCACTTTTCCGATTTGGGTTCGAGCTTATCAGGTTGAAAACCTTTTTCACATAAGCATCGCAACTCCAAACTTTAAGAAACGACGGCTTAGGTTTACTGCTAAACCATAGTTCATACGGTGTCGTCTCAACAGATTTAATGGTGCCCTATTTAACGTGAATGCAGTTGTCTCTAATGCATAACCCCAAAACGATATTGGTAAATCGGTAAGAGACATCATTGATCGCACCATATCCAATGAAGTGCAGTTACGATGTTCGGACACACCATTATGTTGTGGTGTTCCATGTGGCGTGAGCTGTGAAACTATTCCACTTTGTTTTAATTGAAGACCAAACTCGCAACTCAAATATTCATCTCCACGATCAGATCGCAAAAACTTTATTTTCTTGTTACGATGATTTTCCACTTCACTCTGAAATTCTTTGAACTTTTCAACTATTTCAGACTTATGTTTCATCAAGTAGACATATCCATATCTGCTCAAATCATCTGTGAAGGTCAGAAAATAATGATACTTGCCACGGGCATCAACACTCATTGGATCACATACATCAGTATGTATTATTTCCAACAAGTTTGTTGCTCGTTCCATTGTTCCGAACAACGGAGTTTCAGTCATCTTGCCCAAAAGGCACGGTTCGCAAGCATCAAACGATTCATAATCAAGTGATTCCAAAAGTCCATTAGCATGGAGTTTCTTCATGCGCTTTACACCAATATGACCCAAATAGCAGTGCCACAAATAAGTTGCACTATCATTATTAACTTTGCATCTTTTGGCATCAATATTATGAATATGTGTATCACTACGATCGAGATCCAACAAACTATTTTCATTGGGTGTATGACCATTGAAGGTTTTATTCATTTAAACAGAACAACAATTATTCTCTGATTTTAAATGAATAATCGTATTGCAATGAACATGATCAGATCATATTCATGCTCAACGCATAACGCCAAATAACATTTATTTAGGTTTATCACTAATCCCGAAAGTATAGGGAGTGTGCGATGATGATCATATCAATCTTGGAACTACTTCCAACACTCATCGTCACTTCCCTTCAACTAGTCTCTGTTTATTCAGTAACTCCTGTTTGAGTTACTAATCTTAGCAACCGAACAAGTATCAAATACTCAGGGGCTACTATAAACACTAGTAAGGCACACATCAATAACCTGTATATCAAATATACCCTTGTTCACTTTGCCATCCTTCTTATCCACCAAATATTTGGAGTAGTTCCACTTCCAGTGACCATTTCCTTTGCAGTAGAAGCACTCAGTTTCAGGCTTTAGGTTCAGCTTTGGGCTTCTTCGCGGGAGTGACAACTTGCTTGTCATTCTACTTGAAGTTCCCTTTCTTTCCCTTTGCCCTTTTCTTGAAACTAGTGGTCTTTGTCAATCATCAACACTTGATGCTCTTTCTTGATTTCTACCTTCGTCGATTTCAACATCACGAAGAGCTCGGGAATCGTTTTCGTCATTCCTTGCATACTATAGTTCATCACGAAGTTCTAGTAACTTAGTGATGGTGACTAGAGAATTCTGTCAATCACTATCTTATCTGGAAGATTAACTCCCACTTGATTCAAGCGATTGAAGTACCCAGACAATCTGAGCACATGCTCACTAGTTGAGCGATTCTCCTCCATCTTTTAGCTATAGAACTTGTTGGAGACTTCATATCTCTCAACTCGGTATTTGCTTGAAATATTAACTTCAATTCTGGAACATCTCATATGGTCCATGACGCTCAAAACGTCTTTGAAGTCCCGATTCTAAGCCGTTAAGCATGGTGCACTAAACTGTCAAGTAGTCATCATATTGAGCTAGCCAAACGCTCATAACGCCGCATGACCGCTCTGCAATAGGTCTGTCACCTAGCGGTGCATTAAGGACATAATTCTTCGTGCAGAATGAGGATAAACCTCAGATCACGGATCCAATCCGCATCATTGCTACTAACATCTTTCAACACAATTTTCTCTAGGAACATACCAAAATAAACATATGAAAGCAACAAACATAGGGAAGCAACAACGCGAGCTATTGATCTACAACATAATTTGCAAAATACTACCAGACTAAGTTCATGATAAATTTAAGTTCAATTAATCATATTACTAAAGAACTCCCACTTAGATAGACATCCTCTAGTCATCTAAGTGATCACGTGATCCAAATCAACTAAACCATAACCGATCATCACGTGAGATGGAGTAGTTTTCAATGGTGAACATCACTATGTTGATCATATCTACTATATGATTCACGCTCGACCTTTCGGTCTCCGTGTTCCGAGGCCATATCTACATATGCTAGGCTCGTCAAGTTTAACTCGAGTATTCTGCGTGTGCAAAAGCGGCTTGCACCGTTGTAGATGGACGTAGAGCTTATCACACCCGATCATCACGTGGTGTCTTGGCACTACGAACTTTGGCAACGGTGCATACTCAGGGAGAACACTTCTTGATAATTTTTAGTGAGAGATCATCTTAAAATGCAACCGTCAATCAAAGCAAGATAAGATGCATAAAGGATAAACATCACATGCAATCAATATAAGTGATATGATATGGCCATCATCATCTTGTGCTTGTGATCTCCATCTCCGAAGCACCATCATGATCACCATCGTCACCGGCGCGACACCTTGATCTCCATCGTAGCATCGTTGTCGTCTCGCCAACTATTGCTTTACGACTATCGCTACCGCTTAGTGATAAAGTAAAGCAATTACATGGCGTTGCATTTCATACAATAAAGCGACAACCATATGGCTCGCCATTGCCGATAACTCGGTTACAAAACATGATCATCTCATACAATAAAATATAGCATCACGTCTTGACCATATCACATCACAACATGCCTGCAAAAACAAGTTAGACGTCCTCTACTTTGTTGTTGCAAGTTTTACGTGGCTGCTACGGGCTGAGCAAGAACCGTTTTACCACGCATCAAAACCACAACGATAGTTTGTCAAGTTGGTGTTGTTTTAACCTTCGCAAGGACCGGGCGTAGCCACACTCAGTTCAACTAAAGTGAGAGAGACAGACACCCGCCGGTCACCTTTAAGCAACGAGTGCTCGGCGGTGAAACCAGTCTCGCGTAAGCGTATAACGTAATGTCGGTCCGGCCGCTTCATCTCACAATACCGCTGAACCAAAATATGACATCTTTGGTAAGCGGTATGACTTATATCGCCCACAACTCACTTGTGTTCTACTCGTGCATATGACATCAACGCATAAAACCAGGCTCGGATGCCCTTTGTTGGGCACGTAGTAATTTCAAAAAATTCCTACGCATACGCAAGATCATGGTGATGACATAGCAACGAGAGGGAGAGTGTGTCCGTACCCTCGTGAGACCGAAAGCGGAAGCGTTATCACAACGCGGTTGATGTAGTCGACGTCTTCACGATCCGACCGATCCAAGTACCGAACGCACGGCACCTCCGAAGTTCAGCACACGTTCAGCTCGATGGCGATCCCGGACTCCGATCCAGCAAAGTGTCGGGGATGAGTTCCGTCAGCACGACGGCGTGGTGACGATGATGATGCTATATCGGCGCAGGGCTTCGCCTAAACTCCGCGACGATATGACCGAGGTGGAATATGGTGGAGGGGGGCACCGCACACGGCTAAGGAACGATCCGTAGATCAACTTGTGTGTCTAGGGTGCCCCCCTGCCCCCGTATATAAAGGAGGGGGGGGTGCGGCCGGCCCTAGGAGGAGGCGCGCCGGAGGAGTCCTACTCCCACCGGGAGTAGGACTCCCCCCCTTTTCCTAGTTGGATTAGGACTTGGGGGGAGGGAAAGAGAAAGGGGGGCGCCGCCCCTCCTTCCCTTGTCCTATTCGGACTAGGGGGGAGGGGGCGCGCGGCCTGCCCTGGCCGGCCCTCCTCTTCTTCCTCATGGCCCACTAAGGCCCATTAACCCCCGGGAGGGTTCCGTAACCTCCTGTGTTCAGTAAAATCCCGATTTCACCCGGAACTATTCCGAAGTCCAAACATAGGCTTCCAATATATCAATCTTTATGTCTCGACCATTTCGAGACTCCTCGTCATGTCCATGATCACATCCGGGACTCCGAACAAACTTCGGTACATCAATACTCATAAAATTGTCATCGTAACGTTATGGTCCATGACGTTCAAAACGTCTTTGAAGTCCCGATTCTAAGCCGTTAAGCATGGTGCACTAAACTGTCAAGTAGTCATCATATTGAGCTAGCCAAGCGTTCATAACGTGCGCATCTGCTCTGCAATAGGTCTGTCACCTAGCGGTGCATTAAGGACATAATTCTTACGTGCAGCAATGAGGATAAACCTCAGATCACGGATCCAATCCGCATCATTGCTACTAACATCTTTCAACACAATTTTCTCTAGGAACATACCAAAATAAACATATGAAAGCAACAAACATAGGGAAGCAACAACGCGAGCTATTGATCTACAACATAATTTGCAAAATACTACGGGACTAAGTTCATGATAAATTTAAGTTCAATTAATCATATTACTAAAGAACTCCCACTTAGATAGACATCCCTCTAGTCATCTAAGTGATCACGTGATCCAAATCAACTAAACCATAACCGATCATCACGTGAGATGGAGTAGTTTTCAATGGTGAACATCACTATGTTGATCATATCTACTATATGATTCACGCTCGACCTTTCGGTCTCCGTGTTCGAGGCCATATCTACATATGCTAGGCTCGTCAAGTTTAACTGAGTATTCTGCGTGTGCAAAACTGGCTTGCACCGTTGTAGATGGACGTAGAGCTTATCACACCCGATCATCACGTGGTGTCTTGGCACTCGAACTTTGGCAGCAGTGCATACTCAGGAGAACACTTCTTGATAATTTTAGTGAGAGATCATCTTAAAATGCAACCGTCAATCAAAGCAAGATAAGATGCATAAAGGATAAACATCACATGCAATCAATATAAGTGATATGATATGGCCATCATCATCTTGTGCTTGTGATCTCCATCTCGAAGCACCATCATGATCACCATCGTCACGGCGCGACACCTTGATCTCCATCGTAGCATCGTTGTCGTCTCGCCAACTATTGCTTCTCGACTATCGCTACCGCTTAGTGATAAAGTAAAGCAATTACATGGCGTTGCATTTCATACAATAAGCGACAACCATATGGCTCTGCCGATTGCCGATAACTTCGGTTACAAAACATGATCATCTCATACAATAAAATATAGCATCACGTCTTGACCATATCACATCACAACATGCCTGCAAAAACAAGTTAGGCGTCCTCTACTTTGTTGTTGCAAGTTTTACGTGGCTGCTACGGGCTGAGCAAGAACCGTTCTTACCTCGCATCAAAACCACAGCGATAGTTTGTCAAGTTGGTGTTGTTTTAACCTTCGCAAGGACCGGGCGTAGCCACACTCAGTTCAACTAAAGTGAGAGAGCGAGACACCCGCCGATCACCTTTAAGCAACGAGTGCTCAAGCGGTGAAACCAGTCTCGCGAAGCGTACCGTAATGTCGGTCCGGGCGCTTCATCTCACAATACCGCTGAACCAAAATATGACATCTTTGGTAAGCGGTATGACTTATATCGCCCACAACTCACTTGTGTTCTACTCGTGCATATGACATCAGCGCATAAAACCAGGCTCGGATGCCCTTTGTTGGAGTGCGTAGTAATTTCAAAAAATTCCTACGTACGCAAGATCATGGTGATGACATAGCGAGAGAGGAGAGTGTGTCCACGTACCCTCGTGAGACCGAAAGCGGAAGCGTTATCACAGCGCTGTTGATGTAGTCGTGCGTCTTCACGATCCGACCGATCCAAGTACCGAGCGTCGGCACCTCCGAGTTCACACACGTTCAGCTCGATGGCGATCCCGGACTCCGATCCAGCAAAGTGTCGGGGATGAGTTCCGTCGACCTGACGGCGTGGTAGCGATGATGATGCTATCTCGCGCGAGGGCTTCGCCTAAACTCGCGACGATATGACCGAGGTGGAATATGGTGGAGGGGCACCGACACGGCTAAGGAACGATCCGTAGATCAACTTGTGTGTCCTAGGGTGCCCCCTGCCCCGTATATAAAGGAGCAGGGGGGTGCGGCCGGCCCTAGGAGGAGGCGGGGAGGAGAGTCCTACTCCCCAGGAGTAGGACTCCCCCTTCCTAGTTGGATTAGGACTTGGGGGGGAAAGAGAAAGGGGCGCCCCTCCTTCCCTTGTCCTATTCGGACTAGGGGAGAGGCGTGACCTGCCCTGGCCGGCCCTCCTCTTTTCCCTCATGGCCCACTAAGGCCCATTAACCCCGGGAGGTTCGGTAACCTCCGGTGTTAAGTAAAATCCGATTTCACGGAACTATTCGAAGTCAAACATAGGCTTCAATATATCAATCTTTATGTCTCGACCATTTCGAGACTCCTCGTCATGTCCATGATCACATCCGGGACTCGAACAAACTTGGTACATCAATACTCATAAAATTGTCATCGTAGCGTTAAGCGTGCGGACCCTACGGGTTCGAGAACTATGTAGACATGACCTAGAACTATTCTCGGTCAATAACCAATAGTGGAACCTGGATGTTCATATTGGTTCCTACATTTTCTCGAAGATCTTTATCGGTCAAACCGCATAACAACATCGTTGTTCCCTTTGTCATCGGTATGTTACTTGCGAGATTCGATCGTCGGTATCAATACCTAGTTCAATCTCGTTACCGGCAAGTCTCTTTACTCGTTTAGTAATGCATCATTCCGTAACTAACTCATTAGCTACATTGCTTGCAAGGTTTATAGTGATGTGCATTACCGAGAGGGCCAGAGATACCTCTCCGACAATCGGAGTGACAAAACCTAATCTCGAAATCGCCAACCCAACATGTACCTTTGGAGACACACTGTAGTACTCCTTTATAATCACCCGATTCGTTGTGACGTTTGGTAGCACCAAAGTGTTCCTCCGTAAGCAGGAGTTGCATAATCTCATAGTTACGAGGAACATGTATAAGTCATGAAGAAAGCAATAGCAACATACTAAGCGATCAAGTGCTAGGCTAGCGGAATGGGTCATGTCAATCACATCATTCTCCTAATGATGTGATCCGTTAATCAAATGACAACTCATGTCTATGGTTAGGAAACATAACCATCTTGATTAACGAGCTAGTCAAGTAGAGGCATACTAGTGACACTCCGTTTGTCTATGTATTCACACATGTATTATGTTTCCGGTTAATACAATTCTAGCATGAATAATAAACATTTATCATGATATAAGGAAATAAATAATAACTTTATTATTGCCTCTAGGACATATTTCCTTCAGAGGGGGCGTCGAGGAGTGAGGCCATGGGGGGCAGGGGAGGCAGGGCGTCACCCTTATCCATTCCCCTTCGATGCCAGCGAGGTGGTCGGGCGGGAGCTCGACCCTGTAGCAACGCGGCTCGGGGAAATATAAATTATGGTGGCAAATATAATACACATAATCCATATTGCTATGCACTAGCGCGTGCGCGTGTGAAATAGATGGATTATGATCCCGTACCCAATAAGATGGATATGCATGTCTGTTAGAGAGAGAGAGAGATAGGGAGAGGGGGAGAGAGTGTGAGGAAGAGGGAGGGAGAGAGTGTGTGTGTGAGAATTTGATGGTAAAAAATGTCGCCAATGTCACTTGATATGTATGAGAATATTAAATGTAATATTAATAAAACTGATATTGAACTCTTAAAGTTAATGTGGCCCCGTTGCAACGCACGAGCGTTCTTCTAGTAGGGGTAGGGTATGCGTGTGTGCGTTCATAGGGGTGAGTGTATGTGCGTATGTATGAGCGCTTGTGTCTGTACTGATGCTAAAAAAAAACTATTATATCATCTAGGTTTTGAAATAATAACTTGGACCTTGATGTCCTTTGCAATCGTTCGCGGGTGATTTTGTATCCTATCTGATTATGTATATGCTACAAACTATCTCAATATTTGTTTTGTGATTATTACATAACCGGTTAGGACGAGGAGTGCTTATGTGTTCAATGGAACAGTTTTGGTCCGAGTCATTCTTTTGCAAAACTAGCTATATGAGCAATTTTGCACCACTCTAAATATCCCGACTGAGGCTCTAAATGACATATATTTGGGTACACATGGATAGATTGGATATGTGCGACGAGATCAACGATCGATGGTCTAGACATATAGAGGCGAGATGGGACAACAATGACGTAACCGACAAAATCTTTGCAATGGTATAGATGCTAAGTGATAAGGATGAAATGCGATGTTAATAATATGCTTCCATAGATGATATGTGACAAATAGAGACTATGCGATGATATGCGACATGTGTTTGTATGTGTTGATATGCAATGTTGACACTATGCTTGTATGTTTCGATATGCACTTATTTATACCATGCTTGTCTGTGATAATGTGCAATGTCTTACATATGATATCATTTGTCATGTCCATGTACATATGTGTACGAGGCAGTGCAACCCTAATTGCCAAAGCCACCACCAATCATCACAGACAGGTCAAAGTGGGACGATCGATCACTACTCACCAACCCTTGGTTGCCCGCAACAATTATCACTAATTGGTCAACCTATTAGTAGTGATGTTGGTCATTATTAATAGGTCGATCGACCGGCCAGTGATATCTAAATATGACCTTTCTCTGGGTAGCCAAGTTTTTTGTTAGGCTTGCGGAAGCCCCGGGTGTCGAATGTTTAGCCCGAGCTTGGCCCATATCCTGAACATTTACTGAAACACAGAGTTGAGCCCATCCACACACTAAAGCCAAAGCCAGAGGCATGACCCAAAGTTTGACGATAGTGGCAAAGTCATCATAATAATCAAAATGACATAACATTCATCAAGACTGATTTAGATAAAATAACGTCACCGTAAATTCAACGCTCATATATTACATAGCCACATAAAACGTACGAGAATCTTATCTTTGCAAAAATAACGTAGAATAATCCTCACATGATACAATTAAAGGAGAGGTTATAAGAAAATGTGATAAAGGAAAAAAACAATAGCGACGTCGGTAATATTTTGTTGCAAAACTTGTTCTATCTCAAGCATTAGATCAATATATGTCTGGTTGCAAAGATTGTGTGAGCATAGTTTTTTTTACACACTACTAGTCTGGTTTTTTTTTTGTAAGGATCGCACTAGTCTAAGCTTAATTATGTACCTTAAAACATTTTGAATGATTAAAAGTTGTTCACCTCTTTCTTGAGTCGTAGTTTAGACAGATAGGTTGCTTATAATGGAATTTGTATTCAAGTTTTATGTCTTACACGGGTGTTTGTAATTTTTTAGATTTGTTTCAGATTTTTATGTTCAGCGGGAGACAACGCACATGTTGACCACAAGATATGTGTGGTGATTTTGCAACTATTATAAACAACGAACTGAGCGTAATTGCAATGTTCGAGTCTTAGGCTTAGCATTGGCGGTCACATTTTCCTGGATTTATTTCAGTTCTTTCGGTGATGTGCGTTCAGTGCGAGGAGACATCCCAGTTGACTTCAAAGTCGTTTGTGGCAACTTTGTCAATCTTAAGATGAGCTCAGTCTTTAGGAGCCTTCATAGGGTGAGTGTATGAACTAGTAACAAATAATTTGTTCAAAAATTTAGAAAGTCACAAAAGAAAAGTTTTATTTACAGGATGTCCCGGAAGGGACAAAGAAAAGCTATTTTTGGTTGCAAAAAAAAAGATTGTTGGAAGAAAAACTGACGCATTTGCTAATCGGCAGTGGCGTTGTTAACACGCAGTTCCGACGGTGACCCTACGCCAGGGCCTCGCCCCATCACGCTTCCAGTGGGCCCCACTTCCGTGGCGGCGCCTCTCCCTCCGTGGTACACAAAAACCCTAGCGCACTGCCCTTTTACGGCCGCCCCCTCCTCTCGACCGACCTCCCAAAACTTCCCTAGGCGTCTCTCTTCGTCCCTCCCCCTCTCGCCGCCGCGTCGACTCGGAAGTAGCAAGCGCGCCGCCGCCCAACCCTTCCGATGGCGGACAAGGAGCCCGTCGTGGAGCGCCCCGTCGCGGAGGAGGAAGGCGAGGACTCCGCCGCCGCGGCCGCTGCCGGCGAGGAGGAGGACACCGGTGCCCAGGTCGCCCCCATCGTGCGGCTCGAGGAGGTCGCCGTCACCACCGGCGAGGAGGACGAGGACTCTCTCCTCGACATGTAAGCTCCCCGCGTCCCCCCTAGGTCTGCTCGTTTCGGCTCGATCTGGTGCTGATTTTGGGATGGTTCGCGCGGCGGTGTGCAGGAAGGCGAAGCTATACAGGTTCGACAAGGATGGGAACCAGTGGAAGGAGAGGGGCACGGGCACCGTCAAGCTGCTCAAGCACAAGGAGAACGGCAAGGTCCGCCTTGTTATGCGCCAGGCCAAGACACTTAAGATCTGCGCCAACCACCTAGGTCTGTAGTTGTTTCCTCAGATTTTGCTCCTTTAGTTCCGATCGCTCAGTTGCTTCAAGTAGATTCATCACAGGATCTCGTCTCACGGTTATGGCCTTGATCCTCTCTGTGTGCAGTGATCTCGACCACGAAGATGCAGGAACACGCCGGCAGCGACAAGTCCTGTGTCTGGCACGCGGCAGACTTTGCTGACGGAGAACTTAAGGATGAGATGTTTGCCATCCGGTTTGGCACCGTTGAGAGTGAGTTCTAAACTCTATTTCCGCGTGCGTGTGTCTTGCGTGGTTGACTTGGTTGGATAACATGCTAGATCACCCTGTTTGTAGCATTAGTAGTTTCTTTTGTATGCTTTGTGAGACACTAGTGAAACATGACCTGGTTACATTCTATAGCTGAACGTTGTGTTTTGTCTTGAGCAGTGAATTTTTCTTTTAGCAATTTAGTATTTACGAGGCTCAGTGAATCATCAGCAAAACAACATATTTAGGGTGTGTGTTGGCACTCTTTATCAGAAATTACATCTTAAGCATGTGATCTTGTATTAATCTACTATTTGGGATAAAGGATCATAAAAAATACCTTTCATGATTGGGGGTAGGTGGATTCTGTATAATAAGGGCAATGTTCCGAGAGGCAAGGCCATTCCTTGTCATAGTGAAGGTGACACGACCACAGCCTATCATTGTTTTCATGCGACTCTTGATGTTTGTGAATTTTTAACATTCAAGGTTCTTCTAAATTTAAGTTGTAACGTCCTAGCTATATCATAATATCATGTCTAAACGGTTTTCCTGTAGATCCACATGGAAGTTCTTTTTGCTGCTTTGTTTATGTTAGTGGTCACAGGGATCCTCTCCAATTGACATTTTTAATTCCAGTTGCCGAGTATTTATACATTAATTAAGTATTTCCAGTGGTAGAGT
The DNA here is from genome assembly GCA_021605205.1 of Aegilops longissima. NCBI lineage: Eukaryota > Viridiplantae > Streptophyta > Magnoliopsida > Poales > Poaceae > Aegilops > Aegilops longissima. The sequence continues at coordinate 415,224,980 of CM038676.1, read as the reverse complement.
ATGGATGATATTTGTAGCTTCAAAATTGCACCTTTTTTGCCGCCTTGTGGGTCGCTGCAATCAATATCTGGTTGTAACCTGTTACAACTTTTTAGGGATGATAAGTTGCAAACTTGTAGTTTCATAGGTTCCTGACATAATTTGGAATAATGCACTGTCCCAATTCTTTTGTTTCGTGTTGTTTTCCCCACTAGTACCCATGCCTGATTTGTGATAAATGGTGCATGCTAGCTCTGCCACACATGTTAGTCTTTGTTTTTAGTCATGCTCAATGCAGCATTTTGATTGTGATTCTGTGAAGTACTATAATTAGGCATATACTGTCTTGTTTAACCTACTGACTTGCTCAGTATTTCTTGTGTAGTACTCCCTCCGTAAACTAATATAAGAGCATTTAGATTACTATTTTAGTTATCTAAACATTCTTATATTAGTTTACAGAGGGAGTATTTATTATTTCATCCAAGTAGCAGCTGCAAATTTAGATATATAAATATTTTGCTACTTATGGCTGTCGCTCAATCTTATCTTTAGCTATAACATCTCTCCTGCAAATCTTGCTGATACCCTGTTCAAGTAGTCATGTTTAAGCTGCATAGGGAGCCTTTGGATCATTGGCTCACCTAGTTTACATAGGCTAGGCTCCACTGGCCTGTTTGAGCTATACCCTACCCAGGCAGAGGTACTTGTTTGATATGTGGTTAGCTAATCCAACCTGAGCATATTCAAGCAGCAGTATCTACACCCACTAGCAGGACAACAGTTTAACTCTGCATTTTTCTCTGTTATTGCCGTCAGAAGAGAGCTGCATAGGCTCTCCCAGTGGAGTAAAGATTTTCTAGCCCAGGATTGCTTGGCAAAATTAACTTTCCTCTACCAAACACCCAGGGTTAGCATTAACGTTTAGAAACTAAACACACCTGCAGTGTTTTCCATGTGTTGCCCCAGTCAACCAGAGGTCAACTGAAAGTTGTGCAATTTCTTTTGCTCTATGCCACCATAGTGATAGTATGCTGATGCTCCATATTTATGTTTTACTAAGTGCAGACTTTGAAATAGTTGAATGTCTCTGCTAATGACTCCCTTCTTATCTATTTTTTAGATTGCAAGAAGTTTAAAGACTTAGTTGACGAGATCGCTGAGTCGCTTGCAAAGAATGAAGGCGGTGAAAGCGAAGAAGGTTCTTCCGCAGCTGGACTGCTGGAGAAACTTAGTGTAAGCGAAAGCAAACCTGAGGAAAGCGCAGCTAAGGAGGAATCAACTGATGCTAGCAAGGAGACAGAAACCAAAGCCGCGACAGCCCCCTCAGAGTAGTGGGCAGAGCAACGCCCGTCACAATGGTACCGCTGAGCATTGCTCGGTGGCAAGAGTCAGTTTGTCGGTCCTTCCTGTCGACGGAAGTTGGTAGTCGTTGACGATGAAATATGCTGAGAACTTTTTGAGACAGTCAGAAGGTGTCTTGAGCAGAGTCCATCTTCACCCACACCGGGTGTTCACGCGTCTGAGTATTTATTGTTATGTAAAATATCTGCTCGCATGGCTTTTGGATGGTGTTGTCTTGCTTTTGTCAAGAACTCGAAATGTGGTCCATGAGTATTGAGTTTGGAACATTTTGGGTTTGAATTGTGGGTATTTGAGTTGCATGTGCCGGTTATGGATTGCATACAACTTCTATAAATTACTTGCTATATTATTTTTGCACATTTGATATGCCAGTTCCTTGTTGGTTTGTTCTTCTTACATGTGAGAAGCCGCTCCTGATCGTTGGTGGGCAGCTATCATGCCCCTGTTACAAAGTTTGAAGTCGGTAGATTTGGATACATTAGAGCTGAGATAATACAAAAGAAAACTTAGTTGCGTAATCTTGACGGAGCATATTTGGTGCCAGTTTATATTGTTTTTACTTTTTTTAGGGACTTTATATTGTTTTACTACTATGGCAAGTATCAGATCATCTACAACCGGGCCCCTCGACCCTCCACCTATAGGTCCGGGTAGATGACCCGGTCATGAAAACCTGTCCTATGTCAGGGCTGTGGCACTTCAGGCTGGTCATAGTGGAGAGTAACTTAGACTATTAACATACATATGTTACTAGTCTATGTTACTACCTTCATAATGGGTAGTAACATGTGGATGGTAACATGCAAGCCTTCATTAATTGAGATATAGACTCATTTTACCTCGGGGTGTGTTATGTTACAGTAACATATTATGTTACCACAAGCATCTCTTTCCTCATTAACTCCATGCCATATAAGCAATTTTTTCTTGGGATGTGTTATGTTACTAGCTATGTTACTCCCACTATGGCTAGCCTCACAAATCCAACCAATGTGTGGGTGGATATAGGGACGGGAATGGTCCATTCCAAATTTCTAAGACGTCTCCGTCCTAGCTTCTTCTCGTCCGCACAGTTGTCACCGTAGACCTTAAACCCTGCCGCCACCCTAGTTACACCATCGTCCTCATTCCATAGTGCCGCCACTGGGTGCCCCAACCCACAACGTCGCCAACCGTGCTGCCACCGGACAAGGTCTTATATGTCACTCTTCCAGACATACACATCGCACTCTATATGTTTGACGAAATGTCCAAGTAGTTTTTTTATTCTTTTGCTCATTTTTAGGCGGACGATGGATTTGCCGGATGAAAATGTCCAACTAGTTTTTTTATTCTTTTGCTCATTTTTAGGCGGACGATGGATTCGCCGGATGAAGAGTATGGGGAGAAGGACCTTCACAATTTTTGTCGATTCATCGGATTTGGACGGAGAAGATGCTGAAATAATGACGACGATGAAGATCCGTGAGGAATTGGAGGCAAGAGAGCATGTTCTAAACTTCAGGGCTCGATAAAGGGCAGGATAATTGTTTCCCCGGGATAGGATCATTGGCACAAAGCTTTTCTACAAGGACTACTTCAAACCGGACCCAACATCCATGAAGGGTTTTTTCAACATCATTTTTGGATGAGCAGAAATTTGTTCTTGCGCGTAGTGAATGCCGTGGAGGAGGCTGATGACTACTTCAAGCCGAGGAAGGATTATTGCGGACAACTTACATTCTCTCCTATTCAAAAATGCATCGCTGCTCTCATGATGCTTGCTTATGGTAAAGCCACAAATGGAAATGATGCTAAAATCCGGATGGGAGAGAATGGCTGTATACCACGATGAAATTTGCGCGCATCATGGTAAAGGTGTTTGGATCGGAGTACCTGAAAAAACCAACTGTGAAGGACACTGAAAAACTGTTGGCAGTTGGAGCATCAAGAGGATTCCCAAGCATGCTCGGTTCACTCGACCACGTACACTGATAATGTAAGTTCTTCTGTTTCTATTTGTGCAAACAGGAATGTCTATCTCCATATCGTTTCTATTTATGCAAACAAAAGCACATACCTCGATTTTAGTGGAACTGCACAAAATTAGATGCCTCTTGCTACCTGTCGTCCTCTAGCCACCCACATCAGTTATTCCTACATTCGTAACTAGTTAGATGACCATGCAAGATAAAATAAGCCGATTCGTACGTAGACTTGCTAATTGCAGTGCAAGAAGGTGCAGTGCCCCTTTAAGCACGACCGTAGGAGCTCCATTGCGTACGAGGTTGTGGGGCCATGTGCCCATATAGAAGGCACGTCTGCATGTTACCTCGATTTTTACATATTTCAGCAAATAGTGGTGCTTAAATTTAGTGGAAATACACAAGAAGTTCAGATGGTCAGTTCACCAGGAGGTTCAGTTCAATATTTCAAGTGAGAACACACTTACAATTTGTTATTATGAAAGGAGAGAACCTAACCCTGAATGGTGGCAACAAGAAGTACGAGAGTAAACCCAGGAAATTAAAGTGTTCCTAGGGAGGCCCTTTGCTCATAGAAGTATCGATCGATTTTTCTTGATTTGTACATCTTCTCACAGCTTTGTCTTTTGTTATGAACTTGTAAATATTGGTTATGTTCGATGAATCATTGAGATGCATAAACATGCCGAACTTATGCTTGTGAATGTTTTTTGTGAAGCTGAGTTTAATTCCTGCTTGTCCTCGAGTAGGTAAATGATAAAAAAATAATTTTTGATGTGGAATGCTACCTAACATGTTCATCATGTAATTTTTCTTTCATGGTATGAATATTTAGATCCGAATGATTCAAAACAATAGTCTATAATTTGACATAAAGACACCAATACTCAGGCATACCAACAAACAATCATGCCTTCCAAAATAAAAACGCTAAATAACGCTATCCCTACAAAATCATATAGCCTTGCCATGCTCCATCTTCTTAACACAAAGTATTTATTATGTACAACCCCGACGACAAGCCGAGCAATTGGTTCATACTTTTTAACGCACTTCAGATTTTTCAACCCCCACGCAATACATGAGCGCAAGCCATGGATATAGCACTATGGGCGGAATAGAATACGGTGGTAGAGATTAATATGGAGAAGACAAAAAGGGAAGATAGTCTCTCATCGACGCGACTAATCAACGGGCTATGGAGATGCCCATCAATTGATGTCAATGAGAGGAGTAGGGATTGCCATGCAACGGATGCACTAAGAGCTATAAGTGTATGAAAGCTCAAACTGAAAACTAAGTGGGTGTGCATCCAACTTTCTTGCTCATGAAGACCTCGGGCATTTGAGGAAGCCCATCATCGGAATATACAAGCCAAGTTCTATAATAAAAAATTCTCACTAGTATATGAAAGTGACTACATAGGAGACTCTCTATATGAAAAACATGGTGCTACTTTGAAGCACAAGTGTGAAAAAGGATAGTAACAGTGCCCCTTCTCACTTTTTCTCTCATTTTTTTGTTGGGCTCTTTTTGGCCTCTTTTTTTCTCTCATTATTTATTTATTTATTTATTTTCTCACTAGGACAGTGCTCTAATAATGATGATCATCACACTTCTATTTACTTACAACTCAATATTACAACTCGATAAGACTAAAACATATGACTCTTTATGAATGCCTCTGACAGTGTACCAGGATGTGCAATGATGCTAGCATAACATGTATGATAATGATGAATGGTGGACAAGCCACAAATACTATGTCAGCTATATGATCATGCAAAGCAATATGACAATGATGATCTTTGTCATAATAATGGAATGGTGGAAGTTGCATGGCAATATATCTCGGAATGGCTATGTTGGTGCGATAATTTGCCTCTTTTTGTTTTGGAGTTCCTTGACATAAATAATATGGGTCTTATGTGTTTGCTAGAGCACACAGAGTAACAGGTCCCTGGAGTCAAGAGGAGTTTGATTCAAACGACGTAGATAATCCCCTGCGTAGCAGTGAAGGCTATCACCGAAGATTATGATAACAAGAGTGACCCCTCAAAAATTGCTGACGTGAAGCAATTGGTTCAGTGTGTGTCCGGAGGAAGTGACTGCGACCGAGGAGTTTGAAGACGAAGTGAAGACGTAGCATTTATTTTGTTGTTTCTCTTCTCTTTATTGAGTCACAGGACCACCCTCCTATTAAGAGGGTGTAGCGTTCAAAGATTTGATTCTCTGATGCTAAACCCAAAGGGGAGTGCTATGCGTCCGCCGAATGATATCTTTAAAAGATCAGCCGGCTCGCGAGCCATTGAATTTGCCGCATCAAGTGAGTTGAACGTGCCTCAGTACTGCAACACATGTCTTGTTGCAGAATTATTTCTGCAACATAGGTCATGTTGCAGATTTTTTTGCACCAGCTGTTTTGTCGCAAAACAATAATAATTTACATCTAGGGTTTTTTTTACAACTTTTTCTGCAATTGAGGTCTTGTTGCAGAAAATTTCCGCAACAGAGGTTTTGTTGCAAAACTAGACCCGTCGTAAGTCATTGCAACACCGCATATGTTTATGAAACATAGCCTCTGTTTCGGAAGCGCGTTCAATAAAGAACGGCATGCAAGCCATTGGACGCGTGTCATGCAGCGGAGGTGACGGACGTGGCCACTACGATCCACCGGATGACGGTAAGCTTTTCCCAAACCCGAATCCTATGAGACTTACGAGAGAAATCTCTTTGTGTTCCGAGCAATACTTGCCAGCAAGAGATTGTGATCCTCTTCACCATGAGAGATTTGTCTTTGACCGAGGAGTTAGCATTACTTGTTCCTCAAGTAATGTTATCGTTGCTCTTTGAAATCCGACCGTTGAGAACGTGTCGGTTGGCCATTGGCTGGACCATGTGTCCAAAATGGTCATTTCCCACCAGGGAAGGATGCAACTATAAATAGCCACCCTGCACCGGCATTGTCCGGTGGCTGCTCCATTTGATTCCGAGGGCCAGTTCTTTTGGGCAATTCTTCCAGAATTGACCCCCTCCCCAGCTTCTCCCAGAATTGTCACTTGATACTTTTTTTACAATTCCTAGCTAATTAGACCTTAACTAGTTAGGAATTGTAAAAAGATGGATGACAATGCAGGAAAACTGAGGAAAATCAATCTGGGAGAATGCCCAAAAGAACAACCTGAGAAGATTGTTGAGCAACCCCCTCTCTGAGTGATTTGAGTTTAAAATCCACCGAGAGCAAACCCTAGAGCCAAAAAATTAGATAGTGGTTCAACATCTCCCGAATCTAAGTCCAGTACGCTCCGCCTATTACTCTTGAGAGCTACAAAATCTATAGAAGGTTAGGTGTCAATTTCTTCAGAGACCAAGAGTGATTGTGGTTCTCGAAGAAGAAGTCTGTAAAGGTTCGAAGATCACCTCAAGTATCTACCACAAGTGATCGACATTGGTTGACGAACCAATTGTCGAGAGAATAGGGCAAAGAGAGTTTATCTTCCATGTGAAGTCACAACCCCTCTAACCAGACGTAGTCCTTGTGCAGAAGGATGAACTGGTCTACCAAATACCTTGTTGCTATCGAGCATCACTGGTTACCTTTGTTTCACCTCTTTACATTCGAACTGTTTCAATCATGTGATTTGTCTCGATGCATGCTTTTAGTTTCCATTTGGTAGTTGTATTCACTCACTCTAAACTATTTCTCATTCGCTCCGCTGCTCGGTTCCGAGAGTTTTGATATTTCCAAAGAAATTTCAAAACTCCCATTCACCCACCTCTGGTAGACATACTTCATTCCTACAATTGGTATCAAAGCAAGGTACTCCTTGACTTTGCTCATTTTGCTCTAACTACCTTGGAGTTTAAGTATGTCTTCAGTGAGCTACAAGTCACATCTCAAGATTCCCATCTTCGATGGGACGGACTATCCATTATGGAAAGAGAAGATGAAGATCCGTCTCCGAGCTATTGATGATGATATGTGGAATATGGTGCAGTTTGGATTCACGGTTGAAATACCCCAGGCCCCCACTGACCAAGAGAAGAAACTCATTCAGATGGACGCTCAAGCTAAAGATGAAATTGGTGGCCATCTCTCTCGTGGTCAATTTCTTTGCTATCGTCAGTGTGAAACCGCGAAGGAATTGTGGCATATTCTCGCAAAGATAAACGAGGGTGTTTCAACTCAGAAAGAAGCCACATTGATACTCTTCGAGCAAAGTTCAATTGGTTCAAGCGCATTGGAAATGAAAGTTGTCAGCAAACTTTCGATCGTCTGAGTTACATTGCAAATGAGCCACAAGGTCTCGGTTCCAAAGACATCACTGATCACGAAGTGAAGAAACTCCTCCGATCACTTGACAGCTCATTCGACCACCGGTTTTGATGATCAGGGAACGAGCTAATTTCAAAGTTCTCGACTCTACTGATATCATGGAAAGGCTAAACACCCACGAGGAATAAGAAGAAGAGAAGAGAGATATCTATGGTTCAAGTCATCGCAAAAGCCATGCTCTCAAGGCCGTGGCTAATTCTTCCTCAGAAGGAAATGCCGAAGAAGATTCTGATGACCCGGAAAGGCTCAGCAAAGATCTCGCATTGATCACGAAAAGATTCCAGCGCCTTCACAGCAAGAACCAGTTCCAAAAGAAAGGATCCAACAGCTCTGGCAGTTCAAAATATTCATCAAAACCCACTGGAGATTACACATGGTTCAAGTGCAAAAAGCCAGGACATTTCATATCGGACTGCCCTCTCTGGGAAGCTGAAATCCATGCCTGTGGAAGATATGATTCAGGAAACAACCATAGCAAAAGTAAGAGCAAGAACTACGACTCCTACTATGAGAAGAAAACGAAGAAGTCTTCAAGAAGAAGGACAAATCCACCTCCAAGTCTTCGTCAAGATCTTCCCCAAGGAATCCTTCCAAGTCATCCTCCAACCGCAAGAATACCTCTTGCAAGGCCAAGGCGGACATCGTCAAGGAGATGGATTCTGATAAAGAAGAGTCATCTAATTCCGAAGAAGTTGATGAATCCGATGAGGATTCTAATTCCGGCAAGGCTGGTATAGCATGTGCCTCCACCCCTGCATCAAACTTCTTCGAGAATCATTCAAGCGACAACGAATCTCCTGCCTACTGCTTCATGGCCAAATCATCGAAATAAAAGGTATCCTCCAGACATCACAAGGTTCACTCTAGTGATCAATATTCTTCGGATGAGGATGACCATGCTAAACTAATCAAAATTGCTAATATACAACAAAACTCTCTTGAGAAAATTAAGAAAACCCTCAGGAAATCTAAAGGGTTGTTGGTTGAGGAGATGGAGAAAAAATTACTCTCATGTCACGAATGGAAGAACTATCAACTCATCATGATTTTCTCTCGGCCGACCACGAGAGATTGACCAATGATTACCTGAAAAGGAAACATGAACTAGAGTCGCTGAGAGAGGCTCATGAGGATTTGATCAGAGAAAATTCTCTTCTCACCCAACAACTCAAAGAAAAACCTGAAGTGTTTGTTCCACCTTGCTTAAAATTCCTTGAATGCAGTAATGCTAAATCAAGTGCTAAATCTTCTGTGAGTGCTAACCCCTTTGTCGAGGAAAATGATTCTGTGTCTGATGAGAATGCTAGGTTGAAGGATCTTATTCAGATAGGAAAAGGGCATCAAACCCTTTGTGATGTTCTGAAGAAATCCATTCTTCACAAAAATCCCAGGAAAGAAGGTATCGGTTTCGAAAGGAAACTGAATGAAAATGGCACCTACTGGGAACCTGATCAATATCCTTGCACTGTGTGGGTGCCTGCCAAGAGCAAAACGCTCGATCCAGCTTTGCTTTCGGGATATGACTCATCTATCCCTGAATACTCTCTTGATGATTCCCTGGACAACTGTAAGCTATTTAAAAACCAATATGGTGAGGCTGTTGCTCGCTATGTTGGACCAAACAACAGGAATGCCCCCCCCCAAAGAAAGCTATATGGGCGCCCAGGAAAACTATCGAAGCATTGCCTGTTACTACGTTACTAACCATGCAGGAACAAAATGCTCGTTACTTTCTTGAAAAAGTTCGACAGAATGAGTACATGCATACCTCATCCAACTACTACACTCATTCATCTCGAAAGAATTTCAATGCCTATTCTTACAATTATGCTTGCACTGCTTCGAGTAACAATTATGGTTACTGCTACCTCTTGAGCATGCGTTGGTTTTCCCCTGAAGAGGAAAGGGTGATGCAGCAAAGTAGCGTAAGTATTTCCCACAGTTTTTGAGAACCAAGGTATCAATCCAGTAGGAGACTACACACAAGTCGCCTAGTACCTGCACAAACAATCAAGAACCTTGCAACCAACACGATAAAGGGGTTGTCAATCCCTTCACGGCCACTTGCAAAAGTGAGATCTGATAAAGATAATAAGATAAATATTTTTGGTATTTTTATTGTATAGATTGGAAAATAAAGATTGCAAAATAAATAGTAAACTAGAATTATAGATCGGAAACTTATATGATGTAAAGTAGACCCGGGGCCATAGGTTTCACTAGTGGCTTCTCTCATGATAGCATATATTACGGTGGGTGAACAAATTACTGCCGAGCAATTGATAGAAAAACGCATAGTTATGATGGTATCTAAGGCAATGATCATGAACATAGGCATCACGTCCGTGTCAAGTAGACCGAAACGATTCTGCATCTACTACTATTACTCCACACATCGACCGCTATCCAGCATGCATCTAGAGTATTAAGTCCATAAGAACGGAGTAACGCATTAGGCAAGATGACATGATGTAGAGGGATAAACTCAAGCAATATGATATAAAACCCATCTTTTTATCCTCGATGGCAACAATACATTACGTGTCGGTTCCCTTTCTGTCACTGGGATCGAGCACCGCAAGATTGAACCCAAAGCTAAGCACTTCTCCCATTGTAAGAAAGATCAATCTAGTAGGCCAAACTAAACTGATAATTTGAAGGGACTTGCAAAGATATCAAATCATGCATATAAGAATTCAAAGAAGAACCAAATAATATTCATAGATAATCAAGTTCATAAACCCACAATTCATCGGATCTCGGCAAACACACCGCAAAAGAGTATTACATCGAATAGATCTCCAGGAACATCGAGGAGAACTTTGTATTGAGAACCAAAGAGAGAGAAGAAGCCATTTAGCTAATAACTATGGACCCGAAGGTCTATGGTAAACTACTCACACATCATTGGAGAGGCTATGGTGTTGATGTAGAAGCCCTCCGTGATCGAATCCCCCTCCGGAGATCGCCGGAAAAGGCCCCAAGATGGGATCTCACGGGTACAGAAGGTTGCGGCGGTGGAAAAGTGGTTTCATGGCTCCCCTGGATGTTTTCAGGGTATAAGAGTATATATAGGCGAAAGAAGTAGGTCGGTGGAGCTACGAGGGGCCCACGAGGGTGGGGGGCGCGCCTACCGCCCTGGGCGCGCTCTCCTGCCTCGTGGACGCCTCGTTGCGTCTCTGACTTCCACTCCAAGTCTCCTGGATTGCGTTTGTTCTAAGAAAGATCCTCGTGAATGTTTCGTTCCGTTTGGATTCCGTTTGATATTCCTTTTCTGCAAAACACTGAAATAGGCAAAAAACAACAATTTGCACTGGGCCTTCGGTTAATAGGTTAGTCCCAAAAATAATATAAAAGAGCATATTAAAGCCCATTAAACATCCAAAACAGATAGTATAATAGCATGGAACGATAAAAAACTATAGATACGTTGGAGACGTATCAAGCATCCCCAAGCTTAATTCCTGCTCGTCCTCGAGTAGGTAACTGATAAAAACATATTTTTTGATGTGGAATGCTACCTAACATAATTTTCAATGTAATTCTCTTTATTGTGGCATGAATATTTAGGTCCAAAAGATTCAAGACAAAAGTTTAATATTGACGTAAAAATAATAATACTTCAAGCATACTAACCAAGCAATTATGTCTTATCAACATAACATAGCCAAAGAAAGCTCATCCCTACAAAATCATATAGTTTGGCCGTGCTTCATTTTCGTCACACAAAATGCTCCCGTCATGCACAACCCCGATGACAAGCAAGCAATTGTTTCATACTTAGCATTTTCAAACCTTTTCAACTTTCACGCAATATATGAGCGCGAGCCATGGACATAGCACTATAGGTGGAATAGAATATGATGATGGAGGTTGTATGGAGAAGACAAAAGGGAGAAAGTCTCACATCGACGCGGCTAATCAACAGGCTATGGAGATGCCCATCAATAGATGTCAATGCGAGGAGTAAGGATTGCCATGCAACAGATGCACTAGAGCTATAAATATATGAAAGCTCAACAAAAGAAACTAAGTGGGTGTGCATCCAACTTGCTTGCTCACAAGACCTAGGGCATTTTGAGGAAGCCCATCATTGGAATATACAAGCCAAGTTCTATAATGAAAAATTCCCACTAGTATGTGAAAGTGACAAAATAAGAGACTCTCTATCATGAAGATCATGGTGCTACTTTGAAGCACAAGTGTGGAAAAAGGATAGCAACATTGCCCCTTCTCTATTTTTCTCTCATTTTTTGTTTGGGCCTTCTCTTTTTTATGGCCTTTTTGGGCTTCTTTGGCCTCTTTTATTTTATTTTTTTCGTCCGGAGTCTCATCCCGACTTGAAGGGGAATAATAGTCTCCATCATCCTTTCCTCACATGGGACAATGCTGTAATAATGAAGATCATCACACTTTTATTTACTTACAACTCAAGAATTACAACTCGATACTTAGAACAAAATATGACTCTATGTCAATGCCTCCGGCGGTGTACCGGGATGTGCAATGAATCAAGAGTGACATGTATGAAAGAATTATGAAGGGTGGCCTTCCCACAAATACGATGTCAACTACATGATCATGCAAAGCAATATGACAATGATGAAGCATGTCATAATAAACGAAACGGTGGAAAGTTGCATGGCAATATATCTTGGAATGGATATGGAAATGCCATAATAGGTAGGTATGGTGGCTGTTTTGAGGAAGATATAAGGAGGCTTATGTGTGATAGAGTGTATCATATCACGGGGTTTGGATGCACTGGCGAAGTTTGCAACAACTCTCGAGGTTAGAAAGGCCAATGCACGATACCGGAGAGGTTAGCTATGATGGAAGGGTGAGAGTGCGTATAATCCATGGACTCAACATTAGTCATAAAGAACTCACTTACTTATTGCAAAAATCTACAAGTCATCAAAACCAAGCACTACGCATATGCTCCTAGGGGGATAGATTGGTAGGAAAAGACCATCGCTCGTCCCCGACCGCCACTCATAAGGAAGGCAATCAAAGAACACCTCATGCTGCAAATTTATCACACAACGGTTACCATATGTGCATGCTACGGGACTTGCAGACCTCAACACAAGTATTTCTCAATTTCACAATTACTCAACTAGCACGACTCTAATATTACCATCTTTATATCTCAAAACAATTATCAAGTATCAAACTTCTCATAGTACTCTATATGAAAGTTTTTATTATACCCATCTTGGATGCCTATCATATTAGGACCAATTTTATAGCCAAAGCAAATTACCATGATGTTCTAAAAGACTCTAAAAATAATATAAGTGAAGCATGAGAGATCAAATTATTTTTATAAAATAGAACACCACCGTGCTCTAAAAAGATACAAGTGAAGCACTAGAGCAAAATTATCTAGCTCAAAAGATATAAGTGAAGCACATAGAGTATTCTAATAAATTCCGATTCATGTGTGTCTCTCCCAAAAGGTGTGTACAGAAAGGATGATTGTGGTAAACTAAAAAGCAAAGACTCAAATCATACAAGACGCTCCAATCAAAACACATATCATGTGGCGAATAAAAATATAGCCTCAAGTAAAGTTACCGATAGACGAAGACGAGAGAGGGGATGCCCCGAGCATAGGCTTTTGGTTGTCCTTGAATTTTACCTTGGGGTGCCTTGGGCATCCCCAAGCTTAGGCTCTTGCCACTCATTATTCCAAAATCCATCAAATCTTTACCCAAAAACTTGAAAACTTCACAACACAAAACTTAAACAGAAAATCTCATGAGCTCCGTTAGTATAAGAAAACAAATCACCACTTTAAGGTATTGTAATGAAATCATTCTTTATTTATATTGGTGTTAAACCTACTGTATTCCAACTTCTCTATGGTTCATACCCCCTGATACTACTCATAGATTCATCAAAATAAGCAAACAACACACGAAAAACAGAATCTGTCAAAAATAGAACAGTCTGTAGCAATATGATTTGTTCGAATACTTCTGGAACTCCACAAATTCTGAAAACTCAGACAACATGGATAATTTGTATATTGATCTATTGAAAAAATAATTGGTATTTTATCACGTTCTGGTGAATTTTAACAATTATTTTCGTGAGCGCAAAGTTTCTGTCTTTTTCAGCAAGATCAAACAACTATCACCGAAGAAGATCCTATTGGTTCTACTTGGCACAAACACTAATTAAAACAGAAAACCACATCTAAACAGAGGCTAAATGAATTATTTATTACTAAACAGGAACAAAAAGTAAGGAACAAAAATAAAATTGGGTTGCCTCCCAACAAGCGCTATCGTTTAACGCCCCTAGCTAGGCATAAAAATAAGAATAGATCTAGGTATTGTCATCTTTGGTATGCAATTCATAAGTGGCTCTCATAATAGATTCATAAGGTAATTTATTTTTCTTCCTATGAAAGTATTCCATGCCTTTCCTTAATGGAAATTGGAATCTAATATTTTCTTCTTTCATATCAATAAAATCGTTCTAAGGACATGTAGGATTGCAATCTATATCAAGAACAATGAAATCTACGGGCACATAATTACTATTTGCAACAATAAGAACATCATTAATCCTTCCCATAGGTTTCTTAATGGCGAAATCCGCAAGGTGCAAATTTAAAGAACAATCATCAAATTCACGGAAACCTAACACATCACACAAAGTTTTTGGAATTGTGGAAACACTAGCACCCAAATCACATAAAGCATAACATTCACGATCTTTAATATTAATTTTAATAGTAGGTTCCCACTCATCATAAAGTTTTCTAGGGATAGAAACTTCTAATTCAAGCTTTTCTTCATAGGATTGCATTAAAGCATCAACGATGTGTTTGGTAAAAGCTTTATTTTGATCATAAGCACGAGGAGAATTTAACACGGATTGCAACAAGGAAACACAATCTATCAAATAACAATTATCATAATTAAATTCCTTGAAATCCAAAATAGTGGGTTCATTGCTATGTAAAGTTTTGACCTCTTCAATCCCACTTTTACCAATTTTTGCATCAAGATCTAAAAACTCCGAATCATTGGGACGCCTTTTAACTAAAGTTGAGTCATCTCCAGTCCCATCTTTATCAAGATTCATATTGGAAAACAAAGATTTAATAGGAGACAAATCAATCACTTTTGTATCTTCACTATTACTATCATGAAAACTAGAAGAACACGCTTTCACAAAGCAATCTTTTTTAGCACACATCCTAGCGGTTCTTTCTTTGCACTCATCAATGGAAATTCTCATGGATTTGAGGGACTCATTGATATCATTCTTAGGTGGAACAGATCTAAGTTTGAAAGAATCAACATCAAGAGAAATTCTATCCATGTTCCTAGCCAACTCATCAATGTTAGGCAATTTTTCTTCAATCAAAGCATCGAAAGTCTTTTGCGAATTCATAAATTCTTTAACACTAGTCTCAAAATCAGATGACATCTTATTAAAAATTCCATAAGAGTTGTTGTAGGAATTACCATAATTATTAGAGGAATTACTAGGAAACGGCCTAGAATTAAAATTTCCCCTATATGCGTTGTTACCAAAATTGTTCCTACCAACAAAATTCACATCCATAGATTCATTATTATTCTCAATCAAAGTGGACAAAGGCATATCATTAGGATCAGAAGAAACACTCTTATTAGCAAATGATTTCATAAGTTCATCCATCTTTCCACTCAAAACATTAATCTCTTCAATAGCATGAACTTTTTTACTAGTGGATCTTTCGGTGTGCCATTGAGAATAATTTACCATAATATTATCTAGGAGTTTAGTAGCTTCTCCTAAAGTGATTTCCATAAAAGTGCCTCCCTGATAACCCACAAGTATAGGGGATCGCAACAGCTTTCGAGGGTAGAGTATTCAACCCAAATTTATTGATTCGACACAAGGGGAGCCCAAGAATATTCTCAAGTATTAGCAGCCAAGTTGTCAATTCAACCACACCTGGAAACTTAGTATCTGCAGCAAAGTGTTTAGTAGCAAAGTAATATGATAGTGGTGGTAACGGTAACAAAAGAGTAATGAAAGCAAAATAATATTTCTGGTATTTTGTAGTGATTGTAACAATAGTAGCGGGAAAGTAAATAAGCGTAAACCAGTAGATGGAAAGCTCGTAGGCATCGGATCAGTGATGGATAATTATGCCGGATGCGGTTCATCTTGTAACAGTCATAACATAGGGTGACACAGAACTAGCTGCAATTCATCAATGTAATGTAGGCATGTATTCCGAATATAGTCATACATGCTTATGGAAAAGAACTTGCATGGCATCTTTTGTCCTACCCTCCCGTGGCAGCGGGGTCCTATTGGAAACTAAGGGATATTAAGGCCTCCTTTTAATAGAGAACCGGAACAAAGCATTAGCACATAGTGAATACATGAACTCCTCAAACTATGGTCATCACCGAGAGTGGTCCCGATTATTGTCACTTCGGGGTTGCCGGATCATAACACATAGTAGGTGACTATAGACTTGCAAGATAGGATCAAGAACACACATATATTCATGAAAACATAATAGGTTCAGATCTGAAATCATGGCACTCGGGCCCTAGTGACAAGCATTAAGCATAGCAAAGGCATAACAACATCAATCTCAGAACATAATGGATACTAGGGATCAAACCCTAACAGAACTAACTCGATTACATCATAGATCTCATCCAACCCATCACCGTCCAACAAGCCTACGATGGAATTACTCACGCACGGCGGTGAGCATCATGAAATTGGTGATGGAGGATGGTTGATGATGACGACGACGATGAATCCCCCTCTCCGGAGCCCCGAACGGACTCCAGATTAGCCCTCCCGAGAGGTTTTAGGGCTTGGCGGCGGCTCCGTATCGTAAAACGCGATGATATCTTCTCTCCTATTTTTTTCTCCTCGAAAGCAAATATATAGAATTGGAGTTGGCGTCGGAAGGTCTCCAGGGGGACCACGAGGTAGGGGGCGCCCTAGGGGCGCCCCCCCCTCGTGGACAGGGTGTGGGCCCCCTGGTCTTCATCTTTGGCAAGGATTTTTTATTATTTATTGTAAGATATTCCGTGGAGTTTTAGGTCATTCCGAGAAGTTTTGTTTTCTGCACATAAAACAACATCATGGCAATTCTGCTGAAAACAGTGTCAGTCCGGGTTAGTTCCATTCAAATCATGCAAGTTAGAGTCCAAAACAAGGGCAAAAGTGTTTGGAAAAGTAGATACGACGGAGACGTATCAACTCCCCCAATCTTAAACCCTTGCTTGTCCTCAAGCAATTCAGTTGACAAACTGAAAGAGAAAAAGAAAAACTTTTACAAACTCTGTTTGCTCTTGTTGTTGTAAATATGTCAAGCCAGCATTCAAGTTTTCAGCAAATACTATAACTAACCACATTTGCAATAATTCTCAGGTCTCATAATTACTCATATCAATAGCATAATCAACTAGCGAGCCATCGGATGACAACACTTCCTCAAAACAATCATAATATGATATAACAGGATGGTATCTCGCCAGCCCTTTCTGAGACCGCAAAACATAAATGCAGAGCACCTTTAAAGATCAAGGACTGACTAGACATTGTAATTCATGGTAAAAGAGATCCAATCATGGTCACACCCAATATAGATTAACAGTGATGAATGCAAATGACAGCTGCGCTCTCCAGCTAGTGCTTTTAATAAGAGGGTGATGACTCAACATAAAAGTAAATAGATAGGCCCTTCGCAGAGGGAAGCAGGGATTTGTAGAGGTGCCAGAGCTCGGTTTTGAAATAGAGAATAAATAATATTTTGAGTGGCATACTTCCATTGTCAACATAACAACTAAGAGATGGCGATATCTTCCATGTCACACACATTATAGGCGGTTCCCAAACAGAATAGTAAAATTTATACTCCCCCTCCACCAACAAGCATCAATCCATGACTTGCTCGAAACAACGAGTGTCTCCAACTAACATCAGGTCCCAGGGGGAGTTTTGTTTGCAATTAATTTTGATTTAGTTTGCATAAAGCATGGGACTGGGCATCCCGGTGACCAGCCATTTTCTCATGAGTGAGGAGCGGAGTCCACTCCTCTTGAGAATAACCCGCCTAACATGGAAGATAAGGGCAGCCCTAGTTGATACGTGAGCTATTCGAGCATGCAAAATGGAATGTTTATTTGAAGGTTTAGAGTTTTGCACATACAAATTTACTTGGAACGGCAGGTAGATACCGCATATAGGAAGGTATGGTGGACTCATCTGGAATAACTTTGGGGTTTAAGGGATTGGATGCACAAGCAGTATTCCCGCTTAGTACAAGTGAAGGCTAGCAAAAGACCGGGAAGCGACCAACTAGAGAGCGACAACAGCCGTGAACATGCATTAAAATTAATAAACATTGGATGCAAGCATGAGTAGGATATAATCCACCATGAACATAAGTATCGTGAAGGCTATGTTGATTTTGTTTCAACTACATGCGTGAACATGTGCCAAGTCAAGTCACTTAAATCATTCAAAGGAGGATACCACCCCACTATACCACATCATAACCATCTCAATAGCATGTTGGCATGCAAGGTAAACCATTATAACTCATAGCTAATCAAGCATGGCATAAGCAACTATGATCTCTAATTGTCATTGCAAACATGTTTATTCATAATAAGCTGAATCAAGAACAATGAACTCATCATATTTACAAAAACAAGAGAGGTCGAGTTCATACCAGCTTTTCTCATCTCAGTCAGTCCATCATATATCATCATAATTGCCTTTCACTTGCACGACCGAACGAGGTGAATAATAATAAGAGTGCACGTGCATTGGACTAAGCTGGAATCTGCGAGCATTCAATAAACAGGAGAAGACAAGGAAATATGGGCCCTTGGTTAAATCAACTATTATGCATATGAGAGCCACTTCAACAATTTAATCATGGTCTTCTCCTACTGACCCCCAAAGAAAAGAAAAGAAATAAAAACTATTTACACGGGAAAGCTCCCAACAAGCAAAAGAAGAAAGGGAAATATTTTTGGGTTTTTCTTTTCAATTATTACTACTACAGCAGGAAAGTAAACTACTACTAATTTTTTTTGGTTTTTCTAAAGGTTTAACAAACACACAAGAAGAAAGCAGGAAAAATAAAATAAACTAGCATGGATATTACAGTGAAAGAGTATGAGCACCGACATTTAGCAATGAGTGTGTGTGAACATAAATGTAATGTCGGTGAGCAATACGTACTCCCCCAAGCTTAGGCTTTTGGCCTAAGTTGGTTTATTGCCAGGGATAGCCTGGCAGATACCCGTAGGTGTAGCTGGGGTCGTACTGTGATGAAGAAGACTCGGAATGCCATTGGCTGACAGCCATCTCCGGATCCCAAGAATAAACAGACTGTCGTGGAGGCTCATCTTGTGGTTCCGGTTCCGGGGCTGGTGCAGGATTCCGGTAGGCTTGGACGGCAGCCCACGTAACGAGATAAGGTTCTTCAAAATTAAACAAGGAAGGAGCGGGCAAGGTAATAGTTTCAAGATGATGTTTATGAAAGAATAATTTATACTTGAGCTCTCCTTCCCCGCCCTTAATAATAAAATCATGCGCTAGCATACTCTTGTAATCTAAATAGGCACTAGGCAACAATTTTTCTTCTTTCTCATGAAGCCTGATAGGTATATTAAAATGTGCAGCGAGGCGTGCAGCATAAATGCCTCCAAAGATGGGACCCTTAGTACGGTTCATACTTAACCGTCTAGCAACAATTCCGCCCATACTAACAGTGTTATCGCGGTATAAACCATGGAACAAAATAATAATATCAGGAACACTAAGGTTTCCACAGTTTCCACGACCAATCAAGCAACGACTAGCAAATATGGCAAAATAGCGTAAAACAGGAAAATGTATGCTAGTGATTCTTGCATTAGAAACCTTCCTGGTTTCTCCCACAGTAATGGTGTTAATAAATGCTTCCACATCTTTACGGCGTGGTTCCTCTAAGGTGCCCTTAGGGGGTATGTTGCAAACTTTGCAAAATTCAGCTAATGGCATCTTTTTAACAACGTCATATAAATGAAACTCTACTGAAGGAGGTGATTCCTTAGGGAAAAAGTAGAAGTTTTGCACAAAAGTATTTGTGAGTAAGAGATACTGATGACGTTGGTCGCGGAGGAAGTCGGTGAGGCCGGCATTCTCAATCAATGAATAGAAATCCTCATAAATCCCGGCCCGTCTCAAGAAGTCATCGGAATGCCATTCACACGGCCGTATCTCCGCAGTATGAGGCAAATTATATTTGGGCCTCTGTGCTTCTTTATTTTGTTTTTCCTTTGAGCTTCGGCTAGATGAGCCCCTCAAAAGTCTCTTCATCATTTTCTGAAATATTCTGGAATTTTTAATAACTTCAAACAAAAGTGAACAAAGCTCAACAAAATTGATAGCAACAACTCCTACACGTGCCTAGAGCCTATATCAAGCATTAGAACTACTTGGAACCATATAAATTTGACATGCAAGCTCAAGAACATGGTCACCTATACATCACAAATTTGCAAAGAATAAAGCGCTAGAACAAAAACTAATTGGACCAACGGAGGAGTCACATACCAAGGAACAATCTCCCCAAGCAGTTTTGCGAGAGGTGCTTTGAGCAAGGAGATCAAAAATCACAACAAAGTGAGCTAGAACTCGTGCTTGAACCAGATATTCGTGTTTGTGGGAGGAAGAAGAAGAGTATGGGTGCAGGAATAAGTGGAGGGGGGCCACCGTGGGCCCACGAGGTAGGGGGGCGTGCCCTGGGGGGTAGGGCGCGCCCTCCACCCTCATGGCCAAGTGGCAGCTCCCCCCCGGTGTTTTCAGTACCATAAATCCTCAAATATTCCCGAAAAAATCATATTAAATTGGCATGGCATTTGGAGGACTTTTATTTTCGGGATATTTTTATATTGCAAGGATAAATCAGGAAACAGACAGAAAAAATACTATTTTTTACTTTATTTCAACTAAATAACAAAAAGTATAGTGAGGGTACAGAAGGTTGTGCTTCTAGTTTCATCCATCTCATGCTCATCAAAAGGAATCCACTAACAAGGTTGATCAAGCCCTGTTAACAAACTCATTCCGATTAACATGAAACCGGAGAAATTTCTAATAACACTATGTTACCTCAACGGGGATATGCATATCCCCAATAATAAGTATATCATATTTCTTTTTGACAGTAGGAAGAGGAAATTCAAAACCTCCAAATATAATCGATGGAATTTTTCCAATAGAGTTGATACTGTGAACTTGAGGCTATTTCCTCGAAAAGTGTACCGTATGCTCATTACCATTAACATGAAAAGTGACATTGCCTTTGTTGCAATCAATAACAGCCCCTGCAGTATTAAGAAAAGGTCTTCCAAGAATAATAGACATACTATCATCCTCGGGAATATCAAGAATAACAAAGTCTGTTAAAATAGTAACGTTTGCAACCACAACAGGCACATCCTCACAAATACCGACATGTATAGCAGTTGATTTATTAGCCATTTGCAAAGATATTTCAGTAGGTGTCAACTTATTCAAGTCAAGTCTACGATATAAAGAGAGAGGCATAACACTAACACCGGCTCCAAGAGCACATAAAGTAGTTTTAACATAATTTCTTTTAATAGAGCATGGTATAGTTGGTACTCCTGGATCTCCAAGTTTCTTTGGTATTCCACCCTTAAAAGTATAATTAGCAAGCATGGTGGAAATTTCAGCTTCTGGTATATTTCTTTTATTTGTAACAATATCTTTCATGTACTTAGCATAAGGATTCATTTTGAGCATATCAGTCAATCGCATACGCAAAAATATAGGTCTAATCATTTCAGCAAAGCGCTCAAAATCCTCATCATCCTTTTTCTTGGATGGTTTGGGAGGAAAAGGCATGGGTTTCTGAACCCAAGGTTCTCTTTCTTTACCATGTTTCCTAGCAACAAAGTCTCTCTTATCATAACGTTGATTCTCTGATTGTGGGTTATCAAGATCGACAACAGGTTCAATTTCTACATCATTATCATTACTAGGTTGAGCATTCTCATGAACATCATCATTAACATTTTCATTAGGTTCATGTTCATTACCAGATTGTGTTTCAGCATCAGACATAGAGATATCATTTGGATTCTCTGGTGGTTCAGCAATAGGTTCACTAGAAGTTTGCACAGTTCTATCATTTTTCTTTTTCTTCTTTTTAGAAGAACTAGGTATATCAATATTATTTCTCTGAGAATCTTGCTCAATTCTTTTAGGGTGGCCTTTAGGATACAAAGGTTCCTGAGTCATTCTACCAGTTCTAGTAGCCACTCTAACAACATAATCATTTTTCTTACTATTCATTTCATCAAGCAATTCTTTTTGAGCTTTAAGTACTTGTTCTACTTGAGTGGTAACCATAGAAGCATGTTTGCTAACAAGTTTAAGTTCACCTCTAACATTAGCCATATAATCACCCAAGTATTTAATCATATCGGAATCGTATTTCAATTGTCTACCAAAATAAGCATTAAAATTTTCTTGTTTGACAATAAAGTCATCAAACTCTTCTAAGCATTGTCTAGCAGACTTATAGTGAGGAATATCACCTTCATCAAATCTATAGAGAGAATTTACCTTTACTACCTGTGTCGGGTTATCGGGATCAAGAGGTTCTTCAATAGGTAATGGATCAAGATCATATGTTTCTTCAACAGGCGGTAAATTAAGGCCATGTATTTCTTCAATAGGAGGTAAATTCTTAACATCTTCAGCTTTAATACCTTTTTCTTTCATAGATTTCTTTGCCTCTTGCATATCCTCGGGACTGAGAAATAGAACACCTCTCTTCTTCGGAGTTGGTTTAGGAATAGGATCATTAATTGGAGCAGGAGCTGGCTCAGGAAGTGCCCAATTATTTTCATTTGTCAACATATTATTCAATAGAATTTCAGCTTCATCCGGTGTTGTTTCCCTGAAAAGAGAACCAACACAACTATCCAGGTAATCTCTGGAAGCATCGGTTAGTCCATTATAAAAGATATCAAGTATTTCATTTTTCTTAAGAGGATGGTCAGGCAAAGCATTAAGTAACTTGAGAAGCCTCCCCCAAGCTTGTGGGAGACTCTCTTCTTTAATTTGCACAAAGTTGTATATTTCCTTTAAAGCAGCTTGTTTCTTATGAGCAGGAAATATTTAGCAGAGAAGTAATAAATCATATCACAGGGACTACGACACAACCAGGATCAAGAGAATTAAACCATATCTTAGCATCACCCTTTAATGAGAACGGAAATATTTTAAGTATATAAAAGTAGCGCGATCTCTCATCATTAGTAAACAGGGTGGCTATATCATTTAATTTAGTAAGATGTGCCACAACAGTTTCAGATTCATAACCATGGAAAGGATCAGATTCAACCAAAGTAATTATATCAGGATCAACAGAGAATTCATAATCCTTATCGGGAACACAGATAGGTGAAGTAGCAAAAGAAGGGTCAGGTTTCATTTTATCTTTAAGAGATTCTTTGTTTGATTTAATTAATAGACTTTTAAGTTCATGACGATCTCTTCAAGCTAAAATAGCGGCAAAAGATTCCATATCAAAAACATAACCCTCAGGAATAACAGGCCTATCTTCATCATCACTTTCATCATTATAATCAGATTCAATAATGTCTTTCTCTCTAGCCCTAGCAATTTGTTCATCAAGAAATTCACTAAGGGCACAATATTATCGAGCATAAGTAGTTTCATCATAAGTATCATGCATAGCGAAGTGGCATCATCAATAACATGCGACATATCGAGCGAATAGCGAAGCAGGTTTAGGAGTCGCAAGCTTACTCATAATGAAGGTGAATCAAGTGCGAGCTAGATGGCAGTTCCTTACCTCCCTTGTAGTTGAGGGATAAATTGTTGTCTTAGCGTCTTTCAAGTTCTTCATAGTGTCTAGCAGATATAAATCCCAAGTGACTCAAAGAATAGAGCTATGCTCCCGACAGCGGCGCGAAATTAGTCTTGATAACCCACAAGTATAGGGGATCGCAACAACTTTCGAGGGTAGAGTATTCAACCCAAATTTATTGATTCGACACAAGGGGAGCCAAAGAATATTCTCAAGTATTAGCAGCTGAGTTGTCAATTCAACCACACCTGGAAACTTAGTATCTGCAGCAAAGTGTTTAGTAGCAAAGTAATATGATAGTAGTGGTAACGGTAACAAAAGAGTAATGAAAGCAAAATAATATTTTTGGTATTTTGTAGTGATTGTAACAGTAGCAGCGGGAAAGTAAATAAGTGTAAACCAGTAGATGGAAAGCTCGTACGCATCGGATAAGTGATGGATAATTATGCCGGATGCGGTTCATCATGTAATAGTCATAACATAGGGTGACATAGAACTAGCTCCAATTCATCAATGTAATGTAGGCATGTATTCCGAATATAGTCATACGTGCTTATGGAAAAGAACTTGCATGACATCTTTTGTCCTACCCTCCCGTGGCAGCGGGGTCCTATTGGAAACTAAGGGATATTAAGGCCTCCCTTTAATAGAGAACCGGAACAAAGCATTAGCACATAGTGAATACATGAACTCCTCAAACTATGGTCATCACCGGGAGTGGTCCCGATTATTGTCACTTCGGGGTTGCCGGATCATAACACATAGTAGGTGACTATATACTTGCAAGATAGGATCAAGAACACATATATATTCATGAAAACAAAATAGGTTCAGATCTGAAATCATGGCACTCGGGCCCTAGTGACAAGCATTAAGCATAGCAAAGTCATAGCAACATCAATCTCTGAACATAATGGATACTAGGGATCAAACCCTAACAAAACTAACTCGATTACATGATAGATCTCATCCAACCCATCACCGTCCAACAAGCCTACGATGGAATTACTCACGCACGGCGGTGAGCATCATGAAATTGGTGATGGAGGATGGTTGATGATGACGATGGCGACGAATCCCCCTCTCCGGAGCCCCGAACGGACTCTAGATCAGCCCTCCCGAGAGGTTTTAGGGCTTGGCGGCGGCTCCGTATCGTAAAACGCGATGATTTCTTCTCTCCTATTTTTTTCTCCCCGAAAGCAAATATATAGAGTTGGAGTTAGTGTCGGAAGGTCTCGGGGGCCCACGAGGTGAGGGCGCCCTAGGCGGTGGGGCGCCCTAGGGGTGGTGGGGGGCGCCCCACCTCGTGGACAGGTGTGGGCCCCCTGGTCTTCATCTTTGGCGAGGATTTTTTATTATTTGTTGTAAGATATTCCGTGGAGTTTTAGGTCATTCCGAGAACTTTTGTTTTCTGCACATAAAACAACATCATGGCAATTCTGCTGAAAACAGCGTCGGTCGGGGTTAGTTCCATTCAAATCATGCAAGTTAGAGTCCAAAACAAGGGCAAAAGTGTTTGGAAAAGTAGATACGACGGAGAAGTATCACTCCCGCTGCCGAATCTAACAGATTTCTAGAAGCAAAATTCAATCCAGCATAATTTTTTTGTATAATCATCCATAAATTCAAACTATGTGTAGGGAAATTACGTATCATTAATTTCATCCTCTCCCAAGCTTGTGAAACATGCTTATGATCAAGTTGCTTAAAATTCATAATATCGTTTCTAAGAGAGATGATTTTAGTGGAGCATAATCTCTAAGCGAAAACGGAAATAGCTTCAATTTAACAATATCATTATCCACATCTTTCTTATTTTGCATATCGCACAAATCAACAAAGTTGTTTAGATGGGTAGCGGCATCTTCACTAGGAAGGCCAGAAAATTGATCTTTCATGACAAGATTCAACAAAGTAGCATTAATTTCACAAGATTCAGCATCGGTAATAGGAGCAATTGGAGTGCTAATTAAATCATTGTTGTTGGTATTGGAAAAGTCACATAATTTAGTATTATCTTGAGCCATCGTGACAAACAATCAATCCAACACACAAGAAAACAAGAAGCAAGCGAAAAGAGGCGAACGAAAGAGGGCGAATAAAACGGCAAAGGTGGGGCGGGGGAGAGGAAAACGAGAGGCAAATGGCAAATAATGTAATGCGAGGGAGAAGAGTTTGTGATGGGTACTTGGTATGTCTTAACTTGAGCGTAGATCTCCCCGACAACGGCGCCAGAAATCCTTCTTGCTACCTCTTGAGCATGCGTTGGTTTTCCCTTGAAGAGAAAAGGGTGATGCAGCAAAGTAGCGTAAGTATTTCCCTCAGTTTTTGAGAACCAAGGTATCAATCCAGTAGAAGACTACACACAAGTCGCTAGTACCTGCACAAACAATCAAGAACCTTGCAGCCAATGCGATAAAGGGGTTGTCAATCCCTTCACGGCCACTTGCAAAAGTGAGATCTGATAAAGATAATAAGATAAATATTTTTGGTATTTTTGTTGTATAGATTGGAAAATAAAGATTGCAAAATAAATAATAACTAGAATTATAGATCGGAAACTTATACGATGTAAAGTAGACCCGGGGCCATAGGTTTCACTAGTGGCTGCTACCTCTTGAGCACTGCGTTGGATTTCCCCGAAGAGGAAAGGATGATGCACAAAAGTAGTGTAAGTATTTCCCTCAGTTTTTGAGAACCAAGGTATCAATCCAGTAGGAGGCTACGCGCGAGTCCCTCGTACCTACACAAAGCAAATAACTCCTCGCAACCAACGCGAATTTTGGTATTTTTGTGATAAAGATGCAAAGTAAAATAAAAAGGCAAAGTAAAAAGCAAAGCAATAATAAAGTGATGGAAGATTAATATGATGAAGATAGACCCAGGGGCCATAGATTTCACTAGTGGCTTCTCTCAAGAGCATAAGTATTTCTACGGTGGGTGAACAAATTACTGTTGAGCAATTGACAGAATTGAGCATAGTTATGAGAGTATCTAGGTATGATCATGTATATAGGCATCATGCCCGAGACAAGTAGATCGACTCCTGCCTGCATCTACTACTATTATTCCACTCATCGACTGCTATCCAGCATGCATCTAGAGTATTAAGTTCAAGAAAACAGAGTAACACCTTAAGCAAGATGACATGATGTAGAGAGATAAATTCATGCAATATGATAAAAACCCCATCTTGTTGTCCTCGATGGCAACAATACAATACGTGCCTTGCTGCCCCTCATCCTTTGGGAAAGGACACGCAAGATTGAACCCAGAGCTAAGCACTTCTCCCATTGCAAGAAAAACCAATCTAGTAGGCCAAACCAAACTGATAATTCGAAGAGACTTGCAAAGATAACCAATCATACATAAAAGAATTCATAGAAGATTCAAATATTGTTCATAGATAATCTTGATCATAAACCCACAATTCATCGGTCTCAACAAACACACCGCAAAAAGAAGATTACATCGAATAGATCTCCACGAGAGAGGGGGAGAACATTGTATTGAGATCCAAAAAGAGAGAAGAAGCCATCTAGCTACTAACTATGGACCCGAAGGTCTGAGGTAAACTACTCACACTTCATCGGAGGGGCTATGATGACGTAGAAGCCCGCCGTGGTGGATGCCCCCTCCGGCGGAGCTGCAGAACAGGCCCCAAGATGGGATCTCGTGGGTACAGGAGGTTGCGGCGGTGGAATTAGGTTTTTGGCTCCGTCTCTGATCGTTTGGGGGTACATAGGTATATATAGGTGGAAGAAGTACGTCGGTGGAGCTTCGTGGGCCCCACGAGGGTGGGGGGCACGCCTGGGGGGTAGGCGCGCCCCTACCTCGTGCCCACCTCAGAGCTTTCTTGACGTAGGGTCCAAGTCTCCTGGATCATGTTCGGTGAGAACATCACGTTCCCAAAGGTTTCATTCCGTTTGGACTCCGTTTGATATTCCGTTTCTTCGAAACTCTGAAATAGGCAAAACAACAGCAATTCTGGGCTGGGCCTCCGGTTAATAGGTTAGTCCCAACAATAATATAAAAGTGGAAAATAAAGCCCAATATGGTCCAAAACAGTAGATAATATAGCATGGAGCAATCAAAAATTATAGATACGTTGGAGGCGTATCGAGGCATCTAAGCTTAATTCCTGCTCATCCTCGGTAGGTAAATGATAAAAAGAATTTTTGATGCGGAGTGCTACTTGGCATAATTTCAATGTAATTCTTCTTAATTGTGGTATGAATATCCAGATCCGAAAGATTCAAGACAAAAGTTCATATTGACATAAAAATAATAATACTTCAAGCATACTAACGAAGCAATCATGTCTTCTCAAAATAACATGGCCAAAGAAAGTTATCCCTACAAAATCATATAGTCTGGCTATGCTCTATCTTCACCACACAAAGTACTTAAATCATGCACAACCCCGATGACAAGCCAAGCAATTGTTTCATACTTTTGACATTCTCAAAACTTTTTCGATCTTCACGCAATACATGAGCGTGAGCCATGGATATAGCGCTACATGTGGAATAGAATGGTGGTTGTGGAGAAGAAAAAAGAGGGGAAGATAGTCTCACATCAACTAGGCGTATCAACGGGCTATGGAGATGCCCATCAATAGATATCAATGTGAGTGAGTAGGGATTGCCATGCAACGGATGCGCTAGAGCTAAAAGTATATGAAAGCTCAAAAAAAGAAACTAAGTGGGTGTGCATCCAACTCGCTTGCTCACGAAGACCTAGGGCATTTTGAGGAAGCCCATCATTAGAATATACAAGCTAAGTTCTATAATGAAAAATTCCCACTAGTATATGAAAGTGACAAAATGAGAGACTCTCTATCATGAAGATCCTGGTGCTACTTTGAAGCACAAGTGTGGTAAAAGGATAGTAACATTGTCCCTTGTCTCTTTTTCTCTCATTTTTCCTTTTTTTATTTGGGCCTTTTCTCTTTTTTTATGGCCTCTTTTTTATTTTATTTTTATTTTTCGTCCGAAGTCTCATCCCGGCTTGTGGGGGAATCATAGTCTCCATCATCCTTTTCCTCACTTGGTACAATGCTCTAAAAATGATGATCATCACACTTTTATTTTCTTACAACTCAACAATTACAACTCGATGCTTAGGACAAAATATGACTCTATATGAATGCCTCCGACGGTGTACCGGGATATGCAATGAATCAAGAGTGACATGTATGAAAGAATTATGAACGGTGGCTTTGCCACAAATACGATGTCAACTACATGATCATGCTAGCAATATGACAATGATGGAGCGTGTCATAATAAACGGAATGGTGGAAAGTTGCATGGCATTATATATCCGAATGGCTATGGAAATGCCATGATAGGTAGGTATGGTGGCTGTTTTGAGGAAGGTATCTGGTGGGTGTACGATACCGGCGAAAAGTGCGCGGTATTAGAGAGGCTAGCAATGGTGGAAGGTAGAAAAGTGCATATAATCCATGGACTCAACATTAGTCATGAAGAACTCATATACTTATTGCAAAAATCTACAAGTTATCAAAGCAAAGTATTACTCTCATGCTCCTAGGGGGATAGATTGGTAGGAAAAGACCATCGCTCGTCCCCGACCGCCACTCATAAGGAAGACAATCAATAAATAAATCATGCTCCGACTTCATCACATAACGGTTCACCATACGTGCATGCTACGGGAATCACAAACTTTAACACAAGTATTTCTCAAATTCACAACTACTCAACTAGCATGACTCTAATATCACCATCTTCATATCTCAAAACAATTATCAAGCATCAAACTTTTCTTAGTATTCAACGCACTCAAAAGAAAGTTTTACAAATCTTGAATACCAAGCATATTAATATTTTTAAACAAATTACCATGCTATTTAAGACTCTCAAAATAATCTAAGTGAAGCATGAGAGATCAGTAGTTTCTATAAAACAAATCCACCACCGTGCTCTAAAAGATATAAGTGAAGTACTAGAGCAAAACTATATAGCTCAAAAGATATAAGTGAAGCACATAGAGTATTCTATCAAATTCCAAATCATGTATGGATCTCTCAAAAGGTGTGTACAGCAAGGATGATTGTGGTAAACTAATCAAACAAATACTCAAATCATACAAGACGCTCCAAGCAAAACACATAACATGTGGTGAATAAAAATATAGCTCCAAGTAAAGTTACCGATGGAAGTAGACGAAAGAGGGGATGCCTTCCGGGGCATCCCCAAGCTTTGACTTTTTGGTGTCCTTATATTATCTTGGGGGTGCCATGGGAATCCCCAAGCCTAGGCTCTTTCCACTCCTTGTTCCATAATCCATCAAAAGATTTCACCCAAAACTTGAAAACTTCACAACACAAAACTCAACAGAAATCTCGTGAGCTCTGTTAGCGAAATAAAACAAAAGACCACTTCAAGGTACTGTAATGAACTCATTCTTTATTTATATTGGTGTTAAACCTACTGTATTCCAACTTCTCTATGGTTTATAAACTATTTTACTAGCCATAGATTCATCAAAATAAGCAAACAACACACGAAAAACAGAATTTGTCAAAAACAGAACAGTCTGTAGTAATCTGTAACTAACGCAAACTTCTGGAACTCCAAAAAACAGTAAAAATAGGAAGACCTAGGAAATTTGTTTATTTATCAGAAACAATTGGATTCACTATTTTATCACGTTGTGGTGATTTTTAACAATTGTTTTCGTGAACAGATAGTTTCTGGAAATTACAGCAAGATCAAATGACTATCATCCTAGAAGATCCTATAGGTTTAACTTGGCACAAACACTAATTGAAACATAAAAACACATATAGCCAGAGGCTAGAACACATATTTATTCCTAAACAGAAGCAAAAAGCAAAAAAACTAAAAATAAAATTGGGTTGCCTCCCAACAAGCGCTATCGTTTAACGCCCCTAGCTAGGCATAAAAGCATGGATAGATCTAGGTATTGCCATAATAGTGGTATGGCAAATCATGAAAACTTCTCTCATATTCCCTACGTTCAGCAGCAATTTTTCTTTGAGGCAAGCAAAAATAATCAAAAGGGCTAAATTTAATGGGACAAAAGTCCCCAAGATCAATCTCGGGAGGTATGGGTTCCTCCCTAGGCCCTTTGTATTGCACAACCAATTCATCATTAAGAGCATTCTTTTGGCAAAAAGCTACAAGCCTTCGTTCAAGAAGAAAACCTAGTACATTATTCTTAATAGCAAAATCATCATTAAGCTCGGAAATTTTATCAACTAGAACATCGGCAGGAAACTTTTTCCTAAGATTTTCATTATAAGCAATATGATCTAAAGATTGCAAACGCATCATGTCTTCTTGATTAAAAAGGATAGCTTCGATGAGAGGATGACTAGCATCTACCCTATAATGCACAAAGATTTCTTTGGCCTCTTTTATTATAAATCTAAACTCATGAGCCAAAAAGATAGTGGCGGCATGCTTAACAGAAGAATGCTCAATATTATAAAATTCTAAGAAAATTCTTTGTATGCAAGGATGCATGTGCATAAATTGTCTTTCAAGTTCAACTATAAGCATGGCAATAGTGTCCGCAAGACTACTAGTTCTATGAAGAATAGAACCGCCCATAGAAGGCAAAGCACCGGCACAAGTAAAGAAATCTTGAATAACTCCTTTTCCAATAATATTACCACTACCAACTCGATTTTTTTTGTATGCAAGGTAGGGGGTTCTTCAGTAGGAGCATCATAATTTTCCATGATATTATTATTGTCCATATCAACAATAATTTCCCCAAATTTAGACATAACGACAAGCAAGCGAGAAAAAGGCAAACGAAAAAGAGAGGGCGAATAAAACGGCAAGGGTGAAGTGGGGGAGAGGAAAACGAGAGGCAAATGGCAAATAATGTAATGCGAGAGATAAGGGATTGTGATGGGTACTTGGTATGTTGACTTTTGCGTAGACTCCCGACAGCGGCGCCGAAATTCTTCTTGCTACCTCTTGAGCACTGCGTTGGATTTCCCCGAAGAGGAAAGGATGATGCAGCAAAGTAGCATAAGTATTTCCCTCAGTTTTTGAGAACCAAGGTATCAATCCAGTAGGAGGCTACGCGCGAGTCCCTCATACCTACACAAAGCAAATAACTCCTCGCAACCAACCCGAATAGGGGTTGTCAATCCCTTCACGGTCACTTACGAGAGTGAGATCTGATAGAGATGATAGATAATATTTTTTGGTATTTTTGTGATAAAGATGCAAAGTAAAATAAAAGGCAAAGTAAAAAAGCAAAGCAATAATAAAGTAATGGAAGATTAATATGATGAAGATAGACCCCGGGGCCATAGATTTCACTAGTGGCTTCTCTCAAGAGCATAAGTATTTCTTCGGTGGGTGAACAAATTACTGTTGAGCAATTGACAGAATTGAGCATAGTTATGAGAGTATCTAGGTATGATCATGTATATAGGCATCACGTCCGAGACAAGTAGACCGACTCCTGCCTGCATCTACTACTATTACTCCACTCATCGACCGCTATCCAGCATGCATCTAGAGTATTAAGTTCAAGAAAACAGAGTAACGCCTTAAGCAATATGACATGATGTAGAGAGATAAATTCATGCAATAAGATAAAAACCCCATCTTGTTATCCTCGATGGCAACAATACAATACGTGCCTTGCTGCCCCTTCTGTCACTTGGAAAGGACACCGCAAGATTGAACCCAAAGCTAAGCACTTCTCCCATTGCAAGAAAAACCAATCTAGTAGGCCAAACCAAACTGATAATTCGAAGAGAATTGCAAAGATAACCAATCATACATAAAAGAATTCAGAGAAGATTCAAATATTGTTCATAGATAATCTTGATCATAAACCCACAATTCATCGGTCTCAACAAACACACCGCAAAAAGAAGATTACATCGAATAGATCTCCATGAGAGAGGGGGAGAACATTGTATTGAGATCCAAAAAGAGAGAAGAAGCCATCTAGCTACTAACTATGGACCCGAAGGTCTGAGGTAAAATACTCACACTTCATCGGAGGAGCTATGATGATGTAGAAGCCCGCCGTGGTGGATGCCCCCTCCGGCGGAGCTCCGGAACAGGCCCCAAGATGGGATCTCATGGGTACAGAAGGTTGCGGCGGTGGAATTAGGTTTTTGGCTCCATCTTTGATCGTTTGGGGGTACGTAGGTATATATAGGAGGAAGAATTACATCGGTGGAGCTTCATGGGCCCCACGAGGGTGGGGGCGCGCCCCCTACCTCGTGCCCACCTCAGAGCTTTCTTGACTTAGGGTCCAAGTCTCTTGGATCATGTTCGGTGAGAAAATCACGTTCCCGAAGGTTTCATTCCGTTTGGACTCCGTTTGATATTCCGTTTCTTCGAAACTCTGAAATAGGCAAAAAAAACATCAATTCTAGGCTGGGCCTCCGGTTAATAGGTTAGTCCCCAAAATAATATAAAAGTGGAAAATAAAGCCCAATATGGTCCAAAACAGTAGATAATATAGCATAGAGCAATCAAAAATTATAGATACGTTGGAGACGTATCAGTGGCTTCTCTCATGATAGCATATATTACGGAGGGTGAACAAATTACTGCCGAGCAATTGGTAGAAAAGCGCATAGTTATGATGATATCTAAGGCAATGATCATGAACATAGGCATCACGTCCGTGTCAAGTAGACTGAAACGATTCTGCATATACTACTATTACTCCACACATCGACCGCTATCCGGCATGCATCTAGAGTATTAAGTTCATAAGAACGGAGTAACGCATTAGGCAAGATGAAATGATGTAGAGGGATAAACTCAAGCAATATTATATAAACCCCATCTTTTTATCCTTGATGGCAACAATACATTACGTGTCGGTTCCCTTTACATCCTTTGGGATCGAGCACATAAGATTGAACCCAAAGCTAAGCACTTCTCCCATTGCAAGAAAGATCAATCTAGTAGGCCAAACTAAACCAATAATTCGAAGAGACTTGCAAAGATATCAAATCATGCATATAAGAATTCAAAGAAGAACCAAATAATATTCATAGATAATCAAGTTCATAAGCCCACAATTCATCGGATCTCGGCAAACACACCGCAAAAGAGTATTATATCGAATAGATCTCTAAGAACATCGAGGAGAACTTTGTATTGAGAACCAAAGAGAGGGAAGAAGCCATCTAGCTAATAACCGTGGACCCGAAGGTCTGTGGTAAACTACTCACACATCATCAGAGAGGCTATGGTGTTGATGTAGAAGCCCTCCGTGATCGAATCCCCCTCCGGCAGATCACCGGAAAAGGCCCCAAAATGGGATCTCATGGGTACAGAAGGTTGCGGCGGTGGAAAAGTGGTTTCGTGGCTCCCTTGGATGTTTTCAGGGTATAAGAGTATATATAGGCGAACGAAGTAGGTCGGTGGAGCTACGAGGGGCCCATGAGGGTGGGGGGCGCGCCCTCCTGCCTCGCGGACGCCTCGTTGAGTCTTTGACTTCCACTCCAAGTCTCCTGGATTGCGTTTGTTCCAAGAAAGATCCTCGTGAAGGTTTCGTTTCGTTTGGATTCTATTTGATATTCCTTTTCTGCGAAACACTGAAATAGGCAAAAAAAAACAGCAATTTGCAGTGGGCCTTCGGTTAATAGGTTAGTCCCAAAAATAATATAAAAGAGAATATTAAAGCCCATTAAACATCCAAAACAGATAATATAATAGCATGGAACAATAAAAAATTATAGATACGTTGGAGACGTATCAGTTACCGAAAGAAATCATATCCTGCTCGCTCTACTGTTTCGAAGCCACCTGCAAAGATGTGGGTGGTTAAGAAAGCCTAATTCTTCTGCATGACTATGTCTCCGGGTGTACTGAATGGATAATGGATAGTGGATTCACTAGTCATATGACCGGAGACAAGTCGTTGTTTGTCGACTCCAACTTAATTGCTTCATCTTTGATGTATATCACTTTTGGCAACAACAACAAAGGAGAGGTAATTGGGTTAGGTAAAATTGCTATTTCCAAAGATAAGAGCATTGCTGATGTTTTACTTGTTCAGTCTCTTAGATTCAATCTCATGTTAGTTGGCAAGCTTTGTGATCTAGGCATGCTAGTTCTATTCTCTATATCCAAATGCATTGTCTTTATGGCCTCTGGCAATTCCTTCGTCTTTAAGGGAAATAGAAGGGTGATATATATATATATATATATATATATATATATATATATATATATATATATATATATATATATATATATTGTGGATTTCTCTAAGGGTCCCTAAGTCCAAACTTGTTTGCTTGCAAAAGAAACCAAAGGTTGGCTGTGGCACCGAAAACTTGGTCATGCAGGTATGAGAAATTTGCAGACTCTAGTGAAGAAAAATCATCTCCGTGGCATTCCTGATCTAAAGTTCGAGAAGGATCATCTATGTGCTGCGTGTGAGGCCGGTAAATTGGCCAAGAAGAACCATTCATCAAAAACCATCATGACCACTACAAGACCTTTGGAAATTATTCATATGGATTTATTGGGACCTCAAAACTATGCAAGTTTCGGAGGAAGTCATTATGATCTGGTTATTGTTGATGATTTCTCTCGTTACACTTGGGTATTCTTTCTTGGAGAGAAAACCTGCACCCAAGACATCTTCAAGAGATTCGCCAGAAGGCCCAGAATGAATATGATGTGCGAATTAAGCATGTCAGAAGCGATAATGGCACTGAGTTCAAAAATACTCATATCAAGGATTTTCTCGACAAAAATGGTATAACTCATGAGTCTTTGCCGCATACACTCCCCAACAGAATGGAGTTGTTGAGCAAAAGAATAGAACTCTCATCGAGATGGCGAGAACAATGCTCAGTGAGTATAGAACTCCTATTCGCTTCTGGGCTGATGCTATTAACACTGCTTGTCATGTTGTGAATCATGTTTATCTTCACAAGTTCCTTAAGAAAACTTCATATGAGCTCATCACTAGCAAGAAACCGAATGTTTCTTATGTACGTGTTTTTGGTGCATCTTGCTACATTCGTGACATGAATCATAATTCCAAGTTTGCACATAAGGCATATGAAGGTTTTCTTCTTGGTTATGGCTCGAACTCGCATACTTATCGTGTCTATAACTCTCACCACGGGAAGGTTATGTAAACGGTAAATGTGCAGTTTGATGAATCTAACGGCTCCCAAAAGGAGCACCTGCCTAATGTGATAGGTGACCACCGATTTCGGATGCTATTTGGCAACTGGCCATTGGGAGCGTCAAGCCAGTTGAAGGAAATGTACCTGATTCTTCCGATGATGATGCCCCCATGACTTGAAGCAGAACATGCCAAGCCACTGCCAAAGAAAATGCCATTTTGAATACAAATGGCAACCAAAATGCAAATGCCAATCTTAATGGCAATCCTGATGAGAATGGCGAAACAAATGCTAATCCCGATGCTGATACCAAGGAAAATGCAAATGATCATCAAGATGAAAATCCTCATCCACGAGTGGCTAATCGAGTTGACCCTACATTAATTCTCGAAGATATCGAGAATCCAGGTTATCGACCCACAACTCGTTTGGCTAACTACTATGGCAATTTCTCCTTTGTCTCATTGGCAGACCTACCAAGCACGAGGAAGCCATGAATGATCCTAATTGGATGAATGCTATGCAAGAAGAGTTGGTGCAATTTGAATTGGATGATGTACGGGAGTTGGTTGACAAAACCGAATCCTAAGAAGCACAATATCATCGGGACCAAATGGATATTCTGGAATAAGCAAGATGAAAATGGCATTGTTGTGAGAAACAAAGCACAACTTGTTGCTCAAGGGTATACAAAGGTAGAAGGTATTGATTTCGGTGAAACTTATGCTCCTGTTGCTCGCCTTGAGGCAATTCGTATTCTTCTCGCTTATGCAAACTATAATGATATCCTGCTTTATCAAATGGATGTGAAAAGTGCTTTCCTTAATGGTGAAATTGATGAGGAAGTTTATGTTAAGCAACCACCTGGCTTTGAAAACCCTCAGTTTCCTAACAAAGTTTACAGATTCAAAAAGGCTCTATATGGGTTGAAGCAAGCCCCTCGAGCTTGGTATGACACCTTGAAGAGGTATTTTCTCGACAAAGGGTTCAAGCCAGGATACACTGATTCCACTCTTTTCGCACGTGCTATTGATGGTGATCTTTTCGTGTGTCAAATTTATGTGGATGATATTATTTTCGGTTGTACTAACAATGCTTGCAACATGGAGTTCGGGCGAATGATGTCCGAGAAATATCAAATGTCTATGATGGGTGAACTTAAGTTCTTTCTCAGACTGCAAATACAACAACGGGACAATGGGATTTTCATATATCAGGAGAAATATCTGAGAGACTATCTGAAGAAGTTTAAAATGCAAGATTGCAAACTTAAGGGCTACAAAGCTCCAATGCCCACGAATGGTAAGCTGGACACATATGTGTATGGTAAGGATTACGATCAGAAAGCTTATCGTTCGATGTTTGGTTCTTTACTCTACCTATGTGCATCCAGACCTAATATTATGTTGAGTGTTTGTATGTGTGCCCTCTATCAAGCTGCACGAAAAGAATTGCATCACCAAGCTGTCAAGCGTATTTTTAGATATTGGCTCACACCCCCATCTTAGGTTTATGGTATCCTAAGGGAGCACAGTTTGATCTTGTTGGATATTCAGACTCAGATTACGCGGGTGACCTGGTTGACAGGAAATCTACTTCGGGGACATGCCATTTCCTTGGTAGATCATTGGTATGTTGGTCGTCAAGGAAGTAGAATTGTGTGTGTCTCTCTCTATGGTTGAGGCCGAATATATTGCTGTTGGCGTGTGTTGCACTCAGTTATTGTGGATGAAGCAGAATCTGAAGGATCATGGCATCAAGGTCAAGAATATTCCTCTATATTGTGACAATGATAGTGCAATCAAAATTGCACACAATCATGTGCAGCACCCTCACACCAAGCATATTGCCATCAGACATCATTTCATTCGCGATCATGTTGCTCGAGGGGATATTGTTATCAGTCACGTCAATACTGAAGATAATCTCGCTGACATCTTCACCAAGCCCCTCGATGAGAAAATATTATGTGCATAACGGTGTGAGCTAAATATCCTACACTACAAAAAAGACACATTCGTGACATTTTGGCCCGAGCGAATTTTTTTCCTGTCATGCTTATGACACTTCTATGACGATAATTGTGACAAAAGCGCACATCATCATAGATGTGGTGGACTCCTACTTCTATGACAAAAAATCATGATAGAAAATGGGCTTTTCGTCCTGGGCGGGCCGGGGACGCAGCTGCATGACATTCTTTGGGCCGTCCATGACAAAAAAAATCATGGTAGAAGCAAGGGCGAGGAAAATATCGGGGAGTTCACGGTTACGGTGGGTGGTCGGGGCCGAGCGATGCATAAAGGTTTGCGCGTTTCTCTTGTACACGTATGCGCGTCTGTGCGAGGCGTTGGGCTCTAACTTAACCCGAGTGAGGCGTTCGCTTACTGAACCCGAGCGATTGCACTAGCTACGTTACTGAACCCGAGCGATAGGGTTGTTACAGATGGCTCTGTTAGGGTTGGGCGACTCCGGGGCGACGCCCCCGTCGCCGCTGCCGCCAGGCCATGATCCTGGCAGGTTAGGCATTGTTCCCATGCGCTCCCATGTGGCACGTTATGGACCGTTGGCGACACAGTCTACCTCTCGATTGCCGGCACCCTGTGTACATGGTTTGCTTGGTTCTGAGATCAAAAAAGTTGGAAGCTGGTGGCCTGATTGCATACGGGGATCGATCTTTCAGTTCAATACTAACCCTAACCCTTGCCCCAAGGAAGGGGACGATGCATCTGCTGGATAGGTTAAGGGGCCTAGGTTTCTTGGACGACTCCACCGTTTCCCTTGAGACCCGCTAGATTGGAAAAAGCCACCTAACTGTGATCGTGAACTGCTGACGGCGAGGACAACTTCAATTTCGATGACCGTGCTGCAATCGGAGACCATGCTGGGGACTTGCGTGGTGATTCCTGAGGTTGGTTGGGGCGCACAAAGGGCTCCCTCCGTGGATGCTGCTCGCCCAAAGCCAGCTGACGGGGGAACTGCGGAAGCTCTAGTTGTGAATCCAGAAGCACTTGCATTGGCCGTCGCTGTCCAGAAGGAGGTATTGGAGTTGCTGGATGTTCAGCCTGGGAACCATGTGGCGGACATGTCGAATAGCAGCTCCATGCTGGGCAAGTTTCCGACGCTGAGGAAGTTGTCCTATGATGCTAGGAACGACGATGCGCACATGCCGAACACCAGCTCCATGCTGAGCAAGTGTCGGGCAGGAGATGAATACCCATGTGGGGATTGGTAGGATGTGCTTGGTTCTACACTTATTATGCATGCAAACAATACAAACGTGACTGACCAAGTCTATGCTTGGACTCCAAAAAAGCAGGAAACATACACGATAGGGACGGACGGGACGAGGACCATGGAGGCAACCGGCCCAGGGGCCGCCAGTAACCTGACGGGGCCATGTGTGGCGCCCCATCAGGAGCAATGAATCTCCTGAGTTGGAACTGTCGAGGTGGGGGGAACTCTCGGACAGTTCATGACCTTGTAAGCCTCGTGCAGGCGCATTTCCCCAGTATTGTTTTTATTTGTGAGACTAGGCAGTCAAAAACTAGGATGAAAAGATATCGCTCGAGGTTAGGATTAAGTGGATTCGAAGCAGTTGATAGTGTCAGTCTTAGTGGAGGTTTAGCCCTTTATTGGCATGAGTCGTTGAATCTTGATGTAAAGTCCATGAATAATCAGTATATTGATGCGTACGTGTGTGCTGCGGCGGGTGAGCCACCTTGGAGGCTTACCTGCGTCTACGGCGAGCCCCGAATGGAGGACCGACATCTCATGTGGTCTCTCCTACGAGATCTTCGTCAACAAGCTAATATGCCTTGAGTCATGATCGACGAATTCAATGAGGCCATGTGGAGCTTCGAGCACTTCTCGCAAACACCCCACTCCGCAAGTCAGATGATTGATTTTCGTGATGTTTTAGAGGTGTGTGGTCTCGGTGATCTCGGTTTTGCAGGACTACCCTACACATATGATAACCGACGAGCCGGAAGAGCCAACATCAAAGTCCGGCTAGACCGGGCAGTGGCCCACAATCTGTGGAGAGATATTTTCGCTGAAACAAAGGTGGCTCACCTGGTGGCGCCCAGCTCGGATCACCTAGCCATCCTCCTCAAGTGCTCTCTTGAGTTGGCCCGGCCGCCAGCGAAGCGCAGGTGCCGCCAATATGAAGTCATGTGGGAACACGACCAGGATCTTCCTAAAGTAATCATGAATACGTGGACTGAACTGGGAGCCATGCTTCATTTGGAAGACGTCTCTGCTGCCTCGGGTAGCCTCATGCACAAACTTAAAGCGTGGAGCAAGAAGAAATTTGGTAACGTGATTCAGGAAATTAATAAATCTCGTTCTCGCTTGGAAGAACTGATGTCTATGAATGCAGATCAAAAAGAAATAAGAGAAGCCACAAATCATATGAACGAGCTCTTGTATCGTGAGGAGATGTTGTGGATGCAACGGTACATAATTTCATGGCTGCGTGAGGGTGACCGTAACACAAAGTTTTTTCACCGTAAGGTTGTACGGCGTGCACGAAAAAACTGCGTCAAATCCTTGGTGGATGACATGGGTGTGGTACAACAGGACAATAACAAAATGACTGACATGACAACATCCCACTTCTCCAAGCTCTTCACGGTGGATCCGTCGCTGTGTGCTAACCCTGTTATTAACCTTGTTAACAGCCGTGTTACTGATGCTATGAATGATGGTCTTTGCGCAGATTTCACAGATAAGGAGATTGCAGATGCTTTGTTCCAGATTGGGCCATTGAAGGCCCTTGGTCCAGATGGATTTCCGGCATGGTTTTTTCAAAGCAACTGGGCCATCATGAAGGAACATGTGATCTCAAGAGTAAAGGAACTTTTCAAGACCGGAGTTATGCTAGTTATCTCACGCCGTCCTGTTTTTCGTACATATTACATCCTCGTATCATGTGGTTGTCTAACATCAAAGTTCAGTTCATCTGTATCACGCATCAATTTGTTCTGAAGAACTAAATTGTTATTCGTTTTTCTTGTCGGCTTGACTTAACATGGCATAGAGATAGA
The DNA here is from genome assembly GCA_021605205.1 of Aegilops longissima. Classification (NCBI taxonomy): domain Eukaryota; kingdom Viridiplantae; phylum Streptophyta; class Magnoliopsida; order Poales; family Poaceae; genus Aegilops; species Aegilops longissima. Next base: position 415,184,248 of record CM038676.1, on the reverse strand, counting down.
GGAAGGAACACAAAATAACAGGGGATGGTGTTAGTACTAAGGACACACGGAAACGGAAGCGGAGTAATCCTTCAGATTCTGCTGGTACTGATGGTGCAATAGTAGGTCAAAGTCCAGCAGAAAATTGTACAAACAGGGTATCCGGTGCTACACGAGCTGCAGAACAAGCCAAATAGAAACCAATAGCTTCCACCAAACAAGCAGAGACAGCCCTAGTTGTTGCAACACCTTCCACAGTACCACCAACTGCACGAGTTACTCGTTTGTCAACTCAGCTAGCAGCATGATCCCAAGCTCCCTTGCCACCTAACCCTACTTACGAAGCACTCTTGACACAAGACGAGTTGGCAAGATCATATGAACATTGTGAGCTTCAAGAGCAAGAAGGTAGCTGCTGTATTCAAGTTACAGTTGCATGCTTTTTTATATGTAGTCTCATAGTTTGATGTACACTAACACTTCCTATGTTCGTTGTTGGACTAGCACCTAGGCGCAAGAGGAAACAAACATCAGGGATAATGCTCGATAGGTTAACTAAATCTAGAGGAGGAAGAATGGAGATCCGTTTTGGACGCAGGTTTAAAAGGCCACGTGATGCTCTGAGTCAGCCAAGTTAGTATCGAGGCAGCGATTGCCGTTAGGTGTCATGTACGTATCCTCCCAACATGGATTGATGAGGGAATGACAAAAAGCGAAACCAGTTCAACACCTTCCTCGACCATTTATCTGTAAGTATGGTTATGTATGGAAACTAGTAATATCGTCTTGCTCTGTCCCATACTTTCCAGGTTGTTGATAATGAGACTCCCATAATTTACAATAAGTGAGGTTCAAGTTGGATAGCCAAGATGATGCAACCAGACAAGCTTGCACCCATGTTTTCAAGTCTGCTCTGCGACAGTATCGGTATAACTTGAGGAAAACTCACTTTGAAGGCAAGGCTAACAGTGAACTTGCCCATACATCTCAAGTGGAAAATATATCAGCTGAAGACTGGAGAGGCCTCGTTAAACACTGGTCTGATCCAAAATATCAGGTACATTATATATATGTGACCAGATGACATGTTGAACTCCTATTTACGCGCGTGCCTCACAAATCTATCTTCTTGTAGGTGAACTGTTCAAAGAACAAGGCCAACCGTACGAAAGTGAAATTCCAACAAACGACAGGATCTCGTAGCTATATTGCACATTGCGAGGCTCTTGTAATTAGCTGCTGTTTCACTCTTTTCGTTGTACCATATTATCATATCTATATTGACTTGTTCCAAATGCAGAGGAAAGACCGCAAGGACCAAAAAGTACCTGAACCAAATGCTGTGGAAATCTTCAAGGACTGTCACCCCAGCAAGACGAAGGGCATGACTACACCAGTGAAAGCCGTTGTTGTAAGTCCTTAATCCTCATGCCTTTTAACTACTACTTACTCTGACTTGTGCATTGAACTGCATGGTTTGCAGCCAATGTCTATTACTCTTTTCAATTTTATACACAATTGTCTTAGCGTATCATTCCACCTTCCAGGGTTTAAAAGAGAGGAGTGATGTTCCTTTGATCTTGATCTGTAATCTAGTTCCATGCTGGACTTGCCCACACAACGTTACAATTGCCTGTTTCTTTGTTCTCAGTTGTTTTGTGATATGAATGATGTCATACTATGCTTACCATATTATAAACTTTTTCTCTTTATCCTTAGCTGTCAATAAAATGTGAAGAAATAGACAATACATTAGCCATGGTACATGGTCATATGTTTGGAACCTGGTTTTATTATGTACTTTGAAGTAAAATACAACCAATATTTTACATGGGTTCACTAGAATAAGTTCTGTATATAGACCAAAGCTATTTTGTTTGGTTTTGCTGCCTCCTTAATATCTTCTGTTCTGGTACTACTAATGTAAAAACTCAACTTTTCAGCAAGCTATGGAAAAAATGGTGGAACCGTCACCTTTTGAAGGTGACGAGGCAACTATAACCGCAATGTCACCTCTTCTTTGCGGTGGGTGATGTCATCCACTAACGATTGCCAAAAGCATGTTCCTGCATAATACTGGGTTGGTTGTTAAGGCAATCTCGTCCAAACTGCATCATGATCAAGATATGCAAGCTCAAAACAATCTTATATCTACGCTCCAGACACAAGTCCATTCCCTAACAGAGACCCTTTGTGAAACAAGGACAGACATTGTTCGATGTCGTCAAGATATGCATGGTTTTGAAATGAGACTATCAGACATTTGCTATGTTGTTCATAAGCCTAGGAGAAATGAAGGTGAAGGTTATGGTGCTCCATCGGACAATACAACATGAAAACGTAACAACCAGGTCAAATGAACTGAGCTTCTGAACTTCTGGTGGTGCATTTATCTGTGAGACTGTTAACTTTTATGCCAACCTTCCTTTGGTTTTATGGTTGTAATTTGTTTTGTTGCGATACAAAATTTGTTCTTAACATGCAGCCACCGGCTGAAGAAAACAGCAAGCCATTTTTGTATAGTATAGGGTGTTCCCTATATTTGCACTGCTGGCAAACTTTGACGCCCAGTGGATGTAATTTGTGCAATCGCCTTAATAGCCTAGCATTAGTTTCGGGCTTATTTATTTCCTAGTCTTCTTTTTCCCTGGTTTGCTAGTGGTCGCAACAACCATGGGCCATATACAGACCGTGGTAACCTTGACCCTGTTACAGGCCGTAGTATCCATGGGCCCCCCCTACGGGACCTCGGATAAATGGGCCTCCAATGGGCCATAGAATCGATGGGCCTCGGGCTGTTAGATAAATGGGTCCACATGGGCCGTAAACGGGCGTAATTGGTATCGGCCCAGGACGGTAACAGACCGTTAACAGGTCGGAGGACAGCAAAGGCTTAATTCTATCACAGGCATAACATGTCGTTAATGGGCTAGAATATAGGACGGGCTGGAAACGACGCAACGGGTTAACAGGCCACAAACGAGCCGATTCTTGCCACGGGCCGAATTTGGCCCATTAGGCGAACATGCCAGTAACGGGCCAGAGGTAATCAAGGGCCGGAAAGGAGCCCAAGAACGTATGGGCCGTCAGTAGGCCGAAAGCTAACACGCACTACAAAAAAAGACACATTCGTGACATTTTGGGCCGAACGATTTTTTTTCATGTCATCCTTATGACACTTCTATAACGATAATTGTGACAAAACCCGGTATCATCATAGATGTGGTGGGCTCCTACTTCTATGACAAAAAATCATGACAGAAAATGGGCTTTTTATTCTGGGCGGGCCGGAGACGCAGCTGCATGACATTCTTTGGCGGTCCATGATGGAGAAAACCATGGTAGAAGCGAGAGTGAGGAAAATATCATGGAGTTCCCGGTTATGGTGGGTGGTCGGGGGCCGAGCGATGCGCGTTTATCTACGTGCGTGGCGCGTGGGTGCGGCGTTGGGCTCTAAGCGAACCCGGCGATTGCTGCGCAGCTACGCGTTACTGAACCCGACCGATCGATCGGTGGCTGTTAACTGAAGCCGATCGAGCGATTCCTTCGCTACTGCTGCTAACCGAAGCCGATTGAACATTGTTGCCTCCTTCCCTTAATGAACAGTGAGCATCGTTGGGGGGTTTGGATGAACAGTTCCCGGTGAGGGGTTGGATGATTAGGACCCCGTGGTAGTAGAGGCCGTTGCCGCTGGATGAACAGTACCCCGATCGATCGAGCCGGTGGAGGGCTGGATGAACAGGACCCCATGGAGGGCTGGATGAACATGACCCCATGGAGGGCTGGTTGAACAGTAGCCGGTGGAGGGCTGGATGAATAGTAGCCCGTGGAGGGGTGGTTGAACAGGACCCCGTGGAGAGGGCTGGTTGAACAGTAGCCGATGGAGGAGCGCGCGGTGGAGGCTGGATGAACAGGAGCCCGTGGATGAACGGTCGCAGGTGGAGGCTGGAGGAGGTCGACGGTGGATGAACAGTAGCCTGTGGAGGCTGGAGGAGGTCGACGGTGGAGATGAACAGTATCCCGTGGAGTCCCGTTTTGCGGTATGCCACACCCCTCCCGATACAGGACCCCCGTTTCGACCGTAGAGCTCCAACACAAGTCCGTTTCCTCCATTTTGCGGTATGCCACACCCCTCCCGATCAACAGGACCCCGTTTCGACCATAGGAGGTCTGTTTCCTTTGTTTTGCGTTACGCCAGATCCCTCCCAATGAACAGGATCCCGTTTCAACCATGGCCGATCGAACACAAGGCCGTTTCCTCCGTTCTGCGGTACGCCAAGCCTCGTTTCCATCGGCTGTTCCGTCAAAGCCAGTTGGCTCCCGATGAACATGACACATTCCTTTGCCTCCCCATGAAGACAACGGCGACGCAGTTTCTCCGTTCCGACCCAGCCATGTACACGAGCCCTGGCCGTACGTATGCGCGAGTAGGCATTCGAGACCCCGCCCGTATGTACGTACGTGTCCGTATTTACTTTCTTGCACCCTGGCCGCTGTATGTACGTGTACATGCTACGTGCATGCCTCTACTACGACACGTGCCCTTCCTTACACGGCCACGGTTCATCGCTGCAGCTTGCAGACAGACTGATCGACTAGTATGTACGCAAACGTTTGCGACCAGAATGACAACGCTACGTACGCTTCGACTGGGTGGGTCCCAACTGTCAGGCACTTCCTTGCGTGCGAAGACGTAGCTGGTGGTCCCAGCAGTCAGAGGGGAACTTTTTTTTGTGAAATATGGTGGCCCGTTCGGTGGGTCCCTGCTGTCAGGTGGAGGAATCAAATTATTTTCTGCGTAATAAGGAGCCACTTCCTTGCTGCGGCCGTGGACCCAGCTGTCAGCCTCTACACGTATAGTACTCTTCCGATGGAAGTCGTTCCTTGACCACGTTGACCACACTGCGCCGAGAGCACCAGGGCGGTGGACGACGGCGAGGCCTAGGAAGGGGATGACGCGGAGCCGGAGAAGACGCGGCAGTGGATGCCCACGCGGAGAGGAGTACGAGGGTTCACTGGTTCGGCCGCGGTGTGAGGCTACCGTCACCGCAGGGCCTGGCCAGCGGTGGGAGTAGTAGGGGGCGTTGAGGCCTCCGCGGCAGCACAGCCGGCCATGGGAGGCAGGAGCAGGCGGCATGACCGGCGCTGCTTTGGGCGGCTGGAGCAAGAAGACCAAAGGTTGAAGAAGCACAACGGTCATTGGATGGACATCGTACGATCACTGCAGCTAGAATCGTTTATATTGACTAAGTTGACAAAGCCCTTGGTACACGCCAACTTAGTAGGCCCTGAGTCAGCCTCCGAAGCAGTGCGCCCGGATGTGCAGGGAGGAATCATTTTTTGGGCGGGTGAACCTAGAATATCCGAGATTGAAGAAGAAGCACGACATCCGTTGGATGGACATCCAACGGCCACTGTTGCTAGAACCGTGTGCTGACTATAAGTTGATAAAGCCTTGCATACGCATCAACTTATTTATTTTTTAGAGGACGCGTCAACTTAGTACGCCCAGAAGTGTGTGGCAGAGAACTTATAGCCCATTTGCGATTTGTGAGAATGCACAACCCATTTTTTAATTATAATGGAATTTACTACATCCCATTTGCAGTTTGTTAAAAGTATATCCAATTTTCTAGCTAGGACAACGATTAATAATTTCAACCAACCGATCAAAACAGAATTCAATAAAATTTCCCACATTTTGATGGGATCCAAAATATTTTTATCCCAAAAATTTTCTAGTCAGATTAAATACAATTTCGATATAAATTTGTATTGCTTAAAAATCCAACGAAACATTGCGCGAGCAACAATTAATGAAATTAAAAATTTCAAAATCCAAAAATAATATTTTATAAACTAATTACGTGTTTGGTGATTTTTTTTATAGTTATAGCCCATTTATTATTTCTTAAAGCTCATTTTCTTATTAACGTAATGCATCCCTCCTAGGAAGGATTTGCAGCCCAGCGGGGCAGAGAATAACAAGTTGACCTTGCCTGGGTATTCCTCAAAAAAAGTATAGCTGTGCTAGCCATTTTCAGCTTGAAAAAAAATTAATATCTAGGCTGGATATCTGGCCTGGGCTAGACGGGCACAGCCCGCCTAGTAAATACTCTACTCTCCTCTGAACAACAACGAAAGCATCGCTCTTATCTAAAAAAACACCGCTCAACAAAAACTTTGCAGTGCTCACACCTCAAAAACACAAATACTGCTCGAGCTGCTTGGTCCCAGCTGTCGGCCGCTCCTTGTGAAATTCTCTCATGTATTGACTACATAGGTTGACAATGGTGTGGGGCTGTGATGTCAGGAAACCAGGAGGAAGCAAAAAAATTACAGTTGTATATAATAAGGAGGCACTTGCGTACGTGCGGCTATGGCCCTGGTGGGTCCCCACTGTCATCCTCCCTAAGTAAAGTCATCTCCTCATTCCTCATGTCCATTGACCATGTTGACAACGTGAGACGGCGGCATCACAACGAGCGCAACAACTCGAAGGACGACGGAGAGGGCCTCGCGGGCCCTACGGATGGTCTGATACAGCTCCCGCTGCTCATTCCGGAAGCCAGGATCATAGGGCCACATGTCCGTGATGGCATTGTCGTTCTCTTGTTCACTGGTGCTCGTTGAGGAGATGGAGGTTGCAGCAAAGGTCCTCCTGCGCTGGTAGCTCTTCTGCCATTAGAGCGTCGAAGTGCGGCCGCACCTGCTCTATGGTGAACACGGCATGAACCGGCTTCGACAGTGGCGCCGGCTCTTGGTTTTGAAGCTACATCCATCTTCTGATTGTCATCGCTCAGCTCGGCGAGCTTGCTGGCGAGCCAGCATGTCCGGCTGCTGGATCAACCCGTTGCCAAGCACGAGTCTGACTGCCCTGGCCCACCCAGACCGCCTCCCTCGCCCGCGCGTGCTTTCCGCCCGAAACGGTCAGCGCCGCCCGGCCCGCTTCCTGGTGCAGGCGATTGCTCCGCCTTCAAACGACACAAGTGTCGTCCGCTGCCGCCCACATTAATGATACGCGATTGCCGAGGCGGCTACTCCAGTGCCACATGTCCGTCCCTCCGCCGCCCACCATTGCTATATAAACTGCTACGTCGGCCATAGCCGCAGTCATCCGCCTCCGTTCCCTTTCTCCTGTCCACACCACGACTGCCCACCATAGCTTCCTCAAGCTCCAGCGCTCTTCGGGATGGGCGGACGACAAACCACAAGGAGATGGCATCATTTGCTGCCGGCTGGCTGGCCGACAGGCAGCCGGAGGACGATGATGTCCCAATGGAGGACATGGTAGTCGACGATTCGGCACCAACCCCCTCCTCAATACATGGACACGGTGAGCAGAAGCATGAGGAGCAGTTCCGGGAGGCGCAGGCCGACGCCGCCTACAACCACCATCTCCTCTAGGAGCACCTACAGGAGGAGGAGCAGATCATCATGGAGCGGGCGGAGCAGGAGGCGCTGGTCGACTCGTACCGCTCCGCCCGCGAGGGCCGCCTCGGCTGGCGGTACCACATCGAGGCGGAGGCTGCGTGATAACCCACAAGTATAGGGGATCGCAACAGTTTTCGAGGGTAGAGTATTCAACCCAAATTTATTGATTCGACACAAGGGGAGCCAAAGAATATTCTCAAGTATTAGCAGTTGAGTTGTCAATTCAACCACACCTGGATAACCTAATATCTATAGCAAAGTATTTAGTAGCAAAGTAGTATGGAAGTAACAGTAGCTGTGGCAAAAGTAACAGTAGCAGTTTTGTAGTGATGGTAACAGTGGCAACGGTAAAGTAACTAAGCGAAGAACAATATGTGAAAAGCTCGTAGGCATTGGATCGGTGATGGAGAATTATGCTGGATGCGATTATTCATGCAACAATTATAACATAGGGTGACACAGAAATAGCTGCAATTCATCAATGTAATGTAGCCATATATTCTGAATATAGTCATACGTGCTTATGGAAAAGAACTTGCATGACATCTTTTGTCCTACCCTCCCGTGGCAGCGGGGTCCTATTGGAAACTAAGGGATATTAAGGCCTCCTTTTAATAGATTACTGGACCAAAGCATTAACACTTAGTGAATACATGAACTCCTCAAACTACGGTCATCACCGGCAATGGTCCCGATTATTGTCACTTCGGGGTTAACGGATCATAACACATAATAGGTGACTATAGACTTGCAAGATAGGATCAAGAACTCACATATATTCATGGAAACATAATTGGTTCAGATCTGAAATCATGGCACTCGGGCCCTAGTGACAAGCACTAAGCATAGCAAAGTCATGGCAACATCAATCTCAAAACATAATGGATACTAGGGATCAAACCCTAACAAAACTAACCCGATTACATGGTAAATCTCATCCAACCCATCACCGTCCAGCAAGCCTATGATGGAATTACTCACGCACGGCGGTGAGCATCCTGAAATTGGTGATGGAGGATGGTTGATGATGACGATGGCGACGAATTCCCCTCTTCGGAGCCCCGAACGGACTCCAGATCAGCCCTCCCGAGAGAGATTAAGGCTTGGCGGCGGCTCCGTATTGTAAAACATGATGAATCCTTCTCTCTGATGTTTTTCTCTCCGAACGTGAATATATAGAGTTTGAGTTGAGGTCGGTGGAGCTCCAGGGGGCCCACGAGGCAGGGAAGCGTGGCTAGGGGGGTAGGCGCGCCCCACCCTCGTGGACAGGGTGTGGGCCCCCTGGCCTTGATTCTTTTGCCAATATTTTTTATTAATTCCAAAAATAATCTCCGTTGATTTTCAGGTCATTCCAAGATCTTCTGTTTTTTGGACGCGCCTGTCTGAAATATGGGAAAGTTACGAACTTAGACCCCGTTTAAAATTTGGACGTCTCATCGGTTGGGGATACGACGGTAATCTCGCATCTCGCCAATATTTGCCTATAGCGATTTCGGGCGAGGAGAGGGTGGTTGGCGCCCACGGTGTATGAACAGGGCTGACAGGTAGGGCGGTTGTGTCACGTCTGAGTGAAGTTACGAACCTGCCCCTATTGAAAATATTTGCGATGTATTTCATCAACAGACAACAAATTAAGACCATGTATTTCTTCAATAGGAGGTAAATTCTTAACATCTTTAGCTTTAATACCCTTTTCTTTCGTAGATTTCTTTGCCTCTTGCATATCTTTAGGACTGAGAAATTGAATACCCCTTTTCTTTGGAGTTGGCTTAGGAGTTGGTTCAGGAAGTGTCCAATTATTTTCATTAGTCAACATATTATTCAATAGCAATTCAGCTTGATCAACAGTTCTTTCCCTGAAAACACAACCAGCACAACTACTCAGGTGGTCTCTGGAAGCATCGGTTAGTCCATTATAAAAGATATCAAGTATTTCATTTTTCTTGAGAGGATGATCAGGCAAAGCATTAAGTAATTGGAGAAGCCTCCCCCAAGCTTGTGGGAGACTCTCTTCTTCAATTTGCACAAAATTATATATTTCCCTTAAGGCAGCTTGTTTCTTATGAGCGGGGAAATATTTAGCAGAGAAGTAATAAACCATATCCTGGGGACTATGCACACAATCAGGATCAAGAGAATTAAACCATGTTTTGGCATCACCCTTTAATGAGAACGGAAATAATTTAAGGATATAGTAGTAACGAGTTTTCTCATCATTAGTGAACAGGGTGGCTATATCATTTAATTTAGTAAGATGTGCCACAAGAGTTTCAGATTCATAGCTATAAAAAGGATCAGATTCAACCAAAGTAATTATCTCAGTATTAACAGAGAAATCATAATCCTTATCAGTAACAAAGATAGGTGAAGTAGCATAAGCAGGATCATATTTCATTCTAGAATTCAGAGATTTTTCTTCCAGCTTAGCTAATAATTTCTTAAGATCACTCCTATCATTGCAAGCAAGAAAGTCTCTAGCAGTTTCTTCATCCATAACATAACCCTTAGGCACAATAGGCAATTCATATCTAGGGGGAGAATCTTCATCATCACTTTCATCAATATTATCAGTTTCAATAATTTCATTCTCTCTAGCCCTAGCAAGTTGTTCATCAAGAAATTCACCTAGTGGCATAGTAGTATCAAGCATAGAAGTAGTTTCATCATACGTATCATGCATGGCAGAAGTGGCATCATCAATAACATGCGACATATCAGAATTAATAGCAGAAGCAGGTTTAGGCGTCGCAAGCTTACTCAAAAAAGAAGGTGAATCAAGTGCAGAGCTAGATGGTAGTTCCTTACCTCCCCTCGTAGTTGAGGGAAAAATCTTAGTTCTTTTGTCTTTCAGGTTCCTCATAGTGACCAGCAGATATAAATCCCAAGTGACTCAAATAATAGAGCTATGCTCCCCAGCAACGGCGCCAGAAAATAGTCTTGACAACCCACAAGTATAGGGGGTCGCAACAGTTTTCGAAGGTAGAGTATTCAACCCAAATATATTGATTCGTCACAAGGGGAGCCAAATAATATTCTCAAGTATTAGCAGCTGATTTGTCAATTCAACCACACCTCACTACAAAAAAATACACTTCCGTGATGATACGTGTTTGTCACAGTAGGTAACGTTTTCTGTCATGCATGTACATCCATGACAAATTTATGATGAGAATCAAGATAGTCATCGTGTCTTTGTCGTAGAAGTGTTCCATGACAATACCAAAATTATCATCACGAAGTGTCCACTTCCATGACGATAAATCGCGTCGCGAAGTGCTTTTCGTCAAGGGTGACCGACACGTGGTATCCACCGTAACGGAACACCTTTAAGCTATCGGGTCCGGTTTTGGATCCGATAACCCGTTCTTGACCCGACCAATGGGGATTTTCCACGTGTAAAATCATCATTGGCTGGAGGAAACACGTGTCAGCTCACCGTTGGGACAGATGTCATCCACTCATTGGACCCAAAGCGCCTATGATACGTCGACACATGGCATGGCCCAACAGAGGCCGATATAGGTTAAAAAGGCCGGCCCAGTCAAAGGCCTGCAGTACTGTAGGATCGGAAGTATGTCTAGAGGGGGGGGGGGTCATTAGACTACTTGACCAATTAAAAATCTATCCTTTTCCCAAATTTAGTTCTTGGTAGATTTTAGCTATCTTGGCACATGTCAAGCAATCTTCACACAATTCAAGCAAGCATGCAAAAGAGTATATGAGCAGCGGAAAGTAAAGCATGCAACTTGCAAGAAAGTAAAGGGAAGGGTTTGGAGGAATCAAACGCAATTGGAGACACGGATGTTTTTGGCGTGGTTCCGATGGGTGGTGCTATCGTACATCCACGTTGATGGAGACTTCAACCCACGGAGGGTAGCAGTTTTGTGAGTCCACGGAGGGCTCCACCCATGAAGGGTCCACGAAGAAGCAACCTTGTCTATTCCATCATGGCCGTCGCCCACGAAGGACTTGCCTCACTAGCGGTAGATCTTCACTAAGTAGGCGATCTCCTTTCCTTACAAACTCCTTGGTTCAACTCCACAATCTTGTCGGAGGCTCCCAAGTGACACCTAGCCAATCTAGGAGACACCACTCTCCAAGAAGTAACAGATGGTGTGTTGATGATGAACTCCTTGCTCTTGTGCTTCAAATGATAGTCTCCCCAACACTCAACTCTCTCTCACAGGATTTGGATTTGGTGGAAAGAAGATTTGAGTGGAAAGCAACTTGGGGAAGGCTAGAGATCAAGATTCATATGGTAGGAATGGAATATCTTGAGCTCAACACAAGTGTAGGTGGTTCTCTCTCGAGAAAATGTGTATTGGAAGTGTAGGCATGTTCGATGGCTTTCTCCACGAATGAAGAGTGGGTGGAGGGTATATATAGCATCCACACAAAATCTAACCGTTACACACAATCTGCCAAACTTCGGTGGGACCGAATCATTAAACTCGGTCGGACCGATTCAGCAAACCTAGTGACCGTTAGGATTTTCGGTGGGACTAAGATGCAACTCGGTAGGACCGATATGATTAGGGTTTGGGCATAACATAATCTCGGTGTGACCGATTACACAAACTCGGTGGGACCGATTTTGGTAATAAGCTAACCAGAGGGTTGGTCAGGTAAACTCGGTGGGACCGATTCGCTCTTTTCGGTGAGACCGAAATGTTACGAAAGGGAAACAGTGATTTTACATTGCAATCTCGATGGGACCGATCGCTCACTTCGGTTAGACCAAAACGTTACGAAGGGAAATAGAGACATTGCAATCCCATCTTGGTGAGACCGAAATCCCTATCGGTGAAACCGAATTGCTAGGGTTTTGGCAGTGGCAATGACAAATGAAACTCGGTGGCGCCGGATAGAAAGAATCGGTGGGGCCGAGTTTGACTTTTGGTTTAGGTCAAATATGGATGTGGGAAGATAGTTGAGGGTTTTGGAGCATATCACTAAGCACATGAAGCAAGAGGCTCATTAAGCAACACCTCATCCCTCCTTGATAGTATTGGCTTTTCCTATAGACTCAATGTGATCTTGGATCACTAAAATATAAATTGTAGAGTCTTGGTCTTGAAGTTTGAGCCAATCCTTTGTCCATATAATTTTGAGGGATCAACTTTCCTCATCCATGCCATGCCATCCATTGAGCTTTTCCTGAAATATTCATCTTGGAATAATGTTAGCTCAATGAGCTATATGTTATTAGGAATTACCAAAACCACCCAGGGATAGTTGCACTATCAATCTCCCCCTTTTTGGTAATTGATGACAACATATAGATCAAAGCTTCGACAAATGATAATAAGAGTGAAATACATCGTCGCTTTGAGAAGTATGTGATAAGCAAGAGCTCCGCCTAAATTTGTGCATATTTAAGATTTACTTTGGACTGCAAATGCACAAAGAGTTAGAATCGTGGGTTACTCTTCCATGTCACATACATCTTGGTGGAGCGCTCAAAATGATAAGAATTAAATACATGCACTCATCACCAAGCAAAGTGAATGATCAAAATCAGGATAAACTGATAGTGATATCCAAGAAGCATTAAGTGTAGCTTATGATCAAACACATGATCATCAATGTCTCACAGATTAAGGCATAGTATCTCAAGCACTCAAAAGCAAATAAAGTTTCAACCAATAAGACAAGAGAGAATAAATGCAAACTCTCTTTCTCTCTCGAAGCCTATGATCTATACATTCCCCCCCCCCTTTGGCAACAAGTTACCAAAAAGTTCATAGAAAATGCATAGCACTAAACGACTCTCAGGCTTGGTCTTCAGTTGGTGGAGTCCGGATGACGCCAAGGACGAAGGCTTCTGTAGAAGTGGTTGGAGCTGCTGGGGTAGGAGCTGGAGCTGGTGGAACTGAAGCTATAGCTGGTGCAGAAGTGGTGGCTCTGGTGTCTGCAACTGGCACTGCAGATGATCTTTGAGCTCTGGGCACTCTAGCAAATGCATCAGTTGTGGTCTTGCCCTTCCTCTCCTGCATATCATCCTGTAGTTGCTCCACTGCAGACTGAATCTCTGTAACTTTCACATCCAGGTCATAGAACTTTTGTTCCATGATTCTTTCTAGGCTCTCTTGGTTTCGAGTCAGGGTGGCCAGTCCTTTCTCAATTCTCAGAGTGGATGCTATCAGGTAACTGAGCTTCTCCTGCTTGTTCTTCAAGAAGTACTCAGATGCCTCCTCTTGAGTTGGCATCTTGGCAGCTTTCTCCATCTTTGCCTTCTCCTTCTTTGCTTGTGCATGTGCAGATGATGGTTCATTCTCATGCATGACAACTTGATTGTCCTCAAAGTCTGGATGGATGGGCAGGTGTTCCTTGTCCAGCAGGTATGTGCCCGTGCCCATCTTTGAGTTAATCAACTCCTGAATTTGTGGGGCATATCCACAGCTCCTCTTCTGATCAGCTGCTGTCCTCTTAATGGTCTCTACCATGAGGCTCATCACCTTGAATTTCTGTGGCACATCAAATATGTGGAGCATGTTTATTGCATGGCCTCGGATCATCTTGTGATCACCTGACTTGGGCAAGAGAGTGTGCCTTAGTATCCAGTTGATAGTGGGCAGCCCTGACAGAAGGTAGTGCACTGAGCCAAACTTGAAGGTATCAAGTGCTTTGTTTGGGATCTCCTTGTACATATTTGACATGGAATTGTGATCCATCTTCTTCTTGGCATAGATGTCCAAGTCATCTTCCTGCTCTTCTGGGGCATTGATTAGCTGTGCCCATTCAGCAACTGTAGACTGATATCTAGTGCCTTCTGACCTCCACACTATCCTGCCATCTGGATAGAAGTGTGCTGTGGAGTAGAATTGCATAATGAGCTCCTCATTCCACTTTGTGAGCTTCTGCCCAACAAAGTCTGCAACTCCACAAGCTTTGAAGCTGTCAAGCACTCCAGGATAGTGTTCTTCATTCTCCTTGATGTATTCCCAATCAACCCATCTCATGTCACATACTATGGGCTTCTTATCCTGCAGCACTGTCTCATAGAAATCTTGCTGTTCCTTGGTGTGAAACCTGTAACGCACAGTATTTCTTCTTCTTGAAGCATATGGATCTGCTCTCTCCACTTCTTCAGCCCTGAATCTCTCCTGATTTTCATGTCGTCAGCCACAGGATGAGCATCATTGTGGTCTGGGATCTTGGGCTTGAGCTTCCTGAGAACTTGTCCTTCTTCTTCTTCAGCAATGTCAGGCACTGGGGCCTTGTTCTTTTCAGCAGCAGATATGTTCCTGGTGTTCCTCTTAGGTGCACTCTTGGGCTTGGAGGCAGCTTTGGGTGCTTCCTTGGGCTTGGATGAAGTAGCCCCTGGTCTTATGGCATCACCCATAAGTTTCTGTGCCTTGGGTGCTGGTGCAGCAACCTCTTCTTCTTCTTCTTCTTCATCTGAGTCTCTCCTCATGGAGGGTTTGCCAAGAACTCTGGCAGTGGTAGTTCTGGCTCTCTTCTTCTTCTTATCTTGGCCACTTGCTTCCTCTTCAGATTCCATGGTGAACTTCATGGTTTCCTCAGTTGCAGCCTTCCTAGACTTAGAAGTAGGAACTCTCCTTGCAGGTGCCTTTTTCTGCATTCCAGGCTTGATGGCTGCAGCTGACCCATACTCTTTCTTGAGCACCTTCTTCTTAGATGTGGCTTCCTCCTGTGCCACATAGTCCTCATCCTCTGATTCAGAAGTTCTCTTCTTGCTTGCTCTAGTGGCAGCTTTAGGCAAATTGCTTAGGGTGCTCCTGCTACCCTCATCAGAGCTGCTAGAGGGACTAGTGCCCTCACTCATATGAACCTGCTCCTCAGATTTGTTCTGGCTGTCACTCTGATCAGACATGTTGCAAACTCTGACTGCTGACCCTGTGAATAGATTATAGATGAGATAGAGTGGATGAGCATCACAAAATGCAGAGATTTTTGCAAAAGAATGAGTCAAAAACTTAGTTTTAGTTTTCCATAGAAAGCATTTCGGATCAACGGATTTGCAAACTTGGTGGTACCGAAGCAGCTTTTGGAACCTAAACTAGTGAACTCAGTCAGACCGAGTCACAGTTCGGTGGCATCGAGACTGCTAGGGTTTCACAAAGTCCTGAACTCGGTCTCACCGATTTGTAATTCTCGGTCAGACCGAGAACCACATGTGCAATGGCCGTGGCCGAATCGGTGGAACCGAGTTCCGCAACCCGGTGGGTCCGAGATGGTTTCGGCGGAAACCTAAACCTAAATTTTCGAATCGCAACTATTCTACGGATTGATTTGAATGGATAGGAGTGTTTCAATTGTAGCAAGAATCATAATGAACACAATGTGCTAGGAATCAGACGGGGATAACACTGTGATCGAGTCCATACCCTAGTTCGGCGGTGGACTCGCTACGGCGGCAACGGCGGAGACGAAATCCGTTGACGGCGGCAGAGACCAGCGACAGGAGGCGGCTGGCGACGAGGAGGACGATCCAGAGACCCAGGAGGCAGAGCGAGCTATGCGCGGGTGAAGAGGTTTCGGAGAAATTTCCAAAATTTTGCCCGTGAGTATATATAGCCCGACCCTGTCGGTGTGACCGAGTGGAACAACTCGGTGGCACTGAGATGCATAACTGTTGACAGTTATAGCAACTCGGTGTGACCGAAAAGTTCAAATCGGTTGCACCGAGGTGAAAACCAAGATTGACTTAGTGATCTCGGTATGACCGAAATGGGGAAATCGGTCAGACCGAAAAACACAAAGAAGTTTTGGAAGTTTAAGTCTATGACAAATCGGGGACTCCGAGTGCTCCTCACACAGAGTGGTTTGAATCTGACTTGATCAAATTTTGTGATGTAGCATGAATAGAGTTTGAGACGAGAAAAGCATAGATAGCTAGAGAGGGTTCTTAGGCATTCTTGTCCATCCACTTGGCAAAAGAAAAGAAGACCAATCAATCAAAACAACAAGTGGATGTCCTCGAATGAGTAAAATATGCACTCAACATGCTCACACAATAAAATGGCAATTGAAATATGTGGCAAATCATGCACAACCAATTCTAGCATCTATCAAGCAATTGGCGATGACTAGGTCATCTATATATGAGTATATTGACTTAGGAGTCAAATGAGAACATTTGATCATAGGTCATACTCATCGTTTAAGCACAAGTGGGGTTACCACTTTTACATAAAGCATTGTTGTGTTCACATCATTAGAGTTGCTTTAGCTCAAGTCTTAGAGTAAAGCTCCCCCTAGATGTGATATCCCCCCTAAGAGGGATGAACTAACCTTGGGTTTTGTCGATGATGACTTCATGTAGATGTTGAAGATGTGGATGCACAATGTTGATGTAGATCAATTGGAGCTATCCATTGGAGTGAATTGCAGTTTCAATACCTACATGGGTTAGTCCCACAAGGAACAAACAAGGATATCCATAGACATAGAGTGATGCACACACAAGATGATGTCCATGAAAGCTTTTAGGTTACCTTGTCCCTTGACTTACCAACAAGAGGGTTTGTGACTCCTTGAACTAGTGCAAGATGTGGAAGTTGATTGCACTTGTTCTTGCCAAAATGATAAGAGTGAAGTATGTTGGCGGAGTCACCCTCAAGAACTCTCTAGTTCTTCTTCTTTTGGATCCACACCATCTTGATGGGAATCCTTGGAGTTGTATGTCACGACCGGTTTTTCAATAAAAATATTTATTGAACAACCGACCTATGAAGTCCAATATGAGGAAAATCCTTCATACCGTTGACAAAACTTTGATACAATAAGCCGGTAGCATTACAATATTACAGGGTCGGATCTGAAGATGCCCAACCAATTATTACAAACATGTCGATAATTATACATAGTGGCGGATATGACTCAAAGGGTGGGGTGGAAATACTACTGACTCGAGCTATGAGTGGTTGGTGGAATAACACAACGGGGTGGTTAATAAGTCTACTGCACTGGCGGCTCATCGAGCGTCGAGGTGAGGCTCGATGAATTTATTTGGGTAGCGGAAGCGGATATATCACAATGACTAATCCAGGGGTCGCACGAGACTGAGTGGGATTCCTCTAGGCGTCGGACTCGCTATCGAATTCTTCATCCATGAGATCGCCTTCGTCAGCATCTGGCCAAATCAACAAGCCAGGTGAGTACTTTGAAAGTACTCGCAAGACAGTTCGGACAAAAGATATAACAAATGAATGCAGGAATGAGTCATGATTAATTTTTTAACAATGCTCAATCAGTATAACAAAATAAAAAAATAAGAAGGGAATCGGCGGTAGTCCGCTCGAAAACCCGAAGAAGGATAAACTCAAAACCCATCGAGTGTCTGAAGCGACGCCTCGAAGGGGTGGATAAATAAGCAAAACATGCCACAGTCGGGCGTCTGAGCGACACCTCATAAAGGGCTTATATTGAAATAAAAATACATGCATGCCGCAGTCGGACGTCTGAGCGACATCGCAGAAAGGGCTTATAATGAGAATAAATAACAGCAATGCCGCAGTCGGACGTCTGAGCGACATCACAGAAAGGGCTTATAATGAGAATAAATAACAGCAATGCGCGATCGGACGTCTCGGCGACATCACGTAAAGGGCTTATAATGAGAATAAATAACAGCAATGCCGCAGTCGGACGTCTGAGCGACATCACAGAAAGGGCTTTCATCACAAGAAATAGCACTCATAATAAATATTCAACACAGGAATATAAACTGGTTAGTCCATCCACAGGAATAAACATTTAACGGACTTAGTACTCATGTGATTCACGGATTATCTGTCACCAAAACTGACACTTGTCAGGATAAGATATAGTGAACTTGGACATGGATAAGATGAATTCAAGAATTTTGACTCTGCAGAGTTTGTACCAAAATTTGTCCACAGCCAACGGATTTCCGTAGTCACGAAGGACTAGTTCCGTTTACGGTATTTCAGAGGAAACACAACTAGCTAGTACACACCCATCACACCTCACGTTGCCAGGAATCACCCTAGACAGCGTTTAAGAAAAACTTTGGCGGGCGATCACAATCTCGAATAGCATGGGATCAAATTTATATCTGGCGCTCTAAGGGTGCCCCCTCTCGGTCCCAACCGAAACACCCATGCCCCTGACCGGATGAAAGGCTTTAATCCAGGCCATGGAACCTTCATCCCGCCTCTCAATTTGGTGTGTACTAGGAAGTGGTTTGCAACCTACTAAGCCGTATCCCTTGCGGAAACAGGTGGTAATACGGAAAGGAAGACGGACGGAAATCGACCGATTTATGTTGACACAGAGGTCAACGACATGGCATAAGCCTGGCATGCTACAACACTGCCATCTTACCCATACTCATGCCAACTCATGGCCATGCAACAAGTTTCCAACAACTCATGGATTTACCGAGCTCATTTTCCTCAATGCTCACGAGATAAACTATCATCGAAAATGCTCATGAACGTGCCATGATACAAAATTAATGCAAACATGCTCAGACACTCATCATATCAAAAGTTCAAACTTTGCTTGCCTGGTTCAGAGTAGTCGGGGTCTAGCTCGGCGAAGTTCGCGGTTCCGTCACCTCCTTCGGTATCTACGGTAAACAAAAATACACGCGCTAACGTAAATACCGTGGAGTACAGAAAGTTGGTCCAAATAATTTTTAAATAAATATGATAAAAAACTAGACAAAAATTTGAAGAGGACAGAAAAGGAATCACTCAAAAATTCCTTTCTGTTAAAAAGTTATAAGGGTTTTAACCCAAGGACCCATCTGTAGTGAATCATAAACTTTCCAGGGGGTTCTGCGGAAAAGTCCAGATAACGTTTCGTTCAAAAGAAACAACTGAGAGGCTGACAGGCGGGCTCCACCTGTCAGGTTTGAAAATTTGAAAGAGGGAAACAGGGCGCGACGGCGCCCGAAGTCTTGATGGTCGCCGCGGCGATCCACGGCGAGTAGAGTGATCGGACGGTACCTTCGTGATCAAGCACGTCTTCGCGTCCGTGGGAGGAGGAAGTGATCGCGGCGAGTACCACGTCGATGGCGATGCTTGCTCCGGCGGACGGCGGTTCGGACGGTCGTGGATCTCGCCGGAGAGAGCTGCGGGGCCAAAATTGAGGTGGGGGTTATCTTACTAGAGGTGGTGCGAGGCTACGGGCGAAAGCAGGGCGGCGGAGGAGTTCTCACCGGAGAGAACGATGCCGGAGCCCGAGGCGGACGGAGGTGGCCGGAGTCGAGGCAGAAAGGCTCCTCGAGGCCCCTCCAGTGTCTAGGCGGGGTCTGGTGAGGTGGTGGAGTCGTGCGGAGGCGAGAGCAAGCTCGGGGGGGCTATATATAGCCGCCCCGAGGAGGTTGCCGAGAACGGGGTTCTCCAGCGAGGTGATTACGGCGGCGCTGTGGTTGCACGAGAGGGTTAGGAGCTTGAGGATCGCCTAGGAGGAGTAGTGGTGTCATTTTAGGGTCCAGCTCAGCACGGGAGGAAGGTTTACGGTTTGCCCTCGACGGAACGGCCGCACGGCCCGTCGGCGGCAGAGAGCGCGCTCTGCACGTGCCAAGCCACGGCGACGGTGCCGCATCGTCTTGGCTGGCAAGGAGGTGGCCACGCTGAGCCACCAGGGCACTTAGGCGGCGCCGAGCGGCGTTGCGCCGCAGTTTTCCCTCTGTCGCCGTTCACGGTGGTGCAGCCGCCAAAAGCACGCCGGCCAGCAGCAGGCGAGGCGCCACCGACGCCGGGAAGGTGCCAAGTGTGCGTGTGGAGCTTCGGACAAGCAGGCGGGCTGCGAGCAACGTGCCAAGGGCACTGTGGACTCGTGTTGAAGTTCTTGACGGAGATCGACATCGAACTTTCTGAATTTTCTGAATATGAACAAAGCGATTGCATGCGGTGTTCAACAAAATGATTCTGGTATCCAGGATTTTTCCTTGAGCTGATTTTTGGTGGAGTGGTCTCTCATTGCAACTAGAGGTTGCCTGAATATTTGTGGAATTTTTGGAGAAGTGTAGATATGAATTTCACCAAATTTGGCAAATCTGGTCCAAACTTGTAGTGAGTGAAATTTGAAATATTTGAAAATAAGAAGAGTGGATCAAGATGGTTCTGGGTTGTGGGTACCAAGGACTATCCAAGGGAGTTGGTTTGAGGTCAAAAATCAAGAGCATTAGGGTACTTGCTTTGCAAATCACTTAGGCTCAAAAGAAAAGACAGAATTATTTTGGGAGAAGAAATAATTGGAACAGAGTCCAAAAATAGATTTTACTAGTTTGGACATAATGTTTGAGTTGTACCAAAGTGGAAGGAGAGATTTTTGGGAAGGTTTTTACCATGTGGTGCATGGAAGAATCATGAATGATTTCAACTATGGGAGAGGATGACAAACTCCTAGAGTTTCTTTTTGAAATAAAATAAATTCCAAAGATTCTCCTTGAAATTTTGAGAAGAGGGAAATCAGAAGAAAATTTAGAACCAAACACTAGAGTTGAAGGAGATGCAAAAATAACATATTTGCTAAAGGGAATAGCTTTGAGAGAGATTTTTGGAAGGGTTTTGGAGACCTCCTTCAAATCCAACAAATTTTGAAGAAAACCAAAGGAAAATTTTTGGAGTGTCACAACACCTACCCCCTTAGGAAAAATCTCGTCCCCGAGATTCCAGTTGATTTTCAAATAATTGTGGGTGCTCTGTTCGAAGGAAATCCTCTCTTTCCCAAGTGGCTTCACTTTCGGTGTGGTTGCTCCACTAAACTTTGAAGAACTTGGTAGTTTTCTGTCGGGTTCTCCTTTCTGACTCTTCCAAGATTTTCATCGGATGCTCCCGATATGTAAGATCTGGTTGCACGTCAATGTTTTTATGGGGTACTTGTTTCTCTGGGTTGCTTACGCACTTCCTCAATTGGGAGGCGTGGAATACGTCGTGGATGTCGGATAATTCTTGGGTAAGTCTAGCTGGTAGGCCACCGTGCCTCTTCGTGCTACTATGCGAAAGGCCGATGAATCTCGGTGCTAGTTTTCCTTTAATCTTGAATCGGTGCAGGCCTCTCATGGGTGATACTCGTAGGTACACAAATTCACGGGTTCAAAATGGACTCCACGATGCTTCGATCGTAATAACTCTTTTGTCGACTTTGGGCTGTCTTGAGCGGTCCTTAATTACCTTGACTTTATCCTCAGCCTCCTTGAGCAGGTCTGGGCGAAGATATGACTGTCTTCGGTTTCCGACCAATTTAGCGGGTACGACATCTTCGTCCGTCTGAGCTTCAAATGGTGCCATTTGCAGGCTGGATGATAGCTGTTGTTATATGCATTCTGCGTATGGTAAGCTCTCCTCCCAACTGGTCCCATAGGTGAGGACACATGCTCTCGGCATATCTTCTAGAATTTGATTTACTCGCTCGGTCTGCCCATCATGCAGGGATGGTATGCGGTCTTGAATGCCAGCTGAGTTCTGTGAGCTTGTTGTAGGTGATCCCAAAACCGGAGGCGAATTGAGTGCCTCTGTCCGAGATTATTTTCTTTGGGACTCCATGTAGGCAAACGACACGGGAGAGGTAGAGCCTAGCAAGCTTCGAGTGGTGTGTGTTGTCTTCACGGGATGAAGTGAGCTACTTTAGTCAGTCTATCTGTGATTACCCATATGGCATCATGTCCGTGTCGTGACCGAGGTAGTCCAACAATAAAATCCATTCCAATTTCGTCCCATTTCCACTCGGGTATCTTATTAGGTTGCAATAG
Source organism: Aegilops longissima (assembly GCA_021605205.1). Lineage (NCBI taxonomy): Eukaryota > Viridiplantae > Streptophyta > Magnoliopsida > Poales > Poaceae > Aegilops > Aegilops longissima. The sequence continues at coordinate 415,162,140 of CM038676.1, read as the reverse complement.
TCCGCCGGTTTCGGTGCTCGGCCTTGATGCGTTGACAAGAGTCACAACATGCAATAAACGTGGCTATGTCTCTTTTATACCATGCCACCAAAATGTTTCTGAAGATCTTTGTACATTTTGTTCCTCCGGGATGGATTGAATATGGAGCGGTGTGGCTTTCAGCCAGGATTTGCTGTTTAAGGTCATGGATATTTGGTATGCAGAGCCTATTCCCGTACCACAATATTCCTTGCTCATCAATACTGAATTCTAAGGCCTTGCCCAATTTCATCTTACGCTTTATGCCTTCAATGCTGGGGTGTCCATGTTGAGCCTCTTTAACCTTCTCTATCAGGGTAGGCTGTACTTCTAAGTTTGACACACTGCCTTCGGTGACCACCTCGGGTTGAGCCTTGCAATTCCTGCTGGAATTCAGGTCTTAAGTCGGCATCTTTGTCGTTATGCGGGTGGGGTTCCGACTCAGAGCATCTGCTACAACATTTGCTTTGCCCGGGTGGTAGTGGATCCCAACATCATAATCCTTTACTAATTCCAACCAGCGTCGCTGCCGTAAATTTAGTTCCGGTTGTGTGAAAATATACTTGAGGCTTTTGTGGTCCGTGTATATTTCACAACGATTACCAAGTACAAAGTGTCTCCATTCCTTGAGTGCATGTATCACTGCTGCTAATTCCAGGTCATGGGTAGGGTAATTTTCCTCATGCTTGCGGTTGTCTGAAACATATCGACAACCTTGCCTTCTTGCATTAATACACACCCGAGGCCCTTTCGAGATCGCCACAAAATACTTCAAAATTCTTGTGTATATCGGCACAATTAATCTTGGTGTTGTCGTCGGTTTCCTCTTTAGTTCTTGGAAACTTTTCTCGCAGCTTCCGTCCATTCAAACTTCCTGTCTTTCTTGAGTAGTTGCGTCATTGGCTTTGCTATGGTGGAGAATCCTTCAATAAATCTTGGTAGTATCCTGCCATTCCCAAGAAACTTCGTACATCCGTCACCTCGGCTGGTGGCTTCCAGCCAAGCACGGCCTTGACTTTTTCGGGTCTCTGGCGATACCTTCTTGAGTTAGTATGTGGCCCGAAAACCTATTTGCTTTAGCCAAAATTCACACTTGCTGAATTTGGCGTACAACCGATGTTTCTGAGTTCTCCTAGTACAATCCGGAGATGTTCAGCGTGTTCTTACGGTGTTTTGGAGTATACCGAATATCATCGATAAATACCACAACAAATTTATCCATAAACTTCATGAATACTTTGTTCATGAGGTGAACAAAATATCTTGAGGCGTTTGTTAGTCCGAATGGCATCACGGTGAACTCGTACAATCCAGATCACGGAGGTGAAGGCGGTCTTGGGAATATCCTCGGTTCGTACTTTGAGTTGATGATATCCCGATCTCAAGTCAATCTTTGAGAACACCTTGGCCTTAGCGAGTTGATCGAATAAATCATTTATTCGCGGCATCGGATATTTGTTCTTGATTGTGACCATGTTTAGCGCTCGATAGTCTATGCACAATCTCAGTGTTCCATCCTTCTTTTTGGCGAATAAAATTGGTGAACCCCAAGGTGAGGAACTGGCTCGTATGTACCCTTTTTCCAACAGTTCCTTTATTTGCTTCTTCAGTTCCACCAATTCGGAAGGTGCCATTCGGTATGGTTTCTTGTATATGGGAGCGGTTCCGGGTGCTAGCTCAATGCTGAATTCTATCTCTCGATCTGGTGGCATGCCTGGTAGTTCTTCGGGGAATACATTTGGAAATTCACACACTACTGGAACTTTGCTCAATTCAGAAATATCCACCTTGTTCAATCTCGGTTGCCTGGATATTTTTCTTTCCTTGGCTGAAACCTTTATGGTCTCCCCGTGGTGATGGGTGAGAATTACAGTCCTGTTGAAGCAGTCAATAAAACCTTTGTTGGTGGTTAACCAATCCATCCCTAAGATGACATCCAGTCCTTTATTTTCCAATACGATAAGATTTGCGTGAAACTTCAACCCTTCAAACTCGATAACCACACCCCGCAATAATTCGGGTAACTTGCTTAATTCGTGGGACTTGGCGATCATAGATTTTCCCAAGGGAAGCATCGAAAATTATTTTGCAAAGCAAAACTTTTCAAACGAATGAGTGAGAAGCTCCGAATCAAACAAAACCATGGCAGGTATTGTGTTGATGTGAAGCGTGCGAGTACGATATCTGGGGCATTTTGTGCTTCCTCTTTGGTCACGTGGTTCAGATGACCCTTCCTGTGGTTGTTATTTGGGTTGAAATTGTTGCGCTTTGGTGCGAATTATTGCTTCCGTTGTTCGGCTTTGGGGTCGAGTTCCTTGGCTTGGGGCTTTGCTTGGCATAGTGCCCTTCTTCTCCACAAGCGTAACAGTAACTTTGGGCGGTATGTGAATTCCTTGTCCCTTGCGTGGAAATTCTTGATTGGGCGTGAGGCGCTTGTCGTGGGTTTGGGTGTCCAGTTCTTACAACATCTGTCTTGCTGCGGTGGTTGCGGTGTGTTTAGTCTGGTCCCTTTTCCGCTATGGAAATCTTCTAAGCTGCGTCTCTCATTTTCCAAGGTAATGGCCTTATCCACCAGCGTCTTAAAATCTGGAAATGTGTGTACGACCAATTGACATTTAAGCGCCGGTGTCGGACCGCTTAGGAATTTCTCCATCTTTTGTTTTTCGACATACGCTCCTCGTTGGCGAAGCGAGACAACAGGTAAACCGACTGTTGTATTCGACGACACTGTCATTGTCCTTTGCTTGAGGTCATCAAATTCTCTCTTTTTGATCTTCATAAGACTCTTAGGAATATGTGCCCCACGAAAACCTTCTTTAAATTCCTCCCATGATATATTATTTTCGTTGGGGTGCATGTGCAGGAAATTTTCCCACCACGATGCGGCTGCTCCAGTGAGATAGTGCGGAGCATAAAGCACTTTCTCAAGGTCTGAACACTGGGCGATAATTAATTTTCTCTCCATGTCTCGAAGCCAGTCCTCGGCTTCCAGAGGTTTGTCAGTGTGAGAAAATGTTTGGGGACGCGTCTTCTGTAGCTCAGATAACTTGGATTGCTGCTGATACGGTCCGCGGTGATTTCCCATATTGATGACTTGGTTCAGTATTTCCTGATGTTGCTGCTGACTTTGTTCATAAGGACGACACATTTGGGAAAGTGCCGTTTCACTGTCCTGCTGACTTGTCTGTCCCTGTGTGAAATTGTTGCCTGTGGGTGTGCCATAATTTTTCTCTGTCGGAGTTGTCATGGAGCGCGTCCAAGGACGAGACATAGTTCACTCTGGGGATATATTTTGAAACACTCATAAGAAAAGGAATTGAGCCGCAAAAATCAATAAATTCAAGAAGATGCAAAAAGTTGCAAATGCTCCAAGATTTTTCAAGAGAAAAATACGTTTGCGCATGGAGAAGGACTGTTCATTACATATCTTACACGCAAGCAGTAATTATACAATACATCACTCAGGATATGCGTACATAAATCCTGACATGTTATTTAGTCTAGTGCACTTCTCCATATCCTACATGGTGCGCAAACAAACTACTTCTCACAGCCTATTTACATATAAACATATCGCACAAGTCGGTACATCGCATGGCGCTAAGCGCACTTAGTCGGAGATGGTAAGGATTTCCTTGGCCTGCCAAGGGTGAGGCATAGAGAGGCTGGGGACTCAACCTCCTCCTCGAGATAGGCTCAGACGAGAGGTGTTGTGCGGAGTTGGTGGAGCAGGTGCCTGCGGGACAACTCGAATCTGGCGGCACGAGGGTGGTGCAGAACGAACCGGAGTAGGCGCAATGGCGTGGTTGAATTCCTCCGTGGTAGGCAGGCGACGAGTAGCGGTGCGAGCAGTAGGAGCGAACGATGCTGATGTGAGACGAAAGTCGGTGGTGGTGCAGCACGCAGGAGCTCCCTCCTGTTGGCGGTACAGCCATGGACTGAGTCCATGCGGCAGCTACAAAGTTGTCCACCAGGTTGTCAAGGCTGCCTCAAAGCCGAAGATACTCGATGAGCATCTCAAAGCTTCATCCGTTCTCCTCGGGGCAAGAGAGCGCGAGTGGCATGTGTATGGCACGTGACATGGCAGGTAGCGGTAGCGACGAGTCTTCATCGAAGGCAGGATATCCTCGAGACGGGCTATCGCCTCACGGGCTGCCATCTGTAGCGCGTGCTTCTCTGTGGGCATGGCTCTCCCCACGTAACCGTAACGCTCAACTCGTCCTCTCTTGAATTCCACCGCTGCTTGGTGCATGGTTAGACGGTCATTGACCTTGTGCTGAGAGAGAGAGAAGACTGGCGACATCCGCCCCATCGCGACTTGGACGATGAAGGAGAGAAGCTTGACAAACCCATCGGGCATGTTGGCGAACATCTGCGACTCGCGATCGTTGCTGGCCATCTACAAAAGTAGGCAAAAATCCCGAGAAGTCAAATCATAAATTTATGCTGACCGTCGAAATTGACTACATTTGTAAAAATAATAAATATCTCTATTATGCTAATAACCGATTAGCGATCGCACCTAGTGGCTTCCTCAGATCAGCTGGCTCTCGTACCAAGCTTGTCACGACCGGTTTTCAATAAAAATATTTATTGAACAACCGACCTATGAAGTCCAATATGAGGAAAATCCTTCATACCGGTTGACAAAACTTTGATACAATAAGCCGGTAGCATTACAATATTACAGGGTCGGATGAAGATGCCCAACCAATTATTACAAACATGTCGATAATTATACATAGTGGCGGATATGACTCAAAGGGGTGGGGTGGAAATACTCTCGACTCGAGATATGAGTGGTTGGTGGAATAACACAACGGGTGGTTAATAAGTCTATCTTGGCGGCTCATCGGCGTCGAGGTGAGGCTCGATGAATTTATTTGGGTAGCGAGCGGATATATCACAATGACTAATCCAGGGTCGACGAGACTGGTGGGATTCCTCTAGGCGTCGGACTCGCTATCGAATTCTTCATCCATGAGATCGCTTTCGTCAAGATCCGCCAAATCAACAAGCCAGGTGAGTACTTTGAAAGTACTCGCAAGACAGTTCGGACAAAAGATATAACAAATGAATGCAGGAATGAGTCATGATTAATTTTTTAACAATGCTCAATCAGTATAACAAAATAAAAAATAAGAAGGGAATCGGCGGTAGTCCGCTCGAAAACCCAAGAAGGATAAACTCAAAACCCATCGAGTGTCCAAGCGGCGCCTCGAAGGGTGGATAAATAAGCAAAACATGCCACGATCGAGGCGTCGGCGACACCTCATAAAGGGCTTATATTGAAATAAAATACATGCATGCCGATCGGACGTCGGCGACATCGCAGAAAGGGCTTATAATGAGAATAAATAACAGCAATGCCGCGATCGGACGTCGGCGACATCACGTAAAGGGCTTATAATGAGAATAAATAACAGCAATGCGCGATCGGACGTCGAGCGACATCACGTAAAGGGCTTATAATGAGAATAAATAACAGCAATGCAGCAATCGGACGTCGAGCGACATCACGTAAAGGGCTTTCATCACAAGAAATAGCACTCATAATAAATATTCAACACAGGAATATAAACTGGTTAGTCCATCCACAGGAATAAACATTTAACGGACTTAGTACTCATGTGATTCACGGATTATCTGTCACCAAACCGACACTTGTCAGGATAAGATATAGTGAACTTGGACATGGATAAGATGAATTCAAGAATTTTGACTCTGCAGAGTTTGTACCAAAATTTGTCCACAGCCAACGGATTTTCGTAGTCACGAAGGACTAGTTCCGTTTACGGTATTTCAGAGGAAACACAACTAGCTAGTACACACCCATCACACCTCACGTTGCCAGGAATCACCCTAGACAGCGTTTAAGAAAAACTTTGAGGCGGGGAGATCACAATCTCGAATAGCATGGGATCAAATTTATATACGCGCGCTCTAAGGGGTGCCCCCCTCTCGGTCCCAACCGGAAACACCCATGCCCCCTGACCGGATGAAAGGCTTTAATCCAGGGCCATGGAACCTTCATCCCGGCCTCTCAATTTGGTGTGTACTAGGAAGTGGGTTGCAACCTACTAAGCCGTATCCCTTGCGGGAAACAGGTGGTAGTACGGAAAGGAAGACGGACGGGAAACTTACCGATTTATGTTGACACAGGGTCAACGACATGGCATAAGCCTAGCATGCTACAACACTGCCATCTTACCCATACTCATGCCAACTCATGGCCATGCAACAAGTTTCCAACAACTCACGGATTTACCGAGCTCATTTTCCTCAATGCTCACGAGATAAACTATCATCGAAAATGCTCATGAACGTGCCATGATACAAAATTAATGCAAACATGCTCAGACACTCATCATATCAAAAGTTCAAACTTTGCTTGCCTGGTTCAGAGTAGTCGGGGCCTGGCTCGGGGAGTTTGGCGGTCCGTCACCTCCTTCGGTATCTTACGGTAAACAAAAATACACGCGCTAACGTAAATACCGTGGAGTACAGAAAGTTGGTCCAAATATTTTTCAAATAAATATGATAAAAAACTAGACAAAAAATTGAGACAGAAAAAGAATCACTCAAAAATTCCTTTCTGTTAAAAAGTTATAAGGGCTTTAACCCAAGGACCCATCTGTAGTGAAACATAAACTTTCCAGGGGGTTCTGCGGAAAAGTCCAGATAACGTTCGCTTAAAAGAAACAGCGAGAGGCTGACAGCGGGCTCCACTGTCAGGTTTGAAAATTTGAAAGAGGGAAACAGGCGCGACGGCGCCGAGAATCTTGATGGTGGCCGGCGGCGATCCACGGCGAGGTAGAGTGATCGGACGGTACCTTCGTGATCAGCACGTCCTTCGCGTCCGTGGGAGGAGGAAGTGATCGCCCGCAGTACCACGTCGACGGGATGCTTGCTCGGCGGACGGCGGTTCGGACGGTCATGGATCTCGCTGGAGAGAGCTGGGGCCAAAATTGAGGTGGGGTTATCTTACTAGAGGTGGTACGAGGCTACGGGCGAAAGCAGGCGGCGGAGGAGTTCTCACCGAGAGAACGATGCCGAGCCCGAGGCGGACGGAGGTGGCCGGAGTCGAGGAAGAAAGCTTCTCGAGGCCCCTCCGGTTGCTAAGCGGGGCTGGTGAGGTGGTGGAGTCGTGCGGAGGCGAGAGCAAGCTCGGGGGCTATATATAGCCGCCCGAGGCGGTTGCCGAGAACGGGTTCTCCGGCGAGGTGATTACTGGCGCTGTGGTTGCAGGAGGGTTAGGATCTTGAGCATCGCCTAGGAGGAGTAGTGGTGTCATTTTAGGGTCCAGCTCAGCACGGGAGGAAGGTTTACGGCTTGCCCTCGACGGAACGGCCGCACGCCCGCCCGGCGGCAGAGAGCGCGCTCTGCGCGTGCAAGCCACGGTGACGGTGCCGCATGCGCAGGCTGGCAAGGAGGTGGCCACGCGGAGCCACCAGGCACTTAGGCGGCGCCGAACGGCGTTGCGCCGCAGTTTTGCCTCCTCGTCGTTCACGGTGGTGCAGCCGCCGCAAGCACGCCGGCAAGAAGCGGGCAGGCGCCACCGACGCCGGGAAGGTGCCAAGTGTGTGTGGAGCTTGGACAAGCAGGCCAGGCTGCGAGCAACGTGCCAAGGGCACTGTGGACTCGTGATCTGAAGTTCTTGACGGAGATCGACATCGAACTTTCTGAATTTTTCGAGTATGAACAAAAGCAATTGCATGCCGGTGTTCGACAAAATGATTCGGTATCCAGGATTTTTCCTTGAGCTGATTTTTGGTGGAGTGGTCTCTCATTGCAACTAGAGGTTGCCTTAATATTTGTGGAATTTTGGAGAAGTGTAGATATGAATTTCACCAAATTTGGCAAATCTGGTCCAAACTTGCGTGAGTGAAATTTGAAATATTTGAAAAGAAGAAGAGTGGATCAAGATGGTTCGGGTTGTGGGTACCAAGGACTATCCAAGGGAGTTGGTTTGAGGTCAAAATCAAGAGCATTAGGGTACTTGCTTTGCAAATCACTTAGGCTCAAAAGAAAAGACAGAATTATTTCTGGAGAAGAAATAATTGGAATAAAGTCCAAAAATGGATTTTACTAGTTTGGACAGAATGTTTGAGTTGTACCAAAGTGGAAGGAGAGATTTTTGGGAAGGTTTTTACCATGTGGTGCACGGAAGAATCATGAATGATTTCAAATATGGGAGAGGATGACAAACTCCTAGAGTTTCTTTTTGAAATAAAATAAATTCCAATGAAATTTTGAGAAGAGGGAAATCATAAGAAAATTTAGAACCAAACACTAGAGTTGAAGGAGATGCAAAAATAACATATTTGCTAAAGGGAAAAGCTTTGAGAGAGATTTTTGGAAGGGTTTTGGAGATCTCCTTCAAATTCAACAAATTTTGAAGAAAACCAAAGGAAAATTTTTGGAGTGTCACATTGTAGCTGTACTTGATGAAGTAGAACTTGAAGTAGTCTTGGGAATCCACTTGACTAGGGTCTTAGGAGCTTCTTCAAATGCATCAATTTCCTCTTGAAGCTTGTCCTTGCCTTTTTTCTTGTAGTCTTGTGGTGGAAGATCATCTTGAGCTTGTGTCCCTTTGAAAGAAGTGGGATCATACTTCTCTTGTTGAGGAACAAACTTTGTCTTGGGGTATTGATCTTATTCCCACTCAACTCCATTGGCATTGAACTTTCGTTCAAAACCAACACCTTGATTCTTCCGGTGCCTTCCTTGCTTGCGTACAATTTCCTCGAATTGCTTACTTGCGGCAAGGCTCTTGTAAACTCCTTTCTCTATAATTCCCTTCAATAGGCTATTTTCTTGCTCAAGTGTAACTTGGCTAAGAGAATCATTAGTGGAATCAAGATAACTACTAGAGGCAACAATATTGGATTTAACATGATCATTGTTACTACTAGAGGAAGAATCTTTCTTGTTCTTGTTACTAGATTTGACTTGAGGTATGTAAGTGGATAAGAGTAAACGCTTGACAATGTAAGAAGAACTTTTCTTACGAAGATCATCATTGATTGCTTTTAAGAACTCATGCTCTTGCTTGAGGTTGAGCTTTTCAAAGTGTAATTTCTCATGTGTCCTTAAAAGTTCTCGATGATCTCCTAAGATAGTTTCATGAGCTAACTTAAGAGTGTTTAGTTCTTTAGTTAGAGACTCAATTTTCTCCTTATCATTGTCATTCGTTTTATCTTGATTAGCATGATTAATTGACGTTTCATCATAGTATTCATCACTAGAGTTGTCAACAAGTAAATCATCATCACCTAACAAGTCATCTTCATCACTATTGAAATCAACATACTCGGGATGTGATACCTTTGGGCCTTTAGCCATGAAGCATGTTCCAACTCCTTCATTTGGTGAGTCAAATATGTCGTAGAAGTTGGTTGACACAAGTGCTAGACCGGCAACACCTTCATCTTGAGTATATTCGAAATCGGAGTGATAACTTCTCTCGGAGTGGTTGCCGGAGTCGGAGTCGGATACCCATTCACCAACATGAGCTTGATGTCTTTGTTTTGTGTAGCTCCTTGATGATTTGTCCCTTCTTTCCGAATCCTTGCTTCTCCGTGAGTGTCTTCGTTCATAACGATCATCTCTACTCCTTCTTTATCTAGATGGCGATTCTTCTATTCTACTTCTTCTTTTGGGAGAATCTTCTCTTCTCTTGTAGGGAGCCGTACACTCATCGGAATAGTGTCCGGGTCTTCCACAATTGTAGCAGTTTCGCTCTCGACTAGAAGATCTTTTGTCATTGTAGGACCTTGACTTGGAGCTTCTATCTTGGCTTCTACTCTTGTAGAACTTGTTGAAGTTCTTCACCATTAAGCTCAATTCTTCATTGAAGATTTGCTTCTCACTTGATTATGTAGGGGCTTCCCATGAGGCTTTGTAAGCACCACTTGATTTGTTGTGAAGTTCCTCTTTATCCTTGAGTGACATCTCATGAGCAACAATTCTTCCAATGACTTCCGTTGGCTTGAGATCTTTGTAATTGGGCATCATTTGGATCAATGTGCACACTGTATCATATTTTCCATCCAAGGCTCTTAGGATCTTCTTGATGATGAATCTATCGGTCATCTCTTCACTCCCTAAGCCGGCAATCTCATTTGTGATAAGAGCAAGCCTAGAGTACATTTCAGCGACCCCTTCACCATCCTTCATTTTGAACTTGTCAAGTTGACTTTGAAGCACATCCAATTTGGATTTCTTGACGGAGTCGGTACCTTCGTGCATATCAATCAAAGTATCCCAAATTTCCTTTGCATTCTCAAGACGGCTGATTTTGTTGAATTCTTCGGGGCACAATCCATTGAAGAGAATATCACAAGCTTGAGCGTTGTATTGCAGCATCTTCAACTCTTCCGCGGTTGCTTCACGGTTCGGTTCTTTCCCATCAAAGAAGTCACCTTGCAAACCAACACACACAATAGCCCAAACGGCAGGGTTATGTCCAAGAATATGCATTTTCATCTTATGCTTCCAACTAGCAAAATTAGTACCATCAAAGTAAGGACCTCTACGGTGATAATTTCCCTCGCTAGACGCCATACTCTCCTAGGTTGTGAAACCAAGGCTATGACCACCAAAAGCTATGGAAATCAAAGAAAATGGATACCAAAGCTCTGATACCACTTGTAGGATCGGAAGTATGTCTAGAGGGGGGGGGGGTGATTAGACTACTTGACCAATTAAAAATCTATCCTTTTCCCAAATTTAGTTCTTGGCAGATTTTAGCTATCTTAGCACAAGTCAAGCAATCTTCACACAATTCAAGCAAGCATGCAAAAGAGTATATGAGCAGCGGAAAGTAAAGCATGCAACTTGCAAGAAAGTAAAGGGAAGGGTTTGGAGGAATCAAACGCAATTGGAGACACGGATGTTTTTGGCGTGGTTCCGATAGGTGGTGCTATCGTACATCCACGTTGATGGAGACTTCAACCCACGGAGGGTAACGGTTGCGCGAGTCCACGGAGGGCTCCACCCATGAAGGGTCCACGAAGAAGCAACCTTGTCTATTCCATCATGGCCGTCGCCCACGAAGGACTTGCCTCACTAGCGGTAGATCTTCACGAAGTAGGCGATCTCCTTTCCCTTACAAACTCCTTGGTTCAACTCCACAATATTGTCGGAGGCTCCCAAGTGACACCTAGCCAATCTAGGAGACACCACTCTCCAAGAAGTAACAGATGGTGTGTTGATGATGAACTCCTTGCTCTTGTGCTTCAAATGATAGTCTCCCCAACACTCAACTCTCTCTCACAGGATTTGGATTTGGTGGAAAGAAGATTTGAGTGGAAAGCAACTTGGGGAAGGCTAGAGATCAAGATTCATATGGTAGGAATGGAATATCTTGAGCTCAACACAAGTGTAGGTGGTTCTCTCTCAGAAAATGTGTATTGGAAGTGTAGGCATGTTCTGATGGCTTTCTCCACGAATGAAGAGTGGGTGGAGGGGTATATATAGCATCCACACAAAATCTAACCGTTACACACAATCTGCCAAACTCGGTGGGACCGAATCATTAAACTCGGTCAGACCGATTCAGCAAACCTAGTGACCGTTAGGATTTTCGGTGGGACTAAGATGCAACTCGGTAGGACCGATATGATTAGGGTTTGGGCATAACATAATCTCGGTGTGACCGATTACACAAACTCGGTGGGACCGATTTTGGTAATAAGCTAACCAGAGGGTTGGTCAGGTAAACTCGGTGGGACCGATTCGCTCTTTTCGGTGAGACCGAAATGTTACGAAAGGGAAACAGTGATTTTACATTGCAATCTCGGTGGGACCGATCGCTCACTTCGGTTAGACCAAAACGTTACGAAGGGAAATAGAGACATTGCAATCCCATCTTGGTGAGACCGAAATCCCTATCGGTGAAACCGAATTGCTAGGGTTTTGGCAGTGGCAATGACAAATGAAACTCGGTGGTGCCGGATAGAAAGAATCGGTGGGGCCGAGTTTGACTTTTGGTTTAGGTCAAATGTGGATGTGGGAAGATAGTTGAGGGTTTTGGAGCATATCATTAAGCACATGAAGCAAGAGGCTCATTAAGCAACACCTCATCCCTCCTTGATAGTATTGGCTTTTCCTATAGATTCAATGTGATCTTGGATCACTAAAATATAAAATGTAGAGTCTTGATCTTGAAGTTTGAGCCAATCCTTTGTCCTTATAATTTTGAGGGATCAACTTTCCTCATCCATGCCATGCCATCCATTGAGCTTTTCCTGAAATATTCATCTTGGAATAATGTTAGCTCAATGAGCTATATGTTGTTAGAATTACCAAAACCACCCAGGGATAGTTGCACTTTCAAGTACTTACTCAGGTACTAGTGGGCCAGCCCAATAACGACCTGCTTAATAAAGGCCCATTTACGGCCCGAAGCCAGATCTGGCCCGTTAATTGTTCGCGAATATTTGGGCCCATTTACGCCCGAAGCCGATCTGGCCCGTTAATTGTTCGCGAATATTTGGGCCCAATTACAGCCGATGACTTTCGGCATGTTAGAGGTCCGATGTAGACATGGGCCCATTTCCTTCGGCGTGACTTTTCGCTCGAATGGCCCGTGCTGCCCATGGGCCATATATGGTCCAACGGGACATCGGGCCCACTAACGGCCCGTGATAAAGGTGGCAACAGTTAAGCCCAACGTGACTTTGGGCCTGTTAAAGGCATGTCGCATAATTCGGCCTGTTGATGTCTGTACTAAGCTTTCGGCCTCTTAAAGGCCCATGATATCAGTGGGCCAACTAAGGCCCGAGATATGTTTCGGCCTGGTAACTGCCTGTGATATAACTAGGCCCAAAAAGGCCCGGTCTACATTTCAGCCTGCTGAAGGCCCATCGACAACTAGTGAAAATTGAGGCCCAATATGCATTTCGGCCTGCTAAAGGCCCATGGTTTCATCTGGGCCGTAACAAGCCAGTACAATATTCAGCCTGTTAATGGCCCAACGCTACCTGGGCCAAACTAAGCGCTGGGTCCACAAAAGGCCCAACTAAAATACAGGCCGGTGTAAGTTGTGGGCCTCGCGCAAAGTGTGAAGGCCCTAATCATTCGGGCCCAAGAAAGATGCAAGCCGGCCCAATTGTGGCCCACTAAACACCAGGCCCGTTAGAGGCGAATGTTTCGCCCGATCGACTACATCTGATTTTTTTCAGATAGCTTAGCGATGGCGATAACTAGTAGGAATTAAGAACAAACCTACTCTATACAATAAAGAAATTACGGCATAGTAACTAAGAATAAACCTACACTATACAATAAAGGATTTATGGTATATTACATCCATCGGGCATCGAAGTTCGCCACCGGTGATCATAAAGCGCAACGAAGAAGCAGATTACAAAAACTGGGCACCATTGCAGCGTAACAAAATAATACTGAACCGAGACCACTTCCGAGACAGTTCAAGAAAGGTTAGCCTTGCGCGGGAACTGCTGCGCAAGCTGCTGAGCAAGGCTGTGAGACCGGCCTGCATCTTTCTTGGGCTGTAGCTGTTTAGCGATGAGGTTCTCATTGGAGTTCTCCGCAATCTTTCTTAGAGATAGGACTTCAAGTCGAAGTTGAGTTGCAAAATGCCTTTCTGCTAGAACTTGGGACTGAAGAAGTCGAACTGATTCAGACAACGAATTTTGTGAGCTTGTCTGACTGCTAGTCTCAATTAACTTGAACACTGCATCAAGACAAGACTTTGGGGTTGTCTCGCTATCTTCAAGATGTTTTTCCTTCTTTGCTGCAATGTATGTTAGGTTTGTCTCACAGCCTTCAGCAGACTTGTGCATGCCATCAGGCATATCACCCTGAAACAAAGCAGAGAGATGACAGGTTTTGCACGTGTATAAACAAAGATGATAACTGTGCTGTCAATTCCATCCAATTTCAAATTAGAAAATAAAGAGTAAGTTCAAAATATCAATAGCATAATTTGACATTGTTCATAATGCGGGGAGCTTCACCACACTACTGGATTACCATGTCAACATAACAAGCATAGATGAAGGGCAAAGAAAATCATTGTATCTATTTTGGTTAATGTGCATGGCATGTTGTTCATATCATCAACCACATCAGTAAGATAAAACAGGAGATGACCATGTGCAAACATGGGCTGCTTCACCACACACTGGATTATAGATCCACAAAAACAAGCATACATATAGGGAGTATTGAGTAATGTGCATGGTATGAATAAGGAATTTGGTTTTACAAGTAAAACTCAGAACTTACGGTTCTTGCAAGCATGCATTTTGGTAGAAACATCAAACTAAACAGCAGTAGACGATAGGAAGTATGAGCAAATTAAACATCAGTTGAGGATAAAGGCTTTAGAAGGACTGGCTTACATTAACAGTTAACATCGGCTTTATAATGCCCTTCTCCATGTCAAGGGAAGGATAACTCAAGAATTTCAGCACAAAATCTTCTTCATAAGCATTGCTTGTACTCTACATTTTGTAGAGAGTAATTATAGATATGATAATACTGGAAGGGATAGAGGATAATGAAGATAAGATGCATATTGATGCTACATAATCAACTACCAATCCCTGGAAGTACAAGCATTATAGGACAAAATGTACTGACAAGAGCAATGGGCGGCCGCCTTGGGTGGCTCGAAAGTGTGCACCTAGTTTGAGTCGTCCAGGTTGGCCCAGGCTAGTTTTGTTCGTCCCAACGCACAAGCAGGCAATGTAAAAAATGAAGATAAATGCTTCAATTTGGATAGGCCAATAACATAAGTGCAAGGCAGGCCCTATAGCAGGCTCGCGGCCCAAACAAGCGCCTCCCATATCGATCGACAGCAGGAAAAATCCCAATTCATCCGCTCCAGCCTCCAGTCTGGTTCACTCCTAACCTAGCCGCCGCTGGACAGACCGGCACAACACTTCCTTGCGCCCTCGTTGGAGGCCGGTCGCTGGGCTTCAAGCGGACGGAAGGACAAGAAGATGAAGATCCAACCCTGGGTGTAGCCTGCATGGGAGGCAGCGGCGGCAGCACGAGCATGGCATCGAGCATGCGCAAACGGACATTCATAGCTTGCAAGAGTCGCATGCACAACGAGCAGGTACATCACAAACCTAATTATATCTAATTCAACTCCTCAATTTCTGGCCAATAGTTAAACCTGACGGTGTTGTAAAACTGCTTGCATGTAGGGAATCTATGAGAAAATGAAACCAATTTCTACTTATTTTATAACTCTCCAAATCAATCTTGGAATCGATGAATCTGATGTATCTAATCAAGTTTCGGTGCAAACATCCAAGCTCATGTTGTTCTTGAGCTGAAGTGTCTAATGAGCAGATCGCTAATGAAGGATTTGATGCAAACATTTTACATGCTCCTGGTGATGAACATATAGTGTCTAATGAGGCATCTAATGCAAGCATTTTGCAAGCTCCCATTGAAGGATTTAGTGTCTAATGATGATCTGCTATATTGAGAGAGACATACAGATTTGCAGGCATTGATGACAAGCAAATTATAGTGCATTTTCATGGCTTGAGGAAACGTCGAGGCCATCTACGAGAAAGTCCCTGTATCATGACAACGTAGCATAAATACTTTTCTAATCTGTTGTTTGAAACTATTGGCATACTTGTGCAGGATAGATATATTGATATGCAGTTTGCGCACTAGTTATAGGTGTAATTACACTTCGATATTTTCAGCCAGAGAACGAATAATTCAAGCAGGTACATACCATGTTTGTAGTCCTTGTACACCATGTTGCATTTTGTGTTTTTTGGTGCTTGCATCATTTAGTGTTTATAATCTGAACTACTTTGGATCATTAGCTGGTTTTCAAAGTGCATGTAGCTTCACATTTCTCAAGTTATGTTGATTTCCCGAGTGCAAGTGCCTTTGTATTTTGTAAGTTAAATGTTCACCCCTGGAAACTTGAATTTGTGGATCCGCCACTGCACACGAATCATACACGAATGCTAGTACGAATTAAATGAAATGTAGGGACTTACGCTAGCTCGTTGTACAGGCTCACTGCAGCTCTGCTTGCACTTGGGATGTTCCATGTACAAGTCCATGTTACCACTTGCTTGGATGTGCAGGCCTTGTGCTCCTTGCATCCCCCTATGCATTTTTGACACGGCGAATGGCTGATCAAATAAGAGGAATCGACCTTGCTGTAGTACCGGAGGACAGATACTTACAAGGTTATACGGGTGTGCAGGATGTGTACCAGATCCCGTAGCGCCGTCATGCTTCGCTAAAAAATGGATTTGCTTGTTTCAAATGATATCTCCAGAAGAAATAAGAGTTAAAGTCAGAGTTGGATAGGCGTGTAAGCTAAGAGAGCAGTGAAAGGATATCCAAACATCGTCGGAACAATGCACAAGGGAGTGATGTGTGGATACCTAGTTCGGGCCAGCGTTTGGGCATGCTCGCCTAGCTAGAGTGTGGGTCACTTCAGAGCCGTTGAGGGTGATGCGCTGGCGTTGGCTGGCCGCGCACAGATGCAGATCTTGAGTGGTAGCGGAGCGCTACGATGCGGTGGACGAGACTGTTGGTGAAGCCCCAGCGGCCTCGGGGGGCGGAGGCACGACGATGTGCTCAGTGAAGTAGCCCCATTGAGCTGGGAGACGGCGTCGGTGAAGCGCACCTGATCCGGTGGAAGTCGGTGTCTGTGAGGCATGTCGGTTGGGCGGCCGACGTTGTCGGTGGACCACCCGATGCGGTGGACGAGGGCGTAGATGAGGTAGCTCCGGTACGGTGGTGAAGCGCGACCGTCGTCTTCGTCATCGTCATCCGGCACAGAGGTGAGGAAAGAGACGAGACGAGGGGCGATTAAAACTTTGCTTGGGTTGGTGGTGAATTAGGGATTTGAGCAATCTGGGCGCGGAAGGGGACAGTGGAGAAGGGATATTTTGCAGGGCTGGAATTGGGGCCGCCAGATATTTCAATCCAAAATGTGGAAGCGCGAACTTATTTTGTCATCGTCCTTTTTTGTGGGAGGGGGGAGGGAGGGAGGGGGTGGGTGGCTGGGTGCTACGCGTCCGTCTGATACACGCAACCACCACGACACGACCCTGGTTTGCCTGGTGTGCCTACATTTGAGAATGCAAACAAATCTTCTTTCATTTGCAAACGAATCTGTATGTATTACCATGCCCGTGTTTTCCTTGCAATAATTAGTCATTCGAAACGAGATACTATAAATTAACTAACGAGGAGTTATTTGAAAAAAATTGTAACGATATCCACGCTAACGTGGATTAGAGTGTGTCACATAATTAGTTATTTGAATTAGAGTGTGTGTCACATAGCGATCTCCAATTCTAACGTGGATTTCGCATTTCACTGTATCCACGCTACTTTTTAATACAAATTCATATGTATATGATGAACACCATGGTAGTGTGAAAACTTTTGGATGGATTCAAACATATGACCTACAAAATAGAACAAAAAATCGAGTCAATGTCAACTTTTCGAAACCTAGTATGGCACGAATTCAAAATAATTACTCATATGCATGGTCCTGAGTTCAAATCTTACAATGTACACCGAATTGAAACATCGATATTAAGTCTCGTACTATCTACATTCAAATGTTGTTTTAGCCCCCCCCCGCACACACGCTACATACTTCCTGTATCGGTCAATCTTCCTCTCCTAACCACCTTAGGAAGCTAACGGTTTCCAACACACATCCATTCTTTCTCTGCATGTTTCGATCTATAACTCTCTCAACTACACAACCCCCTTTTTCCACTCTGTTATGAAATGTATTTACCTCACACGCCCGCCATTGCACCCCATGCCGAGCTCTCTCTCTCTCCCTCTCCCTCTCCCTCTCACCCTCTCGCGCTAAATACATGCATTGCCTATCTAGCCCCCCAACCTCTCGTGCGCGCGCACACACGTTGTCTATCTAGGTCACTCCCTCGAGACTGTCTCACTCTTTCTTCCGCACAGCGGGCCACACTCGCTCAATCACGCTCTCTTTTTCCGACTCTCATTGATACGTCTCCGTCGTATCTACTTTTCCAAACACTTTTGCCCTTGTTTTGGACTCTAATTTGCATAATTTGAATGGAACTAACCCGGACTGACGCTGTTTTCAGCAGACTTTCCATGGTGTTATTTATGTGCAGAAAAAAAAGTTCTCGGAATGACCTGAAACTCCACGGAACATATTTTTGGAAAATATTAAAAATACTGGAAGAAGAATCCACGTCAGGGGGCCCACACCCTGTCCAACCCCTGGGCGCGCCCCTGCCTCGTGGCCCCCCTGACGCTCCATCGACCTCAACTCCAACTCCATATATTCACTTTCGGAGAGAAAAAAATAAGACAAAAGGATTCTTCGCGTTTTACGATACGGAGCCGCCGCCAAGCCCTAAAACCTCTCGGGAGGGCTGATCTGGAGTCCGTTCGGGGCTCCGGAGAGGGGAATCCGTCGCCATCGTCATCATCAACCATCCTCCATCACCAATTTCATGATGCTCACCGCCGTGCGTGAGTAATTACATCGTAGGCTTGTTGGACGGTGATGGGTTGGATGAGATCTATCATGTAATCGAGTTAGTTTTGTTAGCGTTTGATCCCTAGTATCCACTATGTTCTGAGATT
This sequence comes from Aegilops longissima, assembly GCA_021605205.1. Taxonomy (NCBI): domain Eukaryota; kingdom Viridiplantae; phylum Streptophyta; class Magnoliopsida; order Poales; family Poaceae; genus Aegilops; species Aegilops longissima. The sequence goes on along the minus strand of CM038676.1, from coordinate 415,143,501 downwards.
GATGTTGCTATGACTTTGATATGCTTAATGCTTGTCACTAGGGCCCGAGTGCCATGATTTCAGATCTGAACCTATTATGTTTTCATGAATATATATGAGTTCTTGATCCTATCTTGGAAGTCTATAGTCACCTACTATGTGTTATGATCCGGCAACCCCGAAGTGACAATAATCGGGACCACTCCCGGTGATGACCATAGTTTGAGGAGTTCATGTATTCACTATGTGTTAATGCTTTGGTCCGGTACTCTATTAAAAGGAGGCCTTAATATCCCTTAGTTTCCGCTAGGACCCCGCTGCCACGGGAAGGTAGGACAAGAGATGTCATGCAAGTTCTTTTCCATAAGCACGTATGACTATATTCGGAATACATGCCTACATTACATTGATGAATTGGAGCTAGTTCTGTGTCACCCTATGTTATGATTGTTACATGATGAATCACATCCGGCATAATTCTCCATCACCGATCCAATGCCTACGAGCTTTTCACATATTGTTCTTCGCTTATTTACTTTTCTGTTGCTACTGTTACAATCACTACAAAACCCAAAAATATTACTTTTGCTATCGTTACCGTTACTTCCATATTACTTTGCTACTAAATACTTTGCTACAGATACTAAGTTATCCAAGTGTGGTTGAATTTACAACTCAACTGCTAATACTTGAGAATATTCTTTGGCTCCCGTTTTGTCGAATTAATAAATTTGGGTTGAATACTCTACCCTCGAAAACTGTTGCGATCCCCTATACTTGTGGGTTATCAAGACTATTTTCTGGCGCCGTTGCCGGGGAGCATAGCTCTATTCTTTGAGTTACTTGGGATTTATAACTGCTGGTCACTATGAAGAACTTGAAAGACGCAAAAACAACAATTTATCCCTCAACTACGAGGGGAGGTAAGGAACTGCCATCTAGATCTGCACTTGATTCACCTTCTATTTTGAGTAAGATTGCGACACCTAAACCTGCTTCTGCTATTCGTTCTGATATGTCACATGTTATTGATGATGCCACTTCTGCTATGCATGATACTTATGATGAAACTACTTCTATGCTTGATACTATTGTGCCACTTGGTGAATTTCTTGATGAACAACTTGCTAGGGCTAGAGAGAATGAAATTATTGAAACTGATAATATTGATGAAAGTGATGATGAAGACTCTCCCCCTAATAACTATGAATTGCCTGTTGTTCCGGAGGGTTATGTTCTGGAAAAAGAAGCTGCTAGAGCTAATTTAGCTTGCAATGATAGATACGAGCTCAAGAGGTTATTAGCTAAATGGAAGCATCAATCTCTTAATGCTAGAATGAAATCTGACCCTGCTTTTGCCGCTTCACCTATCTGTGTTACTGATAAGGTTTATGAATTCTTTGTTGATCCTGATATAATTACTTTGGTTGAATCTGATCCTTTTTATGGCTATGAATCTGAAACTGTTGTGGCACATCTTACTAAATTAAATGATTTTGCCACCCTATTCACTAATGATGAGAAATCCCGCTACTTTTATATCCTTAAAATATTTCCGTTCTCATTAAAGGGTGATGCTAAGATATGGTTTAATTCTTTTGATCCTGGTTGTGTGCGTAGTCCCCAGGATATGATTTATTACTTCTCTGCTAAATATTTCCCCGCTCATAAGAAACAAGCTGCTTTAAGGGAAATATATAATTTTGTGCAAATTGAAGAAGAGAGTCTCCCACAGGCATGGGGGAGGCTTCTCCAATTACTTAATTCTTTGCCTAATCATCCTCTTAAGAAAAATGAAATACTTGATATCTTTTATAATGGACTAACCGATGCTTCCAGAGATTACGGATAGTTGTGCTGGTTCATTTTTGGGAAAGAACACGGATGAAGCTGACATTCTATTGAATAATATGTTGACAAATGAAAATAATTGGACACTTCGAGCCAATTCTGAGCCTATTCCTAAACCAACTCCAAGAAAAGAGGTGTTCTATTTCTCATCCTAAAGATATGCAAGAGGCAAAGAAATCTATGAAAGAAAAAGGTATAAAAGCTGAAGATGTTAAGAATTTACCTCCTATTGAAGAAATACATGGTCTAAATTTACCGCCTGTTGAAGAAACATATGATCTTAATCCCTTACCTATGGAAGAAACTCATGGTCTTGATAACCCGACATAGGTAGTAAAGGTAAATTATCTCTATAGTTATGATAAAGTTGAAATCCCTCCTTCTAAGTTTGCTAGCCAATGTATGGATGAGTTTGATAACTTTATGGTTAAGCAAGAAGATTTTAATGCTTATTTTGGTAGACAATTGAAACAAAATGCTTATATGCTTGAACACTTGGGTGATTATATGGCTAATGTTAAGGATGAACTTAAACTTATTAGTAAACATGCTTCTATGGTTACCACTCAAGTAGAACAAGTACTTCAGGCTCAAAATGATTTGTTCAATGAATTAAATAATAAGAATAATGATTATGCTGTTAGAGTGGCTACTAGAACTGGTAAAATGACTTAGGAACCTTTGTATCCTGAAGGCCACCCTAAGAGAATTGAACAAGATTCTCAAAGAAATAATATTGATGCACCTAGTCCTTCTAAAAGGAAGAAAAAGAAAAATGATAGGACTTTGCATGCTTCTAGTGAACCTATTGCTGAACCACCTAAGAATCCAAATGATATCTATATTTCTGATGCTGAAACACAATCTGGTAATGAACATGAACCTAGTGATAAAAATGTTAATGACGATGTTCATGATGATTCTCAACCTAGCAATGATAATGATGTAGAAATTGAACCTGTTGTTGATCTTGATAACCCACAATCAAAGAATCAACGTTATGATAAGAGAGACTTTGTTGCTAGGAAACACGGTAAGGAATGAGAACCATGGGTTCACAAACCCATGCCTTTTCCTCCCGAACCATCCATGAAAAAGGATGATGAGAATTTTGAGCGCTTTGCTGAAATGATTAGACCTATCTTTTGGCGTATGCGATTAACTGATATGCTCAAAATGAATCCTTACGCTAAGTATATGAAAGAAATTGTTACTAATAAAAGAAAGATACCGGAAGCTGAAATTTCCACCATGCTTGCTAATTATACTTTGAAGGGTGGAATACCAAAGAAACTTGGAGATCCAGGAGTACCCACGATACCATGCTCCATTAAAAGAAACTATGTTAAAACTGCTTTATGTGATCTTGGAGCCGGTGTTAGTATTATGCCTCTCTCCTTATATCGTAGACTTGATTTGAATAAGTTGACACCTACTGAAATATCTTTGCAAATGGCTGATAAATCAACTGCTATAACTGTCGGTATTTGTGAGGATGTGCTTGTTGTGGTTGCAAACGTTACTATTTTAACGGACTTTGTTATTCTTGATATTCCTGAGGATGATAGTATGTCTATTATTCTTGGAAGACCCTTTTTCAATTCTGCAGGGGCTGTTATTGATTGCAACAAAGGCAATGTCACTTTTCACGTTAATGGTAATGAGCATACGGTACACTTTCCGAGGAAACAACCTCAAGTTCATAGTATCAACTCCATTGAAAAAATTCCATCTATTATTTTTGGAGGTTTTGAATTTCCTCTTCCTTCTGTCAAGAAGAAATATGATATTCTTATTATTGGGGATGTGCATATCCCCATTGAGGTAACATAGTGTTATTCGAAATTTCTCCGGTTTCATGTTTTTCGGAATGAGTTTGTTAAAAAGACTTGATCAACCTTGTTAGTGGATTCCTTTTGATGAGCATGAGATGGATGAAACTAGAAGGCACAACCTTCTGTACCCTCCTTTTACTTTCTGTTATTTAGTTGAAATAAAGTAAAAATAGTTTTTTTCTATTTGTTTTCTGATTTATCCGTGCAATATAAAAATACCCCAAAAATAAAAAGTTCTCCAAATGCCATGCCAATTTAATATGATTTTTCTGTAATATTTGAGAATATCTGGCACTGAGCACACAGCAGGGGGAGCAAACACCTGGCCACGAGGATCCAGGGCGCGCCCCTACCTCATGGGCCCACGATGGCTCCCCTCCACTTATTCCTGCACCCACACACTCCTTCTTCCTCCCAAAAAAATCACCATCCATCTCAAGCACGAGTTCTAGCTCATTTTGCTGCGATTTTCGATCTCCTTGCTCAAAGCACCTTTCACAAAACTGCTTGAGGATATTGTTCTTTGGTATGTGACTCCTCCATTGGTCCAATTATTTTTTGTTCTAATGCTTTATTCATTGCAAATTTGTGCTGCCTAGGTGACCATGTTCTTGAGCTTGCATGTCAAATTTATATGGTTCCAAGTAGCTCTAATGCATGATATAGGCTCTAGGCATTTGTACGAGTAGTTGCTATCAATTTTGTTGAGCTTGGTTCACTTTTATTTGAAGTTACTAAAAATTTCAGAAATTTTTCAGAGGAAGAAATATGCTTAGGAAAATGTACCAAGGTGGTTCTTCAAGGAAGCAAGGACCCAGGCTTGCAATGCGTGATGCTGACGATGAGCCACCAAGGGACGCTCCAGTGCGGCCTTGTGAATGGCCTTCAGAAAACTTTATGGATCGAGCGGGAATCAAGGAAGAATTTAATGCATATTTGCGTAACACAGATCTTGTGAGCTTCGAGGAGGAAAAGTGCCGACAGTACCACTATCTCACTAGTTCTTTTGTGAGGAGGAAAAAGGAAGACAATTTATTACCAGAGAGGAGGCAAATGAGTACGAGAGGAGGGTGGAGGCAGCTCGCCGCCACGCCGCGGCTCAGGAGGCAAAAGCCGCCGCATCTCAGTATGACCCTGGCTACAACTATGTATATCCGCCAGGCCATCCGTGGCAATAAACCAACTTAGGCCAAAAGCCTAAGCTTGGGGGAGTATGTATTTCCCACCGACATTACATTCATGTTCACGCACTCATTGTTAGATGTCGGTGCTCATACTTTTTCACTGTAATATCCATGCTAGTTTATTTTCCTTTTTCTTGCTTTCTTCTTGTGTGTTTGATAAACCTTAAGAAAAACCAAAAAAATTAGTAATAGCTTTTAGCTAGTTTACTTTCTTGATGTAGTAGTAATAATTAAAAAGAAAACCCAAAAATATTTCCCGTTCTTCTTTTGCTTGTTGGGAGCTTTCCCGTGTAAATAGTTTTATTTCTTTTCTTTTCTTTGGGGGTCGATAGGAGAAGACCATGATTAAATTGTTGAAGTGGCTCTTATATGAATTATTGTTGATTTAACCAAGAGCCCATATTGCCTTGTCTTCTCCTGTTTATTGAATGCTCGCAGATTCCAGCTTAGTCCAATGCACGTGCACTCTTATTATTATTCACATCGTTCGGTCGTGCAAGTGAAAGGCAATTATGACGATATATGATGGACTGACTGAGATGAGAGAAGCTGGTATGAACTCGACCTCTCCTGTTTTTGTAAATATGATTAGTTCATCGTTCCTGATTCAGCCTATTATGAATAAACATGTTTGGAATGACAATTAGAGATTATAGTTACTTGTGCCATGCTTGATTAGCTATGAGTTATAATGGTTTACCTTGTGTGCCAACATGCTATTAAATGGTTGTGTTGTGGTATAGTGGGGTGGTATCCTCTTTGAACGATTCGAGTGACTCGACTTGGCACATCACACATGTAGTTGAAACAAAATCAACATAGCCTTCACGATATTTATGTTCATGGTGGATTATATCCTACTCATGCTTGTACTCAATGTCTATTAAATTTAATGCATGTTCATGACTGTTGTCGATCTCTAGTTGCTCGCTTCCCAGTCTTTTGCTAGCCTTCACTTGTACTAAGCGAGAACACTGCTTGTGCATCCAATCCTTTAAACCCCAAAGTTATTCCATATGAGTCCACTATACCTTTCTATATGCGGTATTTACCTGCCGTTCCAAGTAAATTTGTATGTGCCAAACTCTAAACCTTCAAATGAAATTCTGTTTTGTATGCTCGAATAGCTCATGTATCAACTAGGGATGTCCGTATCTTCCATGCTAGGCGGGTTATTCTCAAGGGGAGTGGACTCCGCTCCTCACTCACGAGAAAATGGCTGGTCACCAGGATGCCCAGTCCCATGCTTTATGCAAATCAAATCAAATTAATTGCAAACAAAACTCCCCCGGGGCTGTTGCTAGTTGGAGGCACTCGTTGTTTCGAGCAAGCCATGGATTGATGCTTGTTGGTGGAGGGGGAGTATAAACTTTACCATTCTGTTTGGGAACCGCCTATAATGTGTGTAGCATGGAAGATATCGCCATCTCTTGGTTGTTATGTTGACAATGAAAGTATGCCGCTCAAAATATTATTTATCTCTATTTTAAAATCGAGCTGGCACCTCTACAAATCCCCGCTTCCCTCTGCGAAGGGCCTATCTATTTACTTTTATGTTGAGTCATCACCCTCTTATTAAAAAGCACTAGCTGGAGAGCGCAGCTGTCATTTGCATTCATCACTATTAATTTATATTGGGTATGACTATGACTAGATCTCTTTTACCATGAATTACAATGTCTAGTCAGTCCTTGATCTTTAAAGGTGCTCTGCATTTATGTTTTGCAGTGTCAGAAAGGGCTAGCGAGATACCATCTTGTTATATCATATCATGATTATTTTGAGAAAGTGTTGTCATCCGAGATTTATTATTATCGCTCGCTAGTTGATTATGCCATTGACATGAGTAAACATGAGACCTAAGTGTTATTATGAATATGGTTAGTCATAATATTTGCTGAAAACTTGAATGCTGGCTTTACACATTTACAACAACAAGAGCAAACAGAGTTTGTAAAAGTTTTTCTTTATCACTTTCAGTTTATCAACTGAATTGCTTGAGGACAAGCAAAGGTTTAAGCTTGGGGGAGTTGATACGTCTCCGTCGTATCTACTTTTCCAAACACTTTTGCCCTTGTTTTGGACTCTAACTTGCATGATTTGAACGGAACTAACCCGGACTGACGCTGTTTTCAGCAGACTTTCCATGGTGTTATTTATGTGCAGAAACAAAAGTTCTCGGAATGACCTGAAACTTCACGGAACATATTTTTGGAAAATATTAAAAATAATGGAAGAAGAATCCACGTCAGGGGGCCCACACCCTGTCCACGAGGGTGGGGGGCGCGCCTGCCCCCCTGGGCGCGCCCCCTGCCTCGTGGGCCCCCTGACGCTCCACCGACCTCAACTCCAACTCAATATATTCAGTTTCAGGGAGAGAAAAAAAGAGAAAAGGATTCATCGCGTTTTACGATACAGAGCCACCACCAAGCCCTAAAACCTCTCGGGAGGGCTGATTTGGAGTCCGTTCGGGGTTCCGGAGAGGGGAATCCGTCGCCATCGTCATCATCAACCATCCTCCATCACCAGTTTCATGATGCTCACCGCCGTGCGTGAGTAATTCCATCGTAGGCTTGCTGGACGGTGATGGGTTGGATGAGATCTATCATGTAATCGAGTTAGTTTTGTTAGGGTTTGATCCCTAGTATCCACTATGTTCGAGATTGATATTGCTATGACTTTGCTATGCTTAATGCTTGTCAGTAGGGCCCGAGTGCCATGATTTCAGATCTGAAACTATTATGTTTTCATGAATATATGTGAGTTCTTGATCCTATCTTGCAAGTCTATAGTCACCTACTATGTGTTATGATCCGGCAAACCCGAAGTGGTATTCGGGACCACTCCCGGTGATGACCATAGTTTGAGGAGTTCACGTATTCACTATGTGTTAATGCTTTGGTCCGGTACTCTATTAAAAGGAGGCCTTAATATCCCTTAGGTTCCGCTTGGACCCCGCTGCCACGGGAGGGTAGGACAAAAGATGTCATGCAAGTTCTTTTCCATAAGCACGTATGACTATATTCGGAATACATGCCTACATTACATTGACGAATTGGAGCTAGTTATGTGTCACCCTATGTTAGGATTGTTACATGATGAACCGCATCCGGCATAGTTCTCCATCACCGATCCAATGCCTACGAGCTTTTCACATATTGTTCTTCGCTTATTTACTTTTCCGTTGCTACTGTTATAATCACTACAAAACCCAAAAATATTACTTTTGCTATCGTTACCATTACTCCATATTACTTTGCTACTAAATACTTTGCTACAGATACTAAATTATCCAGGTGTGGTTGAATTGACAACTCAACTGCTAATACTTGAGAATATTCTTTGGCTCCCCTTGTGTCGAATCAATAAATTTGGGTTGAATACTCTACCCTCGAAAACTGTTGCGATCCCCTATACTTAATTGTGGGTTATCACTCGTTTAACCTCGTTTTCTTTCACACACAAATGATATATCTCCCTGTTCAGGCCTTGATCGACACACTCTATACTCACTCACGCAGATTGTCTATCTAGGTCAGTCCATCGAAGCCGCCCCCACTCTTTCGACCTCATGGCGGGCCACGCTCTCTCTCCCCCCTCTCTCTCTTTGTATGTCTCGATTGACCTCCTCTTTCTTGGACAAAAACGATACATCACCATGTTTGAGCCCAATTCGACTTATTCACATTGTACACTCTCTCATGCACATTGTCTATCTAGGTCACTCTCTCCAATCCGTCTCACTCTTTCTATCGCACGACGACCCTATGTGATCGATTGACCTTGCTTCCTCCCACGCACAAAATATATCTACACGTTTGTGACTGGATCATCTCTCAAGCTCTATCTTACAGCCCTCACCCTTGCAAAAGCTCAATCGGACAATATCTCTCCAGAGCATATATATTTGTTCAATGAATGTCGGACCACACTCACTTTGTCTCTCTATCTATATGTCTCTCGATTGACCTCTCTTTCTCACGCCGTATCTTCCACACATTGAAGCTACCTCTCCATCCCTCGCAAATTCGGAGCTATTTACATTGCAAGGGGCACTCCAACCTTGGATTAATTTGTGTAGGCATTTATTCCGGTCGGTTTAGATTATATTTTCGTAGCATTCGACCCACAACTACTCGAAACACCGTTGCAACCCCCGCAACTCCCCTAGTTGATTCCCCTCTGGCTCGGTCATCGCTCTCTCGCACGTCCTTTCTCGCCTTCAACATCGCACCATGGTATTATTGCAAAAAACTTTGTTGTTCTTTTTAATTATTATAAATAAGCTACAAAACTACACACCGATAGTCCACTTGGAATGGAACAAATTTGGACCCACAAATTAAAGTGCTACAAACTACAAACCGAGGGGCCCACATGTCATGAAACAAATTTGGACCCATATAAAAATTAAAAAATAAAGGACGAGGATCGAACATGTAACCAGGGCCTTCAAGCCGCACGTCAATAGGCAACATACGTAGAACAACAATGTTTGTTGTACCTCCCTTTGTTCACATAGTGTTTTTATATTACCACAACCTATTTAATTGATAACATGTAATATTATTTTTAGTACTATTCGCCTTCACTTACTGGTGGGTTGCATGTGTGCTCTCTCTCTCTCCTCCCCTTCTACGTTTAGACGCACGGGCAAACACAAAGAACTCGCAGGCGATGTTGCCGTTGACCATATCTGGACGCATTCACAAGTTACGGCACCAGTTTCACGTGCTAGCAGCACTAGTCAGTGTGTATGTGCAATGCACGTTAATTTGGAAGTATATTAAGTGCATGCGGATATTAAGTAGGATATATTTGCGTGTTATTATGTGATTAGCACTACTTTTGGCATGAAATTAACTACACGCTAAATGTGTTGAGCGCTTGACATTGAAGCAGTCTAGGTCATTGGATGACAAGGAATACATGTGGCTTGATGACGTTTTATATTTAATTTGGTATGGCTCTAGCAGAACATTCAGTCAACCAAACCATAGATTTCGTTCAGTCTGACTCCAACTTTAAATTATACGACGATCGATCTAAAATAAACGGAAATGATAAACTTTCAGATTTTAAGCATGGCAATCCAAAGATTTTTCATGGCAAATTTAGATTACACGGCGGCGGCGGGGGCGTCTTGCGGTGGGGAGCGGCTCCTTTGCCGTGCTCTGTGTGTCGTCGGGCCACTTACCGACGGCGACGGCGGCGCCTTGCACCGTTGTTGGTGTACTCCTGGACGTAGGCCTAGCTTCAAGGAAGGCCAAAATGTTCTGGCCTTTGGAGCGAGTCAACTGGCGGGAGGAGGCGACTGGCGTTGGTGCAAGGAAGCGGTCGACGACGGCCATCCATGCCGCTGAGGGGGGCACTGGCACCCGCGCGGGGACATGCACTGTCAACGGCGCTGCGGAGACATTCGTGTGCACGGGCAACGGCACGGGCGCGACGCGTCTGCTGCAGCGCGGCGCATGACCGGCGGTGCATCGGGCACCAAGCAGGCGTGCCGTCGGTCTGCGCAGCTCATCTGTTGGCAGGTGCACGGTCGCATGAAAGTCGGCAGGGACCTCGTGGAACCCCGTGGCTTCAAGCTCGGCAACAATGTGCGGCTCCCAGCCCATTAATGCGACGGGGATGGGCGCTGGCGCAGTCGGGGCGATGGGAGCCGGAACGGGAGCGGGGATAGGCGCGACGTCTTCCCGCAAGGCCAGTTGAAGCTCGTCCCAAAGCGCCTTATGTTCTTGATACTCCGGCTGGGTGTCTTCTTTAGGAAACTAGAAGACTAAGGGCAGACCATCGTGATGCGGCATGGCGTACGTTTAGGTCAGGCTAGTTGGAGGTAGACGACAGGAGAATCGAAGAGGAAGAGAGAAGATTGTAGCGATACCGAGTAGTGCGGGGTTGATTTTAAGCTGCGGCGCCGGCGACATTAAAAGTGGGAGCAGTTTTGACGAAGGTGGGCGGCGGAGCCTGGTCAAAGGGCTCGCCTCCCGGTGAGCCTACACAGCGGTCTGCTCGCACGCCTCCCTGTCAGCCGGCGCAGCGGTCTGCTTGCACACCTCCCGTCGAGTCACACGCTTGCTCGGATGGCACATGCTGATGAGAAGCGGGACTCGTAGCGGTACGTAAACGCCCACGGTTTCAATAGTGAAAGCGTTCGCCTTAACGTGACAGGTCTTTGTTCCAAAATACCTTGGCTCTTCATTTGTGCAACTTGTCATAAGCAGCTTGTCTCAAATTGAAAAAAAAATTACGAAATAATATTTGTGCCATATCACGTGACCATGCTCAGTTTCAAGAATTTATGGTCACTTTTGGATTTTCTGAAATTTAAGATCCAAGATTCAAAACAATACCATAACCTGCATCATGCAATAAATTTTCAAGCCATACATTTGTCCTGTTGTATTTCTTAAGAAAGGATTTGGTCAAACATTTTGCTTAGTTAGACTTCAGACAAGTTATATATGCAGAGCAAAAGGATAATCCCTCGTACCAGTGCATTGCCTGATATATTAACTGAAGTACTAGACACGAACAAACAGGCTCAATTCTGTGCTCATCCTGGTGTAGTAGTAGTACTAGGCAATGCAGTTGACGGGTGACCTTGGCGAGCGGCGACCGAGGGAATTGAACCGTGCTTGGCACGATAGGTAACATTGTCTAGTTACTAAAGCATCCCTCCGTTGTTCATCGGTAGTCATTATGGACCGGGTGTCGGATTTCGGGTTCCGGCAGACCCTTGAGGTTCGAACACTGGGGTGCGCGCGGAGATCTCGCCTTCTACCTACCTGCTCCCCACCGCCTCGCCAAGATCTAAGCTACGATAAGAACAACGCAAGAGACACAGAGTTTATACTAGTTCGGGCCACCGTTGTGGTGTAATACCCTACTCTAGTTTGTGGTGTGGTGGATTGCCTCTGGGGCTGATGATGATGAACAATACAAAGAAGAACAGCCTCGCGAGGGTCTGTTCTTGGTTGGGGCGATGAACTACTAGGAGGAGTTCAGTCACCCTTCTCTCTCTCTCTCTGACTCTCTATGATTGATCCGATGGTCGATTGTCGCGGCCGGTTTTCTGGGTATTAATTTCCAGAAAATGGCCGTCGTACTCATCAGCCCCAGGATTACTGTTAGCTGATGAGGTATCAACTTGATACAGAAATTCCAAGCAAAATACAGAATATGTAGTACAAGACCATTTTTGGCCTGTGAGTACAACAAATGATTTCTAGTGGTTGATGGCGGAAGCGGTTTTGTGGATCATCAGCGTCTATGGGTCTCCATTTCCCACGGCAACAACTGACCAGGTTAACTCCTATCTTCGCGGGGCTGCTATCTCCGATGCTTAGGTTCCGGGGCTGTCATCGCAACGCTCCTCTCCATGCAAGAAATCTGGCCAAGACAATAGCCAGGAACAAGCCAGTGAGTACTTTGAATGTACTCGCAAACATTATGAATACTGGGATAATAAAATTGATAATCATGCACTGAAATATTCTATGGTCACATCATCAGTCATAAAATAAATTCTCTGATGCATGCAAGCAGGATTATTTATATGCAACATGAATACGCAATAATGGGGTAGAAATAACATTCACCGATCGGGTGTTTGAAGCGACGCCTCGAAAGGACCATGATATGAAGTATGCCTCAGTCGAGGCGTCTAGGCGACACCACATAAAGGGCTTATAAGGAAATAAATAACAAGCAATGTCACAGTCGGGCGTCTCAGCGACACCTCATAAAGGGCTTATAAAGATATCAATAACAAGCATGCCACAGTCGGGCGTCTCAGCGACACCTCATAAAGGGCTTATAAAGAAATCAATAACAGGCATTGCCACAGTTGGGCGTCTCAGCGACACCTCATAAAGGGCTTATAAAGTAAATAAATAACAAGTAATGCCACAGTCGGGCATCTCAGCGACACCACATAAAGGGCTTATAAGGAGTTCAATAACAAGCATTGCCACAGTCGGGCGTCTCAGCGACACCTCATAAAGGGCTTATAAAGTAAATAATCGCAATGAATATCCAGGAGGTAGAACCGTCCCAAGGATACCCCGTAACAAAAAAGGGGTTAGTCCATAATAATAATAATAATAATAATAATCATCATAATCAGCACAAGTCACAAATCATGATCCAAGTTCTGGTTTAGTAGTTTCTCCTCCGAAGACCGACACTAAGACCGTCACTTGACCCATCCCAGACTGTAGTCCTTAACCATGGACACGGCTATTCGAATAGGTTTAATCTCTGCAGAGGGTGTACTCTTTACCCACGAGTAACGGATTTCTTTAGTCCATCGGGACTAATTCCGTCTACGGTCTTTTAATAGAAAACACACCTAACTTGCACACACCAGCTTAACTCACCGGTGTCTGGAATCACCCACGACACCTGTCAAGCAAAACTCTACGTGGGGAGGCTACAACCTCGCGTAGCATGGGATCGAATTTATATCGCGCGCTCTAAGGGGTGGCCTCCCCTCTCGGTCCCAACCGGAAACACCCATGCCCCCGGACCAGGTGGCCTGCCTACCGGCTATAACCGGTGTCTTCCACCATGGCCTCTCTGTACGGTGTGTGCTTGAAAGGGGTTGACGACTTACTGAACCGTACCCTACCTGCGGCAGGGACAAGTGGTAGTACGAGGCAAGTACGGGGTTACTGGATCAAGACTCGATCTACGGTCGACTCAGGAGGTTTATAAATTTCCCTGCATAACATGTATAACAAAATGTTCAACCAACAAATCAACACTCATCATACCTTACCATGTCATACCGAACATAACCGTCCCGACGGAGACCGGTGACAAGCTCACGCCTACCCAAGGCCGAGGCTTTCCCGGATTCCTTTCCGGCATGCATGCAAGGTACATGAGGATGATTACCATCACATGCATATTCATTTCCAACAGCAAGGGAATCACCAATATGAATCCATGCAAATGATCATATCACATGAAATAACAAGTTTTCCGGAATAAGATGGTGTTATAAACGTGTCAACTAACACACCAAAAATATTATTCCGGGGTTCAGAATGCTTGCCTTCAAGTTGTGGTGGGGTGAGGTGCTCTCCAAAACTTTTTGAAAGATTTCTCCTCTCTCTTCAAAATCCTATTTAGAAATATTTTGAATTAACACACATTTCTAAAACAGCACAAAAAAAGTGTCTGAATTTTTTAAATAAATCTTAAAATAAACTAGAGAAAATTTGAGGAAGATAGGAAAAGGAATCAACTTATTTGGAGTTATAATTAAAAAGTTATAGGCAGTCAAAGTTGTGGTCAAAATCTGTTTTTAAGTTAAAACAGAAAAGAATACGTTTCAGAGGGGAATACGCTTTCGGAGCGGAGGAAATGTACTGGGGTGGTTTACGCTTCAGCTTACTCCAGCGTGGACGGCGCGCGAGTCAGTGACAGTGGGCCCGTCTGGCCCATGGTCAGGTTTGACCGGTCTATCCCTCCCTCCTCTTCCTCTGCCCGAACGGCGGCGAGGCAACGGCGATCGTCGCCAGCGAACGGCGGCTCCCCGCGGGTTCCAGAGGGTCTGGATGGATCCGCAAGACCAGGCGGTTACTCCGGTGGTCGCTGGGTCGACGGGTTGGAAGGAGTCATCGGCGGTGAGCTTCGCGGCGGAGGGGGCTTCGGGAGCAAAGTGGGTTTGGGGATACGTTGGTTCCCGATCAAAATCGAGCAGGGGGATGGGTTCACGGGAGGAAGAGAGGGCTTCTGGTGGAGAGAGTGGAGAGGGGGAGGCTCTGGTGGCGCCGGAATGGCCGGGGCAGTGGCGGCCGCTGCGGTTGCCGGAGATGGGGAAGGGGACCTCCCCGGGTCGATTGGCTGCCAATGGGGGTCCTAGGGAGATGGTTTGAGACTGCCTGCGTGCGGGGACGAGCTCGGGGCTTCTTAAATAGGCGAGTCAAGGCGGTTCCGCGGCGGCCGGGGATAAGTTCACCGGCGAACCGCCTCTTTGTTGCTGCAGAGCGTCGTGGCGGCGACGAGAGATAGCGGACACGCCAATGGATGAGCTCGCACTGCTCCAGAGGGCAGGTGGCGAGCGGGAGTGGCTCGGGCGGCGCCGACCAGTGCAGAGGCTCTCGGGCGGCGGTGGCGTTTAGCTCCTGGCTCGCCGGAGACGTGGCGAGGAGCTTTGGCGCGTTGCAATGAGTAGCTGTGTGAGTGGTGCGGCTCTGCAGAGCGGGCAGAACCCAGGGGCGTGACGCGACGGCTCAGGTGCGGCACGTGCAAAACGCGCGCTCCGCTCGCGCTCCGGGCGTGCACGGAACATGCTCGACGAAATGCTAATGCATGCCACAGAGCTTGGGTGAGGTTGGCACTTAGCAGACCTAGGTTAGGAGTATCTGGGAGTCTAGTGGACATGTTAGTTTGATCAGAGGTGCAAGTTCACAGTGCAATGACAAAAGTCATGTCAAAGCTGTTCATGCACTTAAGGTGTTTGACAAAATGCCATAGGCACATAGGCAGTTCTTGGAGTGGCCAGAACTTCCAGAGTGGGGTCTCTTTAGATGAAAGAGAGGGTGGTAAGGTCATTTGGACAAAAGGAGAAACTTGCTAGTGCAAGTTTTGCAAAACTTCAGTTTAGGATAGAATGAAAATGGCATTACTTCATGAACCAAAAATGATCCAATGATTGCATGCTCCTGGACTTAGGGGTTTGGTAGGGTTGACTACAAGTAGGAGAAAGCACAAGGTCACTGGAGCAAAAATAAATAGGGCTGCAGTAGAAATAACAAGGCTAGACCAGAATGAAAATGAGGTTGATTCACTCAAAATTTTCAAATAACAACACTAGGTTTTTGCATAAAGTTGAATCACATGCTATTACCAACATCCCATAATTTTGGTGGAGGCTAGAAGAAAATATTTAGATGAGTTGTAGTGCAAAATTGCACTCTGGATCAGAGAAGGAAATTGGGTGTAGAGCTCCATATATTACATGAATAAAAGATATTTTTGTATAAAAGTGATTTAAAAGCATCACATGACATCTCAAAATTTTGGTTGAAATTTTAAGTGAATTTATCAAATGGTTGTAGTTCAAATATGGCCATAAAATCATGGTAAATCATTTTTCAAGAAAATAAAGATTATGGGAAATAAATTATGTAATTAAATCCACTTACAATAGAAATGTTTTTCTTGAGGGAGAAAACAAGTCCAGTAATATATTTGAAAGGTTTTCACTTTGGGGAAAAACTTCATAATAACAAAGGAGAAAAAGGTTCAAAATTCAAAAGGGAGCCCAGAAAAATAAATTTTTTAATTTCCTGGCAAAATTTTAATTTATTAAAACAAGGCTAAAATTTTGGGGTGTCACAACACTACCCCCCTTAAGAAAAATCTCGTCCTCGAGATTTGTTAAAAGCTGTTTAAAAAAATAATAAGCAATAAAATGTGGCTATAGTGAGAGGGCAATAAGTGGTGCAAAAATACCGTGTGGGGTACTGGCGCGGCGTGGGAAAAATCCATGGTTTTGGGGAAAAACGAGCGATTTCTATGCTGGATATAAATTTAGAATAAATTCTAAATTTAACAATACGCTGGTCGTACCCGAGAGCATAGTGCTCTCTCTGGCTGACAGGTGGACCCGGGCCCACGGTCAGCCTCTTCTTCTTCCTCCGGCTCTTTCTTCTTCCTCTCTCCCGCGCGCTTTCCCGCGCTTTCTCCACCGGCGACGCCTAGCGCGTAGGGCGTCTAGGCCGTACTACGGTAGTGCGCGGCGTGCTAGCTGCCGGTGCAGCGTGCACTCACTTCGCGGGCCAGTGTGCTTTCGGCACTGCTCGAGGATTCGCCTCCGAACACCGGCGGTCAGGCGACGAGCGGCGTTGTGGACCTCGCCCACTGTAACCGAGCTCGAGCTATAAAACGGCCGAGGTGTTCTTCTCCTTTTTCTCCCACCTGGCCTCGCTCCTCCTTCTCCTTCCTTCTCCTCTGTTTTCGTTTGCCGGAGCTCGAGACGAGGCTCTAATGGCGGAGGTGATGCCGGATTGGTTCGTGATCCTGCTGTGCGGAGGGCTGGCGGCGGTGCTGGGGCTCTCCGTGCTCCTGTGCGCGATGATCCTCGATGATCATCGCGATGCTGCTGCTCGGTTGCCGGCTCTCCGTGGTGGCGGTGACCACAAGGAGTAGGTGGGGTGTGTCGGGCGCTAACTGTTGTCGGGAAGTGCTTAGCTAGAAGCAATACAGTTGCAAAATTTTGCAAGCAGTGCATGCGTTCGAGTAATTGTGGTTGTGAGACTGCTGTCGTGGTGCTGCGTGAAATAAAATGATTTACGTCGTAAGAAAATATATGCTGCAGCAACTCAGGGAAAAGAAATCTCACTCCAGGATTTTTCCGTGAGAGAAAACAGTAATACATTAGAGTCAAACCGCAACAAAGCTACTCACATTAATAGAAACTAATTGCTTTATTTGCCGCGAAAACTCGGGGTACCACGTATAAGTTACAACACATAAACACAGTTGCAGGAATAAACATAGTAGTGACGTCTAAAATGAAAACGGTAACTGGATGGGGTTCCGAGAAAACGTCTCTGGTACTAGGACACACTCTTCTTCTATTGGAGGAAGTGGATTGACCAATCGATGAATGTGTTTCTCCTGGTCGGGCCTCAGTGATCTGCCGATGGCGATCTGAGGGTTTAAATCCGCGAGGCTCTGGAGATAACCCATCACGCGTTGTGTTAAACGCTCTTGGGCGATGACGTACTGGACAAGGTTGGCCAGTACTGGGTCTCTCTTAATTCGTCCACCGGGAAAAGATGTTACTTCCCCCGGTGCTGCATGGCTCAGAAAGTAATAATACCCTCGCTCGCTGGCATAGGGCACCGCGAATCGAAGGCGAGAAAGCGCTTCATATGCAGTAGCTTCTATGGCCATATGTGGGGTCGACATAGATTTCCCCACGAAGGAGACCTCCGTTGGGTCTTGGTTCGGGTTTACGGGAGGGATGTGTACTGCTGCCCAATATCTCGATGTGGAAGGGGTGATCCTCGATTTGAACAGCTCGTACTGGGGTGGCTGGGTAGAACCCATGGTACTGCAGGTAAAATCCCACAATATCTTGACAAAACTACCTGGGGTTGCCTCTGGGGTTCTCAGATAAATACTGGGGGCCGGCATGGCAGGAAATGGTTGGGAGGATGGCGCACAGGGTGAGGGGTGCTTGGCAGGGTCACGCAGTGGCCCTTTTATAGCACCGGAGCCGGATCATTTTACCGTGGTGAAAGGTAATATATTTGCCAGCTCTGCTCCAAGGGTTAGGGTCAAGCCACAGATATATATCTCACTAAAGTGACGTATCACTGTGGGGGTTGTCGAGTTGGTTTTTGGTAACTGTGCCTGGGATAGAAATCTATACCGGAGGCGGATATATCCATGCAAGGCTACTATTTAAAACAGAGGCACGATGAAAAGCTGCATTTATTAATCAGGTTACACGAGTACAAAGTGAGGATACACTGGGACTCGACACTACTCGAGTGACTTAGTCTACCTCGTTTACATCCAAACGGGCGTGCCTTGTGGATGTCGAGGCTTCTCCTCGGGTCTCACCGTCGGAATTAGCTGGAGTGGGTTGAGGGGCTGCAGGCTCGGGGTAGAGATGATGACCATCTCGGGGATTGTTGGCCACAACCCCGTTGGAGTGTGCTCCTAGGAGGCGACGAAGCACTTCTGGGGTCACCAAAGCACCTTGGTTGTTGGATGGGGTTGACCTCAGGGTCTCGATCAGGTGTCCGACACGACTGGGTTGTCGGCGTCGGGCTCGTCTCCTTCTCTCGCCGGGGCTCGACGAACCAGCTCTCCACGAGCTGCGATCAGATCAATGGTGATATGATCGAACATGTCCTCTAGTGCACCTACATAGCGCACTAGGTGCAACAATGCAGGATTTGTCTCGTGATCTCCGTTGGCAACTTGGGGTGGTCTACCATACCCTTCACGTCTAGGGTATTAGTGGAACGAGCGACAGTTAACTCTGGGCGACAAGTGCCGGAGATGAACTATAGCCTCTCGAGCAGCTAGTTGGATGGCTTGTGGCTCAAAGGAAGTTGTCCTTCCGGTGAACCTGTAGGGGCGCTCGGGTGCTAGACCCCTACCGTAGATGTGTCTGATGGCCTGAATTGACGGCTCTCACCGCTCATGGGTCCTTGGTACACAACATATTCTGGGGGCTCTTCTAACGCATAGGAACGACGGGTGAGGTTTGCGAGTATGGTCACAAAGCTTCCAAGGTTGGTTGCTGTGGTCTCATTGTGCATGAGGGGACCATGCATTGTGGCTTGGTTTGGGGTAGAGGCTGTGTTGTGCTGGGTTGAGGTTAGCGTGCCCCTTTTTATAGAAAAAGGGGACGGAGTCTTCCTTCACACGCTTGCGCAAGAGTCACCTTGGGTGCTGGTTACTGGTGCGTGGTTGACAGGCTAGGTTGATAGGTTGGGCACCGACTGCCAAAAGGTGTCGGGTCACTGTGTGGCTATCTTGCACGAGAAGCTTGGATGGGGTTCGGTTATGGCTTGGTGGGTTGGTTTGCCTAAGATTATTGACCTGGCTAAGATAGGATTAGCCAATGGTCAGCCTGGCTCTAATACCAAGTCTGTCGCGGCCGATTTTCCGGGTATTAATTTCCAGAAAATGGCCGTCGTGCTCATCAGCCCCAGGATTACTGTTAGCTGATGAGGTATCAACTTGATACAGAAATTCCAAAGCAAAATACAGAATATGTAGTACAAGACCATTTTTGGCCTGTGAGTACAACAAATGATTTCTAGTGGTTGATGGCGGAAGCGGTTTTGTGGATCATCATCATCTATGGGTCTCCATTTCCCACGGGAACAACTGACCAGGTTAACTCCTATCTTCGCGGGGCTGCTATCTCCGATGCTTAGGTTCCGGGGCTGTCATCGCAACGCTCCTCTCCATGCAAGAAATCTGGCCAAGACAATAGCCAGGGACAAACCAGTGAGTACTTTGAATGTACTCGCAAACATTATGAATACTGGGATAATAAAATTGATAATCATGCACTGAAATATTCTATGGTCACATCATCAGTCATAAAATAAATTCTCTGATGCATGCAAGTAGGATTATTTATATGCAACATGAATATGCAATAATGGGGTAGAAATAACATGCACCGATCAGATTATGCAGGCGGCGCCTCGAAAGGACCATGATATGAAGTATGCCTCAGTCAGGCGTCTAGGCGACACCACATAAATGGCTTATAAGGAAATAAATAACAAGCAATGTCACAGTCGGGCGTCTCAGCGACACCTCATAAAGGGCTTATAAAGATATCAATAACAAGCATGCCACGATCCAGGCGTCAAATGACACCTCATAAAGGGCTTATAAAGAAATCAATAACAGGCATTGCCACGGTTAGGCGTCTCGCGACACCTCATAAAGGGCTTATAAAGTAAATAAATAACAAGTAATGCCACGATCAAGGCCTCGGCGACACCACATAAAGGGCTTATAAGGAGTTCAATAACAAGCATTGCCACAGTCGGGCGTCTCAGCGACACCTCATAAAGGGCTTATAAAGTAAATAATCGCAATGAATATCCAGGAGGTAGAACCGTCCCAAGGATACCCCGTAACAAAAAAGGGGTTAGTCCATAATAATAATAATAATAATCATAATCATCATAATCAGCACAAGTCACAAATCATGATCCAAGTTCTGGTTTAGTAGTTTCTCCTCCGAAGACCGACACTAAGACCGTCACTTGACCCATCCCAGACTGTAGTCCTTAACCATGGACACGGCTATTGAATAGGTTTAATCTCTGCAGAGGTGTACTCTTTACCCACGAGTAGCGGATTTCTTTAGTCCATCGGGACTAATTTCGTCTACGGTCTTTTAATAGAAAACACACCTAACTTGCACACACCAGCTTAACTCACAGGTGTCTGGAATCACCCACGACACCTGTCAAGCAAAACTCTAAGTGGGGAGGCTACAACCTCGCGTAGCATGGGATCGAATTTATATCGCGCGCTCTAAGGGGTGGCCTCCCCTCTCGGTCCCAACCGGAAACACCCATGCCCCCGGACCAGGTGGCCTGCCTACCGGCTATAACGTTGTCTTCCACCATGGCCTCTACATGCGGTGTGTGCTTGAAAGGGGTTGACGACTTCTTGAACCGCACCCTACATGGCAGGGACAAGTGGTAGTACGAGGCAAGTATGGGGTTACTGGATCAAGACTCGATCTACGGTCGACTCAGGAGGTTTATAAATTTCCCTGCATAACATGTATAACAAAATGTTCAACCAACAAATCAACACTCATCATACCTTACCATGTCATACCGAACATAACCGTCCCGACGGAGACCGGTTACAAGCTCACGCCTACCCAAGGCCGAGGCTTTCCCGGATTCCTTTCCGACATGCATGCAAGGTACAT
This sequence comes from Aegilops longissima, assembly GCA_021605205.1. Classification (NCBI taxonomy): domain Eukaryota; kingdom Viridiplantae; phylum Streptophyta; class Magnoliopsida; order Poales; family Poaceae; genus Aegilops; species Aegilops longissima. The sequence goes on along the minus strand of CM038676.1, from coordinate 415,122,196 downwards.
GAGGATGATTACCATCACATGCATATTCATTTCCAACAGCAAGGGAATCACCAATATGCATCCATGCAAATGATCATATCACATGAAATAACAAGTTTTCCGGAATAAGATGGTGTTATAAACGTGTCAACTAACACACCAAAAATATTATTCCGGGGTTCAGAATGCTTGCCTTCAAGTTGTGGAGGGGTGAGGTGCTCTCCAAAACTTTTTGAAAGATTTCTCCTCTCTCTTCAAAATCCTATTTAGAAATATTTTGAATTAACACACATTTCTAAAACAGCACAAAAAAATTGTCTGAATTTTCTTAAATAAATCTTAAAATAAACTAGACAAAATTTGAGGAAGATAGGAAAAGGAATCGACTTATTTGGAGTTATAATTAAAAGTTATAGGCAGTCAAAGTTGTGGTCAAAATCTGTTTTAAATTAAAAGCAGAAAAGAAAAGCGTTCAGAGAGGAATACGCTTTGGAGCGGAGAAATGTCTTGGGTGGTTTACGCTTCCACTTACTCCAGCGTGGGCGGCGCTGCATGAGTCAGCGACAGTGGGCCCCTTTGGCCCAGTCGGGGTTTGACAGTCTATCCTCCTCCTCTTCCTCTGCCCGAGCAATGGCGAGGCAGCGGCGATCGCCGTGACAACGGCTCCCAGGGTTTCAGAGGTCTGGATGGATCCGCAAGACCGGGGCGGTCACTCCGGTGGTCGCTGGGTCGACGGGGTTGGAAGGAGTCGTTGGCGGTGAGCTTCGCGGCGGAGGGGGCTTTGGGAGCAAAGTGAGTTTGGGGATACGTTGGTTCCCGATCAAAATCGAGCAGGGGATGGGTTCACGGGAGGAAGAGAGGGCTTCTGGTGGAGAGAGTGGAGAGGGGGAGGCTCTGGTGGCGCCGGAATGGCCGGGGCAGTGGCGGCGGCTGCGGTTGCTGGAGATGGGGAAGGGGACCTCCCCGGGTCGATTGGCTGCCAATGGGGGTCCTAGGGAGATGGTTTGAGACTGCCTGCGTGCGGGGACGAGCTTGGGGCTTCTTAAATAGGCGAGTCAAGGCGGTTCCGCGGCGGCCGGGGATAAGTTCACCGGCGAACCGCCTCTCTATTGCGGCGGAGCGTCATGGCGGCGACGAGAGCTAGCGGACACGCCAGTGGATGAGCTCGCACTGCTCCAGAGGGCAGGTGGTGAGCGGGAGTGGCTCGGGCGGCGCCGACCAGTGCAGAGGCTGTCGGGCGGCGGTGGCGTTTTGCTCCTCGCTCGTCGGAGACGTGGCGAGGAGCTTTGGCGCGTTGCGGTGAGTAGCTGTGCGAGTGGCGCGGCTCTGCAGTGCAGGCGAGAACCAGGCGTGTGGCGGGCGGGTGCGGCACATGCAAAGCAGCGCTCGCTGCTCGCTCCGGCGTGCAGGCGTTCTCGACGAAATGCTAATGCATGCCACAGAGCTTGGGTGAGGTTGGCACTTAGCAGACCTAGGTTAGGAGTATCTGGGAGTCTAGTGGACATGTTAGTTTGATCGGAGGTGCAAGTTCACGGTGCAATGACAAAAGTCATGTCAAAGCTGTTCATGCACTTAAGGTGTTTGACAAAGCGCCATAGGCACATAGGCAGTTCTTGGTGTGGCGAACTTCCAGTGGGGTCTCTTTAGATGAAAGAGAGGTGGTAAGGTCATTTGGACAAAGGAGAAACTTGCTAGTGCAAGTTTTGCAAAACTTCAGTTTTGGACAGAAAGAAAATGGCATTACTTCATGAACCAAAAATGATCCAATGATTGCATGCTCCTGGACTTAGGGGTTTGGTAGGGTTGACTACAAGTAGGAGAAAGCACAAGGTCACTGGAGCAAAAATAAATAGGGTTGCAGTAGAAATCACAAGGCTAGACCAGAATGAAAATGAGGTTGATTCACTCAAAAATTTCAAAGAACAACACTAGGTTTTTGCATAAAGTTGTATCACATGCTATTACCAACATCCCAGAATTTTGGTGGAGGCTAGAAGAAAATATTTAGATGAGTTGTAGTGCAAAATTGCACTCTGGACTAGAGAAGGAAATTGGGTGTAGAGCTCCAAATATTACATGAATAAAAGATATTTTTGTATAAAAGTGATTTAAAAGCATCACATGACATCTCAAAATTTTGGTTGAAATTTTAAGTGAATTTATCAAATGGTTGTAGTTCAAATATGGCCATAAAATCATGGTAAATCATTTTTCAAGAAAATAAAGATTATGGGAAATAAATTATGTAATTAAATCCACTTACAATAGAAATGTTTTTCTTGAGGGAGAAAACAAGTCCAGTAATATATTTGAAAGGTTTTCACTTTGGGGAAAAACTTCATAATAACAAAGGAGAAAAAGGTTCAAAATTCAAAAGGGAGCCCAGAAAAATAAAAGTTTTAATTTCCTGGCAAAATTTTAATTTATTAAAAGAAGGCTAAAATTTTGGGGTGTCACATCGATCCAGCCGTCCCCCTACCCTCGGGGTGGCTAGTCCTATTTATAGGCAAAGGTCCTGGGCCTCTTCCCAAATATTTAGCGGGAAGGGCGCCAACAGTTGGCCATTTGATGGGGAACATGCGGTACACTTATCCTGACTAAAGTTGGTCCTCGCTGCGAAGGCTCACAGTGGGTGGCCTTTGCTTGGGCTCCACGGTGACTTCTTCCTGCCGTTGGACTGGTCTTGGTCTTGTTGCACGAAATGGATGCCTTTGGTTGATGCTCTCGCGTCGCTGCCCCCTTTGCACCAAAGAGGAAAGGAGGGCCTTCTGGCTGGCTGGCGCCCTTTGGCACCCTTAGTCGTCATTGCTTGCGTCATGGGCACCTCGTGAGTACCCGCCTTGATCTCTCCGCCTCCTTGTGAGCCACTGATGAGGCCGTGCACGAGAAGCTCCTTGTCGTCCGCCCGAGACTTGCCCCTCGCGAGGTCTTGAGTTTGTCTTTGGCGAAGATGGGCTGTCTTGGGCAAGTCTGGGTACCCCGTTCCCGAGCGCCGACAGAAGCCCGGGCCCAAAGCGCGCCGGACTTAACCTTCGCAGAAGCGAAGGGCAAGTCTGGCGCCGCGGGCCTAACAGCTTGCGACCTTAAGCGCCTGTGGCGGTTGATTGGACGTGGGCGTCCCTGTTTCCCATCACCTCCTTATTTCGCGCCCGGCTAGGCGGACCCGTGGTTGCACACAGTTATCCATCTCTTTGCTGCTCGAGCGTTTCCTGCTCTTCCTCCTCCCAAGCTCAAGTTTCTGCGTCCAATCCGATCTCGAATCCTCCCCCTTCCTGCCGCCATGACTCCGACGAAGAAGGGGAAACGAAAGAAGTATGTGCCTCCGCCTTGCCCGCCGTCGCCAGCGGCTCCTGCTATTGATCGGTCGATCATACTCAACCAAGAAGGCTTGGGCAAGGTCAACTCGGCTCTGGCCACCATCTTCAACGAGTGCGGGAGGACGACGGCCTGGCCCGCGTCTCACTTCTCCATCGACCGGATAGTCACGAGGTCGATGACTTTTGCCGACGCATACGTAGGCGGGCTAATTCCCCATTCTCTGATTTCTTCAATGCCGTGCTTTCCCATTACCAGATCCATATGATGCATCTGGGTCCTGAATCTGTTGCTCTCCTCGCCGTTTTCGCCTTCGTTTGCAAGGCGATTGTAGGCATTCCTCCTTCAGTTGCTTTGCTGCTCCATTTCTTCTCCTTGTGCCTCAGCGACCCTACCCAATGCTCGGGGTGCGTGAGCTTCGCTGCCGCAACTGAGACGGCAGCCTCAGGGATTGACTTCAAGCTCCCTCCGCCCGCGGCTGGGTTCCGCGAGCGGTGGCTGTATGTGGATGCAATGGTGCCCAGCCCCCTGCTATCGGAGCCAACTTCACCTGTTGTTCCCAATTCAGGCTGGGGCCAGGAGACGCTCAAGGGCCCCCGGCTCGCCTTCATCTGGTGCCGTTTTGAGTTTCTGCAGTCGCTTTGCGTGACAGCGCCCAAGGTGGTGAAGGAGTTCCTGCTTCGCCGCACTGCTCCTCTTCAACGCCATTCCCGCCGGATGTGGGCCTTCAGCGGGCGTGATGATCGTATGAGGCTCCAGAAAGAGGACCTGAGGCCCGAAGTGCTGAGGACAGTGCTCTTGACCCTGACCGGGGACCCCAAACCTGGCAGCGTCCAGCAGGGAGGGGCCTTGCTGTACCTCTGCCAGAACAGGGATGACTTTGTGAAACAGATGCCTATCTTCGATGAGTGGGGGCCGCGCCCCGCCGGCCTCCAGGGGCCTCGCGAGAATCCAGTGACGGTGACTGCCCTTCCAGTCGGCCAAGGCGACTCTTCCTCAAGTGGCAGAGCAGGGAAGCATGAGGCACCAGAGGCCGAGGGGACTCCCGGTGGGGTGACAGCGCCGGGTGACGCCCATGAAGGAGCAACTCTTGGGGCCCGTGCCGCTGAGGGAGGCGAGCAGCTGCCCCCGGCGTCTGCGGCTGAGGCCCCTGAGGCTCCAGCCGATGCTCTTGGCGAGGCGACCGGCAGTGCGCTTCAGGCAGGCGCCCTTGACGCGGATCACCCTGGTGCTTCGTCCTCGCTGCAGGTTGATCCCTGCGCTCAAGTCTTGGGCTGGTTCCGCATGGACTTTGAGGCCATCCGAAAGAGAAGGGAGGCCTTGGGCGACGATTACCCTTGCCGTCTGCTGAAGCGGAGGAAGTACTTCGCCGCTGACGAGTAAGCCTTCTCCTTTTCCAGCTCCCGATCCTTCTGTTGCTTTTGTTGATTCTTGCCCCGCAGGCCCCTTCCGGCCGAGCTCACGGAGATGGCTGAGGTGCCGTCTCCCTTGGTTTTGCCCCCTCTACCGCCCTCAGGCGCTCCGGACAGCAGAGCCCTTGTGGTGAGGGCGATCGGAGAGGCGAACCATCCCGAGGCGCATCGTGGCCCGGCGCACCCCGCGATCCTCCTTCGCGGGCCTTCTCATGCCTTCGAAGACATGTTCTAGTGTCTTTGTTCACTCATTTCTATGCGTATATGTAGTCATATATGGAGTATAATATCAAAAATAATCTTATATTTCTGAACGGAGGTAGTAATAAAATATGGTTTCTGTTTGAATTAGAACCAGGTCCGCGGTGGAGATGAAGTTCTCAAAGTCATGCCGTGTGAACTAGAAGACCTGAGGATGAGTTCTACTGCTAAACTATCCAGCTGCTGTGTCCTTGTCGCCATGTGTCCTGAACTAGTGTTTTCCTGTAGCATTGTTGTCAGGCGTGTTCTCGAGGCTGTACTTGACCACAACAATTTCCTGTCTGTAAAGGTAGCATGTCAACAAATCTGATGCGACACGTCTTCATGATCATGTTTATGAGTGGAAAGACCACTCTGTTAGGTTCTCCAAGGTTGACGAGATGGTGATGGTGCATGTAGACATCTCTCACGAAGTCCATGGCCTAGTCAGTTATGCGGGGTTCATCCCGTAGGTCCTGCAGAGTTTAATTAGTGCAACTTTGCTTGTTTGTAGTAAGTACTATTGTTCACTACTTGATTTGTGTTTGTGAACCCTATATTGTTTATTAGTACTGCCGCTTTTGGTGTGTCGTCAGTCCTGAGAACGGTCTATGTTAATGTCTGTCCACTCAATTCAGTCTGTATATTTTGAAGTATCCAGATCATCTTTTTTGTGAGGATGGTTTATCAATTATGGTTACACTCCAATATCTGTATGCATTGCAGGGTTTATCGCACTCACCGAGATTTCCGGTCCATGGATGTTCGGTCCATACGATTTGTCATGACCTTTGGACTGTCCTTCTTGTGGGAGTAAGGCGGGGCCCTGCATGCCACCCGTGGTTGGACGATCAATCTTACATTTAGTACTTCAACATAGTGATTTCTGATAAGGATTCACTCGTGTCACATCAAGTAAATCTTATTGATTTATTGTCTAAATCTTATTGTTTTAATGTCATTTTCTTTCTTTTCCTGCAATTTTACGATGCAGGTTTTGCCATGTGACATTCATCACAGAATAAACCGTTTGGTTTTTCTCTCGATGGCTATTTTGCAGGTTTCACTTCTTATGTCGTGTCGATGTGAAGGCCTTGTCCATCACTTATATTCTTGGAAAAAATTGGATCGATCATTTGTGCGAGTACAAGCTGAATCCCTATGATGAACTGCAGTTTGGTTTAACAAAACGCATACAATTAGTCCTTCGCGTTTAAAAGAAATGAAAAAAAACTGGATCGCGGTCATGAAACCTAGTCAAGTTAGAAAGCTGATCATAGCAGACCGGACATGATCGCCATTGTCTCACACATCGGTACCACCTTGATGTGGATCAAGCACGGCGGTTGCTCTAGCACCGACAATGGCAGCGACTCAGTCGATCCGGTGAGGATTGAGCCTTGACCATGTCGTGGATCGGCTGATCTCTGGAGGATCGGGCATGGACACTGCTACTGCTCGACACGGCACCGACTCTACAAGGAGCACCATCTCCGGCGATAGCAGCGGCTGCTTCGCACCTGCACCAACACTTGCACTTGCATCTGCTCCGGCCCGTGCATCGACAAACTGAGCGAGCGGTTGCACCGCAATTGATGGGCTCGATTAGCACTTCATATACCAAAGTCCTTATAAAACCGACATATCCGCCTTCTTGGTAAGCATTGGCCGCCCAAGTGTTTCGTTCTTTTTCTTTCCATGTTGTTTTGCATGATTCACTGTGTTGATCTAACTTTTTGGGTATGTCTTCTTGTTTGCAAACAGCGAATTCCTAGAGCAACGAGGGAGTCGTTCAATAATCCGGGCGACAGCGGCCAAGTTTCTCTTACCATGCGCAACCTTGGTGTGAATGAACCTGCTCAACATACCGTAAGTACAAAGGATGGTCGCATGATGATTGATGCTAAAGGATGGTCAAGCTTCAAATCTAAATCATATCTTTCGGTAGGGGATGATCTAAAAATCAAACTTTCTCGGCAAGGAGAGCTGGTCCAAATCAACTTTGAAATTCTTCAGTAGCAGCACGCAACTACCGAACTGATCTATCCTACGAGAGATTTTGATGTAATAATCTGGCATGGTGAAACAAGTGTCCTGTGTGTATAAGTAATACAATAGTATAATTTATCACATGGTATATCGTTGATAGAATTGCAACTCTCATTGCTCGTTAGGAACTGTCATTCGATTTCATTCCACCAACTGTCATGCTTTACTCAATTTTGTGTATTCGCCTTGCGATAGCATCTAAAACCAGCGTTGTGCCGATTGCTTGCAATATGAAAAGCGCTGAGGTAGAACACATGGGCCCCCAAACATGCAGGGTGGGCCTGCGGCCCAAAGTCGAGCTGTGAGCACATGCGAGTATTATATTCTCACTGAACCCCATAATGCCCGTGCGTTGCACGTAACATCAATATGCATTTGTATGAGTATTTTATCTTGTGAGAGAAAAAGGATGAACGAGGGAAGGCCTTATTTGCAAATGTGGAGAGGTGTGTGGGTACCTTTTTGCAAAATTGCCATAGTTTCCTTCCTATCCGTCAGATATAAATGGGACGCCTATATTGCAGGATGGCAGGCACACCATCATCACCAACTCGTCTATACTATGTTAAAAACAACTCTGTTTTAATTATATATGTTATATATATTCCCCTTGATTTTTCTTATGTATAAAGTTGTGATATAAAAGATTTGTATATTTCTTTACAGAGGGAGTATCTCTCTGTCAAAAATATATTTTTGTGTAACTAGTTACTCTGTCTTTCTACTTCCTTTCGCTGATATGTGGGGCATTAGGCAGCGGGTTCCACGTGCCATATGCACAAATTAGAGTGCACAAGCGCACGGTAGACACACCCGATCGTGGCGCCCATGATAATGCCCAATGAGCCGTCAAATCACAAACTCCGCCCCCCTTTCCAGCTTTAGCAGTAAGCTGGACGGACGAAGTGGCAATATTTCACTGGGTCTGAATCCCCTTCTCCCTCGTCTGCTTGTTCAGAGAAAACCCCCTCTCGGCAATTGCATAGGGTTTTCTCATGGAGAACCAGGTACGAATTCTTCATTCATCCCCGATAAATCCAAGTCCCTTGGTCGCGGGTAATCCTAGGATGGAAGCCGCCGCCGTTGATGCATTCTTCTTCCTACTAAATCTAGTGTGTTTCATTTGCAGTGCCCATAGTGTGGGGACCCTACAGGTTTCTGCGCCCTCGGCCAGACGCCATATTTGTTCCTTCTCATCCTAACACGAGATTTTAAAACGCGCATAGTATGTTCCTAGAATCCTCTTTTCTATCCGGGAGGGTGAGTTTTTTTTGAACATGCTGTCGACTAATTTGGAAATTTGGATTGCTATATTTGGATAAAAGGTACTACCAGTACGATGGTCAACACTGACGTGAAGGAGGAAGTTATTTCTAGATTTGGATAGGGAATACATTATGTTCTCAGATTATTTTTCCTGCAGTGCATTATTTGCTCTGCCATAACACATGTACTCAAGATGCTCGACCTTGCCATAACTGAATACACCAGTTTAATGGTCACAGTGAAGACAAGCCATGGATATAAGTTCCGAGTTGGGTTCATGAACCAAGAAGAATGCTGCTTTTATATGGCCAAACTTGGATAAACTTTCTCAAGTGTTACAGATTGAAAGTTGCCGCACGAATGTTGATGGAAATAGCAGAACCTGGTCTCATCTTCACTGTGATCTTCCACCCCGACGTCGTTCCAATTGTTCATCCATGTTAGTTTTGTATCTGGTTCTTGCTTGTTGCCTCGATTCCTTCTTAATCCACCTATTCTGTCTAAGTAATCATAATTTAACTTTAGAAGTAGCAACTAATGTCTCACAAAGATGCTACTTCTAACTAATATTTTCTTATAATTGGTGGCACGTGTAGGTTTTTTCAGAGTTAAGCAGGCTGCTCATTTGTTGATACGTAACAACTCATTTGTTACTCATAGCCTTTGAAGTTGGTGGGATGACATCCACAAGTTCCTACACTTTATTGATCGTCTTGAGGTCCTTGTGGGGCGTTTCAATGGTGGAAGGCCATGTGGGATATGTGTGCTACTCTTGCACTCGTTGAACAGGTCCAACTGTGTCGAGAAACTTATGGTACGAGTTGATTTTTGTTATATATGTTGTTCATAAACTATTGCTTATACATAGTTTTACAGCTATGATCTTCTTGAAGCGAAACTGCCCAGTTCTATTGTTCCTATCTGGATGCGACCATGGTCGGTCGGACTTGCGCTTAGTCACAACATGATGTTTATATCGACCTCGCCATTCCCTTGGAGGTGAAAAGATACTTATTCATGGGTGGTCTCAAATAATGAAGGCCGTCCATCTTGGAGAATAGGACAGAAGATTATGTTCACTGCTTTTCCATGGCTCTAAAGCGAATATCCTGTTTATTGACCACATTGCGAGATGAAGCCGCTTTCAAAAGGTTGTGGATCTGTGGGGTGGCGCTGGGCCTTGTCACAGGGCTTGGCGGCCTCACCCTTAGTTAGCTGTAGGCAAAGTAGCCTTTTTGAGGCATGCTTTGTATGGTTGAACCTGTATAAACGCATATCTTGCTTTCAGCTATGGTTGTTAAGTGCCCTGCTGGTTTGATTAAGGTTGTTAAGTACTCCTGCTGCTTTTCTGATGCATCGTGTTTCTTCAATCATGTCTTCCTCCGGCTGCCAAAACCAAACCAGCGCGGCGAAGGCGCATGCTTCCGCCTCCCACGGCTGGTTGCGCCTCGGCTTGCGCCGCCCCGCGTCTCCTAAATCGTTAACGCCGATGTCAAGGGCCTCATTGTGTCGTCCTCAGCGCTTTCTTTGCGCTTCGCCATGTAGCGCGCCGCCCTCTCGCGTTATCAACATGATCAACAAACAACGAGAATCGGCGGAAATGCGTGGAAGGATGACGATGCGGGCCCACCATGCCGCGTATGGAAAAATAAAATGCTTCCTCCTAGTGTTTTCCGGCGTGCGGGACCCACGACATTGTGGCGTATATAGTCAATAGACAAGAGAACAACACAAGATCGGTGACACAGGGCCGCAGCTGCTCGAGCAGTATTTTTTGTTATTGTTGAGGCGGGCGAGGGTTTGAAGGCTGGGTTGTGGCTTTATCTAGCCCGAGCTTATATTCTATGTTCACCATGTGACCAGCCCAGCTATTTTTTCTTTGTGAAAATGAGCCCAGTTTATTTTTTCTGAAGAATACCCAATCTATGCCTATTTATTTTTCTACGCGCTGATGGGCTGCAAGTCTTTCAAGACGCGTGCAAGTCTTGAAAGTAATATGAAATGGCTTGTAAATATAAAAACAAATGACAAATTGGCAATTACTTTATAATTTCTGAATTTTTTCACATTTTCAGATTCCTATTTCAGTGGGCATTAACCTAATTTAAATATATGTTCAAAGTACTTTAAATCTGCTCGACATTTCGGTATTAAAAATAGTTTGGAACCCATAGAAATATGCGAAATTGGCCCTGGCCAACCAAAAAACGGATTTCAATACATTGCATAAGAAGTCGCAATGAGCTATATATAAATTATTAAAAAAAGAGAGAATGGTCGACTTATGGGCCTATTAAGTTGGCGTATGCAAGATTTTTACTTATTATATCGTCAACAAGCGATTCTAGCGAGCGTAACGTTGGATGTCAATCCAACGGTAGTCATCATTCTTCAATCTCGATCTTCTTGCTCCGGCCGCCAAATCCAGCGCCGGCGGGACCTCCTGCTCCCGCCTCCCGTGCAGGCCTCGCCGGCCCCTACTACTCCCACCGCTGGCCAGGGCATCCTTCTACTCACCCACACCCCCTGTTATTCTGCGATGACGGCAGTCTCACACCACAGTCGAACCAGTGAATCCTCGTACTCCTCTCCGCGTGGGCATCCACTGCCGCGTCTTCCCCGGCTCCGCGTCATCCCCTTCCTAGGCCTCGCCGTCGTCCACCGCCCTGCAGCTCTCGCGCGACGTGGTCAACGTGGTCAAGGAATGACTTTCATCGGAAGAGTACTGTCGTGGAGAGGCTGACAGCTGGGTACACGGCAGCCGCAAGGAAGTACCTCCTTATTACGCGGAAAATAATTATTCCTCCACCTGACAGCAGGGACCCACCGGAGGGGCCACCGCATTTGGCGAAAAAAACGTTTCCCCCCTGACTGCTGGGACCCACCGGACGGGCCACCGTATTTCGCGAAAAAAACGTTCCCCCGCTCTCAGCTTGGACCCACCGGAAGTGCCTCCTTATTACGCACAAAAAAAATGAATACTCCCCCTGCTAGTTAGGACCCACCTTGGTGGGAGGCTGACTTGTGGGCCTACTAAGTTGACGGGGACGGAGTTCTTTGTCAACTTAGTCAATATGAACGATTCTAGCTAAAGTGACCGTACGATGTCTATCCAACGACCGTAGTGCTTCTTCAACCTCTGGTCTTCTTGCTCCAGCTGCCCAAAGCAGCGTCGGTCGGGCTGCATGCTCCTGCCTCTCGTGGCCGGCTGTGATGCCGTGGAGGCCTCACCGCCCCTACTATTCCCACCGCTGGCCAGGCCCTGCGGCGACTGCAGCCTCACACCGCAGCCGAACCAGTGAACCCTCGTACTCCTCTCCGCGCGGGCTTCCACTGCTGCGTCTTCCACGGCTCCACGTGGTCTCCTTCCTAGGCCTCGCCGTCGTCCACCGCCCTGGTGCTCTCGGCGCGGTGTGGTCCACGTGGTCAAGGAACGACTTCCATCGGAAAATCTTGTACATGGAGAGGTGGCACTGGGTCCATGGCGCAGCAAGGAAGTGCCTCCTTATTACGTGCAAAATAATTATTCCTCCACGACGGTGGTACCCACCGGAAGGACCACCGTATTCATGAAAAAACTTTTCCCCCGACTCTGGGACCCCTGGCCACATCTTCGCGAGCAAGGAAGTGCACGACGGTCGAGGACCCACCTGGTGAAGCGTATGTAGCGTTGTCATTCTGGTGTGACGTGTACACACATCTTGGTCGATGTAGAGGTGCGCATGCGTGTCGTAGTAAGCGCATACGTAGCATGTACATGTACGTCTGGTGACGGTGTGCAAGAAAGAAATCTGACCACATACGTACATATGGGCAGGGTCTCGACGCCTACTCGCGCGTCACGTATGGCCAGGGCTCGTGTACATGGCTGGGTCGGAGCGAAGAAATTACGTTGTCGTCGTGTTCATGGGAGCCAACCGGCTGGGTCGGAGCGAATGCGTCGTCGTGTTCATCGGGAGGGCTTGGGCCGGAACAGCCGATGGAAAGCGAGGCTGGCGTACCGTAGAACGGAGAAGCGGCCTTGTGTTCGACCGGCCATGGTGAAACAGGATCCTGTTCATCGGGAGGGTCTAGCGTGCCATAAAGCAGACGAAGCGGACCTCCTATGGTAAAGCAGGGGTCTGTTGATCGGGAGGGGTGTGGCGTGCCGCAAAAGCGGAGAAGCGGACTTGTGTTGGGCGCTTCACGGTCGAAGCAGGGGTCTTGTTCATCGGGAGGCGTGGCGTACCGCAAAATGGGACTCCACGGGATCTGTTCATCTCCACCGTCGACCCCCTCCGGCCTCCACAGACTCTTTGTTCATCCACCGTCGACCTCCTCCGGCCTCCACTGCATTTGTTCATCCACGGGCTCCTGTTCTTCCAGCCTCCACCGCGCTACTCCACGGATACTTATTCAACCAGCCCTCTCCACGGGCTCCTATTCAACCACCCCTCCACAGACTCTGTTCATCCTGCCCTCCACGGGGTAGTCCTGTTCATCCACCCTCCACGGGGTCTGTTCATCCAACCCCAACCGCTTTCGATCGTCGGGGTCTGTTCATCCAAAAGCAACACCACGGGTCCTGTTCATCCACCCCACGGGAACTGTTCATCAACCCCCCCAACGCTCCTTGTTCATCTAGAGTAGCATCGATCGGCAGTTAGCGGCGATGGCGAAAGAATCGCTCGATCGAATGCAGTTAACACCCATCGATCGATCGCTCGGGTTCGATGCAGCGTAGCTGCGGTCAATCGATCGGGTTGATTAGAGCCCAACGCCTCACTCGGGTTGATTAGAGCCCGGTAGCGCCTCGCACCGCAGCGTGCGTGTCACGAAGAAAGCAGCATCGCTCGGCCCGACCACCCACCATAGCAGGAACACCCGATATTTTCCTCGCCCTCGCTTCTACCATGGTTTTAACGTCATGGGCGGCCCAAAGAATGTCATGCAGCTGCGTCTCGGCCCGCCCGGGATGAAAAGCCCATTTTACATCAAGATTTTTGTCATAAGTAGGACCCCACCACATCTATGATGATCTGGGTTTTGTCTGATTATCGTCATAGAAGTGTCATAAGTATGACAAAAAAGTCGTTCGACCCAAAAGCGTCACGGATGTGTCTTTTTTTTGCGGTGCATGGATAACAATATCTGCAGACAAAATATTTAGTAACAAAGTAGTATAAATGCTTGATAGCGATGGCAAAATGTGATAGCAGTTTTGTAGTGATGGTAGCAGTGGCCATGGTAAAGTAACTAAGCGAAGAACAATATGTGAAAAGCTCGGAGGCATTGGATCGGTGATGGAGAATTATGTCGGATCGATTATTCATACAGCAGATTATAATATAGGGTGACCGAGAACTAGCTCCAATTCATCAATGTAATGTAGGCATGTATTACGAATATAGTCATACATGCTTATGGAAAAGAACTTGCATGACATCTTTTGTCCTACACTCCGTGGCAGCGAGGTCCTATTGAAACTAAGGGATATTAAGGCCTCCTTTTAATAGAGTACCGGACCAAAGCATTAACACTTAGTGAATACATGAACTCCTCAAACTACGGTCGTCACCGGTAATGGTCCTGATTATTGTCACTTCGGGGTTAACGGATCATAACACACAATAGGTGACTATAGATGTAACACCCCGGTGTAATGTTGCTACAGTAACCCCTGGGGTTAAGTTTTTTTTTGAACCTTTTAACAGTAGGAGAACCTCCTACTGTTTTTGTATTAATATAATAGTGGTAACAAATTACATGGGGATATTTACATGATGACTTTACAAATCACTCTCCCTTTGGGAGGTGGCAAAGGGGTCAAACTATAGAGGAGAGGATGTGTGGAATGAGATTTTTGTGCTTTTCCTTAACCCTATAGGTAAGGAGTGTAAAATCAGTCTTAAGCCTGTCTAACCATGAAGCCCTTGAGGTATTATCCCTGAAGTGTTTGTTGTTGCGTTCTTTCCGGATACTCGGGCCTTGATCGGGAAGAGTTCCATGAAGAGGGCTGTTCGAGAGATTTTGGCCGACACAACATTTTGTAGGCGATGTTGACCACTGAATCCAAGAGAACCCCAGGTGGACCAACATTCAACACTGAATTGACACTCAAAAAGAGGTGTTCGGCGATTCTTCAATGTGTTGCCCACAAAGGATCTGATCATAGTTATTTCCTATATTGTAGTGTCTCCTCTTGAGCATATTCAGCGTGTTAAGGCGATCGAGAAAGGAGTAACCAACCAAAACTTTAATTTTCATGGTGGCTTTTGATTTCGAGCGAGAAAAGCGTCGATGGGCCCTCACGTCTACGAAGTAGAAGGTGTAATATCGTGAGCGAGTATAATTTTCCGTTCCCCAAGTATAGGTCCAAGTGTCGGGATCATTGGATAGAACCGTTTCCCTCGTGTCGGTTTGTGGTTGTCGCACCTCTGCATATGCACGAGCGAAAGGGCGGTGAAACGCCTCACTCAAAGGCGTGATGGACAAGAAATCCCATACAGACATGTATTCATTGATTGTGTAGGAAAAGAAGCGGCGTGGGTACTTCTCATCAAAAGTTGCATCTTGCCATAGGTCTTTCGGAAAACACGGTGGATCCATTATTGACATTAGCGTTTGAGATGCCCGAAATGTTGGCATTAGTTTGGCAACATCACGCCACGAGAATGAGCCACAGGGTTCAGCGACATGCGGAATTTGATTGACATAGTATGTGTTCGGATGAGCTCAACCCAAAGTGCGTTCCATCTATTGTAGAATTTATGTAAATATTTGAGCTAGAGTGCATCACCTTGGATCCAGGAGGTCAGTACACCCAATCCACGCTTTCTTTTGGCGGCAAACCATTTCGAGGCGAGGGAATTGCATTTGTCCCCCGATCCGTTTTCTTCGTCCCCAAACACTTCCTTCTAATTTTGTCAAGGAGCTCAATGATTTTGGTAGGCGGTCGGGCGTGCATAGCGCAAAAGATAATGAGTGAGGTAATCACGAGTTAAGCGAGGAAAGCTTTCCACCGTATGAAATCATGTTGAGAGTAGCAGTCAATCTTCTCTCCATGGAGCATACGGAGGCATGAGATCAAGGCAGTTGGCGAGTGGTTCCAAGCGGGAGTCCTAAGTAAGTGAAGGGCATCTTTCCAACCGCACATCCAAAGATATTAGCAATTTCTTCAGTTTTTGCAGTGTCAGCATTGATTGGAATGAGGGTGGATTTGTGAAAAATTATTTTCAAACCAATGGATGCAACATAGTCAGTCAGGATATCCTTGATAACCGCCGCTTGAGGTGCACTAGCTGGAAGAACAAGTATGGTGTCATCGGCGTATTGAATAACTGGATACTCTTTTTGGTGTGGGAAGGGAAGGGCAGGGTTATTTGACCATGTGCAAATCGTTGTTGATGGCGCTTGGAGAAGATCTGCATAAGCACAAAAATAAGTGGTGAGTGGGTCCCCTTGCGACCCACATTTCTGAAAAATTAGGCGTCCGGAATACCGTTTAGGAGAGCAAGAAGATTTGGCTGATGAGAAGATGCGAATCCATGTAAGCCACTTATCATTGAAACCCATGTTTTTCATAATCTCAATCATAGCGTCATGCTCAATTGTATCGAAGGCTTTTGCAAAATCAAGCTTGAGGAGCATTATTTCTTTTTTGGAAGTGTGACATTGATATATATACTTTCGTATGCCCATGCGAGGCAGTCTGGATGGTCCTCCTTGAGAAATCCATATTGATTTACGTGAATGATCCTCAAAATGACTTTTTGCGATCGATTGGCCAAGATCTTAGTAATGCCTTTAAGGCAGCAGTTTAAGAAAATGTCGGCTGTAATCATTAATAGATTCAGGTGATCCGGTTTCGGAATGAGAGTTATGAAGCCGTCATTAATGCTTTCCAAGTTAAGATCACCATTGTGGAATTGATTTGAGAGATTGTAAAATCCTCTTTAATGATTGGCGGCATCTCTTAAGAAAAAGACCAGTAAAACCATCGGTCCGGTGCCACATCGTCGCCGGCATCTCTCGAATAAGCGTGTTGATTTCATCATGGGTGAATGGGGCGTTAAATCATCAAGTCCTTCACATTTTTAATTATCACAGGAAGGTCAAAATTCATGTTGCATGGGTGTGAGGAGCCCATCCTTTCTTTGAAGGCCTGATAAATGAGTGATTCCTTTCCTGCATGATCCTCATTAGTTGCTCCATCACTAGTATTCAAAGAGGCTATGTTGTTATTTCTGTATCTTTCTGAGGCCATGGACTAAAATTTTTTTGAAGGTTCATCTCCAAATTGCACCCATCGAATCGTACATCTTTTTTTCCAGTAAAGTTGTTGATATTTAAGTAATCTCAGGATGTGTTCTTTGAGGACGCGGCAAAAATTTGCTTCAGGCACAGTGAGAGGACGTTTATTTTCCAACTCATCAATTTCACAAAGGGCTTTATTTGAGTTTTCGATGGCCACCGAGAGCTTTGAGATACCCTTACTCCAATGTTTTAGATTTCTCTGAAGGGTTTTGAATTTTTACATAGGGCCGGTGGCAGCGTTAGTGGAATGAACAGGTTTGGCCCAAGAGTCCTCGACAACTTTCATAAAACCTGGGTGTTGTACCCAAAAGGATTGAATCGAAATAATTTGGATTTGGGTATATTGGTTTCGATGGTGACACACATGGTATATGATCGAAACAGGCTTTCCTAAAGGCTTCACCAAGGTTTTGGATATGGTGAGTCGATTGGAACTTGTGAAAAACCAATCAACTGCTTTCGAGTAAAGGTCGATTGCATGTTGCTCCATGTAAAGGCGACTTTTAATGGGTAGCTCAATTAGACTCGACATCGTATGAAATCGTTAAAGGTGTTCATATCACTCATGTTTCCACCTGGTTTGTTGCGATTTTCCGGTGCACGAATAAAATTGAAATCCCCCACAAACAACCAATCTTCAGAGGACGGAATAATAAGATTACACAGCCATTGAATGAAGTGCCGGCGTTGATCACCTTGGCAAGGCCCATAAATATTGATGAGTGTCCAGGTTTGTGCAGATTGGGTGGAGCGAAAGCGCGTGACTAGAGCAAAATCTTTAGAATATAAGACATCACTAGAGAAAATTGCACTATTCCAAATTGTGGCAATGCCACCCAAGGCTCCACGAGACGGTATAAAATCGAACTGATCAAACCGACGGGGGCAACAAGACTTAACAAACGGTAAATCTATCGAGGATTTTTTTGTCTCTTGCAAGCAGACAACCGCACAACCACTAGAAGAAATAGCATTCAAGAGAGCTAATTGTTTTTCTTCAGAATTTAAGCCACGGACATTCCAACACAAAACGTTCCAATTAACCAAAAGAGGCATGAAAATAAATAAGAAGGTGATCAGAGCTGATCAGGAGCTGTTGGCTCCTCCTCATTGGTGGCCATGGGGCATCTTGAGAGTTCTTCTGCAGGAATGGCACAGACCAACTTGCCAACTTCTTTGGATCACTTGAGCAGGTGTCGATGGTGGGCTGGTGCCTCATCCGCCTCCACGATCGTAGAGCCGTCAGGGCCATCACAGGTTTCACTTTGGAAACCTTCATTTCTTGTCGGATACGATGCACTTTGAACCCATCATATTTATTCGGCGAGCACTTTCGAGGCGCGGGGCTTGGAGCATTCAGCACTGGTGCCTTACCTTCTGAGCCGAGAAGAACCCGAGTCGGAAGGAGGAGGTTAAGACACGGATCATTCGCAACTTCGACAATGCGAGAGACATCAAGGCGATGGAGACATAACTGCGGTTCATTCAGTGATTTTCTTGACAACATTGACCTCCTCAAGATCCCGATCGAAGCCTCTTTAAGTTCTTCAATAACCACGAGAGGAAGAACTGGTATTGGCAAGGGTTTTGGAAGCTGAAATGGTGATGACAAACCTCATTCTCGACAAGCGATAACTTGGAAAGTGGTGAATCCTGCTTGAAACCATACCTACCCCTCCAAGGCCCATAAGAAGCCACAAATGGCACGAAAGCTTGATTATGTATGAGTTCGAGACGAAACATGGGCAAGCGATCAGCATGAAGCATGGTAGGGGTGAAAGTTCCATGAGAAGAGATATCCACATGCAAACCGGCAGAGACAAAGTCGAGAGATCTCCACAAAGTTGGCGACAGAGCTGCAGTTTCACGGCTGTCAGGGATCTCAGACCTGTCAAAACATTAACGCAGATGTAGCCAAATGAGCTGCTCGCTTCATGGGGCGAATTGGTTCATGAGCCACGGAACCATAGCATACGTGTCGACACCGTGTACTTTGGAATCGAGAACTAAACGCCGAGATAGAGTCGTTCCAAGCAGCGATCGGACTATCACGAAGATTTTGCGGGGCACAATACCATGTTCCCTTGAGACCTTCACCGTGAGCCATTGCTGAAAATTGTATAGAAACGAGGATTCTTTGGGGAGGTGAAGGCGGCCAATTTCCCCATCGGGGTGCATCTCAATGTCACTACACGCATCCACCACAACATTCTCATTTTCCTCCATAGCAGCAGACATCCGCCATCATGTTCTGCGCCATCCGGTTATGCAAGCTGCTGCTGATACAACTGTTCGGCGGTGAGCCCTTCACCGTGGAGAGGATGGGGAATGCCATTTGCTGGATGGCGGGTCCTCACCGTGGGAGGAACATCAGGTATATGGGCATCCCGGTCATTGCTCCGCAACAACTGTGACCGCTTCTGATCCGAGGAGCAAGCGCCCCCAATCTGTCGCACCACCAAACTTTTGGGTACCAAGCGCAGATGAACAACGAGCTTTAATGAGTACAAACCTCTTATCCCTCTCGGATTATGACAATCCAGCGAGCACCAAAGCGAATCAACAGACTTGTGCATGTAGTGTTGGGTTTGATAGTCATAAGGAAACCAACAAACATGATCCACCTCCGGCCCAAAAGAAGTTTGGCGCATGTTCAAGGCAGCGTCATGGGGTACAAAAGAAATGATAGTGTGCTCATCTACTTCATTCTCATCCAACTCAAATGTGGTACCAGCGACGACATCACGTACCAAAGAGTTTGCAAATCCAAAGATCCCAATTCGAGGAGGATGATCTAATATTTGGCGGGGTAGTAATGAGATTAAGTGAAGCAAACCTTCCACAATGTTGCATAAATCAGCCTTTACGTGGTGGGGGCGAACCGATTGGCCTCCGCAATGGCGAGAAGTCATGGCGAGAGGAGGATTGCAGACACCACCATATCCGCGCGCACCTTGCGATCAGCGGGCCTAGCTCAATGGTCATGCCGGCGGGAGGTAGGGACAACGTTGAGTGAGTAGTTCGCCATGGATGGGATGGGAGAGTCTTTGGGCGGAAGGCGCACAAACAACAATGCGGAATGTGTATCGTCTGCCGTAAGCGAGGCTTTAGTACCAGGCTCCTCGATGTTTTTGGCGTAGGCTGGGGCGTGCACCGATGGAGTCGATCATGTAGGCCGTTAGATTGGCGTTGGACGGCTGGGCGGCGATTGATGGCAGGTTCGTTCATAATGGAAGTGTCATTAATGGGCTATATCTGAATCCCCGATAAGACGTGGTCATTATCTCCCCGACGAATATTTCCAGAAAAAGGATCGGCCACATCTTTGACTGGGCGAGGACGGGGAAGGCAATCCGAAATTGCCCGATCAGAATATTTTGGTTGCCCAAAAAGATATTTGGTTCCGTAGAAACCACACCATCGAGATTGATGGCCCAAGAACCCACAAGATCGACAAAAGAGTTTGGCTGGGCACTCAAAGAACTCATGGGCCGTGGAACCACATAGATGACAGTCCTTAGAAAAATGGGCCCATGGGCTAGAAGGGCGGACTCGGCGCATTCTGGGTCTATCGAAACATACGTGGCAATATTGACTGGACAGTTTTTCGCGGAGTGATCAATGTCATCCACAGATACTACGGATGGATAATTTTTCATAGATGAATTCCATAGTTGGGACCGAAGATAACTTCAAGTTGAAGCAATTTTGTCGTCGAAATACCCGGCGTTGATGGTCCAAAATATCAGTAAGATAAAACCAGAATTTGATTCCAAGATTCGGATTGAAAGTTTGTCCCCTCAAAGCGTAGCGCCTCCCGAAATATTGCGAGCATTTAATAGGAAATCCTCATTAAAGTTACGAAAACCAGGTAATTTGGTATTGAATGTTCATTATGACCGCGAGGAATTTCCAAATCAGTAAGATCCTGTCTGCTGGCCGGAACCTGCCGGACTGCCGCCGGCGACGAGAACCTTTGCCTAGGGAGACCAGGAGGGAAAATAGAGAATCCAGCTTTCTTGAGAGTTTCAAGTGATGATTCCTCAACCAAACCATGCCCCGAGGACACAAAATAGCTCTTCGGACGAATGGCAACTGGTGTTCTAGTAATGATTTCATGATTCGGCTGATCCAAGTGCCAAGTCGAGCTAGAATCCCTAGGAACATGAAACCCTGGCCTAAAGAGACTGAAATGACAGACAAAGTCTGGCCAAACTCAATCTTTGAGCCCATAGATAAAATGACCTACGATTAGATGCCTTTGAGAAACAAAAACACGTCCATCCAAATGTTTGACATGTAAAGCAGACGGAAGACCACCAATGCAACATTGGAGAGCAATAGCCACAGATTCCTCATTGAGAAGCGAAAGAAGCGAAGAGAAGGCGGCGACGAAAGAACTCCTTGCAAGATCCGGATGGGGAGAAGTGGACATTAGAGCCAAATTGTCGGCCTTTTGATCTGCGACCGCATAAGGCGAGGGTTGAAGTCGATGTAGGAGACCGTCCATGGAGGATTGGCTCGAGAGGGCGCCATTAGGGGTGGTGGAGAAGGTGGAGGACGCCATTAGGGATTGGCTCATGATTGTTGCCAACTTCAACCATCAAGGATGGGAGACTCCTGAGCAATGTCTTATTTGAGGATGATCTCCTAGGCCATCCCCTGGGGTTAAGTTAATCTTTTTGCTAAACATGTGCCTGATCATTATTGTCTCATGTTCTTTCAAATTCCAGTTGAATTCAAATTCAAAATCTGTGTGAAATTCAAAAAGCTCTGACATGAAAACAAAAATGTTCATCATGTGCCAAATAATCCACAACTAATATTGGTGGTGAACCAACATTTTGCAAAAGGTTTAGTGGCCTAAGCTACTTAAAACAGTGACCTAAGAAATAAATTAAATGCCTTTTTAATTTATAAAATTGGCAATCTTTTTCTAAAGTCTCACAATATTTTTGTGGCAGTGCAATATACTTCTTTGAAATTATTTTGGCCAATGGCATAAATTTTTGCTCACTTTTTATTGGCTAAAAAGAAAAAGAAAAGATGTTTAAAAAAGGGAAAAAGGAAACCCCCCCTGCCCCTGGGCCTAAGGCCACAGAGACACGCCCAGCCTGGCCGGCCCAACTCCCCGAAGCGCGCCTCCCTCCCGTTCCTCCGACCGGGCGCCTCGGCGCCACCCGACCACCTCACCGGCCTCGCCGGGAGAGGATAAGGCCCCGATGCCTCGGGCTCCCCTCTCCCCTCCTAATTGCCCTGCCACCCCCACTCGCGCCAGTCCCTATCCCCTCTCCCCGCTCGCTCCGTCGCCTCGCCTCCTTCTCAGAACCACCGCCCGAACGCATCTGCCGTCGCGTGCCGTCGTTCTCGTGGTCCCCGTCGCCTCCGAGCCGAGTCATCATGCCGTAGAGCTCCGCCCTCACGTTCTTCATCGACCGGTGGCCTCAGCTGGTGCTGGGAGGCCCTGTCGCTGTCGGAGGCCGCCGCCCATTTGTTCTTTGACTCTGGTGCCCGCCGGCGAATTCGAGCCGCTCTGCTGCTACTAAACAGTCAAGGGTTTTACGTAACCGCTCGGTGAGCCTCGCCCTCGCCTCTCTCTCTCTACGATGCCTCGTGCTGCCCATAGCCACCGCGCCGCGCTTAGCCGAAGGAGCTCCGCCGCCGTTGTCACTTATAGCGCTTCTGATCATTGCCGAGCTACGCTTCTGTGTGTGATCGTCTTTCGCCATAAGCCGTAGAAGTCGAGCAGCGCTAAGTTCGAGGCTTGCGGTGCTCGGAAAACGCCGATGCCACACTCGCCCGAACTCCGGCCTTGCTCGACGCCGGCGATGATTCCGGTCGAGTCCGGCCCTGCCACCACCACAGTTCGACTCGTCGTAAATGCCTTTCGTTCGAGCGGGCGGCGGCGCTTCAAGCGGCCGTCTGTAGGCGAAATTCGACCACCTCCCAAGTCCTCCGCCGCGTTCTGGCGTCGCAGCCGGCGAGTCGCCGGCTCCGCTGAGTTGGCGCCGCGTGGAACCCACCCACGGTCGCTGACGAGTGGGCCCCTGCGCCCTTTTGACCATGTTGACCAAAGTCAAAGTGGGGCACTGTTCATCCCTCTCGCTGACGTGTCGGTCCCCCAGTAGTTAGGCTAATTAATCACGTTTCAAATTAAAATCTAATTAGTTAAACTCTAATCAGACACTGACACTGGGGCCCACACCTCTAATTATCTCTGCTAGATTAGTTTTAATCCACTGTTAAAATAACAAATGCTAACATGTGGGTCCCACTGGACCCACATGTCAGGTTTGACCTGGTCAGCCGTCTGTTGACGTGCTGATGTCACTATAACATCATGCTGACGTCATATATCATTTTATGTAAATAAAATAAATCCAAAAAATAAGAAAATCTTTAGAAATTCATAGAAATTAAACCGTAACTCGGATGAAAATGTTTTCTACATGAAAGTTGCTCAGAAAAATCCAACGGATCCGAATACGCGGTCCGTTCATCTGTCACATGCCCCTAGCATATTGAACATGGAACTTTCCCCCTCTTTTCCTTTGTCCGGAATCCGTCTACCACCGGGAAATCATCCTCGAATGTTTATTCCCTCCGTCTGCAACGTGTAGTACTGCTTTAGGTTGACCCTCGCGCTACGTATCGTCATGTTATGCTTTGTGATGCTATGTTTGCTTTATATTTACTATTTCTTCCCCCTCTTCTCTCCGGTAGACCTCGAGACCGATGCTGGTGCCCCTGTGATCGACTACGTCGACGACGACCCCTCCTTGCCAGAGCAACCAGGCAAGCCCCCCCTTTGATCATACTGATATCGCCCATTCCACTCTCTCATGCTTGCATTAGATTTTGCTACTGTTATTGTTTGCTCCTATTCTGCTGCATAGCATGTTTATTGTAACCTGCTATTGTTACCTACCTACTTATCCTAGACTGCTTAGTATAGGTTGGTTACAGACCCATCAGTGACCCCCCACTTGACCCGTCTGCCCCGCTGGATTATCAGAAGACCCGATCAACGGGATCAAAGACCAGGCCCGAAACCTCCGTCACATCCGCCCCTTTGTTGCTCGACTCTCTGAGTTACCATCCAGTGCCGAGGTGGAACCTCATACATCACCGATGAGATCTCGTAGAGTAGCTATTAGCTCATGGTCGCCGAGGTGATTTCCTCCTTAACCACTTCGATACAACTCTGTCGTGCAACCCCTCAAGTGTGAACCTCGAGGGTGGTTCCTCTTCGTTCACCTTGATGTTTACATCAGTGGGAATCCGACAAGGTGATTCCTCGGGTTTTCCCCCTTGGCGTTAGACACCACGGTTACTACGGTATCTATGACTCTGCCTTTGGACCTGTTACTAAAGGCGGGTTGGCCACGAGGGTACCAGTGAGCTTAATCACGAGTGATGTGGAGTCGAGGCGGACTGGAAGGTGCCAGCGAGATAATTCTGGCGTGGCTGGGCATTCCTAGCCCTTGCCGCAAGTCCTCGAGATAGAACAACGAGGTCACATCTTTCGTGAGTCTCTGCTTGTTACCGCGTGCTCCTAATCCACTACGATTTGGATATTTGATCCGAGGGGCCTCCGACCCGATTGCACTAACCATCACGTGGGTATTGTATGGGCGTTTTGCGTCTTAAGCATCAGCCGAAGCTTATTAGATGTCGATGGTGGCGGTGGCCTTGGTTGGGCTAGTAGCACCTACCTTTTTAAAGGAGGTAGCTAGGTCTGCTCACCGGCCGCCCACACAACGTGCAGGAGCTCTCGGGGCGATGGCCCATGACCCCTGGGGGCATAGGTTTAGTCCGGCGTTCTGGCCTCTCTATTAATCCTAGGTCGGGTTGCAGCGTATTGTTTGGCCGAGGCCGGGCATCACCCAGGAAAGTGTGTCCGACCGGAGTTAATCGAGCGTGGTGGGTAAGTTGGTGCACCCTGCGGTGAAAACATCTATTGATAGCCTGTCCTGCGGTAACGGACACTTGGAGTTGTATCCCGATCGATACAACTAGAACTGGATACTTGTGATGAGTAATGGATTGTGATGAAAACTGGATAGTATGGCTCTGGGATTGCTTTCTCGCAGGGTGTCAAGAAAGGATCTCTGGCCGAGGTTGATAAAACTACTACTACTACTGTAGTTATGCTACTCTACTCCCTCCTGTTGCTGCAAGATGGTGGTTTCCAGAGGATGCTAGTCTTCGATAGGACTAGGCCTTCTCTCTATTCTGGCATTTCTGCAGCCCAGTCCACATATTCAGCCTTCCTTTGATAATGTTGCATATGTAGTGTAGATCCTTGCTTGCGAGTACTTTCGATGAGTACTCACGGTTGCTTTGCTCCCCCATTTTCCCTTTCTTCTTCTTCCGGTTGATGCAACCGGATGTTGAACCCGGGGCGGATGCCACCACGATGCCTACTACTACGTGGAGACCGCCAGCGACCGGGAGTAGTTAGGAGGCTCAGGCGAGGAGGCCTTGCCTTTTCGATTGATGTTGCTTTTGTGCTAGCCTTCTTAAGGAAAACTTGTTTAACTCATGTCTGTACTCAAGATATTCTTGCTTCAACTGACTCTTGTGTATTCGAGCTTATGTATTCGAGCCCTCGAGGCCCCTGGCTTGTAATATAAAGCTTGTATTATTTTTAATTTGTGTCTAGAGTTGTGTTGTGATATCTTCCCGTGAGTCCTTGATCTTGATCGTACACATTTGCGTGTATGATTAGTGTATGATTGAATCGAGGGCGTCACAAGTTGGTATCAGAGCCGACTGCCTGTAGGAATCCCCCTTCCACACTCCTTGGCCGAAGTCGAGTCTAGTCGATGAAAATTGTTTTACTAACATGGCTGTGTGCCTTATGGGCCCACGTCGCCATTGGGTGGTATTAGGATCTTTTGCTCCTCGTCTATACTCTGGGACGCTAATCTCTCTTCTATTTGGGTTAAACGAATTTACTAACTCTAACATTAGGATCCCGTGACCACATTCACCCCAAAGTTGGATAAGCCATAGTTATTCCTTAGAATAGTGTTTTGAGTAGTGCACACACTATCGTGTTGACTACTAAGTGGTATCCATCGTACCTCTTTCATTATGCTTGCTTCATCATGAATGTTCCTTGTCTTTGCAAATGCTCAATGCTAAACTACCCCCTGTTACATGTTAGCAGGATGGTTAGACCCGCTGGTCGTGGCCGTGGTGCCAACGATGCAACAGTTTGAGCTGAATCATCAATTCATGGAAGGAATGATGGCTCAGTTTCCTTGCCCCAACACGAATCAACAGCAAACCCCAGTAAATCTTCAGGACTTCATGCGCCTCAACCCAACTATCTACCGCAGCTCAACTCAACCCCTTGATGCTGATGACTGGCTCCGCAACATCACATATGAAATGGAGTCTGCTAGTGTTGCCCCTGCCAACTATGTCACCTTCGCATCCTTCTTCCTCAAGGGTCCCGCTGCTCAATGGTGGGACAGCCACAGACGTACCCTACCCGCTGGAACGGTCATCACTTGGCAGGATTTCCAAGCCGCCTTCCGTGACTGCTTCATTCCTCAGGGAATCATGGACAGGAAGAAGCGAGAGTTCCGCAACCTCATCCAAGGCAACAAGTCTGTAGATGCTTATCAGCGGGAATTTATTGACTTGTCACGTTATGCTGAAGAAGACATTGCAACTGATGCTCGTAAGCAAGAGAAGTTTCGTGACGGACTTCACCCTGATATCAAGCTCACGCTCCTAGTACATGACTTTGCTGACTTTGCCACCTTGGTGAACAAGGCCATTCATGTCGAAACTGGTCTGCAAGAACATCAGGGATCCCTCGGTAGCCGTGGCGCTAACTCATCTTGGACCCGTCGGTAGCGAAGCGTCGAATATGGATTCCCCACAGCATGTATCGTCCAACCGCACCTGCACCAAGACAGTCCTATGCTGCACCTCGTCTGCCTCCTCCACCGTAGAGGCAGCCTCTTCAAGATGTACCATCACAAGCTCCTGCTCCCGATTCCAATGATGGTCTGTGCTTCAGATGTGGCCGTCCAGGTCACCTTGCCAAAGAGTGCAATCAGAAAAAGAGCCAGCTGGCTCTGCCTTCAACTGGCCATAACAATCAGCTCCATAACAACAATGCCAGGCCTTATGGTCGTGGTCAGGCTAATCATGTTGATCTGAATGAAGCTCAAGACCAGCCTGCCACTGTGATGGGTACTCTACTCGTTAATTCAGTACCAACTTCAGCTTTATTCGATTCAGGAGCATCACATTCATTCATGTCAGAAAATTTTGCATACGCACACGACATTCGATGCGAGCCCATGAACACTCCGATTGTGGTACGCACCCGTGCGGGTCAGTTCGTACTACCATGATTGGTCGCGACGTCCCCGTTGAAATCGAAGGGTTGGAATTTCATGTTTCTCCCATTATTCTGGAGTCTTCCAATATTAACCTCATTCTGGGAATGGAAATGGTTGAAAGCGCATACTGCCTCTATCGTTTGCGCCACCAAGGTCGTTCACCTCCTACATCCTTCCGATGAGATGGTAACCTACCATGCTTAGCTTGTTCAAAACACTGAAGCACGACTTTATGCTTTGAATCGTTGAGCATAGCACCTCTTGAGGAATTGAAAAGATTCGGTCGTTCGTGACTTCAAGGCGTCTTTCGGAAGAACTTCGGGAATACCCCTGCTCGAAATTTGTCGAGTTCGTCATCGACTTGAAACCAGACACCGTTCCTATTGCCAAACGACCCTACAAGATGCCACCTCATGAGCTCCTTGAACTTAAGGAGGAAATCGATAAATCTCTTCGCAATGGTTTCATTCGTCCAAGTTCCTCTGCTTGGGGAGCACCTTCTCTCTTCGTCGAGAAGAAGGGCCGGAGCGAACCGTTTGGTCCAAGACTACGTCCTATCAACCAAGCTACAATTGAACAAATATCCCTTCCTCGGATCAATGATCTGTATGATCAACTTGCTGGTTCATCGATATTCTCTAAACTCGACTTGAGGTTGGGTTACCACCAGATCCGTGTTCGTGAAGAGGATATTCCAAAGACCGCATTCGTGACTCGTTATGGTTCTTACGAGTACACAGTTATGTCATTCGGATTAACCAATGCTCCAGCTACATTCTCTCGTCTGATGAACTATATATTCATGGATTACCTCGACAAGTTTGTCGTAGTTTATCTGGATGATATACTGGTATATTCGAAGAATAAAGAAGAACATGCTGAACATCTTCGTCTTGTTTTGGAGAAGCTTCGAGAACATCAACTGTATGCCAAGTATTCCAAGTGCGAGTTCTGGCTTCCTGAAGTCACCTACCTTGGGCATGTCATCTCCAAGTATGGTATTGCCGTCAACCCGAGGCGAGTTCGGGCTATTCTTGGTGGACCCCTTGAAAACATCAAGCAAGTCGAAGCTTTCTCGGACTAACCAGCTATTATCGCCGCTTTGTTGAGAACTTCTCCAAGATCGTAAACCAGCGACCAATCTGCTACACAAAGGCATTAAGTTTGATTGAATTTGAAAAGTGTCGGGAAAGTTTCCGGGCACTCAAGGACAAAGTGACTTCTGCCCGATGCTTGCTCCCCGATTCTCGCAAGGACTTTGTCATCTATTGCGATGCTTCACGTCAAGATTAGGCTGTGTCCTAATGCAAGAAGCGAGGTGATTGCATATGCCTCCGTCAAATCGTCCTCATGAAGAGAACTACCAGTTCATGACCTTGAGCTTCTGCGGTTATCTTTACCTTTGAAGCTATGGCGGCAGTACCTTCTCGTGTCGTTGCAAGATCTTCCTTTGATCATCAGTCTGAAGTACTGTTTACTCAGCGGACACGAACCTCCGTCGGCAGCGATGGATGGAAGCTATTGCTGACTACAACTGCGGTATATCTTATACACCTGGCAAGGCTAATGTAATGGTCGATGCCCTGAGCCGTAAGTCATATTGCAACAATCACATGGTCTTCAAAGCTCAACCCCGCCTTTATGAAGAGCTATGCAAGCTGAACCTTCAACTAGTTCCAAAAGGTTCTTTGAATAACCTTTTCTTGGAACCAACTCTTCTGAAAGCAATCAAGTCTGCTCAAGCCAAAGATGCTCATGTTGATCTGATGAAAAAGGATCTTGCATTAGAGAAATCCATAGATTTCTCACTTGGTGAAGATGGAACCTTGTACTTCAGAGATCGCATTGTAGTACCCCGGTTCAAACTTATGACAGAGAAGGTGATGAAAGAAGCGCATGATACCCCTCCCTCTATTCATCCAGGAAGTACCAAGATGTATGTAGACATCCGTCAGAAGTACTGGTGGTCTAATATGAAGCAAGACATTGCTCGATATATTGAAGAATGTGACGTTTGTCGTCGCGTCAAGCGAACATCGAAACCGGTGGACTTACGCAGCGCTTCCGATTCCTGAATGGAAGTGGGATAAGATTCAGATGGACTTCATCACTGGCCTTACAAAGTCTCAGAAAGGTAACAATGCTATCTTTGTCGTCATCGATCAATTCTCGAAGGTTGCTCACTTTATGCTAGTCAAGGAGACTATCACTGCTAGTCAATTAGCAAATTTGTATATCTCCAGAATTGTGTCACTCCACAACATTCCGAAGGAGATCAGTTCAGACCGCGACAGTATATTCACTTCAAAGTTTTGGGATACACTACAAAAAAAGACACATCTGTGACATTTTGGGCCGAACAAAATTTTTTCTGTCATACATATGACACTTCTATGACGATAATTGTGACAAAACACGGTATCATCATAGATGTGGTGGGCTCCTACTTCTATGACAAAAAATCATGACAGAAAATGGGCTTTTAAGTCTGGGAGGGCGGAGGCGTAGCTGCATGACATTCTTTGGGCCGTCCATGGCGAAAAAACCGTGTTAGAAGCGAGGGAGGAAAATTTGGGGAGTTCCGGTTACGGTGGGAGGTCGTGGGCCAAGCGATCGCGTTTATCTCGTATCGTCTGTGGCGTGTGTGCGGCGTTGGCTCTAAGCGAACCGGCGGCGTTGGGCTCGCGAACCGAGCGATTGCGCTGCGAGCTGCGTTCTTGAACCGGCGATCAATCAATGGCTGTTAACGAACCCGATCGGCGATTCCTTTGCTCTGCTGCTAAGCTGAAGCCGATCGATCTGAGCCTCTGGATGAGCAGTGAGTGTTGTGGCGGTGGGGTGTTGGATGAGGACCAGTTCGGTGGGGTGGATGAGCAGGACCCGTGGTGTTGCCTGGAGGTGATGAGCAGGACCCCAATCGGTCGAGCGGTTGGGGCTGGATGAAGGAGGACCCGTTGAGGGTGGATGAACAGGACCACCCGTGGAGGCGGGATGAGCAGATGAGCGGTGGAGGGTGCCCGTGGAGGGTGGTTGAACAGGACCCGTGGTGTGGAGGGCTGGATGAGCGATGAGCGGTGGAGGGTGGTTGAGCGATGGCCGGTGGAGTAAGCGCGCGGTGGAGGCTGGATGAGCGAGGGGGCCGTGGAGGCTGGAGGAGCTCGGCGTGGATGAGCGATGGCTCGTGGAGGCTGGAGGGTCGGCGGTGGAGATGAACGGTATCCGTGGAGTCCCATTTTGCGATCGCCACACCCTCCGATGAACAGGACCCCGTTTGACCGTGGCGCTCCAACACAAGTCCGTTTCCTCCGTTTTGAGTCGTCACACCTCCCGATCAACGGGACCCCGTTTGACCGTAGGAGGTCCGTTTAAATCCGTTTGTGATGCGCCACACCCTCCCGATCAACGGGACCCCGTTTCGACCATAGGAGGTCCGTTTCCTCCGTTGTGCGATCGCCACACCCCTCGATCAACAGGACCCCGTTTGACCGTGGCGGAGGTCCGTTTCCTCCGTTACGTGATGCGCGGGCCTCGTTTCCATCGCCTATTCCGTCCAAGCCCTCTCGGTGAACACGACCATGCATTCCTTTGCCTCCCCATGAATACGACGACGACGTTGTTTCATCGTTCCGACCCAGCCATGTACATGAGCCCTGGCCGTATGTATGCGCGAGTAGGCGTTGAGACCCGCCCGTATGTACACATCGTGGCCATATTTTCTTTCTTGCACCACGGCGGCTATGCGTGCGTGTACATGCTACGTGCGCCTCTACTATGACATGTCGTGCGGCGCCTCTACATCGACCGGTATGTATGTATGTGCGTTCGCGACCAGAATGACAACGCTACGTGCGCTTGACCAGGTGGGTCGGTATCGGGCACTTCCTTGCTGCGAAATGATGTAGTGGTGGGTCCCTTGCATGCGAAGGTGTAGCTGGTGGGTCCCGGCGATCGGTTTTTCGAAATCGGTGGCCCGTCGATGGGTCCCGCTTTGTCGGTGGAGGAATAATTATTTTCAGCGTAATAAGGAGGCACTTCCACGATGCGGCCGTGGACCCGGTATCGACCTCTCCACGTAAAGTCCACGTCCGATGGAAATCGTTCCTTGACCACGTTGACCACGCCGCGCCGAGAGCACCATGGCGGTGGGCGGCGGCGAGCCTAGGAAGGGGCGACGGGGAGCAGGGAAAAACAGCAGCGGTGGAAGCCCCAGCGGAAAAAATCTGAGGTTCCTTTGGTTGGCTGCGGTGTGAGGCTGCCGTCGCCGCAAGGCTGGCTGGCGGTGGGAAATAGTAAAGGCGGTGAGGCCTCGCGGCAACCTGACCCGGCCACAGGGAGGCAGGAGCATGCGGCATGACCGGCGCTGCTTTGGCGGCTCGAGCAAGAAGACCGAGAGGTTGAAGAAGCACTCGGCCGTTGGATGGACATCGTCACGGTCGGTGGAGCTAGAATCGTTCATATTGACTAAAGTTGACAAAGGCCCCATCGATCAACTTAGTATGCCCTAAGTCAGCCTCCCACCATGGTGGGTCCCGGCTAGCGAGGGAAGTATTCATTTTTGTGCATAATAAGGAGGCACTTCCGGTGGGTCGGTGACTGCAGGTTAAGCGTTTTTTAAGTGAAATCGCTGGCCCGTCCGGTGGGTCCGAAGCGGTCGAAGCGTTTTTTCGTGAAATAAGGTGGCCCGTCCGGTGGGTCCCTGCTTTAAGGTGGAGGAATAATTATTTTCGGCGTAATAAGGAGGCACTTCCTTGCGGCTGCTGGACCGGTATCGGCCTCTCGGTATAGTACTCTTCCGATGGAAGTCGGTCGTTGATCACGTTGACCACGCTTGGCGCCGAAAGCACAGGCGATGAGTGCGGATGACAGCGAGGCCTAGGAAGGGGCGGCGGGCCGGGAAAAAGCAGCAGTGGAAGCCCGTGCGGAGAGGAGTACTGAGGTTCTTGGATCGGCTGCGGTGTGAGGCTGCCGTCATCATGAGAATAACATGGGGTGTGGGTGAGTAGAGGATGGCACTGGCCAGCGGTGGGAGTAGTAGGGGCGGTGAGGCCTCGGCGGCATAACTTGCCCGACCATGGGAGGCGAGGAGCACGAGCACGACCGGCAGCGCGGTGGAGCAAGAAGACCGGAGGTTGAAGAAGCACTACGGCCGTTGGATGGACATCGTCTGAGTCCTTTGGAGCTAGAATCGTGCATATTGACTAAGTTGGCAAAGCCCTCCGTCCCCTTCAACTTAGTAGGCCCACAAGTCAGCATGCCACTATACTGGGTCCCAGCTAACAAGGGGGTATTCATTTTTTTTGTGCGTTATAAGGAGGCACTTCCTTGCGTGCGAAGATATAGTTGGTGGATCCGAGCTGTCAGCGGCGGTAACGTTTTTTTGGCGAAATACAGAGGCCGTTGGATGGACATAGTACGATCACTGCAGTTAGAATCGTTTATATTGACTAAGTTGACAAAGCCCTTGGTACGCGTCAATTTAGTAGGCCCACAGCTCGGATTTGCAAGAGAACATATAGCCCATTTGCGATTTGTAAGAATGTACATCCCATTTTTTAATTCTAATGGAATTTACTACAGCTCATTTACAGTTTGTTAAAAGTACAACCCAACTTCTAGCTAGGACAACGATTAATAATTTCAAACAACCGCTCAAAACAGAATTCAAACAAAAATTCCCACATTTTGATGGGATCTGAAATATTTTTATCCGAAATTTCTAGTCAGGTTAAATATAATTTAAAAATAAATTTGTGTTATGTTAAAATCCAACGAAATATTGCACGCGCAAGAAGTAATGAAATTAAAATTTTCAAATTCCAAAAATAATATTTTTTCAAACTAATTACGTGTTTGGTGCATAGTAATTGTCCAGTTATTATAATTACATCCCATTTATTATTTCTTAAAGTCCATTTTCTTGTTAAGCCTAATG
Organism: Aegilops longissima; assembly: GCA_021605205.1. Classification (NCBI taxonomy): domain Eukaryota; kingdom Viridiplantae; phylum Streptophyta; class Magnoliopsida; order Poales; family Poaceae; genus Aegilops; species Aegilops longissima. Next base: position 415,089,341 of record CM038676.1, on the reverse strand, counting down.
CATACCTCCTAGGAAAGTTTGCAGCCCAGTAAGCGGAGAATAACAAGTTAACCGGATATTGTGTACTGGCTATCGGCCCGATTGCATTGCTGATGTTGAAAAAAGCTATTTTTATACACATTTAAAAAAATTGTATAGATAAGGAACATTTTTTATACACACATTTAACAATTTTTAAATACATGATTAACACTTTTTAAAACATATTTTTTAGTCAACAGTGGGCCCATAGCGAGCGGAGGAGGTCACAATACACATATTTTCTAAATACACGATTAACACTTTTGCAAAACAATTAGCCCACAGTGAGCCAATTAGCTCTAGTCTGCCCACGGTGGGCTGGCGGGATTAATCAGCCCATAGTGGGCCGGCGAGGCGATCGGCCAGTGAAGGCGGCCTGAATCAATCGGCGGTGTGGGCCGACTAAACCATCGGCCTGCAGCGGGCCGACGGTGTATTATTTTTGAAAAAATTTACCCAAGCGTAATATTTATGAAAATTAATAAAAAATGTATTATTTAAAAAATAGCGAAAAAAGGCACTGTAATGCAGTACAACCTAACATGGTTACTCAGCCCACATTCAGCGACGCCGGAAAGGCCCAAATAAGGCTTCTGTACAACTTTTTGAAGTCACTAAGCTCAACTAATAACTTAAGAAAAAAGTTAGATTACAGTGGAACCTAATTAAAAGCTGTCACGAGCAATAAATAATTCAACGGGTCCCTCTTGTGCGTGTGTGTGTGTGTGTGTGTGTGAGAGAGAGAGAGAGAGAGAGAGAGAGAGACCCATCGGTGATGCTCGTAAATACATCTTTCAGCCATGTGTATTGCTGATGCTCAGTAAAAACTTATATAGTTGACACAATCATATAGAACATCATAGCACACTGAACTTGCATACAAAAATTTCGCATGGCGGCACAATCAGGATGGAAGCGGTGGATCGCTACGGGAAGGGCTATGTTGAAACCAGCGAAGTCGTACATAACGGTTCATCGTCTTTATCAATGGCGGAAATATCTTGAATGTTGTGCAAAAGCAGACAGACAACACAATAAGTTACGCTAGCACATTAAGTTGACGTACAACCCTTTCTAAAAAAGTTCGGTACAAAATTAGAACAGGTCACAATCAAATGTCTTGGCATATCGGTGCTTCTCACCCATAGCTCGGATTTAACTAGTATCTAACAAGATTGAGTTGTTACCTCAAATTAGAGCACATCCGGGCAGCCAGCCCTGCCTCTTCTCCCAAAAAGCGATGGCCTCCGCCGTAGCGATGGAGTAGGCCTGTGCCATCCATCGTTCCGAGCAACAGGGAAAGTCGGCGTTGACTCCTGTAATGGGCGTCGTCGGCGGACCACAGCACCAGCGGCGGCGGCAGGACTTGATTGATGGATTGACCACTTCTTGACATGCACGAACACTCGATACTGGTACATCCCTAACGTGGTCATGGCGGCCTTGGTGGCGACGAATAGTACAACCCGGTTCCTGCACGGTATCTCAACACCAATCACCTTCGGTATGGTGGGCGGCTTCTTCATCCATGCCATAACCGTCGAGCCCAGTATGCGGAGGAACAAACATACTTACGAGCTCACCTCCAAGGTCGTTGATAAGCTCGTTCATGGACTCGCTGTTCCAAGCACGTCGAGGCATGCCATGGAAGGTAAGCTTTGTTAAAACTCAAGCTCGGAGGGCACAGAGCCCCATCACAGGTGCCACCGATCAAAGCTCACCGGTAGCGCCATCGCAGAACAAGCGCCGGGAAGATTGAACACACACATTGCGGTTGAAAGTTGTCCGGAACACGGCGAAGAAATCAGCCGGTGGCGGACAGACTTGACGAGCAAGTCACTTATTTGGATGCGTGCGCAATGCCAAAGCTTTGACAAGGTCATCCGGCGAGGCGGGAGGCGGATCGCCGTTGATGGTTACCATCGGCACTTTGCAAACAAACTGGTCGTCAAGCGCCGCCATGCCCTTTGTTGCCGATAACACACGATGACCGAAAGCGGGGCGGACCTCGGGATCTCGGCTCGGAGATCCGCGTTGACCGGCGACATGATAGTGCGCTTGAGTACAGAGGAGTCTGGGAGGGATTTGGGGGCTGGGTAGGAATCGAGATTCGAGAGGTGGGGAGGGTGGGAGGCGGGGATGAAAAGGTAGCATGAATTTGAGCAGCGCAATATGCTCTCGTGGCATAGCGCTAAAAACACCAGTGGCGCCCACATGTCGGCCTAAGAGTCCTTATTCTTTCTTTTTGGAGAGCCGGCCTTTTTTTCAGGATCTTTTGAGAGCCCGGCACGAGAGTCATAATTGACCTGTTTGGCATTGCGTTACTACTCGGCCCATATTCAATGACACCTCCTTTGCCCAAACAAGTGTACATCATTGAAAAGACACTGAGCTCAAATTATATAACTTGAAAAAGGAGATATACTCGAACCTTTGGAGAATGGTGATGCCCTCATTTAGCCCACCGGTAGTTCGAGACAATAAACAGTTGAAACAACGATATATACAACATTCAAACAACGACTAGTGACTACTATTGACATAAACAGCAAGACATGATAGTTCATAAGAAGTCTTGCTACACCACCAAAACGCACCCATCTGCGGCGCTCGGACTCTTGTGATCAGGCGAGAATGACATTCTAAACAGAAGCAACTATTACATAGTAAGAGTGACATAGACGAGGATGACCAAATGACAAGGAATATGCATAACAAAAGAAAGAACTACCCATACAGAACCAGCAGTAAAGACAACATAGTCATTCGAAGAGATGATCCAACACCATCATAATTTGCAGCCCCGCTTTAGCGACCAGTGATCCGGAGACACCACTACTCCACCCTTTCGATGCAACATCCCAATTACTATCAACCTGAAGGCTCGAACCACATCACTGCCTGTCGTGATTGAGACATCCAAGGATCAAAGTTAATCCGGATGGCTTTGTCATTCTCACCTTCTTTTGGCTGCAGGCTGTATCGTTGACAATCAGGGGAGTTTGCTCCCGAACTCCTAGGGCTCGCCGTGTAGACACTGTTTTCCATAGCAAGCAGAGCCTCTCGCCATCAAGGTCCTTGCCAGCGGTGATCTCTGGTTAATCGGATAATTGAGTCGAGAAGCAGAGAGTGTGAACCAAGGTTGTTTACCGCCTCCAACTAAAAAATCCTAAAGGCCCCAACAAGCTGGTATCTTGCTCATAGGCGTAACAGCCCTTTGTCCAGGATACTCACGTATTACGGTGCTTGTATCGATGGGGTTTTGCAATATAATTTTCCGTCTCATGTGTCCGAATGATCATCGGTCTTTTGCGTCGTCTAATCGGCGAGAACCAGTTGTGCTTCCTGTTTTTGGCAAAGGTGGTGTGATTACAAAGGCGATAGCTGTAGGGACACTTCATCATATAAAAAGGACATGCATTGTTAATGTAAGATCAGCATTGTTCGGAGTATGAGTAGGATAATGCAAGAAACAACATTGATATGTCCTGTTGGAGCGTGGAGGAAAATACTGAGGAAATGTATCTGGGTTCAAAAATATAGAAGTGCCATGCATGGTTATACTCATGTTATCTACTTAATCGATTCTTCACGAAACTACCATGTCATGCATGTTATGTAATCATGTTCTGTCATCACAAACAAATTCTTCAAGGTAACTAACAGACCATGCATTGTTATATACCCGTGTTACGTGGGCAAAAATTTTGTGAGGATATTATTCTAGCCATTGATTCTTTGAAGGCGAATATAGGTATGTACACATGGTAAGCATTGCAGGATTTCACTACTTCCAAATATAGAGTTCTCCATATGCACATTTACTTCCCTAATGTATGGTTAGATGAAACCAACGATTGTGGTGCATGTTTCTACACATGGCCATTGATACACACTCATATTTAGTAGTAGTATATAGATTCTTGTAAAATAAGGATAATATCCATATATTCCTAACCGTTTGATTATTCAGGTACAAATTGGCTGTAATGACATGGTCACAATCGCATGAATTAACTCATTCCAAATATAGCTGATTCTGGCGTCTCTAATACATTGCCATAGTTCTACTCAAATTCTGCTCAAACGGAGATATGCCAATCATCACAAAAGTTCAAACAGTGTCATGGCGTCATCATTAACATGAGAGGAAACAACTTACGCGTCGTCCCAGCAATACGTGGTGCCATCTGCTTTGTCGATCGCGTAGATGATGCCATTGTGTTCAATAGCATCACGAAGTGTGTATCAGCTTTGGCGATGATCCACTGCGAGCGAGTTGTCTCCAGCTAAAGAAGGCACCGGCGTAAAGATAAGCGAGTCAGCGGTCGAACAAGGCAATTAGCTTGAAGTCTGCGTAATTCACATGTCGTGTGGGCACTTGGCGATTACAATCTTACGCAAAACAAGGTCCGTCAAGCGGCGTAGTAATCTAGATGACTTGGACGCGATGGTAATACTCTATATAATCCAGCGGAGGAAGGATAATCTCATGGGAGGTGCGGAAGTTCACGAGCACCAACTTTTACCGTCTTCTCGAAGGCAGCCATCGATGGGAGTTCATGCCGACCAGTACATAACTGCCAAGAAGTTTGGGCGATGGTGATCGGATCGATGTCAAGGAAATGATGTCGGCGACCACTACATACCGCAAAAAGTTTGGCTAATGGAGATCGGATTGAAGTCGAGGGCATCATGCGCCTATCATGGTGAGCCAGCGGTTGGATCTCGCAAGACCGGATAGGACAAGCGGTGTCCGAGGCCTCGGTATATCGATGGATTGTGCAGATTCCTCGAGCATCGCGAAATTTTCCATGGTAGACTCAACAATTCCACCAGCGATCGTCGCGATATTGAGGAGGTGGCGGCATCTGAGTTAGCTGTCGGAAAAACAAGCGCGGTCGCTTGAGGGCAATGTTGGCGTTGAGCCCCGAGCTTCATGGATGATTCCTCCATGATCTTGATGATCGGAGTTGTGTTTGATGAAGGCCCTCGTCCGAACATGGTCATCCCTCGAGCATGCAGCCAGCGGTCATTTGGTGACAAAGATCTTTGAAATCTCGATTGACATCGAGCCTCCATGGCGACAGAGGTCGAGGATGCTGGTAACGGAGACAAGGGACACGAGATTGCTCAATCTAGAAGCTAGCCTATGGTATGATTGTGTATGATGATGATTGCGGCTCATATGGATCTAGCTTGCCTTCACGCCAAGGAAAGCGGTTCGCGTTCGGCCATGGTGGAGTTTGGAAGGGGCTTGATTTACGGGGAGAAGGATGTCGGTCTTTGGGCGGCTAGCGAGGAATAGTGTCAATCGCGGCTCATATGGCGAGTGAGGTGGCGGTACAGCCATGGCGGAGTTTGGAAGTGAGATGGAGGCGGAGAAGGAGATGGAGATGGAGTGGTGCTATGGGAGCGGAGAGTGGTGCTATGGGAGGAGGGAGGAGGCGAGGCACCAATGTGTTGTCTGATGTGGCGGTGACAGGTACCTTGTGCATAGGGTGAGGCTGACTTTGGTAACCCGAACACGCCGCTGGACTAGTGTCGGTAGCAGGGTGTTGTCACTTCCTTTGTGAGGACGGATGAATAGTATTTTGACCATCAAGTGTACCACAGTTGTACTACTACTACTACTACTACTACTACTACTACTACTACTACTACTACTACTACTACTACTAGTAGTAGGTACTACATGATACTCGAGTATTGTATAGCGTAAATAGGTCTCCGTGCTAGCATGCTGTTCACTTCATCGTTCGGTATCATCCATATTGCAGCAGAACCAAATTCTCGTGCATGCCCAATCAACGCTCTGCCGCGATGCATGCGATGGTGGTTACGGTGCATCAAGGGCGGCATGCAGATCATTCCACACTTGAGAAGAGGAAAAATGGAAAGGTAGAAACGCGGCGAAGAAGGAAGAAACAGCTGGCTAACAAGGCTGGGAGGGATCGAGCAAGAAGTTAATGCTCCACGCCTAAAGGTTTTGGGAAAACCTGATTTTCATGAGGTGACTTATACTCACCTAAGCGGAGGGTATTCCTTAACGAGAGAATGTTGTGTCTCCCACTCACGCGCTCAAAAAAACTTCGACACATTTTTTATCTGTTTGCATAGGTCCCACCTATCGGGAAGGATGAGCGCGATACCACGAACAGTGCGACTCATTAGTCTACCGCATAGCCTTTTCGTTTATTCTACCTAGCCGTCTAATCAACTGCCTGCACGCCACTTCTCCCATTTACTCCTTCTCCATCGGGAACCGATTCTCCTCGGCTTCTTCACCTCCCCTTCGTCTTCATTTGCATCCAAACCCCACTGCGTTCACATTGTTTTAACCTCTTTAAATAATCATCTACTACTTCAGTTAGACTAGCCATCTAATCCTAATTCTCCAAACCATAGCCCTCCGTTCCAACGGTTCCAAATGGCGAAAGAGATCAAGATGCATGTTTTTAGCGTACAACATGTCCTCGTCGAAGGCTCGTCGCATAGTTGCCACCGTCACTGTCCACCCAAGGGTTGTTGGCGGTGGATCAACAATGTATCCAACTCCTCGAAAAGGTAGGCGAGGTCATCGGTCTCGCGCAGAGTACGAGGCGTGCCTGGGAAGATCCGGTAGCGCCGCCGTCCTTCAGGTGTGCCTCGAAGATGATGTTTTGGTGTACTACATCATACACTCGCCCTCCATACCAGGTGAGCTTCACGATTTCTTGTCTCGGGAGGACATATACTTACGTGGGGCAGCCATCGAAGGGACAAGCAGAAGGTGGAGCCGTACAACCTTGATTTGAAAAGCATCGCTGACCTACAAACCGAATCAAAATTCCTGTAGAAGTTTGTGATAAGCAGACACCATCCCTATTCGGCGTAGCAAATTTTGTGCTCGGTACAAATCTTGAGAAGGGTGGCGAGGCGGTGGCATTAAGGTCGTCGGATGGGAGAATTATCCCTTGACGTCTGGCGGATAAAATATGCTGCCCTCGATGCCCGTGTGAGTTTGAGATAGCTGCAAGGTCCAAAGAGCTTGTTGCGTAGCCATCTCCATAGAGAATGAAGAAGAAGAAGAAGAAGAAGAAGAAGAAGAAGAAGAAGAAGAAGAAGAAGAAGAAGAAGAAGAAGAAGAAGAAGAAGAAGAAGAAGAAGAAGAAGAAGAAGAAGAAGAAGAAAAGGTTGCACCAGCGGAGGGCATTATGGATGGATGAACTATTTCCTCTCTTGTAAAAAATTATTCCCTCTCGGTGTATATTGATATAGATGGACTATTTCGATGGTGTGCATGTCTTTGGAGCAGAGTAGTAGCATGGGTCCGCTTGACTATAAGGAACTATTTATCCGCATATATAGCTTTCTCTGCTACTCCTTCCAATGATCGATATCACGATGCATGTGTCCGTAGACATGACAGCTTGTCCATGGAAGTTCAACTCTGGCGACCATCACGTTTCATCTCGCGATTCCCACGCGCCTCTCAACCCACGGCACCACGCCCCCGGCGTCGCCTCACCCCTCTCGGCCGCACCGCCCCTCTGCCTTTGTGTGCATGACATGTGGGCCACCTAAAATCGGCGAGCATCAAGTTTCTACCACAGCCACCCTTGATTCCCATGCGCCGCTTGAACCCATGAAACCACCGTCCCCGACCTGTGGCTCACCCCTCTTGGCCCCACCGCCCCTCTGCCTCACGGGAGCATTACATGTGGACCAGTCACCTATCGGGTCCACATGTTATTGACTCAAAGGTAGGTGTAGTAAAGCTGAAGCTCAGTCCAGCGGCCACGAGAGGAAATGTAACTCTGCGCCGAGGGCTTGTGGTGCTCCATGCACGAACTTCGTGCCAAACTCGAGATTTGTTTCTTTACTATACATGCATAACAATTTAATGGACATTGTAATCTCAACATGTGATGGGGAGCTCTAAATTTGAATTTGAAACTTATAAAGCGAAAATATTCAAAACAAATAAACTGGGAGAGAGGAGTATATCGTAGGATGTGTCCCATACAAAATAAGTCCCTGGTTTGTCACCTTGAAGATGCGGTTAGAAAGGAGCACAGCGTCTTCCTACTCGTACGGCAACAAATCGGCCGTAGACAGCATGGTCCACCTTTGACCGCCATGTGCAAGGTTCGTGCTATCTTATTCAATCTCACCGTGGTTCCATCATACCAATTCATGCGGTGGCCCGTTGCATGGCTGATCCCAATGTTGGACAAAGGTTCTCTGAGGAGCAGTGTTACCATTGTAAATGTTGTGCAAATTGATGTTGGTACCCTCCGTACATATGCAAGCCAATCTCCACTACTTTTGAGCCTAACACGTGAAACAGTGGGCAGGGGAGAATTAGGAAATGGACACGGAGTAGTCTTTAGAATGCATTTACTACGTGATCAAACTCATCTTACCTGCTCATCGAAGGAAATCCGAGTGCCCCTCAACGTCGGCATCTCAAGGCGTCAACTTGCAACTTCTGACCACGCGCGCTTGGAGAGACCCCAAGGAAACATCCTCGTGCGTTCCACGGAACATCAAGATGCATTTGTATGAGTAGTTTATCTTGTGAGAGAAAGGGATGAACGAGGGAAGGCCTCTAGAGATAGAGATGGACACTACTACTACCAATGTGCTGGCCCGTGCGTTGCAATGGGTCCAAAGTAGTAGAATAATACTTCTTCACGTGCTTGAAATATAAACACTCTAGTTTTGATATACATGTGTCAGCAGACATGACAGCTTGTCCATGGAAGTTGAACCACGGCGACCATCATGTTTCTTGTTTCTACCACTGCCACATCCACACGTGATTCCCATGACGCCGCTCCAACCCACGGCACGACGTCCCCCGACGTGGACATGGATCACTGCTTTGCCCTGCCTTTCCTTCGCTGACAGGTGGGGCCCACGCTTATGGGTCCCACATGTCAGTGACATAATGGTAGGATTGTTCGCGTCAGGGGATCCTCATCCCCTCGACGTGCCCCTCATCCCTCTCGGCCCCACCGCTCCTCTGCCTTTGTGTGCATGATATACTCCTAATATATTACTCCCTCCGTACCTAAATATTTGTATTTTTTGAGATTTCAAACGGACTATCACATACGGATTATATAGACATATTTTAGTGTTTCTAGCAAGATGCCCGCGCGTTGCACGAAGTTGATGGAAAAGGTAAGCAAAACTTATAAATTGACGGATTGAGTACTAGTTACAGTGATGCATATAATTAAGCAAAGGGATCGCACATGTCGGTATTGACTGGAACGAGAATGCAACAGCACAATAAGAATTAAGGCCACGATGATGCGATCGCAGTGGTGGTTACAGAAGGCAAGAGGAAAGATGGATCCACGAACGTACGACCTCCTCCTCCTCAACTTAGTGCCTCGGGCCACCGACCGGTGCCTAAGGAGCGGCGACATTTGTGGCGAGGTCGAGGTGCTTCTCAGCAAAGGCATCCAAGGCTTCCAACCGGTTGAGGAAGGCCAACCTCGTAGCGTCCTCACTAGCATTGTAGATACCTATGTACACGATTTGCTCGTGCGTGGATGTGTGGGTCGGCAATTCTTGCGAGGCGGCGCCTCATGAGCATGACCTCAGTGGACATTCTTCGTGGCGTCGGCGAGCGATCGCGAGGCCACCGGTGTTTGAAAGAGGTTCGGCCATGGAGGCCGATTAGGGTGGCAGGAAATGAGGAGCCGGCGCGGGCTGGAGAATCTGGCGATGTCGTCATGAGCTTCTTGATGACGGTGAACTTGTTGCTGGTGTCAGCGATCATCTGGTCAAGCGAGAGTCGTAGTTGGCGTTGGCGGTGACCATCCACCAGCGGTCTCAACACCGTCTGGAGGCGATCCTCGGCGCCATGCCGCAGCGGCATCGTGGACCATCTGGCGCAACCGCTGGCCACTCATGCGCATCGCCGCCATGGGTGCAGGTGATCTTTTGGCGCTTAGTGTAGGTGCTTAGGCAAATGCTTATGTGCGTCGATGTGGTAGATGCATTGGAATGGGGCGCCTTTATATGAGGGCAATGAGGCCAAACTGCATTGCATTCACATCGTGCAACCTCTTTTCCGGACCTCCTCCATTACTTCCCTCATGCATTAATTGAAGGAGGATGAATTGGCCGTTCAACATATCGGAACTGCTACTCCCTCCTAAATGCGCATTAAAGCCGTATCTAGGGGAACTAAGTCGCCCGCTTTCAAATCGAATACTCCCTCTGTCTAGGTGAGTATTAAGTCATCTTACAAAAACCAAATAGTAAACACATAGGCGTGGTGCATTAACTCTCACGTTGTTTCTTAGGCTAGCCATAGTGGGAGTAACTTAGGTAGTAACTTAACACATCCCAAGACAATTTTGCTTATGTGGCAACTATTTAATGAGGAAAGAGGTGCTTGTGGTAACATAATATGTTACTATAACATAGCGCTATTTAATAGAGGTGCTTGTGGTAACATAATATGACTAGCAGCGAGAAAGACGAGGGAGTAGGCTGCTGCAAGCGTAGGGTTATGTGATTTGACAATGATTCTTGCTGGACAGGTGGGGCCCGTGATTTGACTTGCCATTATCATTTTAAGCTGCTGAGACTCGACCGGCGTGAGTCTCCCAGTTCTGACCACCTCCATCAGGTGCCTCTCCCAATGCTCCACCATGTAGTAGAGGCTGGCTCTTGCATGAGCCCACTTCTCCACTTTTCCTTGCCTCTCTTTCCTCCACATATGCAAAAATGCCATGTAAAGCGCACTATTGTACTTACTTTTACTTGCTCCTACAGGTGCTTAAGCTTACCACATAGGCATAAAGTCTGATGTGGCAAGTTATTCAAGAAGAGAGAGACTAGTTTGGTGACCCAAGGAAGAAACGGTGTTGCGCGCGTGTACCTAGGTGAAAAGACAATTTTGAGTCTATAGCTAATTAAATGAAGCAAACTTAGCAACCCCATTTCATTGGAAGAGGTCACTCCTTGGCAAATGCAATAAATACTAGTACTCCCTGTGTCCCATAATATAAGAACGTTTTTGGCACTACACTAGTGTCAAAAAAAAGAGATAGAGAGGAGTAAAAAATACACTTATAGCCAACCTTGTTGTAGTATGAGTGACTAAGTTATGACTATGTATAACATGCCAAACATCAGATAGCCTAATGCACCGTGTTAAATCTCCAAGGGCGCGACCGCACGAGCGACGCGACGGTCGTGGTAGGTGCGACCACGATACGGGCTGCTGGCAGCCCTTGGATCTGAGATCAAACGGTCGCATGCTAAGTTGCTGAAAATTTGTAGAATAACCGTCCAGGATAGGATATTCACCCATAGGTCTAGAATCACGCCATGCAACCGTTCGATCTCAGATCCAATGGCTCTCGACAGCCCGTATCATGGGAGAATGGAAAGCCACTACCCTGTCGTTCGCACGCTGGCAGTTCGCTCCTACACGTCCCCGCACGTCCTTCAATACTACGGTGGTTCGCTCCTAGTCGTCCCGTCCATTCACATTACGGCAGTTCCACTAATCCTAACCCTCCTCCCAAATCCATGGCGTCCCAAATCTCCATGATCAGCGGTGAGTACAAGGTTAGAACCATCACCGGCGATGAGTTTGACGTCATCTACACCCGTTCTTCCGCGACCGTGAAAGGATGCCTTTCTCGCTTCAGACGCATGTTCGAAAACTCAGATGATGAGTGGGTCGCTCGGCTAGATGTTGAGTACACCACAGTCTGGGGCGAGAGAAGGATCTAAGGGCGAAGAGAGGAAGAAGCCTGCCGTGATCCAGGTTTGCGTGCATGACTTATGCTTGGTCTACCACATATGCCATGCCGACGTTGAGTGCCAGGATTTTAAGGACTTCCTTGGGAGCAACCTAGTCAAATTCGTTACTGTAGACTTTGGTAACGACAAAGAAGTCCTGCGTCGGGTAGGCCTCGTTTTAGGCAACACCTTCGACCTCCAGAAGAATCGGCCGGTGTCCTCTCTTCAGCCTTCAATGCTGACCCTGGCAGGAGCCATGGTTCATCCTTCGTACGGTAAACTAGAGAAACCTCCATACACATTTCATCGTCATGCATGGCAGCGGAATGTACTAGATATAGACCACATCCACTATGCTGCAATGGATGGCTACCTTTGCTTCAATATCTATAAGGGTTGGATGAAGAGCAATAGCCAAGTGTGCGGTTCAAGCAAAGAAGTATCGGCCAAGAGGAAGAGGGACAAGGACGAAGTCGAGGGCGTGGGCGAGGACTACGAGTAAGGTGGCGATGTCGTTGCTCATGGTGGTTCTAATGCAGTGTCTCTTTGGAATAGTTGCAAAGTTTAATTTCAGGTGTGCTTAATTTAATTTGAGGGGTGTGTTGTCTTTGAGCCCCAATGAGAACTATGTTATGTTTCTTCTTGTTACTTTAACTCTTGATGCGTACATACAAGTATTTCTTACATTTCATCTTTTAGTTGGTACAGTACTACCACTCGTTTCTTCACATTATATACGTACAATATATATGGCCAACATCATATAGCCAGCAGTTTAGTTGTCAAAGAATTTCAGGGTGCTTAGTTTTGTCAAAGAATTCCAGGGTGATTAGTTTTATTTGAGGGGTGGGTTGTGCACTTGTGTTGGACACCATTATTGTGACAAGCCTTTTTCATAGTACTATATGCATAATTTGGCGACGAGCGCTCTCTATATGTACCACCTTTTTTTTAATTTCAAGTTTTGCTCCCTGGCGCAATCCATCGATACTACTACTGTACAAAAGTAGAGTATATACATTTTATAAAAGGCTAGAGGCGTGGGCAGTCTAGCTCGGTCGGTTTCACGAGGCGAGGGCCTTTGTGATTTGTGGCTCATTCTGCTGTCCGTCGAATAATCTTCGCCGCCGCTGCTGCCCGGCGCCTCCATTAAACCCTCCGTTAAACCTGCATGCAAACCGAGAATCCTACTCGGCCACACGTCCGTTCATGGCGGGCTGGAATTAAACGCAACCTTGGCGAGCTCCTCCCGTCCGCCCTTAGTTTAAGCGAGGCCGGGCGCCGGCCAAGCTCCTACCGTCCGTCCTCTATTTACGAGGCCGAGACAGGCGGCGGGCAAGAATCGCACCCTCCGCCACTCCCCATCTCCTCCTTCACCATTTCTCCACTCCTCCGATGGCTTCGGTGAGCCGTTCTCCGGCATATTACCGGTGGGTGGCCCGCCGAGCCCTCCGGATATGGGCGAGGCCGCTCGGTGCTTCACCAACCTCGCTTGGCCCGGCGGAGCGATTGCCGCTAAGCGGTAGCGTGGTTCAGCAACTTCGCCGCTCAGTTCAGCTTGATGAGGAGTGGCGAGTTGCTCCACGCCGACACGGCAGCAAGCACGCCTTGATGCTGGCGCCCGTCGCTGCCGGGTCGTACCGCGCCACCGATGTTTGCGGTGGCGCGCCTCCGTGTCGTGGCGCGCCTCCGTGCTGCGGCAGCGCCATGCGGCGAGAGCGAAGCTTGGTGCATGGAAGCGGCGAGTCGGTGGACAGCTTCTCCGTGTCCGCCGCCATCATCGAGGAGAAGTAGAACACGGGAAGCTGCCGCCACTTGGGACCCATGAAAGCCACCGCCGCGGCGACGACCGCGGATTCAGGTGGTTTCTTTGCTGCTTCATTTCTTCCGAGGACCTTCGTCGACCCGCAAGTGTCGGCGGACATGAGGAAGACAAAGGGATCATGGTGGCCATTTAGATTATGTACTCCCTCTCCGGTGGCGGGAATTTTTGTTCAAGAATGGATAAATTGTATGTATCTATAACTAAAATAAGTCTACATACATCCATTTCTAGGACAAGTATTTTCGGACGGAGGGAGTATTAATTATACAAGAGAGCCAGATTGGCACCTCTTAGTTCATGTAAATGTAATGAAATCCATGATGTTTATATGTAGATCCGGCTTTTTTATACGAAATCCTTCATGCTTATATGAAATCAGTCTGTGTTTGCACGAATTTCATCTGGTTGGTTAGAGTTGTAAAATGTATGCCCTTTGGCGTTTGATGTAAATCCTCCGCTTAAGGAAGCGGGAGGAAATTGCCGGCTGCCGTTGGAGATGCTCTTTATGCTGGAAATAATAGAGTGACATCCAATCCATTTGAGTTAATTGCCTGTATGATTGTCCCTCTATAAAAATTTAATTGCATGCACAGTGTACACGTGACTTGCAGGGTGGCTACAGCTTTGTACAGAAAGTTAGAAACAAGTCCATCCTTAATCTTGTATTCTAAGTACTCCGTGGGTTCCACTGTCAGTACAATGGCGAAAGAAGTATATATCAAATAAGTAGAGTAATATATAATATAAAAATATGAAGTTAAAAGACAGAATACGAACTCATGTCATCGCGTTGCGAGCATCCGACGCTTACCAGCCCAGCACATTTTTGTTGTAGACCATGCTGGAGATATATCTCCATGTCTACCCTTATATAACTCCATTCGTTCCTAAATATTTGTCTTTTTCAGATTTCAAATGGACTACCACATACAGATGTGTTTGTAGACATATTTTAAAGTGTAGATTCACTCATTTTGCTCCGTATGTCTTTTCAGGAAGGGGTCAGATTTGTCCTTGATTTATTTATGAGGTATCCAGATGGCACTGCACCGCCAAGAAAAGAGGGTAACATCAAAATTATGGACTACTTTTTTGAGTATGTTGGTAAGGTCCGGTCATAGTCACTTGTTGAAATCTCTAAAAAAGACAAATACTCCCTCCGTCCGGAAATACTTGTCATCAAAATGGTTAAAAGGAAATGTATCTAGACGTATTTTAGTTTTAGATACATCTCTTTTATCCATTTGATGACTAATATTCAGACGGAAAAGAGAAAAAAAGTTAGTGATGATGGTGTGCATGCCATCCTACAATATAGGCCGTCGGTTTATATCTAACGGATAGGAAAGAAACTATGGCAATTTTGCAAAAATATACCCACGTCTCTCACGTTAGCAAATAAGGCCTTCCCTCGTTCAACCTTTTCTCTCACAAGATAAACTACTCATACAAATGCATCTTGATGTTCCGTGCAACGCACAGGCAGCTAGCTAATTTCTTTTAAAATAGTTGCTGCGATAATTGGGTTGAAGTGATATATTTTATGTCTGCCCCGAATGACTTCAGATTCACTAGTAGTAACAAAGAAAAGGTTGCCTTGTTAGTTAACGAGAAAACAGGGTGAAAACTATCACATGAGGCGGTAAAAACAAGGCTGCTGGGTTCAGCGTCATCGTCACTATAGCTGTCTTGCTTGTGAGAAGTCTACATATCGAGGGGCTCTCGGCGAGGCACCGAGACACAATGTTTGAGAGAGAAACCAATTGATAGATTATGATCGGATCGAGTTGTCACCCTACTGCTGTCATTGTTGGGGGGGGAGGAGAGAAAGGCGTATTGAGAGTGTGCACGGTAGGCACGGAGGCACAACTAGCGAGTGTGTGTGTGTGTGTGTGTGTGTGTGTGTGTGTGTTTGAAAGAGGAGTAGATAGATTATTATCAAGATCGATGTGCCACCCTACTCCTTGGTGCGGGTAGTGTGTGTGTGTATGTTTGAGAGAGAAGCGGTCGATAGATTAGTATCAAGATCGAGGTGTCACCCTACTCCTTGGTGTTGGGAAATGTGGGTGTGTGTGGGGGGCAGTGACACTCACATATCTGACTCTTATAAAAAACAGAGTTGGTGATGATGGTGTTCCTGCCGTCCTGCAATAGGCCATCCGATTTATATCCGACGGACAGGAAGGAAACTATGGAAATTTTGCAAAAGATACCCACACCCTCTCCGCATTTTTGCAAATCGGCATTCCCTCGTTCATCCTTTTCTCCCACAAGATAAACTTCTCATACAAATGCATCTTGATGTTCCGTACAGCGCATGGGCATCTTGCTAGTAGGGAGAAGGAGTTTGTGTGACACATATCTAGCTATATTAAGGGATAGGTAGATAGCATATGTGTGAGAGACATTAGTGGCTGTGAGTGGGCGGAATTAAAGGGGTGGGCATGTTAGACATAGAGAGCGTGTGTGTTTCTGTGTGAGAGACTTGTAGGATGGGGTAAAATGACGAATTTAGCCACAGCGAAGGAGAGAAATACGAAGTACGTGTGTGATTCCGATGCCCACAGGAAATGAGATATGTATGCGTGTGAGAGAGATTGCACAATTCATTCATGTATCACTATCTAGCGATCGTGGACGTGCATCGCTTGAACATGAGTCAATATCTAGTTCGTCTCGTGGCCAAAGGTACAATATCGATTCAACGCTATAAAGATTGGACACTCACATAGCACATTTTTTCTGTTTAAATAAGCCTTTTTAGTTGTGCATGCCAAAGTTACAGTGATGTTTCTTCAAACAACCAATGTAGCTATCATGAACATGCACCATTGTTATTCTTGCATTCAAATTCATTAGTCTTGGATGATTTAAGTTTCTATTTTGAAGTAATATATGTAATATTCATATATGAATTCAACGGGTACACAATTTATGAAATGGAGGCTATGTAATCATATGAGGTAACTGAGGGAGTCCTGGATTAGGGGGTGTCCGAGTAGCCGGACTATAACCATTGGCCGGACTCTTGGACTATGAAGATACAAGATTGAAGACTTCGTCCCGTGTCCGGATGGGAGATTCCTTGGCGTGCAAGGCAAGCTTGGCAATACGGATATGTAGATCTCCTCCCATTGTAACCGACTCTGTGTAACCTTAGCCCTCTCCGGTGCCTATATAAACCGGAGGGTTTTAGTCCATAGGACGAACAACAATCATACCATAAGCTAGCTTCTAGGGTTTAGCCTCTCTGATCTCGTGGTAGATCCACTCTTGTACTACCCATATCATCAATATTAATCAAGCAGGAGTAGGGTTTTACCTCTATCGAGAGGGCCCGAACACAGGTAAAACATTGTGTCCCTTGTCTCCTGTTACCATTCGCCTAGTCGCACAGTTTGGGACCCCCTACCGAGATCCGCGGTTTGACACCGACATTGGTGCTTTCATTGAGAGTTCCTCGTGTGCGTCATCTTTAGGCCCGATGGCTCCTCCGATCATCAACAGCGATGCGGTCGAGGTGAGACTTTTATCCCGGACAGATCTTCGTATTCGGCGGCTTTGCTGCGAGTCAATTAAGCAGCCATCTGGAGCAGATTGAAAGCTTCGCCCCAGCCATCAGGTCCGATTTGGAAGTTTGAACTATCTGGTGACATCGCGGAGACTTGATCTTGACGGATTCGAGCCCACCGAGCGCCGCCGCTTTATCACGATGGGCATGATTTAGCTCTGCCGTAGAACAGTGCCCTGGAGGCTGCACCCGTATCCGCTCCGACCCTTAGCTCGGAGCCAACTGCGCCGATCGAGGACGGGTGGCTAGACACCGCCTCGGGGGCTGCAGTCTCAGCAGCGATCGAGCCGAACACCAGCCTTACCCTCTGCGAAACCCGTGACTCCAGGGTGTCGGACTCTTTTCCGGACTCCGAACCCTCCGCGCCCCTGCCAATCGAATCTGATTGGGTGCCGATCATGGAATTCACCGCCGCGAATATTTTTCAGCACTCGCCCTTTGCCGACATTCTGAAATCACTAAGGTCTCTCTCTTTGTCAGGAGAGTGCTGGCCAGATTATGACCTACAGGATTGGGATGCGGACGACGAAGAAATTCGACGCCCACCCACCACCCACTTCGTAGCCACTGTCGATGATTTAACCGACATGCTAGACTTCGACTCCGAAGACATCGACGGTATGGACGATGATGTAGGAGACGAACAGGAACCAGCGCCTATAGGGCACTGGAAAGCCACCTCGTCATACGACATATATATGGTGGATACACCAAAAGAGGGCAACAGCGACGGAACAGCGGGGGATGACCCCTCCAAGAAGCAACCCAAGCGCCGGCGTCAGCGGCGCCGCTCTAAGTCCCGCCAAAACAAAAACGGTGATACCGGCATGGGAGATAATAACACCCCGGATAGTGCCGAAGACAACTCCCTCCAGCAAGATTCAGCGCAGGAGGATGGAGAAGCCAGCCCTCCTGAGAGAGCGGCAGACAGGGAGGAAGAGGATGATAATTACATGCCTCCCTCCGAAGACGAGGCAAGCCTCGGCGACGACGAATTTTTCGTGCCTGAGGATCCCGTCGAACAAGAGCGCTTAAGCGCAGGCTTATGGCCACGGCGAGTAGCCTTAAGAAAAAACAACAACAGCTTAGAGCTGATCAAGACTTGCTAGCCGATAAATGGACTGAAGTCCTTGCGGCCGGGGAATACGAACTCGAACGCCCCTCCAAGAGCTACCCAAAGCGCAGGTTGCTACCCCGATTAGAGGAGGAAGCACTTAAACCTACATCACCAGCGCATGATGTGGCTGACCGGCCACCTCGCGGCCGCGGCAGAGAGGCCTCTCGGCCCTCCACTCAAGCCGCACCCCGGCGTCGCTAAAAAAATACCAAGGCATGGGGAAATGCGCCAGAACTGCGAGATATGTTGGAGGACAAGGCAAGGCAAACAAGATCGATCTACGGATCGCGCAGGCACCCCACGACACGAGACGATAACCGTCACGCCGGATCTGATAAATCCGGCGGGCCAAACCTATGCAGACAAAGCTCATTTGAGCTACGTCGTGATATATTATCTGAGAGGTGCCGCACACCCACTATGCTTCACGGATGAAGTAATGGATCATCAAATCCCGGAGGGTTTCAAACCCGTAAACATTGAATCATACGATGGCACAACAGATCCTGCGGTATGGATGAGGACTATCTCCTACATATCCACATGGCCCTTGGCGATGATCTACGCCATCAAATACCTCCCTCAAGCTTAAAGGACCAGCTCGGCATTGGCTTAACATCTTGCCAGCAGAATCAATTGGTTGTTGGGAGGACCTGGAAGCCGCATTCCTCAACAATTTCCAGGGCACCTATGTGCGACCACTAGACACCGATGACCTGAGCCACATAATTCAGCAGCTAGAAGAATCTTCCAGACAATTCTGGACACGGTTCCTAACCAAGAAAAATCAAATCGTCGACTGTCCGGACGCAGAGGCCCTAGCAGCCTTCAAGCATAACATCCGTGACGAGTGGCTCGCCCGGCACCTAGGACAGGAAAAGTCGAAATCTATGGCAGCCCTCACGACACTCATGACCCGCTTTTGCGCGTGAGAAGACAGCTGGCTGGCTCGTAGCAATAACATGACCAAGAGCCCTGGTAATTCAGATACCAAGGACAGCAATGGCAGGTCGCATCGCAACAAGCACAAGCGCCGCATTAACAGCGACAATGCTGAGGATACGGCAGTTAATGCCGGATTCAGAGGCTCTAAACCCGGTCAATGGAAAAAGCCATTCAAAAGAAATACTCCGGGCCCGTCCAGTTTGGACCGTATACTCGATCGATCGTGCCAGATACATGGCACCCCCGAAAAACCAGCCAATCACACCAACAGGGATTGTTGGGTGTTCAAGCAAGCCGGCAAGTTAAATGCCGAAAACATAGACAAGGGGCTACATAGCGACGACGAGGAGGAGCCCCGGCCACCGAGCAATAGTGGACAGAAGGGCTTCCCCCTACAAGTGCGGACGGTGAACATGATATACACAACCCACATCCCCAAGAGGGAACGAAAGCGTGCGCTAAGGGACGTATACGCGTTGGAGCCAGTCACCCCAAAGTTCAACCAATGGTCCTCCTGCCCGATCACTTTTGATCGAAGGGACCACCCTACTAGCATCCGCCATGGCGGATTCGCCGCACTGGTTCTAGACCCAATCATTGACGGATTTCACCTCACTAGAGTCCTCATGGACAGCGGCAGCAGACTGAACCTGCTTTATCAGGATACAGTGCGGAAAATGGGTACAGATCCCTCAAGGATTAAACCCACAAAAAAGACCTTTAAAGGTGTCATACCAGGTGTGGAGGCCAACTATACAGGCTCAGTCACACTTGAAGTGGTCTTCGGACCCCCGGATAACTTCCGAACCGAGGAGTTAATCTTCGACATAGTCCCGTTCATGATAGCTATCACGCCTTGCTCGGACGAACCGCATTGCAAAGTTCAATGCGGTGCCGCTTTCGCATACCTCAAGCTCAAGATGCGGGCCCTCGAGTCATTACGGTCAATGGAAACACCGAACGCTCTCTCCGAACAGAGGCGCATATGGCGGCCCTGGCAGCGGAAATACAAAGCAGCCTCTCAAGGCAATTCTCCAGTTCGGCCATTAAACGTCCGGACACCGTCAAGCACGCCCGGAGTAACCTACAACAATACCGCCTGGCACGTTCCGAGCAAGCATAGAAATGCGGCCCCAACCCCAGCCCTTGCGAAACTGCGAAATCAGTACTACGCGCACATAACTACGATCCCGATTTTATCATTTTTTCCTACTTTCAGGACTCCACTCTTCAGAAGACCTGTCCGGCAGTACAATCACCGAGCAAACGATGCAACAACCAAGGAGGCAGAAAGCTACGTCGAATTCCCAGGTGGTCTCCGTGTGAGCAAAATACACATCTTACATACCGTCTATGGCTCGCCCCGGAGAGGACATGTCAAATAGTCCCATCTCTTGCTTATCGCACTTTTTGTATCGTTCTGCTTTTACAGCAGCCTTTTAAAATAAACAATGCTTAGCTTTAGCTTATTATTGCATTCTCTAGTCATTTCTTTTTCAATACATATGTTCAGTTATGACATTTAGCACCCGTACACTTTGGTATGGTCAATCGCCGAGGCTCAAGCACCCATGTCTGGCGTGAAGTCCGAACACTTTCACAAGTCGGCCCTCGAACTTATAGCATTATATGCATCATCTCTGAATCATGTCTTTGGTTAATATTTGGGTTTGCCCGGCTCCCATGTTTTGGTACCTTACGTTCTGCTATATCGGCTAAGGTAGCGCTGGGAGAACTACTGCGATTGTGCCCGGTTGAGCTGGGCTAAGCACCTCGATGAAAGCTAAACTATTTGTCATGATAGGCGAGAGCTGGTGGCTGTTCGGGAGGCTTGAGTCCCTAAAGACTTATGCCGCTTAGGCGAGGAGTCGGCTTTGTCCGGCCTTGGCGTGTATAGCGCCCGAACTCGATCTTGAACACTAGGGCTTCGTCGAAATTTAAAATTATAGAATTCTCGGCTAAGTGAGAGTGATAACACATTATAGTCCGATTGCCTTGTTAGGTGTCTTGAGCACCTCCCTCGAAGGACAAGAATGGGAAAAAGAGTGCTCAGTTTATCCGAACACCCGGCACTCGTGGCATGGGGGCGAAGCCGACGACTCGCCATCTCTCAAATTTAATAAACGGCCGCATAGAAGGTAATATTTTAAATTAAACAAGCGTTGCATAGCGCATATGAACAAGTTTTCAGCGCACAGGATAAAACGAACAAGTTTCACTCAAATATTACATCTTTCGAACATTCGTCCGCCACAAGGCGGGCACCCTTCAGGATGCCCTCATAATACATCTCGGGGTGGCGATGCTCCTTGCCCGGCGGTGGCCCGTCCTTCACCAGCTTCTCCGCGTCCATCTTGCCCCAGTGCACTTTAGCACGGGCAAGCGCCCTACGGGCGCCCTCGATGCAGGCAGAGCCTTGAAAACTTCAAGCCACGGACAAGCATCCACCAGCCGCCTTACCAGCCCAAACTAGCTCCCAGGCAGAGCCTCTCCAGGCCACAGCCGAACTATGAGGCCCTTCATGGCCTGTTCGGCCACCTTATGGAGCTCGACCAACTGCTTTAGCTGGTCCCTCAAGGGCACCGGGTGTCCGGCCTCAGCATACTGAGACCAGAACACCTTCTCCGTCGAGCTCCCCTCCTCGGCCCGGTAGAAGGCGGCGGCATCTGACACGCTGCGGGGCAAATCTGCGAATGCTCCTGGAGAGCTCCGGACTCGGGTATGTAACAAGTAATTCACTTTCACGTGCTTGCTTTGCATAAAGAATGCCTTACTCGCCGCTATCTTCTTCATCGCCTCAACTTCCTGGAGGGCTTTTTGGGCTTCGGCCTTGGCAGACTTGGCACTTTCGAGGGCCATCGCGAGCTCGGACTCTCGCGTCTTTGAGTCAAGCTCCAAACTCTCGTGTTTTTTCACGAGAGCCTGGAGCTCTTGCTGTACCTCACCAACTCGCGCCTCATGTTTCTCCCGCTCCGTGCGCTCCGTGGCCGCCTTCTTTTCGGCCTTGGAAAGTGCTTGCTTAAGGGTCGCCACCTCAGTCGTGGCCCCTAGCACGTCAATAACGACCCTGTCATTTTTTGCAACTACATTTTCTTTCTTTTATATATTCATACACAAGGCATTGCGTACCTTGGTTATCCTTGAGCTGCTTCTTGGCAAGGCCGAGCTCTTGCTCGGACCGCTCGAGGCTTTGGTTCAGCGCATCCACCTCCGCAGTCAGCACAGCAAAGGCCAGCAGCGAAGCCTGCATACGCATATTGACTTAATTCTGTTAGACTCCTGCGAATGTTATTAGATCCTCTATTCGGCTTTTCTTTCGAGCATAAGCGAGCATCGAGGGGCTCTGTCTATGCGGTAATATTTTCACATACCTCAAAGCCTATTAGCGGTGGCACGAGCTTGAGTCAGCCCACTTTTGGCGGACTGAACCTTCTGGATCACCGCACTCATAATGGTGCGGTGCTCCTCGTCGATGGGCGCCGTTAAGCACCTCCAGCAAATTATCCAGTGCCTCCGGTTGGGCCGGAGTCACCGGCGTCATAAACTTGCCCTTCTTATTAGGGGCACGCTGCGGATTCGGAATCATTGAAGGTTTCGGTGCGGTGTCCGGCCCAGGGCCGGACTTGGAGCCCTTGGGGGTCTTATCCCCTTTGCGCCTGGAGTCCGGGAGGTCACCTTGCGGCGCCTCCAGTGCCACCTCCCCCTGGCTTGGAACCTTTTGGGACAACACCTCGGCGTCGTCCGTAGGAAGAGGGGAGGTAGCGGCCAGAAGTGAAAAACTATTTACATCCGACGAATCCAGGGAACCGCTCGACGACACGTCGAGCCGGGCATTGGGCGGACTGCATAATTATATTCGGTGTTAGAAGAAGCTGTGCAATAAAGGAACACCATGAGTCACTCTAGTGTCCGAATACTTACGACTTCGCCAGGGGCTTCCCCCTGGGTGGCCATTCCTTGTCGCTGTCGGCGGCGTTGGTGGAGTAGTCCGGAGGGAGGGTCCTTCCTTTCTTGGACCCTCCGGCCTCCCCAGTTGGGGCGGCCTTCCTTTTCTTTTCTCCCCCTGCTGGGGAAGAAACCTCTCTTTCCTCCTCCTCATCTTCATGGGAGGAGTGCGCCTCGGAGTCATCGGACGGTGAGTCCGACTCCGCCGGGCGCCGGGAACTCTTACGGGTTCCCGTGGCCTTCTTCTTGGCCTTCTTCTGCGGCACCACGTAAGGTGCCGGAACCAGTGGCTTTGTCAAGCGAGCGTCTGCTGGGCCTTCGGGCAAAGGAGCCGGACAGCTGATCTTCCCGACGTCTCCTGCCAATCATGTCAAAGGTACGGGGGTTTAGATCCCGCATAGAGTCAAACTATGAAAGACTAATGTCCTGTAAGAAGTAAAAACAGCTCACCGCGTTGGCTTGACGCTGCGTGCTGAATCCGTGATCCTTGGTAGCGGATGCGGGAGCCTCGGCGCCCTTGAATAGCACCTTCTAGGCATCTTCGTACGTTGTGTCGAAGAGCCTGCTCAGAGTTCGGTGCTGGGCCGGGTCGAACTCCCACAAATTGAAAGCCCGTTGTTGAAACGGGAGGATCTAGCGGATGAGCATAACCTGGACCACGTTGACAAGTTTGAGCTTCTTGCTCACCAGGTTCCGGACACATGTTTGGAGTCCGGTCACCTCTTCCGAACTGCCCCACGTGAGGCCCTTCTCTTTCCAGGAGGTGAGCCGCGTAGGGGCTCCGGATCGGAACTCGGGGGCTGCGACCCATTTGGGGTTACGCGGCTCGGTGATGTAGAACCACCCCGATTGCCACCCCTTTATGGTCTCCACGAAGGAGCCCTCGAGCCATAGGATGTTGGGCATCTTGCCCACCATGGCGCCTCCGCACTCCGCCTGGCGGCCGCCCACAACCTTCGGCTTAACATTGAAGGTCTTCAGCCATAAGCCGAAGTGGGGCTGGATGCAGAGGAAGGCCTCGCACATGACGATAAACACCGAGATGTTGAGGATGAAGTTCGGGGCCAGATCGTGGAAGTCTAGGCCGTAGTAGAACATGAGCCCCGGGACGAATGAATGGAGGGGGAATCCCAGTCCGCGGAGGAAATGGGTAAGGAAGACGACCCTCTCATGGGGCCTAGGGGTGGGGATGAGCTGCCCCTCATCTGGGAGCCGGTGCACAATGTCGTCGAGCAGGTATCCGACTCTCCTCAGCTTTTTAACGTCTCCCTCCGTGATGGAGGAGACCATCCACTTGCATCCCGCACCAGACATGGTTGGTGAAGGTTGAGGAAGAGAATGCGGACTTGGGCGTTGGAGCTCGAGTGTGCGGAAATGGATGAGCAAAGGAGGAAGAAGGCGTAGGTGAAAAGGTGGATCCTTATCCCCTTATATGGGCGGACGAAACTACGCGTCCCCACTAGCCTGGTAAAACTCGCTTATCTCCCAAGCGCCATAATCAATGGCGTGGTTGGGTTACCCACGCCCGTATTGATGAGAATCCCGTAATAAGGGGACACGATCTCTGCTTCGACAAGACGTGCCAAGGGAACCGCCTCGCTAAACGTGCTGAGGTGGGACAGTAAAACGATTCGAATAAAGGCTTGGCCGTGGTGTGATGTCACGCTACGGAATACGTCAGCAGATTAGATTTGTGTAAATACTATTCTCTCTATGGCAGTATGTGGAACTTATTTTGCAGAGCTGGACACTATCCTTGTGTTCAAAATCTTCTATGAAATATTCGGAGGAGGAACCCGCCTTGCAATGTTGAAGACAATTTGCGCGTCGGACTCGTCGTCATTGAAGCCTGGTTTAGGGGCTACTGAGGGAGTCCTGGATTAGGGGGTGTCCGGGTAGCCGGACTATAACCATTGGCCGGACTCTTGGACTATGAAGATACAAGATTGAAGACTTTGTCCCGTGTCCGGATGGGACTTTGCTTGGCGTGGAAGGCAAGCTTGGCAATACGGATATGTAGATCTCCTCCCATTGTAACCGACTCTGTGTAACCCTAGCCCTCTCCGGTGCCTATATAAACCTGAGGGTTTTAGTCCATAGGACGAACAACAATCATACCATAGGCTAGCTTCTAGAGTTTAGCCTCTCTGATCTCGGGGTAGATCTACTCTTGTACTACCCATATCATCAATATTAATCAAGCAGGAGTAGGGTTTTACCTCCATCGAGAGGGCCCGAACCTGGGTAAAAACATCGTATCCCTTGTCTGCTATTACCATCCGCCTAGACGCACAGTTCGGGACCCCCTACCCGAGATCCGCCGGTTTTGACACCGACAGTAACACTTTTAACTAGCTGACTACAATATCCATTTCTTGTTGTGCGCCTCTACACTAACACGTCAATGTATTATGTTTAAATTAAATAACCAATGGCACTAAATTATCTATTTACACGAGAAATACATAGGCTGAGCGTTTGATCCCTTTTTGTGAGCAGCCACTACACCGTCTGATTAGTGGCGCCCGTGTGAGCGTCAAGTTATCGGCGCATCATCGAGTTATTGTCTTTTTAGGGTGGACTTCACACGATTATTAACAATGACAGCGTGCCCGTGTACACAGTCTAGCATGACCTTCCCGCTAGGACAATCCAAAATTAGTTGAAGCTGGATCTGAAGCGATCCATGGGCGGTAAAATCTCCGCCTCCTTCTAAAATTTCCGCCACCTTAGTCTTTAGCATGCGAAATCCCCTTTGTCCTTGGTGCACGGAGACCAACAGTTAAAATACCGCCCTCATCTACATGATAGGTCGGGGCTGCTTTAGTAACTTCCGGTTCCCCACTACAGCACCCCATTTCCTCTCCCCTCCATAAAAGCGACTAATTCCACAGCACGGAGCATCTTACATCACGTCGTCCGTGCTTCATCGCCCTTTCTCCCTCCCTCTCGAAACCCTAGACTGCTCATCCACGGCGTACCATAGCCCATTCACTGCCAGTGGCGTCCACCTTCGGATCTGCCTGCGTCGCATCTACCCCTCCACCTCCCTAGAAACAAGTAGACTGCTCATCCACCTTTGTACCACAGCCCATTCGGTGTCGGCCTTGTCCACGGCGCGGATCTGCTTCGCCGGTACTCTCGTCAACCGCCCGCGCATTTGTAGCAGCTCATTCATACTCCCCACCGAGGCAACCGTCCACACCCGGGAGCCGCCCCACCGGCGCCCGTCGGCGGCCTCTGATCCTCTTCGCCGACACCTTCCTCAACCCTACGGGCCGCTTCACCGACACCTTCCTCAACCCCTACGGAGTAGCCGCCTATACCATTCTCAACCCTACGGGGCCGCTTTGCCAACTCACAAGTCCACGGCCTCAGATCCGCTTCCTCGCACCCTCATCCAACCTACGGGCAACCGGCGCCCCATCCACGGCGCGAGATCCGCATCGTCGACACCACCCTTAACCCAACCACGGGCAGCCCGACACCTGTCCACGGCCTCGAGATCCGCGATCATCGACACCATCCTTAACCCAACCACCGGAGCAGCTTCACCTCGCCCTCGTCCACAGCCATAGATCCGCTTCCGCCCACACGTAGTCCACCCTACGAGCCGCTCCACAAACACCCTACTCGGCGGTTCTAGATCTCCTTACGGACCCGACAGCCATGGCGTCATCACCCTCGGCGTTTCTAACCTGATTCCCATGCTCGGAGAGATGCCAAGCACCCGCCATGGCCTAGGTACTTGTCACCTTTAAACCCATCCAACATCACCGCCTGATGTACTTCAAATATACTAACGATTATTTGTTACTGTTATGCGGTGGCAAAAACTACAAGGGCGATGTTTCTTACGGATCTAACATCTTGGCCAACCAAGATCTGGGTGAGGCATTGCTATGATCTTGTAAGCGTCTCTCTCTCTCTTGTATTGTTCTCAGACCTGGCGTGCTTTGCTAGGATTTTCAACCAGTAATCCTTTGTGCGGACAATGATTTCTACTCTGGCTGCTAAATTAGATATGTAGATGTCATACATGATACTACCTCGTACCTCCGTTCCTAAATATAAGTCTTTCTAGAGATTCCACTATAGGCTACATACGGAGCAAAATGAGTGAATCTACACTCGAAAATGCATCTATATACATCGTATGTGGTCCATCTTGGAATCTCTACAAAGACATATATTTAGGAACAGGGGCAGTACATTACACAAAATCGTAGGTGGCATGTAGGAATTCCAGTGCACTACATTAGGATCCCTTAGAGTGCCTGCTAGTCCAGCATATAGAGTCATGGCTAGTTTATGGTATGCCCACAATCGTTAATTGGTGGTTTAAATATGCGCAAGGGATATGCAATGTAGTATCATGTAGAGATGTCTGAAATTAGCCGTGTCAACTTGCGAGATAGGGTTACACAATTAAAAGTACAAGATGTATGTGGCAATTTCATGTAACATCATAAAAAAAGGAGAGGCAGCGGTGAGCCTATACGAGTGTGCTATAGTACGTCACTCCTCCATTACAATCATCATGACATCTTATTTGTATGCAGTTCTATTAGCCAAGTTTCTTAGGGACAGTTATTACGAGTTATCCTAAGAAAATAAGCACCTGTGAATATAAGCTCCATGTAATAAGCCAACCAGTTCTTTTCATTACGTTTTCAGCTTATCTTTGGTATGATCAGTGGAAGTCTAGATTGCATTATTTTTTTTCATTTTGCTGCCCATATGGAAATTAATTTGACTTGCAAACATCACAAATTGAACCCAGTGCAGTAATTAATATGATAGGAAAACAGACCATCACTATTTGCTCAAAATGCAAATACAAGGATACCATCTACTTGGCACAATCTACTTTGGTCAATGTTTTCCATAGAGATCCCATTGCCTAATTTAAACGAAGAACGCATGACCCACATTTAAATGAAGAACAATTATTTATTAAAATTCGATGGTCCAAGTCGCTGGTTATTATCGTATATCAGCACCACGAAAGCATCATATAGCAGCAGAGAGCTCATAGCAACTCATCATACAAACAGCGAAGTCGCAATTCATCATATATCAGCGATAGCTCATAGCAATTCGTCATATAGCAGCAGCAGGAGCAGCTCATAGCAATTCATCATATAGCAGCAGCAGGAGCAGCTCATAGCAATTCATCATATAGCAGCAGCAGGAGCAGCTTGTAGCAACTCATCATATAGCAGCGGCAGGAGCAGCTTGTAGCAACTCATCATATAGCAGCAACAGCTCATAGCAATTCATCATATAGTAGCAGCAGCAGCTCATAGCAACTCATCATACAGCAGCAGCAGCTCATAGCAATTCATCATATAGTAGCAGCAGCAGCTCATAGCAACTCATCATACAGCAGCAGCAGCTCATAGCAATTCATCATATAGCAGCAGCAGGAGCAGCTCATAGAATGCATCATATAGCAGCAGCACAAGCAGCTCATAGCAATTCATCATATAGTGGATCAGAATGAAAATTTGGCAAAAAATCAGAGGAGATCCTCACCTTGTTGGATGAGCTCATCCTTCAATGACACCTCAAGGCCATGGCACGGGAGGAGGAGGGAATAAGGTGCCTTACGCCACGCAGTGTGGCATCGGCCGTAGTTGTGCAGCGCCCACTGAGAGTAGTCGTTGGACGAACCACGAGTGGAGCAGCTGCTGGAGACCATGAGAATGAGGCGGCGCAGAGGAGGAGAAGCCAGGAGATTTGCCCCTACCCGCGGCCATGTAGCCTAGCTGGACATAGCATAAATCGAGACAAGGCGAGATGGGACTAGTGGCGACGGCTCGCTAGAGGAACCCTAGTGCTGCAGGCGGGGATCGAGTAGAGGAAAGGGAGATGAGATGCAAGCGGGCAGGGCAATGAATGATTGCTTGTTTGTTTTTACTTGAGGTCGGGTGTGACAGGCGTCGGTGATTGCATTTTGAGTGTAATATAGGCGGACAACGAGTCATTCCACTATTCCCCTTCCCTTCAATTTTTAGTGAGGTTCTACCCGAAACACCCCCCCCCCCCTCCAAAGCGAAATTAGTTAAGCCCAAGCCCATAACTCAAAAATGACTTCTTTAGATCTTTTATGGCTTATTTTTACAATATGCCCTGAAAAGGCGGAATCGAACTGGCCCTTAACCTGCAATTCAATTGTGCGTGCAATGATGAATCACTCCTGCATGCTATTTGTACATTTAGGCATCATCATACATGGCATAACCTAATACATGTGCATTCCATTGTAGAATCTGGAATATGCAATGTTTATGTTAGTTCATACGTTGCACATGATGTTTAAATGCCCCTTAAATCTGGTCAGTCAAGTGCTGGTCTTTAAGCCTCCTTCTTTGCTTCTTTTCTTCATATGTAAGATTTGCTCACACTTCTGTTCAATTGCTTGTTTGCATCAGCCAGCCATACTAGGACTGTTTGCTTTCATTACTTGTTGTTCTTGACATAACACTCTAACAGAGCTTGTCAACGATTTAAACACTAAGGGCTGCTGTAGTGGGGCCTTGTCTAACTCATAGGTGACATAAAGGTTTGGCTTTACACTACATTAGGCTCTCCAAGAGTACCTGGAGATCCAGTTCGAAGGTATGCCTAGTTTTTACATAGTGCAAACATAGTAAATGCTCATTTCATTGTGTGCAAGTGCAAGAGACGCGGCATGTTTCATTATGTGGTGTTGTTTTGTTATAATCTCATCCTTTTGTGTTCACAGAGTGGAAAGTATGCATATTTATCTTCCAAGGAGACGAGTAACTAGTTTGTGTCACCTTGCAGAGGGGGTGCAATGAAGATAAGATTGAGGATTTTCAAGTACAAGATGTTAGGAAGGAGCCTTGCAAGAGAAGTAGGAGCTGCAGTGAGCCTCTTCAACCTGCTAAGGTAAGTCACTGTATGCAACTCAACAGTTCAATTCCTTGTTTGTTTCAGGCATAGTTAATTTTCTCTTTTCAATTGCTTTATTTGTCCTCGGTTAATGAGATGACCAAATAATCATGCCTGATGTTCGGTACTTGTATCACTATTAGTTGACATAATTAAAGGCCTTACCATTTAATTACTCTGCCAAGTGTGCTGAAGCTTTGAAGTCTATTAACCAACTATTATTGCATGAGGCTCACAATCTAGTTTATACTACGCTAATGATTGCATAGTTTTGCCTGCTGTAGTATATTTGTATGAAACCCTCTGCTGTTCATTATGCTCCTAAGACTTTAATTGAGGCCTGAGAATGGCCAACTGCTTGCTTACTTATCGCAACATGTTGTCTAAATTTGTAACTTGTTTGTGTTTTCAATTGGGCTAACATCATGCTCCTCTGGTGAGCTAAGAGGATTTCTGTATGCAGGCTGCATGACTATCTTTTTATAATTTTAAAACATCACACGCTTATGCTTCATGACGTGTAACATTTTTTTAAAGTGACGTGTAACATTATTGTTAGTCCTGTTTTGCCATGTAGTACAAAATAGTGTCTTGTTCGCTTCTTCGTTATAACTATATTTTGCCCTAGTCATGTGTACTTACGAAACATTTCGGGATGAAGTGACATCAACACAAAGATCTGCGAGCAGTGCGGCATGGCCGTTGCCAAATGATTATGGATTAGAATTGGAATGTGCTGATGTTCTCGAGCATCAACTAGAGGTGGAAAGACAACGTGTACATGATTGTCAACGTATAATCAACAAGTTGAGACTGGACATGCAGGTATTAGATGCAGGAGTCAAAAAAATGAAACAAGACACTGAGGTAACCATGAAGGAATTGGAGATTTTGCATACTGAAATTTGTGCTATCTGAATCTGGCCAATCCTATTTTCTGAAGAGATTATCATTCAAATGGAGTTAAGTTGATGCGCGTCCATGATGTATGAGTTGTATTTGCCCAGTGTATGTAATTTGCTGTTTGTGTATGCTTTATTATCACCTGTGCCGAACCATAATGCCCAGTGGGTAGAATCGGCTGTAATTTCTTTATTGTATAGTATAGGATCATTCTACCTTTCTATGCCTTGATCTCTTTGTTGTAATAGTGTAGGCTTTTTAGAGGTGATAGTATTGAGTAGGATCATTCTCTGAATATGCTATATTGTTCAAACGGGGGCCAATTCGCCCGACCATGGCCCTTCACGGGCCGTCGGATCCATGGGCCTTCTCGTCTCGTAGGATCCATCGCCTTCTCGTCTCGTAGGATCCATGGGCCTTCTCGTCTCGTAGGATCCATGGGCGCCCGGCTCATTTATGGGTCTTATGCGGGCCTTTAATGGGCGTAGAGCAGACCTTTAATGGAAATAAACGTTGTATGGGCTGACCATAATGGGCGTTAATAGGCGTGTTGGTGATGCTATGAAATTGGCCCAACAGACTAACGGTCCACAAGCGGGCCGATCAGTAACGACGGGCTGAATTTGGCCCAAGCGAAAATGACGAGAACGGGCCGTAAGTAACGAATCTGCAAATGAGCCCAAGAATAAATGGGACCTCAAAAGGCGAAAGTTAACTTAGTGCAGAAGCATTAGCGGAATAACGGGCCGTTAATGGGTATAAAGTGATACACTGTTCATTACGGGTCAGTTTCACCAAGGGCCGTTAATGGGTGTAAAGTAATACACTGTTCATTACGGGCCAGTTTCAGCACGGGCCGCTAATGGGCCGAGAGTTACAAAGGGCCTCATATGGGCGAAAGACGTCATGGGCTATACATGGGCCAAAAGTGAAAACGGGCTGGAATCATATTGGACGGCCCAGATGATGCTACTAGGCCTAATTCGGATAGGGCGTAACGGGCCTTGGCTTACCGGGCTGTAAATGGGCTATATGCGAACATGCCGTTAACAGGCTTTCCATGGGCCGGCCCGCCACCTTTTGACCAAGTCAAACGAGCTGGCCTTTTCACAGGAATGGGCCTCTGTTGGGTCGTGCCATGTGTCGATGTATCATAGGCGCCTATCTGACCCACTGACGAGCTGACACGTGTTTCGTCCGGCCAATAAGAATTTTACACGTGGAAATTTCCCATTGGTCAGGGCTGTTAACGGGTTATCGGATCCAAAACCCGACTTGATAGCTTAACGGCGTTCCGTTACGG
This sequence comes from Aegilops longissima, assembly GCA_021605205.1. Lineage (NCBI taxonomy): Eukaryota > Viridiplantae > Streptophyta > Magnoliopsida > Poales > Poaceae > Aegilops > Aegilops longissima. The sequence continues at coordinate 415,057,030 of CM038676.1, read as the reverse complement.
TGGATGCCACGTGTCGGTCACCCTTGACGAAAGCACTTCTGTGACGCGCGATTTATCGTCATGGAAGTGGACACTTCCGTGATGATAATTTTGGTAATGTCATGGAACACTTCTACGGCAGCACAGGTATGAATATCTTGATTCTGTCATAAATTTGTCATGGATGTACATGCATAAAAAAAAGCGACCTACTGTGACAAACACGTATCATCACGGAAGTGTATTTTTTTTGTAGTGATAGTTTCCAAGAGGCAATGGGAACTCATATTACCTGGAGCACTGCTTATCATCCCCAATCCCAAGGCTAAGTCGAGCGAGTCAATCAAATTCTTGAAGACATGCTTCGGGCCTGTGTTATTTCTTTCGGCAAGAAATGGGAAGAATCTCTCCCTTATGCGGAGTTCTCTTATAACAACAGTTATCAAGCCAGCTTGAAAATGGCACCCTTTGAAGTGCTTTATGGACGCAAGTGCCGAACCCCTCTGAATTGGTCAGAAACTGGGGAACAGACGCTCATTGGTCCAGACATTATTCAACAAGCTGAAGAGCGGGTTAGCATTGTCCGGGATAATCTCAAAGCGGCCCCGTCCCGTCAGAAGAGCAACTATGACCGGAAACACTGGGGTTTAACTTATCAACCCGGTGAACAAGCTTATCTGCGTGTCACTCCTTTGAGAGGCACTCATCGGTTCGGAGTCAAGGGCAAGCTAGCTCCGCGCTACATTGGTCCCTTCCACATTCTCGCCCGTCGTGGACTGGTGGCTTATCAATTGGAGTTTCCACCTCAGTTCTCTCACGTTCATGACGTCTTCCATGTGTCGCAACTTCGTCGATGCTTCAAGGATCAAGAACGTGAAGTGGATCCAGAATTGATTGAAATTCAAGATGATCTCACATACAAGGAGCATTTGATCTGCATTCTTGAAGAAGCTGAACGTCGAACACGCCAGAAGGTTACCAAGTTCCTCAAGGTGCAATGGTCAAATCATTCTAAGGATGAAGCCACTTGGGAACGCGAGGATAACCTCCGTGCTAAATACCCCGAACTGTTCCCTTCTACCTCTTAATTCTCAGGACGAGAATTTCTTTTAGAGGAGGAGAGTTGTAACACCCTGGTGTAATGTTGCTATAGTAACCCCTGGGGTTAAGTTAATCTTTTTGCTAAACATGTTCCTGATCATTATTGTCTCATGTTCTTTCAAATTCCAGTTGAATTCAAATTCAAATTCTGTGTGAAATTCAAAATGCTCTGACATGAAAACAAAAATGTTCATCATGTGCCAAATAATCCACAACTAATATTGGTGGTGAACCAACATTTTGCAAAAGGTTTAAGTGGCCTAAGCTACTTAAAATGGTGACCTAAGCAATAAATTAAATGCCTTTTTAATTTATAAAATTGGAAATCTTTTTCTAAAGTCTCACAATATTTTTGTGGCAGTGCAATATACTTCTTTGAATTTGTTTTGGCCAATGGCATAAATTTTTGCTCACTTTTTATTGGCTAAAAAGAAAAAGAAAAGTTGTTTAAAAATGGGAAAAAGGAAACCCCCCTGCCCCTGGGCCTAAGGCCACGGAGACAGGCCCAGCCTGGCCGGCCCAGCTCCCCGAAGCGCGCCTCCCTCCTGTTCCTCCGACCGGGCGCCTCGGCGCCACCCGTCCACCTCGCCGGCCTCGCCGGGAGAGGATAAGGACCCGATGCCTCGGGCTCCCCTCTCCCCTCCCACTTGCCCTGCCACCCCCACTCGCTCAGTCCCTATCCCCTCTCCCCGCTCGCTCCGTCGCCTCGCCTACTTCTCAGATCCACCGCCCGAACGCATCTGCCGCCGCGCGCCGTCGTTCTCGCGGTCCCCGTCGCCTCCGAGCCAAGCCATCATGTCGCAGAGCTCCGCCCTCACCTTCTTCATCGACCGGTGGCCTCAGCTGGTGCTGGGAAGCCATGTCGTTGCCGGACGCCGCCGCCCATTTCTTCTCTGACTCCGGTGCCTGCCGGCAAATTCGAGCCGCTCTGCTGCTACTAAACCGTCAAGGGTTTTACGTAACCGCTCGGTGAGCCTCGCCCTCGCCTCTCTCTCTCTCTACGATGCCTCGCGCTGCCCATAGCCACCATGCTGCGCTTGGCCGGACGGAGCTCCGCCGCCGTTATCCGCTAACGCCTTCTGGTCGTTGCCGAAGCTACGCTGCGCTTCATGATCGTGCTCTCCATAGCCGTAGAAGTCGAACGCGCTAGTTGCCGAGGCTTGCGGTGCTCAGAAACGCCGATGCCACACTCGCCCGAACTCCGGCGCCGCCCTTGCTCGACGCCGGCGATGATTCCGGTCGAGTCCGACCCTACCACCGCCCGCAGTTCGACTTCGTTGTAAATGCTCTTTCGTTCGGCGGGCCCGCCAAGGCCAAAGCGGCGATCAGAGGCGAAATCCGACCACCTCCCGAGGCCTCCGCCGTGTTCTGGCGTCGCCGTCGAAGTCGCCCGGCCCATTGAAGGCGCGCGTGGGACCCACCACGATCGTGACGAGTGGGCCTCGCCCTTTGTCGCGTTGACCAAAGTCAACGCAGGGGCACTGTTCATCTCTCTCGCTGATGTGTGGGTCCCCCAGTAGTTAGGCTAATTAATCACGTTTCAAATTAAAATCTAATTGGTTAAACTCAAATCAGACACTGACACTTGGGCCCACACCTCTAATTATCTCTGCTAGATTAGTTTTAATCCACTGTTAAAATAACAGAGGCTGACATGTGGGTCCCACTGGACCCACATGTCAGGTTTGACCTGGTCAGCCGTCTGTTGACCTTCTGATGTCACTATGACATCATGCTGACGTCATATATCATTTTTTGTAAATAAAATAAATCCAGAAAAGAAGAAAATCTTTAGAAATTCATAGAAATTAAACCGTAACTCGGATGAAAATGTTTTCTACATGAAAGTTGCTCAGAAAAATCCAACAAATCTGAATATGCGGTCCGTTCATCTGTCACATGCTCCTAGCATGTTGAACATGGAACTTTCCCGCTCTTTTCCTCTGTCCGGAATCCGTCTACCGTCGGGAAATCATCCTCGAATGTTTATTCCCTCCGTCTGCAACGTGTAGTACTGCTTTAGGTCGACCCTCGTGCAACGTATCGTCATGTTATGCTTTGTGATGCTATGTTTGCTTTATATTTACTGTTTCTTCCCCCTCTTCTCTCCGGTAGACCTCGAGACCGATGCTGATGCCCCTGTGATCGACTACGTCGACGATGACCCCTCCTTGCCAGAGCAACCAGGCAAGCCCCCCTTTGATCATCCCGATATCGCCCATTCCATTCTCTCATGCTTGCATTAGATTTTGCTACTGTTATTGTTTGCTCCTATTCTGCTGCATAGCCTATTTATTGTAACCTCGCCATCGTTACCTACCCTTATCCTAAAGCGCCAGTATAGGTTGGTTAGAGACCCATCAGTGACCCCCCCCCCCCACTTGACCCGACTGCCCCGTGGATTATCAGAAGACCCGATCAACGGGATCAAAGACCAGGCCCCGACACCTCACGTCACATCATGCCCCTTTGTTGCTCGACTCTGCAGAGTTACCATCGAGTGCCGAGGGTGGAACCTCATACATCACATCTGATGAGATCTCTGTAGAGTAGCTATTCGGTCGTGGTCATCGAGGGTGATTTCCTCCCTAACCACTTCCGATACGACTCTGTCGTGCTACCCCTCAAGTGTGAACCTCGAGGGTCGTTCCTATTACGTTCACCTTGATGTTTACATCGAGTGGGAATCCGACAAGGGTGATTCCTTAGGTTTTCCCCCTTGGTGTTAGACACACTGTTACTACGGTATCTATGATTTTGCACTGGACCCTGTTACTAAAGACGGGTTGGCCATGAGGGGCACCCGCGCGAGCTTAATCGCGAGTGATGTGGAGTCGGGCGGACCTAGAAGGTGCCTGCGAGATAATTATGAGGCGTGGCCAGGCATTCCTAGCCCTTGCCGCAAGTCCTCGAGACAGGGCAACGGGGTCACATCTTTCGTGAGTCTCTTCTTGTTACCGCGTGCTCCTAATCCACTACGATTTGGATATTTGATCCGAGGGGCCTCTGGCCTGATAGCACTAACCATCACGTGGGCATTGTATGGGCGTTCTGCGTCGTACGCATCAGCCGAAGCTTATTAGATGTCAGTGACTGAGCGGCGCGCGCTAGGTTGGACTGGTAAGCACCTACCTTTTTAAAGGAGGTAGCTAGGTCTACTCACCGGCCGCCCACGCAACGTGCAGGAGTTCCCGGGGCGATGGCCCATGACCCCTGGGGGCATAGGTTTAGTCTGGCGTGCTGGCCTCTCTATTAAGCCTATGTCGGGTTGCAGCGTATTGTTTGGCCGAGGCCGGGCATGACCCAGGAAAGTGTGTCCGGCCGGAGTTAATAGAGCGTGGTGGGTAAGTTGGTGCACCCCTGCAGGGAAGAAAACATCTAGCGATAGCCTGTCCTACGGTAACGGACACTTGGAGTTGTATCCCGATCGATACAACTAGAACTGGATACTTGTGATGAGTAATGGATCGTGATGATAACTGGATAGTATGGCTCTAGGATTGCTTTCTCGCAGGGTGTCGAGAAAGGATCTCTGGCCGAGGTAGATAACACTACTACTAATGTAGTTATGCTACTCTACTCCCTCCTGTTGCTGCAAGATGGTGGTTTCCAGAGGATGCTAGTCTTTGATAGGACTAGGCCTTCTCTCTATTCTGGCATTTCTGTAGCTCAGTCCACATATTCAACCTTCCTTTGATAATGTTGCATATGTAGTGTAGATCCTTGCTTGCGAGTACTTTGGATGAGTACTCACGGTTGCTTTGTTCCCCCCGTTTTCCCCTTTCTTCTTCTTTCCGGTTGATGCAACCAGATGTCGGAGCCCAGGAGCCAGATGCCACCACCGATGCCTACTACTACGTGGAGACCGCCGACGACCAGGAGTAGTTAGGAGGCTCCCAGGCAGGAGGCCTTGCCTTTTCGATCGATGTTGCTTTTGCGTTAGCCTTCTTAAGGTAAACTTGTTTAACTCATGTCTGTACACAGATATTCTTGCTTCCGCTGACTCTTGTATATTCGAGCTTATGTATTCGAGCCCTCGAGGCCCCTGGCTTGTAATATAAAGCTTGTATTACTTTTAATTTGTGTCTAGAGTTGTGTTGTGATATCTTCCCATGAGTCCTTGATCTTGATCGTACACATTTGCGTGTATGATTAGTGTACGATTGAATCGAGGGCGTCACAATAGACTTGCAAGATAGGATCAAGAAATCACATATATTCGTGGACACATAATAGGTTCAAATCTGAAATCATGGCACTCGGGCCCTAGTGACAAGCATTAAGCATAGCAAAGTCATAGCAACATCAATCTCAGAAAATAATGGATACTAGGGATCAAACCCTAACAAAACTAACTCGATTACATGGTAAATCTCATCCAACCCATCACCGTCCAGCAAGCCTACGATGGAATTACTCACGCACGGCGTGAGCATCATGAAATTGGTGATGGAGGATAGTTGATGATGACGACGGCGACGGATTCCCCTCTCCGGAGCTCCGAACGGACTCCACATTAGCCCTCCCGAGAGAGATTAGGGCTTGGCGGCGGCTCCGTATCATAAAACGCGATGAATCCTTCTCTTTGATTTTTTTCTCTCCGAACGTGAATATATAGAGTTGGAGCTGAGGTCGGAGGAGCTCCAGGGGGCCCACGAGACAGGGGGCGCGCCCAGGGGGGTAGGCGCACCCCCACCCTCGTCGACACGGTGTGGGCCCCCTGGCCTTGATTATTTCGCCAGTATTTTTTATTAATTCCAAAAATAATCTCCGTTGATTTTCAGGTCATTCCGATAACTTCTATTTCTGCACAAAAATAACACCATGGCAATTCTGCTGAAAACAGCGTTAGACCGGGTTAGTCCCATTCAAACCATGCAAGTTAGAGTCCAAAAGAAGGGCAAAAGTGTTTGGAAAAGTAGATACGTTGGAGACGTATCAACTCCCCCAAGTTTAAACCATTGCTTGTCCTCAAGCAATTCAGTTGATAAACTGAAAGTGATAAAGAAAAACTTTTACAAACTCTGTTTGCTCTTGTTGTTGTAAATATGTAAAGCCAGCATTCAAGTTTTCAGCAAAGATTATAAACTAACCATATTCACAATAACATTTAGGTATCATGTTTACTCATATCAATGGCATAATCAAATAGCGAGCAATAATAATAAAACTCAGATGACTTTCTCAAAACAATCATAATATGATATAACAAGATGGTATCTCGCTAGCCCTTTCTGAGACCGCAAAACATAAATGCAGAGCACCTTTAAAGATCAAGGTCTGACTAAACATTGTAATTCATGGTAAGAGAGATCCAGTCATAGTCATACCCAATATAAATTAATAGTAATGGATGCAAATGACAGCGGTGCTCTCCAGCTGGTGCTTTTTAATAAGAGGGTGATGATTCAACATAAAAGTAAATAGATAGGCCCTTCGCAGAGGGAAGCAGGGATTTGTAGTGGTGCCAGAGCTCGATTTTGAAATAGAGATAAATAATATTTTGAGCGGCATACTTTCATTGTCATCATAACAACCGAGAGATCTCGATATCTTCCATGCCACACACATTATAGGCGGTTCCCAAACAGAATGGTAAAGTTTATACTCCCCCTCCACCAACAAGCATTAATCAATGGCTTGCTCGAAACAACGAGTGCCTCCAACTAACAAGAGTCCCGGGGGAGTTTTGTTTGCAATTATTTCGATTTGATTTGCTTAGAGCATGGGACTGGGCATCCCAGTGACCAGCCATTTTCTCGTGAGTGAGGAGTGGAGTCCACTCCTCTTGAGAATAACCCGCCTAGCATGGAAGATACAGACAGCCCTAGTTGATGCATGAGCTATTCGAGCATGCAAAACAGAATTTCATTTGAAGGTTTAGAGTTTGGCACATACAAATTTACTTGGAACGGTAGGTAGATACCGCATACAGGAAGGTATAGTGGACTCATTTGGAATAACTCTGGAGTTTATGGAAGTGGATGCACAAGCAGTATTCCCGCTTAGTACAAGTGAAGGCTAGAAAAAGACTGGGAAGCGACCAACTAGAGAGCGACAACAGTCATGAACATGCATTAAAATTAATAAACATTGAGTGCAAGCATGAGTAGGATATAATCCACCATGAACATAAATATCGTGGAGGCTATGTTGATTTTGTTTCAACTACATGTGTGAACATGTGCCAAGTCAAGTCACTCGAATCGTTCAAAGGAGGATACCACCCTATCATACCACATCACAACCATTTTAATAGCATGTTGGCACGCAAGGTAAACCATTATAAACTCCTAGCTAATTAAGCATGGCATAAGCAACTATAATCTCTATTGGTCATTGCAAACAAGTTTATTCATAATAGGTTGAATCAGGAATGATGAACTAATCATATTTACAAAAACAAGAGAGGTCGAGTTCATACTAGCTTCTCTCTTCTCAATCAGTCCATCATATATCGTCATTATTGCCTTTCACTTGCACGACCGAATGATGTGAATAATAATAATAGTGCATGTGCATTGGACTAAGCTGGAATCTGCAGGCATTCAATACAAATGAGAAGACAGGGTAATATGGGCTCTTGGTTAAGTCAACAATAATGCATATAAGAGCCACTTCAAAATTTTCATTATGGTCTTCTCCTCTCGACCCTCAAGGAAAATAAAAGAAATAAAACTATTTACACGGGAAAGCTCCCAACAAACAAAAGAAGAACGAGAAATCTTTTGGGGTTTTCTTTTAATTATTACTTTGTCGGTGTACTAGAGTAGGGGTACCCTAGTATCCCGAACTCGCACCTGGACAACAGCAGCGCATCATGCAGGGCTGGCCCGACGACCGCTAAGTTTCCTCGCTGGCTCCTTTGGAGCCATTCAAGAACAAAGTAAGCAAGACCCGGCAAGAGGAGCTTGCGGGAAGGCCACCCAGTAGCTGGCGAAGGAAGCAAGGCCCGGCAAGAGGAGCTTGTCGAAGGCTTGGTGGGCGCCGAGCCCCGAGCGACAAGGTTCCTGCCATGCAAGGCGCTTGCCGGGTGGGCAACCTCTCTTCATCTCCGCTGCAGCTCACCCGCCAACGTGTCACCACGGGGCTCTCTCAAGCACGTGTGTCGACGAGCTGTGCAGCCAGCGGGAGCAGCGATAAGCGGCGCCGACAAGCTACCATCATGGAAAACGGAGGCGACTTGACGGTCCCTGTTAATCGTTTCGGGCGATCGAGACGGGCATTGATGACTCTTGTCCCTTGTCGTCGAGTTAGGTATAGATTACTGTACACTGTATAAAGCAAAGGTACCAACCTATGTTTTTACCATCATACCCTTGTCTACTTGCCACATAGTGGTGACCCCTTGTGCCTCTAAAAGGAGGCCCAAGGGCAACGAGAAAGGGTTCGTCTGGTTCGGTTCGGCTCGGTTCGGTCCAGCTCCGCTTAGTTCATCACATTTATCTGAAACCACACTCGTGCTAGGTCTTGTAGCTCTCATTGCTCCCTAGCAAGAACACAAGATAATCCACAAAGCAGCAGAGGAGGTTATCTCTCCGAGAGCTCGAAGCTGGGTAATCCGCTTCTGTGCATCGCCGATCCGCTTTGTGCAATCTCCTCCCCTCCGAACCACAAGGGACCCAGGTCCCGTGAGGTGTTCGTGGGACACGATCAGCTCTCCCCGACATCTTTGGCGCGCCGGGTAGGTGCGCCGAGGCTGTGTGAACCCGATCCGGCGGTCACACGAGCAACTCCATCGACATCTTCGTCAACATGGCACCAAGAAGAAGTCTTCGCAGCAGCAGAGCTGCTCAGATCGAACCCACCACCACCGGAGCTGTCGAGGTGGGGAAACGCGGGCGGAGGAACCGGCGTCGCCGAGAGCCCACAATGCCGCCAGGTCCAAGGACAAGGCGACAGGCGTCGGCGTCGAGTCCGCGACCGCGTCCCTCGCGGGAGGCGCGGGACCGACAGCGCCATGATGCTCGCGCACCATACGCCGTTGGATCAAGGCCAAGCTGGAGGATCCCGAGGCCCTCGAGACCCGCATGCGCCAAAGATGCATGCGATGCGAGTGGAGTACGGTCGCTATGGATGCTGCTCCTCCTAACTTGGTTAGGAGTCCGAGCACATCCCGTTCTTCGCTCCGCACGCCGCTGCCGCCAACCACACCAGCGGAAGCCTGACTAGAGCTCATTATTTAGATTACCTCCAACGGCCGACAAGGTCGACGAATGGAGGGCCACAATTCAGAGTCTCATCGCTTCGCTTAACGGTGACATCCCGCTGCAACCGAAAAGTGCTGCAGCAGCCGGGCGAGGCGACAAGGCACGAGCTGATGGCGATTTAGACTTGCGGGGAGCACCCACCGTACACTCCCCTTCCCGAAGGCCAAGATCGCCGATTTGCCGGATCCCCCTCGACAGCGACTCCACAGCGTCGTCGGATCCGCGAGCTCATCGCGACCAACGCCAAGTTCTTCGAGAACGGTAAGAAGAAGACGCTCGAACCCGTATTGAGCGCCGAAGAGAAACGCGCCGTCAATCCGACCAGCGCGTCGGGCCCACTGTCGATATGCATGCGCCAGGGGAACCAGGCGACTTGCCGTACGCGGTAGGTTGCCCTGCGTTCACTCGTGAGCTGCGGCAAGTCCAGTGGCCCGACAAGAAAAACTTCAAACCAGATGTGCCGGAGAAGTATGATGGCAGGACACACCCATCGGAGTTCCTCAGCATCTACACCATCGCGGTGCAAGCTGCGGGGGGACGAGACGACAAGATCCTCGCCAACTACTTCCCCTTGGTGCTCAAGCCAAACGTCAGATCTTGGCTCATGCACTTGCCGGATGGCTCTATTTCTTCTTGGGCAGATTTGTGCCACCAGTTTGTTGGCGCCTTTACAGGCGGCCACAAGCCTCATGGCCAGGAGAGTGATCTCCACCTGCTTGCCCAGAAGGAGGGGGAGTCTCTCGCGCAAATTCATCCAGAGATTCACCGAGTGCACTACAACATCTCAGACGCCCACCTGCTGCAGTGATCGGTGCATTCCATCGTAATGTACGAAATCGCAGGATGAGGGAGGAGATGGCGATGTGCAAAATGAAAGACGCCGCTGAGCTCTACGCCGGTCGGACAAGTGCGCACGCTACTGAAGAAGGAAGAAGACTCCAGGAGAGAACGTGGGAGCAGAGTGCGACAGATGAGGAGATCGCCCTGCAAGAAATAGCCGGCGCTAAACAACAGGAGGAAGAAAACCAAGAAGTACTAGTTGTCGAGCAGTCCGGCAAGGATGGCGCCGCCAACAAAGCCAAGGCTGGTGGCTCCGGCAAGGAGGTTGCCGTTGACGCCGACCGCCAAGCTGTGGCGGCCGCCGACAAGCCTGACAGCTCCAACAGGCAGTACTGTAAAATCCACCGCACGAAGACCACCAGGTCCGGCAAGAGCCCTGTTGCCCACTCCGGCAAGCGCACCTCTTCGGAGTGCTGCGCTACCGTCGAGGACGCACCATCGAGCTCCACCGGCAAGTGCAACAAGACGATGGCAGCTCCGCCAAAGACCAAGAAGGTGCCCGCCAAGGAGGACGGCACTGGTGGTACCTTCCCCATCAGTGCCACGCTTGATCCTAAATAGGAAGGCGAGCTCGTTTTTCCTGCGGGCGAATGTCGATGTGTTTGCATGGCAACCATCCGACATCCCCGTGTTCCTGTGAAAGTAATTGAGCACCACCTAGCTGTCTGCCCTCACGCCGCCCGTCAAGCAAAGAGTTAGGAAACAGCAAAGGAGCGCCAAGAGTTCATAGCGTAAGAAATCAAGAAATTAGAAGCAGCAGGGCTTGTCGAGGAGTCCTCCACCCACGTGGTTGGCCAATCCGTAGTTGTATCGCAGGCTAATGGGAAATGGAGACTTTGTATTGACTTCACCGATATTAACAAAGCTTGTCCCAAAGACCCATTTCCCTTGCCGCAGACGACCAGATTGTTGACTCCACGGTGGATGTGATCTGCTGCGTTTCTTGATGCATATTCAGATATCATCAGATCTTCATGGCGTAAGAGGATGAAGAAAAACCGCATTCATCACACCATGTGGCACGATCGCTTCGCACGGATGCCTTTCGGTTTAAAGAATGCTGGTTCAACTTTGCAAGAGTAGTCCATGATGCCTTTGAGCCACGAGATACGTAAATGTAGAAGCCTACATGGATGATATAGTGGTCAAGAGCAAGGACAGAGCGACTGGTTCAGGATTTGATGAAACATTTGCAAATCTGCGCAGATCAACCTCAAGCTCAACCCCGAGAAGTGCGTGTTTGGAGTCCCTTCCGCAAGCTTCTCGGTTCTTTGTGTCTCAATGAGGAATTGAAGCCAATCCCGACAAGATCAAGGCCATTGAGCAGATTGAAGCACCAAACCGTGTCAAGGATGTCGGAAGGCTTGCCGGTTGCGTGGCTGCTCAAAGAAGTTCATCTCTAAGTCTGCTGAACGCGCCCGCCGCTTTTCCAAGATTTTGAGAAAGGCAGGTCCAATGAAATGGACTCGGCGGAGGCTGCGCTGCAGACTTGAAGAGATACCTGTCCTCCGCTCCAATACTTGTCGCACCTAAGCCACAAGAGAAGTTGTTGCTGTATATAGCAGCGACCAATCAAGTGGTTAGTGCTGCGTTAGTAGCGGAGAGGGAGGCAGATGATGAGCCGGCAACCAAGGCAAAGCGCCCAGCGACAAGCAAGGGGCTTCACCGTCAAGCTCGTCCCGACAAGAACAGATCAGCACAGGTTGCGACAAGATACGTAAAAGATGGTGCAGCGCCCCTACCACTTTGTCGGCCCTTCGCAGGGGCTAGATCAAGGTACGGTGTGCAAAAGCTGCTTTTGGCCTCCTCATGGCCTCAAGAAAGCTGCGCCATTACTTCCAAGCACACGAGATAACAGCTTGTCACCGCTTTCGCTGAAGAGGATATTGCAAAATCCAGAAGCAATAGGCAGGATTGTCGAGTGGGCACTGGAACTGTCAAGCTTTGGTCTCAAGTTCAAAAGCACTTCAACTATCCAGAGCAGAGCATTGGCAGAATTCATAGCAGAGTGGACGCCAACGCAAAATGAAGAGATTCCGGAGACGAGCATCCCCGTCAAGGAGGCAAATAAAGAGTGGCTGATGTACTTTGACGGTGCCTTCTCGCTGCAAGGCGCCGGTGCCGGCGTGCTGCTTATCGCACCCACCGGAGAGCACCTTAAGTACATAGTCCAGATGCACTTTCCCAAGGAACAAGCAACAAATAATACCGCTGAGTATGAAGGCTTGCTTGCGGTCTCGTGGATTGCGGTGGACCTTGGGATCAAGAAGCTAATTGTCGGGGACTCGCAACTTGTCGTCCGCCAAGTAAATAAAGATTATCGAGTCCGCTGATGGAAGCGTACGCCAATGAAGTGAGGAAGCTGGAAGAGCGCTTTGAAGGCTCGCAAATGGAACACGCTCCAAGAGCATGTAATGATATAGCCGATGGCCTCTCCAAATGTGCCGCACTTAAGTTACTGTGGAACCAGGGATTTTGTGCTCAAGCTAACTCAGCCAACCGTAACACCATCAACAGATGAGCAAGAAAAGAAAGTTGGTTTCGAGACTACTTTTCGCAGAGCTCTCGAAGCCGCCGCCAAGAAGGTCCCTAAAACCAACGCAAATATCACCGAGGAGCAGTCTGTCTCGACAAACCATGCAGTTTGTATCGCTGAAGCAAACGCCCCGACAAGTTTCGCTCCGCAAGCTTGACGGGATCATCAAGCTCCGCGGACCCATGTGTCCTTGCCGTAGAAGCTGATGTTCCCGCAGTGATAGATGAGCCTTTAGTTCTTGTTGTCGAGCCACGTGCTCCAAAGATGGGCACAAAAATCGTCCATTTCCTTCAGACAGAGAACTTCCCAAGAGCAAGAAGAAGCGGAAAAAAGTAGCCCGGTTGTCAAGTATGTACCAAATTGTTGACGACATCCTGCATGTAAGAAGACTCAACGGAGTGAAATTGAAGTGTATTTGCCGAAGATGGCCGAAGCTGTTGGCGGAGATGCACGGAGGCATATGTGGTCACCACATTGGCGTAAGAGCACTTGCCGACAAAGCTTTCCGGCAAGGTTTCTTCCGCCGAAGCCCTCCAGATGCAACCGCACAAGTAACCAAGTGTGAAGCGCAAGGCCCATTCAAAACAGATACACCAACCAGCTCAAGCTCTCCAGACGATCCCTTTATCCCGCCCTTTTGTCCTGGGGCTCGACATCCTCGGCCCCTTCCCCGAGCTGTCGGGGCTTTGAATACTTGTACGTCGCAATCGACAAGTTCACAAAGTGGCCGGAAGTGGAACCAGTGAGGAAGGTGACAAGACAACAGCCGCCAAGTTCTTCAGTCAATTGTTTGCCGTTTTGGGATTCCTAACCGGATCATCACCGACAACGGCACACAGTTCACGAGCCGCACCTTCATGCAAGACGCCCAAGATCTTGGCGCCAAGATCTGCTTCGCTTCGCTGCTCATCCGAGAAGCAACGGTCAAGCGAGAGAGCAAACGCTGAAGTGCTGCGAGGACTCAAGACCAGAACTTTCGACAGCTGCGCAAGCGCGGAAGGAACTGGATCGAGGAGTCGGTGGTTCTTGGTCGATCAGACGACGCCAAATCGAGCCATCGCCCGACACCCTTTGCTCTAGTCTACGGAGCAGGCAGTTCTCCCACGGAACTGCGGTACGGGTCACCTCGAGTGCTCGCTATGATGAGCTTGAGCAAGAGCAGCTGCGACAAGATGACGCGCTGCTCCTCGAGGAAGTTCGTCTTCAGTCAGACGAGCTGCTCGTTACCAGCAAGCTTTGCGCCGCTACCATAGCCGCAGTTAATGCCGAAGCTTCGAGGAAGGCGACCTTGTTCTTGGCGCGCTCAATCCGCCAAGAATTCCAACAAGTTGACGCTTGAAGTGGGAAGGCCCTTATCGGGTGAACGAGTCACAAGGCCCGACGCTGTCCGCTTTGAGACCGAAGATGGTCTTCCGTGAGCAATTCCTGGAATATAGAGCATCTTCGCAAGTTTTACCCATATAGCGCGTTGTTCGGAACCTGTTCAAGAACCACCCTTTTGTACAAGTCTTGCCGCTGTTGCATGTAATCCTTTGTACAAAGCCGGGCGCAGACCCGTGCATCAAGAAGTTTATGTGTTGCGCACATTTTGTCAATACATGCTTTCATAATCATATATGCATGTGTTTACTAACATCTTGTGCAGCACCCGCTCCCGAAGCTTATAGTGAGCCATTAGGCTCCATAACTTTATTTTCTTCTTTCTTCTCAAACAAGAAGAAGGTTCATCCACCCACAAGTTAACCGGGGGTAGGAGGAGATAATGGTGTGGGCTAGCGCCGCCGAGGAACTGTCGCTTGCCGGAAAATGGACAATGAAAAGCTAAGTTGCTAAGTTTAAACGACCAGTTTTAAATTTTAAGTTATGTTCCTCGAACGATAGTACTTTGTATGGAAAACCTGTGCGCGGAGGAACCAAATCGTGACCGGTCGCGCCCTTACTTTGTTTCGAGTCCGCTCAACAACTTAAGTGAGCTGCGGCTAGTCCGCGACAAGGTTGCTTGTCGGGTAGCGACCGCCAAAGAAGCTGCTGAAGTTCAAGACTCGGCGCCAAGGCAAGGATGCCTGCACCGGCAAGTTTCCCTAAAAAGCGTAGGGCAGTAACATACAAGGGAAGAAATCGAGTAAAGGAAATAACATTGCATTCGATGGCCTAAGATAGTGTATATTACATAATAACTTGTCGCGGGTCTAATGGATCTTTTCACCTAAACATGATCTACAGCGACAAGAGGAAGATAGACTTGGCGGCCTAGTCCACACGGTCGCCCTCGAGCCTCTTAACTCCGCTCACCCTGTCCACAATGGGTGCGACAAGGGCCTTGAGCGCTTCAACATCGGCGGATGGAGGCAGGGACTTTAGGGCTTTGGAGAAGTCGACGCTGGGTTGCGGAAGGCCACCTTCATCAACACCTTCGAGAGCCTCGGCGCAGACTTGGCGTGATTCCTCCGCCATTGCTTCGAACCTCTTCCCGAGCCGGCTGGATACCCGCCAACACGCCTTTGAAGAATAGGCTGAGCTTGACGCTGGGTTGGAGTTTTCGTCGGTGGAATATCCAAGATCTGTCATTCCCAACTCCATCAGCTCCTTATGGATGGCGGCGGTGTCCACAAGACCTTTCGTCCAATGCATTATGCTGTCTCAAGATTATTCTCGGCAGTCACAGATTCGACAAAGAACTCCTCGGTGGCCTTGATCTTTTCCAAGAGGCCTGCTTCCGCTCCTTGGCGCCATTCAACGTCTCCGTCTAAGGTGGTCAATTTCAGCTTCAGATCCGCCTTTGAGTCCTTGGCGCATCGAGCTCTTTGATCTTTTCAAAAAAACGACCTTGTAGCTCGCCGAGGTGTAAGCGTCTTTCTCACGCCGCTTCAACCCGGCGACCTCCTCGGCACTCTTCTCGGAGGTTGTACTCCAGCTGAGCCACCTCGCCTCCAATTCCCTCTTGGCGGCCTCGGCAGCCGCAGCAGCATCCTTTGCCTCCTGAAGCGGCCCGCCAATCGTTTGCTCGCGCATGGCGAGATCTTCCTCAAAGCTGTCGAGGTTGATCTTCCGCTGCGCCAGCTCACCTTCTCGAGCGGAGAGCTTCTCGCCGGCAAGCCTCTGCTGCTCTTCGACCTCGCCCTTCTCCAAGATGAAGGCCGTGCGCTCCTCAGCAAGCTGCTCCCGCGCCTCCGCTATGTCCCGGAGAGTCTCTTTGTTGACGCGTCGGAGCTCTTCCGCACGTTTCTCCAAATCGGCTCCCGTCCTCGCGACAAGCGCCTCCCTGGACTCCAGTTTGGCTTGTCGGGCGCGGTAGAGCGACAGCAACCTCCTTAGCAGCTGCTCCTCCTCGGGCTCACCACTGCTGCTGCTCGGGGCATCAACCAGTGACAGCCCGGCGGAGGCAAGCAGTTCCGCATCAAAGGTCTCTCCTTCGCCGGTGCCACGGAGCTTGATGCCCATGGGAGCTTGATGAAGACACCGCCGCCTTGGTAGGCGCTGGCTGGGGCTCCTCGGAGTCCAGTGCGGCATCGGTGGCGGGGATCGGCGGTCGGTGCAGCGCTGGCGCTCCTGCGGCCTCCGGGCCGTCGGGCGATCGCGATTCTCCCACCTCTGCGCCCGGCGCCTCGGCAGCCTCCTCGCTGGGCGAGCCCGTCGGCGCCAGCCTCCTCCTCCATGTTGGCGGCGTCGACATTGTCGCTGCGAGCGCCTTCTCGCCGGGCGGCCTCGGTTTCCATCGGATCTCCGCAGATGGATCTGATGGTCAAGAAGAAAGCACAAATCAAGCAGATATTCGAAGAGAAAACGGAAGAATGTAACCCAAGGGAAACTATCAAACAAGAAGATTACCCGCAATGGGGTCTGCATTGTCATGTCTCCACCACGGAGGGTCGCCGGCGCCAGCCCTTGTCGGGAAGCTCCCCTTGTCGGAGAGGCCTCCCTTATCGGAGAGCGCCCTTGGCGGAGAATTCTCCCTTGGTGGCGAGTTGAAGCAAACAGAATTTCGAGTGAACTCCGGGGCCCTCGATGAGGCTGGACCTCGGAGTAGTCTCCGGTGTTCCATGATGTGGCTGCTCGCTCCTACAAGATTCAACAAACCAGATATCAAGGATTGGAAAAGCACCCAAGCGCCTAACCATGAGAAGCATACCAGATACTTATTACTGGGGCTGCGCTGGGGCTGCTCTGTTGAAGGGTTGCTTGATCCGCAAGGAGTCCGGACGTGCCCCTGTTGCTGTGGAGTCATCTGAGACGACAACCACCGGCGTCTTGGCCCTCTTCGGCGCTCTCTGAGCTAACGTCCTGAAGAAGATAGTTCAGAGTGGAACCAGTCAGATATAAGATAAAGCAATAAATTGGAAGATTACAAATAGCAGCGGCAAGGTCTTACTCTTCCTCTTCTTCCTCGGAGCTGAGGGCGGAGAGATCAAACTCTGCTCCGGCGCGACAGATTGGGGGAGAAGACTCCCTCTGACGCTTGGCGGGTGCAGGGGCTGCGACTCCAGAAGGCCCTGCGCCCGTCGCCGTGGCGGAATGAGGCGCCCCCGCGGCAACAGTACTTGCCGCGGTGGAGCGCGTCGGGCGACGAGGCGGCTGTTGGACCGTATGCTCCCCCGCCACTTCTCCGGTCTTCCGGAGACGTCTCCTTGGCGGGGCAGCGAGCTCCTCCTGCGGCAAGCTACTTGACGGCGGAGGAGAGGCGCCCCCGGCAGGCTCACTTGGGTTGTTGTCGGGCTCGGTCTGCTCCTCCTCACCGACGAACTCTTCTTGGTCGGCAAGGCTTGCCGCCTCGGCCCTCTCGCCTCCTCGGCATGTGAAACCCAAGCCGGCGGCAGCAGCCTCGCAGCCTCCTCCAACCTTGTGGCGGCGCGCGCCATCTCCCGAAAGCAGTGGTGTCGCTGGTGAGCCGCCTCTTCTCGCCGGCGCTGATCGGCACTTCAACCAAGTTGTCGAAGAACTGCTGCACTATGTCATCGGCGGGCTCTCGCCAAGTTGGAACGATCCCATGGGAATCGCTGACAACGGCATTATCGCGGATGCTATCAAGTTGACGAAGTTGTTGCACAAGGGCACAACTCCCTCGCAACATGCACCATCCAGGTTATCCGCCAGCTTGAACAGCTCCGCAGATGCCGTCAAGCTCCAAGGTAGTGAAATTCCAATTCAGACACTGGCGCAGCCTCATGATATCCGCCGCGTTCTCGAATTCCCTGCGGGCCTCCCTTTCTCCTGCAAAGGCGCAATGCGGCGCGAAGGAGTCCGCGCCAACTGCTCTCCTACGGTAAGCCCCGCTTGTCGGAGACGCAAAATCCTAGTCGTGGCAATCTTCAACTTGTCGCCCTCCGCGCCAAGTTGCTCCAATCGTTGCCGCGAACTATGGGGGTCTTGCGCAGGGCAGTAAAAGGTTGTGGCTCCTCCTCTAAGATCCAGCACTAGTCGGCCCTCCACTCCTCCCACTTGCTGCGCAACTCTCCGTCAAGATACGCTTCCTTCTTGCCGATCCTAGAGGTCCATGCAATTCCTCCGACAAGCGGCTCTCCTCTCTCTACACGGGGTGAGAAGTAGTGGCGGAAGAGTGCGACGTTTGGGTGGACCCCGACAAAGTTCTCGCAGAGATGTGCGAAAACGGCCATGGTAAGGATGGCGTTGGGGGTGAAGTCAAGGAGGCGGAGGCCATATGTGTTCATGACATCGCAGAAGAATTGAGAAAAGGCGGGCGAGCCCGCACTGTAAGAAAATCGCAAAGAAGGGTACCCGATGGAGACCTTAGCAGATGTGGCGGCGGAGATGACCTCGTCTGCGCTGGTGCGCCTGGTCACCGTCGACTGTAAGAGGTAGTACAGCTCCGCAACTCCTTCTGCTGAGCAGGGGATCAAGAGGGCCTGCCTTCCGCAGCGCCATGAGCCGCTGCGCCGGCCGATTTCACGCCTTTTCCCTTATCGGCCTTCGGGGCCATAGGGAGTGGTGGTGGAGGAAGCCGACGGCGTTGGTGGCACCGATGGCAATGGAGGGGGCGGAGCGTCGCTCTCTTTGGGCTCGGGAAGGAAGGGGAAAGCGACGGGGGTTCCTGATGTGACAGCAAGGGCAAGTGGGCGTCCTGCCTCTGTTCCCCAGCTTATAAAGGGGTGAAGGGACGGGCGTTCCGATTTTTCCCATTAAAGAAAGCCCCACGATCTCCCCCACGACGCCACGTCCGGTGCGTGCCGTTCGTGGGAGACGTGGTGGGTCCAAGGCAAATAACGGCGTAATCAAGACCACGCATGCCTGCAGACTGTTTTGGGCCCGCCCAATGAGCTTGGCGCTGTGTGGCCCCAGCCCGGGGCTCTGCCGGTGTACTAGAGTAGGGGTACCCTAGTATCCCGAACTCGCACGGAGACGATGCAGCGCCAGCAGTGGCTGGCCTGACGACCGCCAAGCTCCTCAGTGGCTCCTTTGGAGCCATTCAAGAACAAAGTAAGCAAGACCCTGGCAAGAGGAGCTTAGGAAGGCCACCCAGGGCGCGAAGGAAGCAAGGCCCCGGCAAGAGGAGCTTGCCGGGAAGGCTTGGTGGGCGCCGAGCCCCCGAGCGCGACAAGGTTCCTGCCGCGGCAAGGCGCTTGCCGAGGCGGGCTACTTCTCTTCATCTCCGCTCCAGCTCACCCGCCAACGTGTCACCACGGGCTCTCTCAAGCACGCAGCGTGTCGACGAGCTGTGCAGCCAGCTGGGAGCAGCGATAAGCGGCCGACAAGCTACCATCGTGGCAAACGGAGGCGCACTTGACGGTCCTGTTATAATTTGTTCGGGCGATCGAGACGGGCATTGATGACTCTTGTCCCTTGCCGTCGAGTTAGGTATAGATTACTGTACACTGTACAAAGCGGTGTACCAACCTATGTTTTTACCATCATACCCTTGTCTACTTGCCACATGCGGTGACCCCTTGTGCCTATAAAAGGAGGCCCAAGGGCAACGTAGAAGGGGTTCGGTTCGGTTTGGTTCGGCTCGGTTCGGTCCAGCTCCGGCTTAGTTCATCACATTTATACGAAACCACACTCAGGCTAGGTCTTGTAGCTCTCATTGCTCCCTAGCAAGAACACAAGATAATCCATAAAGCAGCAGTAGGAGTGTTATCTCTCCGGAGAGCTCCGAAGCTGGGTAAAGCCGCTCGTGTGCATCGCCTCGATCCGCTCTTTGTGCAATCTCCGCCCCCCTCCGAACCACAAGGGACCCAGGTCCCGTAGGTGTTCGTGGGACACGATCAGCTCTCCCCCGACATACTTCTTCAGGCATGGAAAGTAAACTAGCTAAAAGGTACAACTTGAATGGATATTACAATGAAAAAGTATGAGCACCGACAACTAGAATGAGTGTGTGAGCATGAATGTAATGTCGGTGAGAAATACGTACTCCCCCAAGCTTAGGCTTTTGGCCTAAGTTGGTCTATGGCGACGGCTGGCCTCGCGGATATCCAAAGTTGTAGTTGGGGTCGTACTGAGATGCAGCGGCTATTGCATCGTGGGCTGCAGCTTGGAGGCGAGCTGCCCTCGTCCTCCTCTCATACTCATTTGCCTCCTCCCTGGTTATGACATATCTCCCCTTTGCCTAAAAGTCAAAGAGAGTAGGCGCAGGGAGAACAATATTGGCAGCGTGACGCCTGTCAAAGATTAGTCGGTACTGGAGAGGCGGCTCATTCCTCTCAACAAACTCATGGCGAACCATGGCATTAAAATCTAGACAAGCAGGAAGCAATTCCATATCATAATCACGAATAGGTATCTCAAGGTAATTAGCTAAACGGGTTGCATAAATTCCACCAAACAAATCCCCATTTATACTCTTATTATGCAACCTACGCGCCACAATAGCTCCCAAATTATAATGTTTATCTCCTAATACAGCACTCCTGAGAAACTGAGATCAGGAACACACATGTGGCATGCCTCATCCTTACCGTTTATGCATCAGCCTATAAAGAGAGCAAAATAATGTATAGCAGTAAAATGAAGCTCCCTATGGTAGCTTGCGTTATTTGTCTAGATTCCCCCACTGTGATACTAGCAAGAATATCTCTAAACTCAGATTTGCAAGGTTCACTAGGACTACCCCATTGCGGGAGTTTACAAGCAATACTAAAATCCTCTAGGTCCATGGTATAGGATTTATCATAAATATCAAACAGGACCTTGTGAGAGTTGCGTGAAGATGAAAATCTAAATCTTCTCACAAAGGAATCAGTAAGGTAATAATGTTGGAGGCACTTATCTGACACGAAGCCCTCCAAATCAGTGTTACGCACATATGCATCAAATTCCTCTTTAATTCCTGCTTGGACCATGAAATCTTCTGACGGCCATTCACGGGGCCGCACATGAGCGTCCCTTGGTGGTTCATCGTCCGCATCGCATATTGCGGGCCTGGGTCCTTGCTTCCTTGAAGAACCACCTTGGTACATTTTCCTAAACATATTTCTTCCTCTCAACAGGGATATGCACATCCCCAACAATAAGAATATCATATTTCTTCTTGACAGTAGGAAGAGGAAATTCAAAGCCTCCAATAATAATCGATGGAAATTTTCCAATAGAATTGATACTATGGACTTGAGGTTGTTTCCTCGGAAAGTGTACCGTATGCTCATTTCCATTAACATGAAAAGTGACATTACCTTTATTGCAATCAATAACAGCCCCTGCAGTATTCAAAAAGGGTCTTCCAAGAATAATAGACATACTGTCGTCCTCGGGAATATCAAGAATAACAAAGTCCGTTAAAATAGTAACGTTTGCAACTACAACAGGCACATCCTCACAAATACCGACAGGTATAGTGGTTGATTTATCGGCCATTTGCAAAGATATTTCAGTAGGTGTCAACTTATTCAAATCAAGTCTACGATATAAAGAGAGATGCATAACACTAACACCGGCTCCAAGATCACATAAAGCAGTTCTAACATAGTTTCTTTTAATGGAGCATGATATAGTTGGTACTCCTGGATCTCCAAGTTTCTTTGGTATTCCACCCTTAAAAGTATAATTAGCAAGCATGGTGGAAATTTCAGCTTCCGGTATCTTTCTTTTATTTGTAACAATTTCTTTCATATACTTAGCATAAGGATTCATTTTAAGCATATCAGTAAAACGCATACGCAAGAAGATAGGTCTAATCATTTCAGCAAAGCGCTCAAAATCCTCATCATCCTTTTTCTTGGATGGTTTGGGAGGAAAAGGCATGGGTTTCTGAACCCATGGTTCTCTTTCTTTAGTGTGCTTCCTAGCAACGAAGTCTCTCTTATCATAACGTTGATTCTTTGATTGTGGGTTATCAAGATCAACATCAGGTTCAACCTCTACATCATTGTTATTGCTAGGTTGAGCATCAACATGTACATCATCATTAACATTATCACTAGGTTCATGTTCATCACCAGATTGTGTTTCAGCATCAGAGATAGAAATATCATTAGGATTCTCAGGTGTCCCAACAACAGGTTCACTAGAAGCATGCAAAGTCCTATCATTTTTCTTTTTCTTCTTCTTAGAAGGACTAGGTGCATCAAGATTATTTATCTGAGAATCCTGCTCAGTTCTCATAGGGTGGCCCTCAGGATACAAAGGTTCCTGAGTCACTTTACCTCCTCTAGTTGCAACTCTAACAACAAAGTTATTATTCTTACTATTCAGTTCATTGAGCAAATCATTCTGAGCTTTAAGTACTTGTTCTACTTGAGTGGTAACCATAGAAGCATGTTTACTAATGAGTTTAAGTTCACCTTTAACTCTAGACATATAATCACCCAAGCGTTCAATCATATAAGCATTGCGTTTTAGTTGTCTACCAAAATAAGCAATAAAATCTTCTTGCTTAACCCTAAAGTTATCAAACTCATCCAAACATTGGCTAGCAAACTTAGCAGGAGGGATTTCAGCTTTATCATATCTATAGAGAGAATTTACCTTTACTACTTGTGTGGGGTTATCAAGACCATGTATTTCTACAACAGACGGCAAATTAAGACCATGTATTTCTTCAATAGGAGGTAAATTCTTAACATCTTCAGCTTTAATACCCTTTTCTTTCATAGATTTCTTTACCTCTTGCATATCTTCAGGACTGAGAAATAGAATACCCCTTTTCTTCGGAGATGGCTTAGGAGTTGGTTCAGGAAGTGTCCAATTATTTTCATTAGTCAACATATTATTCAATAGCAATTCAGCTTGATCAACAGTTCTTTCCCTGAAAACACAACCAACACAACTATTCAGGTGGTCTCTGGAAGCATCGGTTAGTCCATTATAAAAGAAATCAAGTATTTCATTTTTCTTGAGAGGATGAGCAGGCAAAGCATTAAATAAATGGAGAAGCCTCCCCCAAGCTTGTGGGAGACTCTCTTCTTCAATTTGCACAAAATTATATATTTCCCTTAAGGCAGCTTGTTTCTTATGAGCGGGGAAATATTTAGCAGAGAAGTAATAAATCATATCCTGGGAACTACGCACACAACTAGGATCAAGAGAATTAAACCATGTTTTAGCATCACCCTTTAATGAGAACGGAAATAATTTAAGGATATAGTAGTAACAAGTTTTCTCGTCATTAGTGAACATAGTGGCTATATCATTTAATTTAGTAAGATGTGCCACAACTGTTTCAGATTCATAGCCATAAAAAGGATCAAATTCAACCAAAGTAATTATCTCAGTATCAACAGAGAAATCATAATCCTTATCAGTAACAAAAAAAGGTGAAGTAGCATAAGCAGGATCATATTTCATTCTAGCATTTAGAGTTTTTTCTTTCAGCTTAGCTAATAATTTCTTAAGATCACTCCTATCATTGCAAGCAAGAAAGTCTTTAGCAGTTTCTTCATCCATAACATAACCCTCAGGCACAACATGCAATTCATATCTAGGGGGAGAATCTTCATCATCACTTTCATCAATATTATCAGTTTCAATAATTTCATTCTCTCTAGCCCGAGCAAGTTGTTCATCAAGAAATTCACCTAGTGGCACAGTAGTATCAAGCATAGAAGTGGTTTCATCATAACTATCATGCATAGCAAAAGTGGCATCATCAATAACATGCGACATATCAGAATTAATAGCAGAAGCATGTTTAGGCGTCGCAAGCTTACTCAAAACAGAAGGTGAATCAAGTGGAGAGCTAGATGGCAGTTCCTTACCTCCCCTCGTAGTTGAGGGAAAAATCTTAGTTCTTTCGTCTTTCAGGTTCCTCATAGAGACCAGCAGATATAAATCCCAAGTGACTCAAAGAATAGAGCTATGCTCCCAACAACGGCGCTTTAAAATAGTCTTGATAACCCACAAGTATAGGGGATCGCAACAGTTTTCGAGGGTAGAGTATTCAACCCAAATTTATTGATTCGACACAAGGCGAGCGAAAGAATATTCTCAAGTATTAGTAGTTAAGTTGTCAATTCAACCACACCTGGATAACTTAATATCTGCAGCAAAGTATTTAGTAGCAATGTAGAATGGAAGTAACGGTAACAGTGGCAAAAGTAACAGTAGCAGTTTTGTAGTGATGGTAACAGTGGCAACGGTAAAGTAACTAAGTGAAGAACAATATGTGAAAAGCTCGTAGGCATTGGATCGGTGATGGAGAATTATGCCGGATGCGATTATTCATGCAACAGCTATAACATAGGGTGACACAGAACAAGCTCCAATTCATCAATTTAATGTAGGCATGTATTCCGAATATAGTCATATGTGCTTATGGAAAAGAACTTGCATGACATCTTTTGTCCTACCCTCCCGTGGCAGTGGGGTCCTATTGGAAACTAAGGGATATTAAGGCCTCCTTTTAATAGAGTACCGGACCAAAGCATTAACACTTAGTGAATACATGAACTCCTCAAACTACGGTCATCACCGGTAATGGTCCCGATTATTGTCACTTCGGGGTTAACGGATCATAACACATAATAGGTGACTATAGACTTGCAAGATAGGATCAAGAACTCACATATATTCATGGAAACATAATAGGTTCAAATCTGAAATCATGGCACTCGGGCCCTAGTGACAAGCATTAAGCATAGCAAAGTCATAGCAACATCAATCTCAGAACATAATGGATACCAGGGATCAAACCCTAACAAAACTAACTCGATTACATGGTAAATCTCATCCAACCCATCACCGTCCAGCAATCCTACGATGGAATTACTCACGCACGGCGGTGAGCATCATGAATTTGGTGATGGAGGATGGTTGATGATGACGATAGCGATGGATTCCCCTCTCTGGAGCCCCGAACGGACTCCAGATCAGCCCTCCCGATAGAGATTAGGGCTTGGCGGCGGCTCCATATCGTAAAACGCGATGAATCCTTCTCTTTGATTTTTTTTCTTCCCGAACATGAATATATAGAGTTGGAGTTGAGGTCGGTGGAGCTCCAGGGGGCCCACGAGGCAGGGGTGCGCGCCCAGGGGGTAGGCGCGCCCCCACCCTCGTGGACAGGGTGTGGGCCCCCTGGCCTTGATTCTTTCGCCAGTATTTTTTATTAATTCCAAAAATAATCTCCGTTGATTTTTAGGTCATTCCAAGAACTTTTATTTCTGCACAAAAATTAACACCATGGCAATTCTGCTGAAAACAGCGTCAGTCCGGGTTAGTCCCATTCAAACCATGCAAGTTAGAGTCCAAAACAAGGGCAAAAGTGTTTGGAAAAGTATATACGTTGGAGACGTATCACTGCGGCCGCCTACGAAGAGGGCGATGAAGCAGGCGAGCCGCTGTTTGACCGATTAGCTTCTTGGCGGCGACGTGGAGTCGGAGAGCTATGTTGGAGAAGGACGCTGCTTCTATTTAACTGCTGGTGCAGTTGGCTCACTGATACATGGGCCCAACAGCATCCGGGCGACATGTCGATTCACGCAATCGCACTGCAGTTAAGTCATCAAGCTCATCCGCTAGAGAAGAAGCTTACATTCGCTTAGCCGGACACAGTGGGTAGATTCGTTAATTAATTATACCTCCAATAAGACCCTTTTTAGTTGAAGAATGTACGAAATGTAATGAAATCTGGCATGTTTATATGAAATCCGACCGTTTAGGAATGAATTTAGTTCGATTAGTTCGAATTCTTGTATCACTGGCATTGGATGAACATGCAAAACAAAACGTACTAGCATTATTCCCAGGGTGATCACCTCGTTTGCAACAGTTTCACATGTACTCCCTCCGGTCCTTTTTAGTCTGCATACAAGTTTTGTCTACAGTCAAAGTATCTCTACTTTGACCGGAGTACAAAGAGTTTGAGCAGCTTTTTAGCGTTCCTGTACATTGCAATCAAACACACGGGCCTGACAATTCATAGAGAACATTCAAAACAATCGCTGATTATGCATCTCAGTGATTCACATGTCGGAGCCAATATTTACTTCACAACTAAAGAATAAAGAAAAATAGATCGATGTTGCTGACAGCAAAGGGCGTCCCATTCGAAAATATCAAACACATGTCTTCTTTCTAACATCAATGATAAAAATTTGACAAGGTTGTCCCATTCCAAAATTTCAAATGCTTGTTGTTTTGCGTACATCAATGAGAAAATTTTGACAAGGTTTTCCCATTCCAAAATATCAAATGCCTACGATTGCGGAATGGGCAAGGTTTGCCATCAGTTCGGACATTGACATGGCACCTCATGCTAAATAAACCAGCTGTTCTTTTTGTGCAGTTCCACCAAAATCAACCAAATTCACGGGTAGCTTGTATGATTTCGCCCTTATATGTTGCAACGCCTTGAAAATATTGGCACCACCTTTCTTGTGGTGGAAATGAATGATTCGATGCATTCATGAACATTTTGTGCAGTTCCCATTAAAATCAAGCTGAGCACCCCTGTTTGCACAAATACATAAAGAGTGATTAGTATAAAGCAAACCGTACTATGAATTGACAGTTTAAACAGGCACCTACATGGTCCATGTAGAGCACACTTCAAAAATATGGAGATATGTGATCCTTCTGAGCTGAAGTTAGTTTGGTCTTGTGGGGAGTAATGTAACCATCTTTCAACTGCTCCTTCTGATGAGAAGATAGACAGGGCTTCTTCATCCTGGCATAATCGGAACTAGTCACTTCATGTACTCCATATTCTTCTTCAGAGGAGGATGATTCTGTTGTGCAAAGGCAAGAGGAGAACTAATTGCTAGCATCTCTGTTTGCTCGGAAAAAAGGAAAGGAAATATTTAAAACAACACAGATGAATCACTTCTCAAGGACAATAACACTTTCTCATGACAGTATCTAAACGGTAGCACAATACCAATAGAGATGACAAAGCACAATCATATGGATGAAATCTATGGGCGAGTACCAACCTTTGTCAGGAGGCTTATTGTGTAGATCATATAGATCAAGCACTTCTTCGGAACCATCTGTTGTTATCTACTATGATTGCCATGCTTACTATATACTCCTCAATTAGTTTAATGTTTCCAACATCTTCTTGTGCAGTTCCACTAAAATATATGTTATCTTCAAAGAAGATCCCTGTTTGCACACGTATAGATAATTGCATATTACATTAAGAGTGGCATCAAATCAGTGGCAAAACAATTGCTCGTTCCAGCCATAGCAATAAATTAAGATGCAAAACTATATCATTACTTGTCTCATCACAGCCCAAAGGTTTCATTACAGCACCGGAGTTGATTTTTGTTTTTCTTCCGCTTGTTATTCCCCTTCATCACCTGGTTCAATAACAGACAAGCTTCGCCTTCAATGTAAGATTTGGCATGTCAATTAGGGAGCACAAGTATAGCACTAAGCAACGGCATTAATTTTCTAATGAAAGTGGCAAAATACAGGCCAACAATTGTGAAATATCCTTACCTTACCTCAATGGGATATTACGGTGCACATACAGATTGGAAGTCTTGTCTCCATTTGTGCAGTTCACTAAAATCAAGCAACATTACCGTACAAGTAGCACAACATATGAAAGCACAATGCAAAATCATGTGAAAGAAGGCTAGTACTGACCTCTCATGACGCGGAAATCGAACAACACACAAGAAGAAGATCTGAACCAAATTTGCCAACACGGATAGGAAGTAAGATCTCCTCTTGTGCAGTTCCACTAAGATCAAGCAATCAAGCAATGTTGTCGGTGTGACATTTTGGTTGAACTGCACAAAACACTCTTAAAAGAAAAGTGTTTTGTGCAGTGCAACAAAAGGTCACAATAGCAACGAGGTGAAGTAGATAACCCTGTTTACACAGAGGTGCAAAGGAAACAACTAGTGGTCAATAACGGTGGATGACACAGAAGCCAACAAAAAGAAGCATCTAACTTATCTAAATGGGAAGGAAAGCAAGACAGTAGCATTTCTCAAACGGTGGCATTGATTAATATTAAGTTATTAACACAGAGATTCTATTAACAATAAAATTTGTTAAACATATAATTTGCTTTTAACGGTGGCATTGCATCAATTTTCCAGCGGCATTAATAGAGGGTGTTTGTTTACAGGGACTTTTTGGTGTAGGGATTAAAAGAAGTCCGTGTCAGTCCCATCTAAACCAAACAGGAGGGACTTTTAGGGACTAAAAGTGGGCATTTGGACTAAAGAAAGAAGACCCCGAGGGAGAGTCTTTTTGGGACTTTTTCCAACAGTTGCCCCTGCCCCGCATCACACCTTGTCTCTATTAGTTCACTACTAGGGGTAACATGGTCTTTTAGCATGTCATTTAATAACCTCTAGTCCATGTTTAGTCCCTGGAACCAAGAAGGTAGGGACTAGGGACTTCTTAACCAAACAAGGCCTTAGATTACACTACAAAAAAAATACACTTCCGTGATGATACGTGTTTGTCACAGTAGGTCGCGTTTTCTGTCATGCATGTACATCCATGACAAATTTATGACAGAATCAAGATAGTCATACCAGGTTGTCAGAGAAATGTTCCATGACATTGCCAAAATTATCATCACGAAGTGTCCACTTCCATGACGATAAATCGCGTCACGTAAGTGCTTTCGTCAAGGGTGACCGACACGTGGCGTCCACCGTAACGGAACGCCGTTAAGCTATCGGGTCAGGTTTTGGATCCGATAACCCGTTAACAGCCCCGACCAATGGGAAATTTCCACGTGTAAAATTCTTATTGGCCGGACGAAACACGAGTCAGCTCGTTAGTGGGTCAGATAGGCGCCTATGATACGTCGACACGTGGCACGGCCCAACAGAGGCCCATTCCTGTGAAAAGGCAGGCCCATTTGACTTGGTCAAAAGGTGGCGGGCCGGCCCATGGAAAGCCTGTTAACGGCATGTTCGCATATAGCCCATTTACAGCCCGCTAACCCAAGGCCCATTACGCCCTATTCGAATTAGGCCCAGTAGCGTCATATGGGCCATCCAATATGATTCCAGCTCGTTTTCACCTCTGGCCCATGTATGGCCCATGACGTCTTTCGGCCCATATGAGGCCCTATGTAACTCTTGGCCTATTAACGGCCGTGGTGAAACGGCCCGTAATGAACAAAGGTATCACTTTACACCCGTTAACGGCCCGTGGTGAAACGGCCCGTAATGAACAAAGGTATCACTTTACACCCATTAACGGCCGTGGTGGTGGCGGCCCGTAATGAAAAAGGTATCACTTTATACCCATTAACGCCCGTTATTCCATTGGGCCGCTTTCCCCATGTTATCTTTCGCCTTCTCACAGCCCATTTATTCTTGGGCTCATTGCCAAGATTCGCTTACTTACGACCACATCGCTATTTTCGCTTGTGGGCCAAATTCAGCCATGGTTACTGATCGGCCCGTTTGTGGTCCGTTAATCGCTGGGCGATTTCATAGCTTCATCAAATCGGCCTATTAACGATGGCCCGTTATGGTCGCCCAGAACGGACGATTCCAACTCTAGCCCGCTTACGGCCATAATGCGATCTGTTTGGCCCATGTTTGTAATCGATTATCTGGCCCGTATAAGGCCCATTGATAATACGCCCCAGAAGGCCCATTGTTTCTACGGCCCGTAGAAGGCCCATTGTTTCTACGCCCGTAGAAGGCCCATTGCTTTACGGCCGAGAGGAGGCCCAATGTCACTACAAGAATATTAGCCCATGGTTATTGCGGCCTAGTTTTAAAAAATAGGCTATTGCAGCCACTAGCTAACCGCGGAAAAAGAACTGCAATGACTACAAGCAAACATATAAACAAGACAACAAGGAAATAAATAAGCAAGCAACTAACGCTAGGCTATCACGGCTATTACACATATTACATCCACTGGGCATCAAAGTTCGCCACCAGTGCAAATATAGGGAACAAAGCAGCATATCATATACACTAGTTGTCAAAGTTGGCGACCAGCGCAAATAAACGTCGTAGCAAAACAAATCCAGAACTGAAACCACTTCAGAAGATCTCAAGAAACAATATCCTGGGTACCCATAATGCTGGCAAGATGCTTAGCAAGCTTATTAACTTTCTCTTGTTTGGTGCTTAAATCCTCCAGTAGCTTGCGGTTGCACGGAAAATATGCATCTGAATTTCGCAGGACTTCCTCGGTCCTTGACTTCGTCGCAACACATCTGATTGATGTCTTTCAACTTGAAGTTGAGACTCAAGAAGACGAATTGATTCAGGCAGTGAGTTCAAAGAGCTTGAGCCAGCAGTAGTGGCCAGTAACTCCAACACTACATCAAGACAGGACTTTTGGGTTCCCTCACTGTCGTCAAGATAGTTTTTATCGGCTTTCTTGGAGACCAACAGGGATGTCTCACTATCTTGAACCTTATCTACATTACTTCCTTTACCATTGGATAACGCGGTCATCGTGTTCTCCAATATTTTGTCCGCATTCTAAAAGAGAAACAAGGAGACACATCACACGTTTACCATGTTGTATATGAAACTCATTTTGGTAAATGAGTTCAGTAGTAAAGTGGACAGGATAACAGCATGAAACAAACATATATCTATGTACCATGGTCACTTTATGGTCTATATCATTCTAGTTTTTGTTGCCAAATCAAGATAGAGACACAGTTCAAATAATATTTGTTCAAGACAAAGCAGAATAGACAGAATATAAGTGTGGGTAACTATAGAGCAATAACAACACTTGTAATGTGCATGACATGAGAACATAACTGTTTATTCAATTGAAACTGAAATCAACATAGAGCAGGTTACAAAAGCAAACTAGTTAAAGAAACGGGTTTAAAACATACCTGTTGCGCCATTGGAGTTTCAATTCCATCCTTCAAATTTGAAAATAGTTGGTATGAGTAAATACAGCCATGCAAGAGCAAAGGAGTATGAACCATAGCTACAGAACTTGACCTGAGAACAAATCTTCTTCTCCTTTAAGCGTTGAGTTGGGATTCGGAGTGGTGGTCCTCGTGCTTTGGGCACTGCAATTCCCTTACTAACTGCTCGTGTTTGGGTGTTCTGTGATGGAGACGGTCTTTGTGTCAACTGGGCGGGTTACTATCTGCCGGGTTGGGGTTAGAAGGGGTGTAGCTGGTTCTCTGTCCAACTGGTAGGGTACAATCTGCGAGAGTCTGGGTTATGTGTGGTGGATCTGGTCCTTGGGCAAGTACAACCGTGGTTCTATCTGCATCAACTGGTAGCACTATCTTTTCTGAAGACTGTGTTTTTACTCCTTTAGATACTGCCATCATGCTCTCCAATTCAAATGGCTGATAAACAAGAAAAGTAATTGAAAGTATATACATTGTATGATAGACGGGTGCAATGGATAGTGGGGAATAAAGGAGGGCATGAAATAATTCATATTTATGTTGTCTAACCAAACAGGATAGCATGAGACAATTTCACTTATATGATGGCTAACTAAACAGGATAGCATGACACAATTTCACATTATGATGGCTAACTAAAAAAGATGGAAAGACATAGTTCAAAATATGAGACTATGTAAATAGGATGACATGACATAACTATATAATGTGTTTATTAAATAGGTTGGCATGCCATAATTCACATACATTCACGGATAGAATGCCATAATTCAAAATATAATGACTGTAAACACTAAACAGGATGAGATGATATAACTATATGATGTCCTTATTAAATGGGTTGCCATGCCATAATTCAGATAGATGATGTGTATGTACTATGTAAACATGATGGCATGATATAATTCAAATATATGATTTATATAGTAAGCAAGTAAGCAGATGGCAATCCATATATGATGTAAAAACTAAGCAATGCAAGACAACATGCATGACATGGGTAATATAACCCTGCCAAGTTTGAGCATAGACCTCGGGGAAAATAGGACTGGTCATCGGTCTCAATCCTCCTCCGAGGAGCTCTCAGAACCAACAAGATGTCTGCTTCAAGCAGTAGCATTGTCGCTTCTGAATACCTTGTTTTCACTCCAGATACTTCCATCACCGCTTCAAATGGCTGATGCACAGGATGAGTAGTTGAATATACAAACATTGTCGATGGAACACATAATACAAAAAATGATAGCATGATATAATTCACATACATGATGATTGGCTAAACAGCATGGCATTGCATAATTCACATATATAATGCCTTTGCAACAAGATAGCATTGTATAATTCACATATATAATGTCTTGCAACAAGATGGCAATGCATAATTCACATATATGGCAATTAGACACTGAACAGGTGGCATTCACACAAAGCATGTCTAAACTAATCAAATGACATAGCAATGCGAGACACCATATGCACGATATGCAACATAACCCTGCCAAGTTAGAGCATACACCTCGGGGGGGGATAGGACTGGTCATCTGTCTCTGAATCCTCCTCTAAGGAGCTATCCGTAACCAGCGAGATATGCGCTTTGTCAGATAGCATAGTCTACTCTGAAGACCTTGTTTTCACTCCAGAATTTGCCATCACCGTGTCAAATGGCTGATGCACATGAAGAGCAGTTGAATGTAATAACATTGTTGACAAATGTAATATGTAACGAAAAAAAAGGATGGCCTGATATAATTTACATATAAGATGACTGGCTAAGCAGGATGGCATTGCAAAATTCACATATATGATGCCTGGCTAAACAAGATGGCGTTGCATAATTCACATAAACGATGAATAAACTAAACAGATGGCATTCGCACAAAGGATGTCTAAACTAAGCAGATGACATATTTGATGTATAAAGTAAGCAATGCAAGACGCCATATGCATGATATAACCAAAATCAGCATGCCAAGTTAGAGCGAAGACCTCAGGGGGTAAATAGGAGTTGTCTTCTCCTTCTGAATCCCCCTCAGAACAGATATCTTCCTCTCGATTACAATCCGAAATGCGTGGAGGGGAGGCTGCCTTTGCGCCTACCATGGAGCGACGCCTGCATGAAATTTTATTGCCACGCAACGCTCGTCTCTTTTGCTCTACATGTTCAGTTCCATTGTTTACAATAACTGTCATGCATAGGAATAAAACATAGTGAGATTATGTAAGGAGTGCATGTAGAAATCCAGAGTGATGGTAGCAACCTGCGGATAGACCCAAAACCAATAATAGCAGGCAGATAATGGCTTCTTTACTGTTTGTTTCCCACCCAACATGAAACTCATAGTAGACACCGGAGATTAACTAGATAGTAGATAGATACTATAGATGGCAGCCCCGATATGTACCCCACAACCATTTAAAAACTCAAGTTTGACCATTAGTTTGGAGCTGACTCAGAGTATAATCGGTGAACAGGACGATAAAGTAGCATGTAATATTAAGCGATGCATAACGTAAGCAGACACGAAAGAGTGTGATCTCTCTTGCGGACCCGTGTAGTCCTCGAGGTCATCTGCTCGGTTGATGATGGTAGTGCAGTTTTCATGGCTGCCAGCAGCAGGGAAGAAGATCTGAGGCGGCGAAAGACAGTCTAGAGGCCGGATCCCTGCTGTACCGGACCCTTCTGTCGTTGGAGCAGCTGAGCTAGGGTGGACGACGGCGCAGCAGGAGCGGGACAAACCATGCAAGGTTTTCTTTGACAACTATATGTAAGAGAAGTAATTCTGTAATGGCTCGTTTGAATTGGAGGATTCCAACAATGCAGGGATAGGAAAAAGACAGGAATAGGATAGGAATGCATGCGCAAAACAGAGAATTTAAAAACATAGGATTTCTGCCAATCTGGGTGTTTGATTCACAAAAATTGGAAGATCACAGGATGCAAAGAAGCATGGTGAGATTAAGTCAAACAACAAGAAAATGTACGGTTATAATGCTATTATGCTACTATCTCTTAGTCTTGTGCTTCATGAATACGAATTTGAAAAGGAGGACAAGTGAAAATTAAAATTCCTACGTTTTTTATTTCAAGGGGACACTAAAGGAACAAATCAGTGTGCTCAGTGGACAATATATATAACATGTAGAGTAAAAAAGAGATGCAACAAGTTTAGAACCTCTTTGGCGAAGCCATGTCGATCTCAGCATGATTGGGTTGGCCGGTGAGGATGCTCCAGCTGACTTGGCTGTCGGAGGAGGGGAAGAAGATCTTAGGCGTCTGGAGATGGAGCCCGAGGTACTGCTCTGCTGTGATGGAGGGTTTCGTCGTTGGAGCAGCTCCGGTGAGTTGTACGACGCCGAGGCTGAAGCAGGACAAGAGAGACAACGAACAACGTTAACCTGAGTGGAATTCTAATAGCATCTCCAATACATGACGTAAAATACATAATCAAAAAGTGCTAGATGTAAAATACACCAGCCGCTCATCTCTGAACTTAACTGTCGAAACTGAATTTAACTGTCGAAACTGAACTTAACTGTCGAAACTGAACTTAATTGTCGAAACTGAATTTTGCTGTCAAAACTGAATTTTGCTATCGAAACTAAATGCACTAGCAAGGTGAGGCTACACGTCGGTTGACTGACTTTTTCATCTCTGGTCAGTCGATTTTGCAGCCATTGAATACGAAATCAGGGGCATGCGGTTCATCTTCAACCTCCACCCCCCTGAGCCGGCCAAACAACAGCCCCCCCGCCGCCCATGACGGTGGTCGCCGCCCGCCGCCCGAAGCACTCCCCACCGCCGGTCCGCCGCCCGGCCATCCCTCTAGGCCCCCGTGCTGAGTTTTTTCTCCGAGATCCCCACGCAACCGCCTCGTAACGCCCACCACCGGCGCACCACCGCCCCATCCCGAACCCTAAGATAGATAGTGGGGTACCTCTCCGTGAGCCCCCCTCCCGTTGCGGCTGGTTCTTCCTTCACCCCAATGAGCCCCCCCACCCCGAAAATCAATCGACCCAAAAGTCGATTCAATCGACTTAAGTGTAGCTAAATCGGAGCAGCATCGCAAGCAAGAGCAGCAGCGCGAGCAAGAGCAATAGCAAGAGCAGACCAGGAAGGGGACCGAGAGCAAGAGCAGAGGAGCAGCGTGAGCGAGAGCTAAAGCAGCAGCAGGTCCTACTAATGTGGACATCGCCGCCGAGGGAGCACCGCCGTGGAGGAAGTGGTCGGCGACGCCACCGTGGATGGAGCCGCGCTGTGTCGGCTCGGGACCGAGTGCCGGCAGCACCGTGAGATCGAATCAAGAATAAAATGCGGTGATTAGTGTACAACCTTTTGGCGGCGCCGATTAGGCCGCAGCTTCATCCGAGGAAACGGTGATGATGATGCTCTTCCGGTGGTGCAGGTGAAGACGACGGTGTGGGAATGGAGGTGGCGCGAAAGACGAGGGGAACGTCGGGGCGGCTCCTTGGAGGTGGAGGATGGGGTGGCTGAACCGGCGGGATGATGAGATCGACGACGGATCCTCATCCGACAGTGGATGAGGGACGCCGAGGTGTTCTTGTGGACGACGTCGTCGGGGAAGAGGCTCCGGCTGCGTGGCGGACGGAGCAGGGTGTGGGGTTTCGTCGCGGGTTTTCGCGGCCTCGGTGTATGAATGGGTGGGCGGATGGGATGGCAGTGGGGAACCATGTCTTAGAGACGCGCTTGTCCGAAATGTGGGGTAAGTTACGAAAGTACCCCCACCGATTTGAGGCGGTTCTTTCGGTTCAGGGGTACCACGGGCATTTCACGTGTCGAGATTTCA
The DNA here is from genome assembly GCA_021605205.1 of Aegilops longissima. Taxonomy (NCBI): domain Eukaryota; kingdom Viridiplantae; phylum Streptophyta; class Magnoliopsida; order Poales; family Poaceae; genus Aegilops; species Aegilops longissima. The sequence goes on along the minus strand of CM038676.1, from coordinate 415,021,345 downwards.
CAGGAGGTGGGAGTTTTCATGCGCGTAGTAGTTTCGGAATAGCAAGGCGCGGGTTGAGATGGAGGGAGTTGTCGGAGCACAACGAGACAAAGATATATCTTAAATATTTCGGGCTAACAAGGCGCGGGTTGAAATTTCCGGACAAGCCTAACGTGTACTGTCCCAAATCAATGCGCCCTACAAATGTCATTCAAAACTTTGAATTCATGTTATGTTCAATTAAAATATTTCGCTACGTGTATAATGCATCCAACCTACTACTCAAATGAACGTTTTAGTGCATTCCAAACGTATATACTACTACTTCAATATGAACTAAATTTGAATTTGTTTCTCTATTTGAATAAGATCTACAGTAATGATTGTTGTGAAGTCAAAGCATTTGAATTCGTTTCTCTGTTTTAATAAGATCTACAATCATCATTATTGTCAAGTTAAACCATCATTTGTGTATTATCTTCACAGCACACCACATGATTAGTCTCGAGTTACATATGAACTATGTGTACTATATGAACTCGAACTAGATTTTTTGTATCCACTTTATTTTGATTTCAAATCACATTACATTTCTAGCTCTAGCTAGATCTTCATAATCTAAACCATGTCTCATATGTATAATGTGTTTATCACATTATGTATGGTGCCCCGCCCCCTACGCCTACAAGTATTTAGATGTGAGTTGCAAACACCACACACATTACCACGAATTCAAATAAAATGTGAGAATGTTCGATATATAGTATTGTTTAGATTGTTCGATATTTAGTTGTAAGCTGCAAACGCCACACATTATCACAAAGTCAAATAAAATGTGAGATTGTTTGATATATAGTATGGTTTAGATTGTTCGGCATTTAGCTGTGAGTTGCAAACGCCATGCATTATCACATTATGGTATAACATGTGCACAACACGCGTATCACCGCTATATTCATGCATGCAATGTTTAAAACACTATGATCTCCTATTCAAATATATGAATCCGCTTTCATATCAAATTATGTTCTTTGTTAGTCTCTTACACCCACACAATCCTCTAACCTTTGTAGCTACCACTAACTTTCTCTCGTGCATGCACACACCCTCCTCGCCCTCCCCCTCCCTCGGCATTCTATCCACCGGGCGCATTCATTTTTTTTCTTTAGGTCATCCCAGAGTCTCCACAACTCCTTTCCGACACACACCGATCGATAAACCTCTCCAGCGATGCCTGCCTACGACATACAAACACACCTTCAATCTCCTCCTTTATGTGTCCTTGCCTCGTGTCTCTCATACGGTCAGACACACGTGTAAACTCTCGCCCCTCTTTTCATCGCTCTCACAACCGCACACTCCTCCCCCTATCTAGCTAGTAGTTGGGCCTCCCGCACCACCTCCTAGCTCCATTCTCTCTGTCTATCCGTCTCGTTGGGCCTTATTTGCCTCTAACAAATGGACGTACACCAACCGATCTCTCGCTATACATATAGCTAGCTAGGTCCTTATAACACGTTTTTACCCACACGTCAATCGATCTACATCATTAGTTGTGTATCTCCCTTCCTCCGACAAACAACAATTAATCTACCGATCTAGTTAGGTTTGCTTACCAAACACATGGTTCCCCTTCATCATCCATGGATGCGCCCCGACAGATCTATCACGCATGAGCACACACGTAAACACATCCCCACTCTTATTGATAACATTGCAGTTCCACCCTCAGTTTTTCTAGTAGGCCTCTCCCACCATCTTCGAGAAGCAACTCCATCACCCATCCAGCACTCTACCCCTCTCCCTCCCTCTCCCTCCCTCTCTCTCTCCCCTCTCTCTCTCTCTCTCTCCCATCATATTTCCCGTCGTTCAGTTATGTATGGATGTCGACCGATCTCCCTCAAGACATAGCTGGGTCTCTCCTACTCAACACATATACGAGTCGTTCTACCTTTATAATTAGGCCTCTGTCTACCCCTCCCACCACCCCCTCCCCCCCCATACACACTGATACATCAAGCACTCTAGTCATGTCTCCCTGCCACACACAAACTTGACGTGTGCCCTCTAACGTTCTGGTAGGCCAGTCGCCCTATATCTTTGACTTGTACACACACACAATTTCGATGGCTCTCTTCATCGATCTCGCACCCACCCACTTGATCCTCTCTTCGACTCTATCGATAGCTATGACCCCTCCCTCTCTTCTCGTGGATTGCCTGACCCTCTATGTATGATATGGATAGACCTCCATTTCACACACATTGCATGCAAAAATTTGTTTGAGATGTCATCGACACATATTCCCACAAACAATTCACGAAATCAACCCCCACCCCACCCCCACCCCAAAACAAAAAACACTCACGAACGCGGTTTGTACCTCTCACACACACCCACATAGGTGGGGGACGTGCACGAAGAGAAGAGGTGCATGCACGGCGCACGTACTCCCGTCTGTTTTGCAACCACACCCGCGCACATACACGGTGGAGCTCATTTCTGTACGAAAAAGGCAGCCCACGTGGTAATTTGGCACGTGTACTGGTTGTCCACTTGGTGGAGGGAGGATCGTCTACCACGGGTGAACAAACAAATTGCGACTTGACGTGTTATGTTAAAAAAAGAGGCAAACCATGTGGGGCCTACCTTAGAGGCAACGCTCTATACACTGGAGTACTTTTGATGTGTCCCGTCAACTCGCAGAACGAGGAGAAGCTTGCTTAGTACGCCGTCTCCCCCGCCGACGGGCGCGGTGGCTCGCAAGATGAGGTGAAGCTTGCTTACGCATTACGCCCGCTCCCTCGCCCATGCGCGCGGTGGCTCGCAGGACGAGGAGAAAAATTTACTACTACCTCCGTTTACTCCTCGTCCCTACTACCTTGGTTATAGAGATTATACTATCATATTGTTTGGAATATATATGTCCTTTAGTAGATTTCAATATGAACTACTAGTACATACTCCAAACACTGATGTATATAGACGTATTTAAGAGTGTAGATTCACTCATTTTGCTCCGTATGTAGCACTCTCCCTCGCCCCTCGACCCTCGCCCACGTGGTGGACGTGCAGCAATTCATTCGATCTCATATAGCCAGAACGATATATATTGCACTACCATTATTGCTCGACTTCCCGAAGAGGCGAAGAGCCAATCGCAAGGTTAATATTTTGGAGATGCCAAGCGCAAGGTTATAGGAGAACGAGTAGTAGGTGTCGCGTCATTTATAAATAAAGTTTTTTTCTTGATGGCACGTCGCATAATATGATAGGTTCATATGGAGAGAAAAGGAAACCGCTCCACTATAAACATAGTCAGGATGGGCCAGCCTACACGGTTGCTTGCTGGGCTTGCTCTCTTCACATTCTCTCGCACAAAACGACTGTGGCTACATCTCTAACATCCCGGCGGATCCGTCCGCTTGGGGAAGGGTGGATGCTTAGTGTAGATGCGGTGGCCGTCGCCGACGGCGAAAACCCATTGTCGGCACGTCCCGATCAGGGTCCCCGCCGTTCTCTCTCACAAAGCGGTGAGGTTGCCTTCGTCCCTTGCTCTTTGCCGCGACATGGGCGTTGCCGCCTCCGCCGCCCTCCTCAAGGTTGAGCTCGTCCCTCGGTACAACTCCCTTTACAGCCGGCTTGCACCATCGCTCCAGCTGCCCACATCACTCCCTCGTGGATATTTCTCTATACTTCTTTGCCCCACATACCTCTCTGGCTTCTACGTATTGTATTTGTGATGAGTTTATGTCTCATCAACTAGTCCCAGTAATCTTATTCTAATCACGCTTGTTCAATTTCTTTGCCACGTGGATGCTCATCTCGATTTTGGTGAAACTGCACAAAATGAACCGATGGTCAAAAGGTTGCAAACTTCATTTATTAGGAAGCTCGAGCGTTGCCGACAAATTGAAGCCTGGTCAGGGTTCACGGTTCAAGGGCTAGGGACTGCATGGATCATTTTTTTATTTAGCTGCCTCTGTTCCAAAATAAGTGTCAACTTTAGTAGTAGTACAACTTTGTACCAAAGTTTGCACAAAGTTGAGAAACTTATTTTGGAACAGAGGGAGTATATATTTGCTATGATCATCAATCATTGAGATGCAATAGCATGCATGTTAGTCTCCTTTGTATTTGATGAAATGTTGCAACAGGTAACCTTGGACGAAGATACATGTAATGAGTGGAAGCTTCATAGCATTCTACAAATTTATCTCGCGATAAATTACAAGACGCGTACTATACTAGTACTTCCTCCGTTCCTAAATATAAGTCTTTGTAGAGATTTCACCATGAACCACATGCGGATGTATATAGATGCATTTTAAGTGTAGATTCATTCATTTTGTTCCGTATGTAGTGGAATCTCTACAAAGACTTACTATCTACTAGTAATAGCTAGCCCCCACTACTAGGAATTCTCTATCCTCTCCTTGAGCCACGTCATCAAAATTGATGTAGCCGTTAGATGAAGTAAATCAGTCCATAATAGCCATCTGATCTAGATGTTGAGAGGCTCCGCACTAAGCCACATGCATGTGAGTGGGTTTTAAATCACATCAACATGTCTGCATCCAAGCATGCACCGGTAGCATGCATGTATGTGAGCTTTTAAGTCCCATTAACATGTCAAAAAGAAAAATATAATACCATTATGCAGTAGGAGTTGGCTGATCTTTTTTCCTTACGTGGGATGATCTAAATGATGATGGGAGTTTATTTAGTTTGGCTACCACATTTGTCATGCGGTTATAGAGTTTTTTTTGTTCTATGAAATCGATAATTTTGCGCAGAGAGATCAGCTGTTCCGCGCCAACGCGCAGGGACTCATCTAGTAGTAATATTTAGGAATGGAGGGAGTACTATGTAAAGAGTTAGGTGTCGCACGGTGATAGTTTGAGGTGGGCCATGTAATCACTGAGCCTGCGTGTTTTCACTGCTCTTGCAGGCCTCCGCTGTAAGAATGGAGAAAATTGTAATCTAGTAGTAGTATACCTCCTTCCGCTGAAAGCGTGGGACATCCAGCAGTCCTACCACCTCAGTAATAAAGACCAATGAGCCGTCAAATCACATAGACCCAGCAGTAAGTTGGACGGACGAAGCAACCATCACTCTTGCGCCAGTGAGAGGTCGCGTCCGCTCTGCCCGGGCATGAATGCGGCACCGATTCTATGGAGCGGCGCTGACCGTTTCGGGCGGGAAGCACGCGCGATGGAGGGGCTTTGGGTGGGCCAGGCTCGTCAGGAGCGGGAGTGGCAGCTGTCTGCATGTCCCTACCGGACACGCCCGGAAACGAGAGGATGCACCGACTCTCGCGGCTAAAATTGTACACTACACAACATCTCTCTGTAGGAGTAGGTCGATCTGTCGCTCTCTCTAACACACACATGGTGCGCGCGTGCACACGCACGCACCTTGGTCCCGTTGCACCTTCTAACGTGACTTATTACACCTAGACGGAGGGAGTAGTAAGTATACGAGATATGGTGGCACACTGACTTAAGTCGAATACAAGTGCCCAAAATTTGTGTGCATGTTATAATAAGGATTCAGGAATGTATAAAAGGTTATTTCCCTCTCGTTGAACATAACGGGAGGGTTGTGTAGCTGGTTAGCCTGTTCGATCATCAAACTTGAGGTCTCGGGTTCGATAACTACACTTGAGCATAATTTGTGCCAGGAGGATTCTTTGACTGGTCAAAATGTTTTCTAGGGTTTGCACGCTTCACACTCTGGAGTGTCAAACTCTCTCTCAAGTATATATACACGCTGGAGCCTCAGCGCTTGTAGTTGCTCTCTTCACACTCTCTCGCCCTCTCCCGCTGGAGCCTCAGCACTTGTAGCTGCTCTCTTCACACTCTCTCGCCCTCTCGAGATCTAAACAAGACTTCATTGGCCTCTCTCTCCCCTCACTGCTGCTCAAAGAGCCGGCAGGATCCATCCGACGGGAAGGGAAGGAGGCTTAACGCTGTCACCGTCGGTGAGGGACTACCAGCGCAGCTGTTCACTTTCCACCCAGCGGCGGCGCGGGAGGGCCTCCAGCCCCTTCTTCTTTGCCGTCGTCCCGTCGCCCGCCGAACCACACCCCAAGAACCTTAAGGTATAATTTACTTACTCCACATGCATTGCTCTAGCTGCATGTATACCATGAATCTAGGACGTGGTTCAAAGAGGAAAGGAGTGGGGGAAAGTAGTGGGAAAAGTTGTATATATGTAACGCCCCGGATCCGATGCGCCAGGTGTCTTCCAGATATTCGCCGTCTTTGCCATGTCATGTGCTTGCGTGTCTCTTCTTGCCATGTCATCATCTGCATTTCATATCATGTCGTCATGTGCATCGCATTTGCATACGTGTTCGTGTTCGTCTCATGCATCCGAGCATTTTCCCCGTTGTCCGTTTTCCAATCCGGCACTCTTATGTCTCCCGGTGCCCCCTTTTGCCTCTTTTCATGTGCGGGTGTTAAACGGTCTCGGAATGGACCGAGGTTTGTCAAGCGGCCTTGGTATAGCACCGGTATACCGTCTGTCAAGTTCCGTGCCATTTGGAGGTCATTTGGTACTCCAACGGTTAACCGGGTAACCGTAAAGGCCTCTTTTGTGTGCAGCCCAACACCCCTTCCAAAGTGGCCCAAAACCCAGCAAACTCCTCTCCATGCTCTCGGTCGTTTGATCACGATCGCGTGGCCGAAAACCGCACCTCATTTGGAGCCTCCTAGCTCCTTCTACCAATAAATATGTGTCTCCCTACGAAATTTTGCGCGCAGTCCAACCCTAGCCATTTTCCTCCTCCCGCAGCCGGACATGTCCGTCCTGCCGCCGGACGCGTCCACCCCGCCGCCACGTCGCTCCGACGAATCGGAGGCCGCCACCTCGGCCAGCGCGCCGCCCGTCCAGCCAGCGCCGCCACGTGGCAACGGCCACCTCCGCCGCCCCTGCCTTCCGCTGGGCCGGGGCAAGCCCGCTGAGCCCATCGGGGCCCAACCCCTCGCCCGCCGCCGCGGGTCCGTCCCCGCCGCCTCGCGCCCGCGCCGCCCGCCGCCCGCCCATGGCGCCGCCCGCGTGCCCTGCGCCCACTGTCGTCGCGGACCCCTCCGGTCGCGCGCCGCCTCCCGCCCGCCGCCCGGACTCCTCCGACCTCTCCGGCTCGGCCGCCGCCTCCCTGGCCCGCCCCTCGCCGAGCCGCCCTGAGCTCCCGCCGAGCTTTGCTCGCCGGCCGCCGCCATGAGTCCCCATCGCCTCCTCCGCCTCCCCTCGCCGGGATCCGGCCGGATCCGGCGAGATCCGGTCCGGATCCACCTCCCCGACACCTCTCCGGCCATTTCCGTCGTCTCCGGCGAGATCCCGGCCATCCTCGATCTCCGTGCCGCGGTTGACTTTTTCCCCGGGGTGAGAAAACTGTTGTCCCCGTAGTTTCCAGTATTTTTATGCATGTTCATCGCGTCATAACTCTGCATCCGTTGCTCCGTTTCGTGCGTGTAATATGTCAAATTGTTCGTCTCGACGAGTACATCATTTCATCTCATTACATCATTTACTTTTGAGCTCATCATGATGCCCGAAATGCTGTTAGAAGAGTGCTATATGATGTTAACCTGCTGAAACTGGTATAACTTGGTGATTTGTCATTTTTGCCATGATTGATGTGTGCATCCTATGAGGTTGATGTCTACATGAGTTTTGATCTATGTCATGCCATCTTTACAGGGGTGCTATCCATGTATTTTTTGTGGGTCTTGTAGTGAGTGCATCGAGCTTGTTAAGTAGGGTACTTGCTGTTGCTGTTTTGCATGTCTGAATCTGCTATATCATGTTGCTTTGTTAACCTGCTTCTACAAGTCATTCTATGCATAATCTGGAGATGTTCACTAAGTATGTTTTGTTATACATGTCTTGCTCTATCCATCCATGCCCCTGTTTGCATTTATGGAGTAGTCTAGCTTGAGTCAATCGAGCTCTACTTTTGCTATAAAATGTTTCCTGGCAGATTGTTTACATGTTATTCAATGTTGCCATGATTGTTGTTGGTGATCCATGCACCCTATGAACTTGCTATTGCCATGCTTAGCTTCACAAATATGTCTTCTTACTGTTGGGTGTCTTGCCATGCCATGTATTGCTCTGTAGTGAGTTCCACAAGCTCACCAACATGCCTACTTATTGTTGTTCCTGCCATGTATGAATCTGTAATATAACTTGCCATGTTTACATTGGTGCCATCATATCTTCTGGTCCTTTTTGGCTCATGGCAAGTAAGGGACATTTGTTCTATCCATTTAGTAGATTCATGTCATGCCTTCGTTTGCCATGATAAGTTCCTGTAGCATGCTGTTTGATAGCTCTAAACATTGCAACCTGATGTTATTTCCTGATAAGTCTGAAACTGTTATTATTTGCAATCTTGCCATGTCATTTTGAGCATGTTCTAGTGATTTCTGGAGATAGCTCAGTGTTCATGTTTTGTTATGCTTTACCTGTACATCATGTCCATGCCTTTTGTTTTCACGTTGAGGTCCTGTAGCATGTTGTTTTGATGCTTGCCATATGCCTAATTGTTGTTTTGGACAGCTTGTCCTTTAAACTTGTATAGAGTGTATGTGTTGAACCGTTGCTCCGTTTTGAGTGTGCTCTATAAACTTGCTTGATTTTGCATGTAGTTTCACATTATCATGTTGCATTCATGTTTTGAGGTGTTTGCTTGATGTTTGGGTGCATTTTGCATCAATGCCATGTTTAACTTGTTTTGCTCATATCTTCTAGGCCGTAGCCCCGAATCTAATGAACTTTATATGTAACTTGACTAGAATTTCGTGTAGATTATCTTGGTACATTTTAAATTGCTGTTTAACTACTTGAACATAAGGTTTATTCAGATCTGGACCAATTTCGAAATTTGCATATGAGGACTTACCGGAATTGTTCTATGTTGTTTCCGGCCTCATTTAACCTTGCTTTGATGTGTTGCTCTTGTATGCATCATCTCTTGCCATGAGTAGCTGAATGTAGCTTTGTCATGCATCATGCTTGTTGTGCATCATGCCTTATTCATGTGTGGTGTGTTTACTTTGTTGTGTGCTTCTTCTTGTTAGTTCCCGTTTCGTTGCGATCGTGAGGATTCGTTCGTCTACGCTTGGTTCGTCTTCGTGGCTTCATCTTCTTCATGGACTCGTTCTTCTTCCTTGCGGGATTTCAGGCAAGATGACCATCACCTTGGATCTCATTACTATCATTGTTATGTTAGTTGCTTCGTTCTTTTGCTATGCTGCGCTACCTATCACTTGTTGCTCAAGCCTCCCAAATTGCCATGAACCTTTAACCTTTGTCACCCTTCCTAGAAAACCATTGTTTGGCTATGTTACCGCTTTTGCTCAGCCCCTCTTATAGCGTTGCTAGTTGCAGGTGAAGTTGAAGATTGCTCCATGGTGGACAGGATTTTGGTTGGGATATCACAATATCTCTTATATTATTAATGCATCTATATACTTGGTAAAGGGTGGAAGGCTCGGCCTTATGCCTGGTGTTTTGTTCCACTCTTGCCGCCCTAGTTTCCATCATATCGGTATTATGTTCCCGGATTTTGTGTCCCTAACGCGTTCGGGTGATTTATGGGACCCCCTTGACAGTTCGCTTTGAATAAGACTCCTCTAGCAAGGCCCAACCTTGGTTTTACCATTTGCCTCACCACCACCTACCTTTCCCTTGGGAGTAATTAACCCAAGGGTCATCTTTATTTAGCCCCGGGCCAATGCTTGTCTAAGTGTTGGCCCGAACCGAGTAGACTGCGGGGCCCCCTCGGGGAAACTCGAGGTTTGGTTTTACTCGTAGGATGTCTCATCCGGTGTTGCCCTGAGAACGAGATATGTGCAGCTCCTATCGGGATTGTCGGCGCATCGGGCGGTCTTGCTGGTCTTGTTTTATTACTGTCGAAATGTCTTGTAGCCGGGATTCCGAGACTGATCGGGTCTTCCCGGGGAGAAGGAATATCCTTCTTTGATCACGAGAGCTTATCATGGGCTAAGTTGGGACACCCCTGCAGGGTATAAACTTTCGAGAGCCGTGCCCGCGTTATGTGGCAGATGGGAATTTGTTAATATCCGGTTGTAGTAAACTCTTCTAAAATACACCAACCGTGTGCGTAACCGTGAGTGTCTCTTTTCGGGGTTGATCGAGAGGAGAACACGGTTTCTGGGTTATGTCTGACGTAAGTAGGAGTTCAGGATCACTTCTTGATCATTACTAGTTGACGACCGTTCCGTTGTTTCTCTTCTCGCTCTCATTTGCGTATGTTAGCCACCATATCATGCTTAGTCGCTGCTGCAACCTCACCACTTTACCCCTTCCTTTCCCATTAAGCTTTGCTAGTCTTGATACCCATGGTAATGGGATTGTTGAGTCCTCGTGGCTCATGATTACTACACCAACAGTTGCAGTACAGGTTGTGCGATGATCTTGACGCGAGAGCGATGTTTGCTTGTATTGGAGTTCTTCTTACGCTTCTTCTTCGATCGGGGATAGGTTCCGGTCGGCAGCTTTGGGCTAGAAGGGTGGATGTCGTTTGAGCTTCTGTTTATGTTTCATCCGTAGTCGGATGTTGATCTTGTATATGATGTTGATGTATTCTTGTGGCATTTGTGCCTTATGTATGTATCCCCATCTATTATGTAATGTTGATGTAATGATATCCACCTTGCAAAAGCGTTTCAATATGCGGGTCTATCCTTGGTGGGACCTTCGAGTTCTTTTTGGATAGGGTCGCATATTGGGCGTGACAAGTTGGTATCAGAGCCTCGACCGACCCAAGGAGCCCCCTTGATTGATCGTGTAGTTTGGCCGATGTCGAGTCTAGAAAAACTGATTTCTGAGTCTAGTTATATCGGAGAGTAGGATTTCTTTTTACTCCTCTGCCCCTTCGTCGCTCTGGTGAGGAATCTTGACGTAGGTGTTTCGAACTACTCCTCTTCCCCTTCAAATTTTTCTTTAGGGTCACGCAGTTGGTTTTCCGATCGTTGGTTCTCATCTCTTTTCATCCGGTGCATTTCTCGTCAAGTCGACGTGACCATCTTCGTCGTTGTCAAGTCCAATCCTCAGTTGTTTTCTTTTCCCGCCCGCCCACCCCTTCTTCTTCTCGGAGCCGGAGTCCGTAATTGAGTATCCATCCTACTCGTGCGAAGTCTTTGTTTTCTTTCCTCAATGATTTCAACCGGTGTTTTCTCTTCAAGATACTCGTCGATTTCCCCTTCCAAGTTGCCTTTGTTTTCCCGCCCTCCAACCCTTTTTCTTCCCGGAGTTTGAGTCTGTTTCGACCATCAATTTCATTCGTACGGAGTCTCTTCAGTCTTCCCTCAATCATTTCAACCGGTGAATTCTCGTCTCGTTCGTCATTCTTCATCTCTTTCTTTTCCGGTGGACTCAATTCAAGTTTTTCGGGTTGATCTTATTCTTTTCCCTCGGCTCAAGTGTTTTCCTTGCTCGTTTGTATCTCGCCAGTTTATCCTTCCGGAGTGTTCAACACACCTCAGGAGATTCGTCTATGTTCCAATTAATTCGAGGTTGTCACCTCATTCAAATATCTCAATTGTTCCGGTGCATCATCTATCTGTTCAACATCCCTTTCCAACGGTGTTATCTCTTCAGTGGGCCCTAACCCACAGGTCTTTTCCCAGGATCTTACCTGACTCTTCTAATTCCCCCAGAGTTATTCTCAATTCTTTTCAAGTTGTGACGTAAGAATGGATTCCATCAGTCACATGCCTTCTCCAAGATCGCTTTCTAATTCTTTTCATCTTTGGGTCAACCCTTCCTCTTTTCATTCTACCGGAGTACCTAAGTTATTTTGGGTGGTGTTTCTCGTCATCACTTGAAGACCTAAGAAGAGTTCCTTCTAAATTTTGTCCGTTCTCTCGAAGATTCGTGGTTCAAGCTTAATGTTATCCTCTCGAATTATTCCATTTGTTAGTTATTCTTTTCATCCATCCGGAGTATGTCAGGAGTTGTTTTTCCATTTCTTTTCACCGGAGGCCATCATTCCAGTTATCGTTCTCTATTTATCCCGGTGCCTCGTTCAAGTGTTCTTTAATCAGCTCATGATCTCTTTGTTCTTTTGCATCTAAATCCCCTCTAGCTTATTGGTTCTTCTAATTCTTCCCGGTGATTCATTCTCTTGCATCAGTCATTTCCAAATTCTTACGGTGGTTCGTTCAAGATTCTTTTCCTTGATTATCATTTTTATTCATTCGTTCTTTTCAATCATACCGATGGTTCATGAAGACCTTCTCAAGTTTGCGATATGTCACTTCCCAATTCTTTTTCAAGAAGAATAAGTAGTATGCGAAATACATTGCTTGTCATCAATTTAATTTGATGAAGGATAAGCATACAATAAATCTTATTCTTATTTCATCCAAGTGATTAATCCCTTCCTTCGGAGTTTGTTCTTGAGGAATAAATTCTAGTTCCAAGTCTTTTCATCTTTTCTTTTCCAGAGTTCAATTATTTCCTCGGCCATCTCGTCGGAACCTCCATCTAAGTCACCGCAAGGCTCATCTTATTCTTTCTTCCTTCATTCTGTCTCACCATCATTTTGTTACCGGAGTTCTTCACGGTGGCTCGTCATGATTTAATTCATTCTTCAAGTGTTCATCAAGATTCTTTTGGTGGAGTTCAAGTATCTTTTCTTCTCGCATCTCGAAGTGCAATTAATTCTCCGTATTATTTTGAAATGGAGTTTTGCATTTCTTCATTCTTGTCAGCTATCCAATCATTTCCGTTTGTGGCCGGTTATCACCTTATGATCTTGAGATGTTACCGATAAGACCAAAGCGAGCTTTTTTTTTTGTTGATTTTCTCAACAACTCCGTTCAATCCTTCCTTCTAAGTTCTTTTCATTCAATTATTTCAATTCTTCTAGAGGCATTGTGTTGTTCCTCTCGTCAACTATCGTTCCATTTTGTCAAACTCAGTTCCAACTCCTTCCATGTTCAGTCGGAGTGCTGCATAAATCCTTCCAGTCTTATTCGTTTTCTTATCTCGTTCTAACCGGAGTGGTTTCATAGTCTATCTGATTCCGTGAGCTTTTGATTCTCGTCATTCTCGGCGTTCCTCTCTTCTTCTTGAGTGCTCTTGATTCTTTGCTTCTTCTCTTGAATTCTTGTTTCACCACATCCCTTTTCCCTTCCGTCTCGGTCCTAAGATCTCGGGACGAGATCTCTTGTTAGTGGAGGAGTGCTGTAACGCCCCGGATCCGATGCGCCAGGTGTCTTCCAGTTATTCGCCGTCTTTGCCATGTCATGTGCTTGCGTGTATCTTCTTGCCATGTCATCATCTGCATTTCATATCATGTCGTCATGTGCATCGCATTTGCATACGTGTTCGTCTCATGCATCCGAGCATTTTCCCCGTTGTCTGTTTTCCAATCCGGCACTCCTATGTCTCCGGTGCCCCTTTTGCCTCTTTTAGTGTATGCGGGTGTTAAGCGGTCTCGAATGGACCGAGGTTTGTCAAGCAGCCTTGGTATAGCACCGGTAGACCGTCTGTCAAGTTTCGTGCCATTTGGAGGTCGTTTGGTACTCCAACGGTTAACCGGGTAACCGTAAAGGCCTCTTTTGTGTGCAGCCAAACCCCCCTTCCAAAGTGGCCCAAAACCCAGCAAACTCCTCTCCATGCTCTCGGTCGTTCGATCACGATCACGTGGCCGAAAACCGCACCTCATTTGGAGCCTCCTAGCTCCTTCTACCAATAAATATGTGTCTCCCTACGAAATTTTGCGCGAGTCCAACCCTAGCCATTTTCCTCCTCCGCGGCCGGACATGTCCGTCTCCGGCCACGGACGCGTCCACCCGCCGCCCGTCGCTCCGACAAATCGGAGGCCGCCACCTCAGCCGCGCCGCCGCCCGTCCGCCAGCGCCGCCACGTGGCAACGGCCACCTCCGCCGCCCTGTCCACTGGGCCCGGGCAGCGCGCTGAGCCCATCGGGCCCAACCCGCCGCCCCGCCGGGTCGATCCCCTCCGCCTCGCGCATCACCGCCCGGCCGCCGCTGGACGCCGCCCAGCGCCCTGCGCCCCCCCGCCACCGGACCCCTCCCGGCCGCGCCGCCTCCCGGCCCGCCGCCCGGACTCCTCCGACCTCTCCGGCTCCGGCCGCCGCCTCCCAGCGGCCCGCCCCTCGCCGGAGCCGCCCGAGCCCCAGCAGGAACTTTGCTCCGCGGCCTCCGCCCTGGTCCCCGTCGCCTCCTCCGCCTCCCCTCGCCGGGATCCGGCCGGATCCGGCGAGATCCGGTCCGGATCCACCTCCCCGACACCTCTCCGGCCATTTCCGTCGTCTCCGGCGAGATCCCGGCCATCCTCGATCTCCGTGCCGCGGTTGACTTTTTCCCCGGGGTGAGAAAAATGTTGTCCCCGTAGTTTCCAGTATTTTTATGCATGTTCATCGCATCATAACTCTGCATCCGTTGCTCCGTTTCGTGCGTGTAATATGTCAAATTGTTCGTCTCGACGAGTACATCATTTCATCTCATTACATCATTTACTTTTGAGCTCATCATGATGCCCGAAATGCTGTTAGAAGAGTGCTATATGATGTTAACCTGCTGAAACTGGTATAACTTGGTGATTTGTCATTTTTGCCATGATTGATGTGTGCATCCTATGAGGTTGATGTCTACATGAGTTTTGATCTATGTCATGCCATCTTTACAGGGGTGCTATCCATGTATTTTTTGTGGGTCTTGTAGTGAGTGCATCGAGCTTGTTAAGTAGGGTACTTGATGTTGCTGTTTTGCATGTCTGAATCTGCTATATCATGTTGCTTTGTTAACCTGCTTCTACAAGTCATTCTATGCATAATCTGGAGATGTTCACTAAGGATGTTTTGTTATACATGTCTTGCTCTATCCATCCATGCCCCTGTTTGCATTTATGGAGTAGTCTAGCTTGAGTCAATCGAGCTCTACTTTTGCTATAAAATGTTTCCTGGCAGATTGTTTACATGTTATTCAATGTTGCCATGATTGTTGTTGGTGATCCATGCACCCTATGAACTTGCTATTGCCATGCTTAGATTTACAAATATGTCTTCTTACTGTTGGGTGCCTTGCCATGCCATGTATTGCTCTGTAGTGAGTTCCACAAGCTCACCAACATGCCTACTTATTGTTGTTCCTGCCATGTATGAATCTGTAATATAACTTGCCATGTTTACATGGGTGCCATCATATCTTCTGGTCCTTTTTGGCTCATGGTCAGTAAGGGACATTTGTTCTATGCATTTAGTAGATTCATGTCATGCCTTTGTTTGCCATGATAAGTTCCTGTAGCATGCTGGTTGATAGCTCTAAACATTGCAACCTGATGTTATTTCCTGATAAGTCTGAAACTGTTATTATTTGCAATCTTTCCATGTCATTTTGAGCATGTTC
Organism: Aegilops longissima; assembly: GCA_021605205.1. Classification (NCBI taxonomy): domain Eukaryota; kingdom Viridiplantae; phylum Streptophyta; class Magnoliopsida; order Poales; family Poaceae; genus Aegilops; species Aegilops longissima. The sequence continues at coordinate 415,005,953 of CM038676.1, read as the reverse complement.
TAGTGATTTCTGGAGATAGCTCAGTGTTCATGTTTTGTTATGCTTTACCTGTACATCACGCCCATGCCTTTTGTTTTCACGTTGAGGTCCTGTAGCATGTTGTTTTGATGCTTGCCATATGCCTGGTTGCTGTTTTGGACAGCTTGTCCTTTAAACTTGTATAGAGTGTATGTGTTGAACCGTTGCTCCGTTTTGAGTGTGCTCTATATGAAAATTGATTGATTTTGCATGTAGTTTCATATTATCATGTTGCATTCATGTTTTGAGGTGTTTGCTTGATGTTTGGGTGCATTTTGCATCAATGCCATGTTGAACTTGTTTTGCTCATATCTTCTAGGTCGTAGCCCCGAATCTAATGAACTTTATATGTAACTTGACTAGAATTTCGTGTAGGTCATCTTAGCATTTTAAATTGCTGTTTAACTACTTGAACATAAGGTTTATTCATATCTGGACCAATTTCGAAATTTGCATATGAGGACTTACCGGAATTGTTCTATGTTGTTTTCGGCCTCATTTAACCTTGCTTTGATGTGTTGCTCTTGTATGCATCGTCTCTTGCCATGAGTAGCTGCATGTAGCTTTGTCATGCATCATGCTTGTTGTGCATCATGCCTTGTTCATGTGTGGTGTGTTTACTTTGTTGTGTGCTTCTTCTTGTTAGTTCCCGTTTCGTTGCGATCGTGAGGATTCGTTCGCTCACGCTTGGTTAAATCTTCGTGGCTTCATCTTCTTCATGGACTCGTTCTTCTTCCTTGCGGGATTTCAGGCAAGATGACCGTCACCTTGGATCTCATTACTATCATTGATATGTTAGTTTCTTCGTTCTTTCGCTATGCTGCGCTACCTATCACTTGTTGCTCAAGCCTCCCAAATTGCCATGAACCTTTAACCTTTATCACCCTTCCTAGCAAACCGTTGTTTGGCTATGTTACCGCTTTTGCTCAGCCCCTCTTATAGCGTTGCTAGTTGCAGGTGAAGTTGAAGATTGCTCCATGGTGGACAGGATTTTGGTTGGGATATCACAATATCTCTTATATTATTAATGCATCTATATACTTGGTAAAGGGTGGAAGGCTCGGCCTTATGCCTGGTGTTTTGTTCCACTCTTGCCGCCCTAGTTTTCGTCATATCGGTATTATGTTCCCGGATTTTGCGTCCCTAACGCGGTCGGGTGATTTATGGGACCCCTTGACAGTTCGCTTTGAATAAGACTCCTCCAAAGAAGGCCCAACCTTGGTTTTACCATTTGCCTCACTACCACCTACCTTTCCCTTGGGAGTAATTAACCCAAGGGTCATCTTTATTAGCCCCGGGCCAATGCTTGTCTAAGTGTTGGCCCGAACCGAGTAGATCATGGGCCCCTCGGGAAACTTCGAGGTTTGGTTTTACTCGTAGGATGTCTCATCCGGTGTTGCCACGAGAACGAGATATGTGCAGCTCCTATCGGGATTGTCGGCGCATCAGGCGGTCTTGCTGGTCTTGTTTTATTCTTGTCGAAATGTCTTGTGGCGAGATTCCGAGACTCGATCGGGTCTTCCGGGAGAAGGAATATCCTTCGTTGATCGTGAGAGCTTATCATGGGCTAAGTTGGGACACCCTGCAGGTATAAACTTTCGAGAGCCGTGCCCGCGGTTATGTGGCATATGGGAATTTGTTAATATCCGGTTGTAGTAAACTTGAAGTAAACTCTTCTAAAATACACCAACCGTATGCGTAACGGTGAGTGTATCTTTTGGGGGTTGATCGAGAGGAGAACACGGTTTCGGGTTATGTCGGCGTAAGTAGGAGTTCGGGATCACTTCTTGATCATTACTAGTTGACGACCGTTCCGTTGTTTCTCTTCTCGCTCTCATTTTGTATGTTAGCCACCATATCATGCTTAGTCGCTGTTGCAACCTCACCACTTTACCCTTCCTTTCCCATTAAGCTTTGCTAGTCTTGATACCCATGGTAATGGGATTCTGAGTCCTCGTGGACTCACAGATTACTACACCAACAGATTGCAGGTACAGGTTGTGCGATGATCTTGACGCGAGAGCGATGTTTGCTTGTATTGGAGTTCTTCTTACGCTTCTTCTTGATCGGGGATAGGTTCGGTCGGCAGCCTGGGCTAGGTGGTGGATGTCGTTTGAGCTTTGTTTATGTTTCATCCGTAGTCGGATGTTGATCTTGTATATGATGTTGATGTATTCTTGTGGCATTTGTGCCTTATGTATGTATCCCCATCTATTATGTAATGTTGATGTAATGATATCCACCTTGCAAAAGCGTTTCAATATGCGGGTCTATCCTTGGTGGGACCTTCGAGTTTCTTTTGGATAGGGTCGCATATTGGGCGTGACAATATAGCATGAATCTAGGACGTGGTTCAAAGAGGAAATGAAGGGGGAAAGTTGTATAGAATTAATCTAGGACGTGGTTCAAAGAGGAAAGGAATGGGGGAAAGTAGTGGGGAAAGTTGTATCGAATAAATCTAGGACGTGGTTCAAAAAGGAAAGGAAGGGGCGAAAGTACTAGTTCAAAAAGGAAAGGGAGGGACAAGGCTGTAGAGTTTGAGCAGGACTAGATTTACTGCGCTCACATAGGGAAAGGCGTCTGATAACAAAGCTGGGACCAACATGGGTGACACGGAGTTTTTTAGTCCCTACACCAAAATGTCCCGTAAACAAACACCCTCTAATAATGCATTTGGAAAATTGATGCAATGCCATAGTTAAAAGCAAATTACATGTTTAACGAATTTTATTGTTAATATAATCTCTATGTTAATATTAATCAATGCCACCGTTTGAGAAATGCTCTTGTCTTGCTTTCTTTCTCATTTAGATAAGGTAGATGCTTCTTTTGTTGGCTTCATGTCATCCATCGTTATTGACCACTAATTGTTTCCTTTGCACCTCTGTGTAAACAGGGTTATCTGCTTCACCTCGTTGCCATTGTGACCTTTTGTTGCACTGCACAAAACACTTTTGTTTTAAGAGTGTTTTGTGCAGTTCAACCAAAATGTCACACCGACAACATTGCTTGATTGCTTGATCTTAGTGGAACTGCACAAGAGATCTTACTTCATATCCGTTAAGGCGAATTTGGTTCAGATCTTATTCTTGTGAGTTGTTTGAATTCCGCATCATGAGAGGTCAGTACTAGCCTTCTTTCACATGATTCTGCAGTGTGCATTCATATGTTGTGCTACTTATGCGATAATGTTGCTTGATTTTAGTGAACTGCACAAATGGAACAAGACTTCCAATCAGTATGTGCACAGTAATATCCCATTGAGGTAAGATAAGGATATTTCATAACTGCTGGCCTGTATTTTTCCACTTTCATCAGAAAATTAAGTTTAGTACTATACTTGTGCTCCCTAATTGACATGCCAAATCTTACATTGAAGGCGAAGCTTGTTTGTTATTGAACCAAGTGATGAAGGGAAGAACAAGGGAAGAAAACAAAATCAACTCCGGTGCTGTAATGAAACCTTTGGAACTGTGATGACACAAGTAATGATATAGTTTTGCATCTTAATTTATTGCTATGGCTGGAGCGAGCAATTGTTTTGCCACCGATTTGATGCCACTCTTAATGTAATATGTAATTATCTCTACTTGTGCAAACAGGGATCTTCTTTGAAGATACCATATATTTTAGTGGAACTGCACAAGAAGATGTTGGAAACATTAAACTAACCGAGGAGTATATAGTAAGCTTGGCCACCACCGTAGATAGCAACAGATGGTTCCGGAGAAATGCTTCATCTGTATGCTCTACACAATAAGCCTCCTGACAAAGGTTGGTACTCGCCCACTGATTTCATCCATATGATTGAGCTTTGTCATCTCTATTGGTGTTGTGCTACTGTTTAGATAATGTCATGAAAAAGTGGTATTGTCCTTGAGAAGTGCTTCATCTGTGCTGTTTTAAAGATTTCCTTTCCTTTTTTTCGAGCAAACAGTGATGCTAGCATTTAGTAGTCCTCTTGTCTTTGCACAACAGGATCATCTTCCTCTGAAGAATAATATGGAGTACGTGAAGTGACTAGTTCCGATTATGCCAGGATGAAGAAGACATGTCTATCTTATCATCAGAAGGAGCAGTTGAAGGATGGTTACATTACTCCCCACAAGACCAAACTAACTTCAGCTCAGAAGGATGACAAAATCTCCATTTTTTATTTGTGATGTGCGAGTACAATGTTGTTCTAGGATTCTTTCGGTGAGTTCCATTTTTCTAAAAGTGTGCTCTACATGGACCATGTATGTGCTGTTGAAAGCTGTCAATTCATAGTACAGTTTGCTCTATACTAATCACTTTTTTGTATTTGTGCAAACAGGGTGCTCACTTGATTTCAATGGGAACTGCACAAAATGTTCAGAATACATCGAATCATTCATTTCCACCACAAGAAAGGAGGTGCCGATAAGTTCAAGGCGTTGCAACATATAAGGGCGAAATCATACAAGCTACGCGAATTTGGTTGATTTTGGTGGAACCGCATAAAAGAACAACTGGTTTATTTAGCACGAGGTGCCATGTCAATGTCCGAACTAATGGAAAACCCCGCCCATTCCACAATCGCGGGCATTTGATATTTTGGAATGGGACAACCTTGTCAAATTTTGCTCATTGATTTTAGCAAGACATGCGTTTGATATTTTGAATGGGGCGCCCTTCTTTGTCGCAGCGTCGATCAATTTTTCTTTATTCTTTAGTTGTGAAGTAAATATTGCCTCTGACATGTGAGTCGCTGAGATGCATAATCATCGATTGTTTTGAATGTTCTCTATGTATTGCCAGGCCTGTGTGTTTGATTGCAATGTACAGAAATGCTAAAAGGCTGCTCAAACTCTTTGTACTCCTTCTATTCCTTTTTACTTCGCACATTGTGAAAGTGCATACTTTTTTGTATAAGATTGGTCAAAGTAGACTGCAGACAAAACTTGTATGCAGACTAGAAAGGACCGGAGGGAGTACATGTGAAACTGCTGCAAACGAGGTGATCACCCTGGGAATAATGCTAGTACGTATTGTTTTGCATGTTCATGCAATGCCAGTGATACAGGAATTCGAACTAATCGAAATAAATTCATTCATACACGGTCGGATTTCATTACATTTCAACTAAAAAGGGGTGCGCTGGAGGTATAATTAATTAACCGAAGCTACCCACGTGTGTCCCGCTGAGCCGAACAGAAGCTTTAGTGACTTAACTGCATGTGCGGTTGCGTAACTGACATGTGGCCCAGATGCTTGTTGGGCCCACGTGTCAGTCAGCCAACTGCACCAGCAGTTAAGTAGAAGCAGCGTCCTTCTCCAACATAGCTCTCCGACTCCACGACGCCGCCAAGAAGCTAACCGGCCGTCAGTGGTCAACCCGCCTAGCTTGTCATAGCGATTAGGGCAACTAGGATCCCAATGATCAGGATCACCACATGACAAACACCTTTCTTCTTGTCATTCTTCTTCTTGAAGTTCGTGTGTTGCACAGCCTTGTTCTTCCCATCAACCTTTGCTTTACCATCAAACTTGCCCTTGTTCTTGAACTTGTGGGGCTGGAAGTTCTTCTGTAACATATTGGCACTAGATCCTCCCTTAATTCCTCAAGCATGTGTGTCCTTTTCTCTCGCCTTTTCCTCCACATCAAGAGTGCCAGTGAGATCCACGAAGGAGGAAGCTTGGTGATGAAGGAGGTATAATTAACCGAAGCTACCCACCTGTGTCCCGCTGAGCCGAACAGAAGCTTCAGTGACTAAACTGCAGGTGCAGTTGCGTAACTGACATGTGGCCTGTTGGGCCCACGTGTCACTCAGCCAACTGCACCAACAGTTAAGTAGAAGCAACGTTATTCTCCAGCAGAAGTCCCCGACTCCACGTCGCCGCCAAGAAGCTAACCGGTCGTCAATGGTCAACCCGCCTAGCTTGGCTTCAACAGGAGGGTAGCAACGGTGGCCTTACTTGGACCCGAGCGGCGGCGACCTACCGTGTTCTACTCTTCCTTGTTTTCCGCGGCCTTGTTGGCAGCGGGGCGGGGCCTCGGCGGAGCCGGCGATGTCCTCTGTCTCGTTGCCGGCGGGCGGCACCTCAGCGGAGCGATGGAAATCCTCCCCCGCGTTGCCGGCAGGGTGGGGCCTCGGCTAAGCCGGCGATGTCCTCTGCCTCGTTGTTGGCGGGGCAGGGCCTCGGCGAGCCAGCGGTGTCCTCTGCCTCGTTGTTGGCGCCATGGGGCCTCGGCGGAGCGAGGGCCTCGTCGGCGCCAATGAGCGAGGGACTCGTCGGGCTGGCATTGTCCTCTGCCTCGTCCTCGGTCTCGCCAAACAGCGCCTCGCCCGCTTCGCCGCCCTCTTTTCTAGCCTCTTTGTGGCGGCGCAGCCTCCGCCACCCACATGTAGTACCGCCCGGCGCTCAAAGGCGGCCCTTGCGGGCGTGGCGGTACGAAGTCGAGCAGCGCCTCTGCTCCGCCCGCTCGCGGTGATCTGCTCCTCCGCTGCGGGTGCTCTGGAGGAGATGGTGGTTGTGGCGGCGGCGGCCTGCGCCTCCGGAACTGCTCTCGGCGCGCTCGCCTCACATCGTCCATATATTGGGCATGGGCCTCGCTGATGGTCATGGTGCAATGCAATTTGGCGAGATGGCGCAGAGGAGGGGTTGGCACCGGATCGTCGACTACCATGTTCTCCATTGGGCGTCGTCGTCCTCCGGCTACTGCCGCCAGCCGGTCGGCAGCAATAGCTGCCATCTCCTTGTGGTCCGTCGTCCGCCCGTCGAAGGCGCGTTGGGCGCCGCGAAGCCATGGTGGGCAGTAGTGGTGTGGACAGGAGAAAGGGAGCGGATGCGGATGATGCGGGTATGGCGGGTATGGCGATTTATATAGCAACGGTCGGGCGGGCGGAGGGACGGACGTGTGGCGCGGAGTAGCCGCCTCGGCAACAGCGTATCATTAATGTGGGGGCGGAGATGGGACAGACGGACGGCACTTGTGTTGTTTTAATGAACAATCGCTGCGCACGGGAAGCTGGGCGGCGCTCAGCATTTGAGGCGGAAGCAAGGGCAAGGAGATGACTTTACTTGAAGAGGATGACAATAGGGACCCACAGGTCCATAGCCTCACGTCTGGAAGTGCCTCCTTATATATATATATATATATATATATATATATATATATATATATATATATATATATATATATATATATATATATATATATATATATATATGTATGTATGTATGTATGTATGTATGTATGTATGTATGTATGTATGTATAAAACTATACTCCCTCCGTCTAGGTGAATAAGTTGTATTAGAAGGTGCATCACGACCTAGGTGCAAGCAGATTGGTGGAAAAGAAGAATATTTCTCTGTTCTAAACACAACATTTAATCACAGCAGTTAAGAGGATGCCTTATTAGCTACCCATGCAGGCCATCGTAAGTCATACTCGCATGCAAAGCGCTTTTATTTCTTGCCTAATAACCGCATGGACGTGTTGCATGCATTGGTCCTTGCCCGAGAAAAAAAAAGGGAGGAAAGGGGTTTCCACGGGAGACAACGAGGCAGAGGTGGAAGCGCTCGCTGGAGTAATTTATTTTGCTTCCCCCTGCTTTCCTGACATCACAGTCCCACACCATTGTCAACCTATGTACTCCCTCCTTTTCGGTTTATAGGGTTTATCTCAAAATTTTAGTTTTTCCATTTTATAAGGCTCAATTTGGTTGTTTTCCATCACATGTTCAGATTCCAAGGTGCATTAAATCATTGCATGCAAGTATTAAGAGAAAGTTGACCAATGCATGTACTTTATGCATGCATGCATTGCAATTTATGCATTGATAAACATATTTTTTTGAGGAAAACAAGTGCATTAATTAGGTGCTTTTCCAAACCACAAAAAGTATTCCACCATTCATCATCTACCTTGGTTGGTGAGATTTTTGAATTGAGCCCTATAAACCGAAAAGGAGGGAGTAGTAGCCAATAAACGAGAGAATTGCACAATAAGCGGCCGGCAATTTGGGACCAAGCAGCTCGAGCGTATTTGTGTTTTTGAGTGTGAAACCTGCAGAGTTTTTTCGATGTTTAGCCCAGATATTAATTTTCTCCTCTGAACAACAACGAAAACATCGCTGCAGGTATTAGCTGGTAATTTGTGGCCCGTCTAGCCGAGCCGATATCGAGCCCAGATATTAATTTTTTCAAGCTGAAAATGGCTAGCCCAGCTATACTTTTTTTAGGAATACCCAGGCAAGGTCAAGTTGTTATTCTCCGCCCACTGGCTGCAAATCTTTCCTAGGAGGGATGCATTAGGCTTAACAAGAAAATGGGCTTTAAGAAATAATGAATGGGATGTAATTATAAAACTGGCAAGTAACTATAAAAATGCACCAAACACGTGATTACTTTATAAAATATTATTTTTGGATATTGAAAATTTTAATTTCATTAATTGTTGCGAGCGCAATGTTTCGTTGGATTTTACGTAATATAAATTTATATTGAAATTGTATTTAATCTGACTAGAAATTTGGGATAAAATTTTTGGATCCCATCAAAATGTGGGAAATTTTATTGAATTATGTTTTGAGCGGTTGGTTGAAATGGGCTGTACTTTTAACAAACTGTAAATGGGCTGTAGTAAATTCCATTAGAATTCAAAATGGGCTACACATCTTACAAATCTCAAATGGGCTATAAGTTCTCGCCACACTTACGGCCTTACTAAGTTGTGCGTCCCCTAAATAAACAGAGTTGACGCGTATGCAAGGCTTTGTCAACTTATAGTCAACACACGGTTCTAGCAAGGTGGCGTTGGATGTCCATCCAACGGATGTCGTCTTCTTCTTCAATCTCGGATATTCTAGCTTCACCCGCCCAAAAAATGATTCCTCCTCCTGACATCTGGGGCGCACCGTTTCGGAAGCTGACCTGTCGGCCTAGTAAGTTGACGTACCAAGGGCTTTGTCAACTTAGTCAATATAAACGATTCTAGCTGTAGTGACCATACGATGTCCATCCAACGGCCGTAGTGCTTCTTCAACCTCTGGTCTTCTTGCTCCAGCCACCCAAAGCAGCGTCGGTCGTGCCGCCTACTCCTGCCTCCCGTGGCCGGCTGTGCTGCCACGGAGGCCTCACCGCCCCCTACTATTCCCACCGCTAGCCAGGCCTTGCGGCGACGGCAGCCTCACACCGCAGCCGAACGAGTGAACCCTCATACTCCTCTCCGCGAGGGCATCCACTGCCGCGTCTTCACCGGCTCCGCGTCGTCCCCTTCCTAGGCCTCGCCGTCGTCCACCGCCCTGGTTCTCTTGGAGCGGCGTGGTCAACGTGGTCAAGGAACGACTTCCATCGGACGTGGATCAGACGTGGAGAGGCGATAATTTGGGTCCATGGCGGCAGCAAGGAAGTGCCTCCTTATTACGCGGAAAATAATGATTCCTCCACCTTACAGCAGGGACCCACCGGACGGGCCACCTTATTTTGCGAAAAAACGTTTCCCCCCTGACTGCTCGGACCCACCGGACGGGCCAGCATATTTCGCGAAAAAAACGTTCCCCCCGTTGTCAGCTCAGACCCACCGGAAGTGCCTCCTTATTACGCACAAAAAAATGAATACTCCCCCTGCTAGCTGGGACCCACCATGATGGGAGACTGACTTGTGGACCTACTAAGTTGACTGGGATGGGGGCCTTTGTCAACTTTAGTCAATATGAACGATTCTAGCTCCAGTGACCGTACGATGTCCATCCAACGGCTGTAGTGCTTCTTCAACCTCTGGTCTTCTTGCTCCAGCCGCCCAAAGCAGCGCCGGTCGTGCTGCATGCTCCGCCTCCCGTGGCGGCTATTTGCCGTGGAGGCCTCACCGCCCCTACTATTCCCACCGCTGGCGGAGCCTGCGGCGGCGGGCACCTCACACCGCGGCCAACGGTGAACCTCGTACTCCTCTCCGCGGGCTTCCTTTGCCGCGTCTTCCCGGCTCCCGTCGTCCCTTCCTAGGCCTCGCCGTCGTCCACCGCCTCGGTGCTCTCGGGCGTGGCGTGGTCAACGTGGTCAAGCGACTTCCATCGGACGTGGACTGTACATGGAGAGGCGACAATTTGGGTCCACGACCGCTGACAAGGAAGTGCCTCCTTATTACGTGCAAAATAATTATTCCTCCACCTGACAGTGGGGACCCACCGGACGGGCCACCGTATTTTGCCCCCCTGACTGCTGGGACCCACCAGCTGTTGGAAATATGCCCTAGAGGCAATAATAAAAGCATTATTATTATATTTCCTTATTCATGATAATTGTCTTTATTCGTGCTATAATTGTGTTAACCGGAAATCGTAATACATGTGTGAATAACAGACAACAACATGTCCCTAGTGAGCCTCTAGTTGACTAGCTCGTTGATCGACAGATAGTCATGGTTTCCTGACTATGGACATTGGATGTCATCGATAACGGGATCACATCATTAGGAGAATGATGTGATGGACAAGACCCAATCCTAAACATAGCATAAGATCGCATAGTTCGTTTGCTAGAGTTATCCAATGTCAAGTATCCTTTCCTTAGACCATGAGATCGTGTAACTCCCGGATACCGTAGGAGTGCTTTGGGTATGCCAAGCGTCACAGCGAATCGGGTGACTATAAAGGTATGCTACGGGTATCTCCGAAAGTGTCATTGGGTTGACATGGATCGAGGCGGGATTTGTCACTCCGCTGCGGAGAGGTATCACCGGGCCCTCTCGGTAATGCATCATCACAATGAGCTCAATGTGATCGAAGTGTTTGATCACGGGATCATGCATTACGGTAACGAGAAAAGTGACTTGCGGTAGCGAGATTGAGCGAGGTATTGGTATACCGACGATCGAATCTCGGGCAAGTAAAATACCGATTGACAAAGGGAATCGTATACGGGATTAATTGAATCCTTGACATCGTGGTTCATCCGATGAGATCATCGTGGAGCATGTGGGAGCCAACATGGGTATCCAGATCCGCTGTTGGTTATTGCCCGAGAGCCGTCTCGGTCATGTTCGCATGTCTCCGAACCCGTAGGGTCTACACATAAGGTTGATAGCGCTAGGGTTATAGGAATATGTATGTGCAGTAACCGAATGTTGTTGAGTCCGGATGAGATCCGGGCGTCACGAGGAGTTCGGAATGGTCCGGAGGTAAAGAATTATATATAGGAAGTGTTGTTTTGACCATCGGGACAAGTTTGGTGATATCGGTATTGTCTGGGACCACCGGAGGGGTCCTGGGTCCACCAAGTGGGGCCACCAGCCCGAGGGGCCACATGGGCCCTAGGTGGTGCGCCTAGGCCCACATGGGCCAAGGGAACCAGCCCCAAGGGGCCCATCGCCTAGGGTTTAAGGAGGAAGAGTCCATGAGGGAAGGCACCTCAGAGGTGCCTTGGGAGGTGGACACCTCCCCCTCTTGGCCGCACCCCTCCCTTGGAGGAGGGGGCAAGGCTGCGCCCTCCCCCCCTCCTTGGCACCTATATAAAGGGGGGAGGGGAGGAAAGGGGCAGCAGCACCTTTGCTCTGGGCGCCTCCCTCTCCCTCTCCAACACATCCTCCTCCTCCATAGTGCACGGCGAAGCCCTGCCGAGAATCTTGCAAGCTCCACCATCACCACGCCGTCGTCGTCTGCTGCTGGAGCCATCTTCCTCAACCTCTCCTTCACCTTGCTGGATCAAGAAGAAGGAGGCGTTACGCTGACCGCACGTGTGTTGAGCAGCGGAGGTGCCGTCCGTTCGGCACTAGATCATCGGTGAATTGGATCGCGGCAAGTCGACTACCTCATCCACGTTCACTCCGGCGCTTCGTTGCGATCTACAAAGTGGTATGTAGATGCTATCTAATCTGAATACTCGTTGCTAGATGAACTCATAGATGGATCTTGGTGAAACCGTAGGAAAAATTTTAATTTTCTGCAACGTTCCCCAACAGTGGTATCAGAGCCAGGTTTATGCGTAGTTCTTCTTACGCGAGTAGAACACAATTTGTTGTGGGCGTAGATGTTGTCAATTCTTCTTGTCGTTACTAGTCAATCTTGATTCAGCGGTATTGTGGGATGAAGCGGCCCGGACCAACCTTACACGTACGCTTACGTGAGACCGGTTCCACCGACTAACATGCACTAGTTGCATAAGGTGGTGGCGGGTGTCTGCTCTCCTACTTTAGTTGGATCGGATTCGATGAACAGGGTCCTTATGAAGGGTAAATAGAGATTGACAAATCACGTTGTGGTTTGAGCGTAGGTAAGAAAGCGTTCTTGCTAGAACCCTAATTCAGCCACGTAAAACTTGCAACAACAATTAGAGGGCGTCTAACTTGTTTTTGCAGCAAGTGCTTTGTGATATGATATGGCCAAAGTTGTGATGTATGATGAATGATCTATATGTGATGTATGAGATGTTCATGCTATTGTAATAGGAATCACGACTTGCATGTCGATGAGTATGACAACGGCAGGAGCCATAGGAGTTGTCTTTATTTTTGTATGACCTGCGTGTCATTGAGAATCGCCATGTAAATTACTTTACTTTATTGCTAAACGCGTTAGCCATAGTAGTAGAAGTAATAGTTGGCGAGCAACTTCATGGAGACACGATGATGAAGATCATGATGATGAGGATCATGGTGTCAAGCCGGTGACAAGATGATCATGGAGCCCCAAGATGGAGATCAAAGGAGCTATGTGATATTGGCCATATCATGTCACGTTTATTATTTGATTGCATGTGATGTTTATCATGTTTTGCATCTTGTTTACTTAGAACGACGGTAGTAAATAAGATGATCCTCATAATAATTTCAAGAAAGTGTTCACCCTAAGCGTGCACCGTTGCTAAGGTTAAATCGTTCAAGCACCACGTGATGATCGGGTGTGATAGGTCCTTACGTTCGCATACAACGGGTGTAAGACAGATTTACACACGCAAAACACTTAGGTTGACTTGACGAGCCTAGCATGTACAGACATGGCCTCGGAACACGAAGACCGAAAGGTCGAGCATGAGTCGTATAGAAGATACGATCAACATGAAGATGTTCACCGATGTTGACTAGTCCGTCTCACGTGATGATCGGACACGGCCTAGTGACTCGGATCATGTAATACTTAGATGACTAGTAGAGGGATGTCTATCTAAGTGGGAGTTCATTAAATTTGATTAAATGAACTTTATTATCATGAACTTAGTCTAAATATTTACAATGTGTCTTGTAGATCAAATGGCCAGCGTAGTCCTCAACTTCAACGTTCCTAGAAAACCAAGCTGAAAGACGATGGTAGCAACTATACGGACTGGGTCCGAACACGAGATTATCCTCATAGCTGCCAAGAAAGATTATGTCCTAAGAGCACCGCTGGGTGGCGCACCTATTCTCCTGCAGAACAAGACATTATGAGCGCTTGGCGATCACGCTGCGATGATTACTCCCTCGTTCGGTGCGGCATGCTTTACAGCTTAGAGCGGGACTCCAAAAGCGTTTTGAGAGACATGGAACATATGAGATGTTCAAGAGCTGAAAATGGTTTTCCAAGCTCATGCCCGGTTGAGAGATATGAAGTCTCCGACAAATTCTTTAGCTGTAAGATGGAGGAAAATGGCTCTGTCGGTGAGCACATACTCAAAATGTGCAGGTTGCACAACCGCTTGACTCAAGCTGGAAGTTAATCTCCGGATGAAGCGGTCATTGACAGAATCCTCCGATCGCTTCCACCTAGCTACAAGAGCTTTGTGATGAACTACAATATGCGGGGATGGTAAAGACCATTCACGAGGTATATGCTATGCTGAAATCAGCAGAGGTAGAAATCAAGAAAGAACATCAAGTGTTGATGGTGAATAAAACCACTAAGTTCAAGAAGGGTAAGGGTAAAAGAACTTCAAGAAGGACGGCAAGGAAGTTGCGCGCCCGATAAGCAAGTTTCGGGAAGAAGCCAAAGAATGGACCCAAGCCCGGCGAGTGCTTTTATTGCAAGGGAAGTGGTCTTTGGAAGCGGAACTGCCCCAAATACTTAGCGGACAAGAAGGCCGGCAAAACCAAAGGTATATGTGATATACATGTAATTGATGTGTACCTTACCAAGACTGTAGTAGCTCTTGGGTATTTGATACGGTGCAGTTGCTCACATTTGTAACTCAAAGCGGAGCTGCGGAATAAACGGAGACCTGGCGAAGGGCGAGGTGACGATCTTGCGTCGGGAATGGTTCCAAGGTCGATGTGATCGCCGTCCGCACGCTGCCTCTACATTTACCTACGGGATTAGTTTTAAACCTCAATAATTGTTATTTAGTGCCAAGTTTGAGCATGAACATTGTATCTGGATCTCGCTTAATTCGAGATGGCTACTCATTTAAATCGAGAGAATAATGGTTGTTCCATTTATATGAGAGATATGTTTTATGGTCATGCTCGATGGTTAATGGTTTATTCTTAATGAATCTAAATGCGTGATGATACACATATTCATAGTGTGAGTACCAAAAGAGTTAAAGTTGATAACAATAGTCCCACATATTTGTGGCATTGCCGCCTTGGTCACATAGGTGTCAAACGCATGAAGAAGCTCCATACAGATGGACTTTTAGAGTCTCTTGATTATGAATCATTTGACACGTGCGAACCATGCCTCATGGGTAAAATGACCAAGACTCCGTTCTCGGGAACAATGGGCGAGCAACCAACTTATTGGAAATCATACATACCGATGTATGCGGTCCAATGAGTGTTGAGGCTCATGGAGGCTATCGTTATGTTCTCACCCTCATCGATGACTTGAGTAGATATGGGTATATCTACTTAATGAAACACAAGTCCGAGACCTTTGAAAAGTTCAAGGAATTTCAGAGTGAGGTTGAAAATCAACGTGATAGAAAGATCAAGTTTCTACGATCGATCGTGGAGGAGAATACTTGAGTCACGAATTTGGCACACACTTAAGAAAATGTGGAATAGTTTCACAACTCACGCCACTGGAACACCTCGGCGTAATGGTGTGTCCGAACGTCGAATCGCACTCTATTGGATATGGTGCGATCTATGATGTCTCTTACCGACTTACCGCTATCTTTTGGGGCTATGCTTTAGAGGCGCCGATTCACTTTAAATAGGACTCCGTCGAAATCCGTTGAGACGACACCATATGAATTATGGTTTGGGAAGAAACCTAAGCTGTCGTTTCTAAAAGTTTGGGGATGCGATGCTTATGTCAAGAAACTTCAACCTGAAAAGCTCGAACCCAAATCGGAAAAATGCGTCTTCATAGGATACCCTAAAGAAGCTGTTGGGTATACCTTCTACCTCAGATCCGAAGGCAAGATCTTTGTTGCCAAGAATGGATCCTTTACGAGAAAGAGTTTCTCTCGAAAGAAGTAAGTGGGAGGAAAGTAGAACTTGATGAAGTGTTACCTCTTGAACGGAAAATGGCGAAACTCAAGAAAACGTTTACGAGGTGCCCTGCACCGACTAGAGAGGAAATTAATGATGATGATCAAGATGCTTCGATCAAGCTCCTACTGAAATTGAAGGTCAACAAGGACACGTTCCGCACTGCAGTGGTACGGCAACCCTGTCTTGGAAATCATGTTGTTAGACAACGGTGAACCTTGAACTATGAGGAAGCAATGGCGGGCCCAGATTCGACAAATGGCTGGAAGCCATGAAACCGAGATAGGATCCATGTATGAAAACAAAGTATGGACTTTGGTGACTTGCCCGTTGAGCGGCGAGCCATAGAAAATAAATGGATCTTTAAGAAGAAGACAGATGCGGATGGTAATGTGACCATCTATAAAGCTCGGCTTGTCGCTAAGGGTTATCGACAAGTTCAAGGGGTTGACTACGATGAGACTTTCTCACGGTAGCGAAGCTAAAGTCCGTCGAATCATGTTAGCAATTGCCGCATACTATGATTATGAGATATGGCAAATGGACGTCAAAGCGGCATTCCTTAATGGTTTCCTTAAGGAAGAATTGTAT
The DNA here is from genome assembly GCA_021605205.1 of Aegilops longissima. Classification (NCBI taxonomy): domain Eukaryota; kingdom Viridiplantae; phylum Streptophyta; class Magnoliopsida; order Poales; family Poaceae; genus Aegilops; species Aegilops longissima. Next base: position 414,989,972 of record CM038676.1, on the reverse strand, counting down.
ATGATGCAGCGAGAAGGTTTTGTCGATCCTAAGAATCTCGACAAGGTGTGCAAGCTCCAACGCCGATTTATGGGCTGGTGCAAGCATCTCGGAGTTGGAACATTCGCTTTGATGAGATGATCAAAGCGTTTGGGTTTACATGACTTATGGAGAAGCTGTGTTTACAAGAAAGTGAGTGGGAGCTCTGTAGCATTTCTCATATTATATGTAGACGACATACTTTTGATGGGAAATGATATAGAACTCTTGGACAACATCAAGGCCTACTTGAATAAGAGTTTTTCAATGAAGGACCTTGGAGAAGCTGCTTATATATTAGGCATCAAGATCTATAGAGATAGATCGAGGCGCCTCATAGGTCTTTCACAAAGCACATACCTTGATAAGATATTGAAGAAGTTCAATATGGATCAATCTAAGAAGGGTTCTTACGTGTTACAAGGTGTGAAATTGAGCTCAGCTCAATGTCCCACCATGGCAGAAGATATAGAAGAGATGAGTGTCATCCCTATGCCTCAGCCATAGGTTCTATTATGTATGCCATGCTGTGTACCAGACTGATGTAAACCTTGCCGTAAGTTTGGTAGGAAGGTACCAAAGTAATCCCGCAAGGAACACCGGACAGCGGTCAAGAATATCCTGAAGTACCGAAAAGGACTAAGGAAATGTTTCGTTTATGGAGGTGACGAAGAGCTCGTCAGTAAAAGGTTACGTCGACGCTTAGCTTCGACACGATCTGATGACTCTAAGTCACAAACCGGATCGTGTATATTTTGAATGGTGGGGCAGAAGCTGGTGCAGTTGCAAGCAAAGCGTCGTGGCGGGATCTACATGTGAAGCGGAGTACATGGCAGCCTCGGAGGCAGCACATGAAGCAATTTGGGTGAAGGAGTTCATCACCGACCTCGAGTCATACCCAATGCGTCGGGGCCAATCAAGCTCTTTCGTGACAACACTGGAGCTATTGCACTTGCAAAGGAGCCAGTGTTTCACAAGAAGACTAGGCACATCAGCGTCGCTTCAACTCCATTCGTGAAAATTTTCAAGATGGAGACATAGAAATTTGTAAAGTGCACACGGATCTGAATGTCGCAGATCCGCTGACTAAACCTCTCCCTAAGGCAAAACATGATCAGCACCAGAACTCTATGGGTGTTCGATTCATCACAATGTAACTAGATTATTGACTCTAGTGCAAGTGGGAGACTGTTGGAAATATGCCCTAGAGGCAATAATAAAAGCATTATTATTATATTTCCTTATTCATGATAATTGTCTTTATTCGTGCTATAATTGTGTTAACCGGAAATCGTAATACATGTGTGAATAACAGACAACAACATGTCCCTAGTGAGCCTCTAGTTGACTAGCTCGTTGATCGACAGATAGTCATGGTTTCTGACTATGGACATTGGATGTCATCGATAACGGATCACATCATTAGGAGAATGATGTGATGGACAAGACCCAATCCTAAACATAGCATAAGATCGCATAGTTCGTTTGCTAGAGTTATCCAATGTCAAGTATCCTTTCCTTAGACCATGAGATCGTGTAACTCCCGGATACCGTAGGAGTGCTTTGGGTATGCCAAACGTCACAACGTAACTGGGTGACTATAAAGGTATGCTACGGGTATCTCCGAAAGTGTCATTGGGTTGACATGGATCGAGGCGGGATTTGTCACTCCGCTTGACGGAGAGGTATCACGGGCCCTCTCGGTAATGCATCATCACAATGAGCTCAATGTGATCAAGTGTTTGATCACGGGATCATGCATTACGATAACGAGAAAAGTGACTTGCGGTAACGAGATTGAGCGAGGTATTGGTATACCGACGATCGAATCTCGGGCAAGTAAAATACCGATTGACAAAGGGAATCGTATACGGGATTAATTGAATCCTTGACATCGTGGTTCATCCGATGAGATCATCGTGGAGCATGTAGGAGCCAACATGGGTATCCAGATCCCGCTGTTGGTTATTGCCCGAGAGCCGTCTCGGTCATGTTCGCATGTCTCCGAACCCGTAGGGTCTACACACTTAAGGTTGATGAACGCTAGGGTTATAGGAATATGTATGTGCAGTAACCCGAATGTTGTTGAGTCCGGATGAGATCACGGGCGTCACGAGGAGTTCGGAATGGTCCGGAGGTAAAGAATTATATATAGGAAGTGTTGTTTCGCCATCGGGACAAGTTTGGTGATATCGGTATTGTCTGGGACCACGGAGGGGTCCTGGGTCCACCAAGTGGGGCCACCAGCCCTGGGGGCCACATGGGCCCTAGGTGGTGCGCCTAGGCCCACATGGGCCAAGGGAACCAGCCCCAAGGGGCCCATGCGCCTAGGGTTTAAGGAGGGAAGAGTCCATGAGGGGAAGGCACCTCCGAGGTGCCTTGGGGAGGGTGGACACCTCCCCCCCTCTTGGCCGCACCCCTCCCTTGGAGGAGGGGGCAAGGCTGCGCCCTCCCCCCCTCCTTGGCACCTATATAAAGGGGGGAGGGGAAGGGGGCAGCAGCACCTTTGCTCTGGGCGCCTCCCTCTCCCTCTCCAACACATCCTCCTCCTCCATAGTGCACGGCGAAGCCCTGCCGGAGTACTGCAAGCTCCACCATCACCACGCCGTCGTGCTGCTGCTGGAGCCATCTTCCTCAACCTCTCCTTCACCTTGCTGGATCAAGAAGAAGGAGACGTTACGCTGACCGTACGTGTGTTGAACGCGGAGGTGCCGTCCGTTCGGCACTAGATCATCGGTGAATTGGATCGCGGCAAGTACGACTACCTCATCCACGTTCACTCCGACGCTTCCGTTGCGATCTACAAAGTGGTATGTAGATGCTATCTAATCTGAATACTCGTTGCTAGATGAACTCATAGATGGATCTTGGTGAAACCGTAGGAAAAATTTTAATTTTCTGCAACGTTCCCCAACACCAGCTACACCTTCACACCCAAGGAAGTGCGTCCGGGCAAAAAACAAAACGATTCGCCCCCCCTGACTGCTGGGACCCACCAGCTACATCTTCGCACGCAAGGAAGTGCCTGACAGTCGGGACCCACCTGGTCGAAGCGTACGTAGCATTGTCATTCTGGTCGCGAACGTATGCATATATCTTGGTCGATGTAGAGGCGGCACGTGTCGTAGTAGATCGCCGCACGTAGCATGTACACGCACGCATGACGCCAGGGTGCAAGAAAGAAAATACAGCCACGTATGTGTACATACGGGCGGGGTCTCGAACGCCTACTCGCGCATACGTACGGCCAGGGCTCATGTACATGGCTGGGTCGGAACGGAGAAACAACATCGTTGTCGTGTTCATGGGGAGGCAACGGAATGCGTCGTGTTCATGGGGAGGCAAAGGAATGCGTCGTGTTCATCGGGAGGGCTTGGATGGAACAGGCGATGGAAACGAGGCCTGGCGTACCGCAGAACGGAGGAAACGGCCTTGTGTTCGACCAGCCACGTTCGAAACGGGATCCTGTTCATCGGGAGGGGTGTGGCGTACCGCAAAACGGAGGAAACGGACCTCCTACGGTCGAAACGGAGGAAACGGACCTCCTACAGACCGTAACCCTGTATCGTAACTCTTACTCGTCGAAGAAAATCCTGCAACATGATACGTTGCAGCCGTGTAGGTCAATTACATTGAATGTACCGCAAGATCACAACATGAATAAACAGATGGTAAAACTATACTATATGCAATTTGGCTTTGTGGCTCAGATTCGAGTTTTGTTTGCATAAAAGCTGATTTTATTTTCCCTACATCAAAGGAATAAATGAAGTCTGTACTATGGAGTTTTCTATCATGACATGGTTCCGCCAACCGATGTCTCATAGCCCAAAATCATCATATGTTGCCCACAATTAAGTTATCAATCCGGTGTTGAGAGTTCCGAGATAGATCCAAGTCCGGATGCTCAAATTGTCCGTGAATCGGGACACGGCTAATCGATTAGGTTTAAACCCTCTGCAGAGGTTTGTACACTTTACCCGCAAGATTCGATCCTCTCTTTACGTTCTCGCACTTCGTGGTGTTTGAGAACAAGATGGTGAACATGGTCTTCGAAGAGTTCCTCGACCACCGTCCGGTGCTCATCCAACCCTACCGTAGTTCTACATCTGCTAGCACCGCCCCAGCCAGAGTCACAACTAAGGTCAACCAAGCCGAGCCCATAGTGACTTGCGGTTGCACGGTAAGCTTCGGGCATGAAGTATTCTTCCGTCTCTTTGAGTCTGGGTGAAGCTTTCCGCAAGATGTCATGGCGCTTCTCCATGCATCCCGCCAACCACTTTGGATTCTCCGGGTGCCCGTCAACCATCCTTCACCCAATGAGTGTGTATTGAATTCTTGTCTTGAGTCTTGAAGTCTTGAGGCCTTGAAAATGCAGTCCTTGCAGATGCCATCATGGAGTTGTCGTCATTGGCGTAGAGTCCTCCTTCTTCACACCACTCTCGAGCACTCATACCAACCCGTCTACTATAGCATAGCATTAAAATAAATGACGTCCGGGCTTGGTAACAGGGTGATGGGTTCCTACCTCATGCATACTACTCAACTACAAGAATTCAATATCACTACTGGAGGGATTGTTGCGAAGATGACACTAGATGCAATAAAACACATAGGTATGAAAAACATGGTCAAAGTGAACTTGCCTGGTATGTTGATGAAGATATAAACGCTCTTGGAAACTTGATAAAACTATTCGTCGCTCCGATGTAAATCTATATAGTCAAACATGGTAATCATACAAGCAATCATTTTAGCAAACAATACCAGCAATCAAAATAACCATCAAAAAGCAATAAATAAATCCATAATGAAATCAAATAAAACCAAATAAAATTCCAAAGAAAACTTCAAGGAAAAGAAACCAACTCACACAATAATAGTCAATACTCTCATAGCAACACTAAATTACTCTAATAATTTTTCTACAGCAAACAGAACATAATTCTAATGCAACAACAGAAAATAATTTACTAACTTAATAACTAGCAAAAGAACTAATATAAAACTACTATAACTTTCTAGTTAACACTAGGAAACTATAACAACTAACAAAACACTAAGACAATAATGCACAATACTAAAATAATTATGAAAACTAATTTACTTCTAAATAACAGAATCAATCACAACATAGATTGAAGTGTCAAAAAGAATTACTTTTAAAACTAATAAAACTATTTTTATCAACTATCACTATGAACTAAACAAGCAAACACAAAACCAGTAGCTAAACACTAATAAATAACTACCAAAATTTATCTACTGTAGTATAACAGAAACATATAACAACATGTAAAAATTTACAAAAGAATTAACTAAAAATAATTAAAAACACTAATTATATGACTAAAACAACTACATAAGAAAAACAGTACTGTTTTTAATAAAACCCTAATTTAAAATATTCAAAAATTACCAAACTAAATCCTACAGCTAAACAATACCACAAGTGACCAGGAGCAAAAAGAATTAATTAAAAACCTATTTTTAAACTCAAGTTATGGCCAAAATACTAATCTGAACAAACTTTATCAAATTCAATTTTAAACTACTCAAATTTGAAATCCAGAGACACTAACAGAAACTTCAGCAAATTTGTGACACGTAGCAATTGGAATCACTCAAAAATACTAAAAACTCTAAAAGATATGAATTTTCTAAGATTGCTATTTTCTGAAAAAAAAAATGAATTACGGGATTTCGTGGATCTCACCGGAGTAGTCGTCGGAGTTGGGGAAGAAGATCGGATCCGATGCTGCGGTTGATCCTAGAGGAAAGGAGATCGCGGGACGGTGGAGAGGAGATCATATAAACCTCAGGAGAGGTCGAGGGCGCGGCGGCGGTGGTCTTTGCCTTGCTGCTGCTGCCAAGGAGAGGAGAGGAGAGGAGAGGAGAGGTGTTGGTTTGATGTGTTGGAGGGGGTGCTTGGGTATTTATATTGGGGAGGAGGGCTTTGCTTGGGGTAGGGGACAAGAAATAGACTAGGATTAGGAAACAAAGAGGAAAAGATCTAGAAACAAATCGGAATAAACGGAATAACGAACGGGATCAAATCCTACTAGGATTTGTAAAAGAATAGGAAACCAGGCTCCCTGGCCCCTAGGTGTGTGCGTGCGATGGCCTTGGCCTTGGCCTTGGCGGTGGCTGGTCATGGCTTGGGCCTTTGGCCCAAGGCGCTGCATATATATATATATATTTTTAACAAAATTTCACAGAACTAAAACAAAAAGAAAATAATTAAAACTTTTATATAGGCATATAATATATCAAAATTTGCAGAAAAATATTTCCTACAAGATGAACATTATTCTAATGTCAAATAAAATCCACACAAATTTTGATAATTCACACTATGCTACTGGTCCAATAAAATCCAATAAAAATCATTTTTAAAATACCAAAATGACTTCAAATTAATTTCTCTCCAATTTTCGATGTAGGGAATCATGTTACCCTATTTTCCATATATTTTGTTTTTGGAGAAAAATAATTTGAATAAAACTCAAATAACTCCAAATTGGAAATAAATTCAAAAGAACTTTGAATTTAATTCTTTTAAAACTCCCAACTCATATTTCATATGTTTTGAAGAAGTCATTTTATCTTCGCTCGTGAAAATCATTGAGTTGCATAAAGTTTCAGAATTGGAAAATATTTTCAACACCCTTGTCATTTAAATAAATGGAAGAATTCATGTCATCTTCTCTCCAGGGTTTTGTGATGAAAAGAATTTGAATTCCGGAGATCATAAAAAAATGAAAGTTTGGGAAAGTCCTTTAATTCCCTCTCATTTAACCTTCAAAAAGTTTCGAATTTCACTCAATTTCACTTAATCATTCAGACAACAATCAAACAAACAATCAAAACTATTTATTTAATATAACATTCCAAAATTTAGAATTTTGGGATGTTACAAATCTACCACACTTAAAATGAATCTCGCCCTCGAGATTCGGAGAGGCTAGAAAGAAATAGGTTAGGGTTTGGGGGTCTTCAAAATCCATCGATCATCACAAGGGGTCCTGGGTGCTACCACCCTTAGAAGCATTATTACGGTTCCATCAAAACTCAGATACTCCATCCTTATTGTCGATAAAGGTCGGTCTTCTCGAGATATTAAGGATAATTCCTTCTCTGGGCTCTTCCGGTAGTGGCATAACCTTTTCCTCAATTCTTTTGTCTTTTACTCTTGGTAAGGTTATTCGAGACTGGGTCTTCATAGTCGACGGTCCGGCGCCAATTCTAAACAAATATCGATATCTCATGGTGGTCAACGATTTATGGTTTCCCTACAGAAAACGGGTCAGGTTGAACCTCACCGTATAACCTACGGTTGGCAACAACTGCCGTGTACAAGGGAAAAAATACCTATACATTTCTAAGGTTTAAACAAGGTTTTGATCGTCGTCTCTCTACTATAGGTAAGTCACTCAGATTTTACCATCCCATATAGCAAAGCTTAATAATAAGAGTAAGTCGGTATGGTGATCAATCCATCCCGCACCCAAATCATTACCTTGTACATGGTTTAGCGAATCTCGCATTCTAACACTCGGTCATCCTCACAAGCATTGCAGAATTTCTCTTGTCGATTTAACCAAGTTGGAAAATCCATTGATTCTGCAGGCCAAACAAACATCTATCGTTCCTTAACAACTCTCGGGTTTTGCGTAAACTCCTATAGAATCGTCGGTTGATCAAATCGTAGTCTATTCCCAAAATTTCTTTCTCCGGTGGGTACTTGATCCTTATTAATTCTTGGGCCTGTGGGTTATGGCCCACTTCAACACTAGTGCAGCTTTAACTCATCCTTGGGATAACTCTCTTGTTCCATATTACACATCCTTTAAATCCAAGAGTACTGCTTCTTCATACCATCATATCAAAAGCAAAACTCCAACTTTTTTTTCCTTCGAACTACAGTCCATGGAATATATATTTTCTTATCCATTAGTCTAGTCTTCTTCACAGGGTACTACCACCCTAAAAATGAAATTCACAAATCCATCCATAGACCATATTTCTCATATCCTCGAAAATGGTCAAAATCTTTGTTCACAGAGTAACAACTCCTACAATTAAACATATGAAAACATGTCACCTTAACTTTATTGATTTCATGAATCCATTACAAACTCTGAGCACCCATTACATAACTCAACTTATTGTACTCATAAAAATGAAATTGCTTTCTATTACTCTTGTTTCCAATATCAAAATTCCAACTACTCAACTCCAGCTTTCATCTTGTTGGGACATTTAGTAGCATAATGTCCTGCTTCCTTGCAGCGAAAACAAATGACTTCCGACATGTCTCGGGGCTTCTTTGTGATTATGTAGGCTCCTTGGATTCTTGGCTTCTTTTCTGGACATTTACTAGCGTAATGACCTAAATCCTTGCACCTGTAACAAGTGATATGACTCAAGTCCTTCTCTGCGAAAATTGTGTTGTTCAGGGGTTGCCTTCTTTTCTCTTCTGGATTTCTCTCGCAATGATCGAGCTTCTATTTCCGAGGGTCAAACTTCACTTCGCTGTCGGGAAATATCCCAGATACTCTTTTCTTCCCTTGGGGCAATCTGCGAAAATGTCCTTCTTCTCCACATGAATAGCAGGCATTGGAGTAAAATCTATTGAGGCCTTCTCCATCGTGGTCTTCAACACATTCCTTCATCACGTGTTCTTTCATAACTTCTGAGGGCTTCTTTCATTCCTTCTTCCCGCTCTGAATAGTTTGTTGCACCATGGGGTAAATGTGACACTAAGTCGGGTAGTGGGTGGTTCCTTCACACAAGAAACAAGTCACCGACTAGTTGGGCATTCCTCGGTGGGTGTTTCTCCTCACAATGAGGGCACCCATCCTTGTGTTCCTCCTCGGTGTGTCCTATTTCTCCGCAAATCTTGCAGGCACAAGGTTTATTTCTTGGTGTATCATGGTGCTTCCGGATAAGACGTGATCTAAACAGGGTCTTCTTGAATTCCTCCCAAGTTCTTGCTCCATTAAATCCTTGTATGGCTTGATGCATTTTCCACCAGGTTGCAGCACTTCCTTCAAAGTAATCAAGAGCGATTGAACCTCATACTTCCTTGGAATCAAATTGCTCTCAAGTGATTCTCCATGTTACGAATCCATAGCTCGCCTCCCGGTGAGCCTTCGATCGAGAATATCAGTCCAACTTCATTCATCATCTATGGGGTCCAAAAGTTTTGGGATGAGATATGAGAGAGGTGGGAGGATACACACAATACAAACGATAGTTTTGAAGAAACAAGTTTTACTTTGTGGCTGTCGGAAAACATCAAACAAATGACAGCTCACAAATCGTCGCATCTAACGAGGTGTATAACAGGTTTGGTCTCTAAAGGTCAAATAATTCTTTAGGAACTTCAAATTCTTCAAGTCTTGAGTCTTCAATTGTTGCAGCTGCAATTCTTCCAACGCATGGTGAAATCCTCTTTACTCTGAAATGGCCATCAGTTGTCCGATATCTTTAATTCTTGGAGCGATTGATTGATCTTCCGTGGTGGTCAAAAGGAAATGTGTATATTCTAACTATTTGAGGTGAGAGTGTCTATTTGATAAAATCAGAAAAGATGAGGAGTAAGAGTCTTTTTGAAAATAAAGTTTTGAGATATCCTGTCCAAGGGCTTTCCGATTTCTAGGGTCACGTTTCTGATCAACATGTGCTCGATACCATATTCAGAGCGACCCGACCTCAGACGGTCAAGCCTCGTGTATCCGTGCCATCCTCGGATCAAGATGTCGGCACACACAAGACATCAATGTATATATCAAAGTGCAATCACATGTATAAATAACGTAAAATGATATATACCTCATAATACTCAGCGGAAACAATCAAACGGGTGTGGAGTCCCATCAACGCCATCGGCAGTTGAGTGTAGACCGTAACCTCAGATCGTAACTCTTACTCGTCGAAGAAAATCCTGCAACATGATACGTTGCAGCCGTGTAGGTCAAGACATTGAATGTACGGCAAGATCACAACATGAATAAACAGATGGTAAAACTATACTATATGCAATTTGGCTTTGTGGCTCAGATCGAGTTTTGTTTGCATAAAAGCTGATTTTATTTTCCCTACATCAAAGGAATAAATGAAGTCTGTACTATGGAGTTTTCTATCATGACATGGTTCCGCCAACCGATGTCTCATAGCCCAAAATCATCATATGTTGCCCACAATTAAGTTATCAATCCGTGTTGAGAGTTCCGAGATAGATCCAAGTCCAGATGCTCAAATTGTCCGTGAATCGGGACACGGCTAATCGATTAGGTTTAAACCTCTGCAGAGGTTTGTACACTTTACCCGCAAGATTCGATCCTCTCTTTACGTTCTCGCACTTCGTGGTGTTTGAGAACAAGATGACCAAACATGGTCTTCCAAGAGTTCCTCGACCACCGTCCGGTGCTCATCCAACCCTACCGTAGTTCTACATCTGCTAGCACTGCCCCAGCCAGAGTCACAACTAAGGTCAACCAAGCCGAGCCCATAGTGACTTGCGGTTGCATGTAGTAAGCTTAGGGCATGAAGTATTCTTCCGTCTCTTTGAGTCTGGGTGAAGCTTTCCGCAAGATGTCATGGCGCTTCTCCATGCATCCCGGCCAACCATCGGATTCTCCGGGGTGCCCGTCAACCATCCTTCACCCAAAGAGTGTGTATTGAATTCTTGTCTTGAGTCTTGAAGTCTTGAGGCCTTGAAAATGCAGTCCTTGCAGATGCCATCATGGAGTTGTCGTCATTGACGAGAGTCCTCCTTCTTCACACCACTCGAGCACTCATACCAACCCGTCTACTATAGCGTAGCATTAAAATAAATGACGTCCCGGGCTTGGTAACAGGGTGATGGGTTCCTACCTCATGCATACTACTCAAGTACAAGAATTCAGTATCACTACTGGAGGGATTGTTGCGAAGATGACACTAGATGCAATAAAACACATAGGTATGAAAAACATGGTCAAAGTGAACTTGCCTGGTATGTTGATGAAGATATAAACGCTCTTGGAAACTTGATAAAACTATTCGTCGCTCCGATGTAAATCTATGTAGTCAAACATGGTAATCATACAAGCAATCATTTTAGCAAACAATACCAGCAATCAAAATAACCATCAAAAAGTAATAAATAAATCCATAATGAAATCAAATAAAACCAAATAAAATTCCAAAGAAAACTTCAAGGAAAAGAAACCAACTCACACAATAATAGTCAATACTCTCGTAGCAACACTAAATTACTCTAATAATTTTTTCTACAGCAAAGAGAACATAATTCTAATGCAACAACAAAAATAATTTACTAACTTAATAACTAGCAAAAGAACTAATATAAAACTACTATAACTTTCTAGTTAACACTAGGAAACTATAACAACTAACAAAACACTAAGACAATAATGCACAATACTAAAATAATTATGAAAACTAATTTACTTCTAAATAACAGAATCAATCACAACATAGATTGAAGTGTCAAAAGAATTACTTTTAAAACTAATAAAACTATTTTTATCAACTATCACTATGAACTAAACAAGCAAACACAAAACCAGTAGCTAAACACTAATAAATAACTACCAAAATTTATCTACTGTAGTATAACAGAAACATATAACAACATGTAAAAATTTACAAAAAGAATTAACTAAAAATAATTAAAAACACTAATTATATGACTAAAACAACTACATAAGAAAAACAGTACTGTTTTTAATAAAACCCTAATTTAAAATATTCAAAATTACCAAACTAAATCCTACAGCTAAACAATACCACAAGTGACCAGGAGCAAAAGAATTAATTAAAAGCCTATTTTTAAACTCAAGTTATGGCCAAAATACTAATCTGAACAAAATTTATCAAATTCAATTTTAAACTACTCAAATTTGAAATCCAGAGACACTAACAGAAACTTCAGCAAATTTGTGACACGTAGCAATTGGAATCACTCAAAATACTAAAAACTCTAAAAGATATGAATTTTCTAAGATTGCTATTTTCTGAAGAAAAAAATGAATTACGGGATTTCGTGGATCTCACCGGAGTAGTCGTCGGAGTTGGGGAAGAAGATCGGATCCGATGCTGCGGTTGATCCTAGAGGAAAGGAGATCACGGGACGGTGGAGAGGAGATCATATAAACCTCAGGAGAGGTCGAGGCTGGGCGGCGGTGGTGCTGCTGCTCACTGCTGCTTGGAGAGGAGAGGAGAGGAGAGGAGAGGTGTTGGTTTGATGTGTTGGAGGGGAGGGTGCTTGGGTATTTATATTGGGAGGGAGGGCTTTGCTTGGGGTAGGGGACAAGAAATAGACTAGGATTAGGAAACAAACAGGAAAAGATCTAGAAACAAATCGAATAAACGGAATAACGAAGGATCAAATCCTACTAGGATTTGTAAAAGAATAGGAAACCAGGCTCCCTGGCCCCTAGGTGTGTGCGTCGATGGCCTTGGCCTTGGCCTTGGCTGGTGGTTGTCGGCTTGGCTTGGGCCTTTGGCCCATATATATATATATATATATATATATATATATATATATATATATATATATATATATATATATATATATATATATATATATATATATATATATATATATATATATATATATATATATATATATATATATATATATATATATATATATATATAATATTTCAAAGAACTAAAACAAAAACAAAATAATTAAAACTTTTATATAGGCATATAATATATCAAAATTTGCAGAAAAATATTTCCTACAAGATGAACATTATTCTAATGTCAAATAAAATCCACACAAATTTTGATAATTCACACTGTGCTACTGGTCCAATAAAATCCAATAAAATCATTTTTAAAATACCAAAATGACTTCAAATTAATTTCTCTCCAATTTTCTGATGTAGGGAAACATGTTACCCTATTTTCCATATATTTTGTTTTTGGAGAAAATAATTTGAATAAAACTCAAATAACTCCAAATTGGAAATAAATTCAAAAGAACTTTGAATTTAATTCTTTTAAAACTCCCAACTCATATTTCATATGTTTTGAAGAAGTCATTTTATCTTCGCTCGTGAAAATCATTGAGTTGCATAAAGTTTTAGAATTGGAAAATATTTTCAACACCCCTTGTCATTTAAATAAATGGAAGAAGTCAGGTCATCTTCTCTCCAGGGTTTTGTGATGAAAAGAATTTGAATTCCCGGAGATCATTAAAAAAAAATGAAAGTTTGGGAAAGTCCTTTAATTCCCTCTCATTTAACCTTCAAAAAGTTTCGAATTTCACTCAATTTCACTTAATCATTCAGACAACAATCAAACAAACAATCAAAACTATTTATTTAATATAACATTCCAAAATTTAGAATTTTGGGATGTTACAGCCAGTCTGTACTAGTACTTTCCCCCCTTCCTTTCCTCTTTGAACCACGTCCTAGATTGATGCTATACAACTTTCCCCACTACTTTCCCCCATTCCTTTCCTCTTTGAACCACGTCTTAGATTCATGTTATACAACTTTCCCCACTACTTTCGCCCCTTCCTTTCCTTTTTGAACCACGTCCTAGATTCATGCTATACAACTTTCCCCACAACTTTCCCCCATTCATTTCCTCTTTGAACCACGTCCTAGATTCATGTTATACAACTTTCCCCACTACTTTCCTGTTTGAGCCAACACCTAGATTCGAGTGCAGAAGCGGAAAAAAACCCACATGCAGCTAGAGCAATGCATGTGGAATAAGTAAATTATAACTTAAGGTTCTTGGGGTGTGGTTCGGTGGGTGACCGGAGGCCGTTCGGCCCACACTATGTACGGCGGCGAGGAAGAAGGGTCGGAGGCCCTCCCGCGCCGCCGTTGTGTGAAAGAGAACAGTTGCGCAGGTAGTGGATTCCCTCCCTCGCCGACGGCGACAGCGTTAAGCCTCCTTCCCTTCCCGGCGGACGAATCCTGCCGGCTCTTTGACCAGCAGTGAGGGGAGAGAGAGGGGCCAACGAAGTCTTGTTTAGATCTGGAGAGGGTGAGAGAGTGTGAAGAGAGCAACTACAACCGCTGAGGCTCCAGCGTGCATATATATACTGGAGAGAGAGTGTGAAGAGTGCAAACCCTAGAAAACAAGCACCAAGGCTGCAGCGTATACGTATAGCTCCGTATCCATCCATTTTGACCAGTCAAAGAATCCTCCTGGCACTGCCCCAGATCACTTTCTCTCTCTGTCATGCGGGGCCTACCTGTCATCGGGTGGATGAAAGAAGTCGAACAAAAACAAAATTATGCTCAAGTGTAGTTATCGAACCCGAGACCTCAAGTTTGATGCGCGAATAGGCTAACCAGCTACACCACCCTCCCATTATGTTCAACGAGAGGAAAATAACCTTTTATACATTCCTGCATTCGTGTGACAAGCATGCCGTGTTTTTTTGCGTGCGAGTCATTGGGATTTAAATCATAATTGTGTCATGTGGCTTTGGTGGTAAGGTCTTTTGGGATTTAAAGCAGTGTTGGTAGTACAGAAATAATGCAGCCTTAGTCACCTTACCTCTCTCCATGTAGTACGTTGGATCCCACCAGTCAGAGGGTGAAACAAACAAATTAATAAGAAAAATTAAAAGCGCCAGCGGTGTATCTTACCTCACACATCTCGCTACTGCTCGTGAACACTGTCCAATTGATCCCCCTGTTCACTCACGTACTATTTTAAGTGAATCCTTATTATAACATGCACACAATTTTGGGCACTTGTATTCGACCTAAGTCAGTGTGCCACCGTATCTCGTACTACTCCCTCCGTCTAGGTGTAATAAGTCACGTTAGAAGGTGCGGCGGGACCAAGGTGCAAGCAGATTGGAGAAGCAGAAACTTGACCGGTCCTTCCTCCAATCAAAGCCATGATTTCTTCCTCTAAACGCAACAATTAATCCTAACAACTAAGAGATGCCGCTTTAGCTACCATGCAGGGCCACGTATTAACTCGCATGCAAGCCGACTTTGATTTCTTGACTGATCAACGCGTAGTTGCGCTCCATCATTGGGTTTCCGGGGGAGATAACAAGGCAGAGTAAGGAGCGTTCGGTTACATTGCTTAGACTACCCACAGTGGGAGTAACATAGGTAGTAACATCACACATATCTAGATAAAATAGATGATGTGGCAAGCAATAAATGAAGAAAGAGAGGCATGTGGTAACATAACTAGTTACTACTAGTATGAGTAGTGGAGGCTGGTCATAGTGGTGAGTAACTTGGACTAGTAACATGCATATTTACTAGTCTATGTTACTACTACCTTCGTCCTGGTTTATAGGTCCCCTTTGTAGTTTGTGCCAAATTTTGACCAAAGATTTAACTAACAAAATGTTAATGCATGTCAACAAAAATTATATTGTTGGATTCATATTTAAACATAGTTTTCAATGATATAATTTTTTGTGACATGCATGAACATTTTGTTAGTTCAATCTATGGTCAAAATTTGACACAAATTACAATGGGGACCACTAAACCAGGACGGAGGTAGTATGCGAAGTTTGCCATCGGAAGCGAGCCGATCTGGCTCTCTTGAGCTAGCAAGATTTTTCTAGGCCACCCAAGCTAGATGGCCCACAAAAGCTAACATATTTTAACAGTTCCAAACGCCTAACCTTGCCCGGCTAGGCTATAAACTGTTCTTGCTAAGGATCCAAATGCTCCCTAAGTAACTCGCGTGATATTCCTATTCTATGAACCTGTGTGTGTGTGTGTGTGCATGTGTGTTTAACAGCATGTGTGTGTTAGAGAGAGCGACACATCGACCTACTCCTACAGAGAGATGGTGTGTAGTGTATGATTTAGCCGCGAGAGTCGGTGCATCCTATCGTTTCCGGGCGTCCGGTCGGGACAGGCGGACCACTGCCACGCCCGCTCCTGACCAGCCTGGCCCACCCAAAGCCCCTCCATCGCCCACACGCGCTTCCCGCCCAAAACGGTCAGCACCGCTCCAAAGAAACGGTGCCGCATTCATGCCCAGGTAGAGCAGACGCGACCTCTCACTGGCGCCTGCGTGAAGAGAGAAGCGGATTCAAAAGTGATGGTTGCTTCGTCCGTCCAACTTACTGTTCGGTCTATGTGATTTGATGGCTCATTGGTCATTATTACTAAGCTGGTAGGACTGCTGGATGTCCCACGCTTTCGGCGCAAGGAGGTACTTTTAGATTAAAATTTTCTCCATTCTTACAGCAGAGGAGTGCGAGAGCAGTGAAAACACGCAGAATCAGTGATTACATGGCCCACCTCACATTATCACCATATTTTTTTGGACACTGTGCGACACCTAACTCTTTACATAGTACTAGTATAGTACGTACTATAATTTATCAGCGAGATAAATTTGTACAATGATATGAAGCTTCCAGCTTCTGTTTCATGTATCTTGCGTCCAAGGTTGCCCCGTTGCAACATTTCATCAAATACAAAGGAGACTAACATGCATGCTATTGCATCTCAATGATTGACAGATCATAGCCAATATGTTCTCCCTCCGTTCCAAAATAAGTGTCTCAACTTTATGCAAACTTTAGTACAAAGTTGTACTACTACTAAAGTTGACACTTATTTTGGAACAAAGACAGCTAAAGAAAAAAACGATCCACGCAGTCCCTAGCCCTTGAACCCTAAACCCTAACCAGGCTTTAATTTGCTGGAAATGTTGAAGCTTCTGAAGAAATGAAGTTTGCAACCCTTTGACCATTGGATCATTTTGTGCAGTTTCACCAAAATCAAGATAAGCATCCCCGTGGCAAAGAAATTGAAGAAGCGTGATTAGAATAAGATTACTGGGACTAGTTGATGAGACATAAACTCATCACAAATACAAAGACGTAGAAGCCAGAGAGGTATGGGCAAAGAAAGTAGAGAAATATCCACATGGAGTGATGTGGGCATTTGGAGCGATGGTGCAAGACGATCAAAGGGAGTTGTACCTGAGGGATGTCGGGATGTAGCTCAACCTAGAGGAGGGCGTGAAGGAAATATGCCCTAGAGGCAATAATAAAGTTATTATTTATTTCCTTATTTCATGATAAATGTTTATTATTCATGCTAGAATTGTATTAACCGGAAACTTAGTACATGTGTGAATACATAGACAAACAGAGTGTCCCTAGCATGCCTCTACTTGACTAGCTCGTTAATCAAAGATGGTTAAGTTCGCTAGCCATAGAAATGTGTTGTCATTTGATGAACGGGATCACATCATTAGAGAATGATGTGATGGACAAGACCCATCCGTTAGCTTAGCACTATGATCGTTTAGTTTATTGCTATTGCTTTCTTCAGGACTTATACATGTTCCTATGACTATGAGATTATGCAACTCCCGAATACAGGAGGAACACTTAGTGTGCTATCAAACGTCACAACGTAACTCAGTGATTATCAGGCTGCTCTACAGGTGTCTCCGATGGTGTTTGTTGAGTTGGCATAGATCAAGATTAGGATTTGTCACTCCGATTGTCGGAGAGGTATCTCTGGGCCCTCTCGGTAATGCACATCACTATAAGCCTTGCAAGCAATGTGATTAATGAGTTAGTCATGGGATGATGCATTACGGAACGAGTAAAGAGACTTGCCGGTAACGAGATTGAACTAGGTATGATGATACCGACGATCGAATCTCGGGCAAGTAAACATACCGATGACAAAGGGAATAACGTATCTTGTTATGCGGTTTGACCGATAAAGATCTTCGTAGAATATGTAGGAGCCAATATGAGCATCCAGGTTTCACTATTGGTTATTGACCGGAGATGTGTCTCGATCATGTCTACATAGTTCTCAAACCCATAGGGTCTGCACGCTTAACGTTCGATGACGATTTGTATTATGAGTTATGTGATTTGATGTACTGAAGGTTGTTCGGAGTCCTGGATGAGATCGCGGACATGACGAGGAGTCTCGAAGTGGTCGAGACATAAATATCGATATATTGGAAGGCTATATTCAGACATTGAAAAGGTTCCGAGTGATTCAGGTATTTTCTGGAGTACCGGAGAGTTACGGGAATTCGCCGGGAGAAGTATTGGGCCATACGGGAATAGAGGAGGCAGGCCAAAGGGAAGGAGGCCCCCCCATGGGTCCGAATTGGACTAGGGGAAAGGGGGCGGCGCCCCCCTTGCCCTTTCCTACTCCCTCTCTCTTTCCCTCTTTCTTCTCTCTTACTCTACGAAGGAAAAGGGGAATCCTACTAGGACTTGGGAGTCCTAGTAGGACTCCCCACACTTGGCGCGCCCCCACTAGGGCCGGCCTCCTCCTCCTCCCTCCTTTATATACTTGGGAAGGGGTCAACACACAATCTCTTAGCCGTGTGCGGTGCCCCACTCCACAGTTACACACCTCGCTCATATTGTCGTAGTGCTTAGGCGAAGCCCTGCGCCGGTAACTTCATCATCACCATCGCCACGCCATCGTGCTAACGGAACTCTCCCTCGGCCTCAACTAGATCAAGAGTACGAGGGACGTCATCGAGCTAAACGTGTGCAGAACTCGGAGGTGTCATACGTTCGGTGCTTGGATCGGTCAGATAGTGAAGACGTTCGACTGCATCAACCGCGTTACTAAACGCTTCCGCTTTCGGTCTACGAGGGTACGTGGACACACTCTCCCCGCTCATTATTATGCATCACCATGATCATGCATGTGCGTAGGAATTTTTTTGAAATTACTACGTTCCCCAACAATGGTATCAGAACCAAGTCTATGCGTAGATGTTATATGCACGAGTAGAACACAAGTGAGTTGTGGGAGATAATAGTCATACGGCTTACCAGCATGTCATACTTTGATTCGGCGGCATTGTTGGATGAAGCGACCCGGACCGACATTACACGTACTCTTACGCGAGACTGGTTCTACCGACATGCTTTGCACACAGGAAGCTGGCGGGTGTCAGTTGCTCCAACTTTAGTTGAATCGAGTGTGGCTACGCCCGGTCCTTGTTGAAGGTTAAAACATCACATACTTGACGAAAAATCTTTGTGGTTTTGATGCGTAGGTAAGAACGGTTCTTCCTCAGCCCATAGCAGCCACGTAAAACTTGCAACGACAAAGTAGAGGATGTCTAACTTGTATTTGCAAGGCTTGTTGTGATGTGATATGGTCAAGACGTGATGAGATATAAGTTGTTCTATGAGATGATCATGTTTTGTTGAAGTTATCAGCAACTGGCAGAAGCCTTATGGTTGTCTCTTTATTGTATAAGATGCAAGCGCCAAATAATTGCTTTACTTTATTGCTATGCAATAGCAATAGTTGCAAGAGCAATAGTTGGCGATACGACCATGTGACGACACGTTGATAGAGATCAAGATGATGGAGATCATGGTGTCATGCCAGTGACGATAGAGATCATGACGGTACTTTAGAGATGGAGATCAAAGGCGCAAGATGATCATGGCCATATCATGTCACATATTTTAATTGCATGTGATGTTTATCTTTTATGCATCTTATTTTGCTTAGTTCGGCGGTAGCATTATAAGATGATCTCTCACTAAATTTCAAGGTATAAGTGTTCTCCCTGAGTATGCACCGTTGCGACAATTCATCGTGCCGAGACACCACGTGATGATCGGGTGTGATAAGCTCTACGTTCACATACAACGGGTGCAAACCAGTTTTGCACACGCGGAATACTCGGGTTAAACTTGACGAGCCTAGTATATGCAGATATGGCCTCGGAACACTAGAGACCGAAAGGTCGAGTGTGAATCATATACTAGATATGATCAACATAGTTTAGTTGATTTGGATCACGTGATCATTTATATGACTAGAGGGATGTCTATCTAAGTGGGATTTCTTAAGTAATATGATTAATTGAACTTTAATTTATCATGAACTTAGTCCTGATAGTATTTGCATAACTATGTTGTAGATCAATAGCTCGCGATGTAGCTCCCCGTTTATTTTTGATATGTTCCTCGAGAAAAATAAGTTGAAAGATGATAGTAGCAATGATGTGTACTAGGTCCGTGATCAGAGGATTATCCTCATTATTGCACAGAATAATTATGTCCTTGATGCACCGCTAGGTGACAGGCCTATTTCAAGAGCAGATACAGACGTTATGAACGTTTGACAAAGCTCGGTATGATGACTACTTGATAGTTTAGTGCACCATGCTTTATGGTTTAGAACCGGGATTTCAAAACGTTTTGAACACCACGGAGCACATGAGATGTTCCAAAGAGTTGAAATTGGTATTTCAGACTCATGCCCATGTTAAGAGGTATGAGACCTCTGACAAAGTAATTTGCCTGCAAGATGGAGGAGAATAGATCAGCTAGTGAGCATGTTCTCAAAATGTCTGAGCACTACAATCACTTGAATCAAGTGGGAGTTAATCTTCCAAATAGTGATTGATAGAGTTCTCTAGTCACTATCACCAAGTTACTAGAACTTCATGATGAACTATAATATGCAAGGGATAACGGAAACGATTCCCAAGCTCTTCGCGATGCTGAAATCGGCGAAGGTAGAAATCAAGAAAAAGCATCAATTATTGATGGTTGACAAGACCACTAGTTTCAAGTAAAAGGGAAAGGGAAAGAAAAGGAACTTCAAGAAGAATGGCAAGCAAGTTTCCACTCCCCTGTAGAAGCCCAAAGCTAGACCCAAGCCTGAAACTGAGTGCTTATACTGCAAAGGAAATGGTCACTGGAAGTGGAACTGCCCTAGATACTTGGCGGATAAGAAGGATGGCAAAGTAAACAAAGGTATATTGGATATACATGTTATTGATGCGTACTTTACTAGTGTTTATAGAAACCCCTTGGTATCTGATACTGGTTCAGTTGCTAAGAGTAGTAACTCGAAACGGAAGTTGCAAAATAAACAAAGACTAGTTAAGGGTGAGGTGATGATGTGTGTTGGAAGTGATTCCAAGGTTGATAAGATCACCATTGCACACTCCCTTTACCTTCGGGATTAGTGTTGAACCTAAAATAAATGTTATTTGGTGTTTGCGTTGAGCATGAATATGATTGGATCATGTTTATTGCAATATGGTTATTCATCTAAGTCAAAGAATAATTGTTGTTCTGTTTACTTGAATAAAACCTTCTATGGTCATACACTCAATATAAATGGTTTATTGAATCTCGATCGTAGTGATACACATATTCATAATATTGAAGCCAAAAAATGCAAAGTTAATAATGATAGTGCAACTTATTTGTGGCATTGCTGTTTAGGTCATATTGGTGTAAAGCGCATGAAGAAACTCCATGCTGATGGGCTTTTGGAATCACTTGATTATGAATCACTTGATGCTTGTGAACCATGCCTCATGGGCAAGATGACTAAGACTCCGTTCTCCGGAACAATGGAGCGAGCAACTGACTTATTGGAAATAATACATACTGATGTATGTGGTCCGATGAGTGTTGAGGCTCGCGGCGGGTATCGTTATTTTCTGACCTTCACAGATGATTTGAGCAGATATCGGTATATCTACTTGATGAAACATAAGTCTGAAACATTTGAAAAGTTCAAAGAATTTCAGAGTGAAGTGGAAAATCATCGTAACAAGAAAATAAAGTTTCTACGATCTGATCGCGGAGACAGATATTTGAGTTACGAGTTTGGTCTTCAATTAAAACAATGTGGAATAGTTTCACAAACTCATGCCAACTGGAACACCACAGCATAATGGTGTATCCGAACGTCATAACCGTACTTTATTGGATATAGTGCAATCTATGATGTCTCTTACCGATTTACCACTATCGTATTGGGGTTATGCATTAGAGACAACTACATTCACGTTAAATAGGGCACCGTCTAATCCGTTGAGACGACACCGTATGAACTATGGTTTGGCTGGAAACCTAAGCTGTCGTTTCTTAAAGTTTGGTGTTGTGATGCTTATGGGAAAAAGTTTCAACCTAATAAGCTCAAACCCAAATCGGAGAAGTGCATCTTCATAGGATACCCAAAAGAAAATGTTGGGTACACCTTCTATCACAGATCCGAAGGCAAGATCTTTGTTGCTAAGAATGGATTCTTTCTAGAGAAGAAGTTTCTATCGAAAGAAGTGAGTGGGAGGAAAGTAGAACTTGATAAGTGTCGATGGGAAACGACACCTATGGGATCACGAGAATCCCTACTGCGGTTGCGGGGCGCGGGGGTCGTGAGAAGAGTGGATCGAGCAGGCAGTACACGGTTCCTTTATCCAGGTTCGGCCCGCCAAGATGCGTAAAACCCTACTCCTGCTTTGGTGGATTATATATCTGTGTTCTTGAGATAGCTATGGGGCGTGAGGAGCTCCAAAAAGCCGAATCCTCCTCCTGGTCACCTCGGGCCTCTTTTATAAGAAAGGGGCTGCCACAGTGGCACACAGGAGGTGGAAAGGGTATAGTAATGCGAGTTTATCCCTCGCATTACATGACAAGGCGCATTTAATGCGCCCTGCTGAGGTGTCCTAGCTTTATCGGGGACGGGGGAGAGCCCCGTCCCGTCCGTCGCCGCTCCCTTTGGTGTTGACACGTGCCCGGGCCAGCGGTGCTTGTGGTGCCATGTAGGCAGGCGCACAGCTGAGGTGGCGCCAAGGTGGGTCTTCACGAAGATTTGCACGCCACCACGCAGGTGCCTGCCCAACTGGTTGGGTTGGCAGCTGCGTCCGAACGGCGGTGGAGGTGCGACTAGTGCAGGCCTGACGGTGGCCCTGCGGGTGTCCTTGGCGAGGGCCTTGTCGGGGTCCCGGCAAGGGTCTTGCCATGGCGCTTGCCGTCATCCCTGGCAAGGCTCTTGCCGGGGGCCTTGTGGTCCTCCTTGGCTGGGATCCCGCCAAGGATCATCATCTTTTTAGGTGGGTATCTGTTCTTGAACGTCTTCACAAAGATCTGCATGCCACCACGGGGATGTCTCCCGAATCCTTGCCCCATGGGGGTAGTGGACTCAATGGTGACCTCGCTCCATTGGTGTGGGGCGAGCTGCCACGGCAAGGATCTTGCCGGGCTAACTAAAGCTGCCTCCCGGCAAGGGTCTTGCCGGGGCTGCTTTGTTCCCCCTGCTCTTTTTGGCCTTGGCGTCGTCCTGCTCCTCTTCGGCTACGGCCTTACCTTGGTTTTACCTTCCTTGCCGTGCTTGGTGCGTCAGTGCCCGTGGCTCAGACTGCCCGTGCATAGTCATAGGGGTACGAAAGAGTGTACCCCTCTTTTCGTACACCGACAGGAGCCCCTGGGCCTGGGCCACACATAAGCGCTATGCGTTGTTGGGCCAGCCCAAAAGCTGTCTTGATGGGCAGGTAGGCGGTTTTACATGTAAGTTTCTTGTGCTGCGCCTCCCCTGCTTCCCGCGTGTGGCGTGGCGTGGGGAGGCGGGCGTGACGTGGGCGGCATGCATGGGGTTGCTCCCCGCGGGCATGCGTCACATCACAGTTAATGTGAAACGAGGCGGCCCGCATTTTCCCCCATAAGAAGGAATAACCGCGGGTGCGCTGCTCACTTTCCCCCTTCCCTCGTGCCTTTTCCAATCTCAGAGCCGCCGCTCCTTTTCTTCCTTCTCTTGCAAGCTCTTCGCCGTCGCCCGCCGCCGCCGTCCCGTCCCCGCCCTCCCCCTTTCTTAACCCTCTAAGCTTCTTGGCCGCCATGGCACCCAAATTCTCCAAGGGCAAGGGGGCGGCTAAGGGCCTCGTGACCGTGGAGCCGCCGGAGAGAGCGTTGCTGGGGGACAAGACGAAGTCCGCC
The DNA here is from genome assembly GCA_021605205.1 of Aegilops longissima. NCBI lineage: Eukaryota > Viridiplantae > Streptophyta > Magnoliopsida > Poales > Poaceae > Aegilops > Aegilops longissima. The sequence goes on along the minus strand of CM038676.1, from coordinate 414,966,226 downwards.
TTCTTCTACCCCTCGTCGGTCGGCGTCCACGAGCTCCGGGCTTCTTTTAAGCCCTTGTGGGGAGTGAAGACGGGAGGAGAGAACTCGGGGCATCCGGCGACGCGTGTCATCCCTGCCGCTTGTGCCGATCCTGCCCCAAATCGGTACCCCTTCTTCGTCGACTACTTTTCTTGTGGGTTATGACCTCCTTTCTCCGAGTTCTTCTGCGATATTATGCACACTTTTGGCTTCCGCCTTCTGGATTTCACTCCGAATGCGGTGGCGTGCATGTCTTGCTTTGCGCATCTTTGTGAGGGTTTTGTCGGAGTGCGGCCCAACACGGCGCTCTTCCGCCATTATTTTTATCCCTGAATCCAAACTGGAGGTGCCGTCGCTAGTTGCGTCACTTGGATCCCAAGGTCCAAGGAGGCGTACTCGGATGGCGCCATGAAAGAGAGGTGGGACGAATGCCGTGACCGGTGGTGCTGGATCGAAGATGAAGACCCACCGGAGTTTTGCAAGGTCCGCCTAGCGCCGCCTGTCCGCGGCAATGATTGGGGTGAGGTTGACGCCGCCGATGGGAGGCTCACCGTCGCCACCACCAGAATCCTCCGGCTAACCCGGGCGGGGCTCACCCTGGAGATGATCGGGGCGGATTTCATCCGCCGTTGGATTGCCCCGCTGCACAACAAGGGGAGGCCAGCTTGGCTCTTCACGAACCCGGCTGATATCATGCGGCTCCGCCCTGGCCTCGACCACAACTTCACGGTGATGGGGCATGCCCACTTCTGCCAGCGGCTCTTCCAGCTGGACGTGGATAGCGACGGCGAGGTCGAGCTGACCGGCAAGGCCGTGAGGGTTGTCGTAAAGACCGGCAAGGCCGTCAAGAGGCCGTTCTTCAAGTTGCCAGCGGGAATAGTCCCGTTGTGCAATAATTCACGCCGGTCCGAGATCATTGCTATGATGCCGGACTGCAACGCGCACGGCCCCGTCCCGAGCTGGAGGGAGCCGGCGGCCGCAGACGTGCAGCAGTTCTTTGACTCCTTGACCGAGGTGTACGTCAACATCGACGCCGAGCGGTGGCTCGTTATGGACACCACACAGGCGGAGGTGGACTACATCGCCCCCAGGGCGAAGGAGGCGCAGCTTGCCCTGGAGGCCGGCAGCGCCGGGGGCGTGGAGGACGAGATCGCCGTGGCCGCGGAGGAGGAGCAATTCTCCCTGTGGGCGGCCGCCACCACGGGGGCCAGCGGCGCCGACACCGGGGCTCCGCTCGTCGAGGATGCGGTCGACGACTCGTCGGAGGAGGAGGAGGACGTGGCAGCGGGCTCGACGCCAGCCAGGGGAAGAGGGCGAGTCCTGCGGCGGCCTAGCTCCGGCGAGCCGGTCCGGCCTGGCAGGGGCGTGCGGCCTCAATTGACCCTGGAAGGGTCCGGGCGCCACACGAGGGCCTCGGCAGCGAAGAAGCTGACGAAGGCCGCTGGGAAGAAGAAGGTGGGAGCCTCTTCCTCATCCGGGCGCACACAGACCCCGCCGCCTTCCTCGCCTCCTCCGGCAAGCGTCGACTCGGATGACGACGCGGAGCTCCCCTTTGATCTCGGGCCCCTCAGCCCGGAGAGGAAAAGGAAACCGATGGAAGAGGAGGAGACGGATGACGAGTAAGTGCTCCGTTCCTTTCTGTCACTTCCATTTCCCTGAATGGGGTCGCTTGTCCTGATCCATCTTTGCTTTTGTAGGGATGCAGAGACGTTGGCCCACTGGGTGAAGAGGGCGAGGACCTTGGCGAGCAGCCAGCCCTGGCCGGGGCTTCATCGACACCATTGGTGGTGCTGAGCAGCCCGGACAGCAGCCCCCGGCGCAGCCCTCGGCGTAAGTTCATCACCCCCTTCTTACTCTTCTTGGGGTTGGGGCTTGATACCACGATGCTGACCTTGCCGGGTTTGTAGGAGGGGAGCGGCAGCAGGAGGATCCGCAGAGGGCTACTCCTAACACACCACCCCCGTCGACTACGCCGCCGCGGGGGGCGTCCCCGGCAAGGGCATCAGGCGCGGGGCCCACACCCATGGAGGAAGAGGGGAACTTGGGTGCTGGTGGCTCTGACTCGACGCCAAGGACCGGCGGAGAGGGGGCTTCTGCTTCACGGCCCGGCACCGGTGAGTCACCCGTCCTTCGCCCCTTGTTCTTTTACCTTATGGTTCTCTTGGCTTCATTGCTCCTACCGCTATCCAGGCCCTCCCCCAACGGACACGGAGGACGTGGACACCGTTGTCAGGGACATTGCCAAAGAGGCCGTGGCTGAGGCCGACCGGGTGGCCGCCGGGGAGGCCGCCAAGAGTGCCGACGAGGCCGCCACTGGCGAGGCCACCAGGGACGCAGCCGAGGATGCCGCCGCGGGGGCCGCCAAGGCCACCGACGAGGCCTCCGCCGAGGGCGTCGGCGGTGGTCCTGCCGGGGGGACCGGCAAGGCTCCTGCCGAGGAAGAGGTGATGGATGACCAGCCTCCCTCCTCCCCAGCCTCGGGCCCCAGCAGGTATCTGAAGGTGGGCGATGATCTATTCGTCCACCTCCCTGGGGCGTCAAGCCGAGCGCCCGTAGAGGGAGAAGATTTCGATGGCGAGCTGCTTGCCGCCACCGGGCTCGAGATCGTCAATGCGCCGGATGCTGGCGGCGACGGTTCTCCAGAGGAGCAGCTCTTCCGCGCCATGGGGGCCAACTTCCGGAAGCTCCGGGCGCTCTACCGCGCCCGTCTGGACAAAGTTGAGTCCAGGGCGGCAGCGGTGGACAACACGGAGGCGAACTTCAAGGCGCGCGTTGCCGAAACGCAGGCTTGGTTCCACCAGTCTCGTGAGGAGCAAAGGGCCTTCCAGGAGAAACTGGCCAAGCGCGACGTGGAGCTCGCCCTGAAGATGGCCGACATCGAGAAGGCCCAGGAGAAGGCGGCGAACTTGGCTACCGCAGTCGAAGCCATCCGGAACCAGCATCAAGCCACCTTGGATTCCCAGGAGGAGGACCTCTCCGCGCGCGAGGCGAAGCTTGCCGCTATGCTTCGTGGCAAGGATGAGGAGCTTGAGGCCCTTGTCGCGCGACGGACCCACGAGCTGGAGCAGAGGCACAGAGAGGCACTCGATGCCCAAGCCCTGGCCCACGCCGGCAAGGTGAAGGAGCTGGAGGCAGAGCGGGACGAGCTGAAGGAGCGAGCCCTCAAGCTGTCCAGCGAGAAGAACTCGCTCAACTGCGCCTTGATGGAGGCGCAGGGAGCGGTCGTCAACAGGACTGGTGAGCTCTCCGAGGCGTGGGACTCCATCAGAGACCTCAGGCTAAAGCTGGAGGATCTCGAGAAGCTGTTGCCGGAGATCAGGGCGCGGGAGGAGACCTTGACCAAAAGCCTAGAGGAGGAGAAGCAGCTGCGGGCAGCCGAGGCCGCCTCCCACCAAGAGTATGTGGCGGGCGAGAACAGGTGGATCATCCATCTGGAGGTCGTCACCGGCAGGGTTACCTCGCAATTGGCTACCATGGGGTTGCCAAACATGAGGTATGCCCCTGAGCACAGCGGGACCGTCAACACCAAGCTGACCCAGTTCTTTGAGTGCGTCCTTGGGGCCCTGGCCTATCGCCACTCCAACAGGACGGCCACGCTGGTCGAGGAGGCCCGGCGTCTTTGCCGGAAGGTCGTGACCAAGGTCCTCACCAAGGTGGCATACTGGAATCCCGATCTTGACTTCGCGGCTGCGATGAAGAGCTTGCCGGAGGATGCTGACCCCACGGTGCTCAAGGAGCGCATCAAGCCCATCACCGACTGCATCGGCGAAATCAAGAGGGTGGAAGGCCAGCGCCGGGACTGAGCGTCCCGTTCTTCTTCGCCGCTGCAGGTCCCCGACCAAGACAAGTTTTATCTTTAGTTAGAACCGCGGCAACGATGTGATGTAATATAACTCTGAAGTACTCTTTAATTTCATGCATGCTATTTCCCCGTTCAATTCCTCTTTGTATGTGTGTTTTACGCCAATCGGGAAGGTTTGCCGGCGCGAAATCCCCAAGCGGCATCTTGGGGACGGATCCCCATGGCCTGCCGGGTACGCATGCGACCGGACAAGCCACCTCCCTGTTCCGAACGCGGCGGCTCGAACTGTCGAGCTTGACTCGAGTTAGAATCGAGGGTGTTGCCGATCACGGGAGGTTACTCTGCCACTCCCGACGCAGCCGCTTGAGCTGTTGAGCGGACTCGAAACAGGGCAAGGGCGTTGCCGATCGTGGTAGAGCCCCCTGGCGTGCAAGTTTTTTTCATACAAAGCGAACATCTCCGGGGGGAATAACCTCAGATAAAAAGGGTACTATAAGCAAGGGTTTAGTGCAACTTAGCTTTGGTCTGCGATCGCTCGAGTGCCGACCTCCTGGCCCCTTTTCTTCTTCAAAGGTTGCGAAGACGAAGGAGCATCGAACTGACCGCCAAAGCCGATCCTCACAACTGCGCGCCCCCTACCTGGCGCGCCAAAGATGTCGGTGGGAAACGACACCTATGGGATCACGAGAATCCCTACTGCGGTTGCGGGGCGTGGGGGTCGTGAGAAGAGCGAATCGAGCAGGCAGTACACGGTTCCTTTATCCAGGTTCGGGCCGCCAAGATGCGTAAAACCCTACTCCTGCTTTGGTGGATTATATATCTGTGTTCTTGAGCTAGCTATGGGGCGTGAGGAGCTCCAAAAAGGCGAATCCTCCTCCTGGTCGCCTCGGGCCTCCTTTTATAAGAAAGGGCTTCCACAGTGGCACACGGGAGGTGGAAGGGTGTCTGATGTGCGAGTTTATCCCTCGCATTACATGACAAGCGCATTTAATGCGCCTCTTTGAGGTGTCCTAGCTTTATCGGGGATGGGGAGAGCCCGTCCGTCGTAAGCCGCTCCTTTGGTGTTGACACGCCCGGCCAGCGGTGCTTGTGGTGCCATGTGGCGGCGCATGGTGAGGTGGCGCCGAGGTGGGTCTTCACGAAGATTTGACGCCGCCACGCAGGTGCGCCCAACTGGTTGGGTCGGCGCCGCGTCCGAACGGGCGATGGAGGTGCGATCGGTGCGGGCTTTGACGGTGGCCCCCATGGTGTCTCTGGCAAGGGCCTTGCAGGGTCCCGCAAGGGTCTTGCCGTGGCGCTACCGTCATCCCGGCAAGGCTCTTGCAGGGGCCTTGTGGTCCTCCTTGGCTGGGATCCCGCCAAGGATCATCATCTTTTTAGGTGGGTATCTGGTCTTGAACGTCTTCACAAAGATCTGCATGCCACCACGGGGATGCCTCCCGAATCCTTGCCCCATGGGGGTAGTGGACTCAAGGGTGACCTCGCTCCGTTGGTGTGGGGCGAGCTGCCACGGCAAGGATCTTGCCGGGCTAACTAAAGCTGCCTCCCGGCAAGGGTCTTGCCGGGGGGCCTGCTTTGTTCCCCCTGCTCTTTGTGGCCCTGGCGTCGTCCTGCTCCTCTTCGGCTACGGCCTTACCTTGGTTTTACCTTCCTTGTCATGCTTGGTGCGTCAGTGCCCGTGGCTCATACTGCCCGTGCACAGTCATAGGGGTACGAAAGAGTGTACCCCTCTTTTCGTACACCGACAATAAGGTAATTGTACCTTTTCCCGAATTGGAAAGTAGTTCATCATAGAAATCAGTTCCAGTGATGCCTACACCTATTAGTGAGGAAGCTAATGATGATGGTCATAAAACTTCAGATCAAGTTACTACTGAACCTCGTAGGTCAACCAGAGTATGCTCCGCACCAGAGTGGTACGGTAATCCTTTCATGAAGTCATGTTACTAGACCATGACGAACCTACGAACTATGAGGAAGAGAGGATGAGCCCAGATTCCACGAAATGGCTTGAGGCCATGAAATCTGAGATAGGATCCATGTATAAGAACAAAGTGTGGACTTTGGTGGACTTGCCCTATGATCGGCAAGTCATTAAGAATAAATGGATCTTCAAGAGGAAGACGGATACTGATAGTAGTGTTACTATCTACAAAGCTCGAATTGTCAAAAAAAGTTTTCGACAAGTTCAAGGTGTTGACTACAATGAGATTTTCTCACTCGTAGCGATGCTTAAAGTCTGTCCGAATCATGTTAGCAATTGCCACATTTTATGAAATCTGGCAAATGGATGTCAAAACTACATTCCTTAATGGATTTCTTAAAGAAGAGTTGTATATGATGCAACAAGAAGGTTTTTCTCAATCCTAAAGGTGTTAACAAAGTGTGCAAGCTCCAGCGATCCATCTATGGACTGGTGCAAGCATCTCGGAGTTGGAATATACGCTTTGATAAGTTGATCAAAGCATATAGTTTTATACAGACTCGCGGTGAAGCCTATATTTACAAGAAACTGAGTGGGAGCACTACAACCTTTCTGATAAGTATATGTGAATGACATATTATTGATCGGAAATGATGTAGAATTTTTCTGGAAAGCATAAAGGAGTGTTTGAAAGGAGTTTTTCAAAAGATCCCGGTAAAGCTGCTTACATATTGAGCATCAAGATCTATAGAAATAGATCAAGACACTTGAAAAGTTTTTTCTATGAGTACATACCTTGACAAGTTTTTTAAGTAGTTCAAAAATGGAACAGTCAAAGAAAGAGTTCTTGCCTATGTTGCAAGGTGTGAAGTTGAGTAAGACTCAAAGCCCGACCACGGCAGAAGATAGAGAGAATGAAAGTCAATCCCTATACCTCAGCCATAGGTTCTATAAAGTATGCCATGTTGTGTACTAGACATATTGTATACCCTGCCCTGAGTTTGGCAAGGGAGTACAATTTTGATCTAGGAGTAGATCACTGGACAGCGGTCAAACTTATCCTTAGAGAACTAAGGAAATATTTCTTGGTTATGGAGGTGATAAAGAGTTCGTCGTAAAGAGTTACATTGATGCAAGCTTTGACACCGATCTGGATGACTCTAAGTCACAATCTGGATACATATTAAAAGTGGGAGCAATTAGCTAAAGTAGCTCCGTGGAGAGCATTGTAGACATAGAAATTTGCAAAATACATACAGATCTGAATTTGGCAGCCCCGTTGACTAAACTTCTCTCACAAGCAAAACACGATCACACCTTAGTACACTTTGGGTGTTAATCACATGGCGATGTGAACTAGATTACTGACTCTAGTAAACCCTTTGAGTGTTGGTCACATGGAGATGTGAACTATGGGTGTTAATCGCATGCTGATGTGAACTATTGGTGTTAAATCACATGGCGATGTGAACTAGATTATTGACTCTAGTGCAAGTGGGAGACTGAAGGAAATATTCCCTAGAGGCAATAATAAAGTTATTATTTATTTCCTTATTTCATGATAAATGTTTAGTATTCATGCTAGAGTTGTATTAACCGAAACTTAGTACATGTGTCAATACATAGACAAACTGAGTGTACAAAGTATGCCTCTACTTGACTAGCTCGTTAATCAAAGATGGTTAAGTTTCCTAGCCATAGACATGTGTTGTCATTTGATGAATGGGATCACATCATTACAGAATGATGTGATGGAAAAGACCCATCCGTTAGCTTAGCACTATGATCGTGTAGTTTATTGCTATTGCTTTCTTCATGACTTATACATGTTCCTATGACTATGAGATTATGCAACTCCAGAATACCGGAGGAACACTTAGTGTGCTATCAAACGTCACAACATAACTCGGTGATTATAAAGATGCTCTACAGGTGTCTTCAATGGTGTTTGTTGAGTTGGCATAGATCAAGATTAGGATTTGTCACTCCAATTGTCAGAGAGGTATCTCTGGGCCCTCTCGGTAATGCACATCACTATAAGCCTTGCAAGCAATGTGACTAATGAGTTAGTCGCGGGATGATGCATTACGGAACGAGTAAAGAGACTTGCCGGTAACGAGATTAAACTAGGTATGATGATACCGACGATCGAATCTCGGACAAGTAAACATACCGATGACAAAGGGAACAACGTATGTTGTTATGCGGTTTGATTGATAAAGATCTTCATAGAATATGTAGGAGCCAATATGAGCATCTAGGTTCCGCTATTGATTATTGACCGGAGATGTGTCTCGGTCATGTCTACATAGTTCTCGAACCCGTAGGGTCCACACGCTTAACGTTCGATGATGATTTGTATTATGAGTTATGTGATTTGATGTACCGAAGGCTGTTCGGAGTCCCGGATGAGATCACGGACATGACGAGGAGTCTCGAAATGGTCAAGACGTAAAGATCGATATATTGGAAGGCTATATTCGGACAACGGAAAGGTTCCGAGTGATTTGGGTATTTTTCGGAGTACTGGAGAGTTACGGGAATTCGCCGGGATAAGTATTGGGCCTTATTGGGCCATGATAACCCACAAGTATAGGGGATCGCAACAGTTTTCGATAAGTAAGAGTGTCGAACCCAACGAGGAGCTAAAGGTAGAACAAATATTTCCTCAAATTCTATCGACCACCGATACAACTCTACGCACGCTTAACGTTTACTTTAAGTAGAACAAGTATGAAACTAGAAGTACTTTGTAGGTGTTTTCGGATAGGCTTGCAAAAAAATAAAGAGAGCGTAAATAAAAGCTAGGGGCTGTTGTAAGTAAAGAAGCAATAAACTAAATATAGCGAGTGTGGAAAAGTGGTGGTAGGAGTGGCGAAATTGTCCCTTAAGCAATTGACTATTTTACTAGACCGATAGCAAGTATTATGTGGGAGAGGCCACTGCTAGCATGTCATCCCTTACTTGGAATTCTATGCACTTATGATTGGAACTATTAGCAAGCATCCGCAACTACTAACGTTCATTAAGGTAAAACTCAACCTTAGCATTAAGATATATTGGCCCCCCTTCAATCCCGTATGCATCAATTTCTATGCTAGGTTGAAGCTTATGTCACTCTTGCCCTCCAATACATAGTCCTATCAGCATACAACTAACCCTATGGTGTGATCCACGCGCGCGCTCATATGATGGGCACCAAAGGACAGCAACATAACCACAAGCAAATTAAATCAGTCATAGCAATTCATCAACCACCGATAGGACAACGAAAATCTACTAAGACATCATAGGATGGCAACACATCATTGGATAATAATATGAAGCATAAAGCACCATGTTCAAGTAGAGGGTACAGCGGGTTGCGGAGAGTGGACCGCTATAGATAGAGGGGGAAGGTGATGTGGATGTTGGTGAAGATAGCGCATGTGTTGGTGTAGATCGCGGTGATGATGATGGCCCCCGACAGCGTTCCAGCGCCACCGGAAGCGAGGGGGAGAGAGCCCCCCTCCTTCTTCTTCTTCCTTGACCTTCTCCCTAGATGGGAGAAGGGTTTCCCCTCTGGTCCATGGTCTCCATGGCGTGGGAGGGGTGAGAGCCCCTCTGAGATTGGATATGTCTCTGTCTCTCTCTATTTCTGCGTTCTGTTTTCTGGCCCTTCACCGTTTCTTTTATAACCGGAGATCCGTAACTCCGATTGGTTTGAATTTTGGACAAGATCTCTATCCGGAAATTAGCTTTCTTGCGGCGAAAGAAGGGCACCAACCGCCTTACTGGTGGACCACGAGGGTCAGGGGCGCGCCTGGGGGGGTAGGGCGCGCTCCCCTACCTCGTGCCCACCTCGGACACCGTTTCGCGTTGATTTTCTTCCCAAAAATCATAAATATTCCAAAAAATGTCCGTCAAGTTTTATCCCGTTTGGACTCCGTTTGGTATAGGTTTTCTGCGAAACCAAAAACATGCAACAGACAGGAACTGGCACTGGGAACTAGATCAATATGTTAGTCCCAAAAATAGTATAAAAAGTTGCCAAAAAGTATATGGAAGTTGTATAATATTGGCATGGAACAATCAAAAATTATAGATACGACGGAGACGTGTCAGCATAGCCAAGCTTAATTCCTGCTCGTCCTCGAGTAGGTAAATGATAAAAAAGATATTTTTTGATGTCGAATGCTACCTAGCATAATCTTGATCACATATCTAATCATGGCATGTATATTAATACACGAGTGATTCAAAGCAATAGTCTATCCTTTGACATAAAAACAATAATACTTCAAGCATACCAACCAAGAAATTATGTCTTATTGAAATAACATAGCCAAAGAAAGCTCATCCCTACAAAATCATATAGTCTGGCTATGCTCCATCTTCACCACACAAAATATTCACATCATACACAACCCCGATGACAAGCCAAGCAAGTGTTTCATACTTTTGACGTTTCTCAAACCTTTTCAACTTTCACGCAATACATGAGCGTGAGCCATGGACATAGCACTATAGGTGGAATGGAATACGATGATGGGGGTTATGTGGAGAAGACAAAAAAGGAGAAAGTCTCACATCGACGCGGCTAATCAACGGGCTATGGAGATGCCCATCAATTGATGTCAATGTGAGGAGTAGGGATTGCCATGCAACGGATGCACTAGAGCTATAAGTATATAAAAGCTCAAACTGAAACTAAGTGGGTGTGCATCCAACTTCCTTGCTCATGAAGACCTCGGGCATTTGAGGAAGCCCATCATCGGAATATACAAGCCAAGTTCTATAATGAAAATTCCCACTAGTATATGAAAGTGATAACTCAAGAGACTCTCTATATGAAGGATCATGGTGCTACTCTGAAGCACAAGTGTGGTAAAAGGATAGTAACATTGCCCCTTCTCTCTTTTCTCTCATTTTTTTTGTTTTTTTTTTTCTTTTTTTTTTTGGGCCTTCTCCTTTTTTTGGCCTTTCTTTTTTTTTCGTCCGGAGTCTCATCCCAACTTGTGGGGGAATCATAGTCTCCATCATCCTTTCCTCACTGGGGCAATGCTCTAATAATGATGATCATCACACTTTTATTTACTTACAACTCAATATTACAACTCGATATCTAGAACAAAGATATGACTCTATATGAATGCCTCCGTGGTGTGCGGGATGTGCAATGATCTAGTGTAGCAATGACATTAAAAAACGGACAAGCCATGAAAACATCATGCTAGCTATCTTACGATCATGCAAAGCAATATGACAATAAATGCTCAAGTCATGTATATGGTGATGATGGAAGTTGCATTGAAATATATCTCGGAATGGCTATGGAAATGCCATGATAGGTAGGTATGGTGGCTGTTTTGAGGAAGATATAAGGAGGTTTATGTGTGATAGAGTGTATCGTATCACGGGGTTTGGATGCACCGGCGAAGTTTGCACCAACTCTCGAGGTGAGAAAGGGCAATGCACAGTACCGAAGAGGCTAGCAATGATGGAAGGGTGAGAGTGCGTATAATCCATGGACTCAACATTAGTCATAAAGAACTCGCATACTTATTGCAAAAATCTATTAGTCATCGAAACATAGTACTACGCACGTGCTCCTAGGCGGATGGATTGGTAGGAAAAGACCATCGCTCGTCCCCGACCGCCACTCATAAGGAAGACAATCAATAAACACCTCATGCTCCGACTTCGTTACATAACGGTTCACCATACGTGCATGCTACGGGACTTTCAAACCTCAAAATAAGTATTTCTCAATTTCACAATTACTCAACTAGCATGACTCTAATATCACCACCTTTATATCGCAAAACTATTGCAAGGAATCAAACATATCATATTCAGTGATCTACAAGTTTTATGTAGGATTTTATGACTAACCATGTGAATGACCAATTCCTTGTATACTCTCTAAATAGATATAAGTGAAGCAAAATAGCATTCTACAAATGGCGGTTGACTATGTAAAGAGAAATAGGCAATCCAAGCTTCAAATGATATAAGTGAAGCACATGAAGCATTCTATAAAGCCGTACTCAAAAGATTTAAGTGAAGTGCAAAGAGCATTCTATAAATCAACCAAGGACTATCTCATACCAGCATGGTGCATAAAATAAAAATGAAAACTAAATGCAAAAGACGCTCCAAGATTGCACATATCGCATGAACGAAACGAATCCGAAAACATACTGATACTTGTTGAAGAAAGAGGGGATGCCTTCCGGGGCATCCCCAAGCTTAGACGCTTGAGTCTCCTTGGCTATTTACTTGGGGTGCCTTGGGAATCCCCAAGCTTGAGCTCTTGCCTCTCTTCCTTCTTCTCACATCGAGACCTTCTCGATCATCGAACACTTCATCCACACAAAACTTCAACAGAAAACTCGGTAAGATCCGTTAGTATAATAAAGCAAATCACTACTCTAAGTACTGTAGCAAACCAATTCATATTTTGTTTTTGCATTGTGTCTACTGTAATATAACTTTTTCATGGCTTAATCCACTGATATAAATCGATATTTTCATCAAAACAAGCAAACAATGTATCAAAAACAGAATCTGTCTAAAACAGAACAGTCTGTAATAATCTGAACATTTACCATACTTGTGATACTTGAAAAATTCTGAAAAAATTAGAAAAAATAAAAAAATTGTACAGAAAGACAGTGCAAAAAGAATGAGAACCATTTGACGTTCCAGTAGAAAATGTAAAATCGCGCACTACAGCCAAAGTTTCTGTCCTGCACCGTACAAACCAACAAGTATTGTAAACATCCTAAAGGCAAACCTTGACACATTATTTTTATAATACAATGGAATTGTACAAGGGGATAATTATTTTTGTTGAAAAGTTTCTGTAATTAAGATTCACAAAGTTTTCGTGGGCATGAACAAAGTTTCTGTAATTATTTTTGTCTTTCTCACTTTCACTTTCTTTTTTGAAAAGTTTTGGGTTCCCCTCTTTATTTTTGTTGTTTTTAAACTATATAAAAGCACTCAACAGAAATAAATGACTCTCTAAAACTTCCGGGTTGTCTCCCTAGCAGCGCTTTCTTTAAAGCCATTAAGCTAGGCATATAGTGCTCAAGTAGTGAATCCACCCGGATCCCAAGGTATATCAAAGCCAATTTTAATTAGCAATGATTTGACATTTAGTAGTGAGCACAAAGTAACATATATCATGTAATGACGAAGTCTAACTCTCTTCCTATGCATCGGCATGTCATAAAAGAACAATTCATGCACACATAGTAAAGGCCAATGCATAGTATAAACAGTTTCTTGCAATTTTTTCATGTTGGAAACATAAAGGGGCGGAGATGTAGTTCCCCTCTCATAATAATTGCAAGTAGGAGCAGCAAGCACATGCATATTATATCTATCAAAATCATCATGTGCAACGGTAAAAGGCAACCCATCAATATAATCCTTAATAAGAGCAAACTTCTCCGATATAGTATAATCGGGAGAATTCAAAAAGATAATAGGACTATCATGCGTGGGTGCAATAAGCAACAATTTCATGTTTAACATAAGGAACTATAGCAAGTTCATCTCCCTAAGCATAATTCATATTGGCATCTTGGCCACAAGCATAGCAAGCATCATCAAAAAGGGATATTTCAAGAGAATCAACGGGATCATAATAGTCATCATAGCAATCATCCTTCGGTAAGCACGAAGGGAAATTAAATAATGTATGAGTTGAAGAGTTACTCTCATTAGAAGGTGGGCACGGGTAGCTAATCCGCTCTTCCTCCTTTTGTTCTTCGCTCTCCTCATCATCTTTTTCATCCAATGAGCTCACAGTTTCATCAATTTCTTCTTCCATAGACTCCTGCAAAATATTAGTCTCTTCTTGGACAGTGGAGTAGACCTCGATATAAGGTTTAACATAGGCATTAGAAGCATAATTATCATAGCAATATTTAAGTATGGCAAAATTTTCAGACTTGTAAAGAGTAGCATCATACTTTTCAATCAAAGAAGCAATTTCATAAGCACCCTTAAAAGCAACAAATCCTTCAATTTGTTGAACATCATAGTAATTATAAACACCCTTAGCATACGAAGATACGATTCCATTATCACTAAACTCACATTGGTAGGGAAGGTGTTTCTTAGGGTTTTCAGAACAACAAGTAAAATCATATAGATAACATAAATTCCAAGCATAGCATTGCAAACGATGAATTTGACCCAGCAAAAGTTTCCCTTTTTCAGATATACGGTGTCGCACATAACAGGCATGCTCATCTAAAGATTTGCCCTCAACTAAGCTAGTTAGGGTTTCAGCACGAGCACATAGGGATCAAAGATGATCCAAGTAATAAGCTTCAGGAGTTTGATAGATTTTGAGTGGTTCTTCAACCATTGGTTCAGCGGGTACTGTCGGCGTTCTGGGAACGGGGGTCCCCAGACTTGCCTGCCTGCACCCTACGACGTGGCTCAAGTGGGGGCCCAGCGCGGCCCATCTTCATCAACACAAGCTCAAGACCCTCGCGAGGGGCCAAGCCCCGCGGGGCGTACGACAGGAAGCTTCCTTAGGAGCGGCCTCATCAGGCAGGCTTGCGAGGAGGCGGAGAGATCAATGCAAGGGTACCTCGCGAGGATCCAGTGACGCAAGGCATGACGATCAAGACCAGGAGGGCGCCAGGCGGGCGCCAGCCTGCGCAGAGTCCTTGTTTCCCCTTTGGTGCAAAGGAGGGAAGCACAGGCTAAGGCATCAGGCAAAGGTTACCATTCCAGTGTAACGAGACCAAGACCAGCCGGACGGCCGGACGGAGGTCACCGTGGAGCCCAAGACGGCGTCACCACCAGAGCTTTTGGCAGCCGAAGTCCACCTTTGGTCAGGATAACTTGTACTAGATGTTCCCCATCAAAATGGCCAATTGTTGGCGCCCTTCCCGCTCAATTATTTCGGGGAGAGGCCCAGGGCCTCTATAAATAGAGCTAGCCACCACATAGTAGGAAGAGAACAAGTGGGTAGAGAAGGCATCGAGAGACCAAGTAGAACTCGCCGCACTAGCTCAAGAACACCTCTCGCGAGGCTGTTCTTCCTCTGTACTGTTCATCAGCCCCCGAGGCAATCCACCACACCACACACTAGAGTAGGGTATTACACCACAACGGTGGCCCGAACCAGTATAAATCTCGTGTCCCTTGTGTTGTTCATCGTTTTCATCTTAGTTCGCACGAGGGGATCGGACGTGGAACGGTAGGGGAGAGATCTCCGCACGCACCCCAATGTTTGAACCTCAAGGGTCTGCCGGAACCTGAAATCCGACATTTGGCGCGCCAGGTAGGGGTGCGCTGGAATCCCTTCTTCCGTTGTTCGCGTGTGATCTTCCGTCGCGTCCATGGCTGACGCTCGTCGGGCTCGCGCCGAGCGCCAGGCTGCTCTCGCCACCCGCGTTGCCCAGACGGCGCCCGTCGGTGGTCCCCCTCATCGTTCCCCGTCGCCCGCCGCCAACGCCGCCACCGGCCCGGTGGGGAACGAGCAGCATGCTTCGTCCCAACATCCTTCGGTGCGGCGGGATGGCCGCACTGCCACCCCGTCGCTGACCCCAGCCGGCTCGTCGTCCCACGCCCGCGCGCCCCCACGGACGCACGCGCCTTGCTGCTCTTGGTGAAGGAGCTTCTCCGTTACCGCCCTGTCGACGACCTCTACGAGGACTGGCTCGCCTGCATCACCGAGCTCGTCCGCACCGCAGGGGGCTCCCCCTTGCGGTCCCCCTCACTACCACGCCCTCTGTTCCGCGCAGGAGGCGATGACCAGGAGGTACCTCCGCCACCTCCTCCCCAAGAAGGCGCCTTGGCTGCAAGGCGCGCAACCCCAGGGCGAGACCCACTACGTCCAGCACCTGCACGGCAAGAAAGGAGCTGCCAGGAGATCCCGCGTCCCCGAGAAGGTGCTCGCGCGCTCCCGGCGCCGGCGCGCCAAGATCGCGTCCTAGCGCTCCCACAACAAGACCCCGCGCTACTCCCAGCGGCGGCGCTTGTTGACCTGCAAGAGCAAGATTGACACCAGCCGAGGGCGCCGGTGGCCACAGCGGGCTGCTTCGCCTTCACCCCCAAGCTGCGCGGCGTCACATGGTCGGGCAAGTTCAAGCCCGACCTCCCTCCTCGCTATGATGGCATGGCGGACCCCGCGGAGTTCCTGCAGCTCTACGAGCTAGGCATCATAGCAGCCAACGGGGACGAAAAGGTCATGGCGAATTGGTTCCCCATGGCGCTCAAGGACGGAGCCCGCACCTGGCTCCTGAACCTGGCCCTCGGCACGATCTCCTCCTGGAGCGAGATGCGCACCCGCTTCATCGCCAACTTCCAGGGCACTCGCGACCGGCCCCCGGTCGTGAGCGACCTGCACCGCATCAAGCAGAAGCCAGGGGAAACCCTGCAGAAGTACATCCAACGCTTCAACTATGCTCGCCTCAAGATCCCCACGATGACTGAGGAAGCCACCATCTCAGCTTTCTTCGACGGTGTGCGCGACATCAAGACGAAGGAGGAACTAGCCATCCATGAAGACCTGTGCACATCCCTGGAGCTGTTCAACTTGGCGACCAAGTGCGCCAGGGCTGAGGAAGGGCGTCTTACCCTTCTCGAGCTCCCGGCAGCCGACCCAGAAGAGAAGAAGCTCAAGGCCAAAGACGTGAAGCGCAAGGGGGTTGCTGTGCTAGCAGCAGAGCCGGACACCAAGCGAGGCAGGGATCAGCCTGAGTCATCCAAGGGCGGACGCTACTGCGTGTACCACGACCTCCACACCCACAACACCAACGAATGCCAGGAGCTCAGAGCCGTGCGAGACGGGCGGATCGGCCGACGCCTCGAGCGCAACGACAGGGTCTATGGCCGAGGAGGAGGAAGAGGTGGAGGACGATGGGAAGACCGTGGCCCACGCCAGGGATGGCGTGACCGCCCTCGCGAGGACCGCTGGCAGGACCAGCCTCGCAAGGGAGGCTGGAGGGACCAGCCTCGTGAAGACCGCCCGCACGGCAACGCAGGCCTCCCGCCTCTGCCGCCACCGCCAAGGAGGAACGAAGACCAACATCAAGACGATGGGATCGGGGGCTTCCAGGAGCCGCGCGCAATTGCCTGCATCTTGGGTGGCGCTCAGGCTCCGGCCTCACAGCGCATCTTCAAGCAGTTTGCTCGCGAGGTGAACACAGTTCTTCCCAATCCTAAGGCCACGCGCCCTCTCAGGTGGTCTGCGTGCGCTATCATGTTCAGCTCAGCGGATCAACTCAAGTGCGCGCAACGGCTGGAGTCCTCCCGATGCTCTACTCCCCAGTCATCAGCAATGTGCAGGTCACCAGGACCCTCATCGATGGCCGTGCTGGACTCAACGTCCTGTCCGTCGAGACGTTCGACAGTCTCCAAGTGTCGTACGATCAGCTTCAGCCAACCAAGCCTTTCTCAGGAGTCACCGATGGTTCTACTGTCTCGATTGGGCAGGTGCGCCTCCCAGTCACCTTCGGACAGCGCAACAACTACCGCACCGAGCTCATCAACTTCGACGTCGCTCACATCCGCCTACCGTACAATGCCATCCTCGGGTACCCGGCCTTAGCCAAGTTCATGGCAGTAACCCATCATGGTTACAATGTCCTCAAGATGCTTGGAAGTGGTGGGGTCATCACCGTGCCTTGTGAAGAAAGAGACGCGGTGTGTTCACTAGAGCGTGCGTTCCAAGCCGCAGCAGTCGTAGACCCAGATCACAGGGGCGGGAGACCTCTCGAAGCGACCCTCAAGAAGAAGAAGACCTCGCCAGGCTCAAGCCACCAGGGGGCTGGCGCCTCCGGAGGTGTTGCGTCGAGCTCCGCGCTCGATCGGGGAGCGCCGCCCTCTCACGCATAGGAAAGCGCGCCCTGCGCCCTCCTCGGGCAAGACTCGGGGGCTCCTCCTTGGAGAGCCCCCGACCTTGCCAGGGTCGCGAGGGAGGCGCTCGGGCGTCACTTGGAGGGGCACTTTCAGGCGCTTTTCCCTCAGGAAGGTACAAGGCAAGGAAAACCAAACCCTCAGGAGTTCATCGCAAGAAACACTCAAGAGCTACAAGAGTCGAGAGTCATGCGC
Source organism: Aegilops longissima (assembly GCA_021605205.1). Taxonomy (NCBI): domain Eukaryota; kingdom Viridiplantae; phylum Streptophyta; class Magnoliopsida; order Poales; family Poaceae; genus Aegilops; species Aegilops longissima. Next base: position 414,948,416 of record CM038676.1, on the reverse strand, counting down.
GGCAGCTGCCGCTTGCCTGTCGTAGCCCCACATCCAGGCGAGGATGATGGGCTGCGCGTCTGCGTCGACGTCCCGGGGCTCAACCGAGCCGTGTCTCAGGAGTGCCTCTGGCCTTCGCGCGTGGGGCGTTGTGATGGGCCACCTCACAGCTACGTTCGCATGCCCTTCGGCCTGCCGAACGCAGCCGCCGCTCACCAGCGCTTGCTGAGGAGCATTCTGGAGGCTCAGGAGGTCAGGCACCACGCGGTCCTGGCAGAGATGGAGATGGCTCTCGAGGACCCGCCTGAGCCCGCGGAGCCTCCCGAGGCCCCAGGGCCTAGGGGCTCATGAGGGTCGACGTCTTCACCGCGCATCGCTTGCTTTCTCAGCATCACTTCATCTTCAACAACGTCAGGTGACATCTTTTAGAGTATTACTTTCAGCTGGGAGCGCCCGCAGGGCCGCACCATTCCCAGGCCACGTGGGTCCATCCCCGCGGCATGTATCCATTTTGTTTGTGTTCTTTAGTTACCTTGTTGGGGGCACCCCTCGGCATCACTCCCACGCCACTCGGGCCTGACCCGGCGGCGGTTGCTTTCACCTACGTTCGCCTGAAGTTGAATCCCTTCCTTTACGCCTAACATACCCGACCTAATCCCCTGCTCGATTGACACCCAGCTATGGAGCCGCCCGCTCTGGCACGGCGCTTGCGCACGGGTCCGTCCCTGCAACGTCGATAAATCTGAGTGGCCGAGCTCTGGCTGCGGCAGCCCCGCAAGGCGCCACCTCACTAGGTCCTCAAGTGCCCCAATGACTTCCTCAGGGAGACCAAGGGTTGGCTAGCAGCCGTAACGGCAGGCCTTGTTTCTCCTCATTGTTGGTGTGCAGGACCTACTCCAGGAGCAATGTTGGGGCGTCGCGAGCACTCTCCCCCCTCTCCGGCACAGACCGCTTGCACGTTAAAGGGGGGCGCCTGAGCATCACGACTCATGGGCTCTTACTGGCTCTCCAGCCCTCACCCCCTGACCTTGACCCACGGCATCACGACCTGTCATACCAGCGGCGGCTGAGCTCGCTCGAGGGCCGGGACCTGAGGACGTAGAGCGTTAAGGGAAGTGCAGGAGAAGGGGAAGAAGCTCGCGAGGGCCCAGCCCGGCAGTGCCTCGTTCACCGACTCGCGGGCCTAGCGCTTCTCTGAGGGACTGCGTCAAGCGCACAAGATAAGTCACGCCCTCACAAGAGCTAGACCAACGCAACGCTGAATCGTCACCCAGTGTAATTCTGTCATAGCGACGCTACCTCCCTTTCTCGCCCAGCAAGGATTGCTTGAGCACTAAAGGGGACCTCCTGAGCATCGCAACTCAGGGGCTCTCACCGGACCTCGGGCCGCTCACCTCCTGGCCTTGACCACGACATCATGACCTGGCATACCAGCGACGGCTGAAGCTTGCCTGGGGACTGGGACCTGTCAGCGTAGAGCACCGAATCCTCGTGAGGATAGAAAGGGGGAGCTCGGCCAGGACAGGACGGACACCTCACGCCGATGCATATTAAGGATATAATATTTACAAAAGGCACGGCAGACGCCTTACATACCCCGTGGGGTGTCACTCTAATTCCTCGCAGGGAACGAAAGGAGCTAGATCTAAGGAACACTAACTACTAGCATCTCCGCTGGCGACGCCATCATCAACAGTGGGCTGCTCGGCGCCGGCGCCAACTCCATCCAGATCAGCGGCATCGGCGGCCCGATGCAGCTGCCCCACTCCGAGCACGGCGCGAGCTCGGAGGCTCGTAGCTGTCGTCGCTTGTCTCTGGGGTCGCGAGGAGTTCAGGGGAGCCACTGAGGCCCTCAGACCCTCCGCTGCTGCCTGAGGAGCTGCTGGAGGACCAACCGGCGGGCCGGGCCCTCGCCAGTTCGTCGTCCCCGCCGCTTCCCTTGGGGCAGCACTCCAGCCGGCGTCCTTCAGCATCGAAGACCTTGAAGAACATCAGGGAGGCGCCATCGTATTCAAGATGAATCACGATGGCACCCACCGATCGGCAGACCCGGGCGATCTCACCCCAGCCCCGGGTCATGAAGACCTTGCCCGGAGCGGTGACCGCGACCTCCGCTCCGGTCGCAGGAGTGCTGCAGTCGGCGTGCTGCAGCCAGAGCTCCAGAGACCCGCCCCGCATCTCGAAGGCGAAGGAGGAAGGAAGGCGGATCCACGACATTGGGGGCATGGCGGCGTGGAGTACTAGCTCGGGAGAGGAGCGCTCCGCGTGGACTCTAGGAGGGACGACATGCACCACCGTGACTCGACGGCGTCGGCGGCGGCGCTGTCGGGGCTGCTCGGCATCCTCCTCCCTAGGGCCCACGACGCGGGCATACAAGGGCAGTGGAAACCCAGGCGGCGGCCGCTCGTACCACGGCCTCGACACTTCCTGCCAGGCACCTTCGTCCCGGCAGCAGAGGATTGGCCGCTTCTTCGGTGGGAGGGGATCAGGACCCTCTCGGGGGGCCTTTCCCTTCTCCTCCGCCGAGAATCGACGGATCGGTGCCATCGGCGCAAGAGAAAGCAAGGACGAGGAAGGAGAAGGAGGAAGAAGCGGAAAAGGGCGAACTGGCGGAGCTCACGCAGCCCCGTACTTATAGCCGGAGGAAGACTAACCGCCGAGCACCACGATCGCAGGTAATCATGACCCATATCTCTGCATGCAGGGACTTGTCAAGTAGCGGTTGCCGAGGCGTCGTGGGGAAGCGCAGGCGCCCACGTCCAATCGACCGCCACGCGGCGCCCAAGGCCGCAGGCTGTTAGGGCCCACGGCGCTTCGCGCTTGCCCCTTCGCTTCTTCGCTAAGCCAAGCCAAGCCGCTTTGGGACTGGGGCTACTGTCGTGGCTGCTCGGGAACGGGGTCCCCAGACTTGCCTGCCTGCGGCCTGTGGTGTGGCTCAAGTGGGGGCCCAGCACGGCCCATCTTCATCAACACAAGCTCAAGACCCTCGCGAGGGGCCAAGCCTCGCGGGGCGGACGACAGGAAGCTTCATCAGGCAGGCTCGCGAGGAGGCGGAGAGATCAATGCAAGGGTACCTCGCAAGGATCCAGTGACGCAAGCCATGAAGATCAAGACCATGCGGGTGCCAGGCGAGCGCCGGCCTGCGCATAGTCCTTGTTTCGCCTTTGGTGCAAAGGAGGCAAGCACATGCTAAGGCATCAGGCAAAGGTTACCATTCCAGTGCAACAATACCAAGACCAGCCGGACGGCCGGACGGAGGTCACCGTGGAGCCCAAGACGGCGTCACTACCAGAGCTTTTGGCAGCCGAAGACCACCTTTGGTCAGGATAACTTGTACTAGATGTTCCCCTTCAAAATGGCCAATTGTTGGCGCCCTTCCCGCTCAATTATTTCGGGGAGAGGCCCAGGGCCTCTATAAATAGAGCTAGCCATCACAGAGTAGGAAGAGAATGAGTGGGTAGAGAAGGCATCGAGAGACCAAGTAGAACTCGCCGCACTAGCTCAAGAACACCTCTCGCGAGGCTGTTCTTCCTCTGTACTGTTCGTCATCAGCCCCGAGGCAATCCACCACACCACACACTGGAGTAGGGTATTACACCACAACGGTGGCCCGAACCAGTATAAATCTCGTGTCCCTTGTGTTGTTCAGCGTTTTCATCATAGTCCGCATGAGGGGATCGGACGTGGAACGGTAGGGGAGAGATCTCCGCACGCACCCTAGTGTTCGAACCTCAAGGGTCTGCCGGAACCCGAAATCCGACATGTACAACTATTTTTTTTTTGGTATTCTGCGTTTTCTACCCATAACTAAAGATAGAAAACAACTAAGAACAGCAAATAAAAATTACTTAGTGATAAAGCAAACAAGCACACACGAGAATATTCACCCCACGCTATTGCTCCCCGGCAACAGCGCCAGAAAAAGGTCTTGATAACCCACAAGTATAGGGGATCGCAACCGTTTTCGATAAGTAAGAGTGTCGAACGCAACGAGGAGCTAAAGGCAGAACAAATATTCCCTCAAGTTCTATCGACCACCGATACAACTCTACGCACGCTTAACGTTAACTTTAACTAGAACAAGTATGAAACTAGAAGTACTTTGTAGGTGTTTTCGGATAGGCTTGCAAAAAATAAAGAGAGCGTAAATAAAAGCTAGGGGCTGTTGTAAGTAAAGAAGCAATAAAGTAAATATAGCGAGTGTGGAAAAGTGGTGGTAGGAGTTGCGAAATTGTCCCTTAAGCAATTGACTATTTTACTAGACCGATAGCAAGTATTATGTGGGAGAGGCCACTACTAGCATGTCATCCCTTACTTGGAATTCTATGCACTTACGATTGGAACTATTAGCAAGCATCCGCAACTACTAACGTTCATTAAGGTAAAACCCAACCATAGCATTAAGATATATTGGTCCCCCTTCAATTCCGTATGCATCAATTTCTATGCTAGGTTGAAGCTTATGTCACTCTTGCCATTCAATACATAGTCCTATCAACATACAACTAACCCTATGGTGTGATCCACGCGCGCGCTCATATGATGGGCACCAAAGGACAGCAACATAACCACAAGAAAATTAAATCAATCATAGCAATTCATCAACCACCGATAGGACAACGAAAATCTACTAAGACATCATAGGATGGCAACACATCATTGGATAATAATATGAAGCATAAAGCACCATGTTCAAGTAGAGGGTACAACGGGTTGCGGAACAGTGGACCGTTGTAGATAGAGGGGGGAAGGTGATGGAGATGTTGGTGAAGATAGTGGAGGTGTTGGTGTAGATCGCGGTGATGATGATGGCCCCCGGGCGTTCAAGGCCATCGGAGGCGAGGGGAGAGCCCCCCCTCCTTCTTCTTCTTCCTTGACCTTCTCCTAGATGGGAGAAGGGTTTCCTCCGTCCATGGTCTCCATGGCGTGGGAGGGGCGAGAGCCCCTCCGAGATTGGATCTGTCTCTCTGTCTCTCTTTGTTTCTGCGTTCTGTTTTCTGGCCCTTCACCATTTCTTTTATAACCGGAGATCCGTAACTCTGATTGGGCTGAATTTTGGACACGGTCTCTATCCGGAAATTAGCTTTCTTGCGGCAAAAGAAGGGCGCCAACCGCCTTATGGGTGGACCACGAGGGTCAGGGGCGCGCCTGGGGGGGTAGGGCGCGCCCCCCTACCTCGTGCCCACCTCGGACACCGTTTCGCGTTGATTTTCTTCCCAAAAATCATAAATATTCCAAAAAAATGTCCGTCAAGTTTTATCCCGTTTGGACTCCGGTTGGTATGGGTTTTGCGAAACCAAAAACATGCAATGATGTGAACGGCATTGAGCAATCGGATCAATATGTTAGTCCCAAAAATAGTATAAAAAGTTACCAAAAAGTATATGGAAGTTGTATAATATTGGCATGGAACAATCAAAAATTATAGATACGACGGAGATGTATCAGGCCATACAGGAATAGAGGAGGCGGGCCAAAGGGAAGGAGGGGCGCGCCCCCCAATGGGTCCGAATTGGACTAGGGGAAAGGGGGCGGCGTCCCCCTTGCCCTTTCCTACTCCCTCTCTTTCCCTCTTTCTTCTCTCTTACTCTGGAAAGAAAAAGGGGAATCCTACTAGGACTTGGGAGTCCTAGTAGGACTCCCCACACTTGGCGCGCCCCCTCTAGGGTCGGCCTCCTCCTCCTCCCTCCTTTATATATGTGGGCACGGGGCACCCCAAAGGCACAACAGACAATCTCCTAGCCGTGTGCGGTTCCCCCTCCACAGTTACACACCTCGGTCATATCGTCTTAGTGCTTAGGTGAAGCCATGCGCCGGTAACTTCATCATCACCGTCGCCACGCCGTCGTGCTGACGGAACTCTCCCTCAACCTCAACTGGATCAAGAGTACGAGGGACGTCATCGAGCTGAACGTGTGCAGAACTCGGAGGTGTCGTACGTTCGGTGCTTGGATCGGTCGGATCGTGAAGACGTTCGACTACATCAACTGCGTTACTAAACGCTTCCACTTTCGGTCTACGAGGGTACGTGGACACACTCTCCCCGCTCGTTGCTATGCATCACCATGATCTTGCGTGTGCGTCGGATTTTTTTAAAAATTACTACGTTCCCCAACAAGGCGGCAGGAGGCGGCAACTTCCCACGTTGCGGCAGTGAGCAAGGGACGAAGGCAACCTCACCGGCTTTGTGAGAGTGAACGGCGGGGGCCCCTGATCGGGATGTGCCGACAGTGGGTTTTCGCCGTTGGCAACAGTGACCGCATCTACACTAAGCATCCACTCCTTCCCCCGGCGGACGTGATCCGCCGGGATGTTAGAGATGTGGCCACCGTCGTTTTGTGCGAGAGAGTGTGAAGAGAGCAACCCCAGCAAGCAACCGTGTAGGCTCGTCCTGCCTATGTATATAGTGGAGCGGTTTCCTTTTCTCTCCATATGAACCTATCTATATTGCGTACGTGCCACTGAAGAAAAAAAAACTTTATTTATAAATGACGCGGCACCTACTACTTGTTCTCCTATAAACCTTGCGCTTGGCATCTCCAAAATATTAATCTTGCGATTGGCTCTTCGCCTCTCCGGGAAGTCGAGCAATAATGGTACTACAATATATATTGTTCTGGCTATATGAGACCGAATGAATTGCTGCACGTCCACCACGTGGGCGAGGGTCGAGGGGCGAGGGAGAGTGCGTACTATTATGTCTGTTTCAATATGGACTATATACGTAGCAAAATGAGTGAATCTACACACTAAAATACGTCTATATACATCAGTGTTTGGAGTATGTACTAGTATTTCAAATTGAAATCTACTAAAGGACATATATTCCAAACAATATGATAATCTCTCTAACCAAGGTAGGGACGAGGAGTAAATAGAGGGAGTACTAAAATTTTCTCCTCGTCCTGCGAGCCACCGCGCACGTGGGCGAGGGAGCGAGCATAAGGCGTAGTAAGCAAGCATCACCTCAACCTGCGAGCCACCGCGCCCGTGGGCGGGGGAGACGGCGTAGTAAGCAAGCTTCTCCTCGTTCTGCGAGTTGACGGGACACATCAAAAGTAATACGTACAGAGCATCTCGAGTGTATAGAACCTTGCTCTAATGTAGGCCCCACATGGTTTGCCTCTTTTTTAACATAACACGTCAAGTCACAATTTGTTTGTTCACCCGTGGTAGACGATCCCCCATCAAGTGGAAAACCAGTATACATGTCAAATTACCATGTGGGCTGCCTTTTCGTACAGAAATGAGCTCCACCGTGTACCTGCGTGAGTGTGGTTGGGAAAGAGACGGGAGTACGTGCGCCGTGCGTGCACCTCTTCTCTTCGTGCACGTCCCCCACCTACGTGGGTGTGTGAGAGAGAGATACAAACCTAGACAGATGGCGTGTGCGTTCGTGAGTGTTTTTTGTTTGGGGGGTATGATTTCGTGAATGTATCTGTGGGAATATGTGTCTATGACATCTCAAACAAAATTTTGCATGCAATGTGTGTGAAATAGAGGCCTATCCATATCATATATAGAGGGGGCGATCCACGAGAAGAGAGGGAGGGGTCATAGATATCATAGAGTCAAAGAGAGGATCAAGTGGGTGGGTGCGAGATCGATAAAGAGAGCCATCGAAATTGTGTGTGTGCAAGTCAAACATATAGGGCGACTGACCTACCGGAACGTCAGAGGTCACAGGGCAAGTTTGTGTGTTGCAGGGAGACATGACTAGAGCGCTCGATGTATGGGGGGTGGGGGAGGGGGAGGCAGAGGCCTAACTAGAGAGGTAGAACGACTCGTATATGTGTTGAGAAGGAGAGACCCAGCTATGTCTTGAGGGAGGGCGGTCGACATCCATACATAACTGAAGGACAGGAAATAGGTTGGGACAGAGAGAGAGAGAGAGAGAGAGAGAGAGAGAGAGAGAGAGAGAGAGAGGAGGGAGGGAGGGAGGGAGGGAGAGGGGTAGAATGTTGGATGGGTGATGGAGTTGCTTCTCAAAGATGGTGGGAGAGGCCTACTAGACAAACTGAGGGACGCATGCATGGATGATGAAGGGGAACCATGTGTTTGGTAAGCAAACCTAACTAGATCGGTAGATCAATTTTTGTTTGTCGGAGGAAGAGAGAGACATAACTAATGAGGTAGATCGATCGACGCATGGGAAAAACGAGTTATAAGGAGCTAGCTAGCTATATGTATAGCGGGAGATCGGTCGGTGTACATCCATTTGTTAGAGGCAAATAAGGCCCAGCGAGACGAATAGACAGAGAGAATGGAGCTAGGAGGTGGTGCAAGAGGCCGAGCTACTAGCTAGATAGGGGAGGAGTGTGCGGTTGTGAGATCGATGAAAATAGGGGTGAGAGTTTACACGTGTGTGGGACCGTATGAGAGACACGAGGCATGGACATAGAAAGGAGGAGATGGAAGGTGCGTGCGTATGTTGTAGGCAGACATCGCTGAAGAGGTTTATCGATCGGTGTGTGTCGGAAAGGAGTTGTGGAGTCTGTGGGAGAATGACCTAAAGAAAAAAATGAATGTCTTGTGATGGATAGAATCTTTGAGGGAGGGGAGGGCGAGGAGGGCGTGTGCGTGCACGAGAGAAAGTTAGTGCCAGCTACAAAGGTTAGAGGATTGTGTGGGTGTAAGAGACTAACAAAGATCATAATTTGATATGAAAGTGGATTCATATATTTGAATAGGAGATCATAGTGTTATAAACATATGCATGCATGAATATAGCGGTGATACGCGTGCTGTGGTTTTGCACATATTATACCATAATGTGATAATGCATGACGTTTGCAACTCACAGCTAAATGTCGAACAATCTAACCATACTATACATCGAACAATCTCACATTTTATTTGAATGTGTGATAATGTGTGGCGTTTGTAGCTTACAACTAAATATCGAACAATCTAAACAATACTATATATCGAAAAATCTCACATTGTATTTGAATTTGTGGTAATGTGTGGTGTTTGCAACTCACATCTAAATACTTGTAGGCGTAGGGGGCGGAGCACCATACATTATGTGATAAACACATTATACATATGAGACATGGTTTAGATTATGAAGATCTAGCTACAGCTTGAAATGTACTGTGATTTGAAATCAACATAAAGTGGATTCAAAAAAATCGAGTTCGAGTTCATATAGTACACATAGTTCATATCTAACTCGAGAGTAATCATGTGGTGTGCTATCAAGATAATACACAAACGATGGTTTAACTTGACAATAATGATGATTGTAGATCTTATTAAAATAGAGAAACGAATTCAAATGGTTTGACTTCACAACAATCATTATCGTAGAGCTTATTCAAATAGAGAAACGAATTCAAATTTAGTTCATATTGAAGCGGTAGTATATACGTTTGGAATGCACTAAAACGTTCATTTGAGTAGCAGGTTGCATGCATTATACACGTAGCGAAATATTTTAATTGAACATAACATGAATTCAAAGTTTTGAATGACATTTGTAGTACGAATTGATTTGGTACAGTACATGGGACTAGACTATCTTGTGTGCTACGAATTGATTTTTTTTTGTTTTTTCGTTGACGGAAGTGCGAATTGATTTGATACAGTATACGTTAGGCTTGTCCGGAAATTTCAACATGCGCCTTGTTACCCCGAAATATTTAAGATATATCTTTGTCTCGTTGTGCTCCGACAACTCCCTCCATCTCAACGCGCGCCTTGCTATTCCAAAATTACAACGCGCGCGAAAACTCCCACCTCCTGTGAAATCCCGACACACGAAATGCCCGTGATACCCCTGAACCGAAAGAACCGCCTAGGTCAAATCGGTTGGGGTACTTTCGTAACTTACCCCATATTTCGGACAAGCGCGTCCCTAAGCCATGGTTCCCCACTCCCATCCCATCCGCCCACCCATTCGTACATCGAGGCCGCGAAAACCCGTGAAGCCCCACACCCTCCTCCGTCCGCCACCCAGCCGGAGCCTCTTCCCCGACGATGTCGTCTACAGCAACACCTCGACGTCCCTCATCCACCGTACCGGATGTGGATCCGTCATCGATCTCGTTGTCCTGCCGGTTCAGCCACCCCGTCCTCCACCTCCAAGGAGTTGCCCCGACGTTCCCCTCGTCTTTCGCGCCACCTCCATTCCCACACCGCCATCTTCACCTGCACCACCAGAAGAGCATCATCATCACCGTTTCCTCAGATGAAGCTGAGGCCTAATCGGCGCCTCCAAAGACTAATCGCCGCAGTTTCTTCTCGATTTGATCTCATGGTGTTGTCGGCGCTCGGTCCCGAGCCGGCACGGTGCGGCTCCATCCACGACGGCATCGTCGGCCACTTCCACCACAGTGTCGCTCCCTCGGCGGCGACGTCCACATCAGTAGGAGCTGCTGCTGCTTTAGCTCTCGCTCACGCTCTGGTGCGCTCTTGCTCTCGGTCCCCCGCAGTCTGCTCTTGTCTGGCTGCTGATCTCGCTCTTGCTCTTGCTTGCGATGCTGCTCCGATTTAGCTACACTTCAGTCGACTGGATCGACTTTTGGGTCAGTCGATTTTCAGGGGGTGGGGGGCTCGCCGTGGGGAGGGGGGCTCGCCGGAGAGGTACCCCATTGACGGTGTCCTGGGCTAGGGGGTACTCACCACGTCATCTCCCGATCTGTTAGATTGGGCCGAGGACCCCCATGGCCGTATACTCATGGGCCAGTCCGAACAGTTGCCGCATACAAGGAAGATTCCACAAGACTTGGTGATCAAGACAAGGACTCCTCCCACACCGGCGTATTCGGCTAGGACTCTTGTTATCCTAGCCCTCTGGTGCATTATATAAACCAGGGCCAGGCTAGTCGATAGATCATATACAACAATCATACCATAGGCTAGCTTCTAGGGTTTAGCCTCTACGATCTCGTGGTAGATAAACTCTTGTAATACTCATAACATCAAGATTACTCAAGCAGGAAGTAGGGTATTACCTCCATAGAGAGGGCCCGAACCTGGGTAAACATCGTGTCCCCCGCCTCCTGTTACCATCGATCCTAGACGCACAGTTCGGGACCCCCTATCGGAGATCCGCCAGTTTTGACACTGACATTGGTGCTTTCATTAAGAGCTTCGCTGTGTGTTCGGCAAAAGGTCGATGGCTCGCCTGCAGATCAACTGCGACCTCAGCATCTTCGTCACCAGCTCGACTGGTCACCTTGGTTCGACCAAGGACTGCGCCCTACCTCCGATCATCATGTTCGGATGAGGGCCTTCATCAACATCAGCTCCGATCTCTATCAAGATCATGGAGGAATCATCCAGGGAGCCCGGGGGCTCAACGTCAACATTGCCCTCGGAAGACCGTGCTGTTTTTCTGGACAGAGAACTTGTGTCCGCCGCCACCGCCTCCTCAAGTGTCGTTTTAACGATTGCTTCGGTGGAATTGTGCGAAATTGAGTCTACAACAACCCTGGAAAAATTCGTCGAGTTCCGATGGAGGAATCTCTGGCAATCCGCGATATACCGGAGCCCTGTCAAATCTGGACGAGAATCTGGACGAGTTTAGGGCGTGGTGACCAGCTTCTAGCTCGGACGTCCTTTGAAATATCCAACCGTTGATCGGCTGCGGAATTCCTATATCTACCATCCCTCAAAATTTCAGCTCGATCCGACCGTCCAAACTCCAGGAACCTTCTGATTAGTGCATCACTTTTCGGATCTGTTTTCTGCGCGAAAACGAACCTGACCCGAGTTCGTCTTTTTTATGAACGGGATTTCGGACATCCTTTTTGAAGGAAGTTTTGTATGGGGTATTGTGTTTTGTTCCCGAACACATCCCACTAACTTTAAAATCTTTTGAACATGATCTTCAACATCATGCTGGTGTCAAACCAGTCCGGCAATATTGCTCAACGGTTGCCGACCTGCGCTAGACACATCGTCACTTTGTTGAGCGGAGCTCAACTTCTTCGGATCATCATCTCGGCAAGCCGAACAAGAGTTCGGCATCGCAAAGGATAAATCATCACTAACATCGCCGCCCCACAGATTACACAGAGCGGGCAAACCGGCATCGCCGCACGGTCACTTCATCAAGCCGGCATTGACCACGTCACGACCTGCATCGGCAGGGCCGCACTATTTCTCCTTCAATCCAGTGTCCATCACGCCGACCTACTTCAACTCATCGGCTGACATCGAGGCTTCGACATCTCGGCTGGACCGGGGGCTTCGCCATCTCTTCATCAACATATACTCCAGAGACTTTAGCGTCACTAGCCGACCAGCTCCGTCACGTTAGCTGGACCGAGGGCTTTGCCTCGGCGAGCTAACCTTTGCCAGCATCACTGTGCCGTCGCTTTACCGCCCATCAGGCAATGGGTGTGCGGATCGAGTCCCAATTTTCAGATTGCTACAACAAATAAACCAGGTGCTATTAATCCTAGTATGTTTTGCTTGTTTGGGTTCATTTTTCCCAAGGAATTATTACTCTGGTTTGTCCATCATATGTACATAGGTCTATCAAATTGTGGCCGCATTAACGACGGTCGCATGGTGGTTTGGTCAGTTTCCATACATAGTCCGGCGAACGCCGCATCCGGAACTCGGACCGACCTGTGAATTCAGGCTTTGTCACGCCTTTACCGCATCACGCCGACGCCCTGCACCGACATTGACTTCGGCGCCAGGCCATATTTCTTTTATTACTCACTTTGCATAAATTATTAATTATGCAATGATTTTTTATTATCATTACTATTATCTCCGGTTTGCACTATTTTTTGTGCACAGGAAAATGATCCGGGTTGGGCAGTATTGTCAACTCCGCGTACTGACATACCACGTCACCTCGGCTGGACGGGGGGCTTCGTCAACACTTCATTACCCCATGCCGGGGACTTCAGCATCACTCTGCCAGCCTGCATTGACCGTGCTATGTCACCACTTCTGAGTGCCGAGCTCTTTGCTCCGCCACCTCGGGACCGACTTGGGGGATGGAACCTTGTCCCGCATCAAGCTCGGACTGCGTCATCAATACCGAACACATTAACCAGCTAAGTTGCCTTGATGCTCAAAGTTTTAAATTTTTAACTTGTGTTCGGTTCGACCAAGCATTATACTTTTTTGGAAAAAAGTTGCTTGTAAAAAATTTCCTTGTCCAAACTTTGTTTGTGACGCACAAATTCAAATACCCAGTTCACTTGGGGGCTTCCTTCATGAAGCCTTTCCTCTTGCATATGATTATACTTGTACGGCTTCGTTCCTTGTTCGTGTATTACGCCATAATATGCACCATATTGACTTAAGCGATTTGCAAGCTGGGTTGCCTCGCTCCTGTGTTTACCCCTACGTTCCCGATTGTTCGGCTAGGGAGTAAAGGGAGCACCTCTGCGGTTGTCACGATCGGGTCATCCGAGCCGGACCTCAGACTAGGTGAAGCCGAAAGCTAGCGCTCTTATTGTTTTCAATTATGGTCGGCACACAACGGAACTCATGAGTACAAAAAATCTATTGCACAAGTCTCATAGTAACAATGAGCACCGAAGAAAGGTATCGATGGGGGTACTATTTTCTTCGAAGATGCTTCTTACACTTCATCAGTAATATAGCATAAGTTCCCTGAGCGCGCTTTGTCCGTTACAGCCTTATGGCCTGATTGCCTGGTTATTGGAAACACCGTTGATATTCTTGACAGGTGGAGTACATAACACTTTTCGGTCCTTGACGGAAGAGGGAGAAGCCGACGGTCGGTTAAGACGCGTTTAAAGTTCGGGTGAACATAGATATGATATAAGTACTTCGGTACATACAATCATTCTTTTACCCAAGTCACTTGGGGGCTCTTAAGTTTATTTGAGCCGTTTTATAATAAGTGTTTTCCTTCTTAGTCGTTGCAAAGTTTTTTTTATTATTACTATTTATCACTCCTTTTTTCGACACGAGTGTGTGGTCACTAGCCGGGGAGCCTAATCTCTCTCTCAAAACCGCTAGAGTTTAGTTTGCTAAACTGGCCTAATGAGAAGTACTCCGCCTTGGATAGGAGGTTGAAGCCGAGGTGACCCGCTTGAAGTCTTGAGATAGGATGTGTCATGTTAAAGCACGCGGAAGCACTTTTTTAAAAGTCCAATTTTCAGATTGGCACGAACACTTGATCTAGTTCGGACATTAAACTTTTGAATAAGTTTTTGGCTTTTCGAGCCTATGGCACTTTTAAACTATTTGTGCGTTTCTAGCATTAGTCTCATGAGGCAACGCGGACACCTTTAGGATTCGCAAAACATTCTCGAGATATTGCTATATATGCATCGGTTTCAATTGTGTCTTGATCAATAGTTGGGTTGCCGGATCCTGTGCTTGCCTCCTACATTCGCTTTGTTCGCTAGGTGTGCAAAGGAGAACCATCTGCGATTGTGCTTCCATTTCGCATGGTCAAGCACCTCGATGGAGAAAGCCAAAACCGACTGTCACAATAGGCGTAAACTGGTCAGCGATCCGATGACTATGTTAAATGATGGGCTGTTCATAAGATTGGCCGAAGTGTTTACGGCTTGACCTCGGATGTCGCCGAACAGTAACCGGGGGCTCATAGCTAGCTTCCCTAGTTTAAAGCTCCTATGACTAAGTGAAAGTTATAAAGCCCGCATATCTGATTGCTTCGTTTCTGCTAACACAACCGCCTCCGGGCACCGAGACGTCGGCTAAGGGTTGTTTTGTTAGTGCGGAAACACCCTGCGTAGTATCTACCAAGGGGTAGAAGCTGAGGATGGGATAAACGGTCACAATGGAGTCAAAATAATGATGTAAAGTACTTGGATACATAGAATCATTACACATAATCTGTGATTTTACTCTGGATATCGATCCTTAATTCGGCCACCCGTGCCCACATTAAGGCTTGGGGGCTACTGGGCTTTGTGCTCATTATGTATAAATATTAAAGGGGCACATCGATCCCCTGATTTGGTGTTCCCACCCGACCAGTGTCTCAGGGGCTACTGCATTGCTTATTCAATGCAGAGAATTCAAAGTGCTCAGTTTTCGGCTTGACCTAACTATGCGCATACGCGTCTTCGGACAATAATAGGTACCATCTGGACCTATCAGGCATCAACCTAGTATATTGCGGCGACTTCTTACGACCCTCTCTCAGGGGCCCGTTCGCTGATCACTATTATCTCTAATATATTACACTGTGTTTTTATTCCTATGTATGCTGCCGAGCTAGGAGTTGATCCTCAGGCCGATTTTGCGCATCGGCCTGAGTCTCAGGGGCTACTGGGAACAGCGGTTTCATGTTTTCCTTCAGGTGCATCTCGGGTTTTAGACTGATACACACCTTGAGGTCTACTGGATATACATATACTGGCCATATACCTCGGCAGAGAATAAACTGCACCAGTTAAAAATATTCACAAAAAATCAGCCATGGTCGGGTGGTGCACCACCTCTAAGCAGTCGGCATAAAGCTCGGGCGCTAGCGGCTAGCTCCATAGAGGGCATTTCCGGCATTAAGCTCGGTAAACTCCTTCAACTTTTTTTGGACCAAGATGATCTATGACATCTTAGATATAGTCCGGCATTGGAGCTTGGACACAGTCCGGCATTGGAGCTCGGATACATTTCACCGTTGGAGCTCGGAAGCAGTACGACATTAGTGCTCGGCTGCAAAAGATACCTCGAATGCAGTCCGGCGTTGGGGTTTGGACGCAAGAGGACACTGTCGCCCGGAAACAACTTCAAACTCGAGGTGTGGCATAAAAATAACAAGGCATTGATAAAGGCCGGAAACTTAAAGGGGCTCCTCGGATACCCGACGTGTAAACTCGTCGGATGCACTTCGGTGATCCTCAAGATCGAAGATGAGAAGATTTGTTGAACCAGTTTTCAAGACCGATGACCAAAGATGAAGAACAGTTCGGAAGAATTGAGGAGCGTTCCTAACTTGAAGACCAGTTCAGGGGGCTACTGACGGTGTCCTGGACTAGGGGTACTCACCACGTCATCTCCTGATCTGTTAGATTGGGCCGAGGACCCCCATGGCCGTATACTCATAGGCCAGTCCGGACAGCTGCCGCATACAAGGAAGATTCCACAAGACTTGGTGATCAATACAAGGACTCCTCCCACACCGGCATATTCGGCTAGGACTCTTGTTATCCTAGGCCTCTGGTGCATTATATAAACCAGGGCCAGGCTAGTCGATAGAACATATACAACAATCATACCATAGGCTAGCTTCTAGGGTTTAGCCTCTATGATCTCGTGGTAGATCAACTCTTGTAATACTCATAACATCAAGATCAATCAAGCAGGAAGTAGGGTATTACCTCCATAGAGAGGGCCCGAACCTGGGTAAACATCGTGTCCCTCGCCTCCTGTTACCATCGATCCTAGACGCGCAGTTCGGGACCCCCTACCCGAGATCCGCCGGTTTTGACACCGACACCCATCTTAGGGTTCAGGGTGGGGGCGGAAAAAAGCTCGGCACGGGGGGCCTAGAGGGATGGCCGGGGCGGCGGCGGATCGGCGGTGGGGAGTGGTTTCAGGGCGGCGCACAACTAGTCGCGAGCGGCGGGGGGTGGCTGTTTGCCCGGTGGTGGCTGGCGGCTCAGGGGGGTGGAGGTTGAAGATGAACTGCAGGCCCTTGATTTCGTATCCAACGGCTGGAAAATTCACTGGCCAGAGATGAAAAAGTTAGTCGACTGACGTGTAGCCTCACCGATCGCTTGCTACGACCAGCTGCCCGGTATTGCCGTGACGCTGCCGCTGCTCCTCTCGCTTTTACGCTACTAGTGCGTTCGGGCCGACGGTACAATTCAGTTTCGACAAACAAAATTCAGTTTCGATTGTTAAGTTCAGTTTTGACAGTTAAATTCAGTTTCGACGATTAAGTTCAGAGATGAGCGGCTGATGTATTTTACATCTAGAACTTTGTGGTTATGTATTTTACGTCATCTATTGGAGATGCTATTAGAATTCCACTCAGTTAACGTTGTCTCTCTTGTCTGCTTGACCTCGGCGTCGTACAACTCACGGAGCTGCTCCAACGATGAAACCCTCCATCACAGCGGAGCAAGACTCGGCTCCATCTCCAGACACCTAAGATCTTCTTCCCCTCCTCCGACAACCAAGTCAGTCAGATCATCCTCACCGACCAACCCAATCACGTTGAGATCGACATGGCTTCACCAAAGAGGTTGTGCACTTGTTTCATCTCTTTTTACTCTACATGTTATATATATTGTCCACTTCACACGTAGTAACGTGAAATACGATTAGTTTCTCCCACTATATGACAAGCAGTGAGGTACCAGGCAACTTAGCTATCCGTGATGGACTCTCTTGAACACCATCATTATTTCTCTCTGCGTTTGAGATGTGCATTTGTTGATGGGCACGGGAGTTGAGCTAGTAGGGCAAAGTGGCACGGGTCCAAAGTAGTAGAAGTAGCACAAAACATTTTTTGAGTGTAGGCTTTTCCTTGCTCAAGCCTGCCTGCTAGAATCGCCAGTGCTTGAAAGGAAAAGTGAAGGAAAAATATAGGAATTGGAAAGTTTCCTATGGTACTTCTATTCATGCATTTGGTTCAAAGGAATGGAGCAAAGGAAAACTGTAGGATTTGTTCCTTTAGTGTCTCCTTGAAAGAAAAACCGTAGGAATTTTAATATCCACTTGTCCTCCTTTTGAAATTCTTGTTCATGAAGCACAAGACTAAGAGATAGTAGCATAATAGCGTTATAACCGTACATTTTCTTGTGGTTTGACTTAATCTCACCATGCTTCTTTGCATCCTGTGATCTTCCAATTCTTGTGAACCAAACACCCAGATTGGCAGAAATCCTGTGTTTTTAAATTCTCTGTTTTACACGTGCATTCCTATCCTATTACTATGTATTTCCTATCCCTGCGTTATTAGAATCCTCCAATTCAAACGAGCCCTTACAGAATTACTTCTCTTACAGATAGTTGTCAAAGAAAACCTTGTGTGGTTTGTCCCGCTCCTGCTGTGCCATCATCCGCCCCAGCTCAACTGCTCCAACGATAGAAGGGTCCAGCACAGTAGGGATCTGGCCTCGAGACTGTCTTTCGCCGCCTAAGATCTTATTCCCCGCCTCTAGCAGCCATGACAACTGCATTACCATCATCAACCGAGTAGATGACCTCGAGGACTACACGAGTCCGCAAGAGAGGTCGCACTCTTTCATATCTGCTTACGTTATGTATCGCTTAATATTACATGCTACTCTATCATCCTGTTCACCGATTAGACTCTGAGTCAGCTCCAAACTAATGGTCAAACTTGAGTTTTTAAATGGTTGTGGGGTACATATCGGGGCCGCAATCAATAGTATCTATCTACTATCTGGTTAATCGCTGGTGTCTACTATGAGTTTCATGTTGGATGGGAAACAAACAGTAAAGAAGCCATCATCTGTATTTTTTAACTAAAGCCATTATATGCCTGCTATCATTGGTTTTGGGTCTATCCACAGGTTGCTACCATCACTCTGGATTTCTGCATGCACTCCTTACATAATCTCACTATGTTTTATTCATATGCATGTCAGTTATTGTACATAATGGAACTGAACATGTAGAGCAAAAGAGACAAGCCTTGCGTGGCAATAAATTTTCATGCAGACGTCGCTCCATGGTAGGCACAAAGGCATCCCCCCCTCCACCCATTTCGGATTGTAATCGAGAGGAAGATATCTGTTCTGAGGGGGATTCAGAAGGAGAAGACCACTCCTATTTACCCCCTGAGGTCTTCGCTCTAACTTGGCATGCTGATGTTGGTTATATCATGCACATGGTGCCTTGCATTGCTTACTTTATACATCAAATATGTCATCTGCTTAGTTTAGACATGCTTTGTGTGAATGACATCTGTTTAGTTTATTCATCATTCATGTGAATTATGCAACGCCATCTTGTTTAGCCAGGCATCATATATGTGAATTTTTCAATGCCATCCTGCTTATCCAGTCATCTTATATGTGAATTATATCAGGCCATCCTTTTTTCTGTTACGTATTACATTTGTCAACAATGTTAGTACATTTAACTACTCTTTGTGTGCATCAGCCATTTGACACGGTGATGGAAAATTCTGGAGTGAAAATAAGGTCTTCAGAGCGGACTATGCTATCTGACAAAGCGCATATCTCGCTGGTTACGGGTAGCTCCTCAGAGGAGGATTCAGAGACAGATGACCAGTTCTATTTCCCCCCCAAGGTGTATGCTCTAACTTGGCAGGGTTATGTTGCTCATATCATGCGTATGGTGTCTTGCATTGCTATGTCATTTGATTAGTTTAGAAATGCTTTGTGTGAATGCCACCTGTTTAGTGTCTAATTACCATATATGTGAATTATGCATTGCCATCTTGTTGCAAGACATTATATATGTGAATTATGCAATGCTATCTTGTTGCAAAGGCATTATATATGTGAATTATGCAATGACATGCTGTTTAGCCAATCATCATGTATGTGAATTATATCATGCTATCATTTTTTTGTATTACGTGTTCCATTTTTCAACACCGTTTGTATATTCAACTACTCTTCCTGTGCATCAGCCATTTGAAGCGGTGATGGAAGTATTTGGAGTGAAAACAAGGTATTCAGAGCAGACAATGCTACCTGCTGAAGCAGACATCTTGCTGGTTACACAGAGATCGTCAGAGGAGGATTCAGAGACGGATGACCAGTCCTATTTCCCCCCTGAGGTCTATGCTCAAACTTGGCAGGGTTATATTACCCATGTCATGCATGTTGTCTTGCATTGCTTAGTTGATATGGATTGCCATATGCTTAGTCGCTTACTTTATAAATCATATATTTGAATTATATCATGCCATCATGTTTACATACACAGCATCTATCTGAATTATGGCATGGCAAACCATTTAATAAAGACATCATATAGTTATATCATCTCATCCTGTTTATTGTTTACAGTCATCATATTTTGAATTATGTCATTCTATCCGTGAATTATATCATGCTATCATGTTTCCATAGGCGGCATGTATGTGAATTATGGCATGCCAACCTATTTAATAAACACATTATATAGTTATATCATATCATCCTGTTTACATAGTCATCGTATTTTGAACTATGTCTTTCCATCTTTTTTAGTTAGTCATCATAATGTGAAATTGTGTCATGCTATCCTGTTTAGTTAACCATCATATATCTGAAATTGTGTCATGCTATCATGTTTGGTTAGACAACATAAATGTGAATTATTTCATGCCCTCTTTTATTCCCCACTATCCATTGCACCTGTCTATCATACAATGTCCGTACATTCAATTACTTTTCTTGTTTATCAGCCATTTGAATTGGAGAGGGTGATGGCAGTATCTAAGGGAGTAACAACACGGTCTTCAAAAAAGATAGTGCTACCAGCTGATACAGATAGAACCACGGTTGTACTTGCCCAAGAACCAGCCCCACCACACATAACCCAGACTCTCGCAGATTGTACCCCTACCCAGTTGGACAGAGAACCAACTACACCCCTTCTAACCCCAACGCCAGCAGATAGTAACCCAGTTGAAAGGACATGTGGTGCCCCCATGTGTGGTTTTGGTAATTGATGACATTCTCTATGGACTAATGGTCGCATTGAGTTATATTTGAAGGATTTGTCCATAGGAATTTCTTTAAGTCCATGTGTTGGTTTCAAGGAGTTTATGTGTTGACCAAGGTGCTATTAAGGAATTATCTAAAGATTGGTCATGTGAGTGTTGAGCTTATTGCAAGCATGTCTTGAAGAAGAATATTGTGTGATCATTCATGTTTAGCTTCAAGACGTCATCCAAATGATGAGAGTTGGAAAGATTCAAGGTTGATCAAGACTAAGTCAAGAGTGAATCAAGTTGATCAACTCACAAAGCATAGAAGATGTACCGAGAGGGATCAAGTGATCCCATGGCATGGTAAGCATTGTCCATTGTGCTTTGTGTACTAACCCATGGTCTACGTGAGAGTTCTATGTGGGGTTAGGTACGTGTTCATGGGCTTGCGTCAAGAGGAAGATATCACTCAACCCATGGAGAGGATGACATCAAGTGGTGATCGTCATCAAGATTGTCGTGTGCAAGTTCAAGTGGAGCATCACGAAGAGATCAAGTGCTTGAAGCTTGCCATCCATTGTGGTGTCAATGGACTTGTGAAGATGTAACGAAGAGTGGCTCACCCATAGTGGAGTATGGGGGAGCAATCATCTAGTCTCCATCGACCCAACGCAATCAAGAAAGGTGGTCCATCTTTAGGAGGACAAGATCGTCATCATCTAGCTCAAGTGGATCATGTGCAAGGCAAAGGTTTGCCCTTGATAGGTTTTCTATTTTACCGGTCTCATGGTGGTAGTTGGGGGACCGGGTTATAGGATCGATAGTCGTACTATCAAGGGGGGCTCTCAAGTGAGTAGCTTGATCGTATCGTTCGTCGAGAGCTCAAACCATTGCATCATTGCATCATGTTTCTTGGTTGTTGTTTGGTTCTCTTTGTGAGTCTTAGAGCTTATGGTCATATTGATGACAAACTTGAGTTCATCGAAAACGGAGTTTGCATGCGTCTTTTATGATGTTTTCGGTGTTGGAGGTTTTACCGGTCTTATCCGAGGAAGGGTTCTCACCATTTTCTTTTGGGCCTTTTCTCATTTGTTTCTTATTGATATTTCTATCAAGATTGTGTTAGCCCTTGTCGCTAGATTTCCAACAAACTTGGTTTCATCGAATTCGGAGTACGTTTGCAAAATTTGTGGTAGTTTTGGTGTTCTGAAAAGGCTGTAGCGGTACTACCGTGGACAGGAGCGGAAGTAATTTTTTACTACCGCTCTTGGGAGCGGTACTACTGCTCTTAGGAGCGGTACTACCGCTTGGAGCAGTACTACCGCGGCTACTTCTGTGGCTACTTCCGCTCGGGACCAAAAACTCATCACAAGTCTAGCGGTGGTAGGCACGGATGTAATTTTTTAGTACCGCTCGCAAGCAGTAGTACCGCTACCCTTAGCAGTAGTACCGCTACCCTAGCGGTAGTACCGTGAGGTCAGCGGTACTACCGCTCGACAGTTCTTCCGGCTTTTTGCCTCCTCGCTGTTGTGTTTCAAGGGCTACTACCGCCCTAGCGGTAGTCTGACTCCCTGAGCGGTAGTACCGCTCCATGCGGGCTATGAGCATAACGGTTGGATTTTTTCCCACCTATAAAAGGGGGTCTTCTTCCCCAATGAACCTTATCCTTTGAGCTCGTGTTCTTCCCCCATTGTTGACGTTCTTCGAGCTTGCTAACTCTCAATCCCTCCATGGATTCTTGCTAGTTTTTGAGGGAAAATAGAGAGGAGATCTAGATCCACATTTCCACCAATCACTTTCTCCTCTGTGTGAGGGGAACCCCTTGGATCTAGATCTTGGAGTTTGTGGTGTTCTCCTTCTTGTTCTTCCTCTCATTTTCCTCCCTAGCATTAGTTGCTTCGGTGGGATTTGAGAGAGAAGGACTTGGGCACTCCGTGTGCCCTTGCCATTGCATTTGGTGCATCGGTTTGAGTTCTCCATGGTGATACGTGGAAGTTACAAGTTGAGAAGCTTATTACTCTTGGGTGCTTGGTACCCTTGAGCTTGTTCCTCTTGGGTGCTTGGGCGCCCTAGACGGTTGGTGGTGTTCGGAGCTCAATCATTGTGGTGTAAAGCTCCGGGCAAGCATCGGGGTCTCCAATTAGGTTGTGGAGATCGCCCCGAGCAATTTGACGGGTACCGGTGACCGCCCCCAAGGGTTGCCAAAGTGTATGGGTTCAGTGACCGCCCCCAAGGGTTGCCATTTGTACGGGTTCGGTGACCGCCCTCAAGGGTCCCTTAGTGGAATCACGACATCTTGCATTGTGCGAGGGCGTGAGGAGATTACGGTGGCCCTAGTGGCTTCTTGGGGAGCATTGTGCCTCCACACTGCTCCAAACGGAGATTAGCATTCTCAAGGGTGTGAACTTCGGGATACATCGTCGTCTCCGCGTGCCTCGGTTATCTCTTACCCGAGCCCTTTACTTATGCACTTTACTTTGTGATAGCCATATTGTTTCTTGTCATATATCTTGCTATCACCTAGTTGTTTATCTTGCTTAGCATAAGTTGTTGGTGCACATAGGTGAGCCTAGTTGTTGTAGGTTTTGTGCTTGACAAATTAACCGCTAGGTTTATTCCGCATTTGTTCAAGCCTAAACCGTAATTATTTTAAAGCGCCTATTCACCCCCCCCTCTTGGCGACATCCAAGATCTTTCAATTGGTATCAGAGCCTCGTCTCTCTTTGTTAGGCTTAACCGCCTAGAGAGTAAAGATGTCGACTAGGGGATTAGGATTCTCTCACACTCTTAGTTTTGATAGCACAAATTTTGATGTTTGGGTAATTCGCATGCTTAATCTCTTTAGGGTCATGGATCCGAATTTAGAGCGAATTGTAGATATGGGTTTTTCTCCTCCAAAGGATCCCCAAATATTTTCTTTAGAGGATGAGAAAAACTCTTATCTCAATGCTCAAGCTTCTAATGTACTTTTCGATGCTTTGAGCAATGTAGTTATATTTCAACTCATGCCTTTCCGGGATGCTCATGAGTTGTGGAGAAAGCTTCAAGATAAATATGGCGTGTCCAAGTTTTGTGGGGATGATTGTTCTCCCTCCACCTCCGGCCGTGTTGTGTTCTCAACTTCTTCTACTTCACCTACATGTGGTTTGCCACAAGGTAATGACATGGTGAGTAGTGGCGTTCATTGCAATGATGATAGTGGGCTTAGTTTTGATAATCCTTCATCAATTTCTTGTTGCGATGCTTCATCTTTGGACTCTAGCACTTCGAGCACTCCAAATGTTTCACATGCTTGTGTTGATAGTCCTTGCATATCATGTAGAAATTGCTTGACTAAATCTCATGATGATATGCTTGCTATGTCTTGTTGCCATGATAAAAATGCATGTATTTCCTCGAGTTGTTGTGCTAACAATGTAGAGGAAACCCAACACTCCATGGAACAAGATGTGGTCTTGAATGGTTCTTCAAGGGATCCCACGTCATCATCTATTGCTTTTTGCCTTATGGCCAAGGCTTCAAAGGTATCTCCCACTTTGAATCCCAATATATCTTGTGATAATATTTATGATGGCAAGAGTGATGATGTTGTCGATTATGATGAAGACAATGATGATGCTGCCTCCTTAAAAGTTAAGGGGAAAATAATTTTTAAAGCTCTTCTTAAGAATAAAATTGCTCGTTCCAACTTCATGGAAATCATGTCTATTGCTATTGAGGGCAAGAAATATATTGATGAGTTGTAATCTCGTCTTGAGAAGCATGAGGTCACCATTGATAAAATGGAAGGTCATGAGCGTGATTACGCTAATGAGATTGGGGACCTCTCTCAAGCTCTTGAACTTGAACAAACCACCAAGGAATATCTTGAGGAGACTTTTGCTCTAGAGTTATCTAGAGTGAAGGAATCTCATGATAGAGCTCTTGAGGTGGCCAATTTTTTTGAAACTAAAATTGCTAAGCTTGAAGTTGCTCATGCTAGACTCCTTGAGGATTTTTGAGCACCTCGAAAATGGCTCAAGGGTCATCAAGGGTGAGCTCATCAAACTCACCGAGTCTCATGCTCAACTTGAAGCTTCTTATTTAAAAGAGCTTTCCAAGTTTCCTTCTCCTCTTGTTGTTAATGATGATGCTTGTGCTACTAACTCTATTTCTTATGAAGCATCCATTTTAAAGGAGAACGTTGAGCTACGGGCTCAACTTGAGTTGCTATCTAGCAATTATGGGAAATTGGAAGAAAGCCATGAAAAGCTCTCATGATGATCTTCTAGTATCCCATAATGTGCTAAAGATAGCTCATGAGGCCATGATTGCTAAGGTAACATCTAGTGATCCTGATGTGGACACTAACACTACTTTTAGTCAAAATGCTATATTGCCTTGTGCTAGTCCTCGCGATTCATCCATGCATAACGTTGGTACATCTTGTGATGAATTGCTTTCCTTGCCTTGTTGCTCTAATGATGAAGCTTATACTTCCTCTAGTGCTTGTGTTGAGACTAACCATGTAGAGGAAATCAAAGAGCTCAAGGCCCAAGTCACTTCTTTGAAGAAAGATTTGGAAAAGTGTCATGAAGGGAAGGCCACACTCAACAATATCTTGAGTGTGCAAAAATTCCCCAATGACAAAGGTGGACTTGGATTCAACTCCAATAAGAAGAAGAAGTCCAAGAGCAACAAGAAGAAGGGCAAAAACAAGTCAAGAATTCGGCCAAGATCATTTGCTTCAAGTGCAAAATTGAAGGGCATCATGTTAGATCTTGCCCTTTGAAGAAGAAGGCCATTAGTGACAAGCAACAAGGTAAGCGGCCACAAGTTCACTCTCATTCTCAACCTCAAGTTGAAGAAAGGCCTCTTCCCAAGAAAACTCAAGCTAATGCTTCTCAAGTTGAGAAATCAAGTGAGAAGAAAGTAAAGAGTAGACGTTGCTACCTATGTCGTGAAAAAGGTCACGTCGCTTCTTCATGCACAAATGGTACCTTATCCAACCCTATTCTAATTGATGATATCTATTCTCTTGGGAAGGATAAGGCTGACAATGTGTTTGCCAAATTTGTTGGTGCTCAAAGTGGTGTCAAGAAAAGAACCATTTGGGTAGCCAAGCCTATTGTGACTAATCTCTTAGGACCCAACTTGGTTGGGGACCAACTTGATCAATAGGTGTTGTTGGAGGGCATTGGAGACTTGGCTACTTTATGAAGAATTAAGGGTACTTCATCATTCTAATTGTCTCAAGCCAAGTCATTCGGATTATCAAGTCTCTATCTTATATCCAATGTTCCTCCATGCGGTAACTCGTGCTTAAAGTGTTTACATTGATAGTTACTTACCCCTTTGCATGTTTGGTTTTGTTCCTTGCATGTGTTTGTATATGTTGTGCTTCCAACTTGATTATCTTGAGCAATCAAGTATGTGTGTGTTGGTTTACACATCATGTACGTGTGTGTCATGCATTGAGCCTTTTGCATCTTGTTTTTTTCTTAGTTGGCTCTTGTGAGAGATTAATGGAATATCCCATTATGAGGGAGTGATGTGCTTTGTGCACCTCACAACCCTATATATGTGTGTACATGAGTAATACCATCTAGTATTGATATTTCAAGATTATCTAGTCGCTATGTGGTATGTCTTCTCATGAGAAATTCAAATTCTAAATTGTCCATTAATTATCTCTTGTTGGATCGTTATTTTGCCTCTTGTATATCTTTAATTGGTATCACATTATGGGGGAGTAATATGCTATGTGTATATTACTAGCCTAGAAAATGTATACATTTGAGATATTATCACCTAGAATTGATATTGTAAATTATCTTGTTCCTAGGTGGCATGTTAGCTCTACAAGTTGCAATTTGCTTTTTTTTTGGTGTGAAGATGATGTCGGATATCCTTGCTATCTACCACCGGGAATTATTTCCAAACACTTCTTGTCTTTTGACAATTGGTACTCACTTATGTGTGGTAGAAATTATTGATCATCTTTACATTGGCCTTTGCTTTTATTTGCTTTATCTCTTGCCTAGGATTGTGTCAACTCTCATTGTATTCCATACCACTTGTGGATCTTGTTAATTTCTTGACCTTGTCTAGTGTTTTCTAGATATAGTGAAACTGGTGATCCCACCTTGTGCATTTTGTATTCAAATGCAAATTCTCTATAATGCACTAGTCTTGGGGGAGCTATCCTATTCTCTATAAAACACTCATCTTGTGATCCTTATCAAGTGTGTGTTTGTGGAAGGCAATCCGTTTCTTTTTGGTACTTTGTGCCATCATGAAACTTTGTAGAGGGCTTGGTTTGTTTGGAACCGTTCTCTCTTTTGGGAGTTTGACATCTTTCTTTTTGAGTGTATCAATGGATATCTCATTCCTTGATGTATCTTTTATGGATATCCTCCAAGTGATGATTTATTCATTTGGTATCTTTTCTTTGCTTGGTATTTCTTTGTCTTCTGGTCTCGGTTCTTGAAAGTCTTGAGCATGCATATTTACTTCTTATAGTTTCTTTGGCATGCTTTCTTTCTTTGACCCAATAGATAGGGGGAACTCCACCAAGTCTCAAATTGGATGAGATGTGCATACAATTCATTTCCTTCTCTATATGCACATATTTATGTGGAGTTTGTCCTATGTATATTGGTGTTTCTAACTCTTTGGTCCCAATGAGCTTGGGTACCATTTTGTTTGTGTTGTTGTTCTAGGAACAAGTGGAGATGCATTGGATGCTCGACTCACTCACAAGAAAGGTGTTTTCACCATGTTCTTATTGGAGTCGAGCTAGGATGATCAATGAACTACTTTGTACCTTCAATTGGTATCTACTACATCCTTCCAATGTTATCTCGGTAACAAGTATATTCATATACTTCATGCACACATTTCTTGCATCAACCTTGTGTAGGTTGTATCATGGCATGTTATCCATTCTTTCTTGTGATACTTGTTTCCTTTCTCAAAGCATCCCAACAATGATGTCTTGTTGCTAGTTGTGATGTCTTTGATGTTCATGTGGTTGGAATTCATTTATATACAATAAGACCATATCTAGCCATGTGCTATGCTCTCAAGCAAATATCTTATTGGTATATGTATGACTTCCTTTTGGATATCTTGTTCCTTCATGTTGTAACTATTTCAGGTGTACATCCTTCTTTGTAGATGTATATCATCGTGATTTCGTCTACCTAGAACCTTATACACTTGAGAGAAATTACATCTCTAGATGATATCCTTTCTTTCACGTCCACCTTGTCTATCTTTTGTTATTTCTTTGGTGGCTCCGTGAAAGCTTTTGCCTTGAGTGCGTGTCTTATACCGTTGCATCTTGATGCACTCTTGTGTGGTGAAGATTATTTTCCTCATGCTTATCTTTACGAGGCTTTTGCCATCTTAATTGGTATCCCTCGTCTTGATGAGGCTTTCATCTTCTATCTTCACCACGGGTTGTCACAAGCATAGGTTCTTTATATGCTTATTAGTAAGCTTGTGAACCCATTTGTTAGTTGTGTGTGGGAATGATAGGCCTTGCATCGTGTGCCTCATTCTTTCAATACTTTATTGATGCTTAATGCTCATCCATACATTAGTCTTCTCAAGTGCATTGCCTTGACGCACGCACATCATTTTGGTTGAGCCCTTTCTTAAGTTGCCTCTTTTACTTGTTGCTCAACCATGCGTTTGTTGCAAGTACTAGGCTTTGTTTCCTATATGGTCACTTGCACTTGTTGTGAGGTTCTATTGATCTTGGGGGAGTGATGATCCTATTTTGTGCTCGTTGTATCCAATTATAAAACTAAATTGTGCACAAATCATGGGGAGCTTCTCTAGTTTCTCTAGAACACTCCTTTGCTCATTGAGGGAGTCCTGGATTAGGGGGTGCCCGGACAGCCGGACTATGACCTTTGGCCGGACTGTTGGACTATGAAGATACAAGATTGAAGACTTCGTCCCGTGTCCGGATGGGACTTTCCTTGGCGTGGAAGGCAAGCTTGGCATAGATCTCCTCCCATTGTAACCGCCTCTGTGTAACCCTAGCCCCCTCCGGTGTCTATATAAACCGGAGGGTTTAGTCCGTAGGACAACAACAATCATACCATAGGCTAGCTTCTAGGGTTTAGCCTCTCTGATCTCGTGGTAGATCTACTCTTGTACTACCCATATCATCAATATTAATCAAGCAGGAGTATGGTTTTACCTCCATCGAGAGGGCCCGAACCTGGGTAAAAACATCGTGTCCCTAGTCTCTGTTACCATCCGCCTAGACGCTGCAGTTCGGGACCCCTACCGCGATCCGCCGGTTTGACACCGACATTGGTGCTTTCATTGAGAGTTCCGTCAGGTTGCCGCCATCGGGAAGGATGCCTCGTCCGTCTTTTAAAGACGGCATTATTCTTGAGGAGCTTTGGTGTCGGCCAAACTCTCCGGCTAGGTGGTTTTCTTATGACCGCCTATTCGGCCGTTGCGCCGACGATGGCTACTCGGGTCATCAAAAGCAATCTTCACATCAACTCAGAATTTGCCGAGCAGTTAGATCCAATGGAGCTCTCTTCCCTAAACGAGCTCTTGGATCGCATCGCCGCCCTGGGAGTCGCTACAGACTACGATCAGATTAGGCCTAAACCCGATCTGAGAGAGGTTAACTCTCCCCAGGCCACCCATCACGTTGCGGTGGTGAAGGAACAATGCGGCGACCCTTCCTCTATCTTGAGGACTAGCTATGTCCGAATTCCCAAGCCCTCCAAGCCGGATACCCGTGCACGGGAGGACGTCACTCAAGCCCTGAACCTAGAGTCACGCAGCAGGCCAGATTCATTGGACAACATCCAAGAACCCGAATTTCCGAGATTGGAAACTCCTCGGCCCCTGAGTCTCAGATTGGGTAAGGTTTCAGATTCAATTCCACCCACCCACCCAAACATAAGCGATCTTTCCCAAATCAGGCAAGAGCTCCGATAAACAGTACACCATTATTGGGCCAGATTCCTCCTGGTAATGAGCAGGATCAAGGACTGCCGCGAGAAAGACGCAATCTCATTCTTCTGCAATAATTGCACGGACAAGGGAATCCTCAACGCCATAAGTCATCGTGAAATCACACGCTTTGCCGACTTGGCGTCCATAGTATGAAAGTACTGTGCGATGGAAAGTGCCTGGAAAATCGAAATAAAATTTTGGGATAATCCGGCCCTAAACACAAACCCAGTCCGAAATAAAAGGGTGCATTATCGCCAGACACCCGGGTTAAATACCAAAAAGCAAAAACCCTCTACAGGGTATGGAACCGTACTGGAGGGATGGATCAATGGACCTTGTAAAATTCACAGTCCAGAGGGCGCCACACCAACTCATAGCCTTATAGCATGTTGGATACTCCGGCAGGTAGCCAAAAGTGGCGAAGATCTTCTAATTCCAGAAGCCACAGAGCACCATCCCAGGGATACCAGTACGGTATTAACAGTCTTCGAGACCTTCGCATCCAATAGTATGTGAAAGCGAACACTCCGCAGCCTTGCCGAAGTCTACCACATAGCAACAATAAACCCATGGAGTGACACCGCTATTACTTGTAATGCCAGTGACGAACCTAAATTCCGAACAGGCCGAGCACCAGCCGCATTGGTCCTTAGTCCAATAGTGGACGGCTTTTGACTCACCAAGGTACTCATGGACGGCGGCAGCGGACTAAACCTCATTTATGAGGAAACCCTTCAAAAAATGGAAATAGACTGGAACCGCATTGAGCGAAGCAGCACAACCTTTAGAGGAATAATCCCCAGTCAGGAAGCGCGCTGTACAGGAAAAATCACACTAAATGTGGTGTTCGGCACACCGGATAATTACAGGTCCGAAGAGGTTACGTTCCAAGTGGCCTCGTTCAGTAGCGGATACCACGCCTTGTTAGGGCGGGAGGCGTTTAAAATCTTCCAAGCCATACCCCATTACGGGTACATGAAGCTCAAAATGCCCGGGCCTAACGGAATCATCACTCTTGCTAGTGATCTGGACATAGCACTCCGCGCTGAAAATAAGACAGCCAGACCGCCCTCGAGGCACTATCAAAGCCCTAGCGGTGAGGAACTGATCGCGCTGCGCCCACGGTGAACAGGGACGACGTGATACTCGATAAAAGATCCAAGTCCACCTCCTTTAAACCAGCGGACGAAATAGTCAAATTCCAAGTCCATCCAACAGACCCTACAAAAACAGCTTCCATCGGGGCACAATTAAACCACGACATAGGCGCGCAGACACGAGAGTTCCTACACGAGAACTGGGACATTTTTGCCTGGCACCCTTCAGACATGCCAGGAATCCCACGCAGGCTGGCCGAGCACAGCCTAAATATTCTACAAGGATTCAAGCCAGTCAAGCAGGCTCTTCGGCGTTTCTCTAAACCTAATAGACAAGCCATGGGAGAGGAACTAGCCAAGTTATTGGAGGCCGGATTCATTAGAGAAATAAAACATCCGGACTGGCTAGCAAACCTGGTGATGGTACCAAAGAAGGACAAATCCTGGCGCCTGTGCGTCGATTTTAAGGACCTCAATAAGGCTTGCCCAAAGGATCCCTTCCCCCTCCCCCGCATCGATCAGATTATCGATGTGACAGCAGGACACGATTCATTGTGTTTCCTCGATGCATACTCCGGCTACCACCAAATTAAGATGGCGGAGTCCGACCAAGCCGCAACGACATTTATCACACCATATGACCCCTTCTGCTTCAACACAATGCCCTTTGGGCTCAAAAACGTCGGCGCTACATATCAGCGCATGATTCAAACATGTCTGGCAAACCAGATCGGCAAAACAGTGGAGGCATACGTAGATGATGTGGTCGTCAAAACCAAACATGTCGAATCTCTAGTAGACAACTTGAGGCTCACATTCGATAACCTCCGAACATATGACATCAAGCTCAACCCGGAAAAATGCGTTTTCGGCGTACCAACCGGAAAGCTCTTGGGCTTCATTGTATCCAGTAGAGGAATTGAAGCAAATCCGGCCAAGATCCGAGCTCTGTCACAATTGGATATACCAACGGACCTCAAACAAATACAAAAATTAACTGGATGCGTGGCGGCTCTAAGCCGCTTTATCTCCCGCCTGGGAGAAAAGGCATTACCCCTTTATCGCCTCCTTCGGCGCACCGAACACTTCGAGTGGACGGATGCCGCCATAGCCGGACTGGAAGAAATAAAAACCATATTGGCAACCAACCCAGTCCTGGTCGCGCCAAACATTGGCGAATCAATGTTATTATACATTGCGGCAACTCATCAAGTTGTGAGCGCAGTGCTCGTCGTCGAACGAGAAACGGACGGACATAAATTCCCCCTTCAAAAGCCGGTCTACTATGTATCTACTGTCCTTACTCCATGCAAGTCACGGTACCCGCATTACCAAAAGATAGCATACGCGGTATTCATGGCATCTCGGAAGCTGCGACACTACTTTCAAGAGTGTTCAATAACAGTAGCCTCGGAAGTGCCACTTAATGATATTATAAACAACTGCGACGCCACGGGCCGGATTGCCAAATGGGCCATTGAGCTCCTCCCGTTCGACATAACCTACAAGCCGCGGTGAGCCATTAAGTCGCAAGTATTGGCTGACTTCGTCGCCGAATGGACTGAAGCCGAACTCCCTAAAGAGTACGGCGCATATTCCAACTGGATCATGCACTTCGATGACTCCAAAATGTTGGCTGGTCTGGGGGCTGGCATCGTTTTGACGTCCCCAACCGGAGATATAGTCCAATACGTACTCCAGATAATGTATACGGACTCCAACAACGCAGCCGAATACGAGGCCCTTCTACATGGTCTCTGGATGGCAGTCTCCATGGGCATTCAACGCCTAGAGGTGCGGGGGGATTCGAACCTCGCAATATCCCAAATAAATGGAGACTTTGACGCCAAGGATCCGAAAATGGCGGCTTATCGCAACGCCGTCCTAAAAATGTCAGCTCGGTTCGAGGGGCTCGAATTTCACCATATAGCCCGCGAAAACAATCAGGCGGCCGACGTCCTCGCACACATCGGCGCAAAACGCGATGCGGTCCCGCCCAACATCTTTTTGGAAAGGCTTTTCAGGCCATCCGTGGTATGGGAATGGGATACTGGTAATAACATACTGGACCCAACCGCGATAACAGATATCGAACACTCTGGCATAGTCGGAGGCTCTGCCACCGAAATAACATCCTCAGCCCACGTCATAATGGCCGTCATTGCCCCGTGGACGGAGCCATTCCTGGCCTACTTAACTAGGCAGGAACTCCCTGAGGACCAAAACGAGGCACGCTGCATAGTGTGGCGATCTAAAGCCTACAGGGTCCATGAGGGAGAACTTTATAAGAAAAGCACCACCGGAGTCCTTCAAAGGTGCATCTCCGAAGACGAAGGGCGGAAGCTCCTGGCCAAAATTCATGCCAGACTCGGCGGCCACCACGCCGCAGCCCGGGCCCTCGTAAGCAAGGCTTTCCATACTGGTTTTTACTGGCCTACGGCCCGGTCAGACGCACTGGACCTGGTCCAACGCTGCGTGGGTTGCCAGCTTTTTGCAAATCAAAGCCATATGCCACCCACCGCCCTCCAAACAATCCCCATAACTTGGCCCTTCGCGGTCTGGGGGCTTGACATGGTTGGACCCCTTAAAGGAGGAACCCACAAGAAAAAATACTTGCTGGTCATGGTGGATAAGTTCACCAAATGGATAGAAGCCAAGCCTGGTAAGACGGCCCAATCCGGACCGGTGATAGACTTCATATCCGGGGTCGTACACCATTATGGCATCCCCCACAGCATCATCACTGATAACTGCACAAACTTCACGGCCGAAGAGGTAAAACTTTGGTGCAAAAACATGGGCATCAAGCTCGGTTATGCTTCCGTCTATCACCCACAAACTAACGGTCAAGTCGAACGAGCAAATGGTCTTATCATGAGCGGCATCAAACCCAGATTAGTGCGGTCCCTAAAGGAATCTGACACGCACTGGGTAGAGGATCTCGACTTCGTACTCTAGGGGCTGCGGACCACGCCGAATCGCACCACCGGATACACACCATTCTTTATGGTATACGGCGCAGAGGCTGTTCTGCCCTGCGACATAATTCATGACTCACCTCGAGTGCGCATGTATGAAGAAAGAGAAGCTGAGCTCGATCGGCAGGACAGTTTGGACGCTTTGGAGGAGGAGCGTGACGTGGCAAAAGCCCGTTCCGCATTCTATCAACAACAGGCTCGAATATACCAAAGCAGAGAAGTACGGGCCAAAACTTATAATGTTGGCGAATTAGTTCTACGCCTGCCGGAGAAGAAAAAGGACAAACTCAAGCCCAAATGGGAGGGTCCCTTCATTAGTGACCAAGTCCTAACTGGTGGAGCGTACCGTCTGCGGGATGCATCGGATAATCGCCTCGAGCCGAACCCATGGAACGCAGCAAGACTCTAAAGATTCTACGCCTAGCGCCGGACTCTGTGTTCGTCTCCTTCCTCTGTCCATTTTTTATACACTACCTGTCCTATATTTCTCTCCTTCTCCCTTTATTTTATCTCACAGCCTTTAAAGGGCCAATTTGTGCCTTGTTTGCACACAACTGACGCGCTATCCGCGCTCATTATGCATGGGGGCTTCTTTAACAGAAGCTTATTTATACGGGCTTTATGCCCAACACATGTGTTATCCTTCCGCATGTACCTTTTATTCGCCATTATATGCATCGACATGACTTAAGTTTTGGCCAAGCTGGGTTGCCTGGCTCTTGTATTTATGCCCTACGTTCCCGTTAATTCGGTTAGGGCATAAGGGGAGCACCTCTGCGATTGTTACTGCCGGGTCAGCCGGATGTGTACCTCAGACTGGGTGTAGCCGAAAGCTAGCGTTCTTAAGAGAATATTCGGTCGGTGAACAAAAGATGATTTTTTACCCATTTTTTATATATGCCCCCAGATGTTTTTTCCTGCGATTCTTTCCGCAGCCCGAACATGCACTTTAGGGCATGCATACCCAGGGAAAGGAACCCCTAACGGAACTATTCTCCCTGGAAGATGTTTCTTACTAACCATGTAATATAACATAACTAGTTGGGCACTTGTCTGTTCAAGCACTAATGACCCCTACGCCTGGTTTCCACGCATGCCCTGGTTTTGCATAACCGAGAGGGTATTCGGATTCACTCCGGACTATCGGGTCCAGAGGTCGAAGCGAAAAGGTCCGCCATGACAAATGATCTACAATCCGGCTAGAAGGCATTACAAATGTCACTTCAATTACATAGTCACTATGACTGACTAAATTCTTCCTCTATACCATCCAACAGGCTGTCTAACTTACAATCTGGTTGGGAATACTTTGCGGCCAATTCTACTTGCCCGTACATCAGACTAACAGGGATCTCTTTCCCATCGGGCCCCACAGGTCCGACCTCGGCCATGTGGTTTGGATCGGCCTTGGTATACCGCGTCTTCACCATGGCCCAGGCTTCCCTGGCACCTTGACGGCAGGCCGATATCTTCCATAATCGGAAGCGCCGCCACGCTCCCTTCAGCTTCTCCGCAAGCTCTCCAAGGCCTTCGGGCACGGAGACGGACGACCACAAGGCCTGGGCGACGCCTTGCATCACCTGCCGAACTCGTTCGTGCAGTTGTGAGAGCTCGGGAAGAAGGTCACCCATAGAACTGGGCATTTCCTCCGCAGGACGACCTGTTAGCATACCTACAGACATAACTCTGTTAATCGACTTCTTCGCCGAACTCTTTTCCAAAGTTCATTCAAGCACTTACTGAAAATGCCGCGCCGAAGCCGCTGATTCTCCTTCACGGAGTCCGACAGTTGATCACGAACATCTTTTAGTTCCACGCTCAGCTGGGTGTTGGCATCCTGGAGATTATTATTCTCCTGCCTAACCTTGGTAAGCATACTCTCGCCAGCCTCTAGCTGGCGTCGGAGTTGTTGCTCGTCCGGATTTCCTCTGGCGTCATCTACAATTTCATCGTTATATTCGCACATATGCCGCACTCTATATGGTACCTATCATTTTCAATATGTCTTACCAGAGGGGGTCTTCTTGGACTTCTCTTCTGCGGCTAGTGCGGCCTGAAGTCGAGCTTTGCACTCTTCCAGCTCCTGGGACAGTTGGGTATTCTTTTCTGTATAAACCTGCATAACATGTGATCCTTAAATCAGTTATTCTAACTGTTTCAAGTCTCAGGGGCTACTGATATATATAATCACCAAATTTTCTCACCCGTATGTCCTTTACATACTGATCCGTGGCTCTGGCTAGACCATTTTGAGCAGCACGGAGGTACGCATCTCCCGAGTTGAAGGCATCAAATGCCTCTTGGGAGAAACAAGCGTCACAGAGAACGGCCCGGCGACGCCTGTGGTTCATGGCACTCTCCACCTCGGAATTTGTGGCAGACAGTCTGCCCGCATCCTCTGTCGGAGGAGCATCCGGCGCGTGCCTCGTATTCGCTTCCGCTTCCGGGTCCGGCCTTGGAGCCTGACTGGTGGAGGCGTGATTGGCGACCTCTCCGGATATAGTCAGGCGAGCGTTCTTTTTCCTAAAGAAAGCACGGGTGTTAGTATGCCTCTGAGAATGATATCTTGGAGTAAGTCGACGCGTCATATCGCTGCGCCGGTGTCTCAGTCCGGACTGCATTTCTTTTCAGCCTGCCCGGCCTAGCAGCCCCTTGTTGGCTAGTAGCCGCAGGCACGGCCTGCCGCCCCAAGGGCCTCCCCTGCAAGACACCGTTGGTATACGGTAAACAAAAATACGCAAGGACGGATCCTTTTCAAAGTGCTGGGATTTCGGTCTCAGTTACCTGTGAGGCTGGAAGTAGCCCAGAGTAATCGGCCGTAATGGCCACCAAGGCATTGTCGTTTCTTAATTGGTAAAATACCCTAACGATTGGCTCCACTGATATGTCCGGATCCTCTTGGGAGGCCGGGTCGAGGGACCGCTCCGGATCCTCGGGTTGTGGAGGAGGGCTGTTTATCTCCCTTACGGCCTTACGCAGCTCCTGCGTTGGAATCGCAAGATGAAATACTTAACTATGGGAATATGGAACAGATGGGCAAGAAAAAGTATCAGCTTACCCAGCGCGGAGGATTATACATAGAAAATCCGCCCTGTGGATTGACGCGGAGGAATTCCTCCTCTTCTCCCTTGTACAAATTGGACAAGATCTTTACTAGAGCAGCTACCGAGTCCGGCCCCTTGCGGCCGCAGCAGGTGGCGTCATCCTCCCCGTTGAAATCCCACATGGGGTGGCCTCTATATTGAAGCGGCTGCACCCCCCGCATAATGCATATGGCCATGACCTCGATCATGGTCAATCCGGATTGAGCTAGCGACCTTATCCGGCTCATCAGGTAAAGAACGTCCCTGTCATCTTCCTCCTAGGGGCTCCGTGGACGCCAGCTCAGGCGCTTCTTCAAAGGAGCATTGTCGAACTCAGGAAGGCCGACCCGGATAGGATCCGGGAGGGGGACGTCTTCTATATAAAACCATTCTGAAGGCCAGTCTTCGGACATCTTCTTTGGGGTTCCGGATAGATATCCGGTCCAGGCGACGCGCCATATTTCGGCTCCGCCCACTTGAAATATTGACCCCCTCTCAGAACGGGGCACAAGGCAAAACAACTTCTTCCACAACGCGAAATGAGCCTCGCAGCCCAAAAACAGCTCGCAAAGGGCTACGAAGCCAGCGATATGCAGTATGGAGGCAGGCGTGAGGCTGTGCAACTGGAGGCCGTAGAACTCCAGGAGCCCCCGAAGAAACGGATGAATTAGAAATCCGAGTCCTCTTATCAAATAAGGGACAAGACATACCCGCTCTCCCTTGGAGGGATTGGGAAGGCTCTCCGCTTGCTCTCCGCCATTATAGGTGGCGAGCCCGGCTCGAACCGGGACCATGTATGCTGGGGGGAGAAATCCCTCGGTCTGAAGCGTCACTAGTTGGCTGTGCGGGACGGAACATCTCTCCCAATCTCCGGGCTTGGGGCTGGGGGAGCGAGAGGAGGAGTTGCGTCGACCGACCATGATGGAATGGATTTCTGTCGGGTGCGCTCCGATGAATGCTCGCTAAGGGAGGATGGTGTGATTTGGATCTGAATCCTCGTCTCTTTAATAGGCAGCTCATTTACATAGCTAGGGGGGTGAATGTAAAAACACCCTGGCTCTTCACATTCGCTTGACACGTGGAAGGTGGCCATTATTAGGCATGGAAGCCAAGGATCACAACATTCACGAGAAGCCAGACACTATTTAACAAGTATTCGGAATTTGGAGGAGAACCCGCCTTGCAATGCCGAAGACAATCTGCGCGCCGGACTCGTCGTCATTGAAGCCTGGTTCGGGGGCTACTGAGTTAGTCCTGGATTAGGGGGTGTCCGGACAGCCGGACTATGACCTTTGGTCAGACTGTTGGACTATGAAGATACAAGATTGAAGACTTCGTCCCGTGTCCGGATGGGACTTTCCTTGGCGTGGAAGGCAAGCTTGGCAATACGGATATGTAGATCTCCTCCCATTGTAACCGACTCTGTGTAACCCTAGCCCCCTCCGGTGTCTAAATAAACCGGAGGGTTTAGTCCGTAGGACAACAACAATCATACCATAGGCTAGCTTCTAGGGTTTAGCCTCTCTGATCTCGTGGTAGATCTACTCTTGTACTACACATATCATCAATATTAATCAAGCAGGAGTAGGGTTTTACCTCCATCGAGAGGGCCCGCGTGTCCCTAGTCTCCTGTTACCATCCGCCTAGACGCACAGTTCGGGACCCCCTACCCGAGATCCGCTGGTTTTGACACCGACACTCATATCATAATATTTCATTCATTTGGAACATAGGATCATTGGTCTAGTTGGCTCAATTGATATCCGTTGATTGCTTGCTTCAATTGGTATCTTTTGATTGCTTGATTGCTTGTTTCTCTCTTTGTTATGTCTTCGTGGCATATCATTCTTTTGCAATCTTTGTGCCTCAATATAGTTTGTGTTCCTCCAAGTATT
Source organism: Aegilops longissima (assembly GCA_021605205.1). Lineage (NCBI taxonomy): Eukaryota > Viridiplantae > Streptophyta > Magnoliopsida > Poales > Poaceae > Aegilops > Aegilops longissima. Next base: position 414,909,854 of record CM038676.1, on the reverse strand, counting down.
TACCTTTGGATATGTGTGTTGCAGTCCACTCACTTGTTGAGAAATACACAATTTATGGAGGACCACAATTTATATTGGCCTTCTAAGCTTTTCACCCATTTTGGCAATCGATGCCAATGGGGGAGAAGTTTCAGAGAGTTTGTGGAGAAGTTTAGAGAGTTGTCTCTTCTAGCTTTGGTTTGTTCCTAAGCATATGCATCTCCTACGCATGCATTATTGGTTGTTGCATAGCATGGTGATGCATAATTCCTTATATAAACTCTCTTGAAAGTGATTGTCATCAATTACCAAAATGGGGGAGATTGAAAGGACATGTGGTGCCCCCATGTGTGGTTTTGGTAATTGATGACATTCTCTATGGACTAATGGTTGCATTGAGTTATATTTGAAGGATTTGTCCATAGGAATTTCTTGAAGTCCATGTGTTGGTTTCAAGGAGTTTATGTGTTGACCAAGGTGCTATTAAGGAATTATCTAAAGATTGGTCATGTGAGTGTTGAGCTTATTGCGAGCATGTATTGAAGAAGAATATTGTGTGATCATTCATGTTTACCTTCAAGACGTCATCCAAATGAAGAGAGTTGGAAAGATTCAAGGTTGATCAAGACTAAGTCAAGAATGAATCAAGTTGATCAACTCACAAAGCGTAGAAGATGTACCGAGAGGGATCAAGTGATCCCATGGCATGGTAAGCATTGTCCATTGTGCTTTGTGTACTAACCCATGGTCTACGTGAGAGTTCTATGTGGGGTTAGGTACGTGTTCATGGGCTTGCGTCAAGAGGAAGATATCACTCAACCCATGGAGAGGATGACATCAAATGGTGATCGTCATCAAGATTGTCGTGTGTAAGTTCAAGTGGAGCATCACGAAGAGATCAAGTGCTTGAAGCTTGCCATCCACTGTGGTGTCAATGGACTTGTGAAGATGTGCCGAAGAGTGGCTCACCCATAGTGGAGTATGGGGGAGCAATCATCTAGTCTCCATCGACCCAACGCAATCAAGAAAGGTGGTCCATCTTGAGGAGGACAAGATCATCATCATCTAGCTCAAGTGGATCATGTGCAAGGCAAATGTTTTCCCTTGATAGGTTTTCTATTTTACCGGCCTCATGGTGGTAGTTAGGAGACCTGGTTATAGGATCGATAGCCGTACTATCAAGGGGGGCTCTCAAGTGAGTAGCTTGATCGTATCGTTCGTCGAGAGCTCAAACCATTGCATCCTTGCATCATGTTTCTTGGTTGTTGTTTGGTTATCTTTGTGAGACTTAGAGCTTATGGTCATATTGATGACAAGCTTGAGTTCATCGAAAACGGAGTTTGCATGCGTCTTCTATGATGTTTTCGGTGTTGGAGGTTTTACCGGTCTTATCCGAGGAAGGGTTCTCACCATTTTATTTTGGGCCTTTTCTCATTTGTTTCTTATTGATATTTCTATCAAGATTGTGTTAGCCCTTGTCGCTAGCTTTCCAACAAACTTGGTTTCGTCGAATTCGGAGTCCGTTTGCAAAAGTTGTGGTAGTTTTGGTGTTCTAAAAAGGTTGCAGCGGTACTACCGCGGACAGGAGCGGAAGTATTTTTTTACTACCGCTCTTGGGAGCGGTACTACCGCTTGGAGCAGTACTACTGCGGCTACTTCCGTGGCTACTTCCGCTCGGGACCAAAAACTCGTCACAAGTCCAGCGGTGGTAGGCACGGATGTAATTTTTAGTACCGCTTCATAGCAGTAGTACCGCTACCCTTAGCAGTAGTACCGCTACCCCTAGCGGTAGTACCGTGAGGTCAAGCGGTACTACCGCTCCGACAGTTCTTCTGGCTATTTTGCCTCCTCGCTGTTGTGTTTCAAAGGGCTACTACCGCCCTAGCGGTAGTACCGCTCCTTGGAGCGGTAGTACCGCTCGGTGCGGGCTGTGAGCATAACGGTTGGATTTTTTCCCACCTATAAAAGGGGGTCTTCTTCCCCAATGAACCTTATCCTTTGAGCTCGTGTTCTTCCCCCATTGTTGACCTTCTTCGAGCTTGCTAACTCTCAATCCCTCCATGGATTTTTGCTAGTTTTTGAGGGAAAAGAGAGAGGAGATCTAGATCCACATTTCCACCAATCACTTTCTCCTCTATGTGAGGGGAACCCCTTGGATCTAGATCTTGGAGTTCTTGGTGTTCTCCTTCTTGTTCTTCCTCTCATTTTCCTCCCTAGCATTAGTTGCTTCGGTGGGATTTGAGAGAGAAGGACTTGGGCACTCCGTGTGCCCTTGCCATTGCATTTGGTGCATCGATTTGAGTTCTCCACGGTGATACGTGGAAGTTACAAGTTGAGAAGCTTATAACTCTTGGGTGCTTGGTACCCTTGAGCTTGTTCCTCTTGGGTGCTTGGGCGCCCTAGATGGTTGGTGGTGTTCGGAGCTCAATCATTGTGGTGTAAAGCTCCGGGCAAGCATCGGGGTCTCCAATTAGGTTGTGGAGATCGCCCCGAGCAATTTGACGGGTACCGGTGACCGCCCCCAAGGGTTGCCAAAGTGTATGGGTTTGGTGACCGCCCCCAAGGGTTGCCATTTGTACGGGTTCGGTGACCGCCCTCAAGGGTCCCTTAGTGGAATCACGACATCTTGCATTGTGCGAGGGCGTGAGGAGATTATGGTGGCCCTAGTGGCTTCTTGGGGAGCATTGTGCCTCCACAACACTCCAAACAGAGATTAGCATCCGCAAGGGTGTGAACTTCAAGATACATCGTCGTCTCCGCGTGCCTCGGTTATCTCTTACCCGAGCCCTTTACTTATGCACTTTACTTTGTGATAGCCATATTGTTTCTTGTCATATATCTTGCTATCACCTACTTGTTTATCTTGCTTAGCATAAGTTGTTGGTGCACATAGGTGAGCCTAGTTGTTGTAGGTTTTGTGCTTGACAAATTAACCGCTAGGTTTATTCCGCATTTATTCAAGCCTAAACCGTAATTATTTTAAAGCGCCTATTCACCCCCCCCCCCTCTAGGCGACATCCACGATCTTTCACTAGTTCCAATTGACACAACACCGTCTCCACCACAGAGCACCCAAATACGAGTAGTTAGTAAGGTAACTACAGTGCCCAAAGCACGAGGACCACCACTCCGAATCCCAACTCAACGCTTAAAGGAGAAGAAGAATTGTTCTCAGGTCAGGTTCTGTAGCTATGGTTCATACTCCTTTGCTCTTGCATCACTGTATTTACTCATACCAACTATTTTCAAATTTGAAGGATGGAATTGAAACTCCAATGGCGCGATAGGTATGTTTTAAACCTGTTTCTTTAACCGGTTTGCTATTGTAACTTGCTCTATGTTGATTTCAGTTTCAATTGAATAAACCGTTATGTTCTCATGTCATGCACATTACAAGTGTTGTTATTGCTCTATAGTTTCCCACACTTATATTCTGTCTATTATGCTTTGTCTTGAACAAATATTATTTGAACTGTGTCTCTCTCTTGATTTGGGAACAAAAACTAGAATGATATAGACCATAAAGTGACCATGGTACATAGATATATGTTTGTTTCATGTTGTTATCCTGTCCACTTTACTACTGAACTGATTTACCAAAATGAGTTTCATATACAACATGGTAAACTTGTGATGTGTCTGCTTGTTTCTCTTTTAGAATGCGGACAAAATATTGGAGAACAGTACCCTATTATGCAATGGTAAAGGAAGTAATGCAGACAAGGTTCAAGATAGTGAGACATCCCTGTTGGTCTCCAAGAAAGCTGATAAAAACTATCTTGACGAAAGTGAGAGAACCCAAAAGTCCTGTCTTGATGTAGTGTTCGAGTTACTAGCCACTACTACTGGCACAAGCTCTTCGAACTCGCTGCCTGAATCAGTTCATCTTCTTGAGTCTCAACTTCAAGTTGAAAGACATCGATCGATGTCTTCTGACAGAAGTCAAGGAACGAGGAAGTCCCTCTGTAATTCAGATGCATACTTTCTGGTGCAACAGCAAGCGCTGGAGGATTTAAACGCCAAACAAGAGAAAGTTAATAAGCTTCCTAAGCATCTTGCCAGCATTATTTGCACTGGTCGCCAACTTTGACAACCAGTGTATATGATATGCTGCTTTGTTCCCTATATTTGCAATGGTGGCGAACTTTGATGTCCAGTGGATGTAATATGTGTAATAGCCGTGATAGCTTAGCGTAAGTTTCTTGCTTATTTATTTCCTTATTGTCTTATTTATTTGTTTGCTTGTAGTCAGTGCAGTTCTTTTTCCGCGGTTTGGCCGCAATAACCTATTTTTTAAAACTAGGCCACAATAACCATGGGCTACATATTGACTGTAGTTACCATGGGCCTCCTACGGGCCGTAGAAACAATGGGCCTCCTACGGGCCATAGAAACAATGGGCCTTCTACGGTCCGAAGCATCAATGGGCCTTCTATGGGCCGTATGATCGATCAGCCAAACATGGGCCAATAACAGACCGCATTATGGCCCGTAAACGGGCTAGATTTGGAATCATCCATTCATAGGCCGACAATAACGGGTCGTCGTTAATCGGCCATATTTGATGACGCTATGAAAACGTCCCAACGGATTAACGGGCCGCAAACGGGCCGATTGTAACCACAGGCTGAATTTGGCCCACAAGTAGAAAAGGCCAGTAACGGGCCATAAGTAACGAATGCTGGAAATAAGCCCAACAATAAATGGGCCCTGAGAAGGCCGAAAGATAACACGGGTTGGAAACGGCCCAATGGAATAATGGGTCGTTAGTGGGTATGAAGCGATACACTGTTCATTGCGGGCCAGATTCACTACGGGCCGTTAATGGGCCAAGAGTTACAAACGGCCTCGTATGGGCTGAAAGACGGCATGAGCCATACATGGGCCGGAAGTTACAACGGGCTGGAATCATATTGGACGGCCCAGATGAAGCTACTGGGCTTAATTCCGATAGGCCGTAACGGGCCATGAGTTAGCGGGCCGTAAATGGCCTATATAGGAACAGGCTTTCCGTGGGCCGACCCGTTACCTTTTGACCAAGTCAAACGGGCCGGCCTTTTCACCGGAATGGGCCTCTGTTGGGTCGTGCCACGTGTCGATCTATCATAGGCGCCTTCTGTCCAATGAATGGATGACATCTGTCCCAACGGTGGGCCAACACGTGTTTCCTCCGGCCAATGACAATTTTACACGTGGAAAATCCTCATTGGTCCGGGCTGTTAACGGGTTATCGGATCCAAAACCGGACTCGATAGCTTAACGACGACCCGTTACGGTGGATGCCATGTGTCGTTCACCCTTGACGAAAGCACTTCCATGACGCGCGATTTATCGTCATGGAAGTGGACACTTCCGTGATGATAATTTTGGTAATGTCATGGAACACTTCTACGACAACACATGTATGACTATATTGATTCTGTCATAAAATCGTCATGGATGTACATGCATGACAGAAAATGTGACCTACTGTGACAAACACGTATCATCACGGAAGTGTATTTTTTTTGTTGTGACGGGCTGGAAACGACCCCTGTGAATCATGGGCCGTTAATGGGTACAAAGGAATTTACTGTTCATTATGGGCAAGAGTCACCGTGGGCCACTAAAGGGCCTAAAGATACGAAAGGCCTCATATGGGCCGAAAGACGTCGTGGGCCATACATGGGCCGAAAGTGAAACAGGCTCGTGTTATATTCGACGGCCCACATGATGTTGTTGGGCCGATTTCGGGAAGGCTCTAACGGGTCGTGAGTTACCGGGCCGTAAAATGGGCTATTTGCGAACAGGCCGTTAACAGGCTTTTCATGGGCCAGCCCGCTAACTTTTGATCAAGTCAAACGGGCCGGCCTTTGTAAGCTAAATGGGCCAGTGGTGGACTGTCGCACGTGTCGACATATCATAGGCGCCTATCTGACCCAATGACGAGCTGACACGTGTTTCCTTCGGCCAATGAGAATTTTACACGTGGAAAATCCCCATTGGTCCGGGCTGTTAACGGGTTATCGGATCCAAAACCAAACCCGATAGCTTAACAGCGACCCGTTACGGTGGATGCCATGTGTCGGTTCACTTCCATGATGATAATTTTGGTATTGTCATGGAACACTTCTACGACAACACAGGTATGACTATCTTGATTCTGTCATAAAATCATCATGGATGTACATACGTGACAGAAAAGGTGACCTACTGTGACAAACAGGTATCATCACGGAAGTGTATTTTTTTTGTAGTGGTTGTCGGCGTTTGTGGGGCCCAGCAGAGCGCGGTGGTGTTCGAAGGGGGGATTGTGTGCGAGAGCTCGGTGCTGTGAATTGGGCGGGCATGCAATTAATAGCTTTCGCGACTGACCTCACGGACGTAATTTTCGTCCAGTCCTGCACTGGAATTTGAAAAAAATTAGTAGCAGTGGCGACTGAGGCCGGTGGCCCGCCACATGGTCTTTAACCTACCACTGGCGGGCAGTAAGCAGGACTTGCCGCAGCTATGTTCTGCCAAAACCGGACATCTAAAAAGGATAACTAGTAGCAGTTGCTAGTCATCGCTCGCCACTGCTTGGTCATCTACTTGTGGCGGGCGCTAGGTGATAACCCACAAGTATAGGGGATCAATTGTAGCCTCTTTCGATAAGTAAGACTGTCGAACCCAACGAGGAGCTAAAGGTAGAACAAATATTCCCTCAAGTTCTATCGACCACAGATACAACTCTACGCACGCTTAATGTTCACTTTACCTAGAACAAGTATGAAACTAGAAGTACTTTGTAGGTGTTGTTTGATAGGTTTGCAAGATAATAAAGAGCACATAAATAAAAACTAGGGGCTGTTTAGATAAAGACACAATAAAGTAAATATGGCGAGTGTGGGAAAGTGGTGGTAGGAGTTGCGAAATTGTCCCTAAGCAATTGACTACTTTACTAGACCGATAACAAGTTTTATGTGGGAGAGGCCACTGCTAGCATGTCATCCCTGACTTGGAATTCTATGCACTTATGATTGGAACTATTAGCAAGCATCCGCAACTACTAACGTTCATTAAGGTAAAACCCAACCATAGCATTAAGATATATTGGTCCCCTTCAATCCCGTATGCATCAATTTCTATGCTAAGTAGAAGCTTCTGTCACTCTTGCCCTCCAATACATAGTCCTATCAACATACAACTAACCCTATGGTGTGATCCACGTGCGCGCTCATATGATGGGCACCAAAGGACATCAACATAATCACAAGCAAATTAAACCAATCATAGCAATTCATCAACCACCGATAGGACAACGAAAATCTACTCAGACATCATAGGATGGCAACACATCATTGGATAATAATATGAAGCATAAAGCACCATGTTCAAGTAGAGGGTACATCGGGTTGCGGGAGAGTGGACCGCTGTAGATAGAGGGGGGAAGGTGATGGAGATGTTGGTGAAGATGGCGGAGGTGTTGGTGAAGATCGCGGTGATGATGATGGTGGCCACGACAGCGTTCCGGCGCCACCGGAAGAGAAGGGGAGAGGGGGCCCCTTCTTCTTATTCTTCCTTGACCTCCTCCCTAGATGGGAGAAGGGTTTACCCTCTGGTCCTTGGCCTCCATGACATGGGAGGGGCGAAAGCCCCTCCGAGATTGGATCTGTATCTCTGTCTCTCTCTGTTTCTGCGTTCTCGTGTTCTGCCCTTTCACCGTTTCGTATATATATGGAGATCCGTAACTCCGATTGGATTGAAACCTTCGCCGAGATTTTTTTCTTCTGAAAATTAGCTTTCTTGTGGCCGAAGAAGAGCAGCAACCGCCTTATGGGTGGCCCACGAGGGGGGCAGGTGTGCCCCCCTACCTTGTGGCCACCTCGGGCACCGTCTCACGTTGATTCTTCCTCCCATATTCTCCAAATATTCCAAAAATATTATCCATCCATTTTTATCCCATTTGGATTCCGTTTGATATGGGGTTTCTGCGAAACATAAAACATGCAACAAACAGGAACTGGCACTGGGCACTGGATCAATATTTTAGTCCCAAGAATAGTATAAAAAGTTGCCAAAAGTATATGAAAGTTGTAGAATATTGGCATGGAACAATCAAAAATTATAGATACGACGGAGACGTATCACTAGGTAGTGCCCATCACTGCTGAGTTACGCAAACAAGTCCCGCCCGGGAGATTATATCCGTGGCGGGCAATAGCTGTGGTGGGCAGTCTTTGCTACCTGCCACTACTTGTTTTCAAAAATAGATGTGGCGTGTGCCCAGCCTCACCCGACACTCATTGGGGTTCACCTATAAGCCCTTTCCAAGTAGTGATGGAATGAATATCTTTTGCAGTTGTGCTATACCACATCCTTTTATCTTCCCACTCTAAATGTTGTAACATGCATGTGTGTATGATGTCTGCAACAAAGGTTTGAGTTTCTAGATAACGCTAAATTGGCTAAAGCAGTGACTGATGGTATCATTCAGAAAAAGTGTGCGATCACACAAGCACTAACTCAAGGCAAATTTTACAGTAAGGTTAAAAATCTTACCGAGGAGCAAGTGTTGCAGTTGAAGCCAATGACTACTAGGTAATTCGTCCTTAATCTGACAGATTCAACTTTCACTATACCATGTGGTCAAAACTAGATTTATGCTTCAATCCATAGGAGATATGTGCCAAGAATAAAGCAAATTGAAGTGTTGTGAAGCTCCCACATGAAACTGGCTCTACAAGTTACATTGCAACTTATCAAAGTTTGGTAAGCACCCCATCTTGGTACATGCAAATTATCATATTTTTCATAAGTGAATGGCTTGCGGCAATAACATTCATCATATCCTATTTGATTTACTAGTGTATGGAGAAAAACCAGAAACCAACACATGTTGAATTGTTTGAAGCAACCCACAACAGAAAGAAGGACGGGGTGATGAGTGGGACTGCAGCAATAACAATCATGAGCATTCTGTAATTTCTGGATTTCACATTTAATGTGCCACCCAAAATATTATGTTTGTTGCAACACACAACTCCAGTAGTAGGTGAAGAGCCAAAAACATATGTGCAGATTGTTGCAGAGGTTCTCAAGGGTGTTTCCAAGCATAACACGTTCCTCGTAAGTACGGGAGAGTCAACTTCCTCCAGGCAGAGGACAACCTCTCATGAACGCATTAGAGAGCTTGAAGAGAGGCTTGCAACTCAGGAGGTAGTTGCGAGATCAACAGCCGATAGGTATCATGAAGAGTTGAATGCAAGAATGGCAACGGAGCAACATGAAATCGAAGAGATGAAAACAAAGTAGCTAGATGAAATTGCATCTCTCAAGAAGGCACAAGAGGAGAAAACTGCTTCTATGGAAAAGAAGCAATCACAACTTGAAGGAACTTTAGTTTTCTCTTAAGGATGCAGGGCGACTCTGACAAAAGCATGCCGTAGCCTTTTTTTGGGGGGGGGGGGGGGATATGACAACAACATGTCGTAGCCCACTTTGGGGGGCTTTGACAACAACATGTCTCAACCTTGATGGTGGTCTTCTTCGTCCGAAAACTTTGGTTGTCCCTTATTATATTTTGTAATGTGTGGTACTCTGTCGGTTTGTTTTTATGTCGTGTGTGATACTTTCTCAGTTGGCTAATCATTATCAGAATTGTGTTAAGCATGTCTGTTTTCAGTGTTAACGAAAGTCATTTCATTCTCATATTTGATATTTTTATAGATTTTAAAATTCAAATTTGGTTGACAGTTGTAACAATGAATAAACCGTGGCGGTAATAGTGACGGAAATGTGTCCCATCACCAGCTTCCGGACCCACATATAAGCAGCCACGTCAACATCCCATGGGCCCACATGTTAGGATCTTTGATCGGTCAAACCTGATTATTATTGACGGGCACCATCAGTGATAAAATCTTGGCTGGCCCAGCTGTAAGGTGCCACGTCAGCATATTATGGGCCCGTACATTAGATTCATTGACTGGTCAAACATGGTGGGTCGCTTGTTAGTATACGGTGAAAGTTCTAGTGACATTTTTTGGTCATCGCAGAAGATAGTTTTGTCTACGTTTTTTGGTTCGTCACCTAAGATACGATCTTGCGTGACGAAGGAAGTGGTACCGTCAAGATTTTATTTTTTATGATGACGTTTCGATGATGGTAGGGGTGACGGCCGGAAAATGTCGCCAGTGTATTTTTCGTGACGAAAAACGGTTATATGTGACACAAGTGAAACATCGCAAAATATAGCAAATTTTGTAGCGTGAACAATATTCACTTATGACATACTTTCTGCCGAATGTAATCTCAATACATGTGAGAAACTAAATATGATACTATAGCAAGACAAAGGTAGAACGTTAGCCCGAAAACACAGTATAGCAGGTGAATAATATTTCTCTAACCATGTTCATGATAATATGAGAATGATGGTAGTACATGACAACATACTCGAAAGTTTGCACCCCCTACTCTGGAGAAGATCATGAAGAGACTTTCGATGAAGAAAGAGAAATGAGAATGAGGAGACTCGAAAGAACGTTGCAACTCTTCACACCATATGATTAGAAGAAGAACGAAGAAAAGGGGATCAAGAAAGCAGAAGATGATCAAATACGGGATGATTACTCCATTAGCCAGCTGGCACATCAAGCGAACAAGGAAAAATTATGAGAAGATCAATGCCACAGGGTCTACAACACGTACCGATGCATGCAAGAAATTCAAGACCAATTATCACGTCACCACCAAGCCACGGGAGGGGTGAATCTGCCACCAGTTAGTCGATTCAAACATTATCCTACGCCAACGTCGTCTCACAATTCTTTCCAAAACCCCCATCATTTCCCAACCTTTCTTCCTCCTTTTTTGACTCACAAATATTTTTTTTCTTAGTTGTTGCATTATCATGCTCTTCCTTAGATCCACTATTATCAGCTAATTTCATAGGCTTTGACAATGCCAAGTCAGGGCATCGCCATTTCCTCTGTGCTCACATCTTAGTGGGTGGGTGGGGAGGGGGGGGGCTTATTATCCTCTCCGTCATTAGTGCGCCACTCGCCGGTCGCCTGTCATTATTGTCCTTACCACTCTGGCTAGTGCACCCTCTCTCTTCATTTCCTTTCTTCCCCACCTTCTTCTTCGCCGCTCCGGCTTGTCACTCCTACCCGTCGCGTTCTAGGACCACCCACTCGACATTCCTTCCAGTAGTTTTTTTGTTTCACAGTTACCTTGAACAGTTGACAAAGTAAGAATTTTCTAGCCTATCTGAAATGAATAAATGGCATTGGTTAGATGAGATGCTTGCCTTTTGAAATCCTTTGTATCCCGTTGGAGGTTAAACAAGATTGAAATTCTTCAGGAAAATGCCGCAATCTAAACATGCCCTGAGACTGCTTAACCAGTAGCTCTAAATATTGGCTTTACAGGAGATTGTACCCACCAGGCCAACGAAATCCTCACACATCACCGGCCCGCTGCCACTGCCCAGCGAGCCCGGTCCCACATGTCATTGGCACAGCCACCGCCACCCTTTTAGCTGACTCGTTTTCCCCCCTTCGTCCGTTCAGACCGACGGCGACCCCACCTCGTCCCCTTCCTTCCTCCGCCTTCACCGAAGCCGCCCTTTCTCCCCTGGAAGCTCTCTCCAACTCGAGCTCTTCCTCCGAGCCTCCCCCCCTCCCCCGCCCTCCCCCGACGCTGTGCTTCTCTCCGCTCGATTGCTCCTCTTCCGCGGCGAGCTCCCCCGCCGGATTGAAGATCCGGATCCCTGCGCTCTTGGTAAGCCCTAATCCCACCATTTACGCCCAATTTGATTCCGCCGAGCAATCGTGCTGTTCCCGCATGCGCGGGGTGCTCGGAGGCAGCTGTCTGAGCTTGCGGGCGGGATTTCTTTGTGCGACGCATGGTCTGACATGTGGGCCCACCCCGGGGGTTGATCCGCCACAAGGGTTTGGCCATGGGATCCGGCAGGGGTCGGGGCGTCTAGGATGACGGTGCTGTTGCTGATGGTGGCAGGGCAGTGGAGAGGTTCACGAGAGATGGTATGTGCTGGATTCAACTGGAATTGCTGGGATCTCTGCTGAGATCCGGGCGGTGAGTGGCGGTTGGTTGAGCCGGGCTGGATCAATAGAGGCGGCCTAGAGTGCTGTAGTGGCAAGCTTCGTTACCTTTGAATTTGGTGAATTCTTGATTGTAGCTAGCGCGAGACTTGTAGATTTTCTGCGGGGTTTGGCAACCGAGAATGGCCGAGTTTGCTGAACCTTTGAAAAAGAATTGAGAGTAGTTCTCAGTGCTTCATTTTGCGCTTCGGCAACTTCTACATTTTGGGCATTGATGGACGTTGCATGGAGCCATGTATCATGATTTATTTGATTTGTTAGCTCCAAGAACTTTGGGTAGAAGTCGCTATGTCGTCCTTTTCCTTGTAGATGGTGCATTTCTGTTGGTGACGCTGATTGTCAAGTGGCCTTCGGTTTGTACTAGAGCTCATCCTTAGGAGTTGCTAGTATCTCTGTCGAGCTTTGCTCTGTGCATTACATTGTCACTATGGCATGATTAACCGGATTTGGGATTTGACAACAAACTAGAAGTCTAATCTGATGGAAAACAAACAAATTTTGTGTCTCATAGTGTACCCCAAGACTTATGGAAGGAGTAGAGCTGGTTGCATTTATTAATAGTATTGTTGCATTAATGGACGCGTCGCATATAATTTGACAAGTTGTTTATTTATAATTTATGTACGACTAGCGTGTCACACTGCAGTTGGCCTGTTTTACAGACTATGTTTTATCGGTCAATACTAAATTACTAATACGTAGAAAGTTTCTTTACACGGAAAGAAGTTTGTGTTTGTAAAAATCATGGAATAGAACAAGATGTCACACGCAGAAATATTTATTTAAAACATTAAGTGGTGGCACAATCCATTAGTGTCCTGTGTTTTCTTTGGTCAAAGCTATCTTTTTTGCTCCTTACTTTGGACTTGGAGCGTACCATGTTACTTGATGTGAAAGACTGGTTCCATGATTTATTTATAACTCACGATCTTCTATATTGACAGGTATTTCTGTGATTTGAGATCTCTCACTGCTTCTTGGGCATTTGAGCTCAATGGTTGCAAGATTAGTCTTTTGCAACTTTTTGTACTCATGTTGAACTTTTTAGCGGTGTAAACTTGCCAGAACCAGGTTAATGGCATCTAGTACAAAGTCAGACTTGTTGTCTGGCAGCCCTGATGGGCATGGATACTTCAATGGATCACGCGGGTCATATTCGTCTGCTTCATTGGAAAGGTCAGGAAGCTTTCGTGAAGGTGGTGATAGTTATGCGACGTTCCCAGTATCAAGCTCAACAAGATCACCAGCAGTTGACTCTGCTACCTTGCTTCAATCCCTTGCCATGGAACTAAGGGCAACAACTTTGGATCAGAAAGCATCTCGATTAGATGTAAAAAAATCAATAAGTTCCATATTTGGAACTTCCCCAGAAGAATCAACATCAGCTCCATGTACAGGAAGGAACTTTCCTAATTCTGTTGAAGAGATCAGACGTTTGAGGCATAACATTAATGAGATGTCAAACAAAGCTAGGTACTACTCTCTATGCTGTCTTGTCAGATGAACTAAGAATGTGAAAGACGGCAGCAAATACGGAACTGTAAATTCTGTTAATTAGTTGATTGGCTGATGTGTCCAATTTAGAAACGCATCTTTATTTGGAGATAGGCCTTTCTTCTACAATACTGATTTTATCGTACTAGGAAACGTTCTATGGGCAGACAATGTGCATATGGATTATTATGTTAACTATGCACTAATTATTCAGTATGATTTTTGTTTTTGCAGTTTAAGAGCTAGAGCTTTTGGTGCTGCTGTAGCGAAGATTGATAAATGTTGTCCTAACATTACACGAAAACGTTCCCGTGGAGACAGTTCATCTAATGAACGATCTACTGCATCTTTGTGTGGAGGAGTTATGTCCAGGATTGGCCCGTACGGCCATCTAAATGCAGATGATGCAGAACTTGGGCCTCAAAGAGAAGAGAGGACAAAGAATGCAGTACAAAATAGGAGATTGCGTACATCCATGACGGAGGTTGTAGCTTGCAGTGCTAAATTTTGTTTAACTCTCCGCTTGTCACTTCTTTTCTTCTACATGGTTGTTCAATAACTAGTTGCTAAAGTGTTGGACAAAAAGGAATGATATGACTATGTGTTGCTACTCAGTGTACGGGTTGCTCTCTATCTCTATTAGTTTTCCACACTATCAAATTAGGCCTTGCTTTAAACTGATTTTCTCTCCATTTGTCATGTTGTTTAGCTATATGTTCTACTACATTGACTCTGATATGCTGTTTTTTTTTCATTGTTAACTTGCATGAAATGATATTTCTTGTGCATGGAAATCAGATGACCTGCCAGTTTTATTTAACTTATTATTATGGATTTTTATATATTTGTTTAGTTTACATTTTGATTGTTCTCTTAATTGATAACACAACTTATTTCTGGTTTACTAGATTGACTCAAGGACCGCGAGTATCTCAAGGGGGTTGGCACCCGTCGATAGAAGCTCGGATCCTGGGAAAGTTACAAATGGTGGTCCAGCAGTTCCTGAAGAAAAAACGAGAGGCTTGGCAACTAGTATTGATGGTTGGGAGAAGCCAAAGATGAAGAAAAAGCGTTCTGCCATCAAGGCAGATGTTTCATCTATTAGTACTTCACGAACCATGGATGTAGACCGGGAGCAGAAACAAGGCATGCAACACAAGTTTAACAGTGATGCCAGGGCAAGAATGGGAAATTCCCCTAGTTTCAGGTGAAAGACTCATTCTTCGGTCCTTGTTTTTCATTGCACTGATTCTCTATTGTTCAGGCTTCATTTGCTCTGAGAAATTCAACTGTTTCTCTCTGTACATTCTTCAAATTCAGTAATTCCACTAAATTTAATAGGAAGTCCTTCTCATGACCATGCAGCACCTTCTTTCTTCTTCTTCTGGGTATTAATTATGTGAAACTGAATGTGCAGGTCTGGAGCTGTTGCATCTGTCTCTGGCACTGGTAAAGCAGACTTGCTTTCTGCACAAAATGGTCTTGTTGGGCGATCCCTGAATAGGAATGACCAAGACAGTGGTTTCCATCCTACTAACAAAAGGGATCGACAACTTGTTTTAGACAAGGAAATGTCCAATCCCAAAGCTATTAACAAGTAAGATGTTTCTCTACCTTTCACTTTGTATCCTCTTACCCCAATTCATCACTTGCCACATCGAATGGACGTAGTTACCTCCTGCGTGTCAAGACTTACTTTTTTCTACCAACAGTTGCTTCTTTCTGCAAGTAAAAATGCATGGCATCTGATGCATTGAATTTTTCAGATTCAATGAAGATGACACTAGTTCTAATATCACAGCAGTATCAAAGGCAAACGGGTCTGCTAGGGGACCCCGATCAAACTCTGGTTCATTATTGAAGTCATCTCCAAACAGGCATCGACTACAAGCTAATCCTGATGACTGGGAACATCCTTCTGCCACAAATAAGTTGAATTCTGCTAGTGGATCTGGCAATTCTAAACGTACAAAGCCTGCACATTCACTATCCCCTCCCACCCAGTGGGGTGGGCAGAGGCCTCAGAAGATTTCCCGTTCAGCAAGGAAGTCAAATCTCCCCATCATCACAAGCACTGATGGGACATTAGTATCTGGTTCGCTTGAAAGTCCATCTATCAGTGAACAATCTGCTGGGTTACCCAGGCGTGCATCTATAAATGGTTCACAACAAGCCAAACGGGGAGATCATGGGCACTCAACTGGACCTGAAGGAGGCGAGTTTGGATTTGCTGAGAAAAAGTTGAGGGACAAAAGCAAAAGGGCTGGTGAACTGGATGATGGCCACTGTGGTTTTCAAAAGACTGCAATGCTTGGGCATCCTTCCAAAAAGAATAAGTTTTCTGCTGATGAAGATATTGGTGATGCTTCACGAAGACAAGGGAGGATTGGTCGTGGTTTTACTCCAACCAGGCCCAGTACCCCTTCATCACTTGACAAGCTTGAAAATGCTCCGATTACAAAACAAAGAAGTGTAAGGACAGTCTCGGAGAGAAACGAAAGGTAAGACTTTTCCCTCAACCAACCGCAAGTCATTTGAGATACGGCTCAGAGATATTCTTACGGTGAATTTTCCTTGCAGTAAATCTGGAAGACCACTGATAAAGAAGATATCAGAGCGTAAAGGCAATGCACGCCCCAGGCATACAATTAGCAATCTGCAGTTGGACTCTCCTGGTACATGCCCACCACCGAGTGTTCAACTGTTGTTTATGATTCTAGTGTTCTTTCATTCTGCTGACGTTGTTTTATTCACTTGCCAGTGCAATCAGAAGATGATCATGAGGAACTGCTTGCTTCAGCAAATTCTGCTCTAAGTATTTACTATACTCCTTAAAGTTCAGCATTTATCTTTGGGAGAAGTCCATATTACAACCTTGAATTGTCAACAAAGTCTAAGATACAACCCCGAACTTCAAAACTGTCTACTTTACAACCTCAGACTTGCAAAACCGGACAAAAACCAACTCTGAACTGGTTTCAACTTTCAACACAGTTTTGACTGATTTTGGCCATTGACTTCATAGTCAGCTTCATCTTTTTATTTGGAAGTTACTGAGTGATGTTTCTGCTTGTTTTAGGGTCTGCTTATGGAAGTGCATTTTGGCGGCAGGTGGATCCTTTCTTTGGTTTTGTGACCACGGAAGACATAGCGTACCTAAGTGAACAGGTATACATGATCTTATTTTCTATCAAAATAATTACTCTTTACTCGGCGGTTTCTTGATTAATACTTCAATTGTTTAGATACATTTGCTAGATGACTCTGCTGCGAGCAGGTCAGTTGAAGGAGACGAAAGTCGGAAATACAAGGTACTATAGTATGCTATGAAGATTACTCCTTTCAGTACACTACTGTAAAAATATGTCTGGTTAGCTATGCATTTGTGGGTAGTTACCATATATAGAAGTCGAGAATGCATTCTTAGTTTGATACCCTCTATTTATCATTAATCCCTACCATTTGTTTCTGGTCCAGTCAATTTATGCTGAAAATTTTCCATTTTGCAGGGTAGCCTTGAATACATTTCAGAGCCATCAACTCCGGCTGGTAGCAACAAAGATGACCATAGTGCTCTTCCAAATGGGTATGCCCTGAATGGGATGGTGAATGATTCAGGCGCCTGGGGGACAAGCTGCATTGAACCTATCCTGGATCAACTTGTCCAAGGAATTGATGTGCGAGAAGTTGGTTCGGTTGGCCAAAGACTTATTCAAGCTTGGATAGATGAAGATAAGGTTGATGATATTGCCAACGACGTTTACAGAAGCGAAGGATATCCATTCGATACACATGAAATACATTTTGATGAAGGAGGATGGAAATCTCATTCAGAAGGTTATAAGTTGGAGCCTTTGCTGAATTTTGAAGCTGCAGGGAATTGCCCTAATGGTTTCATGTTGGGATCTGATTGGAAATACAATGATGAACCGTCGCACAAGAACAGTAATGTCATGGAGAAGGCCAAGGTGTGGCCCGAGTTTCAGTACAGTGAAATGTGCTTCAGTGATAGGATTATCATCGAGCTAAGTGAAGTGGGTGTATCTATTGAACCCGTGGTAGGTATCTTGTCACTATTACAGTAGCATTTTATGCAATTTGTTTTGGTTACGTAGGATTTTATTTTGCATTGATTATCTTCCCATGTGCATTTTGTACACGAACATGTATGGTCTACTCTCAGTAACAACTTATTTTCAATCCATTTCTTTTGCATAATCAGATAATAACCTTGGAGATTGCCTTAGCGAGCAGTAAGAGGTTGACAACCATTGAAGTTAGATCGCTCATGAGTGGGTTTGCCTAATCTGCCGAGACTGCTCATATTCCAACATCTTGCTTGTGTTGAAGTGTATATGTGGATTGCCTAGCCCTTTCCATCAGTTCGGACTTTTGATTGTGTTGGCTAGTGCATGAAACTTAACATGGTATTAGGACCTAAGGTCTTGAGTTCAAGTCCAGGCTTTCCCGCGTCACACGTGAGAGGGGGCTAGTGCATGAAGCTTAACACGTTGCACCGTTTTTGGCGGGTTATCGCTAATGAACAGGCATAGTAGACCTAGTTCAGAAGTTACTGCATCAACAGTTTCTTCTATTTGTTAGTTTAATAATTAGGTGCCTTCTTTTATTAGCATTTGAATATGGGTATTTATGTTTAGCTCTATTTATTAATAAAACTATTGATGTTTATATTTATTGATAGAAGCATTTATATTTATATTTATTAATAAAAGTATTTATGTTTTGGTCTCTTAGTTTTCTGAAATTACAGTGCAGATCGTTTTTCCATGTTTTGACTGTTCTGTTACCATTCCAGCCCGATCTTGCACAGAGTGAAGACGAGGATGTCAATGCTGAAATCTGTAGATTAGAAGGCCAACTTCATAAGGAGGTATTAATAAATCACTATACATGTGTGTGCGTGCGTCGGCTAACCTGTTTCACTATTTTGAGTGTCATTGGCTCATTCCTTCAACATAAGATGTCAAGCTAATTGTAATCCTTTTATGGTGTTGAAGGTTCTCGAGAAGGAAAAGTTACTAGCGAAGTTGGACAGAATGGTTAGAACTGAGAAGGAGTCTCAGCAGAGGTATTGTACATTATTCCTTATTTGTTACAACACTATTTCATGAGTTTCAAACTTATATTTACACGGTTCGTCCCAATACCAGGGAATTTTCGCGGCGCGCCATGGAGAGACTTGTGCTGATTGCTTACGAGAAATACATGGTAATAATTTCATTCTAAAAATCTCGAAAATACAACTACCTTTTAATTTCTTTGGGTCATTGGCTAGGGTGCACTAATGTAGTTTCCTAATTGCTAATATAGTATGAATATAACCCTAATTTTGTTCTACTTGGGTTTTTGAGTCGAATGCAGATATTTGCTAAAATTGAAGGTTTTGTGTTGATGTTATTTTTGTTTGAAAGTTTGTTAATAATCAAGATTTGTTTTCTCATACCAAGCATTTGCTGTTTATGAGATAATGACCTTGGTTGCTTTGTTTACCTCAGAATTTTTTTTGTGAATCCCAAATACATTGTGTTAGAATACTTTATTAAACGGTTATTATTGTTGCTGCCAAACTACAGGCATTCTGTGGCTCAAATAATTCAAGCAGCAAAAGTGTTAATAGAGCTAGCAAACATGCTGCCCTCAGTTTTGTTAAACGCACGATGGCACGTTGCCAAATCTACGAAGAGGCAGGAACAAGCTGCTTTGATGAAGCCCCTTTCAAGGATATGTTTTTATCAGCAACTTCACACAGAAGGGACCCAGATTCTGCTTCACAAGGTATTGTTTGTACTTTATATTAACTATTAAGCACCCATACACAGATTCATAAAGACAAGTAATACTTGGGCTCTTGGTAGTAAGCATTCGTGTATACCGAATACTGTTCTACTTTGTCTTCACTATAATAACGCTTGTGTTCTTACTCGTCTTTTTACAGAAAATAATACACTACCAAAATCGGTCCAAAGGTCTAGTGCATCAGACACTTCTCGAGCGAGCAGTCACATGTCGGACCTGCCATTTGCTAAGGAGGATCCCTGGACAAATAATGTAAAACAAAGGGAATTGTTGCTTGATGAGGTTGTAGGCAGCATAACTGGAGGAACCCTGAAGACTTCGGGCCTTGGGGCTTCCCTTGTTAGCAATACAAAAGGAAAGAGAAGTGAGAGAGATAGGGAAGGTAAAGGGCACAGATCAGGGCGACCGCCATCGTCCAGTGCAAAAGGGGAACGGAAGAATAAAACAAAGCCCAAACAGAGGACAGCCAACATATCTGCTCCTCCCCGGGATCCGGATCCACAGCCGCAGACGATAGTAACTCCTTCAGACAACAAGAGCAAGGACAGTAGCACCTTTGCTGCCACTAGACGCGATGAACCGGCAAATGATGCTGAAATACCAGACTTATCTAACCTTGAGCTGCCAGGAATCGATGGCGATTTCGGCGGCTGGTTGAATAATATAGACGACGACGATGGGTTCCAGGATCTCGACTTGATGGGCCTCGAGATCCCCATGGACGACATCAACGAGATTAATATGATGATATAGGCCCACATAGAAAGCTTCATATAGCGCACAGGTAACAGGTGGTTCTCTCAAGATAACCACCAAACCCCAGCAGGTTTAACACCAGGCCGGATAGTCTCCAGGTAGCATTTTTTCTTTTTTGATAAAAGCTTGTAGAGACCTCACACCCCCCCCCTTTGTATCATCCGCGTGCAGCTCGCCTCCCTACCTTGTACAACACGTCACTCTGTACTGTACATATCTATTTTGGTGCTGTACAAGGCAGGGAGGCCGGTTGCTTGATTGTACTCGAAAGGCTGTACATATGGTATCCCCTTGTGCTAAAATAAAGCGGCGTCGGTTATAGCTTTACTGCTGTTGGTTGCGGTCTGCCGCAACAGTTGGCGCACGCCTCCGTTGCTACCTGGCAGGCGCATTTCCCTTGCTATTTCGGAACGTCTTGTGTATCTCGGCCGATGCTTTCTGTCACCTGTTTCACTGGACCATGTGACCCCGTCTCGTTATGCCAGCCCAATTGCGGGACCAAGTGCTATGAACTTCAAATTGAGCTGAAAGAGACACTCCCTCTGTTAAGATCTTATATTTCTTTTTTTTTTTGAAATAGAGAGTTGTATTAATTAAGTAGAGAAAACATAGTTCGTACAATCGTGCAAGGCCTTGCTCAACACGCAGGTTGGCACTGTGCCTTGCATAACCCCACCACGCAACTCTTTACGCCCCAACTGGGCAAGACTATGAGCTAACCTATTGTCCCTTCTATCTACTTTGCAAACTCTAACTTCTCTGTTCCCTTTCATGGCTTGAAACTCCTTTACAATTGTTGCAACCTCCGATCTATCAATAGACGAGAGGATAATCGCCTTTGTCACCGAGCTGCAATCCGTCTCGATGATTAAGGGTAGATCCGTCCCCGACATTGCCTTTCGTAGTCCTTCTAGGCAAGCCATGGCTTCCGCGTAGTCCGCTCCATTGCACCGCGGTATATAATCCCAAGCTGATAAGATAATTCTTCCATCATGGTCTCGAATCACAGCTCCCCAGGCTCCACTCCTACTTTCCTCCAAAAAGCTTCCATCAACATTGACCTTAGCCCATCCGAGCTCTGGCTTTGTCCATGCTTTTTCCTTTGTATTATCATGTTGTTGCACATATGGCAATTTAACCATCGGACTTTTCCCTTTTCGATCTATCTCAGAAGTTCCCTCCGCAATCAAGCGGAGGTTTGCAAGGTAGTTTTGTAGAAAACGAGCAGAGTGGGAAATTTTCGCTTTACCTTTTGCGAAGATCACGTCATTTCTATGGTGCCAAACACGTCACCAAAATAGCATAAATTTTTGTTTCATATCTTCACTCACCTTATCTAGCAGGATTAGGACCCAATCTCTTCCAGTATATTCTACTTCCTGCTCAGGGGCAAGTTCCATACCTCCTTGAGTTCGTGCCACAAGGCCCTTGCAAATGTGCATCGATGTGCCATATGGAAGCCTGTTTTATCCTCGGCCCCACATACATTACATATCGGGTTGAGGCCTGGGATGCGACGAAATCTATTAGTTTGAACCGCCAGTGACTCCGTTGCTAGTCTTCATGTAAATATACGTACTTTTTGGGGTACATTTGTCTTCCAGATATTATTCCAAATACTGCGATCCCCTTGGGTATTGTGGTTGGACCCAATCACCACAGAACCCTTTTCGTCCATGGCTAACCGATATGCGCTATGAACACTGAAAATTCAATTTTTTTCGGGCTGCCACGCAATATAATCCTCGTCATCATAATTTGGTAGTCGGATACTTAAAATATCATTTGCGTCTCCGCGTGTAAATATAATCCTCGTCATCATTATATTTCTTTAGAAACCGAGTACCAACTAGTCTTGCTATAACAAGGTCCATCCATTTTATTATCACCAAATGTAACTTAATTATGCCGCTTTGATTATAAAAGATCAGATACCGATTACATAGCAATTGCTGTGGCGAGTAGCACAACAAGCCTAAAAGAAAAGAAAAAGAACAAAAAAGAAGAAACAAATGCCAACAATGACAGCTCGACAAAAGCACGGATGACGTGCCACCGCTGCGCCCTCCAGAATCGACCCAGCATAGACCAAGGCTCCGATCCGCCGCGTACCAAGCAGCACCTCCAAAAAGGAATGCAACACCAACGATGCTGCTGCCTGGACGTGTCCTAGGATACCGAGTAACATATACTCACCCCCTTCCGGTTTACAGATCCTAATTCAAAAAGCTTCCCAACCAAGAATTTGATAAATTTTATAGTTTGCAAAAGAACATAATTAATACGTTCCTTTCTCAAGTTTATTTACAAATTTATTAATTACAATGCATGCATGCATGACCACTAAATAACAAAAAAATACATGCATATACATGCATGACCACTAAATTAGTAGTAGTGAGTTTTCTTATGATTAATTTAATACGCCCCAAAATCTGAACAGGTGATGGATAGAAATAGGACTAACAAAGTGAAAAAAAAAGATATATACTCCGCCATATCTTGTGCTAATAAATGTAAACTCGCATGTAGTAGCAGTAACGGAAACGCCCGTCAAGTGTGAGCCCACTGGCGTACTCACTTGAAAACCACCAGCAAAACCGTTACTGGGCGAGGAGCCGAGACGACGTGACGGCGACGTGCGTGCGTGCGTGCGGTTGGGTAACGCCTCGCCCACCCAACCAAACTGAACGCACGCACAACACATTCAGTGATAATCGCAACCACACCTGAACGAACTCCCCAACAGGAAAATAGTAGCGATCCATCGATCCAACCGGCCCAACTAATTCACAGGAAAACAGCGCTCATCCGAAATGCTTCTGTTTCTCTTGCAGGAGTAATTTCTTCTAAGGTAAATAAACCAACAAAAAAAAAAGCTACTAGCTAGATTCTACTAGCAGGGGATGGAAATGGAGATGGAGACGGACATGGATGAGATCGACGAGTAACAACGAGGAGTTGAGTGAAACTTGCAATGCAGATGCTTCGCGTCTCGTCGTCTATCCGTCCGTCCGTTGGTCTCGACCGCCTGCCGGGTGCGTTTCTGCCCGATCGACCCTGGCCGTCGGCAGGGTGGCCGCCGCCGCGCCGGCTCTGCCCAGGGACGCCATGATGGAGCACACGCTGCCCATTTGCCGCCGCACCTCATCTTCGACCATCCGCTTCATCGCCTCCATGAACCACGGGTTCTGCTCCAGCATCGCCCTCGCGCTCTCCATCCACGCCTCCTTCACCGGCGCTGGCGCTGGCGCCGGCGCCGGGGGAGCCGGCGGGGTGACGGCGCCGACCGCGGTTCCCGGCAGGCTGAGCGACAGCGACGTGGGCGGGTCGGGCGGCGACGCCTGGTCGTCCACCTTCACCGCGGGAGGGACGTCCACGCGGGGCCGCTTGGCGTTGGCGGGCGGTTCCACCGAGCCGTCGCTGTCGTCGTCGTCGTCGTCGTAGTCGTCCTCCCCGCCCTTGGTGAGATCCACAGATTGGAACGACATGGCAGCGGCAGGCGCGAAGACGGGCCCGCCCGCCGCGTTGCCCGCGGTGGCGGCGGCCGCGGCCGCCCTGCGGCGCTTCCGGAGCGTGGAGTTCCAGTGGTTCTTGACGGAGTTGTCGGTGCGGCCGACGAGCTTGCGCGCGATGGTGGCCCACTTGTTGCCGTGCTTGCTGTGGAGCTCGAAGATGAGGCGGTCCTCGTCGGGGGTGAAGGCGCGGCGGTGCACCCCGGGGCTGAGCTGGTTGCACCAGCGCAGGCGGCACGACTTGCCCGTCCGGCCGGGGATCTCGGCGCTGATGACGGTCCAGTTCCTGGCCCCGTGGCGCGCCACGGCGTCGCGCAGCAGCTCGTCCTCCTCGGGGCTCCACGACCCCTTGATCCTCCCCGCCCCCGCCCCCGCGCCGTCCGACCCGCCCCCGCCGTCCGGCATGCCTCCTCTCCCCTCTCTACCCGCGTCGGTCTCGGTCTCGGTTGCGGCTGCCGCGGGGGTTGTGCATATAAGGACGTACGTGGACGTGGGCGTGCGGTTGGGCCGGGGGACGGGATGCGGGGAGGGCGTTGGTTGGTTCGTGTGCTCCTGCGGGCGTGTTAGGTGGGCGGGCGCGCTTTACAGTTTCGCGTTTCGGGCGTTTTCGGTGGGGTTTTTGGGCGTTTTCGGTGGTTTCCGGCGGGCGGTGCGTGGGACGGATGGCATGGCCGGCGTCACCCGCGAACCGCCGGCGATGGACGCATTTGCATGCCCGGCTGGCTACACGGCGTGCGTGCGTGCGTGCGCGCGCGATGTGCCAGGCCAGGCCAGGCCAGGCGGGGCTGGACGTCACGCGTCGCGACCTGCTAGTGCTACCGTTTCTCTCGAGTGGTGCGGGGAAGGTGGCCCGCCCGCGAGGCGTCCATGCTGCGCTCTGCCGTTTCCTGTTATCTCCAGCCCCAGGGTGCGACGTGCCGTGGGGGAGGGAGGGAGGGAGGATCGGTCGCAATCCGCCGAATACTGGTGCCGTCGGGCCATATCTTATTTGCTGCCTTGGAAGGCCGTTTTGAGCTTTTATTTATTTTTGATGAGTTGAGTTGCAGTACCAAATCTGAAGCTTGTCGCCGTTGCCATGCTTCTTGTGTTTATCTAAAAAGAAGGTTTCTGTTACTGGTTTTATGTTTGTGTGCTGCGAAAAGTGACTTCTAAATCGATCAATTTACGACTACAACTTTACAAGTAAGTATTATCACAATATTTTGAGTAATTTAAATACTAATTAAATTGCACGCCATCTTAAAGATTAAAGGTTTGGCGTCATGGAGTCTTCTTCCATAGTTCCATGCACTACATGCTGCAGTTTCATGGCTGGTAGTGGTATACGTGTAGGTGTAGCGAGAGGGGCTCTGCATGCTCCTGTATGAGTACGCCCACGCGTGAGCATGTGCGTAGAAAAAAAAAGAAGGCTGCATGCGAGGGAAGATCGCAACCTTCATACCAGAAGCTGGCGCTATCTTGTTGCCCTCGAACTACACACACTTGCATTTGGCCGATAGTGCACAAGAGAAACCGCCTCTCGCTTCTTTCTTTCTTTATTTTTGAGCAAAACATATATATTAGCCAAAACACTTATTTAGTCCTCTGCTGCATACTTTTTGGGTGATTACAGGATTTTCGTTTCTAATTCCATGTACGTAGATTAAGTGTACAAGGTTAAATGGCGTCAACTTCACCCCTCGCAAAAAAAAAACTTCACTCCTCGCAAGAAAAAAAACTTCACCCTGTTCTCATTGCAACGGAAGGAGTAGGGCATTTTGGAGACCGAGCTCCATGAAGCCCTTTATTTTGAAAAATTCAAAATTCATAAATTTCAGTTTCAAAAAATTCTGAATTTTTTTATACATGTATGCAAGGATGTAAAGTGTATGTGTGAGAAATTTCAGGATGAAATACTTTGAACCGTGAGCTGCACAAAAAGAAAAACAAAATCAGGGACTTTAAAGATGAACAGTACATATGTTAATAAGCCTCAGATTTGTCTTTTTTGTGTAGCTCGCATTTTTATGTATTTCGACCTGAAAATTTGCACACATGTACATTATGTATCTAGGTATATGTGTATTGATTTTCAGAATTTTTTAAAACTGTAAAGTTTGAATCTTGAACTTTCAAATAAAGACTTTCATGGAACTCGGTCTCAGTTTGGCATTTTCAAAAGATTCTTTCTCCTGAAGAAAAAAGGAAGCAAAAGGCTGGTAGCCACGTCAGCAGCTAGGGAGAAGCCCCGAACTCACGTACGTTTCTCTCCCTACCGGAGTTGGGGACCATCGAGCTTTTCCTGCTGCAGCCTGCAGATATCACAAGACGCATGACTCGTACCATTGTGAGAGTCGGAGCAAAAATGAAGCCTTCTCAGGGCACTTGGCCTGTGAGCCGTCCGATTGCGTGTCCGAACAAATCCCAGCCGTCGGATGTTCAGATGGCTTGATCTGGACCGTTGGATCGTTATGATGTGACAATGCCCAGACTTGCTACACCCGCGCTACCACGCTGGCTCTCAATGACACGCGGGCCCAGGCGAGGTGGGCCTTCTCCGTCAACGACTGCAGGGGCGAGTGCGTCCGGTGCTCGTTTTACCGGGCGCGCCGTTCGTGCCACCGCCCGTAGTTCTCGATGTCCGCCGAGGGCAGTTTCAGGATTTCACCTGCCGACTATTGCGTGCCGCTTCGTGGATGGTTGGGCCACGTGTATGGGCGAAGAGAGCATGGATTGGGTGAGAACCCTAGCAACAGTCCAACACCCCTGGCGCTCCTCTCTTTCTCCTCTCTCCCTCCCACCGCCTACCCCACGTCGCCGCCATCTCCCTCGCTCGCCTAGCAGCCGCCTCCGCCTCCGCCGACCCGGGCCATCCTCGTTCCCAGCGCCGTCACCGTCATCCCCGTGTGTAGTAGGCAGGAGGAGCGCGGGCCACGTCCCGCATCGCCGGCTGGTGACCGACGCATCGAGGCCCGAGAGTGCCCCTCTCCGGCCTCCATAACATCCTCTCTCCATGGAGCATGGGCAGCTTCAACGAGAGGAGCAGCAGGCCAACCCCCATCGACTGGCACCACCGGATGGCGGCGGCCACCTCCTTCGCCCGGTCGGCCGCACCGCGCCATGCCTCGTTTGCGTTGAGCTGCCTCTCTCTGCTCGCTCCCACTCCCAGATCGACCACGGTTCACTTGGCTCCACAGTGGGCGTTCCTCTTGCTCTTCCTCACGGTGGCGCGGGTCCATAGTGTGCAGGTGGGCGGCATTGCTTGTTCCTCCTTGATTTGGCTGTCCTTACTCCTCGCATCTTCGTCTCAAAGTGCGGATCTGCACCGTCTACTCAATGTATTAATGGAATTTCTAACCTGCAATTAGTAATCTTCATTGTTTCTAACAGATTCTGCTGCGCTATTCGGTTTCCTTGAAATGGACGATTGATTTATACATGTTTGATTACCGCTTTGAACTGTATGCTGATCGCTTATTAGATTGGTGATTATGCGCTTTGAACTGTGTTCTACTTTCCTCGAAACCTTTTAGTCATCTCTGTCCAGCAAATTGCGCATAAAAGCATGGTTGATAAGAGGGGGTGGGGCAGGAGGGAAGGCCTAAAACTGCATAAACAAAGAATGTAAAGTGTGTATGTTGGAACCATATATTTCTGCTGCAGTTTACTCTATTTCGTGCATTTGATCATTTGTAGTAAGCCTAGGCTCAATGGGTTTTCTTTTGTACAATAGGTTTGCAAATCTAATCTCTATTTTTGTTTTCAGCTTATCATAACTGGGAATTTTTGGTGATTGGTCATTTGCAGTTGGAGTATGTTGAGGTACAAGTCAACAATGTCTTATGCTTTCAGTTTTTGTCTGCAAATGGGTAGTTGCGTAAATCTCTTAAGCGGAAGTACTTTGGATGAAATTTCTCATTATTCATGTTATAATGTTGTCAAAGCTCACTCATGAATTTCAGTAAAGCTAACATGCATGTCTATTCTGTTTTTCAGTCACCGATCTATGTGACCAAGTTAACCTGCCGTGTGGAATCCGCTACAGAGCTGCAATTTATTGGGTTGTGTGTACCTTCAATTCTTCATACATGGTGCCTTCACTGCTCTTATGGATGTCATTCAGTGTTTCTTTTCAGAGTATAGCATGTGTTTGTTTGTATTCATCTCTAATAGTTAAATGAATGATTACATCTGGATCTCATTCGCTGTTTGTGCTTCTCTGTGGTTAAATATTTCATACTTCTCGAATGTTAAACTCTTATATTTGATACACAGGACTACATGTCCAGTATGGTATGGCTCTTGGATCGGGTGCTATGGGATGCCAGGCTCAGGATGTTTTGGTGATTTAATGTTGTTAGTTTCGGCTTACCTTTGCTTATGAAATGCTTGATTTGGGTTTAACAGATAGCTTATATGTCTTCCCCACAGCTTACTGATGCCCGTTTAGCCTCTTCGTGGCTCCCGTCGTACTCGAGATGCTTATGTGCTTTCTCATGCATGTAGTGCAAGTGCGGTGTGCGCCCATGGGGTCGCTAACCGCGTGTTTGATGGCACGTCGGAGCTGCTCCCCGACCACGGCTCCGACGTTGTGCGCTCAAGGTATTGCAATCCGCCGGATGTCGCAAATTCCGTGTTTGTCTATCGGGTTGAGGGGAAGGGATGTGCACAAGAACATTCCTGCTCAGGTGGTGTCCATTTGGTATTCTGGATCGGTTTGGCCGCTAGAAAAGGTAGAAAGAGTTCAACCAAATTCTCTCTCCCTCCTCTCTCGATTCTTTGTCGTTGGGCGTGTTAGTTCAATGATTCCATCTGCGTTTCGTAGGTGAACCAGATGTGGTTCCTCTTTGCCTCGTCGTCTTAGCCTCGCCTCAGGTGGCTCCTCCTACCTCAGTTCCTCACCCTGTTTCTTTGCTGCCAACCAAGACTTGGCAGTTGATTTTGTCCGCTGTTTCACAGGTGAACCAAGATCTGATTGCTCTTTGTGTCGTCGTTCACTCTCACTGTTCTTTAACACCGTGCAATGGAAGAGGTTTGCTTTTGGTCACCGTTTTTAGCATTGTTGTTACTGCTCTCCATGGTGTTGTTGTTTATTAGGTCTATTGTCTTGCATGGCGCAGGGGTGTGGTTAGGGTTGGAATTGAGATATGGTACCATGGTTAGACCACAAATTTGTTTTTTTATTGTGGACAAAAGAAAGCAATTCTGGACATGGAAGCCTTAGCATCACTAATTTTGAATGTTGTATGTTTTTATGTGTTGTATGTGTGTGCCGTGTTTGTGGTTCTTGATATTCTTATCCATTGTATGTTGGATGTTTTCGCTAACTGAACTTCTGCATGTCCTTTTCAGTGTTGCATACTGCCGAGTTTGAAACAGGGTGGCCTTCGCGTACTCATTCGGCGTAAAGGAGACCAAGGTGAGATTGATGTTGATGGTATAGATGTCCAGTTTCCATGGAAATTTACTGGCCTTGCCTTCTCTAGCTTGCTTAGTATTACTAATCATTACTTACTACATTATTGTCATGTAATGTTTGACAAAAAGGCTTTAAAGCACAGACGTGTACATGTTTTGCAATTCTAGCCGGCTCTGGTTCGCACTGTTTAAATTGGTTGTCCTTTGTATCTTTTAGCCTTTCTCATACATTGTATGTTTCGCTCTGATTGTAACGTCACCCCAAAATAGCTGACAAAAATGACCAATGAATAGCCTAAACTGCCCTTTCATTGCATTGCTAATTTATGAGTTGTGTTTTTTATCGCCCCATGAAGATAATAACAAATTCTAATGCACCAAATTACTTGCAATATTTTATTTCTGTTCCTACTTACTATTTCTGTTCTAAGCATTGTGAAGCACAAAGCATGACTCCAGTTTACTTTATTTTCCTGTTTAGTGTAAGCAATATAATCTGATGTATTTGAGTACTTTCTAATTTTTTTTCATACCATATTATTGCCAATTCAAGCATGGTAATTGGTTGTATATATGCTGTATGTTTAGATCTGTACATTCTTTGCCATGATGCAACATTCTTACAAAAAATTAATTAGAGTGTCCTATTTGATGTTTCTCTTTAATGTGAAATGTATACTAGATGCTTGATGTTTTTATATAATAGTATTTTCTGTGCTTTTCTTATATTGATACGAGGCCAAATCCTACCAGACTTTGCTCTACTATGTAATTGTTGTGAGAGCAAGTAAGCAACAGTTGCTTATTTATGTTTGTCCTTTTCACTAGCGTACACATGAAGACGTGCTTATATTCTGTCACTTTTCACCAGCAAGAAATTACCCATGAGAGAGTATTCAGATTACTCATATCTTGGATACAATATAAAGTATAAGAATTTTATAAGATGTGTGTGTGTTCTTTTGCTTTTGTTTGATTATGATAAGAAAAGAAGAAATACTTCTATGATGACAAGATGGTCCAGATGTGCATAGAAAGTCTGGTGGTTATAAGTGTCTCCCTAAATCCCTTGTTCTTTGATAGGGTAACACTGTAGAAGTATTAGTACTACATAGGTACTTATAGCTATATTCGGCTTGCGAGTGGTATATGATGCTTTTATGGCTTTATGTATTAATCAACCAACTGTTAGTTCTAAAAGGGTGCCAGGTTCCTTTTTCTAAAAGGGTTGCCTCTGTTAGCTCATAAACAAAAATGAGCTCAGTTTAATCCGTGTCATCTCTTGAAGTTTTCAAATTCCAATGGCTAGAATATTATGGTATAAAGATTCTAATGCTCGAAGTGGGAACCCCACAGGTCTAATATTGAAAAACAATTCATTAGAGTCCTAACTCTTGGTTCTGATCATTGTTACTATAAAATGCACTCACACAAAAGTCAAGCAATATCCGTAAAGGCCTGTTATATTTTTTTACTATGAGCATGGGAAACTTTGCTACCATGTTACACCAAACAAAGGGTCAACATTAATCATCCAGTTAAGCGCCCACGATAGGTTCCCAATTATTATATCAAAGAATACCTTTTTCACTTGCTCAACGAACCAGTTTATAGATACTCTATCATGATCACATAATTTTTGTGCTTTTATATGCAGGAAAACTAGCTTGTGATGTGGCTTTCTTGCATCCCATTGGACTAGCTGCTCCTTAAAGAGATGGACCATTTTGATATCGTTCAGTATGTGTTTGATTTTTATGTTGTGTTCAGTTGTTTCTGCTTGATGAACTATGTTCATACCATTGCTGATACATGCCTTGTGTTGCTGAGTTTCCGAATTTATTATTATAGATATTTTAGTATGTGTTGGGCAAGCTTTCTCTGCACCCCTTTGTACAAAGTATATATATGTATGTGACCTTTTATCTAAGTGAAATACACACCATCATTGGGTTATGCTTTAACTTTGTTTACTTAGTTCTACTGATCTTTTTATCCCTTGGGATGCACCAATGACATGTAATGAGACTTGATATTTTGTGTTGGATCTAAGCGTCTATTATCTCCTGCTCACCAAATAATACCAGAAGTTGGATCCTTAAACTTCTTTTGTCCGTTTTCCGCATCTTTACATTTCCTTCCTAGATATATTGAGTAATACCATATGTGGATCATTATACTTTGTATATCTTTGTGTGCTCTACCTTTCCATACTAAGCTATATATTTTCTATTACCGGGTTGGTTAAAACGGGCCAAGTGGGGTGCGGCAGGCTGCACTTCCTATCTGAACTTCTCTATATTGATAAAACATAAAACCACTCTGGAATTAAGATCCGTTCGACATCATCCGGTCATTCTTTGGTGGTGGTGGTAGCCCCTTCTTGAGGTAAATCGTATGCGAACCAACTGAATGACTGCTGCCATTGTGGTATTCCTTCACAAGTGATTTTTCCATTGAAATACTAATGAAGCTCCTTCATTTGCAAGTTGTTTAGATGCATTTTCTGCCTGCAAAGAAAATTTCTTATTATCTTTGTCGTCCCGAGCATTGTGGTGCCTAACACATCCATGCTTTTGTACTCTTGCTTAAGGGTTCCTCTTTAAGTTATAATTTAAGAAGTTTCTCTTTAGGTTATAAAGTTTTTTTTATTTAAGATGATCTTACCTACTATCCTATTATTTAAAATCATTTGTTTTACTCTTGCTTAAGGGTTTCCCAATCTAACATTCCATTCAAATATCACTTCTTGACAGGTTAAATGGTAACCTTACAGATGATCCTTCTCTTTGTATGATCGATATTAGGAGGGCTTTGCAGTTCCGGATGTGCCGATGAGGTAGCTTGCATTGGCTTTGACATATCAGATGGCATTGGCTTACTCTAAATATCTTGGGAGGTACCTATGCAAACTATGACCCTCCTGGTCTATATATATATATTCCTTTGCCCTGTTCACTTTTTGTAGAGATGTAGCGAGAATGGATGATAACAATGATGCATTTCCAGTTTTGTGTCTATCTGTATCTTTGATGTCTATTTTGTTGTTAGTTTTTTTAAGATCGTGGGTAAATATTCTTTGTTCATCGACTGGATTGTGGGATCAGGCATGCCTTAACAGTTTTTCAGTTAATAAAATATGTTCAGTTAATCAGTTTATATTTACTGTGATGTTAGTGTTCTTTATTAGCATGATAGCATCTTCACTTTGTTTTTTCAAATAAATTCATTGTTCAGTATTTACTGCTCTACTTTATTCATAAATCCATTGTTCATTTTTGTTTATTAAAATAGCCATGTCTATATGCTATTCCTAGGATTTCCTTAAATAACTATGCTAATAAATATGTCCATCTCGGAGAGAATTAATCTTGCTTCCTTGCAGACTCTGAACATTAGGACCATGTGGACTAAACTTGCATGTGGGTGCACCAAGGAGAAGGTCCCACTCATCAAGGGATAACAACTAATTGGTCAGACTTTGTGAAGACAGGGGTTGGATAATTTGGAGAATGTATTTGCGTTCAAGGCTAAAAGGGGCAAAGTGTCACTCGTTGTCTACCTGTTTTGACAAGGTTGGTTACAAGGTTGTCATCATACTATCCATGCAAATGTTTCGTGTGATTTCATCTGCTAAACAATGATGCATTAGCAGAACTATATAGGTTCATCGTGGCGTTAGCTTGGACTTATCTCACACCGTTGATCCGCTCGCTTTGGTTATGTAATAAGCCAACTATTGTATCTACTTAGTGTTGATCCATCAGCTTGGCTTACTTTTGGAACATACTACGTATTCCCCCATTTGTCATGAACTTTTAGATCTAATGTTTCATGCTTCTGGTATATTTGATGGCCTTACCTTTTGTCATTGTTTGGACAAATTGCTCTACACTGGAGACTTATGTATCAAGGCAATGCCATGCTTCTGATGCAACCTTATTGTATTGGACTGATCCATTATTTGAGCAATCACTCTAATTTTCCATTGCAATGGTTAATACGTTGTTTATGCGCTTGGACAATAAGTTGAGTCACGCACCCACGAGAATTGATTTGGTGTATGACACTGTACTCGCGAGAAATTTTATGCAGTTGATTTCTATCTAAATATTTCTTGGGCCAGTTCATAGATAATGATTATGTACTATAGCTGTATTATCAGATTGGATATGGCGATTGCCGGCAAGATTTGCTGCTGAGTGCGTGTGTCGCACTTCCTATCTAGTCAACTGTGAGGTAGGTTGGCATATTGATGACCCGCAGCATGCTTCCCCGTCAAATCGGTTTAGTACTACCGATGGTTTGTTCGAAGTGTGTCCAATTAAGTTTGTACCCAATGCTATGCTTTTGAATATGGATACAACAGTATTACTAGTTAAATCAGTATTTTTTGTTGGGTAACGTAGCAGAAATTCAAACTTTTCTACGCAACACCAAGATCAATCTATGGAGTAATCTAGCAACGAGGGAAGGAGAGTGCATCTACATACCCTTGTAGATCGCTAAGCGGAAGCGTTCAAGTGAACGGGGTTGATGGAGTCGTACTCGCCGTGATCCAAATCACCGATGATCCTAGTGCCGAACGGACGGCACCTCCGTGTTCAACACACGTACAGCCCGGGGACGTCTCCTCCTTCTTGATCCAGCAAGGGGAGAGGAGAAGTTGAGGGAAAACTCCGACAACACGACGGCATGGTGGTGATGGAGCTCGTGGTTCTCCGGCAGGGCTTCGCCAAGCACTACGGAGGAGGACGAGGTGTTGGAGGAGGAGAGGGCTGCGCCAGGGAAGGTGCGGCTGCCCTCTCTCCCTCACTATATATAGGGAAAGGGAGGAGGGGAGGCGCCTAGGGTTCCCTAGGGGAGGCAGCGCCACGGGGAAACCCTAGATGGGTTTGGGCGCCCCCACCCCCTAGGAAACTTGCCCCCCCAAGCCGGGAGGGGCGGCTGCCCTAGGGGTGGCGCCCCCACCTCTCCTGGTTACGTGAGATGGGGTGGGAGGGGCGCTCAGCCCCTTAGTGGGCTGATGTGCCCTCTCCCCTTGGCCCGTAAGGCCCCCCCAACGCTTGCCGGGGCCTCCGAAACCCCTTTCGGACACGCTGGTCATCACCAGGTACCCCCGGAACAATTCCGGACTCCAATACCCTTCGTCCAATAAACCGATCTTCACCTCCGGACCATTCCGGAGCTCCTCGTCATGTACGGGATCTCATCCGGGACTCCGAACAACCTTCGGTAACCACATACTATTTCCCATAACAACTCTAGCGTCACCGAACCTTAAGTGTGTAGACCCTACGGGTTCGGGAACCATGCAGACATGACCGAGACAACTCTCCGGCCAATAACCAACAGCGGGATCTGGATACCCATGTTGGCTCCCACATGTTCCACGATGATCTCATCGGATGAACCACGATGTCGAGGATTCAATCAATCCCGTATACAATTCCCTCTGTCTAGCGGTATTGTACTTGCCCGAGATTCGATCGTTGGTATCCGATACCTTGTTCAATATCGTTACCGGCAAGTCTCTTTACTCGTTCCGTAACACATCATCCCGTGATCAACTCCTTGATCACATTGCGCATATGATGATGTCCTACCGAGTGGGCCCAGAGAACCTCTCCGTCACACGGAGTGACAAATCGCAGTCTTGATTCGTGTCAACCCAACAGACACTTTCGGAGATACCGGTAGTGTACCTTTATAGCCACCCAGTTACGTTGTGACGTTTGGCACACCCAAAGCATTCCTACGGTATCCGGGAGTTGCACAATCTCATGGTCTAAGGAAATGATACT
Organism: Aegilops longissima; assembly: GCA_021605205.1. Lineage (NCBI taxonomy): Eukaryota > Viridiplantae > Streptophyta > Magnoliopsida > Poales > Poaceae > Aegilops > Aegilops longissima. Next base: position 414,875,006 of record CM038676.1, on the reverse strand, counting down.
TGACATTAGAAAAGCTTTAGCATACGAACTACACGATCTTTGTGCTAGGCTTAGGATTGGGTCTTGTCCATCACATGATTATCCTAATGATGTGATCCCGTTATCAACGACATCCAATGTCCATGGTCAGGAAACCGTAACCATCTATTGATCAACGAGCTAGTCAACTAGAGGCTTACTAGGGACATGGTGTTGTCTATGTATCCACACATGTATCTGAGTTTCCTATCAATACAATTATAGCATGGATAATAAACGATTATCATGAACAAGGAAATATAATAATAATAACCAATTTATTATTGCCTCTAGGGCATATTTCCAACAGTCTCCCACTTGCACTAGAGTCAATAATCTAGTTCACATCACTATGTGATTGTAATGAATTCAACACCCATGGGGTTTGATCATATCTCGCTTGTGAGTGAGGTTATTAGTCAACGGGTCTGAATCTTTCAGATCCGTGTGTGCTTTACAAATCTCTATGTCATCTCCTAGATGCAGCTACCACGCTCTATTTGGAGCTATTCCAAATAACTGTTCTACTATACGAATCCAGTTTACTACTCAGAATAATCTGGATTAGTGTCAAAGTTTGCATCGGCGTAACCCTTTATGACGAACTCTTTTACCACCTCCATAATCGAGAAAATTCCTCAGTCCACTAGTTACCAAGGATAACTTTGACCGTTGTCCTGTGATCCATTCCTGGATCACTCTTGTACCCCTTGACTGACTCATGGCAAGGCACACTTCAGGTGCGGTACACAGCATAGCATACTGTACAGCCTACGTCTAAAGCATAGGGGACGACCTTCGTCCTTTCCCTCTATTATGCCGTGGTCTGGTTTCGAGTCTTACTCAATACTCACACCTTATAACACAGCCAAGAACTCCTTCTTTGCCGATCTATTTTGAACTCCTTCAAAATCTTGTCACGGTATGTGTTTGTTTGAAAGTACTATTAAGCGGTTTTTGATCTATCTTTACAGATCTTGATGCTCAATGTTCAAGTAGCTTAATCCAGGTTTTCCATTGAAAAACACTTTTCAAACAACCCTATATGCTTTCCAGAAATTCTACATCATTTCCGATCAACAACATGTCAACAACATATACTCATCACAAATTCTATAGTGCTCCCACTCACTTCTTTGGAAATACAAGTTTCTCATAAACTTTGTATAAACCCAAAATCTTTGATCATCATCAAAGCGTATATTCCAACTCCGAGATGCTTACTCCAGTCCTTAGAAGGATTGCTGGAGCTTTGCATACTTGTTAGCATCTTTCAGGATTGACAAAACCTTCTGTTTGTATCACATACAACCTTTCCTCAAGAAAATTGTCGAGGAAACAATGTTTTGACATCCTATCTGCAAGATTTCATAAATAATGCAGTAACTGCTAATATAATTCCAACAGACTCTTAGCATTGCTACGAGTGACAAAGTCTCATCGTAGTCAACTCCTTGAACTTGTCGGAAAACATCTTAACGACAAGTCGAGCTTTCTTAATGGTGACACTTACCATCATTGTCCGTCTTCCTTTTAAAATCCATCTGCACCCAACAGTCTTATGACCATCAAGTAGTTCTTTCAAAGTCTATACTTTGTTTTATACATGGATCCTCTCTCGGATTTTATGGCCTCGAGCCATTCGTCGGAATCCGGGCCCACCATCGCTTCTCCATAGCTCGTAGGTTCATTGTTGTCTAGCAACATGACTTCCAAGACATGATTACGTACCACTCTGAAGTAGTACACATCCTTGTCGACCTATGAGGTTTGGTTGTGACTTGATCCGAAGTTTCATGATCACTATCATAAGCTTCCACTTAAATTGGTGTAGGTGCCACAGGAACAACTTCCTGTGTCCTGCTACACACTAGTTGAAGTGACGGTTCAATAACCTCATCAAGTCTCCACCATCCTCCCACTCAATTCTTTGGAGAGAAACTTTTGCTCGAGAAAGGAACCGTTTCTAGAAACAATCACTTTTGCTTCCGGATCTGAAATAGGAGGTATACCCAACTATTTTGGGTATTCTATGAAGATGCATTCATCCGCTTTGGGTTCGAGCTTATCAGCCTGAAACCTTTTCACATAAGCGTCGTAGCCCCAAACTTTTAAGAAACGACATACTTAGGCTTCGTAAACCATAGTTCATACGGTGTCATCTCAACGGAATTGTGTGGTGCCTTATTTAAAGTGAATGCGGTTGTCTCTAATGCCTAACCCATAAGCGATAGTGGTAATTTGATAAGAGACATCATGGTATGCACCATATCCAATAGGGTGCGATTCGATGTTTGGACACACCATCACACTATGGTGTTCCACGCAGATATTAGTCGTGAAACAATTTCCACGATGTCTTAATCGTGTGCCAAACTCGTAACTCAGATATTCATCTCCATGATCATATCATAGACATTTTATCCTCTTGTCACGATGATCTCCAACTTCACTCTGAAATTACTTGAACCTTTCAATAATTCAGACTTGTGTTTCATCAAGTAAATATACTAAGTATCTACTCAAATCATCTGTGAAGTAGGAACATAACGATATCCACTGTGTGCCTCAGCACTCATTGGACTGTACACATCAAAATGTATTACTTCCAACAAGTTGCTTTCTTGTTCCATTTTTACTGAAAACGAGGCTTTCAGTCATCTTGCCCATGTGGTATGATTTGCATGTCTCAAGTGATTCAATATCAAGTGAGTCCAAACGGTCCATCTGCATGGAGTTTCTTCATGCGTATATACCAATAGACATGGTTCACATGTCTCAATCTTTTCAAAAACGAGTGAGTCCAAAGATCCATCAACATGGAGCTTCTTCATGCGTTTTATACCAATATGACTCAAATGGCAGTGCCACAAGTAGGTGGCACTATATCATTACTATCTTATATCTTTTGGCATGAACATGTGTATCACTACGATCGAGATTCAATAAACCATTCATTTTAGGTGCAAGACCATTGAAGGCATTATTCAAATAAACAGAGTAACCATTATTCTCCTTAAATGAATAACCGTATTGCGATAAACATAATCCAATCATGTCTATGCTCAACGCAAACACCAAATAACAATTATTTAGGTTTAACACCAATCTCGATGGTAGAGGGAGTATGCGATGCTTGATCACATCAACCTTGGAAATACTTCCAACACATATCGTCACCTCGCCTTTAGCTAGTCTCCGTTTATTCCGTAGTATTTTATTTCGAGTTACTAACACTTAGCAACCGAACCGATATCTATTACCCTGGTGCTACTAGGAATATTAGTAAAGTACGCATTAATCAAATGTATATCCAATATACTTCTGTCGACCTTGCCAGCCTTCTCATCTACCAAGTATCTAGGGTAGTTCTGCTTCAGTGACCGTTCCCCTCATTACAGAAGCACTCAGTCTCGGGTTTGGGTTCAACCTTGGGTTTCTTCACTAGAGCAGCAACTGATTTGCCGTTTCATGAAGTATCCCTTCTTTCCCTTGCCCTTCTTGAAACTAGTGGTTTTACTAACCATCAACAATTGATGCTCCTACTTGATTTCTACTTTCGCGGTGTCAAACATCGCGAATTGCTCAAGGATCATCATGTCTATCCCTGATATGTTATAGTTCATCACGAAGCTCTAGTAGCTTGGTGGCAGTGACTTTGGAGAACCATCACTATCTCATCTGGAAGATAACTCCCACTCGATTCAAGTGATTGTTGTACCCAGACAATCTGAGTACAAGCTCAACGATTGAGCTTTTCTCCCTTTATTTGTAGGCCAAGAAACTCGTCGGAGGTCTAATACCTCTTGACGTGGGCACGAGCCTGAAATTCCAATTTTAGCCCTCGAAACATCTCATATGTTCCGCGACGTTTCAAAAACGTCTTCGGTGCCTCAATTCTAAACCGTTTAACATTACTGAACTATCACGTAGTCATCAAAACGTGTATGTCAGATGTTCGCAACATCCACAGACAACGTTCGAGGTTCAGCACACCGAGTGGTGCATTAAGTACATAAGCCTTCTGTGCTGCAATGAGGACAATCCTCAGTTTACGGACCCAGTCCGCATAATTGCTACTATCAACTTTCAACTAAATTTTCTCTAGGATCATATCTTAAACAGTAGACCGACTAGTCACCATCGGTGAACATCTTCATGTTGATCGCATCTACCATACGACTCATGTTCATCCTTTCAGTCTCTCGTGTTCCGAGGCCATGTCTGTGCATGCTAGGCTCGTCAAGTCAACCTAAGTGTTCCGCATGTGTAAATCTGGCTTACACCCGTTGTATGCGAACGTTAGAATCTATCACACCCGATCATCACGTGGTGCTTCGAAACAATGAACCTTCGCAACGGTGCACAGTTAGGGGGAACACTTTCTTGAAATTATTGCGAGGGATCATCTTATTTATTGTACCGTCGTTCTAAGCAAATAAGATGTAAACATGACAAACATCACATGCAAATCATAAAGTGACATGATATGGCCAATATCATCTTGCGCCTTTTGATCTCCATCTTCGAGGCGCGGCATGATCACCTTCGTCACCGGCATGACACCATGATCTCCATCATCGTGTCTTCATGAAGTTGTCTCGCCAACTATTACTTCTACTACTATGGTTAACGGTTAGCAATAAAGTAAAGTAATTACATGGCGTTTTTCATTGACACGCAGGTCATACAATAAATTAAGACAACTCCTATGGCTCCTGCCGGTTGTCATACTCATCAACATGCAAGTCGTGATTCCTATTACAAGAACATGATCAATCTCATACATCACATATATATAATTCATCACATCCTTTTGGCCATATCACATCACATAGCATACCCTGCAAAAACAAGTTAGACGTCCTCTAATTGTTGTTGCATGTTTTACGTGGCTGCTATGGGTTTCTATCAAGAACGTTTCTTACCTACGCAAAATCCACAACGATGATATGCCAATTGCTATTTACCCTTCATAAGGACCCTCTTCATCGAATCCGATCCGACTAAAGTGGGAGAGACAGACACCCGCTAGCCACCTTATGCATCAAGTGCATGTCAGTCGGTGGAACCTGTCTCACGTAAGTGTACGTGTAAGGTCGGTCCGGGCCGCTTCATCCCACAATGCCGCCGAATCAAGATAAGACTAGTAACGGCAAGCAAATTGAACAAATCATCGCCCACAACTACTTTGTGTTCTACTCGTGCATATAATCTATGCATAGACCTAGCTCATGATGCCACTGTTGGGGAACGTAGTAATAATTCAAAATTTTCCTACGTGTCACCAAGATCAATCTATGGAGAGACTAGCAACGAGAGAGAGGGGAGTGCATCTTCATACCCTTGAAGATCGCGATGCGGAAGCGTTAAAAGAACGCGGATGAAGGAGTCGTACTCGTAGCGATTCAGATCGCGGTTGATTCCGATCTAAGCGCCGAACAACAGCGCCTCCGCGTTCAACACACATACAGCCTGGGGACGTCTCCTCCTTCTTGATCCAGCAAGGGGAGAGGAGAAGTTGAGGGAGAGCTCCGGCAGCACGACGGCGTGGTGGTGGAGCTTGCAGTTCTCCGGCAGGGCTTCGCCAAGCACTACTACTACGGAGGAGGTGTTGGGGAGGGAGAGGGCTGCGCCAAGGGAAGGGGTGCGGATCCCATGCGCCTCCCCACTATATATAGGGGTGGAGGGGGCTACTTTCTTGCCCTCCAAGTCCATTGGGGCGTTGGCAAAGATGGGGGAAAGAAATCCCATCATTTCCCTTCCCCACCGATTGTTATCCCCCCTTTTTAGGGATCTTGATCTTATCCCTTCGGGATATGATCTTATTCCTTCTAAGGGGGGATCTTGGTGCGCCTTGACCAGGGGTGTGGGGCCTTGCCCCCACTACCCACGTTCATGTGGGTCCCCCCATGCAGGTGGGCCCCACTCCGGAACCTTCTAGAACCTTCCCGGTACAATACCGAAAATCCTGAACATTTTCCGGTGGCCAAAATAGGACTTCCCATATATAAATATTTACCTCCGGACTATTCTGGAACTCCTCGTGACGTCCGGGATCTCATCCGGGACTCCGAACAACATTCAGTAACTGCACACTAATTCCCATGACAACTCTAGCGTCACCGAACCTTAAGTGTGTAGACCCTACGGGTTCGGGAATCATGCAGACATGACCGAGACAGCTCTCTCGCCAATAACCAACAGCGGGATCTGGATACCCATGTTGGCTCCCACATGTTCCACGATGATCTCATCGGATGAACCACGATGTCGGGGATTCAATCAATCCCGTATACAATTCCCTTTGTCAATCGGTACGTTACTTGCCCGAGATTCGATCGTCGGTATCCCAATACCTCGTTCAATCTCGTTACCGGCAAGTCACTTTACTCGTACCGTAATGCATGATCCTGTGACCAACTCATTAGTCACATTGAGCTCATTATGATGATGCATTACCGAGTGGGCGCAGAGATAGCTCTCCGTCATACGGAGTGACAAATCCCAGTCTCGATTCGTGCCAACCCAACAGACACTTTCGGAGATACCCGTAGTGCACCTTTATAGCCACCCAGTTATGTTGTGACGTTTGGCACACCCAAAGCATTCCTACGGTATCCGGGAGTTGCACAATCTCATGGTCTAAGGAAATGATACTTGACATTAGAAAAGCTTTAGCAAATGAACTACACGATCTTGTGCTATGCTTAGGATTGGGTCTTGTCCATCACATCATTCTCCTAATGATGTGATCCCGTTATCAATGACATCCAATGTCCATGGTTAGGAAACCATAACCATCTATTGATCAACGATCTAGTCAACTAGAGGCTCACTAGGGACATGTTGTGGTCTATGTATTCACACATGTATTATGGTTTCCAGTCAATACAATTATAGCATGAACAATAGACAATTATCATGAACAAGGAAATACAATAATAACCATTTTATTATTGCCTCTAGGGCATATTTCCAACAAATTGTTGCTCCATTATACGTATCCGGTATCTCTACTCAGATCTATCCGGATAGGTGTTAAGCTTGCATCGACGTAACTCTTTATGTCGAACTCTTTATCACCTCCATAACCGAGAAACATATCCTTATTCCTCTAAGGATAATTTTGACCGCTATCTGGTGATCTACTCCTAGATCACCTTTGTAGCCTCTTGCCAGACATATGGCATGGCACACATCACATGCGGTACTCAGCATGGCATACCGTATAGAGCCTATGACAAAAGCATAGGGGACGACCTTCGTCCTTCCTCTTTCTCCTGCCGTGGTCGAGCTTTAAGTCTTAACTTCATACCTTACAACTCAGGCAAGAACTCCTTCTTTGGCTGATCCATCTTGAACACCTTCAAGATCATGTCAAGGTATGTGCTCATTTGAAAGTACCATTAAGCGTTTTGATCTATCCTTATAGATCTTGATGCTCAATGTTCAAGTAGCTTAATCCAGGTTTCCATTGAAAAACACCTTTCAAATAACCCTATATGCTTTCCAGAAGTTCTTCATCATTTCGGATCAACAATGTGTCATCCACATATACTTATCAGAAATGTTGTAGTGCTCCCACTCACTTTATTGCAAATACAAGTTTCTAAAAAACTTTGTATAAACCCATAAACTTTGATTACTCCATCAAAGTGTATATTCCGACTCCGAGATGCTAGCTCTACTCCATGGAAGGATCGCTGGAGCTTGCATACCTTTTAGCATCCTTAGGATCGACAAAACATTTCTGATTGTATCACATACAACCTTTCCTTACGAAAACTGGTAAGGAAACTTGTTTTGACATCCATCTGCCAGATTTCATAAATGCAGCTTATGCTAACATGATTCCGACGGACTTAAGCATCGCTACGGGTGAGAAAATCTCATCGTAGTCAACTACTTGAACTTGTGAAAGACTCTTCGCCACAAGTCGAGCTTCATAGACGGTGACATTACCGTCCACGTCCGTCTTCTTCTTAAAATCCACATGTACCTAACAGCCTTATGACCATCAAGTAGTTCTTCCAAAGTCTACACTTTGTTTTCATACATGGATCCTCTCTTGGATTTTATGGCCTCGAGCCAATTTTCGGAATCCGGGCCCACCAACGCTTCTCCATAGCTCATAGGTTCATTGTCGTCCAACAACGTGATCTTTAAGACAGGGTTACCACTTAGAAGTTTTACACACCCTTGTCAACCTATGAGGTTCGATAGTAACTCGATCTGAAGCTCCATGATCATCATCATTAGCTTTCTCTTCAACTGAGGCAGGTGCCACAGAAACATTTTTCCTGTGCTGCGCCACTCTCTAGTTGAAGTAAAGGTTCAACAACCTTATCAAGTTCTATCTTCCTCCCACTCAATTCTTTCGAGAGAAACTCTTTCTCGAGAAAGGACCTGATTCTAGAAACAATCCCTATTGCTTTCGGATCTGAGACAGGAGGTATACCCAACTGTTTTGGGTGTCCTATGAAGATGCATTTATCCGCTTTGGGTTCGAGCTTATCAGCCTGAAACTTTTTCACATAAGCGTCGCAGCCCCAAACTTTGCCCTGTTCACTTTTTGTAGAGATGTAGCGAGAATGGATGATAACAATGATGCATTTCCAATTTTGTGTCTATCTGTATCTTTGATGTCTATTTTGTTGTTAGTTTTTTAAGATCGTGGGTAAATATTCTTTGTTCATCGACTGGATAGTGGGATCAGGCATGCCTTAACAGTTTTTCAGTTAATAAAATATGTTCGATTAATCAGTTTATATTTCTTGTGATGCTAGTGTTCTTTATTAGCATGATAGCATCTTCACTTTGTTTTTCAAATAAATTCATTTTTCAGTATTTACTGCTCTACTTTATTCATAAATCCATTGTTCATTTTTGTTTATTAAAATAGCCATGTCTATCTCGCTATTCCTAGGATTTCCTTAAATAACTATGCTAATAAATATGTCCATCTCGGAGAGAATTAATCTTGCTTCCTTGCGGACTCGAACATCGGGACCATGTGGACTAAACTTCCATGTGGGTGCACCAAGGAGAAGGTCCCACTCATCAAGGGATAACAACTAATTGGTCGACTTTGTGAAGACAGGGTTGGATAATTTGGAGAATGTATTTGCGTTCAAGGCTAAAAGGGCAAAGTGTCACTCGGTGTCTACTGTTTTGACAAGGTTGGTTACAAGGTTGTCATCATACTATCCATGCAAATGTTTCGTGTGATTTCATCGCTAAATAATGATGCATTAGCAGAACTATATAGGTTCATTGTGAGCGTTAAGCTTGGACTTATCTCACACCGTTGATCCGCTCGCTTTGGTTATGTAATAAGCCAACTATTGTATCTACTTAGTGTTGATCCATCAGCTTGGCTTACTTTTGGAACATACTACGTATTCCCCCATTTGTCATGAACTTTTAGATCTAATGTTTCATGCTTCTGGTATATTTGATGGCCTTACCTTTTGTCATTGTTTGGACAAATTGCTCTACACTGGAGACTTATGTATCAAGGCAATGCCATGCTTCTGATGCAACCTTATTGTATTGGACTGATCCATTATTTGAGCAATCACTCTAATTTTCCTTTGCAATGGTTAATACGTTGTTTATGCGCTTGGACAATAAGTTGAGTCACGCACCCGCGAGAATTGATTTGGTGTATGACACTGTACTCGCGAGAAATTTTATGCAGTTGATTTCTATCTAAATATTTCTTGGGCCAGTTCATAGATAATGATTATGTACTATAGCTGTATTATCGGATTGGATATGACAGTGCCCGGCAGCATTGCTAGCAGGGTGCGGCAAGCCGCACTTCCTATCTAGTCAACTGTGAGGTAGGTTGGCATATTGATGACCCGCAGCATGCTTCCCCGTCAAATCGGTTTAGTACTACCGATGGTTTGTTCGAAGTGTGTCCAATTAAGTTTGTACCCAATGCTATGCTTTTGAATATGGATACAACAGTATTACTAGTTAAATCAGTATTTTTTGTTGGGTAACATAGCAGAAATTCAAACTTTTCTACGCAACACCAAGATCAATCTATGGAGTAATCTAGCAACGAGGGAAGGAGAGTGCATTTACATACCCTTGTAGATCGCTAAGCGGAAGCGTTCAAGTGAACGGGGTTGATGGAGTCGTACTCGCCGTGATCCAAATCACCGATGATCCTAGTGCCGAACGGACGGCACCTCCGTGTTCAACACACGTACAGCCCGGGGACGTCTCCTCCTTCTTGATCCAGAAAGGGGAGAGGAGAAGTTAAGGGAAAACTCCGACAGCACGACGGCATGGTGGTGATGGAGCTCGTGGTTCTCCGGCAGGGCTTCGCCAAGCACTACGGAGGAGGACGAGGTGTTGGAGGAGGGAGAGGGCTGCGCCAGGGCAAGGGTGCGGCTGCCCTCTCTCTCCCTCACTATATATAGGGGAAAGGGAGGAGGGGGAGGCGCCCTAGGGTTCCCTAGGGGAGGGGCGGCGGCCACAGGGGAAACCCTAGATGGGTTTGGGCGCCCCCACCCCATAGGAAACTTGCCCCCCCAAGCCGGGAGGGGCGGCTGCCCTAGGGGTGGCGCCCCCACCTCTCCTGGTTATGTGAGATGGGGTGGGAGGGGCGCTCAGCCCCTTAGTGGGCTGATGTGCCCTCTCCCTTGGCCCATAAGGCCCCCAACGCTTGCCGGGCCTCCGAAACCCCTTTCGGACACGCTGGTCATCACCTGGTACCCCCGGAACAATTCCGGACTCCAATACCCTTCGTCCAATATACCGATCTTCACCTCCGGACCATTCGGAGCTCCTCGTCATGTACGGGATCTCATCCGGACTCGAACAACCTTCGGTAACCACATACTATTTCCCATAACAACTCTAGCGCCACCGAACCTTAGTGTGTAGACCCTACGGGTTCGGGAACCATGCGAACATGACCGAGACAACTCTCCGGCCAATAACCAACAGCGGGATCTGGATACCCATGTTGGCTCCCACATGTTCCACGATGATCTCATCGGATGAACCACGATGTCGAGGATTCAATCAATCCCGTATACAATTCCCTTTGTCTAGCGGTATTGTACTTGCCCGAGATTTGATCGTCGGTATCCGATACCTTGTCCAATATCGTTACCGGCAAGTCTCTTTACTCATTCCGTAACACATCATCCCGTGATCAACTCCTTGGTCGCATTGCGCATATGACGATGTCCTACCGAGTGGGCCCAGAGATACCTCTCCATCACACGGAGTGACAAATCCCAGTCTTGATTCGTGCCAACCCAACAGACACTTTCGGAGATACCCGTAGTGTACCTTTATAGCCACCCGATTCGTTGTGACGTTTGGCACACCAAAGCATTCCTACGGTATCCGGAGTTGCACAATCTCATGGTCTAAGGAAATGTTACTTGACATTAGAAAAGCTTTAGCATACGCAACTACGATCTTTGTGCTAGGCTTAGGATTGGGTCTTGTCCATCACATGATTCTCCTAATGATGTGATCCCGTTATCAACGACATCCAATGTCCATGGTCAGAAACCGTAACCATCTATTGATCAACGAGCTAGTCAACTAGAGGCTTACTAGGGACATGGTGTTGTCTATGTATCCACACATGTATCTGAGTTTCCTATCAATACAATTATAGCATGGATAATAAACGATTATCATGAACAAGGAAATATAATAATAATAACCAATTTATTATTGCCTCTAGGGCATATTTCTAACAGTCTCCCACTTGCACTAGAGTCAATAATCTAGTTCACATCACTATGTGATTGTAATGAATTCAACACCCATGGGGTTTGATCATATCTCGTTTGTGAGTGAGGTTATTAGTCAGCGGGTCTGAATCTTTCAGATCCGTGTGTGCTTTAAAAATCTCTATGTCATCTCCTAGATGCACCTACAACGCTCTATTTGGAGCTATTCCAAATAACTATTCTACTATACGAATCCAGTTTACTACTCAGAATAATCTGGATTAGTGTCAAAGTTTGCATCGGCGTAACCCTTTACGACGAGCTCTTTTACCACCTCCATAATCGAGAAAATTCCTCAGTCCACTAGTTACCAAGGATAACTTTGACCGTTGTCCTGTGATCCATTCCTGGATCACTCTTGTACCCCTTGACTGACTCATGGCAAGGCACACTTCAGGTGCGGTACACAGCATAGCATACTGTAGAGCCTACGTCTAAAGCATAGGGGACGACCTTCGTCCTTTCCCTCTATTCTGCCGTGGTCAGGTTTCAAGTCTTACTCAATACTCACACCTCATAACACAGCCAAGAACTCCTTCTTTGCCGATCTATTTTGAACTCCTTCAAAATCTTGTCACGGTATGTGTTTGTTTGAAAGTACTATTAAGCGGTTTTTGATCTATCTTTATATATCTTGATGCTCAAAGTTCAAGTAGCTTAATCCAGGTTTTCCATTGAAAAACACTTTTCAAACAACCCTATATGCTTTCCAGAAATTCTACATCATTTCCGATCAACAACATGTCAACAACATATACTCATCACAAATTCTATAGTGCTCCCACTCACTTCTTTGGAAATACAAGTTTCTCAGAAACTTTGTATAAACCCAAAATCTTTGATCATCATCAAAGCGTATATTCCAACTCCGAGATGCTTACTCCAGTCCTTAGAAGGATTGCTGGAGCTTTGCATACTTGTTAGCATCTTTCAGGATTGACAAAACCTTCTGTTTGTATCACATACAACCTTTCCTCAAGAAAATTGTCGAGGAAACAATGTTTTGACATCCTATCTGCAAGATTTCATAAATAATGCAGTAACTGCTAATATAATTCCAACAGACTCTTAGCATTGCTACGAGTGAGAAAGTCTCATCGTAGTCAACTCCTTGAACTTGTCGGAAAACATCTTAACGACAAGTCGAGCTTTCTTAATGGTGACACTTACCATCATTGTCCGTCTTCCTTTTAAAATCCATCTGCACCCAACAGTCTTATGAACATCAAGTAGTTCTTTCAAAGTCTATACTTTGTTTTATACATGGATCCTAACTCAGATTTTATGGACTCGAGCCATTCGTCGGAATCCGGGCCCACCATCGCTTCTCCATAGCTCGTAGGTTCATTGTTGTCTAGCAACATGACTTCCAAGACATGATTACGTACCACTCTGAAGTAGTACACATCCTTATCGACCTATGAGGTTTGGTAGTGACTTGATCCGAAGTTTCATGATCACTATCATAAGCTTCCACTTCAATTGGTGTAGGTGCCACAGGAACAACTTCCTGTGTCCTGCTACACACTAGTTGAAGTGACGGTTCAATAACCTCATCAAGTCTCCACCATCCTCCCACTCAATTCTTTGGAGAGAAACTTTTCCTCGAGAAAGGAACCGTTTCTAGAAACAATCACTTTTGCTTCCGGATCTGAAATAGGAGGTATACCCAACTATTTTGGGTATTCTATGAAGATGCATTCATCCGCTTTGGGTTCGAGCTTATCAGCCTCAAACCTTTTCACATAAGCGTCGTAGCCCCAAACTTTTAAGAAACGACAACTTAGGCTTCTGTAAACCATAGTTCATACGGTGTCATCTCAACGGAATTGTGTGGTGCCTTATTTAAAGTGAATGCGGTTGTCTCTAATGCCTAACCCATAAACGATAGTGGTAATTTGATAAGAGACATCATGGTATGCACCATATCCAATAGGGTGCAGTTCGATGTTTGGACACACCATCACACTATGGTGTTCCACGCAGTATTAGTCGTGAAACAATTTCCACGATGTCTTAATCGTGTGCCAAACTCGTAACTCAGATATTCATCTCCATGATCATATCATAGACATTTTATCCTCTTGTCACGATGATCTTCAACTTCACTCTGAAATTACTTGAACCTTTCAATAATGCAGACTTGTGTTTCATCAAGTAAATATACTAAGTATCTACTCAAATCATCTGTGAAGTAGGAACATAACGATATCCACTGCGTGCCTCAGCACTCATTGGACTGTACACATCAAAATGTATTACTTCCAACAAGTTGCTTTCTTGTTCCATTTCTCAAAACGAGGCTTTTGTCAGTTTATTACTTGACTATTGGTAGCAAAGTGTGCCTTACTGTATGAATACTCTATTTAAATCCTGCATTCAATATTAATGGATGTCATATTTCATCATATGTTGATGGCCATGCTACATTTTGCTGAACTTCAGAATCTCGACGAAATCCTTTAAGTATTCATATTTGCCATCTCTCGATAATTGATAGTATAGATTGTTATCAATTTTATGTTGATCATCTATTTGCTTGGAAAAGATACTGTTATATTTTGGTATATCAGTGATTTCAATTACGACAGTACCGCAGAGATCATCTAACTGAAGCTTAGCGATTCTACAGTGCTGTCATATGTGATTCCACAGTTATCCCATGTTCATGGCAATCGTTGTCTAACATACACGGGTCTCTCTTCAATCATCGTGAAGGAGGATGACATTAACTGCATACACATGATATCTGACTGGAGAATCAATTGAGGAAGTCATTTTGAACCGATGTCATGGAAGTAGGGCTTGCTCTGACATGAGTAGGTGTGCCTATCTCATACGTGATGGGGCGCCTAGGTACGGGGCACCCACGGATTCCAGCAATAGCTGGCGTCCTATGCCCTATGATTCCTAGGGGGCGTCAAACTGGACGTCCTCTCTGATCGAGCTTGATGGCTCGATCGGATATGACTTCCCAGCAGATGCGCATTTGCGGGCTGCTCCAGAACTTCGCACTGGATACATGATGTATGCCGAGACGGAGATCCCGTCCAAAGGTTCCACTCGCATTCATAATACCTAGAGGTGGAGCCACCAGTTCTGACCCAAGCCACTGGTAACCTATGTGCCCTAACCAACCGCTACTACCAATGTACTTAGGTGTTGACCACTGATGAAGCCACGATTGCCTACCAAACCTATCAGATCACTCCACATGTGCCCGTATGATCTCATCTGCCGATCGAATACTCATCGTCATCATCCGATCTGTGACCGGTCATACCGAATTCATAACGCATTAACTACTTCCTTCGTACACCGTGATCACTCCTATCGTCAGATGCCATCCAGGCAGACCTGTACCCTCAATCCAACTAGATCAACCGTGGTCCCAGTTCCACCTGACAGAACACATGTCTAATATCACGCGATCATGACGATTCATTCGTGGCCGAACTGTTACTAGCATCTCATGACTGTCCCTGTTCTCAATCCATGGATCAATTATCCCATTATCGGATAGTCGACAGGGACTTGACACGATACTATCGATCGTCAAGACTGTCGATTGAGACTTAGATTCTCCACGATCACTTTGATCTTAGGAGACCTGAGTCCTACCGAGAGGCACAGAATCCATGATCACGTAACACATTCGACTTGCAACGCTTCGCAATTTACCTTGAATAGACGTAGTGTCTAATAAGTCATTTGCATCAGAGTGAGTATCAGCACTAGGTATGAGTCAATTCTATAATCAATTATTGCTAAGCGATATTGCAACACTATTAGAGCTATAGCATATGTCACTGATATTTGCTAGACTTACTGGTCTAGGATCATTATCCCACTGTGAATGTAATAAGATGTCACCATTACAATCTATTCATGTCTGATGCAGAACCTACCTTGCTATCAACAGTTCTACTTCCATCGGCATTTAGCTACAGACTACCTGGTTATCAATACTCCTTAATCTGAGGTTCCTATTATAACTTAGAATCTAATCCAGTTATCAGTTCAACTAGACCTATCCAACTCATTTGACATCATAACATTTCTATCTTAGGCATCATTCAACATTGACGTCGTGACATACATCATATTAGTCACATCAGAAGCTACGTCATATTTGTGCATACCTAGGCCACACTTCTCATATATCGGCAATTTCATCTGTCACATCTTCGAGACCGCTCATTTGCCATACTTGTCTTCATACTCGGATCTCTTTGATCTTATTGCTCGAATTTCGCTATGCATCACAGTCTTACTGGCACACTTTTCACCTACTTAATAACATTCGATCTTCATTCACACTCATATCACAATATAGCTACTCTATACGTTTACTAAGCTAACCATACTACTTTCGAACTCAATCTTCTCGATAATATCTGTTAACTATAATCTTGATTGACTATTGAATACACTTCTCAGTTCTAGACATCTTGACAATTCATAACATTTACATGTCATACTATACTGTTAGTGCTCAGACCTTTCTCAAAACTTGTCGACAAACATCGTTACATTGCATTTACAATTCATAATCCATTATAACTTGCCATAAACGTTTATACACTATTCTTAAAGCCATCCTTATACATGCTATTGTCGAATCTTCGCAACATGCTTCTACTGTCTGAGATTGTACGTCTTCCACTGTTAGATAACTCAGTGAACTCTACATTTGTAATCAACGTTATCTCATATTAGTCACTGTTTTGCCATAGTTCTACTGTTAACTTAGCGATGCCATAATGAATATCCAAATTACATCTTGTCACCAGTTCATGCAACTCATTGATCTAAAACCTACATAAGTGCTCTCAACATCTGCTACACTATTGAAGTCGTATAACTTCAGTAATGCTGAACTGAACTTCTGACAATCGAACTTGTCTCAATCAATACTGTTACTACCATCTGGATAAAATTAGCATTGAGACATGCTTCTTGCAGTACGTAATTGTCGACGACTTAGACATTCGGACTTTCAAACAGCTCTATCACCAAGGTGTTAGTGAGCAGTTTGACATCATAGCTTAAATGTGAGATCAATAGTCTCCTAATTGATAGCTATAGTGCTGTCTCAACTCATTAAGATGCTAGTATGACAAGTCTCAATGTTTGAGAACTTCGTACGATGTTAGACACACATCACTATGTTTCCAGGTTGATAAATCCCACTTATTTCCTAGATCTAATATTGCACCTCTAGTTCATATCATACTATTATACGTGTCCCTCATTTCAGGCTCAACTCTAAACCTACTCAATACAACCTTCATTCACTGCAATGTTCAGCTATATCTAAATATTACTCAACTATCTGAACCTAAGCGAGTACACTTGCTCCACATCATTGGCTGACACATCAATTATCATTCCATGAAGCTTTGTCCCTATCCGACTTGTACAAGCTTGGTAACGATGTATCGACAACTCTGCTGATCAAAGCGTCATCTCATGATCATTCATAGCATCCTTTACCATTTCACGTATCTTTCAAGAATGTCATTCAATCAACTCAACAATCCTTTGATCAATATATGCCATAAGATCGCTATCCTCAATATGGACTAATATCTGCTCGATCATATCTTATGCTACAGTAATAGCATTATCACAACTCATTTAGCTACATGACTTTAAGACGTATTATCTATGCATTGGTAACCATATCATTCTCAATTAATCGAATGTGCCTTATACGAGTAATAATCAGTATCTCAGTAATGATAACGTTCACAACCCAAATACAATTTTCGGATTAACAATCTCATGGTACATCATCGATGTGACATCGATGTTTATCACAATAACTAAATCTTCCACACATATGTCTCGCTACAGTACGTTCCGTAATTATTATTACAATATACATTTATTACAGCAACGATATTAGATCCACTAATGAATCAATAATTCAATTCACTCAATGTAAGTATCAGTTATACATGTACTCATTCATCTACAAGTCATGAACATAAGAGTTCTGAGTACTCATAAGCAACTATGTTTCTCAAGATCTGTTCTAAACTTCGATATACGACGTATATCTATTTCGTCTATTCTTCATCGAAGCAAGCATCTTTACATTTTTCATAAGCTATGACAATGTCATAGTCTACACGTATCGTCTATGGATCACATACCTGGTACTCCGATTGCATGAGTTGTACATGCAATCGATACAACTCGTCTTCACTGATTCTGACCACTGCGTCGACTTTTAATGAATACCATACACTTAGCTCCACTTGCATATGCTAACCATCTTCAAGTATTATGACTACCTATCTAATCTGAACAGTCAATCTCTTTACTTCATTATGATGTGAGCTTTGATCAGGACTTATCCTTATGAGTACCTTTATCACATATGCCAATTGTCTAATGTACCAACCTACAATTGCAATTGATTCTCAATTCTCAACCGTGTACATTCTGACTATCATTCACCAAGGATATTCATGTATCGACATACTTTACGATGAATCGTTGGCTACATCTCATAGTTTATCTCGATTCAAGAGTTACAATCCTGATAATTGCCGCCTATAAACTTGTTCTATGCTACATAAATGTCTATCCTCTAGTGTCACTCTTAACTGATCCATTAGCTCAACCATCTGATATCCTGACCGTTGCCATGACCTGCTTCTACGTCCTTGGGAACTTTCGTACTATGAAGATTCGGTGTTCATAATCAACCTTTTGCTGTTAGAATCTGCTAAAATATGTCTTATTAGATCATATACGTATGGCCGATTTGCATATGATTCATGCTATGTATAAGCATGATCAGCTAGAACACTTGTCGATATTGAGATCCTCTATATTCTCATCAGAACTAACTTAAGCTCTACATGCAATCAGTACATGCGTACGATCTGCTAGTCCCTTACAATATTGGCGTTAAACCCTTGTCACGCTTGACACATACATATTACCTATCATAAACATCTATGTTTCATACCAATAACCTCGTGCCATTAATCTACCTTAGACAACTAATCTCATAATGTCACTGTTTGTCCTGATACGTTCACAAGTCTACTACAAAGCATCCAATGTGCATCGCTTTAAGACATCCATGAATCATCCTATAATACATGTAACTCTTATCACTCATTAAGCATACGACTTCCACTCAACATTCATGACTCATTTCCACATCAGTTAGATACTTGTCTGTGTCCAGATATATTCTCAGCACTATGTTCAAACGGTCATAAATACAACATTACAGCTATCATGCACATGTCTGCATAGAATACACATCAAGAACTCCTGGTCCAACATGCTCAAGTGCACTAACTCTTGAGACATCGTGAGATGTCATCTAGATGTAGGTGCCTGTTACATCGAGTAATGACATCACGCTGGTCAAGCGCTTCACACCTGGCCATTCCTAGATCCTAAGATAGTTCAGATGTGCAGATCATTCGCCTACCTTTGTCGCTCTATGACGTGTCCATAGAACTCTGATACTAGTGGATGCGTCAAATCAAGTATTCCTGTCATCTCGAACTCTATATATAGCATGATGGTGATGTCTTCCTATGTCTGACGTGGCACTGTATATGCGTAAGATATCATATCTTGATCATGTCATCGTCCTATGATTTCTATCCAAACCTGCATATCTCATGGATCCTTCTTGAGCAGGAAAGTGTAGATGCTTGCTATACTGTTCATTCAGCCGCATATCATGAAACAGATGTATGAGATTACTCATAGCCTTCATATCGATCAGGAACATTCCGTCCAACATCTATGTGGATTTACCTCCGATTCGATTCGACTGCCCAGATGCGTCGTAAGATCCTCTCAAAATCCCTCAAATCTATATCGGCAAATGCCTTATCGAAACTCGGTCTCGCTGATATGATTGTGGCCGAGTCCGCCACTACGAACGAGGATCCTATGGTGCTCCCAGAATCTATCTATGAACGACGTCACTAATCAGATGATACTTCCTGCAATGTATTCGGCCAGTACGGATCAAAGTATCTCAGGTTCGAAGATCCTTTTGTCCGATCTAGACTGACATCTACTTGCCACTCAATACAGTGGTCTCTCTTTGATCACGTGGCGAATAATTGTACAGGTGGCCATGCAGTGATGGTCGGAACATTCTAGACGCCTTCGGACTAAACACTCTACTCCAAGATGCTCCGATGTTACTCCGCTAGCAGTGATACTGGATTCTCCAATATCAATCCATCTGCGCTATTGTTCTTGCCAACTATGTCTGAATGGTTCCATCCTATCATTATCCTTACCTTTGATCTATCTTATCACGAATCTATACTGTGCTACTGACTGCGGACTTGATCCATTGGCTCATGTTCCATGTGTCATCGAGCCAGATAGCTCTACCTTGACAATATCCCTACAATTGAACAACTATCCGGTCTAATTTCCTCTTATGTACCAACGATTGTCGTGACTTTGTGACGACATTAGGCATCAACGGTCTTAGAGATCATCGACTGAACTTCGATGATCGTACCATCCGACACTATTCAGACGAACTTTATGCTATACGAGATTTTACGTCAATTAGCTTGGTCGATTCAACATCATTGTACCTATGTGATCCGATTCACGAATCATTCATGGTCATAACCATATGTCATAGAATTAGATCAATAGCATGGTATTGCCTGATCGTCACGTATGCATACTTAATCTTACTCCAATACTTCATCAAGAATCATATCTGTGATCTAACATTGACGATTAGTCAATAGTTCAATTCTGGTATTTAAGTCCAATGTAGCATGCTCATTCCGTATATACTTCATATCAGTACTTAGATCAGTTTCTGAGGTAACCTCAGATTACAACTTTCATGCTCACATAAGTTAACAATGTTGTCATCAAATTATCAACGGTTAGGATCATTTAACTACTGTCTAAAACTTTATACCATGAACCTTAATGATCCATCGCTAACGAGATTGATTGACTATACACTCATGAGGATCCGTCTCATCTTGACATCCTGCTCACAGCATACTGGATACCACATAACTTCTATCAAGGCAAGAATGTATGGAACTTCGTGCACTTATCTCCAATTGTCGAGCTCTATGTACAATTACTCGCTAAGACCTAGACTGAGAACGTCTTAAGAACTTCACCTTAAGCACTATTCACTATTAGTGCTCATTAGAGAAGTTCATAGTCGATGTGTTATCTTAATGATGACTCCTAGCTCAATACTTCCAAATTACACCTTTCGCAACATTGACTACTTCATATCGATGCAAGTATCCGGCTCTCAGCACTTGCAGCTCTATTGCATCAGTGATCATCCGGATCCTTAATCTAGCTCTGCACAACAAAGCGTTCATTCACGGTTGAGCGCCTTAACTCTTAAGTCGCATGCTTCAATAGCTTTGCTCTATGTTCGACATAACACCTTCTCAGATCTCAGTCTATCCTCCATTTAGAAATCTTCGTTCATATCCGATTACTAATCTATGCATGATCTCGATCGGTAACCACGTCTGTAAACCTTAACTTAATCCATTCTTCGAAGCTTACATACTGTTCAACTAGTGACCTCTCATCTTACATTGGTAGCATTAACAGTGCAATCTTTCTCTACTGATCGATCCCTGATTTTACAGTATAGAGTTACTATTTCCATGACTCATCATGAGGTCGATGAGCAACTACATTTTAGTCCATATATCATAAATTTCACTGTCAAGTTACGTCATTTGACTGCCAGACATTTCATGTAAACTTGTTTTCACATCATCAATTTTCCTATGTCAAGTTCATTAATCTACTTACAGTATTACTACACATTCTACTTTCGAGAACCTGTATCAAAGCTATATGAAACTTTCTGACGGCAGAGAGTTACCCTAGTACGTCTCGCGACCAGATGCTATCCTTGTTCGTGCCCAACAGCCAACATGTTACACATAGGTCGGGACCACTTTGTATTTGCAGAATGATGGTAAGATGGAAATGCCCATTCGACACGGATTGTTGATGTTTCCAGTTCTATCGAGATTTGTTGCAATTTAGCAATGGGATGCTTTGCAATGATAGGATCTGGGTTAACTTGTCTATCTATATGTTCGTTATGTGCATGTATCGTTCATAGATATCTTATGTCTATTCATAAGTGCTATGATAACATTTATGTATTACCCACTATTCAATACTAGTTCATGTTACATTAATGTCTTCTATTCTCGAGAATCTTATCTTTCGATAGGACTATTCCTCGACAATGCTATTTCGGCATGACTGAGATCCAGTGGTGCCATATAGAATCATTGTCCTAGTGATTAGCCATTGGATAACCTAGAATTGCTCCAACTGCTAGAATCTGATTGTGTTCAATGCACAATGTGATTGTTCATTGTTCACTAAACATATTGTTTGATTGATTATGTTAACGATCAGGATTATCAGTTCCGATCATCTATAGTGAAGCGTCTACATTTCATGCTACTTATGTATGCTACTGATGACCTAGCTATGTCTGTAATGCTACTTCTCGATACGTGTTTCCATTATGAACTTAACAACATTTGTCAATTGATACTACAGCTTACTTGTTACAATCTTTCATGTTCGTAATGAACTTTATCTTTCTATTGATCCAGTTATTAATCAAATTCTCCATTGGACAGATTTCTTGTTACGTAGCATCGTTGATCATGACCAGTTTGACTGATCCTGTATACTCCTAATCTGATTCATCAAGACTTCACTCGGTCACAGTAATATGGTATCCTTTGTCGAAGATAGGATTGAGCATAATTGGAGTCTGCGCTCTATGAAGCTCGTTCGGTCGAATGTACCAGTCATTACGAGTGATCAAGTCCATTACGAGTAGGAGTCGTACAATAAGTCATGCGACTATTTATTGGATCAGGACACTTCCGTACGTAACGGTTATGTTTGACTGAATGTCCACCATAACTACTTAGGTGATCCTAGTTCACTTGATGGAATCAAGTACTAATACCATTTGCTATTGGCAATGCTTGCAAATGCTCATCAATTCCCATCTATCTATGGGCATCGTCCCATCGACAATTGCTACACTATTAGCTCTGTTCACGAATTCGTGAGCCAGTTCAGGATTCTCCTGGACAAACACTTATCACTATGTCAACACCTAGTCTGTCAAGCTACAGGTGCGTTGACATGTGACAGCCAGAGATGGCCATTAGACAACGAATGGGAAGTTATGGCAGTCTGATTCACGTCGAAGATCTTTCAATGAGAAATACATAGTTGTAACGGATTGATGGCTCCGAAGTGTCGACCACACGTATATGTTAGCGATCTAGGTAGCACTCAGTATCCCAGCTGCTGTGCATCGATCGTAGTCCTACCGATGCATGCGCTCCAATTAGCCTGACTCCAGTACGTTGCAACTTGATCAGAATACTTATCCTATAGTCCACCATTCACTTGTGCTCATCTAGATCCATGGAACACTCGGCAACGCGTTGATTCTATATGGTACGACATTGGAGCCTCTTGTCAATCGCATCGCCATCAGCCGTGTCAATGTCGTCCAGATCCAAGGTCTATACTATTGATACAACCATAGTCACGAGCTAGGTAACCTCTAGCCAGTTCGATCAACAGAAGCGACACTCTCGCTTCAGGTGTGCCATGATCTTCTGCATCATCTTGATAGCTATCAGATACATGAATACGTATAATACTATTATCCTTCAGCCGTATTGTATCCGATGATCGTCATTATCTGTCATATCATATGAGTGCAAGTCAATCAGGTACTCTACACTACATATCGATGATCGCCTATAGCCGTACATTGGCTGACGTGTGTCTAACAGTCGTTCGTCTGCCCATCCCACACTCTTATGTGGATCAACTTCTAGAAGTACGCTTAGAAATATCGTGACTTTGCCAACTAATTTGGCCTTCACCCTATCGGTATCTTGACTCGCATATACACCATGCATTCAAGCTTGTATCAACCATACGACTTTAGCATCTAGATCACTTACATTGTATTGATCACACTTCATACCAATTATCAAATTAGCCGTATCAAACTAGGTTAATATCCAGTTCGGTACCATCATTACATCTGCACAATGGCTACTAGTCTCTTGCCTACGTCCAACGACTAGTCCATCAATACAATGAACATTCTGGATCATCATTGAACTAGGTATTGTATAGATTTGTTGTTGAATTCATACACTCTGCATCTTATCGTATTCCATAACTAGTCAAGTCATTTGATATAGTTACATGTCACTAACACGTTTATAACTCAGATATATCTTCAATCGTACACTCTTGATCTTCAACCATACATTCAGACAGATTCCTTGTCCTATCTATGCTTGACCAAATAATTTCACTTTAACCATCTGATGCATAATCGTACTTATTTCAGACAGTGTTACTGCAGTCCAAGACTCTTGAGCTCTAAATCTTGGTTAGCACTTGCTTATCCAGTTCACACCTTCTAATCATGCTGACACCTTATCCAGAATCGACTCCATGTCTATGCTCTGAAGCATTGCACCTTCTCATCATATGCGATGTTTCAAAGTATCTAAACGTATTGTATCACATTATACGCAGTCCTATCTCAAGTAGATTCAATCAATTATCAAAACTTTAACCAATCTAGTCTTAATGCGTACATTCTATCATCCTTGTCATATATCACAAAGCACTAGTCTACAGTCATTGAATACATTTCAAACTATTGTTTCAGATCCAATCTCTTGATCGATCATAATCGTAACTCTAATGACATTCTATAGTCTGCTCTTTAAAGATTGAGCTTGAACTCATGATACTACTCTAATCGACATATTGAGCTTATTCCAACACTCATCTTCACTAAATTGTGGATGAATCTTAGATTCAAAGATTGAAGTTAAATATCAGTCTTACACTTCCAATTTGGAAGAATTCCTCGAACTTTGAAAATTTGTGTTTAAATGGATCAATATTTCCCTTCTTACCATCACAGTTCGACATCAGATCTTCAAAGTCATATTTGAAGGACACTTAGTACCTTCTATGCCTCGTTTTATTCCTATTAAATTTTTAAATTAAAATCATTTAGTATACTTTTTACAATCTTCACTAATTTTGGTTGATTGTATTAACCTTCATCTTTTCCAGTATTTGGTTAAATTCACAATTCTTGCAAAAATTTAATACCTCTAGATAATCATCTCCTTTTGATAACTCATCAATTTACTATTCATTGTCAAGGTTCAATTTTAATCATGAAAACTTTGTCCTTGACGACTTTTCGCTTTGGGTTCGAGCTTATCAGCCTGAAACTTTTTCACATAAGCGTCGCAGCCCCAAACTTTTAAGAAATGACGGCTTAGGTTTCTCTGAACCATAGTTCATACGGTGTCGACTCAAACGGAATTGTGTGGTGCCCTATTTAAAGTAAATGTGGTTGTCTCTAATGCCTAACCCATAAACTATAGTGGTAATTCGATAAGAGACATCATGGTGTGCATCATATCCAATAGGGTGCAGTTATGATGTTCGGACACACCATCACACTATGGTGTTCAAGGCTGTATCAGTTGTGAAACCATTTCCACAATGTCTTAATTCTGTGCCAAACTCGTAATTCAGATATTCATCTCTATGATCATATCATAGATATTTTATCCTATTGTCACGACGATCTTTCAAATTCACTCTGAAAGTACTTGAACCTTTCAATAATTCAGACTTGTGATTCATTAAGCAAATATACTTAGCATCTACTCAAATCATCTGTGAAGTAAGAATATAACGATATCCACTACATGCCTCAGCATTCATTGGACTGCACACATCAAGATGTATTACTTCCAACAAGTTGCTTTCTTGTTCCATCTTACTGAAAACGAGGCCTTTCAGTCATCTTGCTCATGTGGTATGATTTGCATGTCTCAAGTGATTCAAAACCAAGAGAGTCCAAAGATCCATCAACATGGAGCTTCTTCATGCGTTTTATACCATTGTGACTAAAATTGCAGCGCCACAAATATGTGGTACTATCATTACTATCTTATATCTTTTGGCATGAACATGTGTATTACTACGATCGGGATTCAATAAACCATTCATTTTAGGTGCAAGACCATTGAAGGTATTATTCAAATAAACAGAGTAACCATTATTCTCCTTAAATGAATAACCCTATTGCGATGGACATAATCTAATCATGTCCATGCTCAACGCAAACACCAAATAACAATTATTTAGTTTTAACACCAATCCCGATTGTAGACGGAGCGTGCGATGTTTGATCTCATCAACCTTGGAAACTCTTCCAACACCTATCATCATCTCACCTTTGGCTAGTCTCCGTTTATTCCGTAGCCTTTTATTTCGAGTTACTAACACTTAGCAACCGAACCGATATCTAATACCCTGCTGCTACTAGGAGTACTAGTAAAGTACACATTTAATATAATGTATGTCCAATACATACTTCTGTCAACCTTGTCAGCCTTCTCATCTACCAAGTATCTAGGGTGGTTCTGCTTCAGTGACAGTTCCCCTTTATTACAGAAGCACTTAGTCTCGGGCTTGGGTTCAACCTTGGGTTTTTTCACTAGAGCAACTGATTTGCCGTTTCATGAAGTATCCCTTTCTTGCCCTTGCCTTTCTTGAAACTAGTGGTTTTACTAACCATCAACAATTGATGCTCCCTTTTTGATTTCTACTTTCGCGGTGTCGCGAATAGCTCAAGGATCATATCTATCCCTGATATGTTATAGTTCATCACGAAGCTCTAGTAGCTTGGTGACAGTGACTTTGGAGAACCATCACTATCTTATCTGGAAGATTAACTCCCACTCGATTCAAGCGATTGTAGTACTCATACAATCTGAGCACATGCTCAACGATTGAGCTTTTCTCCTTAATTTGCAGGCTTCAGAAACTTGTCAAAGGTCTTATACCTCTTGACGTAGGGCACTGGCCTGAAATCCCAATTTAAGTCCTTGGAACATCTCATATGTTCTGTGATGTTTCCAAAACGTCTTTGGTGCCTCAATTCTAAACCACTTAGCATTACACACTGAACTATCATGTAGTCATCAAAACGTGTATGTTAGATGTTCGCAACATCTACAATTGACGCTTGAGGTTCAGCTCACTGAGCGGTGCATTAAGGACATAATCCTTCTGCGGAGTAATGAGGACAATCCTCAGTTTACGGACCCAGTCCGCATAATTGCTACTATCAACTTTCAACTAAATTTTCTCTAGGAACGTATCTAAAACAGTAGAACTAAAGCATAAGCTACGACGTAATTTGCAAAGTCCTTTTTACTATGTTCATGATAATTGAGTTCATCTGATTATTTCATGAACTCCCACTCAGATAGACATCCCTCTAGTCATCTAAGTGATACATGATCCGAATCAACTAGGCCGTGTCCGATCATCACGTGAGACGGACTAGTCATCATCGGTGAACATCTCATGTTGATCGCATCTTCTATACGACTCATGTTCGACCTTTCGGTCCTCCGTGTTCCGAGGCCATGTCTGTACATGCTAGGCTCGTCAAGTTAACCTAAGTGTTTCGCATGTGTTTCGAGGCCATGTCTGTACATGCTAGGCTCGTCAACACCCGTTGTATTCGAACGTAAGAATCTATCACACCCGATCATCACGTGGTGCTTCGAAACGACGAACCTTCGCAACGGTGCACAGTTAGGGAGAACACTTTTATTGAAATTTCAATGAGGGATCATCTTATTTAAGCTACCGTCGTTCTAAGCAAATAAGATATAAAACATGATAAACATCACATGCAATCAAATAGTGACATGATATGGCCATCATCACTTTGCTCCTTTTGATCTCCATCTTCGGGGCTCCATGATCATCATCGTCACCGGCATGACACCATGATCTCCATCATCATTATCTCCATCATCGTGTCTTCATGAAGTTGTCTCGCCAACTATTACTTCTACTACTACAGCTAACGGTTAGCAATAAAGTAAAGTAATTACATGACGTTTATGTTGACACACAGGTCATAAATAAATTAAGACAACTCCTATAGCTCCTGCCGGTTGTCATATTCATCGACATGCAAGTCGTGATTCCTATTACAAGAACATGATCATCTCATACATCACATCCTTTGGCCATATCACATCACAAAACACTTGCTGCAAAAACAAGTTAGACGTCCTCTAATTGTTGTTGCAAGTTTTTTACGTGGCTGCTATAGGTTGCTAGCAAGAACGTTTCTTACCTACGCCAAAACCACAACGTGAATTGCCAATTTCTATTTACCCTTCATAAGGACCCTGTTCATCGAATCCGATCCGACTAAAGTGGGAGAGACAGACACCCGCCAGCCACCTTATGCAACTAGTGCATGTCAGTCGGTGGAACCGGTCTCACGTAAGCGTACGTGTAAGGTTGGTCCGGGCCGCTTCATCCCACAATGCCGCCGAATCAAGATAAGACTAGTAACGGCAAGTAAATTGACAAAATCGATGCCCACAACTACTTTGTGTTCTACTCGTGCATAGAAACTACGCATAGACCTAGCTCATGATGCCACTGTTGGGTAACGTAGTAGAAATTCAAAATTTTCTACGCAACACCAAGATCAATCTATGGAGTAATCTAGCAACGAGGGAAGGAGAGTGCATCTACATACCCTTGTAGATCGCTAAGCGGAAGCATTCAAGTGAATGGGGTTGATGGAGTCGTACTCGCCGTGATCCAAATCACCGATGATCCTAGTGCCGAACGGACGGCACCTCCGTGTTCAACACACGTACAGCCCGGGGACGTCTCCTCCTTCTTGATCCAGCAAGGGGAGAGGAGAAGTTGAGGGAAAACTCCGACATCACGACGACATGGTGGTGATGGAGCTCGTGGTTCTCCGGCAGGGCTTCGCCAAGCACTACGGAGGAGGACGAGGTGTTGGAGGAGGGAGAGGGCTGCACCAGGGGAAGGTGCGGCTGCCCTCTCTCTCCCTCACTATATATAGGGAAAGGGAGGAGGGGAGGCGCCTAGGGTTCCCTAGGGGAGGCGGCGGCCTCGGGAAACCCTAGATGGGTTTGGCGCCCCACCCCTTGAAACTTGCCCCCAAGTCGGGGGGCGGCTGCCCTAGGGGTGGCGCCCCACCTCTCCTGGTTACGTGAGATGGGGTGGGAGGGGCGCTCAGCCCCTTCGTGGGCTGATGTGCCCTCTCCCCTTGGCCCATAAGGCCCCCCAACGCTTGCCGGGGCCTCCGAAACCCCTTTCGGACACGCTGGTCATCACCTGGTACCCCCGGAACAATTCCGGACTCCAATACCCTTCGTCCAATATACCGATCTTCACCTCTGGACCATTTCGGAGCTCCTCGTCATGTCCGAGATCTCATTCGGGACTCCGAACAACCTTCGGTAACCACATACTATTTCCCATAACAACTCTAGCGTCACCGAACCTTAAGTGTGTAGACCCTATGGGTTCAGGAACCATGCAGACATGATCGAGACAACTCTCCGGCCAATAACCAACAGAAGGATCTGGATACCCATGTTGGCTCCCACATGTTCCACGATGATCTCATCGGATGAACCACGATATCGAGGATTCAATCAATCACGTATACAGTTCCCTTTGTCTAGCGGTATTGTACTTGCCCGAGATTCGATCGTCGGTATCCGATACCTTGTTCAATATCGTTACCGGCAAGTCTCTTTACTCGTTTCGTAGCACATCATCCCGTGATCAACTCCTTGGTCACATTGCGCATATGATGATGTCCTACAGTGGGCCCAGAGATACCTCTCCGTCACACGGAGTGACAAATCCCAGTCTTGATTCGTGCCAACCCAACAGACACTTTTGGAGATACCGTAGTGTACCTTTATAGCCACCCGATTCGTTGTGACGTTTGGCACACCAAAGCATTCCTACGGTATCCGGGAGTTGCACAATCTCATGGTCTAAGGAAATGATACTTGACATTAGAAAAGCTTTAGTATACGAACTACACGATCTTTGTGCTAGGCTTAGGATTGGGTCTTGTCCATCACATAATTCTCCTAATGATGTGATCCCGTTATCAACGACATCCAATGTCCATGGTCAGGAAACCGTAACCATCTATTGATCAACGAGCTAGTCAACTAGAGGCTTACTACGGACATGGTGTTGTCTATGTATCCACACATGTATATGAGTTTCCTATCAATACAATTATAGCATGGGTAATAAACGATTATCATGAACAAGGAAATATAATAATAATAACTAATTTATTATTGCCTCTAGGGCATATTTCCAACATTTTTTACTGTACTGATTAAATTTTTGTCAAGGTTGGACCCCAAATTTGAGAATGCCTTACTTTTTGTGTGTGTGTGTGGAAGCCTTACATGTTCTGAAAAAGAGACTGTTAGTTTGTAGTCATAAGGGGCGTGTCTGGTTGCAGTTCGTTACAGTACCCGCATTGCATGTCCATCTCCAGCCAATCTGGTTCTTAATATGCAGCCTCATATGCAGTGCAAGCTGTTTGGTTGTCTGCATCGCATGAAGGGGCAACTTACCCCCTTGCTATTTGGTTGCCGTTTTTGTGCTTAGGGTGTGAGCACATGCAAACTTCAGCTGCTTGGTTGCAAATAGTGTTTGTGTTCTACTCACCCCATTCAAATGTGGTGGACTTACCACCACATGATCAACACAACAACAAGCACAACTGACAGCAGATTAAAGAGGCAAGCACTGACAGCAAACAAAACAAGCAACCAAATGGGATCAAACAAGGTAAGCAATGGAAATGACAGCAAACTACTTAGATTGACACAGCAGGGGCATCCTCCTTCCCTGCTCCACGCCGATGACAAGTATTAGAGGTGCTTGCAAAATGAACAACCACTGATCAGTGGCATTAACTCTTCTGCAAATGCCACTGATCAGTTGTACTAGCACTACAACAAATGTCACTGATCAGTGCATAAACTCTTTGCCAAATGCCACTTATCAACGGCACTTGCTCTTGGGCAAATGCCACTGATCAGTGCCATTTGCTCTTGTGCCACTGATCAATTGCACTTGCGCACGAGCAAGTGCCACTGATCAGGGGACTTGCCCAATAGCAAGTGGCACTGATCAGTGGCAGTTGCCCATGAGCAAATGCCACTGATTAGTGGCATCTGATCTTCTGCAACTACCACTCATCAGTGCACTATTCTAAGCATGGAAACATCTAAAAATAGCACCCATGTGCACCCATGCACATTTGGCAGCATTCTAAAATGGTCCTACTACATGCGCGTATAACAATCTAGAGCATGCAACACAAACCCTAGATTGAACATGTATGTAGCAACATGAACATGATCCTAACTTGAACATGAACATGCCATTTGCATGAACACAAATCATAGCAAGACCCTAGAATGAACATAGATTGAGGGAGTCCTGGATTAGGGGGTACCCGGGTAGCCGGACTATACCTTCAGCCGGACTCCTGGACTATGAAGATACAAGATTGAAGACTTCGTCCCGTGTCCGGATGGGACTTTCCTTGGCGTGGAAGGCAAGCTTGGCGATGCGGATATTCAGATCTCCTACCATTGTAACCGACTTTGTGTAACCCTAACCCTCTCCGCTGTCTATATAAACCGGAGGGTTTTAGTCCGTAGGCCAACCCCAACAGACAACAATCATACCATAGGCTAGCTTCTAGGGTTTAGCCTCCTTGATCTCGTGGTAGATCTACTCTTGTACTACCCATATCATCAATATTAATCAAGCAGGACGTAGGGGTTTACCTCCATCAAGAGGGCCCGAACCTGGGTAAAACATTGTGTCCCTCGTCTCCTGTTACCATCCGCCTAGACGCACAGTTCGGGACCCCCTACCAGAGATCCGCCGGTTTTGACACCGACATTGGTGCTTTCATTGAGAGTTCCTCTGTGTCGTTGCTTTTAGGCCCGATGGCTCCTTTGATCATCAACAACGATGCGGTCCAGGGTGAGACTTTTCTCCCCGGACATATCTTCGTCTTCGGCGGCTTCGCACTGCGGGCCAATTCACTTGGCCACCTGGAGCAGATCGAAAGCTACGCCCCTGGCCATCAGGTCAGATTTGGAAGTTTAAACTACACGGCCGACATCCGCGGGGACTTGATCTTCGACGGATTGAGCCACAATAGCGCGCGCACTATCTCGATGGGCATGATCTAGCTCGTCGCGAGCGGTGTCACGGAGGCCGTGACGCGCATTGGTTCCGACCCTTAATTCGGAGCCTACTGCGCCGATCGAGGATGAGTGGTTGGACACCACCTCGGGGGCTGCGATCTCAAAGGCGATCGAGCCGAATACCAGCCCCGCACTCCGCATGGCCCGTGACTCCGAGGAGCCGGATTCCTCTCCGGACGCCGAGCCCTCCGCGCGCGTGCCAATCGAATCCGATTGGGCGCCGATCATGGAGTTCACCACCGCAAACATCTTTCAGCACTCGCCCTTCGGCGACATCCTGAAGTCACTAAAGTCCCTCTCTTTATCAGGAGAGCCCTGGCCGGACTACGGTCAGCAAGGATGGGATACGGATGATGAAGAAATTCAAAACCCACCCACCACCCATTTGGTAGCCACCGTCGATAATTTAAATGACGTGCTCAACTTCGACTCTGAAGACATCGACGGCATGGACGACGATGCAGGAGACGCATAAACCAACGCCTATAGGGCATTGGACAACCACCTCATCTCATGATGTGTACATGGTGGATACACCTAAAGGAAGCGACAACGAGGAACACGGGGATGGAACGAGGGATCGATCTCTTGAAAAACAATCAAAGCGTTGGCGTAAATGCCGCCCCAAGCCCCGCCTCGATACAGACCCAGCCATAGAGTAGGATGAGCCGGCAGACGACGAGCATGCCTTAGAGCAACTGTCCGAACAGGGCAACCCGCATAAAGAAACTGAACAACCCTCCCCCGACGAAAATGGCATTCCGACCACGGAGCAGAAGAACCTCCACAAAAGGCTCGTTGCAACCGCACGCAGCCTGAAAAAGCAGAAGCGGAAGCTAAAAACTGCGAAAGATGCACTCAGAATTAGATGGAGTAAAGTAATCAATACCGCAGACAAATACGGCGGCAGTCGCCACACTAAAAGCTATCCGAAGCGAAAGCTACTGCCCGAATTCGACGAAGAGGCCTTAGAACCCTCGCATTCAAAAAAATAAGAAAGCCACCCGTTCAGATAGACGACCCCATGGCCAGCACAAAGCGGCAAGCGGCGTCGCACTTAAGCCGGCATGCGACCCACTTAAGGATTCGCATAAAAAAGATGGCCCATCCAGGTCCATTTATGGGCCAAGAAAGCAAGCTTTCGTAAGCAATGCAATAAAGCCAGTATCCAAATCTGGCACACCCAAATCTGAGGCGCCGACACCCCTATGTTTCACCGATGAGGTCTGGATTATGAATTTCAAAGGATTCAAACCCGTAAACATAGAGGCATACGATGGAACAACAGACCCTGGAGTCTGGATCGAGGATTATATCCTCCACATACATATGGCTAGAGGAGATGACCTCCACGCCATCAAATACTTACCCCTCAAGCTTAAAGGGCCAGCCCAGCATTGGCTTAAAAGCCTTCCTGAAAACACAATTGGGAGTTGGGAAGAGCTCGAGGACGCTTTCCGAGAAAATTTTCAAGGCACCTATGTCCGCCCTCCGGATGCAGACGATCTCAGTCACATAACCCAACTGCTCGGAGAGTCAGCTCGGCAGTTCTGGAATAGATTTCTTACTAAGAAGAATCAGATAGTCGACTGTTTGGACGCCGAAGCCCTAGCAGCTTTCAGGCACAACGTTCGAGACGAATGGCTCGCCAGACACCTCGGCCAAGAAAAGCCAAGAACAATGGCCGCATTGACAAGCCTCATGACCCGCTTTTGCGCAGGAGAGGACAGCTGGTTGGCAAGATGTAGCACCAGCGACCCAAGTACATCCGAAACTAGGGATGGAAACGGAAAACCGCGACGCAACAAGGATCGTCGTCGGACCAAGGAAAACAGTCCGAAAAGCACGACAGTCAACGCCGGATTCAAAAGCTCACGGCAGAATCAGAAAAAGCCGCCCCTCCAGGATAACAGAGATGATTTATCCAACCTAAACAAAATCTTGGACAGGATATGTCAAATACACAATACTCCCGGGAAGCCTGCTAACCATACCCACAGAGATTGTTGGGTTTTCAAACAATCCAGCAGACTCAACGCCGAACACAAGGGGCTCGACACACCAAGCGAAGACGATGATGAATCCCAAAAGCAGAGCACCAGGAAACAAAAGAATTTCCCACAAGAAGTAAAAAGAGTAAACTTACTTCACATTACAAAACGTGCGGCACCCATAAAGGTACGCGCCATAAGGCCTATCCCAAAGGAGTCTCGCCACTGGTTGTCAAAACCAATCATCTTCGATCATCTGGACTATTCTAGAAGTATCAGGAATGCATGCTGGACTGCCTTGGTACTCGATCCAATAATTGACGGACTCCAGTTTACAAATGTCTTGATGGACGGCGGCAGTGGTCTAAACCTGATATATCAGGACACAATCCGCCACATGGGGATAGACCCAACAAGAATTCGCCACAGCAAAACCTCCTTTCAAGGGGTAACGCCAGGTCCGGACACCCATTGCATGGGTTTTCTTTGGCTCGAAGTTATATTTGGCTCTACCGATAACTTCCGCCGCGAAAAGCTGACTTTCCACATTGTCCCATTCTCAAGTCGCTATCAAGCCTTCTGGGACGCCTGAAGCTACCGCTTTAACATAATACCGCATTATGCATCTCTTACGCTTAAGATGCCCGGTCCACGAGGCATCATCTCTTTGAAGGGGAAGCATTGAGTGCGCCTCCCCCGAGCGGAGGATTGTGTGGCCGCTTTAACAGCCCCACAATAAAATGGCTTCACCAGCCAAAACATCTGAACAGGTCATTAAGACCACGGACACGGATAGACGAGTCCGGCACAAAAGTATCATTGATAA
The DNA here is from genome assembly GCA_021605205.1 of Aegilops longissima. Lineage (NCBI taxonomy): Eukaryota > Viridiplantae > Streptophyta > Magnoliopsida > Poales > Poaceae > Aegilops > Aegilops longissima. The sequence continues at coordinate 414,840,160 of CM038676.1, read as the reverse complement.
AGGCTTAGTGGCCATATACCCCTGCCCTAGGGGCTCCGCACATATAAAATAAGAGACAATAAAGCTCAATTTTACATATTTTACTTTATACTTTGTTTATTTAATATAACTTTTGTTCGGCACGACCTTTTTTCAACTTAGTTCCTCTCTTTTACAGATGAATGTCGTGCTGCACCCGTCCAGGATACGGCACAACGGAGACACATGCGCAGACGTGCAGCAGGGACCCGTTACAAGGATTCTTTTCAGATTAAGACCCTGCGTAAACCTTTTTTACTGTCTCTTCTTGATACACATCCCCTGGTTCTCTGTAGTATAACCAAGGAGGAGGCTGGCGTCTCGGCATGTGGCCACGTCAGAATTTCTGCGCGTACCTGGACACTGGGGGCTTATACCTAAGAGCGTTGCCTCGCCCGCTCTCATAAAGACCGAATACCTTAGGGAATGTTCGGCGTCGCGAGTTTGGCCTTATATGCATCAGCTCCGAATCATGTCTTTGGTCAAATATTGGGTTGCCCGGCTCCTGTGTTCGGCTGCCTTACGTTCCGCTCTATCGGCTAAGGCGGCACCAGGAGAACTACTGCGATTGTGCCCCGGTTCGGCCAGGTGAGCACCTCAGTAGAGAAAGCCGAAAACTGACTGTCATGATATAGCGTGAGACTGGTCAACCACTCGATGACTCTCCGGAATCTATAGGATTCCTCCGCATTAACGAAGGGCCGTTTCCCGGCCAGGCACACACGCGCCCCGAACTCGGGCGAGCGCAGTCGCCACCAGGGGCTATCTAAATAGTCCCACTGTGAAGCTCCTATGGCTAAGTGAAAGTGATAAAGCATTATAGTCCGATTGCCTAGTTTGCTGCGCTATCACCTCCTTTGTAGGACCAAGACGTTGGATCAAGTGTGAAAATGTGCCTTTTGCGAACACCCCCGCATTATCTGCATGGGGGCTGAAGCCGACGACTGCCATCTTTCAGATTCTATATATTTTAAACGGCCGCACAGGAGGTGTTACAATACTTGCAGGCACAAGTATAAAAAGTTTCTACAATTTATCAAACTAACGTTTTACAATTGCACATGCTATTCGAACATAGCATCCTTCGAGCACTGCAACTCTATTACACGAGCGCCTTGCAGAACTTCCTGAAAATAGTGCTTGGCAGGTACTCGGCTTCTGTCCGAATCTTGGGATGCAACAGCTGTGGTCTCCATTTCCGCCCAGTATGTCTTGACACGGGCAAGAGCCATCCGCGCACCCTCTATGCATGCTGACCTCTTAATTGCATTAATATGCGGCACCGCACCAAGGAACTGCTGCACCAAGCTGAAATAACTCTTCGGCTCCGATTTCCCCGGCCACAGGTGACTCATGACGCACCTCATGGCGAGTCCGGACAACCTATTCAGTTCGGCCCATTGAGCCAGACGATCGTCCACTAATAGTGGATGCTCTGGATTGTGGAACTGCGACCAGAAAAGTTTTTCCACTTCGCGATCTTCTTGATCTCGAAAGTGTTCGGTCGCATCAGCAGCTTTTCGCTGCCAAATCGAATAGGTGTCGCCACACTCCACATCCGGTCCAACGGAGCAAGCTTCGGATCACAAAACTTCCTCCGCAGCATAAAGGGCTTTCCAGCCGCAATCTCTCCGGCCTGGCGCAGCTCCTCCTTCACAGCTCTCATCGCAAAGCGAGCATCCTTGGCACCAACAACGGCCATCTCTAAGTCCGTCTATCTCGCCCAGTCTTCTTTCTCAAGAAGCTTGCAACGGTCAGCAGCGCTTTTTAGCTTCACGGCCATCTCGGCCATCTCTTTTTTGCTCCGGCAGTGAGCAGCCTGTTCGGCTCTCAGCTCTTTAAGGGCCTTCTCGGCAGCCGCATCACCTTTTCTGGCTTGTTCCTTAGCTCGGGCAAGTTCCGCCCGAAGACTCTCCACGGCGGCCGCACCATCTGCGTCAAAGAACACACATTGTAAGATACTGGCATAAAGCTCCTCTTACCAGGTGCCGTCTGAGGAATTACATACCTTGAGCTTCATCAAGCCGCTTGTTGACGAGCGCAATGTCGGCATCTGCCACGTCAAGTTGCCGCTTTAGCTCGGCAAAATCATCAGTTCGGCTGGATTTGGACGCCGCCACCTACATTCAAAGCGACATTTTTGACTGGGATTATGATCCTCTGCGCGCCGTCACCGACAACGCCACGAGTCTCGGGGCTACTATCTACAGGCGCATCTTATTTATGGGCAAGCGACAAAAGTGTACATTATCTAGCGTACCTCAAAACCCGTCGATAAACTTCGGCGGCCTCGTGCAATCCGCTTTTCACGGACGAAATCTTTTCAATCACCGTGCCCATCAATGCACGGTGCTCCCTTGAATAAGCTTCGCCCAGCAGATTCTTCAGCTCCTCGGCGAGCACGGACGGTGTCGGACTTGTCCTATAGCCTCTTTGAAGGCGGTAGCGGAAGAACCAGGGGCCACATAGCTATCTTCCGCCCCTGCCGGATTCGGAGAAACCCTCCGCGACGACACCTCAGGGTCGCCCGCCTCGCTAGGTGGTGCGGCAGGGGGAGGCGTTCCGCTCTCCATCATCTCCGGAAGAAGGTCCCCCGAAGACGAGCTCTGCTGAGAAGGGTCGAGGTCCGAGCTACAAGGTAAAATTTCGGTTAAATCTTCTCAGACATATAGCGAGGGTTTCCCTCATCTCTCGAAAAGAAAATCTTTCTCCACTTACGGCTCGCTGGAGGGCTGATCCCCTTGAGGGCATAATTCGGCCGAGGTACCCCCCGGCGTAGGACCCTCTGACGAGGATTTTTTCTCCCGCTTTGAGGCCATGGTCTCCGGGTCTTTAGAGGCGGTCCTTTTCTTCCCCGGAGGAGGGGAATTTTTGGTTCCTTCCCTCCGAACAGCCTCCTTCGAGGAGGCCTTAGTTCCCTTGTCCCCTCCCTCACTTTCCTTCAAAGGCACAATCTTCAACATCCGGACTAGGACGGGATCCGGCCTGGTCTCAGGGAGGGGAGCCGGACACCTGATCAGTTTTGCTTTTGCTATCCACTCCTGTTTAAAGGGTCAGCTCTTTTAGGGGCAAGTTTATGACAAATATATGGATAATGAGTCCGGGCACAAGGCTACTTACTTGAGTATCTGGGCGATTGCAGCTCAGACCTGCGTCCTCGGTCAAATCCGGACACATTGCTTGTGATCCGAAGAATAGTTTATACATCTCCGCGGGCGTTGCGCCCATAAAGTGCTGGAGAGCTCGCGGTCCCTCCGGATTAAACTCCCATAGACGAAGGGGGCGGCGTTTGCCGGGCAGTGTTCGGCGGATCAGCATGACTTGCATCACTTTGACCAGGCTGAGACCTCTTTCTAAGAGATCCCTGATGCGGCCCTGCAACAAAGGCACGTCTAGGGGTGGTCCCCAATCTAGGCCTTTGTTGACCCACGACCCTAGCTGTTCTGGGGGACCCGAGCGAAAGGCAGGCGGCGCCACCCACTTGGTGCCCCTAGGGACGGTGATATAGAACCACTCTCGTTGCCATAAGCCGAGCTCCTCTTGAAAAGGGCCCTCGGGCCATGGAGCACCAGCATTCTTGCTTACAATAGCGCCTCCGCACTCTGCGTGCCGTCCCTCAATCATCTTCGACTCTACCTTAAAGGTCTTGAGCCATAATCCGAAGTGAGGAGTAACACGGAGGAACGCTTCACACACGACGATGAATGAGGAAACATGGAGGATGGACTCCGGAGCTAAGTCGTGGAATTCCAGTCGATAGTAGAACATCAGCCCCCTCACGAAGGGATCCATTGGAAAGCCTAACCCCCGAAGGAAGTGAGACACGAACACCACGCTCTCACCAGGCTGGGGACTGGGAATGGCCTGCCCTTGAGCAGGCAACCTGTGCGAAATTTCGCCGGTCAAGAACTTGGCCTCTCTCAACTTTAACACGTCCTCCTCCGTGACGGAGGAGGGCATCCATTAGCCTCGAAGGTCGGAACCGGACATTGTCGAAGGTCCGAAGAGCCTGGAATCTAGAGCCTAGGGTGTTGGAACTCGAGGCGACGGGCGAACTCGTTTGAGATTGAAAAGGAGTAAGGCCTCGGTCTCTTTATAAGAGGTTGAATACCAAGGGCCCTCCCCGTAACCATTTGGGACTCGCCTTTAATCGAGGAAACATGCTAACGGGCACGATTGGGTTACCCACGTTCGTATTGATGAGAATCCCGTAAATAAAGGGGACACGATCTCTGCTTTGACAAGACGTGCCAAGGAAACCACCTCGCAAAATACGCTGAGGCGGGGAAGTAAAAATGATTCGAATAAAGGCTTGGCCGTAGCGTGATGCCACGCTACGGAATACGTCAGTAGATTAGATTTGTGTTATTCTCTCTATGGCAATATGTGGAAATTTATTTTGCAGAGCGGACACTACCCTTGGTGTTTACAAACTTTTATGAAGAACTTGGAGGAGGAACCCGCCTTGCAATGCCGAAGACAATCTGCGCGCCGGACTCGTTGTCATTGAAGCCTGGTTCAGGGACTCTTGAGGAGTCTGGATTAGGGGTGTCGGGTAGCGGACTATACCTTGGCGGACTCTGGACTATGAAGATACAAGATTGAAGACTTTGCCCGTGTCCGGATGGGACTTTCCTTGGCGTGGAAGGCAAGCTTGGCGTCGGATATTCAGATCTCCTACCATTGTAACCGACTTTGTGTAACCCTAACCCTCTCCATTTGTCTATATAAACCGGAGGGTTTTAGTCCGTAGGCCAACCCCAACAGACAACAATCATACCATAGGCTAGCTTCTAGGGTTTAGCCTCCTTGATCTCGTGGTAGATCTACTCTTGTACTACCCATATCATCAATATTAATCAAGCAGGACGTAGGGTTTTACCTCCATCAAGAGGGCCCGAACCTGGGTAAAACATTGTGTCCCTCGTCTCCAGTTACCATCCGCCTAGACACACAGTTCGGGACCCCCTACCCGAGATCCGCCGGTTTTGACACCTACACAGATCCTAGCAAAGCACACTAGCATTGGGGATTCTAGCATGAACACAGATCCTAGGAAAGCACTAGCACAAGAATATTATCCTAGAACACACACTGTAGCAAACAAGAACAGATCGATCGGATTCAATTCGATTGGGATCGCATCAAATCGGATCTACTCGAATCCTATCTAATCCTATCGAATCTGCTAAGTACTAGCACATGCCTAAGAAAGAAACCCCTAATCTACATCTACGAGCAACAATTGGGGATTCTTTGACTCACCGGAGCTTGCGCAATCGCAGCGAACCGCGGCCGGGGTGAAAACCCCGACGGGAAGGAGAGAGGTGGCGGAGCAGAGGAGTAGCTGGCCCTGGCGACGCCCGGCGGCTTCGGCCCCGTGCTCATGGCCACGCCAGTGGTCGAGGAGGACGGCGCGCCGATGGGAGAAAACCCTTGGACGGGGGTCAAGAAAACCCCCTTGCTCAATGAGGTCCCAAGAAGTGGCGGCTCCGTGGACGGCGCTGGCGCCAAGCCCACGACCACGATGTCCGGAAACGGCGGCGGAGCAGAAACGGCCGGCACCGCATTGGCCGGCCCTCGTGGTGGCTGGCAGCAGATGGGGCGCGACGCTCGCAGCGCCGACGCCAGGTCCCTACCCGAGTTCTGAAGCCCGATGATATGTCCATTTTGCATCATACTTTTATATCGATATTTATTGCATTATGGGCTGTTATTACACATTATGTCACAATACTTATGCATATTCTCTCTTATTTTACAAGGTTTACATAAGGAGGAGAATGCGGCATTTGGAATTCAGGCTGGTAAAGGAGCAAATATTAGAGACCTATTACGCACAACTCAAAAGTCCTGAAACTCCACGAAAGTCATTTTTAGAAATAATAAAAAATATTGGGCGGAAGAAGTACGTCAGAGGGGGCCCCACCTGGCCACGAGGGTGGGGCGCGCCCTACCCCAGGCGCGCCCCGCCTCGTGGGCCCCTGCTGGCTCTCGGTGGCCATCTTACGCTATATGAAGTCTTTCGTCGAGGGAAAAATTATAAGCAACCTTTGGGACGAGACTCGCGCCACAGGCGGAACCAATCTAGGGCTCCGCAGAGCTGTTGCCGGGGACACTTCCTCCGGGAGGAGAAATCATCGCCATCATCATCACCAACGCTCCTCTCATCGGGAGAGGGCAATCTCCATCAACATCTTCACCAGCACCATCTCCTCTCAAAACCCTAGTTCATCTCTTGTATCCAATTCTTGTCTCCAAGTCCGGAATTGGTACTAGTAGGTTGCTAGTAGTGTTGATTACTCCTTATAGTTGATGCTAGTTGGTTTATTTGGTGGAAGATCATATGTTCAATCCTATATGCATATTAATACCCCTCTGATTATGAACATGAATATGCTTTGTGAGTAGTTACGTTTGTACCTGAGGACATGAGAGAAGTCTTGCTATTAGTAGTCATGTGAATTGGTATTCGTTCGATATTTTGATGAGATGTATGTTGTCTATCCTCTAGTGGTGTTATGTGAACGTCGATTACATAACACTTCACCATTATTTGGGCCTAGGGGAAGACATTGGGAAGTAATAAGTAGATGATGGGTTGCTAGAGTGACTGAAGCTTAAACCCTAGTTTATGCGTTGCTTCGTAAGGGGCTGATTTGTATCCATATGTTTCATGCTATGGTTAGGTTTACCTTAATACTTTTGTTGTAGTTGCGGATGCTTGCAATAGAGGTTAATCATAAGTGGGATGCTTGTTCAACTAAGAACAACACCTAAGCACCGGTCCACCCACATATCAAATTATCAAAGTACCGAACGCGAATCATATGAACGTGATGAAAACTAGCTTGACGATAATTCCTATGTGTCCTCGGGAGCGCTTTTCCTATATAAGAGTTTGTCCAGGCTTGTCCTTTGCTACAAAAAGGATTGTGCCACATTGCTGCATTATATTTACTTTTGTTACTTGTTGTTCGTTACAAATTATCCTATCACAAAACTATCTGTTACCACTTATTTCAGTACTTGCAGAGAATACCTTACTGAAAACCGCTTATCATTTCCTTCTGCTCCTCGTTGGGTTCGACACTCTTACTTATCAAAAGGACTACGATAGATCCCCTATACTTGTGGGTCATCATCCGGCCACCCAACGCTCTTGGATGCTGGCAATGCGCTGGTCGACGAGGGTCAGAGGACGGCGCGACGGTGGGCGAGGCGGAGCCATCGGAGAAGAGGAGAGGGAGGGACGGTGAGGCAGAGAGGCGTGCATGGTGGGAACAGTGCGGGGCGGTGACAGGAGAGTGGGAGGGGAGTTATGGGACGTCCCTTCCGTCTCCCGCGCTGCCCGAGACGTGCAACCTCCTCGCACGCGTGGCCGGGCCGAGCCAGACTCGCGAGAAACTGTCGATTCGGCAATTTCCGCCGGACCAGGCTCATGCCTGCTTTAAGATTCGCGCGGGCCACGAATTGCATGCAGACCAGCCAATCAAACAGGTCACGCACATCCCGTGCGGGCCTGATTGGGCTGCATGCGGGCAACTAAACACGCCCCGGCTGTTCTCTACACGCGCGCATGCATTCCTCATCTCGTCTCCGATTCACAATTCGTACAGCATGAGATAAAGAAACCACACAAACGAAAACAACAAGGGAACAACAGAATAGAAAAGGAAAAGGTAAAGGGAAAAAGAAAAGCGGCGAGAGCTAACCATGCATGGAGTCATGTCTCTGCTGGTGCCAAGCGTGCGTTGGGTTGTCACCAATTTTTTGGTTACCGAAGCAACTGCTACTAATTCGTCGGCTAGGCTGCTTTCTGCTGAAAACATTTACGGGCAAAGCATCAGGAGACATTGCATGCATGCATGGCGCATGCATGCAGATCAGTCCGTCGGCCGTGTGATTGGTACGCACCTGCGCCTAACCGAAATGCTAGCGGGCGGGTAGCCGGCCGGTGAGACATGGACGGGCTAGCCGGCCGCGCTCGACGGCTCATCTAACACCGACGGGGGCTCGCGTAACGACCTGCGGACCTGGCACCAAACCGGCCGGTGAACCATGCATGCAGCCAGAAAAGGGCAACCCCAACAACACACACTATATAAATACTCCATCCGTCCGGAAATACTTGTCAACAGAATGAATAAAAGGGGATATATCTAGATGTATTTTAGTTCTAGATATATCCCTTTTTGTCCATTTTGATGACAAGTTTTTTCGGACGGAGGGAGTATATCAGATTTGCTAATTGCTAAGAAACCGAATATTACTTTTGGAGGCCGAGCTCCATGAAGGCCTCCATTTGCAAAGTTCATAATTCATATTTTCACGTTTCAAAAAATTCTGAAAAAAATACAGATATTCATGGAGGGCTGTGCAAAAATAAAAACCCGAGGCTTTTCAACACATGATACCATTCATCCTTAAAGCCTATGAATTTGTCTTTTGTATACATGTCACATTTCAAGTTATTTCATTCTGAATTTTTACACACATATACATTTCATCCTTGTATACTTGCATTTTTTTCCAGATTTTTTCGAGACCCAAAAGTTTGAAATTTGAAGTTTTCAAAAGTAAAGGGTTTCATGGAGCCGGGTCACCAAAACGCGCCACTCCTAAGAAACGACCTATCAAACATTATGATAGTACAAACATCATCAAAAATAATGAAGAATAGATTTAATTTCATTTTCTACCCTCAAGTTTCATGTTTGTGACACATATTATCTCATTTTAGCAATTTTTTTGTTTATGCCCACTCCAGTAAACTTGTGCCGCTTTTTGCCCCATTTTTGGTGTTGACTGGGTGTGCCACGTAGGCAAGGTTTTTACATTTTATCTAGTTTGTCATATGTTTTTTTTCAACATCTAACCCCTATTTTCGGTGGTTTATTTTGTACGACAGCGACGACGCCGTAGCATCGATGTTGAGGCCATCCGTGCCACACTCGGCATGAAGCTCATCATGTATCAGGAGAGAGGCGAGAGGTGGGAGATGACTGTGGTGTGGGCTGGGCCAAGTTGGGCCCCACGGCTGGGTATGGGTTTGCTATTTGCTGCCTACTGCTAGCTGGGCTAGCCTGTGTGACGAGAGAGAGAGAGAGACACACACACCGAGAGAGAAAGATATATGTCTCTATTTTATTATTTCTGTTTTTATTAATGTGCTCTATTTTTGATTTGATTGAGGGTTCAAAATACCTCTAAAATTTGTGATTTTCTGTAGCATCTCTCGTATATTAAAAAGCAACATAAATTATATCAGCACTTTGAGTTTGTACTTTTATTTCTAGAAATATAAACTCAATTTTGTTAGGTTGAACTACAAATGCATTATTTAGGCTTCTAGTATTCCTGAAATAATTCCGGTAGCTTCCTGTGTGCAAGTTTTTAAGAGAAATCACCATGTGAAATCCCTCCATTTAAATAGGTCAAGATCTATGTCTTTCATTAAAAATGGAGTCAATTAGAGTTTGCCCTTTTAGGAAAATTTGAGGGTTGAATTATCCTCATTTTCAATTAACATTAACTAAACATGATGCTTATGAGATGATTATGATGCACAATCAATTTCTAATTAGTAATTACTACTATAAATCTGGGCTGTTACAATTTTGGCATGGTCAAACAATACTTTTAGTAGGACACGATTCCACTTTTTCCATTATTCCTATTTTAGTGTATTCATTTGCTTTTTTAACCTAATTTTTGATTGTTTTTCGTGTAACTTTGATTCAATTTTCTTATCTTTGGTGATGCCCTAGATGGTTTATGTATATTTTTTTATCGTAAAGTCCTTATTGTTTTTCCCTATCACCATGGATTTGCCAATTCTCAAACCTGAGAATTAGCTAAATCCCAATCAATGATACAACTATCACATCTAGGCGAAATTATTCAGGTGAGTTTATCATTCCATGTCATAAAATGTTACTATATGCAATGTTGCAGTTATTGTGAAGGTACTTTTGGAGTGTGTGCGCCTCCTAGAGGTGTGCTTGGGAGCCTTCAAAGGTATGTATGAACTAATAAGTTTGTAAGGGCAAAGAGATCACCTACTTCATGAAGATCTATCCCAATGAGGCTAGAGCTTCATGGTTTAAGCCATGGTGCAATTGGTTGGTTCCTCTTCGTGAGCCCAACCCTCCATGGGCATAGTCCTCCGTGGACTTAGGAACCGTGATCTTAGAGCTTCATGGTTCTAAGGCTCCATCAACATGGAGTAGGATAATGTAAACTACCTGAAACAATGGAAAACATTGTCAAGCCTATGTGTGTCTTCAATCTCCCAACCTTAGTCTATTTACCTAACTTGCAAGTTATGCTTCCGCATTTTCCTCTTCATAGACTTGCATGTGTAGGTATTTTACGTAACCATTAGCTAAACTTAAATGACTAAAACTAGAAAGACCTTTAGGCTATATAAGACAAGTTTTAGTAGTAGTTTATCTACACCCTCTCTAGACTCCAACCGGTCCTACATGCCCTCTGTCCGGGTGAAGTACCTCTTCGGGTCCAAAAATCTCCTTGATATTTTGTGCAAGTTAAGTCTAATACCCGCACACAAAAAGGCACCACCAGGGGGAAGCTGGACCTCATATTACCCTGACGCACCACTTTAACACGATGTAAAATTTTGAACCAACGTCGTATTAATAAAGGTGTGTTTGGCAGCTTCTAGGACACATTAGACATAATAGAAGGCGATGAGTAAAACCAAAATGTAGCCATCAAAATGCTTACTATGTGATAAAACAAAGGACAAATTTACTTGAAAAGGATGTCATGCATTTCCAAATTCTAAAATACATCATCGGACATCAAGGTTCAGTAACCTACGAGATTAAATATGGAATTAAACATTCAAGTATGACATAATAAAATGGTCAAATGAAAGTACTTAATGGCTATTTTAAGTGAAAAGACAAACCCTGATGCACTGACCTTGGGCCAACCTGATGCACAAGGTCCTTTAAGTGGTAGGTAGTAGTAAAAAAAGTTGGACGTATTACTGTGCATGAGGGGTTGGCCCAATGGGCTCTGCCCCTGAACACCATATGTAACTCTGCTAAAAACCATGTAAGTCTTAAAATTATTATTCAAAGGAAAAACCATAAGAAAAGTGGTCAAAAAAAGTTTTGAACGTATCATGTGCGGGAGTATCATCTAGTATTGATAAATCTTAGGTCACCCGGATCTTGTTAGTGCATTTTTGTCAACCTTAAGAAGAAGAAACATCACCGAAGCGCAAAGGGATGCAGGGAAAGATCCTTAGTTCGACATTTCCCATATATTGGTGGCAAAAAAACATAGTTTCAATGATGTTGTTTAGTGAACGCATTCCACCATGGTTACAATACCAGCTATTCCAATTCGGTGTGGTACGTTGAAGGTGTAATGAGGTCAATAGATTGTAGTTTTGCAATATAGTGTGTTATTCTAGAGTTCGGGTGGTCCAACACCGAAATTGGTGCCATGTGGTAAACTCACTCTCATGGTCGATGTCTTGGAGACCCATTGGAGGAGTGTGTGTAAGCGGTAAAGAAGCACAACACGTGCCCATGTTGAAGGTACATCTGAACCTCGTGCTCGGTGCTTAGGGATGTTGTTTCCGATATCATTGCAACACTTTCGGAAGCGAGGAGATGAGAGGGTGTTGGTCAAGGAGCATTTGTTGCATTGTAGCCGCTCAAAAAAAAAAAGCTTAACAAAATACACAATATACTTGCATAAATTAATGCACTACACAAGAACAAGAGACATGCATTTATTCAAGCGTGTGTACTATGCATGTACATATCATTTGATGCTTAGTACGCAATGGGGTACGAGGAATCCATGGCAATGCCACACATTCCCCTCTTGTCACTAATATCCTTCTCCATTCTCAAGTATCCATTCTCGCCCCATGTTATGCCCCATGAATTTTTGAACAACCAATACTTTGTACCATTACTATCTATTCCGTAACCAATGGCTGCAATTGCATGATTCAAATCAGTGCCACATGAGCCAGTCAAGATGCCACCAGAGTATAACTGGAATGCCCTGCCACCTCCATCCACAGAAACTGACACGGGTTGGTTTGACACAACCTTCATGAGGTCACCCTCGTTATTTGCAGGCACCTCTTCATGGCTCTTGATTGTTGTAGAACTATTGTACCCACCCTTGCATGTGTCGTTTGTTTCCATGTATGGGTAGTTGGACTCCATGGTGAGCCCGCCGTTCTTGATGATGAGCTCGAACGCGTCCTGCATGTATCCGCCATAGCAGCCATCGTCCTCACCGTGGATATCACAATCCATCAATTCCTGCTCGGAGAGGGAAACAAGCTTGCCGGTACTTAACATGACAATACCCTCTATTGCAGCAACAGAAAATGCCCAACAAGAGCCTGCAGATAATTTTGTTATGATGTATTTAACCACACAAACTATTCTGATGTGAAATATCAATATGTATACATTAGATTCGAAGCCTAAATGTACTTACCACACTGGCCTTGATCTTTGATAGGAGTGACTGCACCTTTTGTCCTCCAGTCAACCGTTGTCGGGAGTGTATATAAGCTTACATTTTCATACCTGAATCCTGTAGGACTCTTCACCTTGTTTGGAATGAATCCCTTATTTGTCTTGGTTGCCCTGAACTCGTCATTGGTGAGGTCAGCGAACTGGTTGATGCCAAGCCAAAACTTGCGGTCTCTGGTGTTAAACGACTCAATGAACCTGACGTTTGCCTTGAATACCTCGAACCGATGTGCTTTCTCGGCAGCGTCCTTGTAGACGCGGCCGTACTGCACCATCCAACCCTCGTGCTTCGCCACCATGGACAAGTCATCGTTCAGTTCACGAGCTGCATGGACGGAGCTACAGAAGCAGAGGCAGCCGAGGATGGCAAGGAGCAAAGCCTTGGAGAAGGACATGTTTGATCAGGGCACCTCTCTTCAAAATTGCTCGCGGCTGCTGGTAATGTACCGTATCTGCTTTGGTGTGGTTTGATGAATGGAACTAGGTTTATATAGACTACCTGAAGCCTACAGGTACTTGATTTAAGTACGTGTAATTATTTGTGGACGGGGCTCTTGAAGTAATCGTGCAGCTGGAGACATATGGTATGAAATTATTGTGCTGCATGATACTGTACGTCGGCGGCTAGATCATCTGAGAGCGACCCCTCCGGACAGACTGAGCGCCTCTTTTGCATCACATTGGCTGTAACGGATAACCCGAAGCAAACAAAGCAACTACTGTGAGCTCAAACCCTGCCTATGGGGCACAACACGTTGGGCACGTAGTTTACTTGCTTGTAAGGACCAGGTAGTTTCCTAGCTAGTTATTTCCTACACCCTCCGTCCCATAATATAGAACATTTTGGTCATTAGTGTAGTGACAAAAACGTTCTTATATTATAGGACGGAGGAAGTAGTAGTTTTCTTAGCGTTGAGGAACTTGACTCATTACCGGACTCGCGGCCTATGCCTACGGCCCAGGGCCGTCGGCATAGGTCCTCTGCCGTCGGCATAGATCTATGCCTACGGCTGCCGTCGGCATAGCCCCGTCGGTGTAGATCACGTCAGCGTAGATGTGTCAGACCGTCGGTGCAGTATAGCCGTCGGCATAGGGGCCTATGCCGACGGCCGTGGGCCAGCCGTCGGCATAGTTTAGCCGTCGGCAGTGTTTTCCGCCTGACGGCAACAGACGGCGCCGTCAAAAGCGCTGACGAACCATGGGACGACACGTGGCAGAGGTATGCCGACGGCAGCCGTCGGCATAGATGAAATCTATGCCGACGGCTAAGCCGTCGGCATACCTCTGCCACGTGTCGCTCCGGTGTGCATCCTGGTGGCAGGGCTATGCCTACGGCAAAGCCGTCGGCATAGATGAAAATCTATGCCGACGGTGCCACGTGGCACGCCCTGGATAGCCCTAGGCTGATCTATGCCGACGGCTTTGCCGTAGGCATAGTTTTTTTCCCTGTTTGATGAAGAAATAATACAAGTGATATTGCAAAAAGTGAATAAAAGAAACTATATTCATAATATATGGAACACTACAATTATTTGGTCTGAATAATAAACAATAGACTTTATTAATATAAATGTCAATTACAAGCATTCAGGAATTACACTTAGAGGAAAAGGAAATAAAAGAAGAAAGAAAAGGTCCTAAACTAAACCTATACTAAACTATCTAGTTCTGCATCTTCTGCTTCTTTCTTGCAGTTCATCAACCTGCAAAACAAGAAACAACAAACAGGAAAAACTTGATCATGGTTTAAATGCAGCATTCCCCTTAGCAAAATGCCTTTACTGTAGGAGCTAGCACTTAGGAATTTGGAAACATTAGTCAAACCCCAATCAGATTAAGTTGATCAAAGAAACAGTAGAAGAGAGCCAACACTGCATAAATGGAGCCAATAGCCCAATACAGAAGTAGAGCCAGCAAAGTATAGATCAAAGCCAAACCCAAAGATCAATTCAAACTAGCAGTAACTCCATGATTAGGGGGTCCCTCAATTAAGCTTGGGTTAGTTTTCAGATGAAATCCAACTAACCCACTACTAATCAACTAGCCCAGTGAGAGTAGGAGAGAAAGAAAGAAAGTGAAGAGACTAGTGTAGCATCTGTTCAAATCAGATTTAAGAGAGAGGGAATTAGCAAGAAAAGATATAGTCCATAACCCGCAAGAAGAAATAGGCCATTGATAGCACATTTACTAAACATCAGTTGTAAGCAGAACACATACACCCACTTACACATGGGTACTATTCTGTATACAGATACACAAGCACAACACATTTACCTGGTATAGATAGGAGTATAAGCATGCATCTAAATCATCTGAAACATATGAAATAGCTACTGCAAAGAAAGAATTATCACTGCATGCAACCATCGGGACTGTCTGTACAATATACAACTAAACCACCGATAGATGATGTACTAAACCATACAAGAAATACCAATACATGGTATTTAGATAAAGACTAGTATATATCAAACACAGTACCAGCTTGAAAGAGAAACTATAATTTTATACCACTACGGAGCAAATCATGAACTACTGAGTAATTGCAAGTAAAGAGGCGAATCGGTATATGTTGATCAATAAGAGAGTTAAAGCTATATACAAATGAAGGACTATATCCTTTATAAGATAACAAAGAAACATTAGCACTTGTACATATGAACAAATAGAACCAGACCAACTAATAAAGAAAGTAGCATGTGCTATATGGCGGGAACAATAACATCTATAAGACCAAGATAATTGCAATGATAACAGTGAGGGTCATGCCATCATTCGATCCAATCATTGCGAACTAGTTGAGCAACAAATCAAATATAACGGTAGTTCCATTGGTTCAGCCAACAAGTTAACAAAAGTTCAGTTCCTACTAATTTTGCAACTCGTGATAATAAAGAAAGCGAGCTCGACATCACAGCAACAAAAGTGGTAGGCGGGAACTGGAACCATGCACATCAAATCGCAGAAGCGAGAAAAATAGCAGTACTACTTGGAGCAATAAGAAGCTCAGCAATTTGGGGCAACATTTGGAAGGAGACAAGCAAGTACTACAACAGCTAGCTAGGCTGAATTGAAGATTAAAAAATCATATGTTGAGCATGATTATACACGTGAAAGGGAAGGGGTTCACGGCGAGGGACCTTGAGGTCATGGCATGGCTTGCATCTCTCCTCCTCATGTGCATTGGTTTGCATCAATCCTTGCAATCCAATCCATGGGCGTCCCTCCCTCCTGCATCTCTAGAACTGAGAAAAAAAAATCACAGAGGCTGATTAACATTTGAGAGAGCGGACTATGGATACACCAAACTCCACGATACCTAGCTCCCAAAGCGAGAAAAAAATCCATTCATATCAGCAGCCCAAACTTGACTTTGAGAGGCGGACTGATTAACATTTTTGTTGCGTCGAATTTTTCACAAATAGAAGTACTCCGGCAACTATCGAACAAACCATAGAGGCTGGCGAACTAATTGGCGCACTCAAGCGATACGAGAGCAGCCAAACCGACAACTACATCCACTCCGTGTAGACCCGCAGCGTCCGTTTTCCCCTCCGGTCTTGGCGGCGCCGTCCGTGAGGGGGGTGGGGGGGGGCACCGGAGAGCAGCGTCTTTGGCGTTTGCAACCGCCTCAACACTTCCGGACTTGTGAGAGGCCGCCTCGCAAGATTTGTGGTATGCTAGCCCGGAGGCCGCGGCCACGGTCGTGAGCGTCTGAAGAGCAATCAGCGTGGGGAAGTGTTGAGATACTTCTCCATCCCAAAAATTATGAAAAATTACCATCAGTCCTATAGCACATGTGCCACGTTGTGTAAAAACTCATGATTTTATCGCGCTCCAAGTATTTAATAACATTCACGCTGCATCGTTACGCAGAGCGTCTACTACCGTGTCATTGCCGTCCGTGAGGGCCACACCCGAGAGCAGCGTGCCGCCTCTTCGGACATGCCACAACACCACCCGCATGTATGAGGGCCGGTGCGGCAGCTCGGTGGCATTACTACCCCAGGGCCCCATCCCACCTAACCACAGCTTTTGACCACGGGATCTAGCCCTTTGACTTTGCAGACGGGCTTTGACGGTGGACCTCTCCACCGGTTGTGTCGGGTCGGCCCGGAGGACACCGGGAGCAACATCCGGGCCAAACCCTGACTACATCCACTCCGTGTAGACCCGACGCGTCCGTTTCCCCCTCCAGTGCGGCGGGCGGCGCCGTCCGTGAGGGGGGGCACACCGGAGGCGCGTCTTTGGCGTTTGCAACCGCCTCAACACTTCCGGACTTGTGAGAGGCCGCCTCGCAAGATTTGTGGTATACTGGCCCGGAGGCCGCCACGATCGTGAAGCGTCGCGAAGAGCAATCCGCGTAGAGGGAAGTGTTGGATACTTCTCCATCACAAAAATTATGAAAAATTACCATCAGTCCTATAGCACATGTGCCCACGTTGTGTAAAAACTCATGATTTTATCGCGCTCCAAGTATTTAATAATATTCACGCTGCATCGTTACGCGAGCGTCTACTATCGTGTCATTGCCGTCCGTGAGGGCCACACCGAGCGCGTCGCCTCTTCGGACATGCCACAACACCACCCCGCATGTATGAGGGCCCGATGCGGCGCTCCGGTGGCATTACTACCCCCGGGGCCCCGTCCGCCCTAACCCTATAGCGTTTGACCGGGGATCTAGCCCTTTGACTTTGCAGACGGGCTTTGACCGGTGGACCTCTCCACCCGGTTGTGTCGGGTCAGCCGAGAGGACACCGGGAGCAACATCCGGGCCAAACACACAGCTCCATACACTCCGTGTAGACCCGTAGCGTCCGTTTCTCCCCCTCCAGTGCGGCGGCGCCGTCCGTGAGGGGGGGCACACCGGAGGCAGCGTCTTTGGGCGTTTGCAACCGCCTCAACACTTCCGGACTTGTGAGAGGCCGCCTCGCAAGATTTGACGGTATGCTAGCCCGGAGGCCGCCGCCACGATCGTGGCGTCGCGAAGAGCAATCCGCGTGGGGAAGTGTTGAGATACTTCTCCATCACAAAATTTATGAAAAGTTACCATCGGTCCTATAGCACATGTGCCTCGTTGTGTAAAAACTCATGATTTTATCGCGCTCCAAGTATTTAATAATATTCACGCTGCATCGTTACATGAGCGTCTACTACCGTGTCATTGCCGTCCGTGAGGGGGGCCACAACCGAGAGGCAGCGTGCGCCTCTTCGGACATGCCACAACACCACCCCACATGTATGAGGGCCGATGCGATGCTCGGTGGCATTGCTACCCCCCCGGGGCCCCGTCCGCCCTAACCTGTAGCGTTTGACCACGGGATCTAGCCCTTTGACTTTGCATGGGCGGGCTTTGACGGTGGACCTCTCCACCGGTTGTGTCGGGTCGGCCCGGAGGACACCGGGAGCAACATCCGGGCCAAACCCATAGCTACATCCACTCCGTGTAGACCCGAGCGTCCGTTTCCCCCCTCCGGTGCGGCGGCGCCGTCCGTGAGGGGGGCACACCGGAGGCGTGTCTTTGGGCGTTTGCAACCGCCTCAACACTTCCGGACTTGTGAGAGGCCGCCTCGCAAGATTTGACGATATACTGGCCGGAGGCGCCGCCACGGTCGTGAGCGTCGCGAAGAGCAATCCGCGTAGAGGAAGTGTTCGATACTTCTCCATCACAAAAATTATGAAAAATTACCATCGGTCCTATAGCACATGTGCCCACGTTGTGTAAAAACTCATGATTTTATCGCGCTCCAAGTATTTAATAATATTCACGCTGCATCGTTACGCGAGCGTCTACTACCGTGTCATTGCCGTCCGTGAGGGGCCACACCGGAGGCGCGTGGCGCCTCTTCGGACATGCCACCACACCACCCGCATGTATGAGGGCCGGTGCAACGCTCGGTGGCATTACTACCCCGGGGCCCCGTCCCGCCTAACCCAGTAGCGTTTGACCATGGGATCTAGCCCTTTGACTTTGCAGACGGAATTTGACGGTGGACCTCTCCACCCGGTTGTGTTAGGTCAGCCCATAGGAACACTTTGGAGCAACATCCGGGCCAGGCCCACAGCAAGATCTCCTCCGTGTAGACCCGACGCGTCCGTTTCCCCCCTCCAGGTGCCGGCGATGGCGCCGTCCGTGAGGGGGGCCACGCAGCGGAGACGCGTGTCGCCTCTTTGGACATGCCACAACACCACCCGCATGTATGAGGCGCGATGCGGCCTCGGTGGCATTGCTACCCCGGGGGCCCGTCCCGCCTAACCTCGGGCGGTTGACCACGAGATCTAGCCCTTTGACTTCCCACGGACGAGGCTTTGACGGTGGACCTCTCCACCGGTTGTGTCGAGTCCGCCCATAGGGACACCGGGAGCAACATCCGGGCCAAACCCAGATACATCCACTCCATGTAGACCCGACGCGTCAGTTCCCCCCCCCGGTCTTGCGTGGCCTTGCCGTCGTGTGACGGGCCATACCGGTGATGCGTGCCGCCTTTTCGGACATCCGTAACACCATCCGGTTGTGGTAGGTCATCCGATATATATAAACACTTGGAGCAAAGTCCCTTCATTATAGACCGATCTGGTTGTTCCCCATTCGATTCTTAAATTTGTGGCGGCACCGTTCGTGAGGGGGGTCACACCGCTCTGTCTGAATCGAAAAATAATGTATGTATGCTTATTAACACATACGTATGTAAGTTAGTTAAATAATAATAATAAAGAAAACAGTGAAGAAAAGAAAAAAAACTAGATGTATGCTTATTAACACATACTATATGCTTATTAACATACTATATGCTTATTAACACATACTATATGTATGCTTATTAACACAATCTATATGTATGCTTATTAGCACATCTTGTATGCTTCATAATAATAATAATACTATATGGAAAAAAAAAAAAAAAAAAAAAAACTATGCGGCGGCAAAGCCGTCGGCATAGGTCTTGACGAAGCGAGATGGACGGTATGGTGGATCGATGGCGATGTCGGCTATGCCGGCGGCTGCCGTCGGCATAGCTCTGGTCAGCGCTTTCTGGATTGGTGACGTGTCACCCGTATCTATGCCGACGGCCACCCGTCCACGACCGTCGGCATAGATTTGACGTCGTTAACCGGCCGTGATAGCGGTTGTCGGTGAACTGCATCTATCCGACGGCCTATATATGCCGACGGCATTGTGGCGTACTACGGGATAAGCCGGCGGCTGTGATGTGCCGACGGCTGCTGTCGGCGTGAAGCGAGGATAGCCCGACGGCCATTGTACGCCGACGGCCAGGAGCTAGCTGTCGGCATAGCTCGGACTAGGCCGACGGTAGCCGTCGGCATATATTTGGCTGTCGGCTTAGAGCCCTGTTCCGGTAGTGACTAGAAGTAGACTATAGCTGTGCGAACAATTACGCAGTACTCCTTCCGTAAACTAATATAAAAGCGTTTAGATCACTACTTTAGTAATCTAAATGCTCTTATATTAGTTTATAGAGGGAGTAGTTGCTAGGAAGGTGCTTTGCATGGTTGTGGTAGTAGTCCCGTAAGTGACATGCAAGTACGTAGGAATTTCAGTATGTGTGCTGTGTGCACGTCCATCCCGGCCTATAAAGGACCTGGCTCCTTCACTTGTAATCAGGCCATTCCACTGATAATACAAAGTAGTACTCTCCTCACTCGTATGTGTGTGCGTGTATACACAACATAGCAAGTCTGCTTCCCTAGTGTGCTTACTAGTTTACAGTGCATTTATCCAGCAATCGTTCATCTTCAGTTCTTGCATCCTCTTCGGTTGATTTGCAGAGATTTAGCTACTCTGTAGTTGGGCTAACAGCTACGAGTAGCTTGTAATTTGCAGTCTCTCGTTACAGCAGATACAGAAACGGAATGGGATCAAACTTGCAAGGGAATAAGGGATAGATGGTCACTTCATCAACGCCAACTTGTAAAGGCATCTGAATATTTTTGTTTCAAAAAAGAAGGGTATCTGAATAATGGATATATCGTAATACATCAAATTCCTAGTTTGATTATAGAGCGAGACTACGAAAATTTCTTGAACGGTAACAGGAGTACCATTGAACTACTTTGCTTATTACATTTGGGATAGAAAAAAGCAACTATAGATGGCAAAGATAAGGGGTACCATGTAGCCTGAGCTACAGAAAACCACTCTCCTTTCTCTTTCACAAGCAGGCAAACAACCTTACAAAGCACCATAGATTAAGCTGTCTACAAATCACTAGCTATATATATCTCTATCATTCCAGTTGGTGTGCAATATACTAGCTTTGAAATACTGCTTCTGAAAACACAACTTAGCTATTCTGAAGTTCTTTATGCACAGGAGGTAACAATATCGTTTTCAATTTACACTCAACAATACTGATTTTTTTTTTTTGGAAATTCTCAATTCCAACAAATATTGAATCCTGTCCCGGACCATGTTTGGAACGCCAGTGTCGCAGTGCTTCTCTGCAATATTTGGAATGCAAGAAAATGACACAAATTCTTCTAGATAAAGGGCATCTTGCCCGACATTATATTATAAATAAAGCCATTAGGGCACCGTCGTCCAACAAACGATAGGAGAGTTCAGAAGTTAAGGCACGCAGGCCACAAAAACCAGACGGTAATAGGGTTCACTGCACGCAAGCCGGATAAAGATAAGGCTAGGAGCCAGGTACTAGGACGTTAGTTAGGACAAGAGAGGGCGCCAAGGATATCTCCGTATCTCAGATCTTGGAGACCATCAGACCGATGGTGTCAGCATTTGAGGCAACCATTCGGAGGACCTTGCAGTTTGGTGAAAGCAATACAAGTCTATAACGTCCTTTTGTTGAACTTTTCATATCATCCTTCTTGCAATGCATTTTATACTAATATCTCAGGATATTACCCACAGGGTATATATAAAGTGTATATGTACATAAATTATATTTGTGTAACACAATTTACAAGCACACGTGTGTATGGAGATAGTACAGTAGAACAAGAGACATGCATGTATTTATTCAGCCATGTCTATATGTTTATATGTGGCGTTGGATGGTTTAACTATGCCGTAGGGTATGAAGGCTCCATGGCAAGGCCACACATACCCTTCTTGTCGGTGATGTCTTTTTCCATTCTTAAATATCCATTCTCGCCCCAAGTTGTGCCCCATGAATTCTTCATCAACCAATACTTTGTACCGTCACTGGTCGCTCCATAACCGATGGCTGCAATCCCATGATCCAAATCGGTGCCACAAGAGCCGGTCATCACGCCACCAGAGTAGAATTGGAATGTCATATCGCCTCCGTCCACCGCAACTGACACAGGTTGGCTTGCCACTGCCTTCATGAGAGCACCCTCATCATTGGTAGGCACATCCTCATAGCTCTTAATCGCTGCAACACTGTCGGATCCACTCTTGCATTTGCCATCTGCACCAGCATATGGATAACTGGACTCTTTGGTGAGGCCTCCATTCTTGATAATGAACTTGAATGCGTCGTCCATGAGCCCACCCTCGCAGCCTTGGTCCTCGCCATGGACATCACAATCCACCAATTCTTGCTCCGAGAGCGAAACCAGATTGCCGGTACTTATCTTGACAATGCCCTCTGTTGCAGCAACAGCGGAAAATGCCCAACAACAACCTGCAAATAATTTAATTGCAGTATATTCAATCACACACCATTCTGACATGTGAAAGCTTCTCAATATTCATACGTATGCAATTAACATGTAGCATAAATGTTTTGGCAGAAAAAGAACATGTAGCATAAATGTACTTACCACACTGGCCTTGATCCTTGATGGGAGTGACTGCACCCTTTTTCCTCCAGTCCATCGTCGCCGGGAGTGCATCAAAGCTCATATTCTCATACCTGAATTCTGTTGGAACCTTCACCTTGTTGGGAATGAACCCCTTGTTTGTCTTTGTTGCCCTGAACTCATCATTGCTGAGATCAGCGAACTGGTTGATGCTGAGCCAGAACTTGTGGTTTCCGGCGTTGAACGACTTGATGAACTTGGCATTAGCCTTGAATATCTCAAACCTCTCCGCCTTCTCAGCAGCGTCCTTGTACACGCGACCGTACTCCGCCATCCAACCCTCATGCCTCGCCATCATTGACAAGTCATCGTTCAGCTCGCGAGCTCCGAGGGCAGAACTGCAGAAGCAGAGGCAGCCAAGGATGGCAAGGAGCGAAGCCCTGGTGATGGCCATGTTTGATCAGGTTGTCCTCTTCCAAATTGCTTCCCACTGCTAGTAGTAAGTACGAGTACTATGTTTTGGTTTGGATTGTTAATGGAACTAGGTGGGAATATATAGTAGTCAGAGTCACAGGTACTTGTATAGTTATTTAAGTGGGAGATAGCTACATAGATGCGGTCCGTGCACGAAGTTGTACTGTGTGGAAAGGGGCTCCTGCGTAGCCGTGAAGAAGTGTGGTTGCCTGATGCTCGTATAATAGAATTTACTATTGTGAACGAGACGTACGATTGCTGTAACTGTGAGAACAACCCCTGTTTATGCCGGAGTTCACGTCGTCAGTATCTCTCACGAGACGTACGCAGGTTTCCAAAGGAAACGCAGCAACTTGTTCGGAGTTGATTTTCGCCAAAAAGTTCACCCTTCAGTTTAAGTTTAAATAAACGAACATGAGGTATTAAGCAGGACTCGGCTGTGACCAGGAGGTCAATACGCAGTGGCAGAAAGAAATTCAAATTCAAATTCTGGACTATTGAGTGAATTATATATATCTCTTTGCTACCAAATTGGAAATTATTGTTGTAAAAGTGGCCTTTGTTGTGAACCTGCAAAATGTAAACAACAATGGCTTTTGCACGGTATAAACTGTAAGACAACAAGATTTCAGTGTGGATTATTTATGTTACTTGATGACCTAAGTGAAATTTAGGGGAAGAAAATTGGGAGTGATTCAAAGAAATTTATATCTGCAACTTGCAGGGATGAAGGCCGATCCAGAGAAGGCAGGGGCGGAGCTGGACCTAAAGTTACCCTGATGCACCACTTCAACATGGCGTAAATTTTTCTAGCAACAATGTACTAAGTAAAAGTGTGCGTGCCTCTTTTTTTTTCAGGAAAAAGTGTGTGCACCTCTAGTATAGACTAACAAACATAATGCAAGTTAATGCATAAATAAATAAAATGTAACGATATTTTTTTACTAGAATGGTGAAAAAAAAAATCACTTGGAATAAATGCTCTGGATTTTCAAATCTCAAAATGCACCATCAAACATCAAGGTTCAATAATCTATGCAAGCAAATTGACTTGAAATTTTCAAGTGGAACATAGAATGGCTAAATAAAAATTGTTAAGTAGCTAAATATTTACACGTTACCTTTTAGTACATTTCTTCTTCAAAGCCATGAAATACTCGACCACATTGATCATTGGTGACTTCTAATCCCGGACTCGTCAAACCAAAGAGGATTAAGCCTTCACTTTTCAGTCCCAACCTCTAGATATACAAAATCAATTTTCCTGGTTTATAAGGTCTATGAACCAAGTATTTTATTCTCACATTTTTGAAAATTAAGATTGTAATCTTTTATAAATCTCCTCTTGCCCTGATCGTATTGAACTCCTCATCCCACCAGAGCATGTTATGACAGTAATTTTATTCCGATAATAAACTTGTCCATAATCTACACACATTTGATAAATACAAACAGGATAAAACTACATATGAGAAAATGAAAAAAAGATGAATAAAATTAGACAACATAGTTCAACAATTTACCCACTGACCGTAGGATCCAAAATTAGGGAACCTTGGTTAACCTACCTTACCTTAGTTTTTTTTTTGTGGGAAGTATCTTAGTTAACCTAGCGTACCTTAGTTGGGATTGAAGACGATGATTAATTGGATGTGGTCGAACGCTGAAGGCTAGGGCGCAACATGGACTCGTCGGGCGGCGGTCGTCTGCCACGCATCATCCTTGGTCAATTAGTGGTTAAATCAGTTCTGCTGTGAGTCATGACTGTGTGTGCCAATCCGCCATTTTTATAGACCAGACTAGTCGCTTATGCCTTCTTTTTCTGAGAAGAAGTCGCTTTTTTTTTGAGGGGTAGAAGGAGTCGCTTATGCCTGTGCGGTTGTGTGCGTGATCGATAAATTTATTTCTGGCTCGCATTGGCTTCCTACAACGATTAGCTTCTAGGGCCTGCTGGGAAAAAACCCATGACTTCCCTGCCCAAAGGACAACGGGCTCCGGCCGAAAAGGCCGGCTGGAGCAATTTTTCAGCTCCCTGATGCACAACAATCAGTGTAACCTGATGCACACACATATTACGAGAGGTAATCACTACTCGAAAATTATTTCGACCCTGATGCCCGTGCATCAGGGAGCATACATGCAACTCCGCCCCTGAGAAGGGGCTGGCTCGCCGCTGCTAGCCACGTCGCCTCGTGGAGTCATGGGTCGGCCGCGGTGGGAGCCCTAGGCGGCTGATGTGTGCGACTGTGCAGTGTCACGGTGGCCGAAGCCTTCGCCGTGGCGGCCGGCCGCTGCTGTGTGCCTCCGTCGCGCCTTTGTTTTTCTCTCTATGATACTGTGCTGCGAGCGTGCGACTTTTTTTTAAGAAACTCGCCAAGCTTTATTCATTCAGAACAATGTTGATAGGTACACTAGTTGGGTATCAGGATTGCCCAACTAAATATATTTAACTATTCATAGATTACAAGAGAACTTGGCAAGATTATAAACATCATAATTAAAGTTTCTATGCTCGTGAACGAAACTACAAACTGAAAACTAACTTCTCGAAACAGACTTTCGCCTCGCTTTATATATAAAGCAACAACAACAGTCAAAGTACACGGTCGAACGATATAAGATGGAGAGGTAGCCGTCTTACGAAGCCGATCCCATGATAATCGGATCACGCAAATACGCTATCGAAAGAGAGAACAGAGAAACGGAGTACAATGCCACGCTACGCCTTACCACATCTAAGCTCCACGGTAACGCCCTCACAAAGGAAGACGTCGCGAAGCGTCGTCGCTGTTGAGTCCGAAGCGAGCATGGATTTTCATCCGCAACCTGGCATGAAGATTAGTAAGAGGCCTAGAAATGGAACATCCTTTTATAAAAGATTAGTAAGAGGCCTAGAAATTTTAGAGAAGTCTTTAATAAACCTCCTATAGAAACCAACATGACCGAGAAAACTACGAATACCTTTAATATCTTTAGAACATGGCATTTTCTCAATTGCATCAACTTTAGCTTTATCCACCTCAATACCTCACTCAGAAATTTTATGTCCCAAAACAATGCCTTCATTAACCATAAAGTAACACTTCTCCCAATTCAAGACAAGATTAATTTGTTCACATCTCTGCAAAACTCGATCAAGGTTGCTTAAGCAATCATCAAAAGAAGTTTTGTAAACGAAAAAACCATCCATGAAAATCTCAACAATCTTTAAAAAAAATCAGAGAATATAGCTGTCATACATCTTTAAAAGGTAGCAGGTGCATTACATAAACCAAAAGGCATATGTCTATAAGCATAAGTTCCAAAAGGGTAAGTAAACGTGGTTTTCTCTTGATCAGGTTGTGATACAGGTATTTAAGAGAAACCAGAATATCCATCAAGGAAACAAAAATGTGTGTGCTTAGACAACTTTTCTAACAATTGATCAATGAAAGCAGAGGGTAATGATCTTTTTAGTAACTTTATTTAATTTTCTAAAATCAATAACCATTCTATAACCAGTCACTTTCTTTGTGGAATAAGTTCATTTTTATCGTTGGGAACAACAGTAATACCTCCTTTCTTAGGGACACAATGAACATGACTTACCCATCTACTATCAACTGTAGGATAGATTATATCTGCTTCCAGTAGCTTTAGTATTTGAGTTCTTACCACTTCTTTCATCTTAGGATTCAATCGTCATTGGTGATCAGCAACGGGTTTAGCATCAGGTTTCATATTAATCTTGTGCTGACAGAGAGTGGGACTAATGCCCTTACTATCATCAAGAGTATATCCAATAGCAACACGCTGCTTTTTCAGAATTTTTAATAATCTTTCTTCTTCATGTTCTGAAAGGTTAGTACTAATAATAACTGGATATATCTTTTTCTCATCAAGATAAGCATACTTCAAAGTGTAAGGCAATTGTTTTAATTCAAATACAGAATCACCTTTAGGTGGAGGAGGACCTCCTAGAGTTTCAATAGGCAAATTGTGTTTAAGGATAGGTTGTTGTTCAAAGTATATTTTATCTATTTCATTTCTTTCACGTAAGTGCATATCATTTTAATGGCCTAGCAAATATTGTTCTAAAGGATCAGTAAGAGGTACGGCAATAGAAGCAAGACCAATTATTACATCCTTACTAGGTGATTCTTTATCATGAGGTTGTCTATGAAACTTAGAGAAATTAAACTCATGGGACAAATCACCAAAGTTGACACTTACTGTTTCTTCAAGGCACGATCCTTATGGACTAACTGGAAAAGTACAAGCTGTAAATCCAGCGTGGGGTGCAGAAGGTTTTGATCCTTTTGTTCCGGGGGGAATAGCTTCTCATCATATTGCTGCGGGTACATTGGGTATATTAGCGGGGCTTGATCGGAATCTATTCACATTTAGAATAGCTGAAGTGCTACTTAACTTCACTTATCTATTTTAGCATTGTCAGTGTTCAAGAAAGGTCTACCAAAAATTATGGGACAAAAGTCATCTTGTGGGGAACCAAGAACTAGAAAATTAGTAGGGTATTTTATTTTCCCACACAAGACTTCAACATCTCTAACAATCCCAAGTGGTGTGATGGTATCTTTGTTAGCAAGTTTAATAGTGACATCTATGTCTTCTATTTCAATGGGTGCTATATCATTCATAATTTTTCTTCGTATAAGGTAAAATGGATATCACTCACACTAGCACCTAAATCACATAAGCCATGATAGCAATGATCTCCTATTTTAACCGAGACAACAGGCATGCCAACAACAGGTATATGTTTATCTTTTTCACCAGGTTTGGCAATTCTAGCAGCTTCACCACATAAGTAAATACATGCCAATCAATATTATCGACCAAGAGATCTTTGACCATAGAAACACTAGGTTATACTTTATTTTGTTCAGATGGTTTGGGCGCTTTAATATTGCTTTTGTGAACCACCGTTGATACCTTAGCATGTTTCTTTATCCTAACAGGGAAAGGTGGTTTTTCAATATAAGCAGTAGGCACAACTGGATCAACATTGTAAATAATAGTTTCACCTTTAGTTATAACCGGTTCTTTAATTTCTTCTTTAATAGGTGGATGATATTTAAACCACTTCTCCTTAGGGAGACCTACATGAGTAGCAAATGATTCACAGAAAGAGGCTACTATCTCAGAGTCAAGTCCGTATTTAGTGCTAAACTTGTGAAAATCATCGGTGTTCATAAAAGATTTAACACAATCAAACTCAAGCTTAATACCTGACTCTTTACCTTCGTCGAGTTCCCAATCTTTAGAGTTGTGTTTATTCTTTCTAAAAGATCCCACCTGAATTCAATAGTCTTGGATAACCCACAAGTATAGGGGATCGCAACAGCTTTTGAGGGTAGAGTATTCAACCCAAATTTATTGATTCGACACAAGGGGAGCCAAAGAATATTTGTAAGTATTAGCAGTTGAGTTGTCAATTCAACCACACCTGGAGATTAAATACCTGTAGCAAAGTGATCAGTAGCACAGTAGTATAATAGTTTTGATAGCAATGGTAACAGTAGCAATGGTAACGGTAATAGCAGTAATAGTTTTGTAGCAGTTGTAACAATAGCAATAGCAATAGTAACATAGCAAGAACAACATGCGGGAAATTCGTAGGCATTGGATCAGTTAATTCGTTGGATGATATTCATCATATAATAGTCATAACCTAGGGCGACACAGAACTAGATCTAGTTCATAAATATAATGTAGGCATGTATTCCGTAAATAGTCATACGTGGTTACGGAAAAGAACTTGCATGACATCTTTTGTCCTACACTCGCGTGGCAGCGGGATCCATAAGGAAACTAAGGGATATTAAGGCCTCCTTTTAATAGAGAACCGAAACAAAGTATTAACACATAATGAATACATGAACTCCTCAAACTACGGTCATGACCGGAAAGTATCCCAATTACTGTCACCCTGGGGTTTATGGATCATAACACGTAGTAGGTGCATATGACTTGCAAGATCGGATCTGGAACATAGATATAATTGCGAAAACATAAACGGTTCAGATCTGAAATCATGGCACTCGGGCCCGAGTGACAAGCATTAAGCATATCAAAGTCATATCAAAATCAATCTCAGAACATAGTGGATACTAGGGATCAAGCCCTAACAAAACTAACTCGATTACATGATGAATCTCATCCAACTCCTCACTGACCAACGAGCCTACGAAGGAATTACTCACTCCTGATGGGGAGCATCATGGAATTGGTGATGAAGGAGGGTTGGTGATGACGAAGACCGAATATTCCCCTCTCCGGAGCCCCGAACATGCTCCAGATCTGGCCTCCCAATGAAGAACAAGGAGGTGGCGGTGGCTCCGTATTGTGAAACGCGATGAAACTTCCTCTCCTCTTTTTTTCTCCAAAAAATAGGAATTTATAGCGCTGAAATTAGGGTCAGAGGGGCCTCGGGGGCTCCACAACCCACCAGGGCGCCCCTAGAGGGGGTGGCGCGTCCTGGTGTCTTGTGGTCAGCCAGGGCCCCCCCTCTAGTGGTTCTTGGTTCCAGTATTTTTTGTTTATTCTGAAATATTTCTCCAAAATGTTTCGTCCGAATCCGAGAACTTCTATTTCTGCACAAAAACAACACCATGGTAGTTCTGCTGAAAACATCGTCAGTCCGGGTTAGTTTCACTCAAATTGCAAATTAGAGTCCAAAACAAGAGCAAAAGCGTTAGGGAAAGTAGACACGACAGAGATGTATCAGTCTTCTTCATAAAAGAACCAACACAACAAGTATCGAGCATAGATTGATCATTACGAGAAAGACAAGCATAAAAATTCTGAATGATAATTTCTCTTTAGAGCTCATGATTGGGGCATGAATATAACATTGACTTAAGCCTCCCCCAAGCTAGAGCGATACTTTCTCCTTCACGAGGCCAAAAATTATATATATGATTCCGATCACAATGAACTAGATGCATAGGACAAAACTTTTGGTGAAATTCCAATTTCAATCGATTCGAGTTCCAAGATCCAATATCATTGCATAGCCTATACCATGTCAATGCTCCCCCAAGATAAAGGGAAAACCTTCTTCTTGACTTCATCTCCGGGCAGACCTGCAAGCTTAAACAATCCACAAATTTCATCCACATGTATCAAATGCATATTGGGATGCGTTGTTCCGTCTCCTGCATAAGGATTAGCTAGAAGTTGCTCTATCATACCCTAAGGAATTTCATAACTAATATTTTCAGTAGGTGCAGTAGGTTGAGGGGCAACTCTTTGTGCTTCCGGTCGAGGTGAAGATACCCCGAACAAACCCCTTAAAGGATTGTCTTCCATAGTAACAAGTGACAATAAATTTCAGCATGTAATATAAATTTTTCCTTACCGATTTCCACTTACCAAGAGCGCTTCACTCCCCGGCAACGGTGCCAGAAAAGAGTCTTGATGACCCACAAGTATAGGGGATAAATCATAGTCCTTTCAATAAGTAAGAGTGTCCAACCCAACGAGGAGCAGAAGGAAATGACAAGCGGTTTTCAGCAAGGTAATTTCTGCAAGCACTGAAATTGTCGATAACAAGTAGTTTGATAGTAAGATAATTTGAAACGAGAAATTAACGGTAACGGTAACAAAAGTGCAGCAAGGTAGGCCAATCCTTTTTGTAGCAAAGGACAGGCCAAAACAGTCTCTTATAGTCACTTTCATCATGTTGTTTTGATTCACGTTTGCTATTTTGATAATTTGATATGTGGGTGGACCTGTGCTTGGATGTTGTTATTACTTGAACAAGCCTCCCACTTATGATTAACCTCCTCGCAAGCATCTGCAACTATGAGAAAAGTATTAAGATAAAATCTAACCATAGCATTAAATATATGGAACCAAATCAGTCCCTTACGGAATAGAGCATAAACTAGGGTTTAAGCTTTTGTCACTCTAGAAACCCATCATCTAATAACTACTCCACAATGCATTCCCTTAGGCCAAAGATGGTGAAGTGTCATGTAGTCGATGTTCACATAACACCACTAAGGGAATCACAACATACATATCATCAAAATATCGAACGAATATCAAATTCACATGATTACTTGCAACATGACTTCTCCCGTGGCCTCAAGAACAAAGACAACTACTTACAAATAATATTCATGCTCAAGATCAGAGGGATATTAAATAGCATAATGGATCTGAACATATGATCTTCCACCAAATAAACCATATAGCATCAACTACAAGATGTAATCAACACTACTAGTCACCCACAGGTACCAATTAGAGGTTCCGGTACAAAGATTGAACACAAGAGATGAACTAGGGGTTTGAGATGAGATGGTGCTGTTGAAGATGTTGATGAAGATTGGCCTCCCAAAGACGATAGGGTTGTTGGTGATGACGATGGCTTTGATTTCCCCCTCCGGGAGGGAAGTTCCCCCGGCGGAATCGCTCCACCGGAGGGCAAAAGTGCTCCTGCCCAAGTTCCGCCTCGAGACGGCGGCTCTCCATCCCGAAAGTCCGCTCCTTATTTTTCTAGGTCAAAAGACCTTATATACCAGAAGATGTCAACAGAGGTGGGCTGGGCTTCCAACCACCCACCAGGGCGTGCTTGGGGGTGCTGGCGCGCCCTGGTATCTTGTGGGCACCAGGGAGCCCCCCTCTGGTATCTCTTTCCTCCAGTATTTATTATTTATTCCAAAATAATTTTCCGTAATATTTCAGCTCATTTAGAGATGTGCAGAATAGGTATCTGTGACATAGCTTTTTCAGGTCCAGAATTCCAGTTGCCGGTATTCTCCCTCTTTGTGTAAACCTTGCATATTATCAGAGAAAAGGCATTAGAATTACTCCATAAAGTGCTATAAAGCATAAAAATATTATAAATAATAGTAGGAAAACATGATGCAAAACGGACATATCAGTGGCTCGGGCATGCGACACTGCTACTTCTTGAGCCTGCGTTGGTTTTTCCCTTGAAAAGGAAAGGGTGATGCAGCAAAGTAGAGATAAGTATTTCCCTCAATTAGAGAACCAAGGTATCAATCCAGTAGGAGAAGAATGCACAAATCACCAATACCTGCACAAACAATCAAACACTTGCACCCAACGCGATAAAGGGGTTGTCAATCCCTTCAGGGTCACTTGCAAAGGTGAGATCTGATAGAGATAGATAAAACTAAACAAAATATAAAGTAAATAATTTTGGGGTTTTTGGTTTATAGATCTGAAAATAAAAGATTGCAAAATAGTAGATCGGAAACTTATATGATGGAAAATAAACCCGGGGGCCATAGGTTTCACTAAAGGCTACTCTCAAGATAGCAAATAATACGGTGGGTGAACAAATTACTATCGAGAAATTGATAGAAAAGCGCAAAGTTATGACGATATCCAAGGCAATGGTTATGTAATATAGGCATCACGTCCGTGTCAAGTAGACCGACTCCTGCCTGCATCTACTACTATTACTCCACACATCGACCGACTCCTGCCTGCATCTAGAGTATTAAGTTCATAAAGAACAGAGTAACGCTTTAAGTAAGATGACATGATGTAGAGGAATAAACTCAAGCAATATGATGAAAACCCCATCTTTTTATCCTTGATGGCAACAATACAATACGTGCCTCGCTACCCCTACTTTGTCACTGGGTGAGGACACCGCAATATTGAACCCAAAGCTAAGCACTTCACCCATTGCAAGAAAAACCAATCTAGTTGGCCAAATCAAACCGATAGTTCGAAGAGAATTGCAAAGATATAAAATCATGCATAAAAGAATTCAAAGAAGATTCAAATAATATTCATAGATAAGTTGATCATAAATCCACAATTCATCGGATCTTGACAAACACACCGCAAAAGAAGATTACATCGGATAGATCTCCAAGAACATCGAGGAGAACATGGTATTGAGAATCAAAGAGAGATAATAAGCCATCTAGCTACTAGCTATGGACCCGTAGGTCTGTGGTAAACTACTCACGCTTCATCGGAAGGGCAATAGGGTTGATGTAGATGCCCTCCGTGATCGAATCCCCCTCCGGCAGGATGCCGAAAAAAAGGCCCCAAGATGGGATCTCATGGGAACAGAAGGTTGCGGTGGTGGAAAAGTGTTTTCATGGATACTTCTGGTGATTTGGAAATATATGTGAATATATAGGAGGAAGATCTAGGTCAGGAGGTCACCGAGGGGCCCACAAGGTAGGGGGCGCGCCCTACCCCCTGGACGCGCCCTCCCCCCTTGTCGCCGCCTCGTGGCTCTTCTGACTTGAACTCCAAGTCTCCGGGGTGTCTTTTGGTCCAAGAAAAATCATCGCGAAAGTTTTATTCCATTTGGACTCCGTTTGGTATTCCTTTTCTGCGAAACTCAAAAACAAGGAAAAAACAGAAACTTGCACTGGGCTCTAGGTTAATAAGTTAGTCCCAAAAATAATATAAGATAGCATATTAATGCATATAAAACATCCAAAACAAATAATGTAATAGCACGGAACAATGAAAAATTATAGATATGTTGGAGACATATCAAGCATCCCCAAGCTTAATTCCTTCTCGTCCTCGAGTAGGTAAATGATAAAAACAGAATTTTTGATGTGGAATGCTACCTAACATATTTATCCATGTAATTCTCTTTATTGTGGCATGAATGTTCAAATCGATAAGATTCAATTTTTTTAATATTGACATAAAAACAATAATACTTCAAGCATACTAACAAGACAATTATGTCTTCTCAAAATAACATGGCCAAAGAAAGGTTATCCCTACAAAATCATATAGTCTGGCTA
Source organism: Aegilops longissima (assembly GCA_021605205.1). Classification (NCBI taxonomy): domain Eukaryota; kingdom Viridiplantae; phylum Streptophyta; class Magnoliopsida; order Poales; family Poaceae; genus Aegilops; species Aegilops longissima. The sequence goes on along the minus strand of CM038676.1, from coordinate 414,806,619 downwards.
TGCTCCATATTCATCACAGAAAATATTCAAACCATGCACAACCCCGATGACAAGCCAAACAATTGTTTCATACTTTTGACGTTCTCAAACTTTTTCGACTTTCACGCAATACATGAGCGTGAGCCATTGTAGCGACCCGACCTGAAACGGTCAAGTCTCCGTGCTTCAGTGTCATCCCTGGATCGGTAATGCTGACACACACAGTACTCGAAGGATTTATAACAGAGTAGCAATCACACACTTATTACATCGAATGTCTCAAAAGAGAACTTATTACAATAAATATGGCTTAAGGCCATCTAATAAGATAACATCGGAAGGCTTGGAAGATAAAGTGAGTCCATCAACTCCAACGGCATAGCTGAGCTGCACGGCAACGACCTAACGAACCTTACTCCTCGTCTGAAAAGTCTGCAACATAATACGTTGCAGCCCGAAAAAGGGTCAGCACATGGAATATGTTGGCAATGTAACACAGTAGAGCAAAATAGAATAATGCTATCACTACATGCATATTTGGCTGGTGGAAAGCTCTATGGTTATAGTTTTTGCGAAAAGCCAGTTTTTCCCTACATCAAAGGAATAGATTTTATTTTAACTATCATGGTAGTTGAAACATCATTGAGAAGGTTCCTCCGACTCAATCCCAATTAAAGTAGTTATCAGCCCAACAATATTAATTTAGAGTGATGAGATACTTAGGATACTCCAAGTACTAGATACTCAAGATTTGTCCATAACCAGGGACACGGCTAACCATGATTAGATTGTACACTCTGCAGAGGTTTGCGCACTTTTCCCCACAAGACTCGATCGCCTCCGTTGAAGTTCTCGCACTACATGGTGTTTGAGAAACGGATGACCGAGACACAGTCTTTCAGAAACATTAACTCTCTACTCCGGGCAGACCATACCAAACCTACAACCCTCTACCTGCTGATCCACCTCATCAAGAGCTTCATGTAACCTACTCAACTATGCTAGAGCCCATAATAGCTTGTGGCTGCACATGGAAGTTTCTAGCATGAAAATATCTCAGTTTTCTTTGAGCCTGGGTGGCGGTCCATAGGAAAATCACACGGAACCCCGGGATTTCCAAAATAATACAGGCAACACTGGATTCTCCAGGTGCCTCAATCCACCCAGATGTGTATTTAAGTTGCCACCTTAAGTTGAACCATTAATTAACAATCTCACATCTGTCATGGATTTCACTCACCCAAACCACGTCTACGAGCATATCATAGCAATATAAGCAATACGTAGAAGGTAACTCCCAAGGGTTTGATAGTAACAGGGCAATAGGTTCTACCTCATCAACTACTTCCCAACCCACATGTTAATGACATCCTAGTCATGCAATGTTTGAGGATTAAAACTAATGCATAAAAACTGGGTATGGAAAAAGTATGATCAATGTGTTACTTGCCTTGCTGACGATCCGCAAAACCTAGGGACTCGTAGTAGCACGCTTCGCACTCCGGGAATTATATCGCAAACAAACAATAGAACACATAATCAATCAAGCAAAGATGCACGGGCAAAACTCAAATAAGAAGAATTGAGCAAAAAGTTCAACTTAGGAACTCCGGTTTGCAAAAAGAATCAAATCAAACGGAGCAACGATACTCAAACGGCGAAAGAAACAAGATCCATTTACTAATATGAACTAAAGTCAAATTTTACAGTACCAAAATCTTGTTCAAGTTGATTAAATAGAAAGAGGCTCTCGAGACGAAGATCTAGGCGCTTGAATCGCCTGATTCTGATAAACGAGCGAAAAGATAAACTGAAACGAAAATCGGATCAGAAATCGCGATCGAAAATAATCGTGGAAAAATCATAGAAAAAGAAAACTGACGAATAGGCTAACGAACGAACGTTCGTTGTCTGTAACTATCGAGCGAAAACCGTCCGTTAAAACAAATGTACGGACGAACGTTCGCTAAGTAACTAAACCGAGAAAAACCGACGAACCGATCTAAAAAAACGAACTAGGGTTTCCAAAAAAAACCGGATCGGCTTTAGAAAAAAAACCGGCGGCGGCAACGATGGCGTTACCTCCGGTGAGGCGGGCTGCGGCGGCGGGGCGACGGGCGGCGGCGGCGGCAGGCGCGGCAAGCGGAGGTGGAGGCGCCATGGTCGGGCGGCGGCGGCGGGGTTGGGTGGTGGTGGTGGCGGGGTTGGGGGGTATTTAAGGAGGGGGGGGGGGGCTTGGAGGAGGGGGCAAGGCGACGGGGAGGCGGAGTCCCGGCCGGACTCCGGGTCGAGGCGGCGGCGGCGTCGGTCTCCTGGAGGGAGACGACAGCGCGGGGGAGCGGGCCGGCTCGGCTCGGCTTCGGCTCAGTCGGGCGCTGAACCTTTTTTTTAAATAATTCCGCAGAACCAAAAATAAATCCTAGAAAATAAAATAAAAACCTAAAAATGCCAAAACAAACTTTCACCGTTTAAATAAAATATTTAGAACGAGATGAACATTTTCTTGGCCCTAAAATGCAGTTTTGAAAAACATGCAATTTTTCTAATGCAAATTAAAATAGCAATAAAATCCGAATAAAATCAAATAATTGATTTTAATATTTTCCCTGCAATATTTCAATTATTTTGGAGAAGTCATATTATCTCCTCTCATATATTTTAATAAGTAATATTTTCAGAGAGAAAAATAATTAAAATCAAAATCCTCGTTTCAATATTTGATAAAAATCAAATATGAAACTCGGGAAATCCCCAACTCTCTCCGAAGGTCCTTGAGTTGCTTAGGATTTCGAGGATTGCGAAAACAAAATGCAATAAAATATGATATGCATGAATGATCTATGTATAACATTCCAAATTAAAAATTTGGGATGTTACAAACCTACCCCCCTTAAGATGAATCTCGCCCTCGAGATTGGGTTAACTAGAAAATAGGTGTGGGTGGTCTCTGCGGAGATCATCCTCTCGTTCCAGTGGCTTCATCCTCGGTATGGTGACTCCAATTGAACTTTGCAAAACTTGATAACCTTCTTTGCGGGTGACTCGGTGGCAAATTCAAGAATCTGGTGGCTTCTCCTCATAAGTCAAATCAACGTCCAACTGAATCGCCTCCAAAGTATTGTATCTCTTAACGGTATATCGGCCATCTCAGCATGGCACTTCTTCAACTGTGAAACGTGAAACACATCATGAACTCCTGACAGTCCTTCAGGTAACTCCAACTTGTAGGCAACTTCTCCCATTCGTTCCAAAACACGATACGGTCCTACAAATCTCGGGGCTAACTTTCCCTTAACTCCAAAACGTTTTACTCCTCGCAAGGGTGATACTCGCAGATACGCTCTGTCTCCAATTTCATAGGTTACCTCCTTGTGTTTCGAATCCGCATAACTCTTCTGCCTGGACTGAGTTACCTTCAATCTATCTTGGATTAACTTCACTTTCTCTTTAGACTCCTTGATCAAGATTGGTCCAAACAACTGTCGGTCTCGAACTTCATCCCACATCAACGGTATTCTGCACCTTCGTCCATACAGGGCTTCGAACGGTGCCATCTTCAAAATGGCTTGGTAGCTATTGTTGTATGAGAACTCTGCGTAAGGCAAATTGTCATCCCAACTTGATCCATAATCTAGCGCACAGGCCCTCAACATGTCCTCCAGAATCTGGTTGATTCTCTTGGTCTGCCCATCCGTCTGCGGGTGAAATGCTGTACTGAACTCCAATCTCGTTCCCAAAGTCTGGTGTAGCTGATGCCAAAACTTTGAGGTAAACTGTGTTCCTCTATCTGATACGATGTTCCTCGAAACTCCATGCAGACATACGATCCTGGTCATATATATCTTGGCCAACTTTGCACTTGTATAAGTTGTTTTTACTGGGATAAAGTGAGCCACTTTGGTCAAGCGATCAACTACTACCCATATAGAATCATATCCTGATTTGGTCCTGGGCAATCCGGTGATAAAATCCATGCCAAGTTTATCCCACTTCCATTCGGGTATCGGCATAGGCTGTAGCAATCCTGCTGGTTTTTGATGCTCTACCTTCACTCTCTGACATACATCACATACGGCTACATACTCGGCAATATCCTTCTTCATACCCGTCCACCAGAAACGTTCCTTCAAATCCAAATACATCTTGGTGTTTCCGGGGTGTATCGAGTATGGTGAGTCATGAGCCTCCTGAAGTATTAACTTCCTAATCTCTGTGTTGTTGGGCACATAAACACGGTCCTCAAACCATAAGGTGTCGTGCTCATCCTCACGAAAACCTTTGGCCTTTCCTTTGCTCATTCTATCTTTTATCTCGGCAATCTCGTTGTCGTCCTTCTGAGCTTCTCGAATCTTTCCCAACAATGTAGACTGAACCTCCATTGTTGCAACAAAACCTCTAGGAACAATCTCCAATCGAAGTTCCCTGAGATCCTCTGCTAACTCCTTTGGTAATCCTGTTCCCACTAGGGTACTAGCATAACTCCTCCGGCTCAAAGCGTCTGCTACGACATTGGCCTTGCCTGGATGATAGTGAAGCTTCATGTCATAATCCTTTATAAGCTCCAACCATCTCCTCTGCCTAAGGTTCAGCTCCTTCTGTGTGAAGATGTACTTCAAACTCTTATGATCCTTGTACACATCACAACGGTTTCCAATAAGGTAATGTCTCCAAGTCTTGAGCACATTCACTACTGCTGCTAACTCCAAATCATGCGTGGCATAATTCAATTCATGCGGTTTTAGTTGTCCTGAGGCATACGAAACAACTCTTCCGTCCTGCATGAGCACACTTCCAAGTCCTAGGCAAGAGGCGTCGGAATACACTTGGAAATACTTGCATATATCCGGTAGAATCAGCACTGGGGTTGTAGTCAAACGTTTCTTTAACTCCTGAAAGCTTGCCTCACATTCTTCCGTCCATTTAAACTTGGTATCCTTCTTTAATAACTCAGTCATTGGCTTCGCAATCTTGGAAAAATTCTCAATGAATCTCCGATAGTATCCCGCGAGTCCAAGAAAACTGCGGATCTCGCTAACTGAAGTGGGTGCCAACCATTTAGTGACCGATTGAACCTTGGTGGGATCTACTGGTATACCTTCTCCCGATATAACATGTCCAAGGAATCCGACTTCCTTCAACCAAAACTCGCATTTGCTGAACTTTACATACAACTGGTGTTCCCTGAGTTTCTCGAGAACTAAACGCAAATGCTCCTTGTGCTCCTCTTCATTCTTCGAGTATACCATTATATCATCAATGAACACCACAACAAACTTTTCCAAATATTCCATGAACACCTTGTTCATCATGCTCATGAAGTAGGCAGGGGCGTTCGTCAGTCCAAATGACATGACCATATATTCATACAACCCGTACCGTGTGGTGAATGTTGTCTTTGGTATATCCTTCTCTCGAATCTTCAACTGGTGGTATCCTGATCGCAGATCGATCTTCGAAAACACCTTAGCTCCTTGCAGCTGGTCAAACAAATCATTGATCATCAGCAGTGGATACTTGTTCTTGATCGTCATCTCATTCAAGGCCCGATAATCAACAACCATTCTTAGAGATTTATCCTTCTTCTCAACCAAAAGCACTGGGGCTCCCCATGGTGACGAACTCCGTCGAATGTATCCTTTTTCCAATAACTCCTTGATCTGCTTCTTAATCTCGTCTAGATCATTTGCGGGCATCCGGTATGGTCTCTTTGATATTGGCCCTGTAGCTGGCAATAGCTCTATCAAGAACTCGATGTCTCGTTCCAGTGGCATGCCTGGTAACTCCTCTGGAAAGACATCCGGGTAATCCTTCACTACAGGCACTTCCTCCTGAACAACTCCCATGAGAGTATTCACTTGGCTCCTCCTAGGCACATGCCTAGATACATACTTAATCCTTTTTCCCTCCGGGGTGGTGAGATAAATCGACTTAGTAGCACAGTCAATGCTTCCTCCATACTTTGACATCCAGTCCATGCCTAATATCACATCCAATCCTTGTGACTCCAAGATTATTAGGTCGGACGGAAAACATGGCTACCAATGGTTAAGGGTATCTGGTCGCACCATCGACTAGCCATATGCTCTGCTCCAGGTGAACTCACTAACAGAGGGGTCCTAAGGGTTTGGGTTGGTAGTTTAAACTTATCCACGAATCCCCTTGATATGTATGAATGCGATGCACCAGTATAAAAAAGAACAAGGGAGGTAAAAGACTTAACCAAAAACTTACCTATAACCGCGTCTGGCTGCTCTTCAACCTCCTCCACGTTAACATGGTTCACTTGTCCTTTGTTGAAGGGATTGGGCTTCTTCCCAGCGCTCCCATTTCCGTTTCCATTCTTCCCTTCAGGGCACTCCGTGGCATAGTGTCCAGTCTTCCCGCACTTATAGCAAGTAATGTGACTTAGATCCCTTTTGGAGGGTGTGGCTGGATTGGGGCAGTTCTGATTGTTGTTTGTTCCGTTCCCATTTCAATTCTTAGAACCATTGTGGTTATGCGAACTTCCTCCGGTGTGGTTATGACCTCCATGGTTATGAACAAGTCCTCCCGAGTTCGGGGTTAGGCGAGGCTTCTGCTGAGCTCCCGAGTTATACCTCCCTTGTCCATACTTCCTCTTACGGCTCTCAATCTGTTGCTGCTTCCCTTCAATCATAAGAGCCTTATCTACCAACTCCTGGTAGTTGTTGAATGTTGCCACCATCAACTGCATGCTCATCTCATCATTCAGCCCTTCCATAAACTTCTCCTACTTCGCGGCATCTGTGGCCACATCATCAGGGGCATAGCGAGATAACTTGCTAAACTCATCCACGTACTGAGCCATAGTATGGTTCGCCTGGCGTAAGTTGCGAAACTCCCGCTTCTTCATATTCATAGCTCCAGTTGAGACATGGGTTGTGCGGAAAGCTTGCTGAAACTGATCCCAAGTGACGTTGGCTATGGCGAAAGTGGCCGTATAATTCTCCCACCATGAGGCTGCTGGTCCATCCAATTGATGTGCGGCAAAGCGCACCTTCTCAGCATCTGTGCAACCTGCGGTGGTCAGCTCCCTTCCAATACGGCATAGCCAATCATCAGCAACTATAGGCTCGGTGCTACTGGAAAACACCGGCCACTGTAGCCTCAGAAAGCGAGCTAAGTTTTCAACTGGAGGCGGGTTGTTGTTATTGTTATTGTTGTTGCCTTGGTTCTGGACTAACAATTGCATCAAGGCATTCTGCTGCTGGATCAACTGAGTGAGCTCTGGCGGGAAGGCAAATCCGGTGTCACGTCTCGGAGGCATCTGGCGGGTTTTAGAGGGGAGGGATTAGAATAGAAAAGGGGTCTAGTGAGAAAGCACTACCCATATGCACATGAGACAAACACAAACATTTCACTCAATCAATCAAGGAAGTCCATACAAGCGGTCTAGAACTATCGTAAAGGTGCTCAACTACTACTATATACATGGGGGAATACTACTAATTATTTGGTGGTCATCTAGAAATTTTGATCGGTGGAAGACTCCATGATGTCCGCTCGACTTCGTCTTCAAAGTCATCATCACTAGGGTCGGAGTCGGTGTAAATCGATGATGATGTAGTTCTCCGGGCAAGTGGAATCGTCGTCCTCTCCTCCCGATGCTGGATCTCCCATGAATACTCCGATCTTCTTTATCAGGTCGTTATTCTTCTCCAATAGTGTCGCAATTTCCTCCTCGTATCCATCGCGTGTAAACTTGAGTTCTTCTTCCAGATCGATGATCCTAGTCTTCGCCTTCTTCAAATCTATCATATCTGCGCACATCTGATTCTCCTGGCGTCGAATGTGCTGGTTTAATTCCTGGATGAAAGCTGCAATGGATTTGTCCTTCTTGGTGCTAATCATCTCCCATTGCTCCTCTCGGCGGCCACATATGTGACAGATAGTGTCCTTAAGATCCTTGTTGTAGACTTCTCCAATGCGTCCCATGGTAATGTGGGCTGCCATGCTTTTGCCTAGACTCCAGGTGGGTGCTTCAAAAGAAAATTCTACGGGCTTAGTGGTTGGCGAGAACATCCTTCCTAGAACTTGTACTTGAATCATCCAACACTCCTCTTCTAGTAAGGTGGCGTTGTACGTCCTGGTGAATCTTGGTATTCCAATGTTCAAGTACCAAGTGAATTCCTTCAAGTGGTGTCCAAATTAAGGGTGTGTCTTCATCCGGCTGTGCAAACTTGTTCTTCAACTCCGGCATCCTAAAGAGTAGAAAATGGAGAGAAGTCAGAAATGAGTAGAGAAGAGTAACCTACGGTTTATCTTAGTGGTCGTGTCCTACACTCAGCGTGTGCTCTGATACCATCTTGTAGCGACCCGACCTCAAATGTTCAAGTCTCTGTGCTTCAGTGTCATCCCTGGATCGGTAATGCTGACACACACAGTACTCGAAGGATTTATAACAGAGAAGCAATCACACACTTATTACATTGAATGTCTCAAAAGAGAACTTATTACAATAAATATGGCTTAAGGCCATCTAATACGATAACAGCGGAAGTCTTGGAAGATAAAGTGAGTCCATCAACTCCAACGGCATAGCTGAGCTGCACGGCAACGACCTAACGAACCTTACTCCTCGTTTGAAAAGTTTGCAACATAATACGCTGCAGCCCGAAAATGGGTCAGCACATGGAATATGCTGGCAATGTAACACAGTAGAGCAAAACAGAATAATGCTATCACTACATGCATATTTGGCTGGTGGAAAGCTCTATGGTTATAGTTTTTGCGAAAAGCCAATTTTTCCCTACATCAAAGGAATAGATTTTATTTTAACTATCATGGTAGTTGAAACATCATTGAGAAGGTTCCTCCAACTCAATCCCAATTAAAGTAGTTATCAGCCCAACAATATTAATTTAGAGTGATGAGATACTTAGGATACTCCAAGTACTAGATACTCAAGATTTGTCCATAACCGGGGACACGGCTAACCATGATTAGATTGTACACTCTGCAGAGGTTTGCGCACTTTTCCCCACAAGACTCGATCGCCTCCGTTGAAGTTCTCACACTACATGGTGTTTGAGAAACGGATGACCGAGACACAGTCTTTCAGAAACATTAACTCTCTACTCCGAGCAGTCCATACCAAACCTACAACCCTCTACCTGCTGATCCACCTCTTCAACAGCTTCATGTAACCTACTCAACTATGCTAGAGCCCATAATAGCTTGTGGCTGCACACGGAAGTTTCTAGCATGAAAATATCTCAGTTCCCTTTGAGCCTGGGTGGCGGTCCATAGGAAAATCACACGGAACCCCGGGATTTCCAAAAAAATACAGGCAACACTGGATTCTCCAGGTGCCTCAATCCACCCAGATGTGTATTTAAGTTGCCACCTTAAATTGAACTATTAATTAACAATCTCACATCTGTCATGGATTTCACTCACCCAAACCACGTCTATGAGCATAGCATAGCAATATAAGCAATACGTAGAAGGTAACTCCCAAGGGTTTGATAGTAACAGGGCAATAGGTTCTACCTCATCAACTACTTCCCAACCCACATGTTAATTACATCCTAGTCATGCAACGTTTGAGGATTAAAACTAATGCATAAAAACTGGGTATGGAAAAAGTATGATCAATGTGTTACTTGCCTTGCTGACGATCCGCAAAACCTAGGGACTCGTAGTAGCACGCTTTGCACTTCGTGAATTCTATCGCAAACAAACAATAGCATACATAAGCAATCAAGCAAAGATGTACGGGCAAAACTCAAATAAGAAGAATTGACCAGAAAGTTCAACTTAAGAACTCCGGTTTTCAAAAAGAATCAAATCAAACGGAGCAACGAAACTCAAACGACGAAAGAAGCAAGATCCGTTTACTAATCTGAACTAAAGTCAAATTTTACAGTACCAAAATCTTGTTCAAGTTGATTAAACAGAAAGAGGGTCTCGAGACGAAGATCTAGGTGCTTGAATCACCTGATTCCGATAAACGAGCAAAAAGATAAACTCAAACGAAAATCGGATCAGAAATCGCGATCGAAAATAATCGCGGAAAAATCCGAGAAAAAGAAAACTGACGAACAGGCTAACGAACGAACGTTCGTTGTCTGTAACTATCGAGCGAAAACCGTCCGTTAAAACAAACGTACGGACGAACGTCCGCTAAGTAACTAAACCGAGAAAAACCGACGAACCGATCTAAAAAGACAAACTAGGGTTTCCAAAAAAACCCGGATCGGTTTTAAAAAAAAACCGGCGGCGGCAACGGCGGCGTTACCTCCGGCGAGGCGGGCTGCGGCGGCGGGTGACAATGGCGGCGGCGGCGCTGCAACGACGGGCGGCGAGGCAAAGCAAAGCGGCGGCGGTATGCTGCGGTCGAGGCGACTACTGGCGGCGGGGTTGGGTGGTGGTGGCGGCGAGGTTGGGGGTATTTAAGGAGGGGGCTTGGAGGAGGGGCAAAGGCTGGAAGGCGGAGTCCCGCCGGACTCGGGTCGAGGCGGCGGCGGCGTGGTCTCTGGAGGAGACGGCGCTGCTGGGAGCGGCCGGCTGGTGGGCTTCGGCCCGGTCAGGTATTGAACCTTTAAAAAAATTCATGAACCAAAAATAAATCCTAGAAAATAAAATAAAAACCTATAAATGCCAAGACAAACTTTCACCGTCTAAATAAAATATTTAGAATGAGATGAACATTTTCTTGGCCCTAAAATGCAGTTTTGAAAAACGTGCAATTTTTCTAATGCAAGTTAAAATAGCAATAAAATCCGAATAAAATCAAATAATTGATTTTAATATTTTCCCTCCAATATTTCAATTATTTTGGAGAAGTCATATTATCTCCTTTCATATATTTTAATAGGAAATATTTTTGGAGATAAAAATAATAAAAATCAAAATCCTCGTTTCAATATTTGATAAAAATCAAATATGAAACCCGGGAAATCCCCAACTCTCTTCGAAGGTCCTTGAGTTGCTTAGGATTTCGAGGATCACGAAAACAAAATGCAATAAAATGTGATATGCATGAATGATCTATGTATAACATTCCAAATTGAAAATTTGGGGTGTTACAGCCATGGACATAGCACTATAAGCGGAATAGAATATGGTGGTTGTGGAGAAGACAAAAAGAAGGAGATAGTCTCACATCAACTAGGCGTATCAACGGGCTATGGAGATGCCCATCAATAGATATACATGTGAGTGAGTAGGGATTTGCATGCAACGGATGCACTAGAGCTATAAGTTTATGAAACCTCAAAAAGAAAACTAAGTGGGTGTGCATCCAACTCGCTTGCTCACGAAGACCTTGGGCAATTTGAGGAAGCCCATCATTGGAATATACAAGCCAAGTTCTATAATGAGAAATTTCCACTAGTATATGAAAGTGACAATATAGGAGACTGTCTACCATGAAGATCATGGTGCTACTTTGAAGCACAAGTGTGGAAAAAGGATAGTAACATTGCCCCTTCTCTCTTTTATCTCATTTTTTTATTTTGGTGGGCTTCTTGGCCTCTTTTATTTTTTTGTGGGCTTCTTTGGCCTCTTTTATTTATTTCCTCACATGGGACAATGCTCTAATAATGAAGATCATCACACTTTTATTTACTTACAACTCAAGAATTACAACTCGATACTTAGAACAAAATATTACTCTATATGAATGCCCCCGGCGGTGTACCGGGATGTGCAATGTCTCAAGAGTGACATGTATGAAAGAATTATGAAAGGTGGCTTTCCCACAAATACGTTGTCAACTACATGATCATGCAAAGCAATATTACAATGATGGTGCATGTCATAATAAAACGGAACGGTGGAAAGTTGCATGGCAGTATATCTTAGAATGGCTCTGGAAATGCCATAATAGGTAGGTATGGTGGCTGTTTTGAGGAAGGTATATGGCGGGTGTATGGCACCGGGGAAAGTTGCGCGGTACTAGAGAAGCTAGCAATGGTGGAAGGGTGAGAGTGCGTATAATCCATGGACTCAATATTAGTCATAAATAACTCACACACTTATTGAAAAAATCTATTAGTCATCGAAACAAAGTACTACGCGCATGCTCCTAGGGGGATAGATTGGTAGGAAAAGACCATCGCTCGTCCCCGACCGCCACTCATAAGGAATACTATCAATAAATAGATCATGCTCCGACTTCATCACATAACGGTTCACCATATGTGCATGCTACGGGAATCACAAACTTTAACACAAGTATTTCTACAACACACAATTACTCACTAGCATGACTCTAATATCGCCATCTTTATATCTCGAAACAATCATACGGAATCAAACTTCTCATAATATTCAATGCACTTTATATGAAAGTTTTTCTTATATCCCTCTTGGATGTCTATCATATTAGGACTAAATTCATACCCAAAGCAAATTGCCATGCTGTTTAAAGACTCTCAAAATAATATAAGTGAAGCATGAGAGTTCAACAATTTCTACAAAATAAAACCACCGTTGTGCTCTAAAAAGATATAAGTGAAGCACTAGAGCAAAATTTCCTAGCTCAAAAGATATAAGTGAAGCACATAGAGTACTCTAATAAATCACGATTCATGCGTGTCCCTCTCAAAAGGTGTGTACAGCAAGGATGATTGTGGCAAACTAAAAAGTGAAGAATCACATCATACAAGATGCCTTCCGGGGAATCCCCAAGCTTAGGCTCTTGATTGTCCTTGAATATTACCTTTGGGTACCTTGGGCATCCCCAAGCTTAGGCTCTTGCCACTCCTTATTCCATAATCCATCAAATCTTTACCCAAAACTTGAAAACTTCACAACACAAAACTGAATAGAAAATCTCAGAAGCTCCGTTAGTATAAGAAAATAAATCACCACTTTTGGTACTATTGTGAACTCATTATTTATTTATATTTGTGTAATATCTACTGTATTCCAACTTTTCCATGGTTCATACCCCCCAATACTACCCATAGATTCATCAAAATAAGCAAACAACACATAGAAAACAGAATCTGTCAAAAATAGAACAGTCTGTAGTAATCTGGATACTTCGAATACTTATGTAACTACAAAAATTCTGAACAATTAGGACAACAAAGGCAATTTTTCAATCTTGTGATTTTTAAAAATTCTGGGACTGGGCGCAAAAGTTCTGTTTTTCAGCAAGATCAAATCAACTATCACCGTAAGCTATCCCAGAGGTCTTACTTGCCACAAACACTAATTAAAACACAAAAACACATCTAACCTGAGGCTAGATGAATTATTTATTCAAAAACAGAAAAGAAAATATTGGGTTGTCTCCCAACAAGCGCTTTTCTTTAAAGCCTTTTAGCTAGGCATTGGTAATTTAATGATGCTCACATTAATGATAGCAATTGAAACACAAAGAGAGCATCATAAAACATGTGACAAACAAGTTTAAGTCTACCATGCTTCCTATGCATAGGGATTTTATAAGAAAACAAATTATCAAGACAAGCAAAGACCACCATATGCAAGGAAGAACAAAGAAACAATAGCAATCTCAACATAACGAGAGGTAATTTTGTAACATGAAAATTTCTACAACCATATTTTCCTCTCTCATAATAATTACATGTAGGATCATAATCAAATTCAACAATATAACTATCACACAAAATTTTCTCTACATGATCCACATGCATGCAAAGTTAACACTCTTCCAAAATAGTGGGAATATAATTAACTAAAGTTATGACCTCTCCAAACCCACTTTTACCAAAAACTTCATAAGATTGAATATTATCCAAATATGTGGGATCTAAAGTTGACACTCTTCCAAACCCACTTTTATTATTATTGCAAACATTATTATCAATCTCATAATCATCATGGGGCTTAAATAAATTTTCAAGATTATAAGAAGAATCACCCCAATCATGATCATTGCAATGAGTAGCGGACATAGCAAAATTAGCATCCCCAAGCTTGGGGTCTTGCATATTATTAGCACAATTGAAATTAATAGAATTTATAATAATATCATTGCAATCATGCTTTTCATTCAAGGAGCTATTGTGAATCACTTCATAAATTTCTTCTTTCAACACTTCATCACAATTTTCAAATTAATGAATTTCAAGCAAAACATTATAAAGATAATCTAGTACACTCAACTCACTAGAAATTGGTTCATCATAGTTGGATCTTTTAAAAAGATTAGCAAGTGGATGAGGATCCATAAACTCTTTGCTTCTGATTTTAAATAAACACACAATTATACGAAGCAAACGAGCAAACAAACTAAGTAAGACATAAGGGCAAACGAAAATACGAACAAAAGAAGGGCGAATAAAAAGGCAAATCTTTTCGAAAATCATTTTAGAAGTGGGGGAGAGGAAAATGAGAGGCGAATGGCGAATAATATAATGCAAGAGATGAGAGTTTTATGATGGGTACTTGGTATGTCTTGACTTGGCGTAGTTCTCCCCGGCAACGACGCCAGAAATTCCTCCTACTACTTCTTGAGCTTGCGTTGGTTTTTCCCTTGAAGAGGAAAGGGTGATGCAACAAAGTAGAGATAAGTATTTCCTCCAGTTAGAGAACCAAACTATCAATCCAGTAGGAGAAGAACGCAGAAATCACCAATACCTGAACAAATAACCAAACACTTGCACCCAACGCGATAAAGGGGTTGTCAATCCCTTCACGGTCACATGCAAAGGTGAGATCTGATAGAGATAGATAAAACTAAAAAGAAGATAAAGTAAATATTTTTGGTTTATAGATCTGAAAATAAAATATTGCAAAATAGTAGATCGGAAACTTATATGATGGAAAATAGACCCGGGGGCCATAGGTTTCACTAAAGGCTTCTCTCAAGATAGCAAATAATACTGTGGGTGAACAAATTACTGTCGAGCAATTGATAGAAAAGCACAAAGTTATGACGATATACAAGGCAATGATTATGTAATATAGGCATCACATCCGTGTCAAGTAGACCGACTCCTGCCTGCATCTACTACTATTACTCCACACATCGACTGACTCCTGCCTGCATCTAGAGTATTAAGTTCATAAAGAACAGAGTAACACTTTAAGTAAGATGACATGATGTAGAGGAATAAACTCAAGCAATATGATGTAAATCCCATCTTTTTATCCTCGATGGCAACAATACAATACATGCCTCGCTACCCCTACTTTGTCACTGGGTGAGGACACCGCAAGATTGAACCCAAAGCTAAGCACTTCTCCCTTTGCAAGAAAAACCAATCTAGTTGGCCAAACCAAACTGATAGTTCGAAGAGAATTACAAAGATATCAATGAAGGAAATATGCCCTAGAGGCAATAATAAAGTTGTTATTTATATTTCCGTATATCATGTTAAATGTTTATATTCATGCTAGAATTGTATTAAACAGAAACTTAGTACATGTGTGAATACATAGACAAAACAGAGTGTCCCTAGTATGCCTCTACTTGACTAGCTCGTTAATCAAAGATGGTTATGTTTCCTAACCATAGACATGTGTTGTCATTTGATGAACGGGATCACATCATTAGAGAATGATGTGATGGACAAGACCCATCCGTTAGCTTAGCATAATGATCGTTAAGTTTTATTGCTATTGCTGTCTTCATGACTTAAACATATTCCTCTGACTATGAGATTATGCAACTCCCGAATACCGGAGGAACACTTTGTGTGTTATCAAACGTCACAACGTAACTGGGTGATTATAAATATGCTCCACAGGTGTCTCTGAAGGTGTTTGTCGAGTTGGCATAGATTGAGATTAGGATTTGTCACTCCGTGTATCAGAGAGGTATCTCTCTGGGCTCTCGGTAATGCACATCACTATAAGCCTTGCAAGCAATGTGACTAATGAGTTAGTTATGGGATGATGCATTATGGAACGACTAAAGAGACTTGTCGGTAACGAGATTGAACTAGGTATGATGATACCAACGATCGAATCTTGGGCAAGTAACATACTGATGACAAAGGGAATGACGTATGTTGTTATGCGGTTTGACCGATAAAGATCTTCGTAGAATATTTAGGAGCCAATATGAGCATCCAGGTTCCGCTGTTGGTTATTGACCGGAGATGTGTCTCAGTCATGTCTACATAGTTCTCAAACCTGTAGGGTCCGCACGCTTAACGTTCAATGACGATTTGTATTATGAGTTATGTTATCTGATGACTGAAGTTTGTTCGGAGTCCCCGATGAGATCACAGACATGACGAGGAGTCTCAAAATGGTCGAGAGGTAAAGATTGATATATTGGACGAAGGAATTCGGACACCGGAATGGTTTCGGAGAGGTTCGGATATTTTTGGGGTACCAAGGTGTTACCGGAACCCCCCGGGGAAGTATTGGGCATTCATGGGCCTTAGTGGAAAGGAGAGGAGGGCCGCAAGGGTTGGCCGCCCCCCCCCCATGGCAAGTCCGAATTGATCTAGGGAGGGGGCGACGCCCCCCTCTTTCCTTCCCCCTCTCCTCCTCCTTCCCTCTATCCCCCTCTTGGAAAAATGAAGGGGAGTCCAACTAGGATTGGGAATCCTAGTTGGACTCCCCCTATGGCGCGCCCCTCCTGGGCTCCAGCCTCTCTCCCTCCCTCCTTTATATACGTGGCCAGGGGCACCCGAAAGCACAACAAACAATCTCTTAGCCGTGTGCGGTGCACCCCTCCACAGTTTAACACCTCGTTCATATCGTCGTAGTGCTTAGGCGAAGCCCTGCGCCGGTAAATTCATCATCACCGTCGCCATGCCGTCGTGCTGACGGAACTCTCCCTCGTCCTCAATTGGATCAAGAGCTCGAGGGACGTCATCGTGCTGAACGTGTGCTGAACACGGAGGTACCGTACGTTTGGTACTTGGATCGGTTGGATCATGAAGACGTTCGACTACATCAACCGCGTTACTAAACGCTTCCTCTTTCGGTCTACGAGGGTACATGGACACACTCTCATGTCTCGTTGCTATGCATCTCCTAGATAGATCTTGCGTGATCGTAGGAAAATTTTGAAATACCGTGATCCACAACAATCAAATCATGCATAAAAGAATTTAGAGAAGATTCAAATAATATACATAGATAAGCTGATCATAAATCCACAATTCATCGGGTCTCGACAAACACACCGCAAAAGAAGATTATATCGGATAGATCTCCAAGAACATCGAGGAGAACATGGTATTGAGAATCAAAGAGAGAGAATGAGCCATCTAGCTACTAGCTATATGGACCAGTAGGTCTGTGGTAAACTACTCACGCTTCATCGGAAGGGCAATAGGATTGATGTAGATGCCCTCCGTGCTTGAATCCCCCTCCAGCAGGATGCCGGAAAAGGCCCCAAGATGGGATCTCACGGGAACAGAAGGTTGCGGTGGTGGAAAAGTATTTTCGTGGATACTTCTGGTGGTTTGGGAATATATGTGAAAATATAGGAGGAAGATCTAGGTCAGGAGGTCACCGAGGGGCCCACAAGGTAGGGGCGTGCCCTCCCCCCTTGTCGCCTCCTCGTGGCTCTTCTGACATTGAACTCCAAGTCTCTGGGGTGTCTTCTGGTCCAAGAAAAATCATCGCGGAAGTTTTATTCCGTTTGGACTCCATTTGGTATTCCTTTCTGCGGAACTCAAAAACAAGGAAAAACAGAAACAGGCACTGGGCTCTAGGTTAATAAGTTAGTCCCAAAAATAATATAAAATAGCTTATTAATGCATATAAAACATCCAAAACAGATAATATAATAGCATGGAACAATAAAAATTATAGATACGTTGGAGACGTATCAGACACGCCCCTTTCCTCACCCACTGTTAGAGTCTGGAGGAAGCCCTCAAACTCCTCCGATCGAGGCTCTCTTATTTCCGCATCAAAGGGAACCAAACACATCTCACAAAATTCAGTAAGTGGTATATGATGATGTTCAACATATAAATCAAAACGCACCATGGGAGGTTCAAGCCTATTCAAGAAATGAAAATTTTGCACACAGGAATTCGTAAGGATGTGGTGCTGATCACACTCATCTGCAAGGAAGTCGGCTAATCCGGCATTTGCAATGAATTGCGTGAACTATTGATAGAATCCGACTTCGTTCATGAAGGCATTATGCGACCATTCGCATGGTCGGACCTCCGTCCTATGCAGGGTGTTGAGGTCACTGTCCGAGGAGTCCCCAGTGACTGCCTTGGCCTTCCGTTTCGATCAACTCCTCCGAAAGAATTTTATTTTGTATGATAACAATTTTTTGAAATTTTTGGGCCACAAAATGATGTCAACAAAACTTCACAAGATTGATAGCAACTACTCATATGGATGTGTGGAGGCTATGTCAAGCATTCAAACTACTTGGAACTCAAAGAATTCAACATGTATGCTCATTTTCAGTAGCACTAAGAGCAACTAATTATGCAAAATATAATCTACTAAAGCAAAAACTAATTGGAGCAATGGAGGAGTCATATACCAAGTAGCAATCCCCCAAAACAGTTTCGGAAACAGAGGTCCGAGCAAAGAGATCGAAAATATCAGCTTTGGGAGCAAGACCGAGAGAGAGAGAGAGAGAGAGAGAGAGAGAGAGAGAGAGAGAGAGAGAGAGAGAGAGAGAGAGAGAGAGAGAGAGAGAGAGAGAGAGAGAGAGAGAGAGAGAGAGAGAGAGAGCTACGAAGAATTTTTGCTAGAGGTAAGAGACGAAGTGGGCTGAAGGAATAAGTGAGGGGGTCCTTATGGGGCCCACCAGCCACCAGGGTGCGCCCATGGGGGTGGGTGCTCCCTGGTGCCTCGTGGACACCTGGGGCATCCCCCTGGGATGTTCTCAGTGCCAGAAATTCTTAAATATTCTACAAAAGTTCATGTAAAAATATCACGTCATTCTGAGCACTTTTATTTTTGGGCTATTTTTTATTGTAAGGATAATTCAGAAAACATGATAATCATGGCATTTTATTGCATTTAACTAAAAATAACCGAAAACAAAACGTGAGTATAGAAGGTTGTGCTTACTACATTCATTGATCACTTTCCTCTAAAAAAGAATCCATTAATAGGGTTGATCAAGTCTTATTAACAGACTATTTTCGATTAACATGAAACTGAAAAATCTTCGTATAACACTAGGTTACCTCAACGGGGATATGCATCTCCCCAATAATAAGAGTTTCATATTTATTTTTGACAGTAGGAAGTGGAAGTTGGAAACTTCCAATAGTAATTGTAGGAGTCTTTTCAATAAGATGAATACCATTTACTTCAAATTGTTTCTTTGGAAAGTGTACCGTATGTTCATTACCATTGATATGAAAAGTGATCGTGCTTTTGTTGCATTCAATAACAACCCCTACAGTATTCAAAAAGGGTCTACCAAGGATAATCGACATGTTGTCGTCCTCGGGCATATCAAGTATAACAAAGTCTGTTAAGATAGTAACATTTGCAACTACAACGGGCACATCCTCACAAACACCGATAGGTATGGAAGTTGATTTATTAGACATTTGCAATAATATTTCAGTGGGTGTGAGCTTATTCAGATCAAGTATTTTATACAAATAGAAAGGCACGACACTAACACCGGCACCTAAATCACATAATGCAGTCTTGGCATAATTTCTTTTAATGGAGCATGGTATAGTTGGTATTCCTGCATCTCCTAGTTTCTTAGGTACTCCATCATTAAAAGAATAGTTTGCAAGCATGGCGGAGGTTTCAGCTTCGGGTGTTTTTATTTTATTAGTGACAATATCTTTCATATATTTACCATATGGGGCCATTTTAAAAATATCAGTCAAACGAGTACGCAAAAAGACTGGCTTAAGTATTTCAGCAAAGCGTTCATTCCTCATCTTTATTCTTAGATGGTTTAGGAGGAAAGTGAACGAAATATGCCCTAGAGGCAATAATAAAGTTGCTATTTTATATTTCCTTATTCATGATAAATTTTTATTATTCATGCTAGAATTGTATTGATCGGAAACCTAAATACATGTGTGAATACATAGACAAACATTGTGTCCCTAGTGAGCCTCTTCTTGACTAGCTCGTTGATCAAATATGGTAAAGGTTTCCTGACTATGCACATGAGTTGTCATTTGATAACGGGATCACATCATTAGGAGAATGATGTGATGGGCAAGGCCCATCCGTTAGCTTAGCATATTGATCTTCAGTTTTATTGCTATTGCTTTCTTCATGTCAAATACATATTCGATCGACTATGGGATTATGCAACTCCCGAATACCGGAGGAATGCCTTGTGTGCTATCAAACGTCACAAGGTAATTGGGTGATCATAAAGTTGCTCTACAAGTATCTCCGAAGGTGTTTGTTGGGTTGGCATAGATCGAGATTAAGATTTGTCACTCTGAGTATTGGAGAGGTATCTCTGGGCCCTCTCGGTAATGCACATCATAAGAAGCCTTGCAAGCAAAGTGACTAATGAGTTAGTTGTAGGATGATGTATAACGGAACGAGTAAAGAGACTTGCCAGTAACGAGATTGAACTAGGTATGTAGATACCGACGATCGAATCTCGGGCAAGTAACATACCAATGGACAAAGAGAATAATGTATGTTGTCATAACGGTTCGACCGATAAAGATCTTCATAGAATATGTAGGAGCCAATATGAGCGTCCAGGTTCCGCTATTGGTTATTGGCCGGAGAGGTGTCTCGGTCATGTTTACATAGTTCTTGAACCCGTAGGGTCCGCATGCCTAACGTTCGATGACGATATAGTATTACATGAGTTATGTGATTTTGGTGACGGAATGTTGTTCGGAGTCTCGGATGAGATCACCGACATGACGAGGAGTCTCAAAATGGCCGAGAGGTAAAGATTGATATATAGAACGATGGTATTCGGACACCGGAAGTGTTCCGGAGAGTAGGGTACTTATCGGGTCACCGGAAGGTGTTTTCGGGTACCCTCGACAATCCTATGGGCCATATGGGCCTTGTGAAGGAATACACCAGCCCACAAGGGGTTGGTGCACCCTATAAGGCCATAGGAAGAGGAGAAGAAAAGGGGGGAAGGGAAAGGAAAGTGTGGATTAGGATTCCCACTTCCTTCCCTCACCCCCCTCTTTCCTTCCCCTTCATGCATACGTGGAAGGGGGGGCGCATGGCAAGGAAGGGCCCCTAGGGTGTGCCCTGGCTGCCTCCCCTCCCCCTCCCACCGATATATATATATATATGTGGGGGGGGGGTGATGTCTACTACACAACCTTCTTCTCGTAGACGTTGTTGGGCCTCCAAGTGCAGAGGTTTGTAGGACAGTAGCAAATTTCCCTCAAGTGGATGACCTAAGGTTTATCAATCCGTGGGAGGCATAGGATGAAGATGGTCTCTCTCAAACAACCCTGCAACCAAATAACAAAGAGTCTCTTGTGTCCCCAACACACCGAATACAATGGTAAATTGTATAGGTGCACTAGTTCAGCGAAGAGATGGTGATACAAGTGCAATATGGATGGTAGATATAGGTTTTTGTAATCTGAAAATATAAAAACAGCAAGGTAACTAATGATAAAAGTGAGCGTAAACGGTATTGCAATGCTAGGAAACAAGGCCTAGGGTTCATAATTTCACTAGTGCAATCTCTCTCAACAATAATAACATAATTGGATCATATAGCTATCCCTCAACATGCAACAAAGAGCCACTCCAAAGTCACTAATAGCGGAGAACAAACGAAGATATTATTGTAGGGTACGAAACCACATCAAAGTTATTCTTTTGGATCGATCTATTCAAGAGTCCGTAGTAAAATAACACGTAGCTATTCTTTCCGTTCAATCTACCATAGAGTTTGTACTAGAATAACACCTTAAGACACAAATCAACCAAAACCCTAATGTCACCTAGATACTCCAATGTCACCTCAAGTATCCGTGGGTATGATTATATGATATGCATCACACAATCTCAGATTCATCTATTCAACCAACACCAAGAACTTCAAAGAGTGCCCCAAAGTTTCTACCGGAAAGTCAAGAAGAAAACGTGTGCCCTATGCATAAGTTCATTGAACCCGCAAGTTGATCACCAAAACATACATCAAGTAGATCACGTGAATATCCCATTGTCACCACAGATAAGCACGGCAAGACATACATCAAGTGTTCTCAAATCCTTAAGGACTCAATCCGATAAGATAACTTCAAAGGGAAAACTCAATCCATTACAAGAGAGTAGAGGGGGAGAAACATCATAAGATCCAACTATAGTAGCAAAGCTCGCGATACATCAAGATCGTACCACCTCAAGAATAGGAGAGAGAGATCAAACACATAGCTACTAGTACATACCCTCAGCCCCGAGGGTGAACTACTCCCTCCTCGTCATGGAGAGCGCCGGGATGATGAAGATGGCCACCGGTGAGGGATCCCCCCTCCGGTAGGGTGCCAGAATAGGGTCCCGATTGGTTTTTGGTGGCTACAGAGGCTTGCGGCGGCGGAACTCCCGATCTATTCTATTCTTCGATGTTTTAGGGTATATGGATATATAGGCGAAAGAAGTCGGTAAGGGGAGCCACGAGGGGCCCATGAGGGTGGGGGCGCACCCAGGGGGCAGGCACGCCTCCCTGCCTCGTGGCCACCTTGAAGCTTCCTTGACTTCAACTCCAAGTCTCCTGGATCACGTTCGTTCCAAAAATCACGCTCCCGAAGGTTTCATTCCGTTTGGACTCCGTTTGATATTCCTTTTCTGCGAAACACTGAAACAAGGAAAAAAACAGAAACTGGCACTGGGCTCTGGGTTAATAGGTTAGTCCCAAAAATAATATAAAAGTGTTTAATAAAGCCCATAAACATCCAAAACAGATAATATAATAGCATGAATACTTCATAAATTATAGATACGTTGGAGACGTATCAGCATCTTCAAGCTTAATTCCTGCTCGTCCTCGAGTAGGTAAATGATGAAAGAAATAATTTATGAAGTGTGAATGCTAGCAGGTGCACAAGTTTGATCAATGATAATTTCAATCACCTTTTCTAGCATCATTATATATCATAACAATAGCTCATCTCATAAAGCTTCTCATGATCAAGTAACAAGCTATTCACATGTTAAAGTATAGATCATAAACTTTCTTGAAAACTAACAAACCGTGTTATTAGTCATCAAACAATTACTATTCATCTTATTTTCAGGAAGAGTCTATGTCAGAGCTTTGATTTAGCAAACTCCACATACTCAACTATCATTTAGTCTTTCACAATTGCTAACACTCACGTGATATTTATGGGTTCAAAGTTTTAATCAGACACAAAGAAAGATAGGGGCTTATAGATTCGCCTCCCAACCTTTTACCTCAAGGGTAATGTCAACAATAATAGTTCATGATGCCTTATATATATATATATCAGAATCTTTCCAACACAGTGTGCTTGCCAAAGGATAAAATGAAAAAAGGAAAGGTGAAGATCACCATGACTCTTGCATAAGATAAAAGACAAGAATAAAAGGTAGGCCTTCGTAGAGGGAAGAAGAGGTTGCCATGCGCTTTTATAGTTGGATGCACAAAATCTTAATGCGAGGGAACGTCACTTTATATTGCCACTTGTGATAGGGACCTTTATTATGCAGTCCGTCGCTTTTATTGCTTCCATATCACAAGATCGTATAAAGCTTATTTTTTCCACATTAAAAGATCATACATATTTAGAGAGCAATTTTTATTGCATGCACCGATGACAACTTACTTGAAGGATCTTACTCAATCCATAGGTAGGTATGATGGACTCTCATGGCAATACTGGTTTAGGGGATGTTTGGAAGCACAAGTAGTATCAGTACTTGGTGCAACGAATTTGGCTAGCATGAGGGGGAAAGACAAGCTCAACGTGTTGGGCGATCCATGAAAATATACTTTATTTCGGATATAAGAAAACATAACCCATTACGTTGTCTTCCTTGTCCAACATCAACCTTTTAGCATGTTGATACGTCTCCAACGTATCTATAATTTTTGATTGTTCCATGCTATTATATTATCTGTTTTGGATGTTTATGGGCTTTATTTTACACTTTTATATTATTTTTGGGACTAACCTATTGACCCAGAGCCCAGTGCCAGTTCCTGTTTTTTTCCCTTGTTTCAGTGTTTTTAAGAAAGGGAATTTCAAACGGAGTCGAAACGTAATGAAACCTTCGGAGAAGTTATTTTGGAAGGAAAGCTACCCGTAGATTTGGAGTGCGTCCAGAAAAAACGAGGAGCCACGAGGTAGGGGGGCGCCCACCCCCCTATGGCGCGCCCTCCACCCTCGTGGCTCCCCTGACGTACTTCTTTCACCTATATATACCCATATACCCTAAAACGACCGGGCAACAGAATAGATCGGGAGTTCCGCCGCCGCAAGCCTCTGTAGCCACCAAAAACCAATCGGGACCCTGTTCCGGCACCCTGCCGGAGGTGGGAAACCTCACCAGTGGCCATCTTCATCATCCCGACGCTCTCCATGGCAAGGAGGGAGTAGTTCACCCTCGGGTCTGAGGGTATGTACCAGTAGCTATGTGTTTGATCTCTCTCTCTCTCTCGTGTTCTTGATTTGGCACGATCTTGATGTACCGCGAGCTTGTTATTATAGTTGGATCTTATGTTGCTTCTCCCCCTCTACTCTCTTGTAATGAATTGAGTTTTCGCCTTGAAGTAATCTTATCGGATTGAGTCTTTAATGACTTGAGAACACTTGCTGTATGTCTTGCCGTGCGTATCTGTGGTGACAATGGGATATCACGTGATTCACTTGATGTATGTTTTGGTGATCAACTTATGGGTTCCGCCATGAACTTATGCATAGGGGTTGGCACACGTTTTCGCCTTGATTCTCCGGTAGAAACTTTGGGGCACTCTTTGAGGTTCTATGTGTTGGTTGAATAGATGAATCTGAGATTGTGTGATGCATATCGTATAATCATACCCACGGATACTTGAGGTGACATTGGAGTATCTAGGTGACATTAGGGTTTTGGTTGATTTGTGTCTTAAGGTGTTATTCTAGTACAAACTCTAGGGCTGTTTGTGGCACTTATAGGAATAGCCCAACGGATTGATTGGAAAGAATAACTTTGAGGTGGTTTCGTACCCTACCATAATATCTTCGTTTGTTCTCCGCTATTATTGACTTTGGAGTGACTCTTTGTTGCATGTTGAGGGATAGTTATATGATCCAGTTATTTTATTATTGTTGAGAGAACTTGCACTAGTGAAAGTATGAACCCTAGGCCTTGTTTCCTAGCATTGCAATACCGTTTTTGCTCACTTTATCATTAGTTGCCTTGCTGTTTTTATATTTTTAGATTACAAAAACCTATATCTACCATCCATATTGCACTTGTATCACCATCTCTTCGCCGAACTAGTGCACCTATACAATTTACCATTGTATTGGGTGTGTTGGGGACACAAGAGACTCTTTGTTATTTGGTTGCAGGGTTGTTTGAGAGAGACCTCTTCATCCTATGCCTCCCATGCATTGATAAACCTTAGGTCATCCACTTGAGGGAAATTTGCTCGCCCCATGACCTCTGCACTTGGAGGCCCAACAACGTCTACAAGAAGAAGGTTGAGTAGTAGACATCACATGTCATATTTTAATGAGTGCTCACAATTGTCGTTGTCAAAACTGGCGGATCTCGGGTAGGGGGTCCCGAACTGTGCGTCTAGGATCGATGGTAACAGGAGACGGGGGACACGATGTTTACCCAGGTTCGGGCCCCCTCTATGGAGGTAATACCCTACTTCCTTCTTGACTGATCTTGATTAATATGAGTATTACAAGAGTTGATCTACCACGAGATCGTAATGGCTAAACCCTAGAAGTCTAGCCTGTATGACTATGGTAATGTGTCTCTCCCCATCCGGACTACGCTCTTCGGTTTATATAGACACCAGAGAGATCTAGGGTTCCATGGAGTCGGTTACATCAGAGGGAATCTACATAGTCGGTTGCCAAGCTTGCCTTCCACGCCAAGTAGAGTCCAATCCGTACATGGGTACAGTCTTCGGTCTTCATGTCTTCACAGCCCAACAGTCCGGCCCACGGATAACAGGCCGGACGCCCGAGGACCCCTTAGTCCAGGACTCCCTCAGTAGCCCCCGAACCGGGCTTCAACGATGAGGTGTTCGGCGCGCAGATTGTCTTCGACGTTGCAAGGCGGGTTCCCTCTCCAAGTAATATATTTGGCCGTTGCTCCAATATCGCTCCCCTCGGCTTCTGTGCGCTAATAACTTCGTCTTCCACGTGTCGAGCGAATGCGAAAAGTCAGGGTATTTGTGTGAATAACACCCCGTCCATGCAAGGCAGAGTGCCTATTTAAAGATATTGGATCTTAGATCCAGGCGACACTACGCCGAGAAAATCCCCGAAGACTTCTAGGAGAAACCATCCCAACATGGCTAGCATTCCCAGCTCCTCCTCCCATTCCAGCCCAAAGAGAAGCGAGTGGGAGAAGTGCTCTGTGTCTCATAGTAAACTAGCAAAGTTGCAAATGCAGTGATTTCTTCCTCCCACGGATCCGGTCCTGTTCGGGCAGGGTCGGCCTCCTTCAATGGCTTGACTTAGGCGGAGGACTTCCCCAATCCATCCGGAGGGGAGCGAGTGTGCTTCGTCCCCTATCTTCTAAGAGGCGTCGGATTTCCAGTCCATCCATTCCTCTGAGGGCTTCTGGAATATTATGACCTCTAGCTGCACAACTTCACTCCCGCCTCTATCCTGCACATCGCAGGTTACGTCGCTCTATGCGAGTTATTTCTGGGTGTAGAAGCCCATTTCGAACTGTGGAGGAAATTGTTCTGTCTTGTCCCGCGTAACCATGAGGGTTTAATATTTGAAGTGGGCGGAGCCGAAGTGTGGCGCATCACCAATACCGGATACCTTTCCGGCACACCAAGGAGGGCATCAGAAGAGTGGCCTTCCGAACGGTTCTACATCGAGGACGTTGCAGTTCCCGACACAGTTCGAAAGGGTCTCCCTGAATTTGCAAGTGTTCCGCTAAAAGAAACGCCATAGTTGGCGTCCCCGGAGCTCTGAAGAGGATGACAGTGCGGAGGTTCGTCAGCTCCTGGGCAAGATAAAGACGCTCGCTCAGTCCGTATTAACAATGGTTGAGGTAATGGAGACCTCCATAGTGCGAGGGGTTCAGCCGCTTCAATATAGAGGGCTCCCAATGTGGCACTACAACGGGTAGGACGACGCCTCTCGCTGTGGTCGGAAAGGTCCGGACACCCCCGCCGCTCTAGCCCAGATATTGGCCGAGCTATTCAAAGGGGAGGAAGAGGAATTTCTTCGCATCAATCGCAGGGATGGATATTCTATGTATAATCCTCCCAGTTGGGTAAGCCCCAGTCCTTCTGCTTTACTCATTCCACTTCCCGGATTACCTTTGACGAATTTCTAATCCGCTTATAACAGCATTGGCGAAAACTCACCGAGGGGCTTTACAGCCCCGCCCCACAGCCTGAGAACCAAAACCGGGAGCTGGATCCTGGGTTTGAAGAAGAACCGGATATATTCGTGGTACTCGCGGGAGGGGTGTTTTACCAGGCGAGCTATGATGGCACGGAAGTGGCCATTATCGCTGATTACCCTGGTCTTGTTCGTGCTTCCCATGTAAGTTATCAAGAAAAAGTCTCGCTCGAAAGAGCTTCCTCGCACTGCCTCACCCATCACACTGCATCGTGCTCCACAGGGGAGGCGTTCGGCGCGTCACGCTACTCCGGCGGCGCCTCCAAAGAAGGCGGCTCCAGCGCCGAGCAAGGCCTCTAAAAGGAAGGTCGGTGAAGACACGACCGGTCCCTCATCAAAGAGGAAAGGATTTGAAGGTATACTTTAGTAGTCACATCCAACTGCAACTTATACGTTTGTCTGGTACCAGGAAAAAGGTTCACCGGACTATGTCCGAGGGTCCGCCGGCCGCATTCTGCGGCGCCAGAATTAAACCCGTCGAGAGACGGGAGCAGATATGGGAACAATGCCGATCTGTCCTTCGCCGAGGGTTCGGAGAATATGTCATTACTAACTCGAAGTCGAGGCGCCATGAATCGCCGGCTGCAGTAGGCTATTTTACGAGACCCTGAGTTCTCGGAATAGGCATTCAATGCCTTTAGCTCGGCTGATGCATACATCCGAGCTGCTCGGAACGGGCTTAGTAGAGCCATAAATCAACATTTAACAGATGTGCCGGTAAGTTTTATTTATCCGAATAGGATGGCCATATGCCAGTAGCCCCCAGGACTAAAAGCAGTTGGTACAACTGATTTAAGGACCATTGTATTACCAGTTTCTTGCAGAGAAGAACAACCTGCTAACCCAAGAGCTGGAACAATGTCGGGCGTAGCTGAATGCTGCTACCGCCGAACTGGAAAAGTCCAAAAAGGCGTCGCCTGGTAATATTCCCCTCCATCGAGAAAATATAATCATATGCCATTAATGCTAATAGTCCTGCCTATATCATGACGTAATTTTCAGAGGAACTCAAAGAGGCACTGGAAGTCGCGCAAGCGAATGAACAAGAAGCCAAGAGGCTACATGTTGCGGGCGAACGTGTGCTGATGCAGGCCATTGTTGAGAAAAATCAGCTCCAGGATTGCAAATCCCGGCTAGGCGAAGAGCTGAAGGATGTGCGGGCCCAGCTAGCCGATTCCGTGAAGGAGAACAAGAAGCTGCGGGGCGGAATATTAAGTATGTGTCTGAACTATTGCTAAAGTAGTTCGGAGATAGATCGAACTGATATAATTATGATTGCAGGTATATTGACGGGCCGTCCTGAAGAGGAGGTTTCTGGATCATCGAGTGATCTGCTGCAAAGGCTATCCCAAGTGCACGAATAGGCACGGCTGGCGATGCAGAGTGTGGCCAAGGCCCTGTGGCCATGCACCTCCCCTCCAGGAAGTATGGAGGAGCTTGTAGAGCTGTTCAAAGGAGCGCGGCGGCGTATCCGACTATGGAAGATATCAGCCTATCGAGAGGGTGCGCGAGAAGCTTGGGCCATGGTGAAAACTCGGTATGCCAAGCTTGATCCTAATCACATGGCTCGGGTCGGACCGCTAGGGTTAGATGGGGAAGAAATTCCCGTTAGTTTAGTGTATGAACAAGTAGAGGTGGCCGCCAAATATTCCCAACAGGATTGTAAGTTAGACCGCCTGTTGGACGGCATAGAGAAGGAAGTGTTTGAGTCCAAGTGACTATGTACTTTCCTTACCCTGTGTAATTCTAGCTGAATTGTATAGCATTTGTCATGGCAGACCTTTTCACTTCAACCTCCAGACTCGACGGTGTGGAGTGTTTCCGAATACCCTCGCGGCCGAATACACTGGGGTATGCTTGGAAAACTAGGCGTAGGGGTCATAGTTGCTTGAACAGACAAGTTGTATTCTGCTAGTTATGTTATATTACATTGAAATAGTAAGAAACATCTTCCAGAGAGAATAGTTCCGTTAAGGGTTCCTTTCCCTGGGTGTGCATGCATTAGGATACATGTCCGAATTGTGATGTGAAGATCACAGCATGTATAGCTTCTGGGGGTCCGTAATGGGGTGAGTACAGAAAACATCTTTGATTCGCCGACCGAATATTCCCTTAAGAACGCTAGCTTTCGGCTTCACCCAGTCTGAGGTACACATCCGGATGACCTGGCAGTAACAATCGCAGAGGTTCTCCCTTTATGCCCTAGCTGAACTAACGGGAACGTAGGGCATAAGCACAGGAGCCAGGCAACCCAGCTTGGCAAAAACTTAAGTCATATCGATGCATATAATGGCGAAGAAAGGGTACATATGGAAAAACTCATATGTGGAGAGCTTGATGCTCAGTGAATAATGAAAAGCTTCTGTACAGGAAGCCCCCAGGCATAATGGGCGTACATATGTAAAGATGTGTATGTCTGTAGTGCTTGGTCAAGCCGTAGGAGAGCTTTAAAGCGAAAATAGGTGTAGAAGAGAGAAAAGATAATGGCAACAAGGGGAGAAGGAGACTAACAAAGAATTCGGTGCTAGGCATAGAACCATCAGAGTCTGGCCGCGTTCCAGGGGTTCGGCTCTAGGCGATTGTCTGATGTATCACGAAGATGGTACGTCCTCCGGTGAGAACCTCGTCAATTATGAAGGGACCCTCCCATTTGGGCTTGAGTTTGTCCTTTTTCTTCTCCGGCAAGCGTAGAACGAGTTCGCCAACGTTGTAAGTCTTGGCCCGTACTTCTCTGCTTTGATATCTTCGAGCCTGCTGTTGGTAAAATGCTGAATGGGCTTTGGCGACGTCGCGCTCCTCCTCCAGGGCATCTAGGCTGTACTGCTGATCCAACTCGGCCTCTTTCTCTTCGTACATAAGTACTCGAGGTGAGTCATGTATAATATCGCAGGGCAATACAACCTCTGCACCATACACCATGAAGAAAGGTGTGTATCCGGTAGTACGGTTGGGCGTGGTCCGCAGCCCCCAGAGTACGGAGTCGAGCTCCTCAACCCAGTGCTTGTCTGATTCTTTCAAAGAACGCACTAGCCTGGGTTTGATGCCGCTCATAATAAGACCAATGGCTCGTTCGACTTGACCGTTTGTTTGCGGGTGATAGACAGAGGTGTAATCGAGCTTAATGCCCAGATTAGCACACCAGGTTTTCACCTCATCGGCTGTGAAATTGGAACCGTTGCCGGTGATGATGCTGTGCGGGACACCACGGTGCACCACATCAGATATAAATGCAATCACCGGGCCGGACTCGGCCGTTTTGACTGGTCTAGCCTCTATCCACTGGGTGAATTTATCCACCATGACCAGCAGATATTTTCTCTTATGGCTTCCCCCTTTAAGGGGTACAACCATGTCCAAGCCCCAGACCGCAGAGGGCCATGTAATGGGGATTGTTTGTAAAGCGGTTGGAGGCATGTGGCTTTGGTTGGCGAAGAGTTGGCATCCAACGCAGCGCTGGACGAGGTCCTGTGTGTCTGCTCGGGCCGTAGGCCAATAAAACCCTATTCGGAAGGCCTTGCTGACAAGTGCCTTGGCTACGGCGTGGTGCCCACTGAGACCGGCGTGAATTTCTGCCAAGAGTTGCCGCCCCTCCTCCACAGAGATACACCTTTGAAGGACTCCGGTAGTGTTTTTCTTGTAGAGCTCTCCTTCGTGAACTTTATAGGCCTTCGAACGCAGGACAATGCGGCGAGCCTCGTTCTGATCTTCTGGGAGCTCCTTCCTATTAAGGTAGGCCAAGAATGGTTCGGTCCACGCGGAAATGACTTCCATAATGAGGTGGGCCGATGGTGTTATTTCGGTGGCTGAGCCTCCGATGATATCGGCGTGTTTGCTATCTATGTTTGTGTTCGGAATGGGACTGTCGTTGCTGTCTCCCCCTTGCCACACCACGGATGGCTTAAAGAGCCTTTCGAGGAAGATGTTAGGTGGGACGGGGTCCCGCTTGGCGCCGATGCGAGCGAGGATGTCTGCCGCCTGATTACTTTCGCGGGCGACGTGATGAAATTCGAGCCCCTCGAACCGATCCGACATTTTAAGACGGCGTTGCGATAAGCTGCCATATTTGGATCTTTGGCATCAACGTCTCCACTAATTTGGGATATTGCGAGGTTTGAGTCCCCGCGCACCTCCAGACGTTGTATGCCCATTGATACGGCCATCCGAAGGCCATGTAGCAAGGCCTCGTATTCGGCTGCGTTGTTGGAGTCTGTGAATAATATTTGGAGTACGTACTGGACGATATCTACCGCGGGGGACGTTCATATGACGCCCGCTCCTAGCCCCGCCAACATTTTGGAGCCATCAAAATGCATAACCCAGTTGGAATACGCGTCGTACTCTTTAGGGAGTTCGGCCTCTATCCATTCGGCAATGAAGTCAGCCAGTACTTGGGATTTGATGGCTCGACGTGGTTTGTACGTGATGTCGAATGGAAGGATCTCAATGGCCCATTTGGCAATCCGGCCTGTGGCATCCCGGTTGTTTATTATATCATTGAGGGGCACTTCAGAAGCCACCATGATCGAACACTCCTGAAAGTAGTGTCGTAACATTCGAGATGCCATGAAGACTGCATATGCTATCTTTTGATAGTGAGGGTACCAGGATTTGCATGGTGTGAGGACGGTCGATACATAGTATACTAGCTTTTGGAGCGGAAATTTGTGTCCGTCCTGTTCCCGCTCGACGACGAGTACGACGTTCACCACCTGGTGTGTTGCCGATATATATAGGAGCATTGGTTCCCCGACGTTTGGCGCAGTCAGGATTGGGTTGCTTGCCTGATGGGCTTTTATTTCTTCCAGTCCGGCCGTCGCCGCGTCTGTCCGCTTGAAGTTATCGGAGTACCGTAGAAGGCGGTAAAGTGGCAGCGCCTTTTCCCCCAACCTGGAGATAAAGCGGCTCAAAGTTGCCACGCACCCAGCGAGGTTTTGGACTTGTTTAAGTTCGGTTGGCGTAGCCAATTGAGACAGAGCTCGGATTTTGGCTAGATTTGCTTCAATCCCTCTGTTGGAAACGATGAAGCCCAGCAGTTTTTTGGCGGGGACGCCGAAGACGCACTTTTTCAGGTTAAGCTTGATGTCGTATGTGCGGAGGTTGTCGAATGTGAGACGCAGATCGTCTATTAGTGTATCGACGTGTCTGGTTTTGATGACGACATCGTCCACATAAGCCTCCACTGTCTTGCCGATTTGTTTCCCGAGGCATGTTTGGATCATGCGCTGGTAGGTGGCGCCGGCGTTCTTGAGGCCAAAAGGCATGGTATTGAAGCAAAACGGCCCATATGGCGTAATGAATGTTGTTGCGGCTTGATCGGACTCCCTCATTTTGATTTGATGGTATCCGGAATATGCATCAAGGAAGCACAACGAGTCATGTCCTGCAGTAGCATCAATGATTTGATCAATGCGAGGGAGGGGAAGGGATCCTTAGGGCAGGCCTTGTTAAGGTCTTTGAAATCGACGCACATGCGCCAGGATTTATCCTTGTTTGGTATCATTACCAGGTTTGCCAGCCAGTCCGGATGTTTAATATCTCTAATGAATCCGGCCTCGATGAGTTTGGCCAGCTCTTCCCCCATAGCTTGTCGTTTGGGTTCGGAAAAGCGTCGCAGTGTTTGTTTGACCGGCTTGTATCCCTTCAGTATGTTGAGGCTGTGTTCGGCCAACTCGCGTGGGATTCCTAGCATATCTGAGGGGTGCCAGGAGACTATATCCCAGTTTTCGCGCAAGAATTCTCATAATGAGGCGTCAACTGTGGGGCTGAGTTGCGCTCCGATAGATGTTGTCTTCTTCGCGTCTGTTGGATGGACCTGAAATTTGATTATTTCTTCTGCTGGCTTGAAGGAAGTGGATTTGGGTCGTTTGTCCAGGATCACATCGTCCCTATCCACAGTGGAGCGTAGTGCGGTTAATTCTCCGTCCGCAAGGGCCTCTGATAATGCCTCGAGGGCCAGGGATGCGGTTTTGTTCTCGGCGCGAAGTGCTATGTCCAGATCGCTGACGAGGGTGATTATTCCATTAGGCCCGGGCATTTTTAGCTTCATATACCCATAATGAGGTACAACTTGAAAGCGCATGAAGGCCTCTCGCCCTAACAGGGCGTGATATCCACTGTTGAAAGGGGCCACCTGGATCTTCGGCCTGCCGAATACCACATCAAGTGTAATTTTTCCCGCACACCGCGCTTCCCGACTGGGAATGATACCTCGAAAGGTTGTGCTGCTTTTCTCGATGCGGCTCCTGTCTATTTCCATCTTATGGAGCGTGTCCTCGTAAATGAGGTTTAGTCCGCAGCCGCCGTCCATGAGGACTTTCGTAAGTCGAAAACCGTCCATGATGGGACTGAGGACTAATGCGGCTGGTGCTCTAACTGTTATGTATGTAGGTTCATCACTGGCGTTAATGGTTATGGTTGTGTCGTTCCAGGGGTCAATTGCGGTGACCTGGCAGACTTCAGTGAGATCGCGCAGTGCCCTTTTACGCTTATTGTTTGAAGCGAATGTCTCGAAGACCGTCAATACCCTTGTGTCATTGTTTTCTGGAGGGTGCAGTTCTGAAGTGTCCTTGATAAGGATGTCCTCGCCGCTCTTGGCTACCTGTCGAAGAATCCAACATGCTCTAAGGCTGTGGGTTGCCACGGTGTCTGGCGTTGTATGTATTTTGCATGGGTCATTGAGCCATCCCTCCAGAACGGTGCCGTGTGGCGTAATGGGTTTATGTCTTTTGACTGTTGGGCTGGTCGTGCCACGGGGGTGCATCCTCTTCGCTTTTATGAGGAGTTGAGTTGGGATCGACGGTTCCCAGCAAGCTGCCTGAGTTTTCCAGGCGCTTTCCATCGCGCTGTACTTGTGTACAATAGTTGCTAAGTCAGCAAACTTTAGTATGCGGCGGCGATTGATGGCGTTGATGATACCTTCGTCCGCGCAGTTGTTGCAAAATGCCGCAATCACGTCTTCATCGCGGTAATCCTTTACCTTGTCTTTGACAAGGAGGAATTTGGCCCAGAAGTGGTGGATAGTTTCCTGAGACTGTTGTTTGATGCTCATGAGAGCGTCTATGTCTGGGTGGGTGGGTGGAATTAAATCTGAACCCTGACCCGATTTCGGATCCAGAGTTTGAAGATCAACCGGACCTGACAGCTCGGGCTTCGGGATATTGGCTGATTTTTTAGGCTCATCGTCCAACTCTCCGTTCGGAGGACGAGACACGCCTTTCTGCCGGAGAGTATCCGACCCTTCAAGTTCGGAGATCCGAATATAGTTTGTCTTCAATATAGCAGAAGAGTTGTTCCGCTCCTCGAATACCGCTATCTGGTGGGTGATCGGCGGAGTTTTAATTTCTCTCTGGTCCGGTTTAAGCCCAACCCTATCATAGTCTGTAGTGACCCCCAAGGCGGTCATGCGATCCAGGAGTTTGTTCAACGATGATAACTCCGTCGGATCCATCCGAGCGGAGTATTCGGGATCAATGCGGAGGCGATTTTCAACGACTTGAGAGGTCATCGTCGGCTTAAGGGCCGAACTGGCGGTCATGACGAAGCCGCCCAGCCGGAGGGTTTGGCCTGGGGCCACGGCTCCTCTGGAGATGATATTATCCTTGACAACAAGGTGAGCCATCAACCCTCTTGGCGACGGCACAGTGGAACTCTCAATGAAAGCACCAAT
Organism: Aegilops longissima; assembly: GCA_021605205.1. NCBI lineage: Eukaryota > Viridiplantae > Streptophyta > Magnoliopsida > Poales > Poaceae > Aegilops > Aegilops longissima. Next base: position 414,771,558 of record CM038676.1, on the reverse strand, counting down.
GTCGGTGTCAAAACCGGCAGATCTCGGGTAGGGTGTCCCGAACTGTGCGTCTAGGATCAATGGTAACAGGAGACGGTGGACATGTTTACCCAGGTTCAGGCCCTCTCTATGGAGGTAATACCCTACTTCCTGCTTGATTGATCTTGATGAATATGAGTATTACTAGAGTTGATCTACCACGAGATCGTAATGGCTAAACCCTAGAAGTCTAGCCGGTATGACTATGGTAATGTGTCTCTCCCCATCCGGACTACGCTCTCTGGTTTATATAGACACCGGAGAGATCTAGGGTTACATGGAGTCGGTTACATCAGAGGGAATCTACATAGTCGGTTGCCAAGCTTGCCTTCCACGCCAAGTAGAGTCCAATCCAGACACGGGTACAGTCTTCGGTCTTCATGTCTTCACAGTCCATTAGTCTGGCCCACGGATAACAGGCCGGACGCCCGAGGACCCCTTAGTCCAGGACTCCCTCAAAAATTACAAAAGATGTCCAAGATAGTAGATTTATATGTGAAATCTGTCTTCCTTCAATATTCTTTCATGAATTGTTCAAGTGACCAATACAATGTTTGCTAACCTTCAATAAATTTACCACCTCTACTTCTTATATTTGAAGTCATTACTCCCCATGGGATAAGCATATGAAACATATATAATTTCAGATTTATGATATTCAAATCATTCAACTATTTACTCATAGGATATAAGTGAAGCACATGAGTGAATGACAAACTACTCCAAAAAGATATAAGTGAAGATCAATGAGTAGTTAAATAATTATGTAGCTATGTGATGACTCTCTCTCATTTAATAATTTGAGATCTTGATATTTTATTCAAACAGCAAGCAAAACAAAATAAAATGACATTCTAAGAATAGCAAACATCATGTGAAGAAGCAAAAACTTAGGATCAACCGATACTAACCGATAATTGTCGAAGAAGAAAGGTGGGATGCCAACCGGGGCATCCCCAAGCTTAGACACTTGAGACTTCTTGAAATATTATCTTGGGATGCCTTGGGCATCCCCAAGCTTGAGCTTTTGTTTGTCCTTAATTCCTCTTATATCACGGTCTCCCTAAATCTCAATAGTTTCATCCACACAAAACTCAACAAGGGCTCGTGAGATAAGTTAGTATAAACCAATGTAAAAACCTTATCATACTCTACTGTAGCAAATCACTAAAACTATTATTCAACATTGCATACTAAATGCCTCTTCCTATTTAATAGTCCTATCCTCAAATAGAATCATTAAAGAAGCAAACATATGCAAACAATGCAAACATAACAGCAATCTGCCTAAACAGGACAGTCTATAAAGAATGCAGCAAGATCCATGCTTCCCTAGCTCCAAAAATTATGAAAGAAAATTCCCACTGTAGTAAATTTATCAGAGGTTATTATGCAAAATGCTTCAACATTTTATCACATTGTGACTTTTCTAGGGAACTTTTGCAACAACGGTAAACTTTCTGTTTTCAAACAGCAACATGTATACTGGCAAAATAAGCATGGTAAAAGCTATCAATGCCACTTTTATTGAAATAAAAGATGGAAACCATTGTTATAGATAACAGCAAGAAATGATAACAAAATAAATTGACTCTCCAAGCAAAACACATATTATGTGGTGAAAAAAAAATATAGCTCCAAGTAAAGTTACTGTCGGTGTCAAAACCGGCGGATCTCGGGTAGGGGGTCCCGAACTGTGCGTCTAGGCGGATGGTAACAGGAGACAAGGGACACGATGTTTTTACCCAGGTTCGGGCCCTCTCAATGGAGGTAATACCCTACTCCTGCTTGATTAATATTGATGATATGGGTAGTACAAGAGTAGATCTACCACGAGATCAAGGAGGCTAAACCCTAGAAGCTAGCCTATGGTATGATTGTTCTTCGTCCTACGGACTAAAACCCTCCGGTTTATATAGACACCGGATAGGTTAGGGTTACACAGAGTCGGTTACAATGGTAGGAGATCTACATATCCGTATCGCCAAGCTTGCCTTCCACGCCAAGGAAAGTCCCATCCGGACACGGGACGAAGTCTTCAATCTTGTATCTTCATAGTCTTGGAGTCCGGCCGTGATGATAGTCCGGCTATCCGGACACCCCCTAGTCCGGGACTCCCTCAGTAGCCCCTGAACCAGGCTTCAATGACGACGAGTCCGGCGCGCATATTGTCTTCGGCATTGCAAGGCGGGTTCCTCCTCTGAATACTTCATAGAATATTTTGAACACAAGGATAGTGTCCGGCTCTGCAAAACAAGTTCCACATAACACCGTAGAGAGAATAATTTTTGCACGGATCTGCTGACGTATTCCGCGGCGTGACATCACACCACGGCCATGCCTTTATATGAATCGTTTTTTATTGTTCCACCTCAGCGTGTTTAGCGAGGCGGTTTCCTTGGCATGTCTTATCAAAGCATAGATCGTGCCCCCTTATTCCGGGATTCTCATCAATACGGACGTGGGTAACCCAACCGTGCCCGTTGGCCTGCCTTCTCTATCAAAGGCGAGTCCTAATCGACCACGGGGTGGGCTCTTGGTATTCAACCTCTTTATAATGAGACCAAGGCCCTCTTCTTTTTACACCCTCCATCGAGTTCGCCTCGCGCTTCGAGTTCCAACACCCAAAGCTTCCGATTCAGGCGCTTCGGACTTTCGATGATGTCCGGATCCGACCAGCACGGCCGATGGATGTCTTCCTCCGTCACAGAAGAAGATGTGCTAAAGCTGCGCGACGCCGGTATCTAACGGCGAGATCTCGTGATAGGCTGCCTGCTCCAGGGCAGGTCATTCCCACTCCTGAGCCCGGCGAGAACGTGGTGTTCGTGTCCCACTTCCTTCGGGGTTTAGGCTTCCCGACGGATCCCTTTGTGCGGGGGCTCATGTTTTATTATGGGCTTGATTTCCATGACTTGAATCCGAAGTCCATCCTCCATATCTCGTCATTCATTGTCGTATGTGAGGCCTTCCTCCATATTACCCCCACTTTGGATTGTGGCTCAAGACCTTCAAGGTGGAGCCAAAGATGATCGAGGGCAACAAGCAGAAAAGCGGAGGGGCGGTCATAAGCAAATGTGCTGATGCTCCGTGGCCCGAGGGATCTTTTCAGAGGAGCTTGGTTTGTGGCAACGGAGTGGTTTTATATCACTGCTCCTGGGGGCACCAAATGGGCGGCGCCCCCGCCTTCCGCCAGGTCCACCACAGCGGCTGGCATCATGGGTCAACAAGGGGCTCGACTGGGGCCGCCCAAGGGCGTTCCCTTGCTGCAGGGCCGTATTCGAGACCTCCAGGAAAGAGGGATCAATCTGGTCGCAGTGGCGCAGATTATGGTGATCCGGCGCCTTCTTCCCTGCAAACGTCGCCCCCTCCGCCTGTGGGAATTCAATCCGGAGGGACCATGAGCTCTCCAAAATTTTATGGGCATGACGGCCGTGGAGATGTATAAACTGTTCTTCGGATCACAAGAGAAGTGTCCGGACTTGACCGAGGACGCAGGACTAAGCTGCAATCGCCCAGATACTCAAGTAAGTAGTCCTGTAACCGGACAAGCTGTTCATTCATTTATTATATATATATATATGTCCTTTAAAGGAGCCGTTTCTTGAACAGGAGTGGATAGCCAAGGCAAAGTTAATAAGGTGTCCGGCTCCCCTCCCAAAGACCATGCCGGATCCCATGCTGACCAAGATGTTGAAGGTTGCGCCTTTTGAAGAAGGCGAAGGGGGGAGCGGGGAAGCAACTGCCTCTACGAAGGAGGCTATCAAGGAAGGAAGGATTAAGAGTCCCACCTTCCGAGGAGAGAAGAGGACCGCTTCGGAAGATCCGGAGGTCAAGGCCTCAAAGAGGGGAAAGGAATCTTCGGCAGAGAGTCCGGCGCTGGGAAGTAACCCAGCCGCATTATTTCCTCGAGGATCAGCCTCCAATGAGCCGTAAGTAAAAAAGAAGGGTCTTGTAAATAAGGAACATCCTGTATTTATTCATGAAGATAACCGAAATTGTACCTTGCAGTTCGGACCCACCCTTCTCAAGAGAGCTCGTCTTGGGGATCTTCTTCGGAGATGATGGAGAGCTAAACGCTCCACGATCGCACCTTCATGTGAAGCGGATGACCCGGAGGTGTCGTCGCGAGGGTTCCCCAAGTCCGTCGGGCCGGAAGGTCTGGCGCCAGTGGTGTCGGTCGGAGGAGTGAAGGATCTGCTTTCGGGCGGCGGCTATTTCAGAAGATCACCGTGCTCTAATGGGTACGGTGATTCAAAGAATTGCATCCATGGAGAGCGGATTGCATGAAGCCGTCGAAGCTTCTTGACGGGTTTGAGGTACGCAAAATGATGTACCTTCGACAGTTATGCATATAAAATGCGCCTGTATAGATAGTAGCCCACGAGACTCGGTATGTTGTCAAAATTGACAACGTGTCGAGGATCAAATTTCGATTATAACATATCGCGCTCCTAAACAGGTGGCGGGCGTCCGGAGGCCAGCGGATCGATGAATATGCCGAACTAAAGCGGCAACTTGACGAGGCGGATGCGGACATCGCGCTGGTCAATAAACGGTTTGACGAGTCACAAGGTATGCGACTTCTATGCGGACACTGGTAAGGGGCTTGACACCCATGTCTTACTATTCGTATGCTTAATGCAGATGGTGCCGCTGCTGTGGAGGAGCTGCGGGCGGAACTCGCCGAGCAAAAGAGCAAGCGAGGTCGATGCGGCGCTTTAAAGGCGATCGAAGAGCTAGAAGCGAATGGGCTGCTCATCGCCGAAGCAAAGAGGAAATGGCCGATATGGCAAAAAAGTTAAGGAATGCTACCGATCGCTGCGAGGTTCTTGAAAAAGAACGTCAAGCGGAACAAGAGGGTTTAAAAAGGCCGCCGCTGAATCCAAGAATGCCCAATCGGCTTTGAGAGCTGCCAAGGAGGAGCTGAGTCGGGCCGGGCAATTGCGGCTGGAAAACCGTTTTCGCTGCGGAGGAAATATACAGATCAAAGTATGCTCAGCTGGATAAGTTGTGGAGTTAGGAGGATGCTTACTCGACTTGGCGGCGAAGCTGCGGGACGCGGTTGAGCACTTCCGGGGCCAGAAGGGGCACAGAAGGGAAGAGCTATATTGGTCGCAATTCCATAGTCCGGGGCATCCTCTGCCGCTGACCGATCGGTTGGCCGAATGGGCTGAGCTGAATCGGCTGTCCGGATTTGCCATGAAGCATGTCTTGACTCACTTGTGGCCGGGCGGACCCCAGCCGAAGAGCTATTTTGGTTTAGTGCAGCAGTTTCTTGGTGCGGTACCGTGTATCGACGCAATGAAGCGATCGGCGTGTATTGAGGGAGCGCAGATGGCTCTTGCCCGTGTCAAGACATACTGGGCAGAGATGAAGGCCACCGACGTTGCATCCCAAGATTCGGACAGAAGCCGAGTACCTGCCGAGCACTACTTTGAAGAAGTCCTGCCGGGCGCTCGTTTAATAGAGACGCAGTGCTCGAAGGATATTATGTTTAAATGACATGTATGATTTGTGAAAACAATGTTTTAATATAATATAAGAGCTTTTTATACTTGTGCGTTCAAGTAGCAAACTACTCCCTGTGCGGCCGTTTATGTATATGTATATATAACCTGAACGATGGCAGTCCTTGGCTTCAGCCCCCACGCACATAGTGCGGGGGTCTTTGCAAAGAAAGCGCTTTTTCACTCTTAATCCAACGTCTTGGTCCTGTTAAGGAGGTGATACCGTAGCAAACCAGGCAACCGATCTATAATGCTTTATCACTTTCACTTAGCCATAGGAGTTCGAGGGTGGGGCTACTATATAGCCCCTGGGGGCACCGCACTCTCCCGAATTCGGGGTGCGTATGTGCCTGACCGAAAACCGGTCCTTCGTTAATGTGGAGGAATCCTAATCATTCCTGTGAGTCATCGAGTGGTTGACCAGTCTCTCGCTATATCATGACAGTCAGTTTTCGGCTTTCTACTGAGGTGCTCGCCCAGCCGAACCGGGGCACAATCGCAGTAGTTCTCCTGGTGTCGCGTTAGCCGTGAAAACGGAACGTAAGGCAGCAAAACACAGGAGCCGGGCAACCCAACATTTGACCAAAGACATGATTCGGAGCTGATGCATATAAGGCCTAACTCTCGAGGCGCGAATACTCCCTAAGGTATTCGGTCTTTATGAAAATGGGCAGAATAATGCCCTAAGCCCCCGTGTCAGTGCAGCGCAAAAATTCAGTGCGGCCAATGCCAAAGCACCAGCCTCCTCCTCGGTTATATTAAGGAACCGTGGGGATGCATATCAACAAGAGACAGTGAAAAAAGGTTTACGCAGGGTCTTAATTTGAAAAGATTCCTTGCAACGGGTCCCTACTGCACGTCTGCGCCTGTTTCTCCATTGTGTCGTATCCTGGACGGGTGTAGCACGTTGCTCATCTGTAAAAGAGAGGAACTTAGTTTGAAATAAAAAGGATCGTGCGAAAGATGTACTTAATATTAAATAAACAGAGTACGGTTCGAAGAATCGAATAAAATTGAGCTTTATTGTCTCTTGTTATACATGCATGCGGCCCCTCGTATGGGGTATGCCGCTAGTAGGCACCAGACTCGTCTAACCGTGTCCGGGGTTTGAATGACCAATTCAGGTTCTTTGCCTAGCAGAGCCGGATAGCTGTGGGGCTGTCAAGGTAGTCTCCCGTTCTTCCGTGCTCGAGTAACACTTAATACTTCCTTTTAAAGAGATGATGCCGCGTGGACCAGGAATTTTAAGTGTTAGAGATGCATAATGCGGTATTGCGTTAAAGCGGGCAAAAGCTTCGCGTCCCAATAGTGCTTGATGGCTACTTTTAAACGGGGCGACATGGAAGAGTAACCTTTCACGACGGAAGTTGTCGGATGAACCAAACACAACTTCTAGCAGTATGGAGCCCGTAAAAAGGGCATATGGGCCTGGCATTACCCCTTTAAAGGAGGTGTTGCTACGACAAATTTTGGTTGGGTTTATACCCATCCTGCGGATTGTGTCCTGATATATCAGGTTTATGTCACTGCCGCCATCCATGAGGACATGTGTAAATTGGAATCGTCGATTATAGGATCCAATATCAAGGCAGTCCATCCTGCGTTCCGGATATTTTCGGAATAGTCCTGATGGTTGAAGGTGATTGGTTTTGACAACCAGTGTGCCGCGCGCCTTTTAGTGGGCGCTGCTCTGTTTTTCCCTTTGATCACGTGAAGTGAGTTTACTGTTTTGACCTCCTGTGGGAAAGTTTTTTGTTTTCCAAGGCTCTGCTTGTGGTGCTCGTCGTCATCTTCACTTGGTGTGTCGAGCCCCTTGTCTTCGGCGTTCATTCTGTCGGACTGTTTGAAGACCCAACAATTTCTGTGGGTATGGTTGGCAGGCCTCCCAGGAGTACTGTGGATTTGACATATCTTGTCCAAGATTTTGTTGAAGTTGGATAGCTCATCACTATTGTCCTTAAGGGGCGGTTTTTTGTTGTTCTGTCGTGAGCTTTTGAATCCGGCGTTGACTGCCGTGCTCTTTTGACTGTTCCTTTTAATCCGGCGCTGGTCCTTGTTGAGCCGTGGTTTCCCATTTCCATCCCTGATTTCGGATGTACTTGGGTCGCTGGTGCTGCATCTTGCCAGCCAGCTATCCTCTCCCGCACAAAAGCGGGTCATGAGGCTTGTTAATGCGGCCATTGTTCTTGGCTTTTCTTGGCCGAGGTGTTTGGCGAGCCATTCGTCTCGGAAGCTGTGTTTGAAAGCTGCTAAGGCTTCGGCGTCCGGACAGTCGACTATTTGGTTCTTTTTAGTAAGGAACCTATTCCAGAATTTCCGGGCTGACTCTCCGGGCTGTTGAGTTATGTGACTTAGATCGTCTATATCCGGAGGGCGGACATAAGTCCCCTGAAAATTTGCCCGAAATGCATCCTCGAGCTCTTCCCAGCTTCCAATGGTATTTTCGGGGAGGCTCTTAAGCCAATGCCGAGCTGGCCCTTTGAGTTTAAGGGGTAAGCATTTTATGGCGTGGAGATCATCTCCTCTAGCCATGTGTATGTGGAGGATGTAATCCTCAATCCAGACTCCAGGGTTTGTTGTTCCGTCGTATGCCTCTATGTTTACGGGTTTGAATCCCACCGAAATTCATGATCCAGCACCTCATCGGTGAAACATAGGGGTGTCTGGCGCCCTATATTTGGGTGTGCCGTGATCTTGAATTTTGGCGATTGCATTACTTTGACGAGCATGCTTTCTTGGCCCATAGATGGACCTAATCGGGCCATCCTTTTGATGTGAATCCTTATGCGGATGGCATATTGGCTTGTGTCTTGGCGCCATTCGCGCTCTCTTTTGCCGTGGGGTCGTCCATCCGACCGGGTGACCTTCTTACTTTTTAATTGTGGGGCTCTAGGGCCCTTCGTCAATTCAGGCAGTAGCTTTCTTTTGGGTAGCTCTTTGTTGGCGATCGTCGCCGTATTTGTCTGCGGTGTTGAATACTTTGCTCCATCTGATCCTGAGTGCATCTCCCGCTGTTTTGAGCTTCCGCTTCTGCTTTTTCAGGCTACGCGCAATGGCGACGAGCCTTTTCTCGAGGTCATTTTGCTCCAGTAGTTTGTCCGGCGTGAGATCGTCCGGACTGTTGTCTTCGCCGGGACAGATTGTTTATCCAAGTTGTCTTGTTGGACGATTTCTCAATAGCTTGTTCGTTGTCCACGGTTCGCCCTTCTCTATGGCTGGGTCTTTGTTGAGGCGGGACTTTGTTCGGGCGTTACGTTGCCGTTTTGACTGCTTTTGAGGATTTATCCTTCGAGCGTCCCGTTGTTCCTCGTCTTCATTTCCTTTAGGTGTATCCACCATGTATACATCATGGGATGAGGTTGTCCAGCATCCTATAGGTGATGGTTCATTGTTGTCTCCTACATCGTCGTCCATACCGTCGATGTCTTGAGTCGAAATCGAGCACGTCGTGTAAGCTTTCGGCGATTAGCTCTGAAGTGGGTGGTGGGTGGGCGTTGAATTTCTTCATCGTCCGCATCCCAACCTTCCCGACCGTAGTCCGCCAGGGCTCTCCGGATAAAGAGAGACTTTAGTGAATTCAGGATGTCGCCAAAGGGCGAGTGCTGAAAGATGTCCGACCGTGAACTCCATGACGGCGCCCAATCGGATCCGATTGGCGGGGCGCGGAGGGTTCGGAGTCCGGAGAGGAGTCCGCACCGGAGTCGAGGTCTCACAAAGCGACAGGATGGAGTTCGCTCAATCGCCGAGATATTGTAGCCCCGAGGCGGTGTCCAACCACTCGTCCTCGATCGGGAATCCAGCTCCAATTAAGGGTCGGAGCGGATCTTGATGCGACCTCGTGGCAATCGCTCGGCTGCAGAGCTAGATCATGCACATCGAGACAGTGCGGCACGCTTGGCTGCGGCTCGAATCCGTCGAAGATCAAGTCTCCGCGGATATCGGCCATATAGTTCAAACTTCCAAATCTGACCTGATGGCCAGGGGCGTAGCTCTCGATCTGCTCCATATGGTCAAGCGAATTGGCCCGCAGTGCAAAGCCGCCGAATACGAAGATCTGTCCGGGGAGAAAAGTCTCACCTGGACGCGTCGTTGTTGATGATCGAAGGAGCCATCGGGCCTATCGGTGACGACACGAGGAACTCTCAATGAAAGCACCAATGTCGTGTCAAAACCGGCGGATCTCGGGTAGGGGGTCCCGAACTGTGCGTCTAGGCGGATGGTAACAGGAGACAAGGGACACGATGTTTTTACCCAGGTTCGGGCCCTCTCGATGGAGGTAATACCCTACTCCTGCTTGGTTAATATTGATGATATGGGTAGTACAAGAGTAGATCTACCACGAGATCAAGGAGGCTAAACCCTAGAAGCTAGCCTATGGTATGATTGTTCTTTGTCCTACGGACTAAAACCCTCCGGTTTATATAGACACCGGATATGTTAGGGTTACACAGAGTCGGTTACAATGGTTGGAGATCTACATATCTGTATCGCCAAGCTTGCCTTCCACGCCAAGGAAAGTCCCATCCGGACACGGGACGAAGTCTTCAATCTTGTATCTTCATAGTCTTGGAGTTCGGCCGTGACGATAGTCCGGCTATCCGGACACCCCCTAGTCCGGGACTCCCTCAGTTACCGATGAACAAAGACGAAAGAGGGGATGCCTTCCAGGGCATACCCTAGCTTAGGCTCTTGGTCGTCCTTGAATATTGCCTTGGGGTGCCTTGGGCATCCCCAAGCTTAGGCTCTTGCCACTCCTTATTCCATAGTCCATCGAATCTTTACCCAAAACTTGAAAACTTCACAACACAAAACCCAATAGAAAACTCGTAAGCTCCGTTAGTATAAGAAAATAAAACCACCACTTAGGTACTGTTGTGAACTCATTATAAATTCATACTGATGTAATATATACTGTATTCCAACTTCTCTATGGTTCATACCCTCCGATACTACTCATAGATTCATCAAAATAAGCAAACAACACATAGAAAACAGAATCTGTCAAAAACAGAATAGTCTGTAGTAATCTGTATCAAACGTATACTTCTGAAACTCCAAAAATTCTGAAATAAATTGGTGGACCTGAGGAATTTGTCTAGTAATCATCTTCAAAAAGAATTAACTAAATATCACTCTCCAGTAAAAAGTTTCATCTAATCTTGTGAGTGCTAAAGTTTCTGTTTTTACAGCAAGATCATAAAGACTTCACCCAAGTCTTCCCAAAGGTTCTACTTGGCACAAACACTAATTAAAACATAAAACCACATCTAACCAGAGGAAGATAGATTATTTATTCCTAAACAGACCCAAAAAGCAAAGAACTAAAATAAAATTGGGTTGCCTCCCAACAAGCGCTAACGTTTAACGCCCCTAGCTAGGCATGATGATTTCAATGATGCTCACATAAAAGATAGGAATTGAAACATAAAGAGAGCATCATGAATAATATGAATAGCACATTTAAGTCTAACCCACTTCCTGTTCATAGGGATTTTGTGGGCAAATAACTTATGGTAACAATAATCAACTAGCATAGGAAGGCAAAACAAGCATAACTTCAAAACTTTAAGCACATAGAGAGGAAACTTGATATTATTGCAATTCCTACAAGTATATATTCCTCCCTCATAATAATTTTCAATAGCATCATGAATGAATTCAACAATATAACCAGCACATAAAGCATTATTTCCATGATCTACAAGCATAGAAAATTTACTACTCTCCACATAAGCAAATTTATTCTCATCAATAGTAGTGGGAGCAAACTCAACAAAATAACTATCATGTGAAGCATAATCCAATTGAAAACTAAAATCATGATGAAAAGTTTCATGGTTATCATTATTATTAATAGCATACAAGTCATCACAATAATCATCATAGATAGCAACTTTGTTCTCATAATCAATTGGAACCTCTTCCGAAATAGTGGATGCATCACTAAATAAAGGCATAACCTCTCCAAATCCACTTTCGTAATTATCACAATAATATTCAACATCCTCCAAAATAGTGGGATCATTACTTCCTAAAGTTAACACTCTTCCAAACCCACTTTCATCAATATAATCATCATAAATAGGAGGCATGCTTTCATCATAATAAATTTGCTTATCAAAACTTGGGGGACTAAACATATCATCTTCATCAAACATAGCATCCCCAAGCTTGTGGCTTTGCATATCATTAGCATCATGGGTATTCAAAGAATTCATACTAATAACATTGCAATCCTGCTCATCATTCACATATTTTATGCCAAGCATTCTATGTAATTCTTCTTCTAGTACTTGAGCACAATTTTCCTTCCCATCATTTTCACGAAAGACATTAAAAAGATGAAGCATATGAGGCAACCTTAATTCCATTTTTTGTAGTTTTCTTTTATAGACTAAACTAGTGATAAAACAAGAAACTAAAAGATTCGATTGCAAGATCTAAAGATATACCTTCAAGCACTCACCTCCCCGGCAACGGCGCCAGAAAAGAGCTTCATGTCTACTACGCAACCTTCTTCTAGTAGACGTTGTTGTGCCTCCAAGTGCAGAGGTTTGTAGGACAGTAGAAAATTTCCCTCAAGTGGATGACCTAAGGTTTATCAATCCGTGGGAGGCGTAGGATGAAGATGGTCTCTCTCAAACAACCCTGCAACCAAATAACAAAGAGTCTCTTGTGTCCCCAACACACCCAATACAATGGTAAATTGTATAGGTGCACTAGTTCGGCGAAGAGATAGTGATACAAGTGCAATATGGATGGTAGATATAGGTTTTTGTAATCTGAAAATATAAAAACAGCAAGGTAACTAATGATAAAAGTGAGCGTAAACGGTATTGCAATGCTAGGAAACAAGGCCCAGGGTTCATACTTTCACTAGTGCAAGTTCTCTCAACAATAATAACATAATTGGATCATATAGCTATCCCTCAACATGCAACAAAGAGCCACTCCAAAGTCAATAGCGGAGAACAAACGAAGAGATTATTGTAGGGTATGAAACCACCTCAAAGTTATTCTTTCGGATCGATCTATTCAAGAGTTCGTAGTAAAATAACACGAAGCTATTCTTTCCGTTCAATCTATCATAGAGTTCGTACTAGAATAAGACCTTAAGACACAAATCAACCAAAACCCTAATGTCACCTAGATACTCCAACGTCACCTCAAGTATCCGTGGGTATGATTATACGATATGCATCACACAATCTCAGATTCATCTATTCAACCAACACAAAGAACTTCAAAGAGTGCCCCAAAGTTTCTACCGGAAAGTCAAGAAGAAAACGTGTGCCAACCCCTATGCATAAGTTCATTGAACCCGCAAGTTGATCGCCAAAACATACATCAAGTAGATCACGTGAATATCCCACTGTCACCACAGATAAGCACGGCAAGACATACATCAAGTGTTCTCAAATCCTTAAAGACTCAATCCGATAAGATAACTTTAAAGGGAAAACTCAATCCATTACAAGAGAGTAGAGGGGGAGAAACATCATAAGATCCAACTATAGTAGCAAAGCTTGCGATACATCAAGATCGTACCACCTGAAGAACACAACAAAGAGAGATCAAACACATAGCTAGTGGTACATACCCTCAGCCTCGAGGGTGAACTACTCCCTCCACGTCATGGAGAGCGCCGGGATGATGAAGATGGCCACCGGTGAGGGATCCCCCCTCCGGCAGGGTGCCGGAACAGGGTCCCAATTGGTTTTTGGTGGCTACAGAGGCTTGCGGCGGCGGAACTCCTGATCTATTCTGTTCTTCGATGTTTTAGGGTATATGGATATATATAGGCGAAAGAAGTCGGTAAGGGGAGCCACGAGGGGCCCACGAGGGTGGGGGGCACGCCCAGGGGGCAGGCGCGCCTCCCTGCCTCATGGCCACCTTGAAGCTTCCTTGACTTCAACTCCAAGTCTCCTGGATCACGTTCGTTCCAAAGATCACGCTCCCGAAGGTCCGTTTGGACTCCGTTTGATATTCCTTTTCTGCGAAACACTTAAACAAGGGAAAAAACAGAAACTGGCATTGGGCTCCGGGTTAATAGGTTAGTCCCAAAAATAGTATAAAAGTGTTTAATAAAGTGTTTAATAGCATGAATACTTCATAAATTATAGATACATTGGAGACGTATCAGGGGGCGCCCCTAGCACACCCCAGACTATTGCATAGCCGTGTGCGACGCCCCCCTCCACCGTTTACTCCCACGATCATATCTTCGTAGTGCTTAGGCAAAGCCCTGCGCGGATCACTTCACCATCACCGTTACCACGCCGTCGTGCTGATAGAACTCATCTACTACCTCGACGCCTTGTTGGATCAAGAAGACGAGGCACTACTAGAAAAACGGCTATAGCTAATATGGACATTAATGGCGCACCATGTATGTGGTGCGCCACTGCTATATAGCAGTGGCGCACCAGATATAGGTACGCCAATATTGGGCACATTACTAATGGCAGACCTGGTGTGTGGTGCGCCATTACTAGTTTCGAAAAAAAAAGATAAAAAAATTGTTAGCAGTGGCGCACCAGTGGTTACTAATGGCACATTCTTAGGTGGTGCGCCATTGGTAACCTGGGAGCAGCTAGATATTTTTGACAGCCACCTACCACACTCACTTTCCCCACTTCATTCTCTCCACCTCTACCAAGCTTCATCTCGGCTGCCTCCTCCTCCTCACCTCATTTGCACCATAGATTCACCCAAATTAAGTGGTTAAATTTCCTTTTTTGATAGGTAAGTAAGGGGAAAGCTTTCTTTATGTTCTAGATCTACTTTTTTCTCCTTCCAACAACGTACACACTTTTTATGGCCTAGATCTACGTATGTTTGTGGTGTTGCATATGTTTGTGTTTGCATGTACCGGTATTTGAAATGCAATAGTTGCCAATATTTTGCCGGAATGTTGATTCATTTCCGTTTCGGTGAGAATTTGGCACTATGCATTCTTTTTGGTCCTATTTTTAGGCAAAGTCATGCCAATTTTTTTTGGTTCTAAAATATCGTTTTGCTCTACCCCGCATGCGACCATGGTCCGCACGATGACCGAAGGCATCATGAATAGGTTTTTGAGCTCCGCGAAGGCCGAGATGCTTCAAAAGAACGAGACGGAGATAAGATGTCCGTGTCGAAGATGCAAGCTGAAGAGCCTTATGGACACGGATTCCAGACAGGTGCGAGACCACCTGCTCTTGCGTGGTTTCATGGATGGCTATCGGTGGCAAGGTGATGAAGATGATTATGAAGTCGTCCATGGGGGTCGGGCAAGAAATAAGGAAGGGCAGCAAGACAACCGCGGCGAGGGAGGGCGAGAAGACGAAGAATCTCCAGGACATGATCATGAAGTAGATGCAGGACACTGTCATCATGTAGAAGATGCCAGACATGATGATGAGAAATATCAAGACAAAGGGCATGATCATGAAGATGAAGATGCCGGAGCAGGCGACGATGGACCATCGATGGGCTGGGTGCAGGACCCTCATATTCAAGAGCTGCTTCTCAAGCAGACGGGTAACGCAAGAGCTGCCGCCCGAGAGAAAGCCAAGCTGGATCAACTGGAGATAGACGTGATTACTCCATTGTATGAAGGATGCAGGCCCGAGGATACCTGCCTGAAAGTAACGCTCATGGCTCTGGATATGAAGGAAAAACACAAAATGACCGACGCATGCTTCGACGAGAACATGTCATTCTGGCACGAACGTCTTCCCAAGAGGAACAAGTGCCCAACCAGTTTCGAGGAGGCGAAGGAAATCGTATGTCATCTAGATTTACCGCACGTGAAATACCATGTGTGCATGAATAGTTGCATCATTTATCGGGACGAGCACGCCGAGTCTACCATATGTCCGGTGTGCGGCGTCACTCGATATAAGAAGACGAAGAAAGCTCCTCGAAAAGTGGTGTGGTACTTTCCAATCACTCCTCGTCTGCTGCGGTATTTCATGGACCCTAAGCTAGCAAAGCTCCTACGTTGGCACGCAGATAGGGAGGAGAAGAAGCGAGAAGATGATGGAAATGATCTAGAGATAAATAAAAAACACAAGATGCTGAGTCACCCTAAGGATGCGAGCTAGTGGCAAGCGTTGAACTTCGAACACCCAGAATTTGGGGACGATCTAAGGAACATCGTGCTGGGCGCGAGTGTAACACCCCGGAAGTAACTTTCCATATTTGTAACTCCAACTCTTGCCATTTTCGGCATTGTGATATGATATTCCCTCCGTGGTTGGGTCTTTCTCCTTTTTGCATTTTGTCCATGTCATGCATTTTATTATGTCATCATGTGCATCGCATTTGCATACGTGTTCGTCTCATGATTCCGAGCATTTTTCCCGTTGTCCGTTTTGTCGGCACTCCTATCTCCCCGCGGTCCTTTTACGTTTTTCCGTAATGCGGGTATTAAACCTTCTCGAAATGGACCGAGGTTTGTCTAGTGGCCTTGGTATACCACCCGTAGACCACCGGTCAAGTTTGGTCATTTGGAGCTCGTTTGGTACTCAACGGTTAACCGCACTCTCGCAAAGGCATCTTTTAAGTTGCAGCCCAACACCCCTTCAAAACAGCCCAACAACCCATCTAAGTCACTTCCATGCTCTCCGTCGTTCGATCACGATCGTGTGGTAAAACTACACCTCATTTGGACTCTCCTAGCTCCCTCTATGCCTATTTAAACACCTCCCGAAAAATCCGGATCATTCCACCCCAAACCCTAAAATTTGCCCTCGCGCCGCGGACACGTCCGGGCGAGCGGACGCGTCCGCCGCCGCCGCCCAAACGTGGCTGCCACGTCAGCCGCCCGCGCCCCATCGCCGCCCGCGCCCGGCCCTCCGGGCGGACGCCGCCCGCGCGCGCGCGCCCGCCGCCGCTCGGCCGCCGCCCTCGCCGACGCGGCCTCCCTCCGCCGCCACCTTGCCGCCGGCGGCTCGTCTCCCGCCACGCCGGCCTTCACCGCCGCCCGGCGCTCCGGCCATCTCGCCTCCGACGCCGCCGTTCCGCCGCCTCCGGAGTTCGCTCGGCGCCCGCTCCGCCGGCCCCGCCCTGCTGCCTCCTCCTCCGGCGAGCCAGCCGAGCAACCGCCGCCGCCCGTCGCCCGATCCGATCGATCGGATCCAGCCGAGACGCCTGTTGACTTCTTCCCCCCTCTAATTTTCTTCTAAGTCTTTTCCCCTGTGATTATTTTGTGTCATTTTCAACGTGCTATATCTTTGCATCTGAGGTCCATTTTTTGGCGTATAATATGTCAAAATGTTCGTCTCAAGAGTAGATCATTTTAATCTCATTGCATCATTTTCATTTGAGCTCATCTTGATGCCCGAAATGCTGTTAGAAGAGGGCTATGTGATGTTAGTTTCTGTTTCTTAACAGAACTTGCACTTTTGTTATTTTTGCCATGATTGATGTGTGCACCCTATGAATTTGAGTCCTACATGTGTTTTGAAATATGCCATGCCATCTTTCCAGGGGTATATGCCCTGTATTTTTGTGATCTATGTGGTGACTAGCACAAGCATGCAAAGTAGGTGTCCTGATGTTGCCGATTTCAGCCCTGTTTTAGCTGATTTTGATGCCATGTTAACTTGATGATACCGAGAGATCCATGCATATTTTGAGATACTTCAGTAAGGATGTTTTGTAAAACATGTCTTGCTCTATCCATCCATGCCTTTGTTTGAAATTATGGAGTGCCATAGCTTGAGTCAATCGAGCTCTACTTTTGCTATCAAATGTTTCCTGGCAGATTGTATACATGTTATTCAATTTTGCCTAGGTTGTTGTGGTTGACCCATGTATGCTATGTTATTGTTCTTGCCATGTATGTCTTCTATGCCATGTCTTCTTGATGTACGTATGCTTAGTTTGTCACTGTAAGCCAACTATGTATCTCTTTCCCTTATTTATTACATGGGTTGTGTGAAGATTACCTCACTTGCGACATTGCTTTCAAATCGGTTATGCCTCTAAGTCGTGCCTCGACACGTGGGAGATATATAGCCGCATCGAGGCGTTACAAGTTGGTAATCGAGCCTTCCCGACTTAGGAGCCCCTACTTGATTGTTTCTTTGGCGTTGTTGAGTCTAGAATGGAAAATGTTTTTGAGTCTTAGGATTATATATATCGAGAGTAGGATTCTTTTTACTCCACGGTCCTTAAATCAGCTCTGTGAGGTCTCGATGTAGAGTTTTGACTCTCCTCTTCTCAAATTTCACTAAAAATTTTTTAGGATCACGTGGGTATCTTGGAATCGTTCGATGGTTTTGTGACGAGAACATTGTTCTTGGTGCCTCCTGACACTTAGGGTTGTGGCGGTGTCCCGGGAGTTGAGCTCCGAGGTGTTGTCGTCACAATTTTATCGTTGCAGTTCTGGAATACGAGTTTTGCCGACATCGAAATCTCTTTTGTGCAGTTGTTGGTGAGATAACCTGATAGCCCGATCTCGAGGCGAAAAGGGAGTATTGCCATGACTTGCATAACGGATGTTTTTGAAGGTCGAGGTACACGATTTCGAGGATTTCTTGGTTATGTGTTGACGGATGGATACAATTTGGATCTAGGTATTGTTAGTTTGGGTGATATATTTTGTGTCCCTGTATCCCCAACACCAGATTGCATAACAGAAAGTTTGGGAGTTTATAGGTGGAATTCTAGTAGCTTACGGGATATTCTTTTCGACGGATGTATGATTTGAGATTGGGGTTCAACGTTTAGTGGTCCTCCCACTCACGGTCGATTCTGATGGTCGCGAGGCGTCTTAAAGAATCCTTGGTTATGCTGATTCGGGGCGTCTTGTTTGTCATTCGTGGCGTCCGCTATCGTCGTGTCCGTGTGGGCCCCACTACGAACACTTTGGGCGTAAATCTCTATCATGTGTTTGTTCGGCTCATTTTAGAAGCCAATCTTTTGTTTTCAGTTGTGATATTCGTTTTGTTTCTAAGGCAGATGTTGTTTCCATATCTTTATCTAAGTGGCTTCTCACCTTAATGGGCGTGTGATGATTAACTTTTGGAATTCATTCGTTCATTCTTGTTGAATGTTTATTGTGAAGACTATATGTTGCAATTTCTATCCGTTGATTCTACTTATCTATTTGTCTATCAAAGGACTAACGGATGTCACCCTCTTGAGATGGCTCCGCCAGCGTCGAATCCGGATCGCAATGATGGGGATCATCGAACCTCCACCTCCACCTCCGCCTCGGAGGCCGGGCAAGCTATCATGGCAGCCACCAATGCCAATGCTCGATGATTTTGCAGCTCTTGCAAGAAGCGTACTCGAGGGCAAGGCAATCAAGGAAATCAAGGTCAAGGCAACAATCAGCCGCACTTTGCTACTCTCGATCGGTTCCTCGCTAATCAGCGAAGTCTTTCGGTTTACGTGTCGAGGCCCTGAGACGGCGACGATTGGTTAGTGGACATCTGCAAGCACTTTGATCTGTAGCAATGTCGGACACGAGGACTTTGTCAAGTTTGCATCGTTTCAACTCAAGGATCAAGCAGCTGAGTGGTACCGACAATACAAAGATTCAGAGGAGGTCGTGTCATTACAGGATGAGTTCGCCGTGATTTGAGCTCATCACATTCCAAAAGTGTTGTTGAGAGCAAGCATGAGGAGTTCCGCAATCTCAAGCAAGGCATCATGTCTGTCTATCAATACAATATCCAGTTCGAAGCTCGCTCGTTTTGCTAAGCAAGGCGTGCACGATGAAAAGAGTATGATCTATCAATTCAGAGGTAGTCTGAGAGAAGATCTGCAATTAGCTCTTGTGCTTTTTGAGCCAGATAAGTATGATGATTTCTACAACATGGAACTCAAGCAAGAAGCTGCCCAGCTCAAATGTGAGGCTTCTAAGAAGAGAATCGGGGATGCAGTTCAGTCTTCTTCTTCCTCTCAAGTGGCAGCTAAGCAGCGAAGTTCTACCTTCCTCCTCCTCCGTTCCGTCGGCCTTATCAGCGAGAAGAACTCGGTGGCCGTGGATCTTCCCACCCACCCAACCCAGCTATCGAACAAGTCTAATTCTCAAGCTCCAAGGTCAAGTGCTCCTTACCACCGTCCGCTCTCTCAAGTGACTTGCAACAAATGTCACAGAAAGGTCACTATGCGAACAAGTGCTTCAACGAGGCGCCTTCCGCCTCCTCCTCTGTGAAATCTTCCAGCAATGCGGTGGTCAAGCATAATCCAAAGTATGCCAAGGTCAATATGATGAATGCAGCTCAAGCGGAGGATTCTTGATGTGATTATGGGTAATCTCTCGATTAATGATATTCTGCAAAAGTCTTATTTGATCTGGTGCATCGCATTGTTTCATGTCAAGATCGTTCTTTGCAAAGAATGATTTTTCTTGGTCTTACTGGATAAACCTTTGGGTGTTATTTCTCGGCGAAGTCAATGAGAGCCAACTCAATAGTTCATGATGTTTCTATCAAGATGGGCGATTATAAATTTCTTTCCAAACCAATGGTTCTTTGTGACTCGGATATTGATCTTATTCTCGGAATGGACTGGCTTTATCAGCACAAAGCTCAGCTTGATTGTGCTGCCGGGAAATTCAATTGACTCACTCTTCTAATGATGTGATCATCTATGCCGCTCGTGATGAAACCATTGGTTGTTTTCTCTCAACGAGAAGGCGAACTGAATGCTATCTCTCGATTCGATCGTTTGTGAGTACCAAGATGTCTTTCGGAAGAGCTTCCGGGTATGCCTCCTCATCGGCCGATTGAATTCGTTATCGATCTTGAGCACGCATTGAACCCGTTTGCAAGCGTCCATACAAGCTTGGACCTGATGAGCTGAAGGAATTGAAGAAGCAGCTCGATGAACAAGAGCGTCTGGTTTGATCGGACCGAGTTCATCTCCTTGGGGTTGTGGTGTTCTTTTGTCCGGAAGAAGGATGGCACGGACCGACTTTGCGTCGATTACCGTCCATTGAATAAGAAGACAATCAAGAACAAGTATCCACTTCCCAACATCAATGAGCTTTTCGAGCAACTCAAAGGTGCTCTGATGTTCTCCAAGCTTGACCTTCGTATGGGGTATCATCAGATTAGCATTCGTGAACAAGATATTCCCAAGACAAAGCATTGAGAACAAGCTTTGGTTCTTATGAATATCTGTCATGTCTTTCGGCCTTGTCAATGCTCCTCCAACATTCTCTCGGATGATGAACTTCATTTTCAACCCCTACACCAATGAATTCGTCTTGGTCTATCTTGATGATATTTTGGTCTTCTCCAAGAATAAGAAGGATCATGCCAAACATTTGCGATTGGTACTAGACAAGCTCGAGAGTATCAATTCTATGCTAAGTTCTCCAAATGTGAATTTTGGCTTGATGAAGTGCTTTATCTTGGTCATATCATCTCCGCCAAGGGCATCATTTGTTAATCCGAGAAGGTGTCCGCAATTGTGAATTGGGAACCTCCTCGAATGTCAAGCAGCTCATGATTTCCTTGGTCTTGCAAGCTATTGCGAAGATTCGTTGAGAACTTCTCCAAGATTGCAAAGCCTCTTTCCAACCTCCTCGAAGCATGTGAAGTATGTCGGTCTCCCGAGTGTGGCGTTGCTTTCAATACTCTCAAAGAGAAACTCGTCACAGCTCTGTTCGACTCCTCTGATGAATCCAAGCCTTTTGAAGTGTTACGTGATGCTTCTCTTCAAGGTCTCGGTCTGTGTTAATGCAAGAGAAGAGAGTTGTGGCTTATACCTCTCGCCAGATTGAAGCCCAACGAAAAGAACTACCCCACTCACGATCTTGAGTTGGCGGCAGTTGTCCATGCATTGATTACGTGGAGACATCTCTTGTTGGGAAGGAAAGTGGACATTTTCACCGATCACAAGAGTCTCAAGTACATTTTCACTCAGCCCAACCTCAACCTCAGCAGACTCGATGGGTGAAATGATTCAAGAGTACAACCCAAGTATTGAATATACTCAAGGCAAAGCCAATGTCATTGCAGATGCTTTGAGCAGGAAAGCTTCTTCGCAGCAGTCTAATCCTCAAGCCCTTTCAGCGGATCTCTGTGAAGCTTTCCATAGCTGAATCTTCAAGTTGTTCCTCAAGGCTTTCTTCCCAACCTCATAGTCTCTCCTACTTTGGAAGATCAGATTCGTGAGGCTCAACTTCTGGATGCCATGGTGAAAAAGGTGAAACATGGTATCGACAAGGGCATTTCCAAGTACAAGTGCTTCCACGTTGATGACAAAGACACTCTTTTCTTTGAGGACCGGATTGTGGTTCCTAAGGGTGATCTGAGAAAAGTCATTATGAACGAGGCTCACAATTCGCTTCTATCCATTCATCCTGGAAGTACGAAGATGTACCATGACTTCAAACAGTCATATTGGTGGACTCGAATGAAGCGAGAAATTGCTCAATTCGTGAATGAATGTGATGTCTGCAGAAGAGTGAAAGCAGAACACCAAAGTCCAGCTGGTCTCCTCCAACCTCTTGCTATTCCTGAATGGAAGTTTGATCATATTGAAATGGACTTCGTGACTGGTTTTCCAAAGTCCAAGCGTGGAAATGATGCTATCTTCGTTGTCATTGACAAGCTTACTAAAGTGGCTCATTTTCTTCCTATCAAAGAATCCATCACAGCAGCTCGGTTGGCGAGCTATACACCTCGAGGATTGTCTCTTTGCACGGCATTCCTCAAGTGATCTCTTCAGACCGTGGCAGCATCTTTACCTCCAAATTTTGGGAGTCTTTTCAGAAGGCCATGGGCACCAACATTCGTTTCAAAGACAGCTTTCCATCCTCAAACAAGTGGCCAAGTCAAGCGAGTCAATCAAATCCTTGAAGATATGCTCGGGGCTTGTGTCATTTCTTTCGGTATGAAGTGGGAAGATTGTCTTCCATATGCCGAGTTCTCCTACAACAACAGCTTCCAAGCGAGTTCGGCAAGGCCCCATTCGAAATTCTCTATGGCGAGAAAGTGTCGTACTCCTCTCAATTGGTGCGAGAGCAGGTGAGCGCCAACTTCTTGGCAATGACTTGATCACGAAGCGGAAGAAATGTGCAAGATCATTCGTGAGAATCTCAAAGCCGCAATCGCGCGGAAAACTATTATGATGATAAGCACCGTGATGTGGCTTTTGAAATCGGAGACCATGTCTACCTCGCGTCTCTCAATGAAAGGCACTCGTAAACCCGGTATCAAAGGGAAGCTTGCCCCTAGATCGTGGGTCCTTTCAAGATCATTGGAAAAAGGCGATCTCGCCTATCAACGAGCTTCCATCCAACTTTGCAAGCGTGCGATGTGTTTCACGTGTCACAGCAACCGCAAGTGCTTCAAGACTCTGAACGCACTATCAACTTTGAAGAGATTGACCTTCAAGAAGATCTCTCTTATCATGAGCACCCGTTGCTATTCTTGAAGAAACCGAGCGCAAGACTCGCAACAAGTCAATCAAATTCCTGAAAGTGAAGGGGTCACACCATTCCGACCGAGAAGCTACACGGGGCGCGAGGATCACCTCCGTTCGAATATCGGAGTTCTTTCAGTCCTAGATCTGGGGCGAGATCCTCTTGTAGTGGTGGAGTGTTGTAACACCCCGGAAGTAACTTTCCATATTTGTAACTCCAACTCTTGCCATTTTCGGCATTGTGATATGATATTCCCTCCGTGGTTGGGTCTTTATCCTTTTTGCATTTTGTCCATGTCATGCATTTTATTATGTCATCATGTGCATCGCATTTGCATACGTGTTCGTCTCATGATTCCGAGCATTTTTCCCGTTGTCCGTTTTGCAATCGGGCACTCCTATCTCCCCCGGCGGTCCCTTTTACGTTTTTCCGTGTGCGGGTATTAAACCTTCTCGAAATGGACCGAGGTTTGTCTAGTGGCCTTGGTATACCACCCGTAGACCACGGTCAAGTTTGGTCATTTGGAGCTCGTTTGGTACTCCAACGGTTAACCGCACTCTCGCAAAGGCCTCTTTTAAGTTGCAGCCCAATACCCCTTCAAAACAGCCCAACAACCCATCTAAGTCACTTCCATGCTCTCCGTCGTTCGATCACGATCGTGTGGGCGAAAACTACACCTCATTTGGACTCTCCTAGCTCCCTCTATGCCTATTTAAACACCTCCCTCGAAAAATCCGGATCATTCCACCCCCAAACCCTAAAAATTTGCCCCTCCGCGCCGCCGGACACGTCCGGGCGAGCCGGACGCGTCCGCCCGCCGCTGCCGGCCAACCGGGGGCTGCCACGTCAGCCGCCTTGGCGCCCACATCGCCGCCCGCTGCCCCCGGGCCCGGCCGCCCGCCCGCGCCCAGGCGCGCCGCCGCCCGCTTCGGCCCGCCGCCCTCCGCCGGCGGCCTCCTCCGCCGCCACCTTGCCCGGGCTCGTCTCCCCGCCACCGGCCGGCCTTCACTGCCCCGGCCGCTCCCGCCATCTCGCCTCCGCCCGCCGTTCCGCCGCCTCGGCGTCCGCTCGGCGCCCGCTCCGGCCCGGCCCCGCCCGGCTGCCTCCTCCTCCGTGAGCCGCCAGAGCAACCGCCGCCGCCCGTCGCCCGATCCGATCGATCGGATCCAGCCGAGACGCCCGTTGACTTCTTTCCCCCCTCTAATTTTCTTCTAAGTCTTTTTCCCTGTGATTATTTTGTGTCATTTTCAACGTGCTATATCTTTGCATCTGTAGGTCCATTTTTGCGTATAATATGTCAAAATGTTCGTCTCGAAGAGTAGATCATTTCATCTCATTGCATCATTTTCATTTGAGCTCATCTTGATGCCCGAAATGCTGTTAGAAGAGGGCTATGTGATGTTAGTTTCTGTTTCTTAACAGAACTTGCACTTTTGTTATTTTTGCCATGATTGATGTGTGCACCCTATGAATTTGAGTCCTACATGTGTTTTGAAATATGCCATGCCATATTTCCAGGGGTATATGCCATGTATTTTTGTGATCTATGTGGTGACTAGCACAAGCATGCAAAGTAGGTGTCCTGATGTTGCCGATTTCAGCCCTGTTTTAGCTGATTTTGATGCCATGTTAACTTGATGATACCGAGAGATCCATGCATATTTTGAGATACTTCAGTAAGGATGTTTTGTAAAACATGTCTTGCTATATCCATCCATGCCTTTGTTTGAAATTATGGAGTGCCATAGCTTGAGTCAATCGAGCTCTACTTTTGCTATCAAATGTTTCCTGGCAGATTGTATACATGTTATTCAATTTTGCCTAGGTTGTTGTGGTTGACCCATGTATGCTATGTTATTATTCTTGCCATTTATGTCTTCTATGCCATGTCTTCTTGATGTATGTATGCTTAGTTTGCCATTTAAGGCTCTGTAGTGAGTGCATTGAGCTTGTAAACATGCCTACTCGTTATCAGTTTTTGACATGCCATGTTGCTGAATCTGTTAACGAAACTTTCAATATTGACATGGGTGTTACTATATTTTCTAATCCGTTTTGGCTTATGTTCAGTAAGGGACTTTTGATCTATGCTTTGAGTAGATTCATGCCATGCCATGTTTTGCTATTTTAAGTTCCTGCAGCATGTAGTTTTGTTGCTCTGAACATTGCAACATGATGCTGTTTTTGCCATGTCCAGCCTGATATTTTGTGCTCTTTTGCCATGCTTGTTTGAACCTGTTATGATGTGAACTAGCCGTAGCTCAGTGCTCATCTTTTGTCGAGCATCTTGTGTAGATCACTGCCATGTGCTTTGTTGGTACGTTTGGGTGCAGTAGCTTAATTATTTGTTGCTTGCTAAGTGGCATCATGCTGTTAATGGCAGATTTGTGCCATTCTTGTTTTGCTTGTCATTTGCAAACCGTGCATCCGATTCGGTGATCTTTATATCGATTTCAACCGAAATCATCTCATCTTTCAGTGGCATACTTGGTTTGCCAAGTTGATGCCTGGTTCATCATTTACCTTCGGGCCTTTATCGCATTGCATATCACATCTCGCATATCATGTCATGTTTTGCATCATGTTGATTGTGCATTGCACCGTGATTTATTGTGGTTCCTTTGTTTGTGTTGTTGCTTTGGGTAGAGCCGGAGGCGAGTACGTGAGCGAGGAACCTGTTGAGAACGCTTACGAGGATCAAGCTTTCGACAACTCGAGAACATTGCGAGCAAGATGACCATACCCTCGAAATCACTTCTATCTTTGCTATGCTAGTTGCTCGCTCTTTTGCTATGCCTATGCTGCGATGCCTACCACTTGATATATCATGCCACCCATATTGCCATGTCAGCCCCTAACCATCCTTTCCTAGCAAACCGTTGATTGGCTATGTTACCGCTTTGCTCAGCCCTCTTATAGCGTTGCTAGTTGCAGGTGAAGCTGAAGTTTGTTCCTTGTTGGAACATGGAGGTGTTGTTCCTTGTTGGAACATGTTTACTTGTTGGGGATATCACAATATTTATCTGCTATAATTAATACATCTATATACTTGGTGTTTTGTTCCACTCTTGCCACCCTAGTTTCCGTCATACCGGTGTTATGTTCCTTGATTTTGCGTTCCTTACACGGTTGGGTGATTTATGGGACCCCCTTGACAGTTCGCTTTGAATAAGACTCGTCCAGCAAGGCCCAATATTGGTTTTAATATTTGCCACCTAAGCCTTTTCCCCCGGGTTTTCGCGAGCCCGAGGGTCATCTTATTTTAAACCCCCGGGCCAATGCTCCTCTGAGTGTTGGTCCAAACTAGAGCACCGTGCGGGACCATTCCTGGGCAACTTGGATTACGTCGGTTCCTGCATGCTTCGCTTATCCGGTGTGCCCTGAGAACGAGATATGTGCAGCTCCTATCGGGATTTGTCGGCACATTCGGGTGGTTTTGCTGGTCTTGTTTTATTGCTGTCGAAATGTCTTGTAGTCCGGGATTCCGAGATTGATCGGGTCTTCCCGGTAGAAGGAATATCCTTCGTTGACCGTGAGAGCTTATAATGGGCTAAGTTGGGACACCCTGCAGGTTATATCTTTCAAAGCCGTGCCCGCGGTTATGAGGCAGATGGGAATTTGTTAATGTCGGTTGTAGAAAACCGAAGTTGACCTCAAATAAAATACACATCAACCGCGTGTGTAACCGTGATGGTCTCTTCTCGGCGGAGTCCGGGAAGTGAACACGGTGTTGGAGTTATGTCTGACGTAAGTAGTTCAGGATCACTTCTTGATCGCTATTAGCTTCACGTCCGTGCTTTGCTCCTCTTCTCGCTCTCTTTTGCGTTGTAGCCACCATATATGCTAGTCGCTTGCCGCAGCTCCACTTTACTACCTTGTCCTTCCTATTAGCTTAAATAGTCTTGATCTCGCGGGTGTG
The DNA here is from genome assembly GCA_021605205.1 of Aegilops longissima. Classification (NCBI taxonomy): domain Eukaryota; kingdom Viridiplantae; phylum Streptophyta; class Magnoliopsida; order Poales; family Poaceae; genus Aegilops; species Aegilops longissima. Next base: position 414,744,737 of record CM038676.1, on the reverse strand, counting down.
AGATTGCTGAGTCCCCGTGACTCACAGATACTTCCAAAACAGTTGCAGGTTCCGACGAGGCGGTGCAGGTGACTCAACCGAGCTCAAGTGGGAGTTCGACGAGGAACGTGGTCGTTACTATGTGTCTTTTCCCGATGATCAGTAGTGGTGCCCAGTTGGGACGATTCGGGATCTGTGTAGCATTTGGGGTATCTTCTTTTATTTTGGTTCCGTAGTCGGACCTTGAGTGTACTCGAATGATGGATGTTTATTTATGTCTTGTGTGAAGTGGCATCGTAAGCCAACTATGTATCTCTTTCCTTATTTATTACATGGGTTGTGTGAAGATTACCTCACTTGCGACATTGCTTTCAATGCGGTTATGCCTCTAAGTCGTGCCTCGACGTGGGAGATATAGCCGCATCGAGGCGCATATAAATGAGCAACGATGGAGTCAATCCATTTGGCAGCCAGAGAAGCACACATAGCACTGGCTCTGTGTTTCGTGGATGTACAACCTTCCCCTAGTTGTGCATGAAGAGGAAGTACATTCACATGAGTATGCTAATTGAAGGGCCGAAACAACCAGGAACGACATCAAACTGTATCTCGGGGCTGCTGAAAGAGGAGCTAGACACGCGTGGAAAATGCCACCAATACGTGGGATGCCGCAGAGAAAGAATATTTCCCTATGAGAGCCGCACTGCTCACGACGGTGCACGACTATCTCGGTTACGGATATGTCGCGGGGCAGGTGGTCCACGGATTTTGTGCATGCGTCAGGTGCATGGATGACACAACGTATCGCCAGCTAGATAGAGATCCCGGGTCTTTGAAAACCGTGTTCATGGGACATAGAAGGTGGCTTCGCGATGATGACTCATGGAGAAAATGCAAGGATCTGTTCGATGGTGAAACCGAACCCCGAAGACGGCCGCGTACGAGGAGCTGCGAGGAAATGGACGAGCTGTTGAAAAATTGGAAAGAGTGCCCACCGCCGGGAAAGAAGAGAAAGGCGCCAGAGCCGGGAAAGAAGCGAAAGGCGCCAGTGCCGCTGCTGAAGGTATGGAAAACGAGGTCTATTTTCTGGGACTTGCCGTACTGGAAGATCCTCCTTGTGCCTCACAGCCTTGATGTCATGCATATCACGAAGAACGTGTGCGAGAGTCTGCTTGGTACCCTACTCAACATGCCAGAGAGGACCAAAGATGGGCCGAAAGCAAGGGCTGACTTGAAATCAATGGGCATCAGGGAGGAGCTTCACGCTAATGATGATGATGATGATGAGGCAAAGGACACGGAAAGTCGTCGCAAAGGCAAAAAGGCCAAGAAGATCAGAAATGACTGCCCTCCCGCGTGCTTCACTCTAAGTCAGGAGGAGATCGAGCGGTTTTTGACCTGCCTCATAGGAGTAAAACTTCCTTACGGTTACGCGGGGAAGATAAGCAGATACCTAAAGTCAGCAAAGCAGAAGTTCAGTGGGATGAAGTCTCACGAATGTCACGTGCTGATGATGCAGATACTTCCAATTGCAATCCGTGGGATCATGGACGCGCACGTCCATGAAACGCTATTTGGCCTATGCAACTTTTTCGACGTCATCTCTCGGAAGTCGGTTGGCGTGAGGCAACTCAGAAGGCTACAGGAAGAGATCATGGTGATACTATGCGAGCTTGAGATGTGCTTCCCGACCGCATTCATCGATGTTATGGTGCATCTGCTGGTCCATATCGTGGAGGATATCATCCAACTCGGGCCGACTTTCTTGCACAACATGATGTCGTTCGAAAGGATGAATGGTGTCATCAAAGGATACGTTCGCAACATGTCACGTCCAGAGGGAAGCATAGCCAAGGGCTTTCTGACCGAAGAGTGCATCTCCTACTGCACGAATTATCTAGGCATCGAGAACCCTGTTGGTCTGCCCATCAACAGGCACCTCGGTAGGCTCGCTGGATGGGGTCACCGCGAGGGTCACCACGAAATGCATGTCGACTTCAAGGGTCGACTCGCCGACTTTGAAAGAGCAAACCTACTCGCACTACAACACATAGACGTGGTTGATCCTTGGGTGGTAGCGCACAAAACCTTTATTGAGAAGACGTACAATGACCGAGGCCAACAGAGGACGGACGAAGATATAATCAAAGAGCACAACTCATGTTTCATACGTTGGTTTAAGGAGAAGCTTCTGTCGTACCCTTTACATGAGGATTCTTCCGCGGAAGAAAAACTCATATTCGCCTTGTCACACAGCACCGATCACAACCTGATGACCTATGAGGCGTACGATATCAACGGCTACACATTCTACACCGAGGAAAAGGACATGAAGAGCGATGATTATCAGAACTCCGGGGTAACGATGGAATCCTACACCGGTAACGACAAGGACAGATACTACGGAAGGATCGAGGAGATCTGGGAGCTGAGCTACGCTGGAGAGAAGGTCCTGATGTTCCATGTCAGATGGGCCAAGAGTGTCCTAAAAGAAGACCGTATTTCACCACCATGGTTATACCGAAGCCAAATCCAAGACCGCAGCATAAGCGTTATCGAAAAATGAGCCACGGGTACTGGCTTCCCAAGTGGACCAATGCTTCTTCATTACCGACCCGTCAAAGCCCAGTCGTGTTGTCATGAGGATAGGCAAAAGGAAGATCATCGGAATGGATGGAGTCACCAATGAGCAAGACTTCGACAAGTACGGCGACCCGAAGATGGAACATGACGACGACGATAAAGTACCATACACCACAAGAAGAAGCATGACCACCCTACCTAAAGGACGTCCATTCAAGAGAAGAACTCCATTTGCAAAAAATAAGGGCAAGAAGATTGTGAAAAGATAGCTAAGATCAAATGTATTTAAATTGTAGTCTTCATTTCTCGATTGTATTTCGACATATGGAAATGGCATTTCTTCTGTTCTAGTCCTCTATGCAGTAACCTCTTTTGTTCAAAACAGTGGGGATTAATGTTGTCTGTACGTACCTTCCTTTAATATTTTGTAACTTCTCCATCACCAAGTTGAAGTATCGACCAGTTTCTTCTTGGATTTGGAATTTTTGTTCTTCTCCCTCTTGTTTTGTTGCAAATCATCATTTACAGGCACCTTGGGCTTCTTTCTGTTTTCTTCTGGTATTTTAATTGTTTTTATTTATGTTTATTCCGGTAAAAAAAGTTATTAATGGCGCACCAGGAGAAGGTGTGCCATTGCTATCACGGTGTTTATGGCGCACCCCCAGAAGGTGCGCCATTGATATACCAATTTTTATTTATGTTTATTCTGGTATTTTATTTTTCAGTGTTCCTTTTCCTGCTTAAATTTGCAAACGTTTTTTGAAAATGCGAACATTTTTCTAACTCACAAAAAGTATTAAATTTGTTAATATTTTTTGAACTCATGAATATTTTTAAATTTCATGGGCACTTTTTGAATTCATGAATATTTTGTAAAATTTGATGATATTTTTTCATATTCATAAATGTTTTACCAATTCACAAATGTTTTGCAACGCAAGTATTTGAAAATTAGTAATAACTACTTATATTGTAACATTTTAAAATTTATGGTCATTTTCTAAAAAATTATTACATGCAACTAAAAATCCAAAAAGGAAGAAGATAGTAATGGCGCACCAGGAGAAGGTGCGCCATTGCTATCACGGTGTTTATGACACACCCCTAGAAGGTGCGCCATTGGTATACATATTTTTATGGCGCACCCCTAAAAGGCGCGCCATTGCTAACCCTCCCCCCACTCCACTTGCTCCGCTCTCCCTCTGGCCTCTCTCCCTCCCTCGCCAGATCCACCTCGCCCCACACCTAACCCGACGACCCCCGCGGGAGCACGCCGCCGTCCGCCCGCGCCCGCTCCACCGCCGCCTCCCTGCTTCCTCGGGCCCCCCTCCCCACTTGCCACCTCGCGCTTCCCCTCGCCCTCTCCGCCTTCTCCTCTCCCCCAGATCCACGTCGGCAACCCGCAAGCGACGCGCCCGTCACCGGCCACCTTGCACCGCCGTGGCAACCGTCGACCTCGTGCCACACCTACGTGCCCAAGCACTCCACCTCCCTCGATTACGTCTCCCCGGACAAGCCGCAGGACGCCGGACGCCCCCGCGACCCCTTCCCCGCCACCGGCTTCCTCCTCGGCCTAGCGGACCCCGTCGACAATTCGCTCCGGCGAGCTCACCCCCGAGCCCGCTTTGCTCACCTGCAGGTCACGGTGAGCTCCTCTATCGATTCCCTCCTTTTCCCCTTCGGTTCGTCGCCGTTTGCCAAACCCCCAGGTTCTTGTTTTTGGTTTCTCGTCAACACATGGCCACGCTGCCCCGTTTGGCAGCTTGCCCCAGCTGAGGTCCTCGCTTGTTCAAGGACAAACCATGGTTTAAATTCAGCTTGGAATCAAGCTACACGCAGAGACACAGGGCTAGGTTAGGTACATCACATGGCATCTACCCATCCACGCATGAATTTTCAAGTCAGAACAACATGAAAGCTTGCATATCAGCATTTTTAAACTTACTAGCTAGGTTTCTAGGAAGCATAGGATTCTTGCATTGACCCAATCAGGAGAGAGATCATGGCATAGGCATAGATAGGATCATGGCATGATTGAAATGGGGCAAGGCAGGCAGCATGGCTACAAGGGTTCAAGATAATGCCAGATCCAGGGTTCCAACTTAGAAGTACAATTCTATTACTACTACTACTAGTGCTACTAGTGCTTCTACTGCTGCTACTAGTGAATTGGGGTTACTTACTAGCTACAGCTAACAAGTTAGGGCAACAGCAACACTGAGATGGTGTTTTCTTTGGTCCCAGCAGCTAAACTTCAGGCCTAACCTTAGCTGTGTTTCAATGCTTAAAGACTATTAGCTGCATAGTACTTTCCCTGTCCTGATTGTTGTTTTTCCATGCATAGTTTAACATTCTGTAATTTCCAGGGATCAATTAGACCAGATTGCTCTTCTTCAGCATTTCACCGTTTTTTGATTCTAGCTGAATCCATCAAGTCTTGTGAAAATACTCTATGAACTGTGGGGTTGCTATCATTACCCAATGTTAGAATGTTGCGCTGCACATGGATGTCCATACTTCACTGTTCCTTTTTATTATTGTTTTGACCTTTATGTTGTGACAAATAAAGCAGGATTTTAGACTAATGTGGGCCTGTGGCTACACCAGCATGGTGTTTTGATTCAGAAGTGATGATTTGCTAGGTTGCCTGGCATGTGCTGGATGAAGCTTATGGTGTAGTATCTTAATTAACTGATGTTGATGAACCTTTCATGTACATATTTGGTTTGGTTGATTGCCTGGCATGAGCTAGATGAAATGATCTGTTTCTCCTGATGTGAAATTACCCCTTTCTCCTGAAATGTTGATTAATTTCTGTTTCGGTTGAGAATGGGGCACTCCTAGGTCAAGAAAATTAGCAAAGGTCATGCCCAATTTTCTTGACCTAGAAGGTGCCCGATTCTCAACCGAAACAAAAATTAATCAACATTTATAGTTTGACCTAGAAGATGCCCAATTTGTTAACTCTAGTAGTGTACTCCTGTTAAATGCAGTCTAGTTACTCCTGTTGTTCAGATTCACGATGTGAGCTCATAGTTTAAATGTTTGTTTAATAAGTAGATGCCACAAGAAACAGTTGTCCCTGAAAAAGAATAAGTAGAAGAATACCTATAGGAGTAGATGGAAGATCATGGAGACATAACATAGATGGCATAACTAAGTTACCATAACTAAGTTACCATGGAGACATAACCAGAAAAGAGAATAGCTTTGCAATGGAAGATCAATCCCTTTTAAGACATCAACAATTTTACTCCTTGGCAGGAAAGGGGTTTTATCGGTATTATCATAAAAGTTAATCCTAACAAAACTCCCATCATTAGAATTACTAAGGGGACCTCCAATACCAACCTAGTACACCAAAAATATAAGATTGAGTTAGGTTACAGGGAGAAGTACAGGGAGAAGTTGCGCAATGCCAAAGACATAGCTGTTTACAGTATGTGCTTTAATATAGGAGTAGTAAATTAAGGAGAAATTTCAGATTGTATTTTTTTAAGAATACCAAGTTCAGATAGATAGATTCTGATGCAAGCATCTATATAAATGCAAGAAAATAACAATCACAAGTGTACCTACTTGATTTTGCAAGTGGACAACTGAAGGTTTCCACAGTCAAGTTCAGTAGGTTTTTTCCTAGACTGCATTTAAGAAATAACTCTAGTAGCCTTTTTTTTACTATTTAGAGCGAACATGGCCAACAACGATGAGGCCGGCGGTTCGAGCAAGCAATTCTGGGAGCTGTCCCAGGAGATGGAGGAAGAACCTCACCGCTATGAGGACGTCGCGGAAGACACCGATCCTGACTACACAACCCCTAGTGGCGTCGGGGATGACACCACAGATGGTGCCGCCGAGGATGCCACCACTGATGATGGTAGCGCACGCATAGATGGCAGCCAACCAAAGAGGCGACGGAAGGACCGGCGCCCGAACATGCTCGGCACCGTCAAGGAGGAATTTACTTAAGTGTCCTCCAGTGGGCATCCAACGGCGTCCAAAGAATTAGTTAGTGGGTACGCGGGACAACTTGGGAGCAGTCTCCGGAGCACCGTCTCGATCAACACCGAGAACCTAAGGCATCATGACCGAGGGAATTTGCGCAACCTCGTCTTCACGAAGCAGCACGAACAATACAATTTCCCCGGTGACTTCGCAAACACACGCCTCTTAGGGAATAAAGTGAACAGTGCCGCCCTCACGAAGATCAGCACGACCCTGGCTACTTGGAGAGCCGCGGTGAAGAGAAGGATTCTAAGAGGTGATAGTTATGAGAAGATCAAGGAGACAAATCTTTCGATCAGCAAAGCTGACTACCTGGAGTTCAAGATCAAGTGTGAGAGCAACGCATCTATGGAATCAAGTCAGTGGGGGAAAGATATCCGGGACTTGAACTTAGGGGTCCACAAACTCGGTCCCGACGGTTACAGAGTGGCGGAACCTATATGGGACAAGGAGGACGCGGAGCGTGCCGAGCAAGGCCTACCGCCCCTCTTCGATAAATACCGTGTCAAGCAGACCAGGAACTATGTCAGGGCCCGGTACAAGGTGGACCCGGTAACAAAGGAGCTTACCACGGATCCGAAGACCAAGGCGCTTGAGCTTGTTCTGGTAAGGAATACACCCCCGCGTAATTAGCTCCATATGGTTGCATTCTAATTAATGAAGCCAAATTTCTAAATGGTTCACGTTCCTTCCGCAGGACACTGAAAGCAGCAGCACGGGGTCTCAGAGCTCCCCTTGGGACACCACTTTAAATAGGGCGTTGAACGTAATGAAACACAGGGATAAGTTCAGTAAGCCGTCGTCAGCTGGTCGTGTGGCCGGCAAAGGCTTGTCCACGAAATGGTCGGAATACTATAAGGCTGGGCGAAAGGAGAGAAAGACCAGCTCGGAAAGCCAGGAGCGCAAGGTTAGAGAACTCAAGGCACAAGTGGCGCGGATTCTAGAGATAGTCGAAGAGCAAGTGCGAGACCAACTAGGAGCGACGATCACTGCCATTGTGCCTACCTTGATTGAGGGGCTGCAGGCGTGGATTGTGAGTGGCCAACAGGGGCCGCCCCTGATTCCCAGCTTTACGAGCAGCAACTCGCACAACACGCCGGCGCCATTGGTGTCTCCGGCGGAGGCGGCATTGGTGTCTCCAGCGTCGGCGCCGGCGTTGGAGCTTAATGCACCTGGGTGTGGGAAGAATACGCCGGCCGGCACCTCGGCAGCAAGCGGCCCCTCCGTCACTTGCACGCCCGCCGTTGGCGGTGCCTCGACATTAGCCGAGCTCGACGCCATCACGGTAATTAAGCCTCGGCCGATGACTTCATATCCTTGCCTTTAACTGGCATCCCTGACGCCCTACATGTTTTTGCAGGGCGCCGCCGACGTTCCATGCACTCTCCTGCACTTCGTGGATGGTGAGTTGATCGATGTCGCCAAGGCCAGAATCGTTCAACCGGGCAACCGCGTGTTCCACGGTAATCCGATGCCACCCACCGTGTATAGGGTTCAACTGGTTCGGGTGCTGCGGGGCTGCGACGACTTGTTACCTCCGTATCGACCCCCTGGGGCCGACGAAGATGATGTGATGACCCTCAGCGCCTGCATAAGCTGGTCCATGCTTTGGCCGAAGATCCAGATTCGTTTGGGGGTGGGGAACACCACCCCACAGACAACACCGCCAGTCATGCCGGCGCCAAGCCATGGCAAGACCGCTGCAACGCTACCACCGTCAGCTGATCCGGACATGCATATGGCACAAGATCCGGACGATGACAACGGTACATTTACCAACGTCGATAAGTACTTCAACGAACATGGGTACGGTGACGAATTCTTGGGGCCTCCTTCTCAAGAACCCAACCCTGCAAAATATGATCGCGATCTAGCTGGTACTGCAGAGAAACCCAATTGCAACAGGCGTCGTCTGGCGTTCAGTTCTTAGGAGACGCCTCCAGCTGCCACCTTCACCGAGCCTCAGATAGCCGAGGTGCGAAATATTATCAGCCCCAACACACTCAAGAAGGTGGTCTCTGAGCAGAACTTGATCCCATTACAGCAGAAGAAGCAGAAGGAACGGAAAAGAAAAAATAACAAGGGTGCGAGCCAGCCGGCACCGAGTATGATCCGTGCTCAGGACGGGCCACTTTCACCTAAGGATATCTCTAGGAGGGTGCATGTGGCGGGTAGGCCAATGCTACCGACTAATCTGCTCAATGCTGCAACCGGTGCTATGCGGAGTCTGCATGACAGTGTTCTTTATATGGAGAAGTGGCGTCTCTCTGAGAATGATGTGGCATACCCGGTTTTCATGGCCAAGGTGCCAGAGGGCAAGGGCTTTGTCGATAGTACCATTAGGGGTATGATCGTTCTGCGGTTTGATGACATCTTCGCTAGGTTTAATCTTCATCCGCTGCACTACACCTTCATTCAGCTATTTTCACTTAGTATGGAGATGCGGATCATTAGAGACAAGACCCCGGACATCATGATAGTCGACCCCTTCTACATGCGTGCCAAGATCTTGGGCAGTGCTGGGGACCGGCAAGTCGCGAGTTCATACCTCGAAGGAATCATTCTGGCGAACCCAGATAAGGATAACTTCCTCGTGCCTAACTTTCCCGAGTAATTCATCCCCTCACCGCCCCGTAACATATGATTTCTTAGATTTCGATCATTCTTTTTTTTCTAACATTCCATATTTTGTGCAGTTACACACATTGCTCATCCTCTTAAGCCCGAAATATTCCATGGCCACGTATTTCGACTCGGACCGTCAGTCGAAGAAAGACTACACAAATATCAAGAAAGTTCTTGATGATGCTCTCCCCGGCTACACCAAATCCAGAGGCACCTTCAGGAGGCCAATTTGTAGGTACGACAAGCACGTGTTCACCCACGTAACGACTTTCCCCTGCGTCAAGCAGCCGCCCGGCAGTCAGAAGGATGGCTACTACGCCCTCCATCACATGCGGGCGATTGTACGGGAACATAATCACCTACTGCTACCAACTAATCTCAAAGATTGGGCCGCACGCTTGTCGGCAATTCAGGACGCGGACATCAGACAAGAATTCTTTCGCATCCAATCGGAGTTTGCGGAAATCATCTATCAAGATGTCCTTCGTACCTCGGGGCAGTTCTACCTCAAATATCAACCGTCCAACAGTGAAATAGAAACAACGCTAGAAATGCAGGCTGACAACGATCGCGATTTCATGACCACCACGAAAGACGGCGGCTTCATCCACGCTCCGGTCCTTGAGTCGAGTCGAAAGTAATGATGCTATGTAGTTCTGAAATATCGATTAGCTCATGTTGTAATTAAATTTTAATGAACTTGTATGTCTCTTTAGTTTGGACAGTCGTTCAACTTATATGTAATCGATGCTATTTATTAGTAGGACCATGAATCGTGTTATTAATGTGTTTCTTTTCTCTTCCGATCCTTTTGTTGCATACTTATATATTGCTTATATTGTCTATGAATTGCTACTAACGTTTTGTTTGTCTAGTGCATAGAGATGCCGTCATATGTCGTGTACAAGGGTGAGCTTCCCGGAGTCTACTACGACTAGGAGGAGTGTCGGAGATAGGTTCACCGTTTCAGCGGTAACAGTTACAAAGGGTACACCACTAGGGCGGAGGCAGAAGCTAGATACTCGTGCTATCTAGCGGGAGAGAGGAGGGAGCGGAGGAGGAACCGGATGAAGACTAGTTTCATCGCGATGATGCTCATCGTGACCGCAGCTCTCTTCTATGTGATGGTATTTTAGATGATCGATATCGACTTTGTAATGTGACGACAAACTCGGCTAATATATATGATGAACTTTGCTAATGTCTCGAGACCTAAACTTGGCTAATGTTTGAACTTTGTTCGCTATTTCGAATTTGGAGACTAATATGATGAATTCTATTGTGTGATGTTTATATTCTATGTTGTGTAACATATTTTGTAACCTGTGCAAATACCAGATATTTTGTAACCTATGCAAATACCAGAAAAGCAAAAAAAAATTCTTAATATTCATAGTAGTGGCACACCATATTGAGCATTAGTGGCGCACCAAGGCTAAATACCAGTGGCGCATTATGAGGCATAGTAATGGCACACTTGGGGGCATACGTGAAGGTAAATATGGCCCCCTAGGAGGCATAGTGATGGCACACTGTTGGACATAGTAATGGCGCACTATGTGGTGCGCCACTATTATCTGGGATACTAATGGCGCACCAGAGGTGCACCATTACTATTTGTTACTAGTGGCGTGTTAATAGTGGCGCACCTATAATGCACCACTAGCAGCCTTTTTTCTAGTAGTGAGGGACGTCACCGAGTTGAACGTGTGCATAACTCGGAGGTGTCGTACGTTCGGTTCTTTATCGGTCGGAGCTAGAAGAAGTTCGACTACATTAACCGCATTGTCAAACACTTCCGCTTACGGTCTACGAGGGTATTTAGACACACTCTTTCCCTCTCATTGCTATGCATCTCCTAGATAGATCTTGCGTGAGACTAGGAAATTTTTGAAATTGCATGCTACGTTTCCCAACAGTGGTATCAGAGCTAGGTCTATGCGTAGATGATATGCACAAGTAGAACACAAAGAGTTATGGGCGGTGATCGTCATACTGCTTACCACCAATGTCTTATTTTGATTCGGCGGTATTGTTGGATGAAGCGGCCCAGGCCAACCTTACATGACCACATTCATGAGACCGGTTCCACCGACAGACATGCAACTAGTTTTGCATAATGGTTGGCTGGCGGGTGTCTGTTTCTCCTACTTGAGTTGAATCGAATTTGACTGTAGCCGGTCCTTGTTGAAGGTTAAAACAACAAACTTGATAAATCACCTTTGTGGTTTTGATGCGTAGGTAACAACGGTTCTTGCTAGAAGCCCGTAGCGGCCACGTAAAACTTGCAACAACAAAATAGAGGACGTCTAACTTGTTTTTGTAGGGCATGTTGTGATGTGATATGGTCAAGACATGATGTGATATATGTTGTTGTATGAGATGATCATGTTTTGTAAAAGTTATCAGCAACCGGCAGGAGCCTTATGGTTGTCTCTTTATTGTATGAAATGCAAACGCCATGTAATTACTTTACTTTATCACTATGGGTTAGGAATAGTTGTAGAAGCAATGGTTGGCGAGACGACCACGACAAAACGATGGAGATCAAGGTGTCAAGCCAGTGACGATGGAGATCATGACGATGCTTTGGAGATGGAGATCAGAAGCACAAGATGATGATGTCCATATCATGTCACATATTTTGATTGCACATGATGTTTATCTTTTATGCATCTTATTTTGCTTAGTACAGCGGTAGCATTATAAGATGATCTGTCGGGGGTATACCCCGCGGTATGACCCGGCCGGAAGTATGACCCGGCCGGAAGTATGACCCGTCCGGACTTGGCGATTCATTGGTGACCCGTCCTGAATTGGCGACTCACTGATGACCTGCCCGGGTCTCTCCATTCACTGATGACCCGTCAGAGCCAGGTGACTCATTGGTGACCCGGCAGGCGGGTCAGAGGACCGACAAAACCCGGAGGCCCAGAAGGTTCAAGGCCCAGAAGGCCGGCTTACGTTATGATAGGCCAGCTTAAGATGAAAGGCATAAGGAATATTCTCCTACAAAGGAAGCAAGACTAGGACTCCACTTGTAATAGAGTAATCCTAATTCTACTAGGACTAGTCATGTAACCCGCTCCTCCAACTTATATAAGGAGGGCCAGGGCACCCCAAGAGGGACAAGTTTTCACAAGCTAGGTTTAGACAGACAAGTCAATAGCTCTCGAGATAGAGCATCCTTGTAATCATGATCATCATCATCAATATCAATGAAGCAGGATGTAGGCTTTTACCTCCACTCTGAGGGGCCGAACCTGGGTAAAACCTCGCGTCTCTCGGTTCCGACCAACCCTTTCAAGCTACCATATAGATGCGTTGGCCTCACGACTAAGTCCTGACACTAAGAACATCTGTCGTGACAAATCCATGACAGTTGGCGCCCACCGTGGGGCATGCGTGTGGTGGTGTTGAGTTCTTGGAGGGATCTCTCACATGGATCGAGAAGCTCATGACTTCATCAGATGAGGAATGAGCCGCCAAATTCATTGTTTTGTGACCATGATTAATTTTGGAGCAAACAGTACGAGGTTTGAGATGAAAGAAGCTAGGGTTCCATGCGCACCATCGCATGTGACCTATTGATCCGCCGGTCCGAGTGAAGTTGACTTCTGCCGGAACGGCCGTGCAATCCGGCAAAACCGAGACCAACTCAAAGTACTTTGTTGTTCGATTGCCGTTTTATACGGGGGAGCCAGCATACGTACATGCAGTCATCTACTAACGGTCCAATCAAGACCAAAGAAAAAGTACTAGACTAGTACTAAACTACTACTATGGCACGTGAAATCCATCATCAACTGTTCTATTTGGGAAAAGGGCCACTACTACTTGAATACTACTACTAGATCATATGTGTTTTTGCCCTTGATTACTACTCTATCCATCCGAGTCGTAAGAGATCAAGTGCTGCTGCCAGATCATCATCAGGGCAATTTTTCAAAAAAAAGGAAAATAAAAAAAAGAAAAAAGGAAGGAAACAAAAGCGACCTGATGTGGATCCGTCAAATCGACCACGACATGGACTCTTCTATTGCTGCTTGTGCAGCCTGGCCTCCTGCGCTACCCCGTGCCGGCTCCACATCAACTCACCAAGCCACACGTGGTCTGCCGTTGAACCGCCATCTCCATGACCTCGCCTACAAGCTGCCCCCGTCAGCCGACCTCGATCGCTGCATCAGGCCGTGCCCGGATTCAAGCCGTCGTCCGCCTGGCGGCGGCGCGTGACCCGCCCGCGCTGGTTCTGCCGCACCCCGCCTCCGCCTCCACGGCCTCGGCGAGATGCCACCGCCTCTACTGCGGTCCCCTCCGTCTTACACCGCATGTGGCCCGGCCGCCCGCCGGTTCGCCTGTTCAGAGTTGCCGTCATCAAGCCGCTAGTTTTTGCTGCCTGAGAGCCACTATCGGTATCAAAACCGGCAGATCTCGGGTAGGGGGTCCCGAACTGTGCGTCTAGGCGGATGGTAACAGGAGACAAGGGACACGATGTTTTTACCCAGGTTCGGGCCCTCTCATTGGAGGTAATACCCTACTCCTGCTTGATTAATATTGATGATATGGGTAGTACAAGAGTAGATCTACCACGAGATCAAGGAGGCTAAACCCTAGAAGCTAGCCTATGGTATGATTGTTGTATATTGTATATCTGTCGACTAGCCTGGCCCTGGTTTATATAATGCACCAGAGGCCTAGGATAACAAGAGTCCTAGCCGAATACGCCGGTGGGGGAGGAGTCCTTGTCTTGATCACCAAGTCTTGTGGAATCTTCCTTGTATGCGGCACCTGTCCGGACTGGCCCATGAGTATGCGGCCCTGGGGGTCCTCGGCCCAATCTAACCGATTGGGGGACGACGTGGTGAGTACCCCCTAGTCCAGGACACCGTCAGTAGCCCCCTGAACTGGTCTTCAAGTTAGGGACGCTCCTCGATTCTTCCGAACTGTTCTTCATCTTTGGTTGCCGGTCTTGAAAACTGGTTCAACAAATCTTCTCATCTTCGATCTTGAGGATCGCCGAAATGCATTCGGCGAGTTTATACGTCGGGTATCCGAGGAGCCCCTTTAAGTTTCCGGCCTTTATCAATGCCTTGTTATTTTTATGCCACACCTCGGGGTTAAAGTTGTTCCCGGGCGGCAGCGTCCTCTTGCGTTCGAGCTCCAACGCCGGACTGCATTCGAGGTATCTTTTGCAGCCGAGCACCAACGCCGTACCGCTTCCCAGCTCTAACGCCGGAATTTATCCGAGCTCCAATGCCGGACTGTATCCGAGCTCCAACGCCGGACTATGTGTCCGAGCTCCAACGCCAGACTATGTATCCGAGCTCCAACGCCGGACTATGTATCCGAGGTGTCATAAATCACCTTGGTTCAAAGAAGTTTGAAGGAGTTTAGCCGAGCTTAATGCCGGAAATGCCCTCTAAGGAGCCAGCCACTTGCATGCGAACTATATGCCGAATTGCTTCCGAGGTGGTGCTCCACCCCGAATGTGGGCTGATTTTTGGTCAATATTTTTTATTGATGCAATTTATTCTCTGACGAGATATATAGACAGTAGCCCTCAGGGTGTGTATCGGTCTAAAACCCGAGATGCACCTGAAGGATGACATAACACTGCTGATCCCAGTAACCTCTGATACTCAGGTTGATTTGCAAAATCAGCCTGAGGATCAAGTCCTAGCTCGGCAGAATACTTCGGGACGCAAAAAGCGGCGTGCTCAGACCTCAAGACTCAGGTTGGGTGCGGCCGACCAACCTGAGGATCGAAATCTCCTCGGAAACTGTATTGCACTTAAAATTTTCTGCATAGAACAAGCAATGCAGTAGCCCCCGAGACATCGGGTCGGGTGGCAACACCGGATCGGGGATCAATGTGCCCTTTAATATTTGTAAATAATAAGCCCGAAGCCAGTAGCCCCGAGCCTTAATGCGGCACGGGTGGCGAATTAAGGATTGATATCCATAGTAAAATCACAAATTATGTGTAATGACTCTATGTATCCAAGTACTTTACGTCATTAATGCTCGGATCGGATTGTACAAAACTTTGTTGACCGACCATCGGCTTAACTTCCTCGCCAAGAGTCGAGGAGTGTTTGTCCTACTTTATAAAGCCTTTATGAGGGCAAAGATTTACGACAAACAAGGCAATCTGGCCATACGGTTTTATAAACAAAGGTACGCAGAGAGATATGTTATATTACTGTTTAATGTAAGAAATGTCTTCCAAAGAAAATAGTCCCGCTTATCGGTTCCTTTCTTTGGGTTGTCATGCTAAGCATGATCATGAAACCTCAGCTCCAATGTAAGAGCAAAATATTGAGGATTTAGGTTGGGAGGCAGTTATTAGCCCCGATAGTGTTCGCGACGATCGAGGTCAAGCCGGAAACACTTCGCCAATGTTATGAATGGCTCGTCATTTAATATAGTCATCGGATTGCTGACCAGTTTACACCTATTGTGACAGTCGGTTTTGGCTTTCTCCATCGAGGTGCTTGACCATGCGAGCTGGAAGCACAATCGCATGGTTCTCCTTTGCACACCTAGCGAACAAAGCGGAACGTAGGAGGCAAGCGGAGCCGGGCAACCCAACTATTGACCAAGACACAATTCAAACTGATGCATATATAGCAATATCCGAGAATGTTGTTGCCGAATCTCTAAAGGTGTCCGCATTGCATCGCGAGACTTGTGCTGAAAACACACAAATAGTGTAAAAGTGCCAAAAGCTTGAAAACCAAAAACGCCAAGAAAACATGACGTCCGAACAAGATCAAGTGTTCGATGCCAATCCAAAATTGGACTTTAGAAAAAAAGTGCTTCGCCGTGCTTTAACATGACACATCCTATCTCAAGACTTTGCTGGTCAGCCCACGGCTTCAGTCACCCATCCCGGCGGAGTACTTCTCATTAGGCCAGTTTAGAAAACTAAACTCTAGCGGTTTTGAGAGAGAAATTAGGCTCCCCGGCTAGTGACCGCACACTTGTGTCGAGAAAAGGAGTGATAAATAATAAAAACTTTGCAACGACTAAGAAGAAAAACACTTAGTATGAAACGACTCAAATAAACATAAGAGCCCCCAAGTGACTTGGGTAAAAGTTGACTATATAATGTAAGGTGACATGTAGAATGCCTTCTAGCCGGATTGTAGATCGTTTGTCGTAGCGGACCTTTTCGCTTTCAACCTCTGGACCCAATAGTCCGGAGTGTGTCCGAATACCCTAGCGGTTATAAAAACCGGGGCACACGTGGAGACCAGGCGTAGGGGTCATTAGTGCTTTATCAGACAAGTGCCCAACTAGTTATGTTATATTACATGGTTAGTAAGAAACATCTTCCAGGGAGAATAGTTCCGTTAGGGGTTCCTTTCCACGGGAGGCATGCCCTAAAGTGCTGTCCGGACTGCCAAAAGAGCGAGAAAAACATCTGGGGCAGGTAAATAAATAGGTAAGAAATCATCTTTTAGTTCACCGACCGAGTATTCCCTTAGGAACGCTTAGCTTTCGCTTCACCTAGTCTGAGGTACACATCCGCTGACCCGGCAGTAACAATCGCAGAGGTGCTCACTTTACCAGCTAGCCGAACAATCGGGAACGTAGGGGTAAGCACAGGAGCCAGGCAACCCAGCTTGGCCAAAACTTAAGTCATATCGATGCATATAATGGTGAATAAAAGGTACATGCGGAAGTGTGACACATGTGTTGGGCATAAAGCCCGAATTAATAAGCCTCTGTTAAAGAAGCCCCCAGGTATAATGAGCGCGGGTAGCGCGTCAAGTGTGTGCGAAAAAAGTTTCGACAAGGAAATTTTTTACAAGCAACTTTTTTCCAAGAAAGTATAATGCTTGGTTGAACCGAACACAAGTTTAGAAATTTAAAACTTTGAGCATGAAGGCAGCTTAGCTGGTTAATGTGTTCGGTATTGACGATGCGGTCCGAGCTTGATGCGGGACAAGGTTCCATCCCCCAAGCCGGTCCCGAGGTGGCGGAGCAAAGAGCTCGGCACTGTGAAGTGGTGACATAGCACGGTCAATGCAGGACGGCAGAGTGATGCCAAGTCCACGGCATGGGGTAATGAAGTGTTGACAAAGCCCCGTCCAGCCGAGGTGACGTCAAAGGATATAGTCCGCTGATCATTTTCTGTGCACAAAAATAGTGCAAACCAGAGATAATAGTAATAAAAAATCATTGCATAATAAAAATTTATGCAAAGTGAGTAATAAAAGAAATATGGCCTGGCGCCGAAGTCAATGTCGATGCGGGGCGGCGGCGTGATGCAGTAAAGGCATGGAAAGGCCTGAATTCACAGGTCGGTCCGAGTTCCGGATGCGGCGTTCGCCGGACTATGTACGGAAACTGGCCGAACCATCATGCGACCATCGATAATGCAGCCACCATTTGATAGACCTGTGTACATATGATGGACAAACCAGAGTAATAATTCCTTGGGAAAAATTAACCCAAACAAGCAAAAAGAAATACTAGGATTAATAGCACCTGGTTTATTTGTTGTAGCAATCCGAAGGAAGGTGATTCCCAAAATTGGGACTCGATCTGCGCACCCATTGCCTGGTCAGCTAGTGACGCCGAAGTGTCCGGAGTAGGTTGATGAAGAGATGGCGAAGCCCCCGGTCCAGCCGAGATGTCGAAGTAGGTCGGCGTGATGAACACCAGCTTGAAGAAGCAATAGTGCGGCCCTGCCGATGCAGGTCGTGACGTGGTCGATGCCGGCTTGATGAAGCGACCGTGCGGCGATGCCGGTATGCCCGCTCCATGTCATCCGTGGGGCGGCGATGTTGGTGATGATTTATCCTTCATGATGCCGGACTCTTGTTCGGCTTGCCGAGATGATGATCCGAAGAAGTTGAGCTCGGCTCAACAAAGTGACGACGTGTCTAGCGTAGGTCGGCAGCCGTGGAGCAATATTGCCGGACTGGTTTGACACCAGCATGATGTTGAAGATCATGTTCAAAAGATCATAAAGTTAGTGGGATGTGTTCGGAAACAAAACACAATACCCCATACCAAACTTCCTTCAAAAGGATGTCCAAATCCCGCTCAGTAAAAAGAGCGAACTCGGTCGGATTCGTTTTCGCGCAGAAAACATATCCGAAAAGTGATGCACTAATCGGAAGGTTCCCGGAGTTTGGACGGTCGGATCGAGCTCAAATTTTGAGGGGTGGTAGATATAGGAATTCCGCAGCCGATCAACGGTTGGATCTTTCAAAGGAAGTCCGAGCTAGAAGCCGGACACCATGCCCTAAACTCGTCCAGATTCTCGTCCAGATTCAGTGCGGCTCCGGTATATCGGAGATTGCCAGAGATTCCTCCATCGGAACTCGACGAAATTTTCCAGGGTTGTTGTAGAATCAATTCCGCACAATTCCACCGAAGCAATCGTTAAAACGACGCTTGAGGAGGCGGTGGCAGCGGACACAAGTCCGCTGTCCAGAAAAACAGTACGGTCGCCCGAGGGCAATGTTGACATTGAGCCCCCGGGCTCCCTGGATGATTCCTCCATGATCTTGATAGAGATCGGAGTTGATGTTGATGAAGGCCCTCATCCTAACATGACGATCGGAGGTAGGGCGCAGTCCTTGGTCGAACCAAGGTGACCAGTCGAGCTGGTGACGAAGATGTCGAAGTCGCAGTTGATCTGCAGGCGAGCCATCGACCTTTTGCCGAACACACAACGGAACTTTCAATGAAAGCACCAATGTCAGTGTCAAAACCGGCGGATCTCGGGTAGGGGGTCCCGAACTGTGCGTCTAGGCGGATGGTAACAGGAGACAAGGGACACGATGTTTTTACCTGTGTTCGGCCTCTCGATGGAGGTAATACCCTACCCCGCTTGATTAATATTGATGATATGGGTAGTACAAGAGTAGATCTACCACGAGATCAAGGAGGCTAAACCCTAGAAGCTAGCCTATGGTATGATTGTTGTATATTGTATATCTGTCGACTAGCCTGGCCCTGGTTTATATAATGCACCAGAGGCCTAGAATAACAAGAGTCCTAGCCGAATACGCCGGTGGGGGAGGAGTCCTTGTCTTGATCACCAAGTCTTGTGGAATCTTCCTTGTATGCGGCACCTGTCCGGACTGGCCCATGAGAATGCGGCCCTGGGGGTCCTCAGCCCAATCTAACCGATTGGGGGACGACGTGGTGAGTACCCCCTAGTCCAGGACACCGTCAGCCACCCTTGCAGATCACCATTCGCAAGCTGAAGATGCATTTGCTGGTCTTACACGGCTACAACTGCAGAATATGAGGGCTCCGTTTCACTTGACTCATTGGGCTTGTTATAAGCTATGGAGAACTTATAATGGCGATTAGTACGGGTGCTCCGCATTGGGTTAATTTTCTTTGAAGATCAGTCTGCGCAAATTGGATGAAGCGCATATACCTGGAGACCAACTGCGCGCTAATGACCGCACCCACATACGTGCAAAAAATTAGGTGATATCTCTCTAAATATATTTTATTAGCACATGTTGTTTTTGTCAAAGAACAATTACTTTGATTTGTATATTTTTGTATACAGGATAATTATTCACTACAAATGTGGTTTATACCACGCGTATGGTGCACGGGCTGATAATGTTCCGCCCGGAGATAGTCCGTGACATATTACCCGATGAATGGACCGCGCACAAACCGCCGCCCTTGCGGCCCGGTCTACATCGACTTCACGGAATCGCGTTTGATCGTTGTTCAATGGACGTGTGCAAGTCGACCGCCCCTGTGGCTTGATCTACATCAACTAGTCGGGACTGCCTGCGATTGACTCACCCGTCCGCATGGCTTACTGTGCTTGTAATTGACTCGTCCGTCCGCATCGGCTTACAACGCCACGGCCGACTCATCTGTCTGTGTCGCCTCTGATGTTGCGGTCGTATTTACCGTCCGTCTCTCGCGGGCTGGTCTATATCAACACACCGGGTCGCATCTGTATGCATGAGCTGTTTATTGAGTACAAGCAAGTCACTGCTCGGGTAGCCCGGTTCTTTCTTCCAACAATTTGGAGGCAAATTTTTATATATGGTCGGTCGTAGTGTGCACTAGATGGCTCAATGGGCAGGCGCACAAGTCGCCACCACTACAGCTTGGTTAACTTCAAAACAGCCAGTCGGGATGAACCATTGGCCGAGTTGTTGACACAGTTCACACGGGGTCATTTATAACCCGTCGCAGTCACCTCAACCTTCTATGGATTCACATCGCGTTATCAATGCCAATGATATACATCTTATGCTATGGTCAAAGTATGAAGAATCTCAAGCCAACTCTTCGAGTCATCTTAAGACTCGGGGTCTATGATGACATAACTCAGCAAATGTTGCCAGTTTCAGCAAAATTCAAGAAATCCGGGTCATTGGAGGGAAAAATAACCCGGCCCTGGAGGCTACTTCCCTATTGGTAAAAATTTGAAGGCCGTCAGAAAATTTCTGGCTTAAAAAAGTGATTGACAATCATAAAGTTCCGGCACAATAGAAGAATTCCGGGCTATCAGGAAAGATTTCGGTTCAAAATCTGGTTCAAGGGAAGTCTGTCTCCTACAAAGCTCTGAAGCTCTCAATATCCGGTTTAAAGTCCCAGCTCAAAAAGAATTCATCTCTCGCAAGTTTGAGTTCTCAGAAAAATTAAAGGTTGCCAACGAGAACTTGCTGCCATGATGCGCGGTCCAAACATGGATATCCTGCCTTATTGTCTTATCATATTATTGGTCACTTGGAGGCTTAACGCTGGTCTAAAGGGACCAAAGAGAGTCTGCTGCACATCACAGCTCAAACATAGGTACCCGGCGAGCACAGCTCAAAAATATATTACGGGGGCTCCTTGTTCAATGGGCAAGAGTTTTTATGACCCTTGTAATAGGCTTAAAAGCCAGGCTTGGAAGCCAGGTGTATTCACCTAAAACCCGGGTTATCCTGCCTTATTAACTCTGCCACTCCGCCTAGGTAGTCTTGGAATGACCTGCCGTACTTTTGACAAGTCAATCTTATACAGACCCTGAACTTTTCAAAGTTGAAACGACGATTGGTCATGTGAGGTCCGGCTTATAAGGTTTGTATGAAGGTTTTAGTCAGTGGATGTGCGGCCCTTGAAAGCACTTGATTTTTAGGCCTGGCGGCCTATGAAAAGCCTTGTTTATCTTTTGATTTCTATTTGAAAGTTTTTTTAGGGTCATCCTTTGTGACATGTTAATACATGGTTGAAAACCGATGAGGCTTATAATGCTTTATGATTCATATATGACATTATCCAGTGTTTATTAACCCATCCTGGCTTTGGACTATAAGTCGCCAGTATATGATGAGAAAGTATCCGGTGTTTATTAACCCGGCCTGGCTGTGGACTATAAGTCGCTAGTGTATGAAGATCTTATATACTTGGAAGCGTTGTGCTCTAAGCTTTGGGATATTACCCCTTGCTGCATATGGCGTGATAAGCCGGCGGCGTGACTAAAGCGAACAGGGCGTTGTGCTCTATATCTTCAGGGTTATTACCCTTACTGGCATGATAAGCCGATAATGTTCATAAGTATCATAGGTATGATATTTATTTTTGTTATCTGAGGTTTGATAACCCACTCTGGCTTTTAACTTTAAGTTGCCAGTATGTTTAGGCTTGAATGGCCTTAATGCTAGTCTTTTCCATAATTGCTTAAGATTATATTATGTTTGGGTTGTTACCCGCCCTGGCTTTGATGTTAAGTCGCCCGAACATATGTTATTTAAACTCTGTGTGCAGAATTTGCAGAGCTATGACTTGCATAAATAATTAAGTTCAAGCCCATCATCAAAAATTGAAGTTGGTGTTTCAAAAGGGTTATCAATTATTGATTTTCATAAAGGTTATAAGCCGACGGGTTACAAAAATCCCGGATTATAATGGATGCGCATTAAGTCGCCATCGGCCAAGAACCACTGAGTATTTAAAACTCCTGATTTACTTGTCAACTGATAAGGTATTCAAATCTTTAATAGCCAAAGCTGGCTGGATTTTCATGATGATATTGAATGATTGAGGTTTTCATACCGGATTATATTATTCAAATCTTGAATAGCCAATATGGCTGGATTTTCAATAACCAGTATTATGATTGAGGTTTTCAAAGTCGCTTCAGCGCAATGGCTATTATTTTACCAATGGATATGATTTATTCTACAATGGAAGGAATAGTCCCGAGTCACTGCAGGCTTACGACCCGGCACTTGGGGGCTACATTATTCAAGTTAAGATTACATCAAATATGCAAGTCCCATGTCACTGCCAGCATGCACCATCACTACTAGGGAAAACCCTAGCAAGAGGCTGGTATTTTGCCTATCAAGAGCGGAGGACGCCATCGATAAGGCGCCATAGTTATTCATAGCAGTAGCGCGTGCTACACGCTACCGCTGCTAAGACATATAGCAGCAGCGTTTGTTCACTCCAGCGCTACTGCTAATATAGCTAGTATTAGCGTGTTTACTCTCCATCGCTACTAGTATTCTTTTTCTTATTTTTTTAATTTTTAGTGTATTTATGCGCCGTTATACAAATTTTGGTACAATACCAATTCTGAGGTTGTTATATCAATATGTCCATAACAGTGTGTCAAATGAAGGTGGATTAGGTTCAAGTGGAGGGAACATGTGGTGCATGTCAAAATTATACTAGTAATCCAAACTTGATCTAGTTTGGACTAGTAGTACTTTCGGTGTGCACCACATGTTGCCTCCACTTGAATCTAATCCGCCAACACAAGCTATTTAATCATCACCATAGTCATTACCACCAACAGTAGGTATTTAATCGTCATAGTCATAGTGTAGCACACATCATCATCTTCAAACTCATTCTAGCCAGCTAATCACCACCAACACTAGCTGCGGTAGCTATCTAATCACCACCAACACTAGCTAATAATAATCATCAGAGTCATTACCGCCAACACTAGCTATTTAATCATCATAACTCATTTCTAGCTAGCTAATCACTCCTACTGCTCTCTCTCTCTCTCTCAGGTAAAATAACATAAAACATGTGTAGCACTCCTGCTTCATCAAGTTAGAGCATGCAGATGAACCTGTCTCCTAATCGTGGGTTGCGCTTCTGATTGCTGCCCCTAGTACTTCTCTGTGATCGTTCACAATTTTGCTCCAGTCTTTCACTATTAAGCATTCCTCGCTATTAGAAATCCT
The DNA here is from genome assembly GCA_021605205.1 of Aegilops longissima. Lineage (NCBI taxonomy): Eukaryota > Viridiplantae > Streptophyta > Magnoliopsida > Poales > Poaceae > Aegilops > Aegilops longissima. The sequence continues at coordinate 414,721,353 of CM038676.1, read as the reverse complement.
GAATGCACTAAAGTGCATTGTAGGATATCTTGGCCGTAAGCTAACAATTCTCATGGGACCTTTAGTCTCGAACCAACGAGGCACAACATTCATCGGGAGTCCCTGTTGAAGAACATCGTATAGTAACATACTTACCATTGAAGTTTAGCTTAAAAAATAATGTATGCAAAAGATGCACTGAGGACAAATAGTAAAAATCTTACCATCTTTCCTAAATAGATGTTACCATAGTTCAGTACGAACACTATTGGTCGCACTTTTTGAGTACTAAGATTTTTAAGTCCAGGAAAATAATTTGTCTTGGCAGTATGAAGATCCTCATGCCATGAAACATAATGACCTATCTCCTCGCAGTTTAGTTCAGCCCCGGGACAGTGGACGGTCATGTCTACCAAGCGTCGGACATGTTTGCTTGAATGGAAATAAGCTGTCAATATAAATTAGTTGTCAACTATTTTTGGATAAACAATATCGAAGACATAAATATGGTTGAGAAACTCACATAATGGTATAACTGGAGGCGTCTGCACATCGACCCAGATGTCGATATTACCTTCAATATCATCTTCGGGACGAATATCAAAGGTGATAACCATATCAGGCTCTAATGCATAAGCCTTGCATAGTGCTTGCCAAGTTTTGCATTCAAAATAGGTGTAGGTGTGTGCGTTGTATAATTTTGCTTGGGAAGTATAACCATGCTCAGTCTTCAAGTAAACTCTCTTTACCTCCATAGTAGTTTTCATAGGACTGAATCCTATCTTATCCAAGACAAAAAAAACTCTTGCATGGCAGGGGATACGCTAGTAGAATAGTAAAATAAATAAATTATAAGTTGAAGCAAAAACTCTTGCATGTCATGCTTAATTACGAAAAAAGACTTGTCGTTGTGACTTACTGTATCCACTTCGAAGTTCTCGTCCAGCTTGATACTGAAGCGCCTATCATCATCTAGGAAGATTCTGTCGCACAGGCCGCGCTTGTCTTCGCAGTATTCACAAATACCGAAATCCTTTTCGTCGTCAGACATTTCCTATATTCATAGTTGAAACATTAATTGAAAATTGATCGAAGGCAACTACCAGGATACTCAACACACAAATCCGGGGCACTCGATATTTCCTACATATTCTGGCACAAGTCATGCCAAAATTCATGGAAAAATCTGGCATGACCTTTGCTAAAATAGGACATATCGAGAGCCTGGAATTTGCCGGAACGGGAATGAATCAACACTCCGGCAAAACATAGGCCACTCGGAGGTGTAACCTGCAAACATGACCGACCACTTGGGCAAGCACATATCCTATTTGAGCAACACAAGATATACCTTTCAAAATATCTTATAGGACTCATATTGACATGAGCATTCAATAAGCAAAACCAAATCATAAAATAAATAAGTATTCAAATTAGCATGCATTCAATAAGCAAAAGTAAATCATCTCATGCGTCCGTACATCATCGAATAGTATCACTAATACATCCTGAATAGTATCATACATATAACATCACTAATACAACTAAAACCCTAGTGCACGACGGGTATCGGCGCGGGCAATGGACACCCACAGGGAAGGAACCATCACAGGATCATAGCTCTAGTGAGATCCCTGGAGAACCTGCCAGGTATTGGAGAACCCGTGCTCCAGCGCAAACAAGTAGCGATGGATGTGCGCGTCCTCCTCACTGACACGGTGACGCACCACCTCCGCGGGGTCCTCGAGCCTCTGGACCGTCACTGACCCATGCGATCGCCACCAAAGAAGGTTCGGGTCAACGACGGGCTGACTCCTCACCAACCTGCGCCCCCCGGTAGGTAGCGCCTCCCAGTACCACCCCGGCGGAGCCCAGTCCCGGACATGGCCCATCTGGTGATGCAGGTGTCCTCCGCCGACTCGACGACGAGGATGCGGGATAGGCATCGTCGATGTCGATGCGGGAATAATTGCTTTAACTAAAAAAGTAAACTAGTTCTATTATTTTTTGTACTAAAAATAAAATAGTTGAATTAACTCAACTAGTTTAATTAAGCACTTACTATAAATAATAATAAAGTAGTTTTTACTAAAAATAAACTAGTTCAACTAGTTATATTAATTTTCTTACTAATTCTATTAAACACTTACTAAAAAACAGTAAAACAACTAGTTAGATGAAGTCTAATATTTAACCCTAACTATTTTATGAACTCTAAAATTTAATGAACCCTAACTAATTTGATGAACTCTAAAATTTAACCCTAAATAATTTGATGAACTCTAAAATTTAACCCTAACTAATTTGATGAACTCTAAAACTAATTATATTTAACAACTACTGCCATAATTAGCATCTAATTTGATGAACCCTAACTAATTAGATGAACTCTGAAATTTAACCCTAAGAACCCTAGCTAGGTAGAGGTAGGGGAGGAGGAGGAGGAGGGCGTGCTCACCTCGGGCGCCGACGGAGTTAGGGAGAGGGACACGCGGCGTCGAGGTCGGGGACAGGGTCGGGGTCGGGGCGGCGGGCGCATGGCGGAGGGCGGCGATGTAGGGGGGCGTCGAGGTCGGGGTCGGGGGCGGTGATGTAGGGGGGCATCGAGGTCGGGGTCGGGGGCGGCGTCGACGGCGTGCGGAGGGCGACGGGAGAGCGTGCTTCGGCCGGGCGATGACGGCGGCGACAGCAGACGCACGCGTGTTGGATTTGGGGGAAGTGGGCGTGGGGAAGAAGAACGGTTGGTTAAGTGGAAAGTAGCAGCAGCGCGTTCCACGGAAAGCGCTACTGCTACATTAGCTATAGCGCATGTCCATAAAGCCCGCTGCTGCTACGCATTTCTCCTTTATTTTTGTTTTTCATTTATTTTCATTCACATTTTCTTTTTTTCCTTCCCCTTTTTCTATTTCTTTCATTTTCATTTACATTTCTATATGTTTTTCATTTTATTTTCCTTTCCTTAGCAGTAGCGCTTCCTGCGCGAAACACGCTGCTACAACAATCTTAGTAGCAGCGCACTTTCCTTAGGAACGCTACTACTATAGGTAGCCTGGCGAGAATAGTGAGGGGAATTGTAGTAGTAGAGCCTCTATAGTTAGACGCGCTACTGCTATGATCTTAGCTGCAGCGCGTTTGGATAACATGCGCTAGTGGTAAATTGTAGTAGCGCTTCTTTTTGTCCCGCGCTACTAGTAAGTTTCTATGTATAAGGTTTTCCTTAGTAGTGCATGGCACTCGGGGGCTAATGCAAGATCATTCTTTTTACTTGCCTTATTGAAGACCCGACTCATCACATCGTAATGAGCCGGCCTTTGGGGGCTACCAATTGCTCCTCTAAAAAATTCAAGGTACACAAGTCTTAATCCATTATATTGAAAGGTCCACTATTCAGTTGGCAAAGTACAAAGCTCTTAACCTTGTGGGCGTGGGTTCGAGCCCCATGGTGAGGGTTACATCATATGATATTATTTTCAATTAAGTATATATAAAGTCCCAGCTCAGTATTATCTTACTGACCCGGCCCTTGGGGGCTACACGTTGCTGTTCAAATCTACATGATCATATCTACAAAGTCCCTTCTCATTATTTCTTAATGACCCGGCCCTTGGGGGCTACACTGGTTGAAGTTTTTATGTGCATAAGACAATTACAAAGTCCCAGGTTGCTGCAAGCATTACAACCTGGCACTTGGGGGCTACATATGTGGAATATTCAGTTTTGACTAGTGACTGAGATGAACAATCTGGATTTCTTCCAAGGTTGCAACATTTATATTGAAGCACGTCTTAAGCTTTCACTATGTTCTCCTCTTAAGACTTGGGGGGCTACAGGTAATATGGATATAAGGGAGAAATATCTTCAAATTCTCAGTTTTGAGCAAACCAGATTGACCCGGCGTCAGCAACAATTATGACTTGGCTTCATCTATTTATAACCCAGCAATTTTGGTAATCATAAATTGGCAAGTTCTACATCTTCAAGCCGGCTGAAAATCACAAATTGATTATGAAGCTGGTCTATCGGCTAGACTTTCCAGAAGAAGGAAATGATAAGGACTTAAGGATGATCAGGTACCGGTTCAGAAAAACTTTTAACCCGGAGCACAACCTGTCAAATTTGTTCTTGTGTTTATTTTGCAGGATCAGTTTAACATGGATAAATCCAAATTAAACTGGGGCCTAATGTCGGGGATATACCCCGCGGTATGACCCGGCCGGAAGTATGACCGGGCCGGACTTGGAGATTCACTGGTGACCCGCCCTGAATTGGCGACTCACTGATGACCTGCCCGGATCTCTCCATTCACTGATGACTCGTCAGAGCCACGTGACTCATTGGTGACCCGGCAGGCGGGTCAGAGGACCGGCAAGACCCGGAGGCCCAGAAGGTTCAAGGCCCAGAAGGCCGGCTTTTGTTATGATAGGCCGGCTTAAGATGAAAGGCATAAGGAATATTCTCCTACAAAGGAAGCAAGACTAGGACTCCACTTGTAATAGAGTAATCCTAATTCTACTAGGACTAGTCATGTAACCCGCCCCTCCAACTTATATAAGGAGGGCCAGGGCACCCCAAGAGGGACAAGTTTTCACAAGTTAGGTTTAGACAGACAAGTCAATAGCTCTCGAGATAGAGCACCCTCGTAATCATGATCATCATCATCAATATCAATGAAGCAGGATGTAGGCTTTTACCTCCACCGTGAGGGGCCGAACCTGGGTAAAACCTCGCGTCTCTCGGTTCCGACCAACCCCTTCAAGCTACCATATAGATGCGTTGGCCTCACGACTAAGTCCTGACACTAAGGACATCTGCCGTGACAAATCCATGACATGAACCATTCACTAAATTTCAAGGTATAAGTGTTCTCCTTGAGTATGCACCGTTGCGACAGTTCGTCGTGTTGAGACACCACGTGATGATCGGGTGTGATAGACAATACGTTCAAATACAATGGGTGCAAGGCAGTTTTGCACATGAGGAATACTCGGGTTAAACTTGACGAGACTGGCATGTACAGACATGGCCTCAGAACACTGGAGACCAAAAGGCCGAACGTGAATCATATAGTAGATATGATCAACATAGAGATGTTCACCATTGATGACTACTCCATCTCACGTGATGATCGGACATGGTTTAGTTGATTTGGATCACGTATCATTTATATGAGTTGATGGATGTCTATCTAAGTGGGAGTTCTTAATTAATTTGATTAATTGAACTTAATTTATCATGAACTTAGTCCTGATAGTATTTGCAAATTATGTTGTAGATCAATAGCTCGCGATGTAGTTCCCCGTTTATTTTTTATATGTTCCTAGAGAAAAATAAGTTGAAAGATGATAGTAGCAATGATGCGGACTGGGTCCGTGATCTAAGGATTATCCTCATTGTTGCACAGAAGAATTATGTCCTTGATGCACTGCTAGTTGACAAACCTATTGCAGGAGCAAATGCAGACGTTATTAACATTTGGCAAGCTCGATATGATGAATACTTAATAGTTTAGTGCGCCATGCTTTACGGCTTAGAACCGGGACTTCAAAAACATTTTGAACGCCATGGAGCATATGAGATGTTCCAAGAGTTGAAGTTAATATTTCAAGCAAATGACCGAGTTGAGAGATACGAAGTATCCAACAAGTTCTATAGCTGCAACATGGAGGAGAATAGCTCAGCCAGTGAGCATGTGCTCAGAATGTCTGGGTACTACAATCGCTTGAATCAAGTGGGAGTTAATCTTCCAGATAAGATAGTGATTGACAGACTTCTCTAGTCACTATCACCAAGCTACTAGAACTTCGTGATAAACTATAATATGCAAAGGATGATGAAAGCGATTCCCGAGCTCTTCGCGATGCTGAAATCGATGAAGGTAGAAATCAAGAAAGAGCATCAAGTGTTGATGGTTGACAAGACCACTAGTTTCAAGTAAAAGGGCAAGGGAAAGAAAGGGAACTTGAAGAAGAATGGCCAGCAAGTTGCCACTCCCATGAAGAAGCCCAAAGCTAGACCCAAGCTTGAAACTAAGTGCTTCTACTGCAAAGGAAATGGTCACTGGAAGTGGAACTGCCCCAAAATATTTGGCGGATAAGAAGGATGGCATAAGTGAACTAAGATAGATTTGATATACAGATTATTGATGTGTACTTTACTAGTGTTCGTAGCAACCCCTGGGTATTTGATACCGGTTCAGTTGCTAAGATTAGTAACTCAAAACTGGAGTTGCGGAATGAACAGAGACTAGTTAAGAGCAAAGTGACGATGTGTGTTGGAAGTGATTCCAAGGTTGATACGATCACCATTGCACACTCCCTCTACCTTCGGGATTAGTGTTAAACCTAAAATAAATGTTATTTTGTGTTTGCATTAAGCATGAATATGATTAGATTATGTTTATTGCAATACGGTTATTCATTTAAGACAGAGAATAATTGTTGTTCTGTTTACATGAATAAAACCTTCTGTGGTCGTACACCCAAGGTGAATGGTTTATTGTATCTCGATCATAGTGATACACATATTCATAATATTGATGCCAAAAGATGCAAAGTGTATAGTGATAGTGCAACATATTTCTGGCGCTGCCGTTTAGGTCATATTGGTGTAAAGTGCATGAAGAAACTCCATGTAGATGGACTTTTGGAATCACTTGATTACGAATCATTTGATACTTGCGAACCATGCCTCATGGGCAAGATGACTAAAACTCCGTTCTCCGAAACAACGGAGCGGGCTAATGACTTATTGGAAATAATAAATACCGATGTATGCGGTTCGATGAGTGTTGAAGCTCGCGACGAGTATCGTTATTTTCTGACCTTCACAGATGATTTGAGTAGATATGGGTATATCTACTTGATAAAACACAAGTCTGAAACATTTTAAAAGTTCAAAGAATTTCAGGGTGAAGTGGAGAATCATCATAACAAGAAAATAAAGTTTCTACGATCTGATCGCGGAGGCGAATATTTGAGTTACGAGTTTGGCCTTCATTTAAAACAATGCGGAATAGTTTCACTACTCACGCCGCCTGGAACACCATAGTGTAATGGTGTGTCCAAAAGTCGTAAACGTACTTTATTAGATATGGTGTGATCTATGATGTCTCTAGTCTCTTACCGACTTATCACTATGGTCTTGGGGTTATGCATTAGAGACAACTGCATTCACATTAAATAGGGCACCATCTAAATCCGTTGAGATGACACCGTATGAACTGTGGTTTGGCAAGAAACCTAAGTTGTCGTTTCTTAAAGTTTGAGGTTGCAACACTTATGTCAAAAGGCTTCAGCCTGATAAGCTTGAACCCAAATCAAAGAAGTGCATCTTCATAGGATACCCTAAGGAAACAATTGGGTACACCTTCTACCATAGATCTTTGATGCCAAGAATGGAAATTTTCTAGAGAAGGAGTTTATCTCGAAAGAAGTGAGTGGGAGGAAAGTAGAACTTGATGAGGTAATTGTACCTTCTCTCAAATTGGAACGTAGCTCATCACAGAAAACCGTTCCCGTGATGCCTACACCAACTGGAGAGGAAGTTAATGATGATGATCATGAAACTTCAGATCAAGTTACTACCGAACCTCGTAGGTCAACCAGAGCACGTTTCGCACCAGAGTGGTACGGTAATCCTGTTCTGAAAGTCATGTTACTAGACCATGATGGTCCTACGAACTATGAAGAAGCAATGATGAGTCCAAATTCCGATAGATGGCTTGAGGTCATGAAATTTGAGATAGGATGCATATATGAGAACAAAGTGTGGACTTTGGTGGACTTGCCCGATGATCGGCAAGCCATAGAGAATAAATGGATCTTCAAGAAGAAGACTGACGCTGATGGTAATGTTACTGTCGACAAAGCTCGACTTGTCACAAAAGGGTTTCGACAAGTTCAAGGGGTTGACTACGATGAGACTTTCTCACTCGTAGCGATGCTTAAGTCCGTCTGAATCATGTTAGCAATTGCCACATTTCATGATTATGAAATCTGGCAAATGGAAGTCAAAATTGCATTCCTTAATGGATATCTCAAAGAAGAGTTGTATATGATAAAACCAGAAGATTTTGTCAATCCTAAAGGTGCTAACAAAGTGTGCAAGCTCCAGCAATCCATCTATGGATTCGTGCAAGCCTCTCGGAGTTGGAATATACTCTTTGACGAGGCGATCAAAGCATATGGTTTTATACAGATTTTCGGAGAAGCCTGTATTTACAAGAAAGTGGGTGGGAGCTCTGTAGCATTTCTAATATTATATGTGGATGACATATTGTTGATTGGAAATGATGTAGAACTTATAGATAGCATAAAAGGATACTTGAATAAAAGTTTTTCAATGAAAGACCTTGGTGCAGCTGCTTATATATTAGGCATCAAGATCTATAGAGATAGATCAAAACGCTTGATAAGACTTTCGATGAATACATACTGTAACGCCCTAGATGCGGCTACATCTCCCACGTGTCGAAGCACGACTTAGAGGCATAACCTCATTGAAAGCAATGTCGCAAGTGAGGTAATCTTCACACAACCCATGTAATACATAAGGGAAAGAGATACATAGTTGGCTTACAAATGCCACTTCACACAATACATAAATAAACATCCATCATCCAGATTACACTCAAGGTCCACTGCGGAACCAAAATAAAAGAAGACTACCCCAAATGCTACGGATCCCGATCGTCCCAACTGGCTCCACTACTAATCATCAGGAAAAGACACATAGTAACGACCACGTTCCTCGTCGAACTCCCACTTGAGCTCGGTTGCGCCACTGACCGCATCGTCGGCACCTGCAACTGTTTTGGTAGAATCTGTGAGTCACGGGACTCAGCAATCTCACACCCGCGAGATCAAGACTATTTAAGCTTATAGGAAGGACAGAGTTGTGAGGTGGAGCTGCGCAAGCGACTAGCATATATGGTGGCTACATTCGCAAAAGAGAGCGAGAAGAGAAGCAAGGCACGGTCGTGCAGCTAGTAGCGATCAAGAAGTGATCCTCAAACTACTTACGCCAAACATAACTCCAACACCGTGTTCACTCCCGGACTCCACCGAGAAGAGACCATCACGGTTACACACGCGTTGATGTGTATTAATTAAGGTCAACTTCGGTTTTGTACAACCGACATAAAAAATTCCCATCTGCCTCATAACATGGGCACGGCTTTGAAAGATAATACCTGCAGGGTGTCCCAACTTAGCCCATTATAAGCTCTCACGGTCAACGAAGGATATTCCTTCTACTGGGAAGACCCGATCGAGATCGAATCCCGGACTACAAGACATTTCGACAAAGAATAAAACAAGACCAGCAAAGCCGCCCGATTGTGCCAACAAATCCCGATAGGAGCTGCACATATCTCGTTCTCGTGGCACATCCGGATGAGACTAGCTACGAGTAAAACCAAGCCTCGAGTTTCCCGTGGTGGCCCGCAGTAGCTCAGTTCGGGCCAAGACTCGAAGGAGCACCGTCCGGGGGTTAAAATAAAGATGACCCTCGGGCTCGCGAAACCCGGGGAAAAAGGCTTAGGTGGCAAATGGTAAAACCAAAGTCGGGCCTTGCTTTGGAGGAGTCTTATTCAAAGCGAACTGTCAAGGGGTCCCATAAATCACCCAACCGTAAGGAACGCGAAATCAAGGAACATAACACCGTATGGCGGAAACTAAGGCGGCAAGAGTGGAACAAAACACTGCATAAGGCCGAGTCTTCCACCCTTTACCAAGTATATAGATGCATTAATTATAGCAGATATATTGTGATATCCCAACAAGTAAACATGTTCCAACAAGGAACAACATCTCCATGTTCCAACAAGGAACAAACTTCATCTTCACCGCAACTAGCAACGCTATAAGAGGGCTGAGCAAAGCGGTAACATAGCCAATCAACGGTTTGCTAGGAAAGGATGGTTAGAGGTTTGACATGGCAATATGGGTGGCATGATATAGCAAGTGGTAGGCATCGTAGCATAGGCATAGCAAAAGAGCGAGCATCTAGCAAGCAAAGATAGAAGTGATTTCGAGGGTATGGTCATCTTGCTCGCAAAGTTCTCGAGTTGTCGAAAGCTTGATCCTCGTAAGCGTTCTCAACAGGTTCCTCGCTCACGCACTCGTCTCCGGCTCTACCCAAAGCAAGAACACAAACAATGGAACCACAATAAATCACGGTGCAATGCACAAGCAACATGATGCAATACATGGCATGATATGCGAGATGTGATATGCAATGCGTATCGTGCGTTCGGAAGGAAAATGATGAACCAGGCATCAACTTGGCAAACCAAGTATGTCGCTGGAAAGGTGAGATGATTTCGTTGAAATCAATATAAAGATCACCGAATCGAATGCACGGTTTGCAAATGACAAGCAAAACAAGAATGACACAAATCTGCCATTAAAAGATGATGCCACTTAGCAAGAAACAAGAAATTAAGCTACTGCACCCCAAACGTACCAGCAAAGCATATGGAAGTGATCTACTCAAGATGCTTGACAAAAGATGAACACTGAGCTACGGCTAAATCACACCATAACAGGTCCAAACAAGCATGGCAAAAGTGCAAAACATATCAGCTTCACAGACTTAGTGAAAATACTGAACATGGCAGAATCAGCATCAGGAAGCAATGTTCAGAGCAAGCAAACAACATGCTACAGGAACTTATAATAGCAAAACAAGGCATGGAATGAATCTACTCAAAGCATAGAACAAAAGTCCCTTAATGACCATAAGCCAAAAGGGATCAGAAAATGTAATAGCACCCATGTCAATATAGCACGTTTCGTTAACAGATTCAGCAACAGGGCATGACAAAAACAGATAACAAGTAGGCATGTTTAAGAGCTCGATTCACTCACTACAGAGCATTTCATGATAAACTAAGCATACATCCATCAAGAATACATGGCATAGAAGCTATACATGGCAAGAACAACATCATAGCATACACGGATCAACTACAACAACCTTGGCAAAATTGAATAACATGTAAACAATCTGCCAGGAAACATTTTATAGCAAAAGTAGAGCTCGATTGACTCAAGCTATGGTACTCCATAATTGCAAAAAAGGGCATGGATGGATAGAGCATAACCATGTGTCCAAAACATCCTTACTAAAGTATCTCAAAATAAGCATGGATCTCTCTGTAGCATCAAGTTAACATGACATAAAAATATCAGCAAAACAGGGGCTGAAATCAGCAACATCATGAAGCCTAGTTTGCATGCTTGTGCTAGTCACCACAGAGATCACAAAAATACATGGAATACACCCCTGTAAAGATGGCATGGAATATTACAAAACACATGTAGGACTCAAGATCATAGGATGCACACATCAATCATGGCAAAAATGACAAAAGTGCATGTTCTGATAAGAATCTGAAACTAACATCACATAGCCCTCTTCTAACAGAATTTGGGGCATCAAGATGAGCTAAAATGTAAAAGATGCAATGGAATGACATGATCTAATCTTCGAGGCGAACAATTCGGTATGCTACAAGCACAAAACGGAGCCACGAGTGCAAAGTTACGGCATGATGAAAATGCAACAAAATTCTGCAGAATAAAGACTTGAGAGGGAATTTCGGGGAAGAAGGAAAGTCAACCGTCTCGATCGGATCCAGATCCGGCTCGGCCGCGGAAGCCGAGGACGGCCGGCGGAGATGGAGACGGCGGCGGAGCTTCGGGGAGGAGCTCGGGCCGGGTGATGGCGGCCGGGGGGCCCGCCTGGGCGGGCAGGGCGCGCGGAAAGCGCAATGCGGCGGCCGGGCGGGCGGCCGAGGGCGCGTAACGGGCGGCGGCGCGGAGGCGTTGGGGCGCCGGCTGCTGAAGCCGGGAGGCCCTTCACTGACTTCGCGGGCGGGCGGCGCTGGCAGGGGGGCGCGCATACGTGGCGGCCCTTGGATTGGCGGGCGGCGGCGGACGGACGCGCCCAGCCCGATCCGGACGTGTCTAGCGGCGGAGGAGTGATTTCGTCTAGGGTTAGGGTGGAATGATCCGGGATTTCGGGGGAGGGGGTGTTTTTATAGGTAGAAGGAGCTTGGAAGCTCCAAATGGAGTGTAGTTTTCGCCCACTCGATCGTGATCCGACGACGGAGAGCATGGAAGTGACTTAGATGGGTTATTGGGCTATTTTGGAGGGGTGTTGGGTTGCAACTTAAAAGAGGCCTTTGCGAGAGTGCGGTTAACCGTTGGAGTACCAAACGAGCTCCAAATGACCCGAAACTTGACAGGTGGTCTACCGGTGGTGTACCAAGGCCACTTGGCAAGGCTCGGTCCATTCCAAGAAAGTTTAGTACCCGCTCACGAAAAAATGTAAAAGGGGACGCCGGGGGACATAGGAGTGCCGGATTGCAAAACGGGCAACGGGGAAAATGCTCGGATGCATGAGACGAACACGTATGCAAATGAGATGCACATGATGACATGATATGAAATGCATGACAAGAACAAAATGCAAAAAATGAAGAAAAACCCAACCACGGAGGGAATATCATATCACAATGCGAAAATGGCAAGAGTTGGAGTTACAAATATGGAAAGTTACATCCGGGTGTTACAACACTCCACCACTACAAGAGGATCTCACCGAGATCTAGGACTGAAAGAACTCCGGATATTCGAACGGAGGTGATCCTCGCGCCCTGTGTTGCTTCTCGGTCGGAATGGTGTGACCACTTCACTTTCAGGAATTTGATTGACTTGTTGCAGTCTTGCGCTCAGTTTCTTCAAGAATAGCAACGGGTGCTCATGATAAGAGAGATCTTCTTGGAGGTCAATTTCTTGAAGTTGATAGTGCGCTCAGAGTCTTGAAGCACTTGCTAAGCTGTGACACATGAAACACATCGTGCACGTTCGCGAAGTTGGACGGAAGCTCAAGTTGATAGGCGAGATCGCCTCTTTTGCCAATGATCTTGAAAGGACCCACGTATCTAGGGGCAAGCTTCCCTTTGATACCGAAGCGACGAGTTCCTTTCATTGGAGAGATGCGGAGGTAGACATGGTGTCCGATTTCAAAAGCCACATCACGGTGCTTGTCATCATAATATCCCTTCTGGCGCGATTGCGCGGCTTTGAGATTCTAACGAATGACTTTGCACATTTATTCGGCTTCTGTGATCAAGTCGTTGCCAAGAAGTTGGCGTTCACCTGTCTCGGACCAATTGAGAGGAGTACGGCACTTTCTTCCATAGAGAATATCGAATGGGGCCTTGCCCGAACTCGCTTGGAAGTTGTTGTTGTAGGAGAACTCGGCATATGGAAGACAATCTTCCCATTTCATACCGAAGGAAATGACACAAGCCCTGAGCATGTCTTCGAGGATTTGATTGACTCGCTCAACTTGGCCACTTGTTTGAGGATGGAAAGCTGTGCTGAAACGAATGTTGGTGCCCATGGCCTTCTAAAAAGAATCCCAAAACTTGGAGGTGAAGATGCTGCCATGGTCTGAAGAGATCAATTGTGGAATGCCGTGCAAGGAGACAATTCTGGAGGTGTATAACTCTGCCAACTGAGCTGCTGTGATAGATTCTTTGATAGGAAGAAAATGAGCCACTTTAGTAAGCTTGTCGATGACGACGAAGATGGCATCATTTCCACGCTTGGACTTAGGAAATCCAGTCACTAAGTCCATCTCGATATGATCAAACTTCCATTCGGAATAGCAAGAGGTTGGAGGAGACCAGCTGGTCGTTGGTGTTCGCTTTCACTCTTCTCGCAGACATCACACTCATTCACGAATTGAGCAATTTCTCGCTTCATTCGAGTCCACCTATATGACTGCTTGAGGTCATGGTACATCTTCGTACTTCCGTGATGAATGGATAGAAGCGAATTGTGTGCCTCGCTCATAATGACTTTACGAGATCACCCTTTGGAACCACAATCCGGTCCTTGAAGAAAAGAGTATCTTTGTCATCAATGTGGAAGCACTTGTACTTGAAATGCCCTTGTCGATACCACGTTTCACCTTTTTCACCATCGTATCCAGGAGTTGAGCCTCACGAATTTGGTCTTCCAAAGTAGGAGAGACTATGAGGTTGGCAAGAAAGCCTTGAGGAACAACTTGAAGATTCAGCTTGCGGAAAGCTTCACAGAGATCCAGTTGGAAGGGCTTGAGGATTAAACTGTTGCAATAAGCCTTCCTGCTCAAAGCATCTGCAATCACATTGGCCTTGCCCGGAGTATATTCAATACTTGGGTTGTACTCTTGAATCATTTCGACCCATCGAGTTTGCCTGAGGTTGAGGTTGGGTTGAGTGAGGATATACTTGAGGCTCTTGTGATCGGTGAATATGTCCACTTTCCTTCCCAACAAGAGATGTCTCCAAGTTATTAATGCATGGACAACTGCTGCCAACTCAAGATCATGAGTGGGGTAGTTCTTTTCGTTGGGCTTCAGCTGACGAGAGGTATAGGCCACAACTCTCTTCTCTTGCATTAACACAGCACCGAGACCTTGAAGAGAAGCATCGCAGAAAACTTCGAATGGCTTGGATTCATAAGGAGGAGTTAAGACAGGAGCTGTGACGAGTTTCTCTTTGAGAGTATTGAAAGCAACGTCACACTCAGGAGACCAGACATACTTCACATGCTTCTGGAGGAGGTTGGAAAGAGGCTTTGCAATCTTAGAAAAATTCTCAACGAATCTTCGGCAATAGCTTGCAAGACCAAGAAAACTGTGAAGCTGCTTGACATTCTGAGGAGGTTCCCAATTCACAACTGCAGACACCTTCTCGGGGTTAACAGCGATGCCCTTGGCGGAGATGATGTGACCAAGGTAAAGCACTTCATCAAGCCAAAATTCACATTTGGAAAACTTCGAATAGAATTGATGCTCTCTAAGCTTGTCGAGCACCAATCGCAAATGTTTGGCATGATCCTTCTTATTCTTGGAGAAGACCAAAATATCATCGAGATACACCAAGACGAATTCATTTGTGTAGGGGTTGAAGATGAAGTTCATCATTCGAGAGAATGTTGGAGGAGCATTGACAAGGCCGAAAGACATGACAGTATATTCATAAGAACCAAAGCTTGTTCTGAATGCTGTCTTGGGAATATCTTGTTCACGAATGCGAATTTGATGATAACCCATACGAAGGTCAAGCTTGGAGAACACTTTAGCACCTTTGAGTTGCTCGAAAAGCTCATTGATGTTGGGAAGTGGATACTTGTTCTTGATAGTCTTCTTATTTAATGGACGGTAATCGATGCACAGTCGGTCCGTGCCATCCTTCTTCTGGACAAAAAGAACACCACAACCCCAAGGAGATGAACTCGGTCTGATCAGACCCAGACGCTCTTGTTCATCGAGCTGCTTCTTCAATTCCTTCAGCTCATTAGGTCCAAGCTTGTATGGACGCTTGTAAACGGGTTCGATGCGTGCTCAAGATCGATAACGAATTCAAGCGGCGGTGAGGAGGCATTCCTAGAAGCTCTTCTCGAAAGACATCTTGGTACTCACAAACGACTCGAATCTGAGAGATAGCATCCAATTCGCCCTTCTCATTGAGAGAAAACAACCGAATTGTTTCATCACGAGCGGCATAGATGATCACATCGTCGGAAGAGTGAGTCAATTGAATTTCTGGCAGCACAATCAAGCTGAGCTTTGTGCTTTGAGAAAGCGATCCATCCCGAGAATAAGATCAATATCCGAGTCACCCAGACAATTGGTTTAGCAGAAATCTATAGTCGCCCATCTTGATACCGACATTCGAACCATCATGCTAGAGCTCAAACGCTTAGCCGGAGAAATAACTTGCATAGCTTTAGGTAATTCCTCTGTGTCAAAATTGTGCTTCGATGCAAAAGGATATGACATGAAAGAATGCGATGCACCGGTATCAAATAAAACTTTTGCAGGAATATCATTAACTGATAGATTACCCATTATCACATCGAGAGATTCCTCCGCTTGAGCTGCATTCATCATGTTCACCTTTGCAGACTTGGGATTATGCTTGACCACTTTGCATTCTTGGAAGATCTCACAGGAGGAGGAGGCGGAAGGCGCCTTTGGTTGAAGCACTTGTTCGCGTAGTGACCTTTCTGCTGACACTTGTTGCAAGTCACCTCTGAGAGCGGACGGTGATAAGGAGCATTTGACCTTGGAGCTTGAGAATTAGACTTGTTCTGATAGCCAGGGTTGGGCGGGTGGGAAGATCCACGACCACCTGCTTAGCGAAGCGAGCGAGTTTCTGGAACTGGATATTGTATTGATACACAGACATGTTGCCTTGCTTGAGATTACGGAACTCCTCACGCTTGCTCTCAACAACACTTTTCGGAATGTGGAGAGCTTTGAAGTCTCGGCGGAACTCATCCCAGGTAATGACACGACCAACTCTAGAATCTTTGTATTGCTGGTACCACTCAGCAGCTTGGTCCTTAAGTTGAAACGAAGCAAACTTGACAAAGTCCTCAGGTCTGACATTGCTACATTCAAAATGTTTGCAGATGTCCACAAGCCAATCGTCGGCGTCTGTGGCCTCGACACAGAAGCTGAAAGACTTCGGCTGATTAGCGAGGAACTGATTGAGGGTAGCAAAGTGTGGCTGGTTGTCGCCTTGACCTTGATTTCCTTGATTGCCTTGCCCTTGGGTACGCTCTTGCAAGAGTTGGAAAATCATCTGAGCATTGGCATTGGTGGCTGCCATGATAGCTTGCCATGCCTCCGGAGGCGGAGGTGGAGGTGGAGGGTTCGACTGACTCCCATCATTGCGATCCGGATTCAGATGCGTTGGCGGAGCCATCTCAAGAGGGTGACATCCGTTAGCACTTTGATAGCAGATAGACAAGTTGAATCAACGGATAGAAATTGCAACATATAGTCTTCACAATAAACATTGAACAAGGATGAACGAATGAATTCCAAAAGCTAATCATCACACGTCCATTAAGGTGAGAAGCCACTTGATTAAGGGTTGATGAAAAAACTAACAAGGTACGATCGAACAAATAAGTGGTAAGGATTACCCAATCGCAAACCAAATATCTGCGGGAAGAAATGCTAGAGCTACTTGAATCCCACCTATAAACTCCGAAACTTTATGGTTATGCAATCTGGTGTTGGGGATACAGGGACACAAAATATATCACCCAAACTAACAATACCTAGATCCATTGTATCCATCCGTCAACACATAACCAAGAAACCTTCGAAATTGTGTACCTCGACCTTGAAAAGCATCCGTTATACTGAGTCATGGCAATACTCCCGAGCTCGCCCGAAGATTGGGTTATCGGGTTATCTCACCAACAACTGTATAAAAGAGATTTTCGATGTCGGCAAAGCTCGTATTCAGAACTGCAACGATAAAATTGTGACAACAACACCTCGGAGCTCAACTCCCCGGGACACTACCACAACCCCTAAATGTCAGGAGGCACCAAGAACAATGTTCTCGTCACAAAACCATCGGAACGATTCCCAGATACCCGCGTGATCCTAAAATTTTTTTTTAGTGAAATTTGAGGAGAGGAGAGTCAAAACTTCTACGTCAGGAGACCTCACCAGAGCGACGAAGGGACTGGAGAGTAAAAATAATCCTACTCTCCGATATATATAATCCTAAGACTCAAAACATTTTGTTCTAGACTCAACAACGACAAACAATCAGCGGGGGCTTCCAAGTCGGGATGGCTCGATTACCAACTTATAGCGCCCTCGATGCGGCTATATCTCCCACGTGTCGAAGCACGACTTAGAGGCATAACCGCATTGAAAGCAATGTCGCAAGTGAGGTAATCTTCACACAACCCATGTAATACATAAGGAAAGAGATACATAGTTGGCTTACAATGCCACTTCACACAATACATAAATAAACATCCATCATCCAGATTACACTCAAGGTCCGACTACGGAACCAAAATAAAAGAAGACTACCCCAAATGCTACACAGATCCCCGATCGTCCCAACTGGGCTCCACTATCGATCATCGGGAAAAGACACATAGTAACGACCACGTTCCTCGTCGAACTCCCACTTGAGCTCGGTTCGCCACCTGCACCGCATCGTCGGCACTGCAACTGTTTTGGTAGAATCTGTGAGTCACGGGACTCAGCAATCTCACACCCGCGAGATCAAGACTATTTAAGCTTATAGGAAGGACAGAGTTGTGAGGTGGAGCTGCAGCAGCGACTAGCATATATGGTGGCTACATTCGCAAAAGAGAGCGAGAAGAGAAGCAAGGCACGGTCGTGCAGCTAGTAGCGATCAAGAAGTGATCCTGAAACTACTTACGCCAAACATAACTCCAACACGTGTTCACTCCCGGACTCCCGAGAAGAGACCATCACGGTTACACACACGGTTGATGTGTATTAATTAAGGTCAACTTCGGGTTTTCTACAACCGGACATTAACAAATTCCCATCTGCCTCATAACCGCAGGCACGATTTTGAAAGATAATACCTGCAGGGGTGTCCCAACTTAGCCCATTATAAGCTCTCACGGTCAACGAAGGATATTACTTCTACCGAAGACCCGATCAGTCTCGAATCCCGGACTACAAGACATTTCGACAAACAATAAAACAAGACCAGCAAAGCCGCCCGATTGTGCCGACAAATCCCGATAGGAGCTGCACATATCTCGTTCTCGTGGCACATCCGGATGAGACTAGCTACGAGTAAAACCAAGCCTCGAGTTTCCCGTGGTGGCCCCTGCAGTAGCTCAGTTCGGGCCAGCACTCAAGGAGCACCGTCCGGGGTTAAAATAAAGATGACCCTCGGGCTCGCGAAAACCCGGGGGAAAAAGGCTTAGGTGGCAAATGGTAAAACCAAAGTCGGGCCTTGCTGGAGGAGTCTTATTCAAAGCGAACTGTCAAGGGGGTCCCATAAATCACCCAACCGTGTAAGGAACGCGAAATCAAGGAACATAACACCGGTATGACGGAAACTAAGGCGGCAAGAGTGGAACAAAACACCAGGCATAAGGCCGAGTCTTCCACCCTTTACCAAGTATATAGATGCATTAATTATAGCAGATATATTGTGATATCCCAACAAGTAAACATGTTCCAACAAGGAACAACATCTCCATGTTCCAACAAGGAACAAACTTCATCTTCACCTGCAACTAGCAACGCTATAAGAGGGGCTGAGCAAAGCGGTAACATAGCCAATCAACGGTTTGCTAGGAAAGGATGGTTAGAGGTTTGACATGGCAATATGGGTGGCATAATATAGCAAGTGGTAGGCATCGTAGCATAGGCATAACAAAAGAGCGAGCATCTAGCAAGCAAAGATAGAAGTGATTTCGAGGGTATGGTCATCTTGCCTGCAAAGTTCTCAGAGTTGTCGAAAGCTTGATCCTCGTAAGCATTCTCAACAGGTTCCTCGCTCACGCACTCGCCTCCGGCTCTACCCAAAGCAAGAACACAAACAATGGAACCACAATAAATCACGGTGCAATGCACAAGCAACATGATGCAATACATGGCATGATATGCGAGATGTGATATGCAATGTGTATGCGTGCTTCGAAGGAAAATGATGAACCAGGCATCAACTTGGCAAACCAAGTATGTCGCTGAAAGGTGAGATGATTTCGTTGAAATCGATATAAAGATCACCGAATCGGATGCACGGTTTGCAAATGACAAGCAAAACAAGAATGACACAAATCTGCCATTAACAGCATGATGCCACTTAGCAAGAAACAAGAAATTAAGCTACTGCACCCCAAACGTACCAGCAAAGCATATGGCAGTGATCTACTCAAGATGCTTGACAAAAGATTAACACTGAGCTACGGCTAAATCACACCATAATAGGTCCAAACAAGCATGGCAAAAGTGCAAAACATATCAGTTTCACAGACTTAGTGAAAATACTGAACATGGCAGAATCAGCATCAGGAAGTAATGTTCAGAGCAAGCAAACAACATGCTACAGGAACTTATAATAGCAAAACAAGGCATTGCATGAATCTACTCAAAGCATAGAACAAAAGTCACTTAATGACCATAAGCCAAAAGGGATCAGAAAATGTAATAGCACCCATGTTAATATAGCAAGTTTCGTTAACAGATTCAACAACAGGGCATGACAAAAACAGATAACTAGTAGGCATGTTTAAGAGCTCGATGCTCTTACTACAGAGCATTTCATGATAAACTAAGCATACATCCATCAAGAATACATGGCATAGAAGCTATACATGGCAAGAACAACATCATAGCATACACGGATCAACTACAACAACCTTGGCAAAATTGAATAACTTGTAAACAATCTGCCAGGAAACATTTTATAGCAAACGTAGAGCTCGATTGACTCAAGCTATGGCACTCCATAATTGCAAACAAGGGCATGGATGGATAGAGCATAACCATGTGTCCAAAACATCCTTACTGAAGTATCTCAAAATAAGCATGGATCTCTCTGTAGCATCAAGTTAACATGACATAAAAATATCAGCAAAACAGGGGCTGAAATCAGCAACATCATGAAGCCTAGTTTGCATGCTTTTGCTAGTCACCACAGAGATCACAAAAATACATGGCATACACCCCTGTAAAGATGGCATGGAATATTACAAAACACATGTAGGACTCAAGATCATAGGATGCACACATCAATCATGGCAAAAATGACAAAAGTGCATGTTCTGATAAGATTCTGAAACTAACATCACATAGCCCTCTTCTAACAGCATTTCGGGCATCAAGATGAGCTTAAATGTAAAAGATGCAATGGAATGAAATGATCTACTCTTCGAGGCGAACAATTCGGTATGCTACACGCCCAAAACGGAGCCACGAGTGCAAAGTTACGGCATGATGAAAATGCAACAAAATTCTGCAGAATAAAGACTTGAGAGGGAATTTCGGGGAAGAAGGAAAGTCAACCGTCTCGATCGGATCCAGATCCGGCTCGGCCGCGGAAGCCGAGGACGGCCGACGGAGATGGAGACGGCGGCCGGAGCTCAGGGGAGGAGCTCGGGCCGGGCGATGGTGACCGGCGGGCGCTGGCTCATGGGGCGGCCGGGCGCGGGCGTCGGGCGGCGACAGCGGCGGCGGGCGACGGCGGGCGCGGGCAGGGCGGGCGGCCGAGGGCGCGGCAATGGCGGCGGCGGCGGCGCTGGGGCGTGGGCGTGGGCGGGAGGGCCTCTCGACTTCTGGGCGGCGGCGTGGCGGGGGGCGCGCCACGTGGCGGCCTCGGATTGGCGGGCGGCGGCGGACGGACGTCTGCCCGATCCGGACGTGTCCGGCGGCGGAGGAGTGATTTCGTCTAGGGTTAGGGTGGAATGATCCGGGATTTCGGGGGAGGGGGTGTTTTAATAGGTAGAAGGAGCTAGGAAGCTCCAAATGGAGTGTAGTTTTCGCCCACACGATCGTGATCCGACGACGGAGAGCATGGAAGTGACTTAGATGGGTTATTGGGCTATTTTGGAGGGGTGTTGGGCTGCAACTTAAAAGAGGCCTTTGCGAGAGTGCGGTTAACCGTTGGAGTACCAAATGAGCTCCAAATGACCCAAAACTTGACAGGTGGTCTACCGGTGGTGTACCAAGGCCACTTGGAAAGGCTTGGTCTATTCCGAGAAAGTTTAGTACCCGTAAAGGGGACGCCGGGGGACATAGGAGTGCCGGATTGCAAAACGGACAACGGGGAAAATGCTCGGATGCATGAGGCGAACACGTATGCAACTGAGATGCACATGATGACATGATATGAAATGCATGACAAGAACAAAATGCAAAAAATGAAGAAAAACCCAACCACGGAGGGAATATCATATCACAATGCCGAAAATGGCAAGAGTTGGAGTTACAAATATGGAAAGTTACATCCGGGGTGTTACACATACCTTGATAAGATCTCAAAGGACTTCAAAATGGACCAGCCAAAGAAGGAGTTCTTGCCTGAGTTGTAAGGTATGAAGTTGAGTAAGACTCAATACCCGACCACGGTAGAAGATAGAGAGAGAATGAAAGTCCTTCCCTATGCCTCAGCCATAGATTCTATAAAGTATGACATGTTGTATACCATACCTATTGTGTACCTTGCCATTAGTTTGGCAAGGAGGTACAACAGTGATCCAGGAGTAGATCACTGGACAACGGTCAAAATTATCCTTAGTTACCTAAGAGGACTAAGGAAATATTTCTTGGTTATGGAGGTGATAAAGAGTTCGTCGTAAAGAGTTACATCGATGCAAGCTTTTACACCGATTCAAATGACTCTAAGTCTCAATCTGGATACATATTGAAAGTGGGAACAATTAGCTAGAGTAGCTCCGTGCAGAGCATTGTAGACATAGGAATTTGCAAAATACATACGGATCTAAATGTGGCAGACCAGTTGACTAAACCTCTCTCACAAGAAAAACATGATCACACCTTAGTACTCTTTGGGTGTTAATCACATGGTGATGTGAAATAGATTACTGACTCTAGTAAACCCTTTGGGTGTTGGTCACATGGCGATGTGAACTATGGGTGTTAATCACATGGTGATGTAAACTATTCATGTTAATCACATGGTGATGTGAACTAGATTATTGACTCTAGTGCAAGTGGGAGACTGAAGGAAATATGCCCCAGAGGCAATAATAATGTTGCTATTTTATATTTCCTTATTCATGATAAATTGTTATTATTCATGCTAGAATTGTATTGATCGGAAACCTAAATACATGTGTGAATACATAGACAAACATTGTGTCCCTAGTGAGCTTCTACTTGACTAGCTTGTTGATCAAACATGGTTAAGGTTTCCTGACCATGGACGTGAGTTGTCATTTGATAATAGGATCACGTCATTAGGAGAATGATGTGATGGACAAGACCCATCCGTAAGCTTAGCATATCGATCGTTCAGTTTTATTGCTATTGCTTTCTTCATGTCAAATACATATTCCTTCTACTATGAGATTATGCAACTCTCGAATACCGGAGGAATGCCTTGTGTGCTATCAAACATCACAACATAACTGGCTGATCACAAAGATGCTCTACAGGTATCTCCGAAGGTGTTTGTTGGGTTGGCATAGATCGAGATTAGGATTTGTCACTCCGAGTATCGAAGAGGTATCTCTGGGCCCTCTCAATAATGCACATCATAAGAAGCCTTGCAAGCAAAGTGACTAATGATTTAGTTGTAGGATGATGTATTACGGAACGAGTAAAGCGACTTTCCGATAAGGAGATTGTCGTGGAATTGTCACGGCAGATGTCCTCGTGAAAGGACTTAGTCGCAGGGCCATCGAACGGGTTAACTTAGAGGGGTTAAAGCGGACACAAAGACACGGGAGTTATACTAGTTCGGCCCCTTCGATGAAGGTAAAGCCTACGTCTAGTTGTGATGGTATTGATGTGATTTCGGCGACTAGGGAGCAATAGCTTCGCCTAAGCCTCGAATTGTCTGTCCCTAAACCACCGCCGGGTCGTCCCCTTATATACACGGCTTGACGCCCGGCCGGTCTACAGAGTCCCGATCCGGCTCATACAAGTGTCCGGCTCGGTCTCTTCTCTCTTATCTTACAAAGACAAGTTACAAGACTAAGGCGGTTTACATAAACGGACCCTAATTCGCCTCGGGCTCGGGCCTCCTTCATGGGCCCCGATCATGGATTTAGGGTAACCCGGCCCCGTCGTAGCGGTTCACACTCGAGAGTTATATCCCCAACATTAGGCCCAGCATTGACTTGAACCGTTCATGTTAATCTTCAACATCTTCAGAAACTCTTGATCTCCTTCATATTTCAGTAAACCGCCATCTCGCTTGAACCGCCGTGGACGTCATCCTCCGATCCGCGACGGGCGCTTTGACGTCATCTTTAATAAAGAAATCCAAACAAGAAGATTCCTTCATTTAATACTATCCCGAAATCGAGGCGATCACTGCGCCGTCCGCCGCTTTTGACTCCTCGATTCTCGCTCGTTAATTGCCCGGTTCCTTATAAATAGACCGGCAGGCCCTTTCTCTTCATCTTCGCTCTTCTCCTTCCTCGCGACGCCCAGCCCTGAAGCTCCGCCGTCGCCTCCGACCTTCCAACGCGGCGTCGGCTGGGGACGCCGCATCAACCTGATCATATCAGAGGTTCTCGGCGCTCCTCCGCGGTTTTGCTCATCAGGTAAGGTCCCTTTTCAAACCCTAGATCTCATCTGAAGGTCCTGTTCCTCTGATAGTTCATGGGTGTTCATCGTAGTGTCCTCATACCTGCCCTGCCATGGCCGTATGATTCGGCCGTAGTACACATCCTGTGCGGCGACCGCTCCACCATCAGTTTTACTCCTTGTTCATCTTTCATTTTGTTCAGATCTTCTTGTTTAGGACGCACGAACCTTCCTGCCCTCTATGAGGCTTGCATAGGTCACAGAAATTTTTCTCACTGAACCTTCGGTAGATCTAAATTACTTCCATTTGCATACGAAATCGGTTTCTGTTCACACTTAGTAGATTTTTCAGTTCTGTCTCTTTTGGCGGTTTGACTTTTGATAGCTAATCCGTCACTCCATTAGTCCTCGCTAAACCGAATTGGAAGCTGCCGTCAATCGCCGTTTAACATTGTATAATTTGCTCGAACCGTTTAACGGTGAACCGTTTTTCCTTTTCTTTCGCAGTTTAGTCTTCCGGAATGGCCCCTCAATTCTCAGCTTGCAATTGGGTTCGGTCCAAGATCACCGAAACGCAACTCAACGGATACGTCACACTGGCGCTTTGGCTTCAAAAAATGTCCTCCACTGGCGTGTTCCGGATGGCGAATTCTCCCGAGCCGCAAGAAGGAGAAGTAATTGTGTTTATGCAGCACTTAGACCGGGATTCTGCCCGCCGGTTCAAAATTCTTCCGGACGCCCTTGCAAGTTTTCAACTCCATCCGCAGGATATTGGCCCGAACTCGTGTCAAACATATGCAATTTTCAAGTCTTTCGTGAAGTCTATCTTCAAGAAGAACCATCTGTGGAGCTGTTCCGGATTTTTTCCACTTGAACCGTCGACAGAATTTTCTCGATGGTCCCAACACGTAGCTGGGCGGCGTTTCAATCGAGAAGAGGAAGGAAGTGGACTTTCCTCACGCCAAACACCACAGCCATCCAAAAGATTGGAACCAAACCTGGTTCTACCGCCGAACACCGCTCCCGCCAACGAGAATCCTTTGCCGGGCTACCGCCTCACCGCTCAAGAACCATCATCCGCCGCTTTACGCTTAACCGCCATGAACGGAAGAACTTGGCGCCTCAAATTATCAAGCTCGGGCTCTAATGGCCAATGGCTTAACGGTGTGGACCTTGTGCGGTCTTTGGGTTTCTTAGGGCATCTTGCCATTAAGCCGCCCCGGATTGATGCATGAATACATTGGCAGCCTCAAAGACCCTCAAAGACGCCACGAGTTACCCATAATCGAACTTGAGGTCACAGAGATCTGTAAAGAAGATGCTTGATGAACCGATCTCCGTCGCAGCCTAACCGGTTGGCTCCATTCGTGTTGCCAACAAACCGCTGCATGTAAGGCTCTACTCACCGCTTTTGGGCCTTTAATACTTTGTTGATATACATTAATCCTTGTTACTTCTCGGTGACAGCTCCATACGAAGCGTACCAAACCGGCTCGGGCGCGCGTGTAAAGTCCAAGGCCACCAAGAAGGCAAGAAGAAAACCGCCGAGTCTTCCGATCCACGGAGGACGAAGAATCGAATCGAGGTAAAACTTGATATTCTTACGAGGGAGTCGCCGTAAACCGGCTTTCCTCTTTGTGTTTCTTCTTGCTTGTGATTTGTCCTTTGTATTCCTTTTATCGACAAATTTACCTCCTGTGATGATGTGAAGCCTACCATGCCGAATTCGTTGAGGTAATCTTTCTTTCTTCCGAATCCGACCTCGCGTGCGGTTAAAAGAATTCGCCATACCGTCCGGAAAGTGAAAAATATCATTCCTGTGCTTACTTGAATCCAAACCTTTCCTTGAAGACACAGAAGTGAAGAGCGCCCGACGACCCGCACGATGGTCAACGGATTACCTCGTCCGGTTTACTGCACACACCAACCCGGAGCGTCGTCCGAGGTGACTTGTTCTCTGAAAAGCGTTATCCCTTAAAGGTTTCTTCCGATGTCCTCTCAATCCGTCGACCAATTATTAGGCATCTTCCAACTCTTACGGCGGTTCATCAACCACGCAATCGCCTCCGCTTAAAGTTTGCGCAGGTACGCAATCGCTGTCCCGCCAATTCGGTTTACAATTGCCTTGGTCGATTTGTCTTAATCCAATTTGGATATTGCAGCACCAAGGCTCGCTGAGTAAGAAAGCGAAAACCCTTGATCCTCTGCGGATGTTGATCCGGAAAAGACCCCATAGCAAACCCATGAAAATCCTGAAGTCGCCAAAAATAGCTCGTGAGTTGTACAAAGACGACACGCTGACCCGCCGTAAACTGAACCGGAGGTCCAAGTGGAAACCTCGATCTGCTCCACCGAGCCCGCCACAGAGCGGGTCGTAATTGTTGAACCGCCGAGCCAAAGTAAGAAGACATCAAGCCCAAAGAAGACCGCCGGTCTGGCCAGCCCAGCCAAAAATGATGATGTTATTGTGACAGGCATTGGCTACACCACTCCTAGCCAACCGGTCGCTTTAGCAAAACACAGCGTCAAGGAAGATTCCACTACTATGAGCAAAGATAAGGGGAAAACTGATATGTCAGCTTATGACAACTTCTCTGCCCAAGAACTTCACTCCGGCTTTCTGAACCGGCTCTACACAAGCCGTGACTTTGAAGCCGGTCTGGTAAATCGCATGAAGGACCGCTATAAGGTAATGAGTTATGCCTTTCATGTACTTTTACTGTGTAGTAGCCCCCAAGGGTCGGTTCAACTTAGCATAGTTAAACCGGGACTTAATTTCTGTATCCCCATAGCAAACTGAGATCAACTAACCATTAGCCCCCAAGTGCCAAGTTGAATATGTGTATTGAGCTTGGGACTTTATAATGAAACAACTAACGTGCTCCCTTTGTTATCAGAATGAAATATATCAGCAAACCGTGCAACTCAAGGACCTTCGAGCCAATCTGGAAACTCAACAAGCAGAGACCACCAAGGCCAAGGACGAATTGAAAACTGCCTTGGCCACTATGGAGCAGTTGAAGGAGTGGTATAAACCGAACGGGCCAAGCTGGGACACCGAGAAGGCCGGTTTGAAAAACGGGCGGAAGATTGAAGCAGCTCTTAAACCGTGATCAAGAGCTTACGGACTCAAGCGCCAAGTGCATGCCATGACCTCTCGCCATCTTTGGTAAGAAAAATTGCATCGATTATCTCTATTTTGATATTTCCGCCGGTTTAATCTGAGCTGTGCGAAACCGTGCGAGCAAGCGCATTGCTCATCTGGGCTCTGATGTGCGGAAGAAGCTCAAGGCCGCTTATACGCTGATTGAGCAGCTGTATACCGGCGCCCAGCGAGTCATATGTGCCACATCATATGACAACACGGCTCCGTCCCTGATCAAAGACACACTGGACCGGCTGTCCATGGTTCCGGGGCAGCTTGAAGAGTTGAAACGATCCGCGGCCGGGCTGGCACTCTACTGGCTCTGACTCGCGCCAAGGCATGGATAGCAGATCTTGATCCGGCTGACATAGCCAAGGGTTTCCCAGCCAAGAGAACGGTGAAGCCTTTGATAATGACGCTCAAACGAATAATAAAGGAGATGCGTCATTGGCGAGTCAAGCTGGCAGCGAAGCCAACTGGCGGTTCACCGCTTTTTATGACGCAAACAACAAGCGGGTGGAGTTTGTCATTCCTGAAGTGCGAGCCTTGTTCCTCCAATCCGTAAGCACACTTATGCCTCGACGTTGATCGGCTAAGCTTATAAGTGAAGAGGCTGTTTTCGTGCCTTAACCCGGATTGACTGGTCTACCAATGACTTCCGGCTTTGGGTGATGAAGAAGAAGAAGTTGAACCGACGCCGGGCGCCTCTACCTCACGCCAACTTTGGCGAAGAAGCGTAATCCGTCAAGCCGGGTGACGCCCAAATGCTAGTCATAACGCCATGCAAAACACCGGCCTTGGAAGGCTTTGTAATAGGATAGTCAGCACTTTGTTTTGAACAATGCCGTTATGACCTCGATCAGTATCCTTTGCATGGTGGTACTGACATCGTGGATTGATGAACCGTCAACTTAGTTCGCTTCTGCAATCACAAATTTTTAAACCGCCACGGCGGCTTATGTCGCCACCGGCTTGTGACGCTTATATATTTATATAAGGAAATATGGATGTATATGACCAAACTTTATGATACAAAAATACCTGCCAGTGTCGGGCATGCAGTTGGCTTAGCCAATCTTGAGGCGGAGGTTATATAAACCATTACCGTCAAAGGAGAAAACAACTCCTGTGCTTAGAATGCCGGTTTACCGTGTAAACCGTGTCGGGCATGACAAGCCCCCTGTTACTCCATAATGGGATGTTAACAGAAAAAATCAAACCGGAACAAAATCACCGGATTAAAAATGGACCGAATTCCGTTAACTGACAACTTGAATCCGGTTTTTAAAAAAGGTTGTCGGTTTAAGAAGGCAAATAAAAATCAAATAACTGGTAGGAAGTCCACATGGAAGCAAAGGCAATGATAAAAACCAGTTGCAAGAAGAGGCTTTACTGAGCCTGATCAGATGGTGTGACCATGGTAGGACAGGACCAAGCTCCCCATAAGGTGTAGCGATGGTTCAAGTCAGCCAGGCCCCCAACTGAAACCGTGGCATTATGCCGATCAAGTGGCATGGCAATGGTTCGGGTTCGACCAAGCCCCCAAGTGATTCTATGGCCTTAGGCCGACCAAGAGGCGTGACTGGTTCAGACGTGACCATGTCCCCAAGTGATCTGGTGGCTTTCGCCCATCAAAAGGTGTTGCATTGGTTCGGACACCACCAAGCCCCAAGTGACAAAAACTTCAAAAGCAAGACCAAGGGTTAAACGGAGGCCGCTTTGCGACAACATCTCCATGTACCCAAACCGTATTTTTACGAGCGGATACCCCGCTTTAGCCGAGGATCCGGTTTATTGCTTTATTCATAATATATACATTGTCTTAATATGTACATAAGTGGAGCCGATGGCTCGGGTATAATAAGGACGAAGATGAGCTATGTTCCACGGCTGTTGGTCTCCTCTTCGGCGGCGTGAGTCTTTTCGCCTCGAACATCAATCGATAGTATGACCCGTTGTACAGATTCTTGCTGACTACAAAGGGCCCTTCCCAAGGTGGGGATAGCTTGTGCATATCATGCGGTCTTGAATGAGCCAAGCACCAAGTCTCCCTCCCGAAGGTTCTTGTTCTAACCCGCCGATCGTGATACCGACGAAGATCCTGGCTGGTAAATCGCCGAACGAGCAGCCACCATATCTCGCTCTTCATCCGCCGATCCAAAGCGCCCCGCCGTGTTGCCTCACTATCGGCCTCAACATAGGCCGCCACGCGGGGCGAGTCATGACGGATATCGCAGGGAAGGACCGCCTCCGCTCCATAGACCGTAAAGAACGGTGTGTATCCAGTGGATCTGTTAGGGGTAGTATTGATACTCCATATCACAGATGGTAGCTCTTCTACCCAACAACCGGGCGTTCTCTCCAAAGGGACCATAAGCCGGGGTTTAATACCTCTCAAGATCTCCTGATTAGCTCGTTCCGCTTGACCATTGGACTGCGGGTGGGCCATCAAGAAACATCAAGCGGATGTGCTCTCGCTCACAAAACTCCTTCATGGCTCCCTTGGACAAATTAGTGCCATTGTCCGTGATGATGCTGTGTGGAAACCCAAACCGAAAATCACCTTTTGATGAACTGAACCGTCGTGGCGCATCACACTTGCTAATGTGCTCGCCTCTACCCACTTTATAAATTTATCAACCGCCACCAACAGGTGGGTCTTCTTGTCCTTGGACCTTTGAAAGGTCCAACCATATCCAACCCCAAAGTCGCAAACGCCAAGTAATTGGAATCATCCTCAATTCTTGGGCCGGTACATGAGCACGTCTCGAAAACTTTTGGCAACCATCACATCGTCGACCAGATCTTACGCATCGGCATGGGCGGTCAACCAATAAAACCATGGCGAACGCTGGCTACCAAGGACTTTGAACCGGCGTGGTGACCACAGTCCCTTCATGGATCTCACGCAATATCTCACGGCCTTCGCTGGGGACACACAACGCTGAAACGCCCCTGACACGCTGCAACGATGCAACTCGCCCTTATATATGGTCATAGACTTAGACCGCCGAACTATCTGTCGGGCCAACGTCTCATCTTCTGGTAACTCGCCCCGGTTCAAGTATGCCAAATAAGGGAGCGTCCAATCCGGAATGACATGCAAGACAGCCACCAACTGAGCCTCCGGATCAGGAATAGCCAAATCAACTTCATCAGGAAGCTTAACTGACGGATTGTGCAGTACGTCAAGGAAGACATTGGGCGGGACCGGTTTACGTTGAGAGCCCAGCCGGCTTAGAGCATCCGCCGCTTCGTTCTTCCGACGATCCACATGGTCCACCTGATATCCTTTAAAGTGCCCTGCAACAATATCCACCTCCCGACGGTACGCAGCCATGAGTGGATCTTTGGAATCCCAAGTACCTGATACTTGCTGGGCCACCAAGTCCGAGTCACCAAAGCACTTAACCCGGCTTAGATTCATCTCCTTAGCCATCCGGAGACCATGGAGCAAAGCCTCATACTCAGCTGCATTGTTAGTACAGGGGAACATTAAGCTTAAGAACGTAATGAGAACTTGTCACCTCGTGGGGAAGTTAATCGACTCCGACCCCGAGCCCTCCAATTGCTGGACCCATCAAAGTGGATGGTCCAATAGGTATGATCCGCTTTTCTTGGTAGCGCTTGCAACTCTGTCCAATCGTTAATGAAATCCACAAGTGCCTGAGACTTTACTGCCGTCCGAGGCACATACCTTAAACCGTGCGGCCCAAGTTCTATAGCCCACTTAGCGATCCGACCAGTCGCTTCCCGGTTCTGTATGATATCTCCCAAAGGAGCTGAACTGACCACCGTGATGGGGTGCCCTTGAAAATATTGCTTCAGCTTCCGGCTTGCCATAAAAACTCCATATACCAGCTTCTGCCAATGCGGATATCTTTGCTTAGACTCAATGAGGACCTCGCTAATGTAATAAACCGGCCGTTGAACCGGATACTCCTTCCCTGCCTCCTTCCGTTCCACCACAATGGCTACGCTGACTGCCCTGGCATTAGCAGCAACATATAACAGAGCGGCTCCTTGTCAATGGGAGCGGCGAGAACAAAGCGGGTTGGCCAACCGCCGCTTTAAGTCCTCCAATGCTTCATCATGGCTGAACTCGCATTTAACCGATCCGTCTTCTTCAAAGATCTGGTACAAGGAATGGCCTTCTCTCCTAGGCGGCTGATAAACCGGCTTAGCGCAGCAATCCGACCCGCCAAACGCTGGACATCATTGATACACTTTGGCTTAGCCAGGGAGGTGATAGCTGTAATCTTCTCCGGATTAGCTTCAATCCCCCTGTTGGACACAAGGAAACCCAATAACTTGCCTGCCGGAACACCAAAAACACACTTGGCCGGGTTAAGCATCATCTTGTACACTCGCAAGTTGTCAAAGGTTTCTCTCAAATCCTCAATCAGTGTTTCCTTCTTCCTTGACTTGACCACAATATCATCCACATAAGCATGCACATTACGGCCGATCTGTTCATGCAAGCAATTCTGTACGCAACGCTGATAAGTTGCTTGGGCGCTCTTGAGCCCAAAAGGCATAGATACATAGCAGAAGGCTCCAAAAGGGGTGATAAACGCCGTCTTCTCTTGGTCCTTAACCGCCATCTTAATCTGATGATATCCGGAATATGCATCTAAAAAGCTCAAACACTCACAACCCGTCGTAGCATCAATAATCTGATCGATACGGGGGAGGGCGAAAGGATCTGCTGGACAAGCCTTGTTAAGATCTGTGTAGTCCACGCACATGCGCCAAGTGCCATTCTTCTTAAGGACCAACACCGGATTAGCAAGCCACTCTGGATGGAAAACTTCAACGATAAACCCTGCCGCTAAGAGCCTGGCAACCTTCTCTCCAATGGCCTTGCGCCTTTCCTCGTTAAACCGCGAAGAAACTGCTTTACCGGGTCGTACTTGGGATCAACATTAAGAGTGTGCTCAGCGAGTTCCTCGGTACACCGGCATGTCGAAGGCTTCCATGCAAAATGTCCCGATTCTCACGGATGAACTCGATGAGCGCGCTTTCCTATTTAGGATCCAAGTTAGCGATGGTGAACTGCTTGGACGAATCGCGGGCACAAAATCAACAAGTTTAGTCTCAGCCACCGACTTAAACTTCAAATCCGGATCGTGCTCTGTAGTTGGCTTCTTCAACGGGTCATATCCGCCGGATCAACATTGTCTTTATAATACTTTAACTCTTCGTGGCACAAACCGACTCTGCATAAGCCGCATCACCTTCCTCGCACTCCAACGCAATCCGCGGCTCCCATGAACCGTTATCGTCCCTTTGTGACCCGCATCTTCAGCTGCAAATAAACATAACAAGGCCGTGCCATAAACTTAGCATAAGCCGCCGCCCAAACAGGCGTGGTAAGGGCTTTGATTTTCACCACCTCAAATGTCAATGTTTCCGATCCGAGTCATGTTCATCTCCAAAGGCTACCTCAGAGCTATCTTACCGACCGGATACGCTGACTTGCCGTGCACCACACCGTGAAACACCGTGTCTTTGGATGGCCCGAGATGCCTATCCGCCAACCCCATACGCCGGAAGGTCTCGTAGTAAAGGATGTTGATGCTGCTTCCTCCATCCATAAGCACTTTGGTAAACTTGTATCCTCCCACCGAGGTGCCACCACTAGGGCAAGCTGACCCGGATTGTAAACCCGGGAGGATGATCCTCTCGCCCATACAATAGGCTGCTCGACCAGCGCAGGTAATGCGGGCGGCCGGTTCAACAACACCGACCGCCGCTCGAAGTTTCCGGTCTCGTCTGTCCAAGCTGGTGGTAAAAACATGGTACCGTCCACCGCTCAACTACTTTGGATTACTTTGGTAACCCGACCGCTGCTGTTGTTGATTGTAACCCCTTGGTTACGATTGTTCGATTGTTCGATTGCCTTGCCCGCCCGGATTACCACCGAACTCGGGCCGAATTTCTCCACCAGAACCGGGCGGACCTCGAACCGCCGCGGGCCCTTGATCATACCGGAAAGCATTAGAATTTTTGAACTCCTGCATAATATAACAATCCTTCCGAGGTGGTTCGCTGGTGCCTCCTTCGTCCCATGCTTCGGACAAGGTTGATTCAATAGGTAATTCAAATGATCCGGATTGTGACCTTGTGCACCGCCCGGTTTGATTGCTTACCTTTGCGCCATGGACCCTTGTCCTCGCGCTGGTGTTGGCTACGAAGCCCATGTTACCGTTAGCCTTACGCTTGTTTCCCCATTGCTCGCCGAATGATGTCGCTGGCCTCGAGCTGCTATTCGCTTTCCTTCCCTACTTCGTCATCCTCGGACTCGGGATCCTTGGTACTATCGTAATCAGCATACTTTACCAAAACGCCCATGAGCGTGCCCATGTCATTGCAAAACGCTTCATGCGACTCCAGCTTCAACTTCAACGGTTCGAACCGCAGTTGGCTTCTAGGGTTAAGATAGCGGAATCGTGGTTGATCCGACCGACGAATGTAAACCTCCAAACGCATGGCGCACCCAATGTGTTGTAGATTCTCCTCCGCTCGACACAAGCCGCCAAATCCACCACGCACATGGGCTGTTTACAGTGTCTTTGAAATTTTGAATGAACCGGTCCGTAATCGGGTCCACGAACTAACCGAGTTGGGTGGCAAATTTTTCAACCAAGCACGGGCCGCACCTTCCAACATCATGGTGAAATACTTCGCACACGCAGCTTCGCCCACATCCAAAGATCTCCATGGCCATCTCATAGCTTTCTATCCACGCTTCGAGCCAAATCGGCGGTATAATTGGGCACCTTGCGCGGCCCTTTGAAGTCCTTGGGCAACGCACATTGCGAAAGCGGGACGAGGCAAGGCACCCCAATGAGCCGACGTGACCCCGGTTCAAGATGGTCGGACGAACCGCGCGAGCTGATGGTCCTCATGTTGTGCTGCTAACTCGGCCTCCCTACGTGCCTCGCCCGCCCACCACCACTTGAGCGCCTTGAAGCCACCGCCGGGTTGTTGCCTCGAGGCGGACCGCGCTGCTGCGTTGCTTGAAACGGCCGGTTCATCTGCGCCGGCTATAACTCGCTTGGGCGGGGTGGAGTGGATCCGATCCCGATCAGTATGAATACGCTTCTCGCCGAGCTGTGGCCGCCCCGAGGAGCTCCTTGTCCCGGCGTGTTTCCACCGCCTGTGGTGAATCGCCTCGATCGAATCGCCTCAATCGTGCCGCAGCCGCGACAAGCTTATCCATCGGGTTGGAGTAGTGACCGGAGGTGTTCGCATACCGGGCGCACCGTATGATGGCGAGGCAGATCTATCACACGGGCTGAACTGGCGCGGCCGTCCAGTGCTTCCGCGGTTTACCACCGCGGCGGATTATCGTCCCGCCTCGGGTATTGAAGAGCTCTTCCTCGAAAACCAAGGCAAACAGGATCTGTACTTCCTTTTCATGACTTCATGTGACGACTCGATCCAAAGATGAGCCTATAAGCTGTGCATCCAAAGCGCCCGTTCCGCCGCCATCCTCACGTCCGCTGCTGCCGATCCGCTTTAGCTTTAGCGATCTGTTCTTCACCCTTGCAATCTCTGCGCCAGCAGGTCCTGATCCGCGGGTTAGCCTCTCGCCATGAGCGCAGCCAATGCGTCGAATAACTCTGATAAAACTTGAGCCGGCGGGCGCACAGGGCCTCCTTCCCCGGCTGCCACCACCGCTGCTGAACCGGCGACGATGGGCGCTGCGGTCGAAGAGTGAAGCGTCGCTTGTGTACCGGCCATGAAAATTCCAACCCGGCTAGGTAGATCAAAGGGGTCCGGAATACTCTCTCCGTCGGAACAGCCCCCGATCTGGCCATCTTGTAGTTGGTACAAAGACTCGGTTTCTCCGGCGGATGACTCGTCGCCAGAGTAGACAACGGTTTCGCCGCCAGATGCTGATCCGCCTCATAGTCTCCGTGGACGACTCCCACGAAAGCACGCTTGACAGCCGGTTTAGCCAGGGCAGGACTCTTCTTCGCCCGCTGAGCCGTCTCGACGAGGTCGGTGCGACGTCCGCCCA
Organism: Aegilops longissima; assembly: GCA_021605205.1. Lineage (NCBI taxonomy): Eukaryota > Viridiplantae > Streptophyta > Magnoliopsida > Poales > Poaceae > Aegilops > Aegilops longissima. The sequence continues at coordinate 414,686,110 of CM038676.1, read as the reverse complement.
GGCCTGGCTCGCCGATCTTGCCGATGAACACGTATGCCACCAAAGGGGACCCGGCACCCGACTCAATCGAGCCGCCTCGGGCCCCGATCCGCATCGTCGATGTAGAGTTTGCCGCGACGACTCTTAGTCATCCGCCCACAAGATAGCCTTCGAGTCCTTCAACTTGCCCTCTAAGATCATCAAACCATCGATGGCGATAGCCCCACGGTGGGCGCCAACCGTCGTGGAATTGTCACGGCAGATGTCCTCGTGAAAGGACTTAGTCGCAGGCCATCGAACGGGTTAACTTAGAGGGGTTAAAGCGGACACAAAGACACGGAGTTATACTAGTTCGCCCTTCGATGAAGGTAAAGCCTACGCCTAGTTGTGATGGGATTGATGTGATTTGGCGACTAGGGAGCAATAGCTTCGCTAAGCCTCGAATTGTTCGTCTTTAAACCGCCGCTGGTCGCCCCTTATATACACGGGTTGACGCCGGCCGGTCTCTGAGCCCCGATCCGCTCATACAAGTGTCCGGCTCGGTCTCTTCTCTCTTATCTTACAGCACAAGTTACAAGACTAAGGCGGTTTACATAAACGGACCCTAATTCTCCTCTGGGCTCTGGGCCTCCTTCATGGGCCCTGATCATGGACGAGGGTAACCCGGCCCCGTCAGGGCGGTTCACACTCAGTAGTTATATCCCCAACAGAGATTGAACTAGGTATGTAGATACCGATGATTGAATCTCGGGAAAGTAACATACCGATAGACAAAGGGAATAACGTATATTCTCATAAGGGTTCGATCGATAAAGATCTTCGTAGAATATGTAGGAGCCAATATGAGCATCCAGGTTCCACTATTGGTTATTGACCGGAGAGGTGTCTCGGTCATGTATACATAGTTCTTGAACCCGTAGGGTCCGCACGCTTAACGTTCGATGACGATATAGTATTATATGAGTTATGTGATTTGGTGACCGAATGTTGTTCGGAGTCCCGGATAAGATCATGAACATGACGAGAAGTCTCTAAATGGTCGATAGGTAAATATTGATATATAGTACGATGGTATTTGGACACCAGATGTGTTCCGGAGAGTATTGAGTACTTATCGGGTCACCGGAAGGTATTTTCGGGTACCCCCGACAATCCTATGGGCCATAAGGGCCTTGTGAAGGAACAGACCAGCCCACAAGGGGCTGGTGTACCCTATAAGGCCATAGGAGGAGGAGAAGGAAAGGGGGGAAGGGAAAGGAAAGTGTGGATTAGGATTCCCACTTCCTTCCCTCACCCCCTCTTTCCGCCCTTCATCCATACATGGAAAGGGGGGCGCAGGGCAAGACAGGGCCCCTAGGGCGCGCCCTGGCTGCCTCCTCTCCCCCTCCCACCTATATATATGTGGGGGGCGCCCCCAGCACACCCCAGACTATTGCATAGTCGTGTGCGGCGCCCCCTCCATCGTTTACTCCCACGCTCATATCTTCGTAGTTCTTTGGTGAATCCCTACGTGGATCACTTCACCATCATCGTCACCACGCCGTCATGCTGATGGAACTCATCTACTACCCCGACGCCTTGCTGGATCAAGAAGACGAGGGACGTCACCGAGCTGAACGTGTGCAGAACTCGGAGGTGGCATACGTTCGATGCTTGATTGGTCGGAGCTAGAAGAAGTTCGACTACATCAACCGTGTTGTCAAACACTTCCGCTTACGGTCTATGAGGGTACGTAGACACACTCTTTCCCTCTCGTTGCTATGCATCTCCTAGATAGATCTTGCGTGAGCGTAGGAATTTTTTTGAAATTGCATACTATGTTTCCCAACAAAAAGGGCATGGCTTTTTGAACCCATGGTTCTCTTTCTTTACCATGTTTTCTAACAATGAAATCTCTTTTATCATAACGTTTATTTTTAGGAGGTGGGTTATCAAGATCAACAACTGGTTCTATTTCAACATCATTATCAGGTTCTTTATCATTGTTTGGTTTAGCATCTACATGCACGTCATCGTTATCAGTATCATTATCACTACTTGAGTGTTGATTACTAGATTGTGTCTCGGCATCAGAAATAGAAAGATCATTACTATCCTCTGAAAGTTTTTCCACCTCAGGTTTACTAGAAGTATGCAAAGTCCCTATACTTTTCTTTTTATTTTTAGATGGACTAGGTGCATCAACATTTCTTCTTTGAGAGTCTTGTTCAATTCTTTTCGGCTGACCTTCAAGATAAAGTGTCTCCTGAGTCATTCTACCTCCTCTAGTCATTACTCTAACAACACGATCATTCACATTGTTATTCATTGAGATTTAGCAACTTGTTCTAATTGGGTTTAGTCCATAGATGCATGTTTACCTACAACTTTGACATAATTAGCAATTCTAAAGAACAAGTTACTCAACCGATTAATCATGTAGGCATTATGTTTTAACTATTTCATAACATTTGCATTGAAATGATCTTGCTTAATGATACGTCTCCAATGTATCTATAATTTTTATTGTTCCATGCTATTATATTATCCATCTTGGATGTTTTATATGCATTTATATGTTGTTTTATATGATTTTCGGGACTAAGTGCCAATTTCTGTTTTTCCTTGTTTTTGAGTTTTACAGAAAAGGAATACCAAACGGAGTCCAATTGATGTGCCAATTTTTGATGATTTTTTATGGACCAAAAGAAGCCCCCGGAGTAAAAGAGTTGGGCCAGAAGAGTCCCGAGCCATCCACGAGGGTGGTGGGCGTGCCCTACCCCCCTGGGCGCGCCCCCCTATCTCGTGGATGACTCGGAGACCCCCCCCCCCCTGACGTGAGACCGATGCCAAAAATTCCTATAAATACAAAAAACCCCAGAAAGAAACCTAGATCGGGAGTTCCGCTGCCGCAAGCCTCTGTAGCCACGAAAAACCAATCGGGACCCTATTCCGGCACCTGTCGGACGGGGAATCCCTCACTGGTTGCCATCTTCATCATCCTGGCGCTCTCCATGACGAGGAGGGAGTAGTTCACCCTCGGGGCTGAGGGTATGTACCAATAGCTATGTGTTTGATCTCTCTCTCTCTCTCTCTCTCTCTCTCTCTCTCTCTCTCTCTCTTATGTTCTTGATATGGCACGATCTTGATGTACCACGAGCTTTGCTATTATAGTTGGATCTTATGATGTTTCTCCCCCTCTACTCTCTTGTAATGGATTGAGTTTTCCCTTTGAAGTTATCTTATCGGATTGAGTCGTTAAGGATTTGAGAACACTTGATGTATGTCTTGCATGTGCTTATCTGTGGTGACAATGGGATATTCACGTGATCTACTTGATGTATGTTTTGGTGATCAACTTGCAGTTTCAGTGACCTTGTGAACTTATCAATAGGGGTTGGCACACGTTTTCGTCTTGACTATCCGGTAGAAACTTTGGGGCGCTCTTTGAAGTTCTTTGTGTTGGTTGAACAGATGAATCTGAGATTGTGTGATGCATATCGTATAATCATACCCACGGATACTTGAGGTGACATTGGATTATCTAGGTGACATTAGGGTTTTGGTTGATATGTGTCTTAAGGTGTAATTTTACTACGAACTCTAGGGTTGTTTGTGACACTTATAGGAATAGCCCAATGGATTGATCGGGAAGAATAACTTTGAGGTGGTTTCGTACCCTACAATAATCTCTTCGTTTGTTCTCCGCTATTAGTGACTTTGGAGTGACTCTTTGTTGCACATTGAGGGATTGTTATATGATCCAATTATGCTATTATTGTTGAGAGAACTTGCACTAGTGAAAGTATGAACCCTAGGCCTTGTTTCCTAGCATTGCAATACCGTTTACGCTCACTTTTATCATTAGTTACCTTGCTGTTTTTATATTTTCAGATTACAAAAACCTATATCTACCATCCATATTGCACCTGTATCACCATCTCTTCGCCGAACTAGTGCACCTATACAATTTACCATTGTATTGGGTGTGTTGGGGACACAAGAGACTCTTTGCTATTTGGTTGCATGGTTGTTTGAGAGAGACCATCTTCATCCTACGCCTCCCACGGATTGATAAACCTTAGGTCATCCACTTGAGGGAAATTTGCTACTGTCCTACAAACTTCTGCACTTGGAGGCCCAACAACGTCTACAAGAAGAAGGTTGTGTAGTAGACATCACTTAATAATGTAATTATCAAATTCATACAGGCACTGACTAGGAGATTTATTATAAGGAATATCACCTTCATCAAACTTTATAAGAGAATTTACCTCTACCACCTGTATCGGTGTGTCAAGACCATGAATTTCTTCAATAAGCGGTAATTTCTTAACATCTTCAGCTTTAACACCTTTTTCTTTCATACATTTGTTTGCTTCTTACATATCTTCAGGACTGAGGTGTAGAATACCTCTCTTCTCCGGAGTGGATTTAGGTGGTGGTTCAGGAAGTGTCCAATTACTATCATTCTTCAATATATTATTCAACAGTTCTTCAGCTTGTTCAATAGTTCATTCCCTGAAAACACAACCAGCACAACTATCTGGGTAGTCCCTGAAAGCATCGGTAGTCCATTATAGAAGATATCAAATATTTCCTTTTTCTTTAGAGGATGATCAGGCAAAGCATTAAGTAGTTGGAGAAGCCTTCCCCAAGCTTGAGGGAGATTATCTGCTTGAATTTGCACAAAGTTAAATATTTCCTGTAAGACAGCTTGTTCTTATGAGGAGGAAAATATTTTTCAGAGAAGTAATAAATCATATCACGGGGGCTACGCACACAACCAGGAGCAAGAATATTAAACCATATCTTAACATCACCCTTTAATTAGAAAGGAAACAACTTAAGGATATAATAGTAGCGATTTTTTTTCCTCGTGAGCAAATAGGGTGGCTATATCATTTAATTTAGTAAGATGTGCCACAACGGTTTCAGTTTCATAACCATGGAAAGGATCAGATTCAACCAAAGTAATTAACTCAGGATCGACAGAGAACTCATAATCCTTATCAGTAATAAAGATAGGTGAAGTAGAAAAAATAGGATCATATTTCATTCTAGCATTCAAAGATTTTTCTTTCAGCTTACATAGTAATTTTTTAAGATCATCTCTATCATTACAAGCAAGAAATTCCCTAGACATCTCTCCATCCTTAACATAACCCTCAGGCATCTTAGGCAATTCATATCTAGGAGAGCTAGGTCGAAATGGTGCTTCATAATTTTCAGTTTCAACATTCTCAAATGCTTTAGCTTTAGCAAGTTGTTCATCAAGAAATTACATAGTGACACAGTATTATCAAGCAAAGCACTAGCATCATCAACAACATCATTCATAGAAGAAGTGCCATCATCAATTACTTGCGACATATCAGAATTAATAGCAGGTGGTGGTGTCACAAGCTTACTTAAAATAGAAAGTGAATCAAGTGCAGAGCTAGATAACAGTTCCTTACCTCCCCTTATCCTAGAGGGAACGGTCATATGGTTCTATCATCCTTAAGATTCTTCTTAGTGATCAACAAATATAAATCCCAAGTGACTCAGCAAATAGAGCTATGCTCCCCAGAAACGGTGCCAGAAAAAGGTCTTGATAACCCACAAGTATAGGGGATCACAACAGTTTTCGAGGGTAGAGTATTCAACCCAAGTTTATTGATTCGACACAAGGGGAGCCAAAGAATATTTGCAAGTATTAGCAGTTGAGTTTTCAATTCAACCACACCTGGAGACTAAATATCCGCAGCAGAGTGATCAGTAGCACAATAATATGGTAGTTTGATAGTATTAGCTTTGGTAGCAAGAGTAACGGTATGGTAACATTAGTAGTTTTGTAGCAATTGTGACAGTAGCAACATCAGCAGTTGTAACTTAGCAGAAAAAATATGTGAAAAGCTCATAGGCATTGGATTGGTGATTATGTTGGATAACATTCATCATGTAACAGTTATAACCTAGGGCAACCCATAACTGGCTCCAATTCATCAATGTAATGTAGGCATGTATTCAGTATATAGTCATACGTGCTTGCGATAATAACTTGCATGGCATCTTTTGTCCTACCCTCCCGTGGCAGCGGGGTCCATAAGGAAACTAAGGGATATTAAGGCCTCCTTTTAATAGATAACCGGAACAAAGCATTAACACATAGTGAATACATGAAATCCTCAAACTACGGTAATCACCAGAAAGAATCGCAATTATTGTCACCTTGGGGTATGCGGATCATAACACTAAGTAGGTGCATACAACTTGCAAGATAGGATCAAGAACACAAATATATTGGTGAGAACATAAATGGTTCAGATCTGAAATCATGGCACTCGGGCTCTAGTGACAAGCATTAAGCATAGCAAAGACATAGCAACATCAATCTCAGAACATAGTGGATATTAGGGATCAAGCCCTAACAAAACTAGCTCGATTACATGATAAATCTCATCCAACCCATCGCCATCCATCAAGCCTACGAAGGAATTACTCACTCCCGGCGGTGAGAATCATGAAATTGGTGATGGAGGATGGTTGTTGATGACAATCACAAAAGACCCCCCCCCCCTATCTGGAGCCCCAAATGGACTCCAGATCTGGCCTCGCGATGAAGAGTAGGAGGTGGCGGCGGCTCCGTATCGTAAAACGCAATGAAACTTTCTCCCTTATTTTTTCTCAGGAAATAAGACTTCCTTTCTTTTTTTTCTCAGGAAATAAGAATTTATAGGCTTGAGATTCCCTGGTGCCTCGTGGGCAGCAGGTGCCCCCCTCTAGTGGATCTTTGCTCCAATATTTTTTATCTATTCCATAAAAAATCTCCAAAAGGTTTTGTCCAATTCCAAGAACTTTTATTTCTGCAAAAAAAACAACAACAACATGGTAGTTCTGCTGAAAACAGCATCAGTCCGGATTAGTTTCATTCAAATCATGGAAATTAGAGTCCAAAATAAGAGCAAAAGTGTTTGGAAAAGTATATATGATGGAGATGTATCAGTCCACCAACACAACACTAATAAAATCAATGAAAGGTAACTTGAAGAATCAGGGAAAGGAACTTGATGAACTTCGCATGTGTCCTCAAGAGCATTTTAGCTACTATAAGCAACACAATCGGCTTGTTCTTAGCATACATAAGGATTGAGACACTTGTTGCATTCTATTACCTTTTGTTATTATTTATCTTGTTACAAATTATCATGCTATCAAACAACCTATGAAACTATCTTTACATCATTTAGTGAAACCTTGCTGAAAACTACTTGTCAATTCGTTTTGCTACTCATTGGGTTGGACAATCTAACTTATCGAAAAGGCTATGATAGATCCCCTATACTTGTGGGTCATCACGCCACTACAAGCACCCTCGAATCATCTTCGAATAGTACACTGGCTCTCTCGGTCTCGGTCTACAGATCCTTAGCTCCATCGAAGGATCAAGAAGGGTTGTAGGCTCCCCATATCCTCCTCCCCCCACTAGTAGAAAACGGGGCTTTATTACCGGTTCATAAGGGCCTTTAGTGCCGGTTCTGCAACCGGCACTAAAGGGTGGAGACTAAAGGCCCCCGCCCCCTTTAGTACCGGTTCAGCACGAACCGCCACTAAAGGCCCACCACGTGGCGTGAGCTGAGCTCGCTGCTAGATGGGGGATTTTAGTACGGTTGGTAAAACCAACCGGTACTAAAGGTTTATTTTTTTGAATTTCTTTTTTTGAAAATTTTGGGAAAAAAATGATTTTTTTATTTTCAATTTTCTGAATTATTTGATGATTTAGTCTCTAATCACCCATCTTAACTGCTTGAGTGTGGATCACTCATTCCAAATCGTCTAACTTCCGGCTGGTCACCCATCCTCTCACTACTCCACTGAGCACACTTAACTTCCGGTTCTATTCTCCTCGCTTCCAAAGTCTGCACTGTTGTTTTCCGACATAGTAAGATGTGAATCCTATTAACCCTCAGGAGTTTAGCTTGGGCATGAAGTCACACGTTTCACTGTTTGAGTTTGAAACTATTATTCTAAAAAACAATAATTATGTAGTAACACTAATATTTCTTGAATAAGTAGTTTGACCATAGTTTGACCATAGTTTGACCAGATTTGACCAAAATTCGAATAAACTGAGATACTTATTTAGTAAAACTAATATTATTGCGTAATTATTTAGTAACACTGTATATTTTTGAATCAGTTGTTTGACCGGTTTGACAAGATTTAACCAAAATTTTAAAAAACATAAATTAGAGCATATCTTTTTTTCCTTTTACAATTTTGTCATTTCAAAAATTGTCCTAAACCCTAAATCCGGGACTTAAAACGTCGGAAACTCTATGCTAAACAGTAAAAACTAAGGGTTTAAACCATAAAACCTAACCCTAAACTCTGAAATCTAAACCCTAGCACTAAACGCTAAAAACGTCTAAAACGTCCAAAAACTCTATTTTCCCTTTGGAATTTTGAGATTTTAAAAAATTATCGAAACGGAACAATTGTTGTTTCAGCGGATCAATCTTTTTGTTCTGCAAATTTTGATATATTATATGTATTTTTCTGAATTAGGATGATTTAGTTATGATTTTTCCAAGTTTGAAAATTGCCCTATAGTCCCGGTTTTGTCTCCAACCGGGACTATAGGTTAGACCCCTTTAGTGCCGGTTCGTGGCACGAACCGGTATTAAAGGTTGGCCCTTTAGTACCGGTTTGTGCCACAAACCGACTAAAGGCTCGTGGGGCCCCGACCGACGCCAGCCTGCCACCACCCTTTAATACCGGTTCGTGGCACGAACCGGTACTAAAGGTTCAACACGAACCGGCACTAATGCATAGCCGTTCGAACCGGTACTAATGGTACCATTAGTACTGGGCCAAAATCGAACCGGGACTAATGTATCTCATATAAGGTCCTTTTTCTACTAGTGCCCATCATGTCATTGTTGAGACAGCAGCAACGCGCCACCCAAACGGGACCGGAAGACTTCGATTCTTACCAAGCATAGGAAGATTTTAATCGCTTGCATTGTCCAAGTCACTCACGGGGTCGACCGGGTGTCAATTCCGGCATAGGTCCGTGCGCTCTGGTGCGGAGTGACCCTCTCTTGGTTGAAGGTGGAAGAAAGGGCGCGAGGTCCACCCTTCAGAAGTTCAAGGTGAGGGAAGTGACGAGGGCCATTAGATCTTGATGCCGACGACTCATACCATTTTAGAAAGCCTAATGGGTTGTGGACTGATTTTGGGAGAGGGAAGGTTGTTAGATTGTGGGTAGCCTGTGCTGCCGGGCTGATGGCTGGCCTACGATGCGTTGTGCTCCCTGCAGCCCGGATGCACTGTAAAATCCTGCCAATATCCTTTATACTGAACATGAGATGTATTGGCTAAAATATCATACCAAAACACTTCCTAAAATACCACCCACACACAGTAAAATAGTATGAGAAAAAATACATCCTTATAATGGAATTCTGACAACTAGGACCCATTAGGTTGAAGAAAACATATTGCATTAATCTGTCCGACCTGGATCATGTACGTACATATTGGTCTCCCTCCAACAATGAACTGTGATAGAGTAAAGAGTGGTGTACTAATCGTATTAAGAAATTTGGCCCCAGACCTAGAAGGTTATGAATTCCCATCTAAATTGTGTCACGTACGGAAACACAGCAAAAATATAGGCGTAGTACGTAATACATACATACGGCCATGGTCTCGAACAATCGCGCAAAGTGCATACACATACTCACACATACAGCTAGGGATACTGCACATCAAGATGCAACATCCAGCCGGATGGGGTGGTGGTATATATGCTGTGATGTACGCATGAATGGGACGGTGTACCAAGAGGCAACAGACGACCATGGCAGTGGGGGCACGCAGCAACGGGGGACCTGGAATGGGGCATTGTACATGGTGAGGCAATGGTCTGGGTGGGGGTACCGCACTATGGCCGAAACGGGGTATTGTGCATCGGGAGGCAACCGGCTACGACTACAATGGGGTTGTGTGCATCGAGAGGCAAAGACTTTGGGTTGGGGGTACCACACTACAACAACAACAGGGTCTTGTTCGTCGAGCGCCAACCAGCTGGGGTGGGGATACTGCACTAGGGCCGTAACAGGGTCTTGTTCATCCAGCCCCGACCAGCTAGGCTGAGAAGTACCATGCTATGATCACGGTGGGGTAATGTACATCGTGAGGTAACTGGATAACGCGCTATGGCCTCAACGGGGTCATGTGCATGCGAGGAAACCCCTTAGTGCGCTACGGCCGCAATGCGGTGCTGTGCATCATGAGGCAACCGACTGGGGAGGGGGTATAGCGCGCGGTAGCAATGGGCTATTTAGCATCAAAAAAGAGGTAACCGGCTGGGGGTAGGGTATGTACCGCATGGCAGCAACACAACAGGGGTAGTGTACACATCGATCTGGGTCTCAACTCTATATTCACATGCGACGGGCACAGCAACGCCCTGGGGCTCCTCACAATGCAACCACATCAACACCCACATATACAAAGGCATCCAACTACGGCGCACGATGCAACGAGGGGTTCTCTACTCGTGCATATGGCTTCACACACCACCGGCAAACTATATGCAACATCTGGAGCGAGAGAGACTCGTATCATCCAGGGCCTCTCCTACACTACTACACACGATCACAATGACTCGCGCATATGCATACGGCTTCTCAACAATCACACACCACACATTGCAGTAGGAAAGCGAGAGACTCACAACGATCGGTCGAGTTCTCTGTAGTACGAGGTCGATCCCGCGCATATGGAACAGGGCTCTCCATCGTACATGTAACTACAACCACGCAGGAGCATTGATTGGTCGCTCGAGTTTAGTAATGTGAAGGCTCGCACACACCCATGAGAGATCACGCAAAACTATCCTGCATCTCGCTCGGGCCAACCACCCATTGTATATTGTGCAGGGAGAGAATGAGGAGAGAGACAAATAGAGTAATATAGGTAATGAAGAGACATAGGTAGTAACTATGGAAAATAGTTAATGAGGAGAGAGGCAAATAGAGTAAGAGCATGGCTAATAATACAGCCAACCTCTTAGCCGGCATGTACAATAGTAAGTTTTAATATATACTAGTTTATCAATAATTGACCCACCTTACATCCTCACAAAGCATTTTGGGTCTCGTGTTGCAGCTAGCTAGCTATTAACCAAGAGTCCACTTTTCTTCTCTCTCCTCTTCTCTCTCCTCCAACTAAACAAAGATATATTATTCTATTTCTTATAGTCTGCTTATGTCACTCTATTGTACTTGCTCTAACATAATATGTTACCATCACATAACATTTCCTAATGCAAAATGACTCTACAAAGTAATAAATGAAAAACATCTATATTACCACACCTATGACACTAACATAGACTACTAGTAACATATGGATGTTACGGGTCTAAGTTACTCTCCACTATGACCAGCCTCATGAGTTGTTTCTAAATTTAATGATTTGTGCCGCATGCATACATGTGATTGATCCAGCCACTTTTTTTGCCTATCACCACGTGCAAAGGTTGTACTCCCTCTGTCTAGTGAAGAGTGTACATTTGGGTTTAAATTTTGTCCACAAACGAATGTACTTCTATCCTTCCAATGTACTTTAAAGTGAAAAAAATGCTTCTCTCTCATCACACGGTAATCAAGACCATTAACATTCTACACATGGTCTCCTTAATTTTTATAAGCACTTAGCTCATTGAAGGTTGGGTAATTAAAGATGAGAGAGATGATGGCTTGCACCTTTTCAATGCATTTTTTACTTCACTTCATAATTTGTCCTAAAAATTTTATATGTACACTTTTTACCGGACGGAGGGAGTATATATTAATGCCTTCTCAAGGCTTCATCTTGTACAGGTGCTAAGCTTAGGCCATGCTTGGATCCAAGGGACTATTTTTAGTCTGACTAAATCTAGTCTCTTTTAGAGGCTAAAGTTCCAATCACCCCTGACTAAAGAGAGGCTAGAACTAGTCTTGAGACTAAAACTTTTTAGTCAGGGGAACCCTACTAAAATATGGATTAGTCCTCTCTCTCCTCATTTAACTCCTCTCCTTTAACACATGCGAGTTCGGGATTGGAGGGTTTGGAGGATAATAAATGCTCATTGACTCATTTTAGTCTATTTAGTATTTGTATCCAAGCATGGGTGAGGCTAGCAAGTTTTAGTCCCACTACTTTTAGTCATGGGACTAAAATGTATTCAAGCACCCTCTTATCTTGTAGACGAAAAATCTGATGTGGTAAGACAATTAAGAAGGGAGAGATGGGTTTGGTGACAAAAAGAACCAATGTCAAATGGGTGAACCTAGGCAAAATATTTAATAGTTGCTAAACAATTAAATATGCTTAGCACCTCATCTGCACATGTGCATTGAAAGAGGTCTAACTAGTATACCACGTTTGCAAAATAATAGACTACCTACTCCCTTCTTTCCGGTTTATAGCCGGTTTATAGGGCTCAAATCTAAAATCTAATCAAACAAGGCATGAGATGATGAGTGGAGTATGAAATCGTAGAAACTTGCAAGTACTCCCAAGTCCAAGTCCCAACTTCCAACCTCCAAAGCTAGCGCGCAAAAGCACTGGCTAGCTAGTCACTGGCTTAATAAAGTGTAGACAACTCCCATTTCCCAAGACCAGTGTGTTTTCCCAGCTCCATGCATGTACACTACACTTGCACTCAAATAGATGTGCACGAGAGAGAAGCTATCAAGTCATCGCCATTCACAAGCTCTCCTGGGTCACCATTCAAACGCATGGTTGAGCACTCCACTTGTTCAGAAGGTTTGCTAGCTGAGCATTGCATAAACACGCATGATTTGTTCAGAAGGTATGCAGTTTGTACTTCATCTCTGTATTATATACCGTAGCGGAATATTTGGACCTAATTAATGAAGTAAGAAATTATAAAATTAGTTTGACAACAGAACAAGAAAAACAAAATTGTTGACAGGATAGGTGAAAATGTTGTTTAATAATTTGAACACCGTTAACAAGCCATCTAACACCTGGATATTTCACCCGCAAGATATTTGGAACTAAAAGTCCATGTAAATATTTCGTAGGAATTTCACTTGAAATAGTTTAATTCACCGTGGATCTCAGGTTGCAATTGTGCCAACATACACATATGTGACCTGGTCAAATACATGCATGTTTGACATTCTATGTAGGACTTCAATCCCTGGCGAACGGTCAAACTTTATAATATATTCATTTGGTATTGTAGATTTTGATTTTTGTAATAGAAACTTGATAAAATTTTATAATATTTGACTTTAGACAAATTAATACGCTGAGTAAAAAGAAACAGATGGAGTAACACACTTGTGCTTGAACTTTTAGAGTAAATGTGAAGTTGAGTTTTCAGAGTAAATGTGAAGGATAAAGTTGAAAAGAACTACTTGAAAATAACTGAAGGAGTAAATATTGCATGAATATACTTGCTTAAATAATGAAGATGCATGATTATATTAAACGGCAAATCGTCATAGCTATATTGTAAAGTAAATAATGAAGATGCTCCGTTCAGTTTTTGCGTTTGGGTAAAATTCTCACACGCAACATATATGTGTATAACTTAGCAAAACTGAAACCTCAACCACACAAAACTGCACATTGTAGAATTACAGCCCAGGAAGTGTATAGCTGCGGTTCAAAAGATTAGTGAGAGGTAAATTAAAATCAATATACATAATAAACTATCTCTTTTCAAACAGCAAAAATAGATCGATCCGAAGTGAAAAAGAAAGAAAGAAATTTAGTGAAGTTTTTGAAGTACTTCTGAAAAAGGAGTATATATACATGCAAGTATATCTTTCATAGGTTATATGCTCTTTTTCTTAAAGCATTTTCAAAAGGGAGTAGTAGTATGTAGTATGTACAAAAAGATAAAGAAATAATAATGTGATACATATATGAACATACATATATAGTATATACAAATCAGTTCAGTTATCATGCATCCACTTGTAGATGCAAACGACTGAACTGAAATCAAATCTGAAGTCGCTGCCAAGGCCTAAATATTCCCAATACCACGACATTACCTTACCCCAAAGCCAAACTCCAGCAAGAAATACAAGAAAAATATATCTAATTAAGATAGCTTGATCAATTAGTAGTAAGGAAAAAGCAAATCGGAAACCCTAGTAAGGCTATATCTACCTTTCCTTGCTTTCAAGTTGCTACACACATGCATGCCGCTTGCCGCATGCGTCGATCCGCCATAGTCACTCATGCATGTCAGGAGCTCTGATCCATGTGGATTGTTGATCACTTGGAGAAGATGTCGAACAAGGGATCAGGTTCATTCCACAGCAGCGCCGCCTCGTAGTCCTCCTCCTCGGCGGCAAGGTACCATTCGGGGGTCACCTCAGCCTCTGCCGCCTCCGCCGGCGCACCATCCTGGGCGGCCACCGTAGATGACGAAGCCAGTGGCAACGAGGCAGTCGTCTCGTGCGACGGCGCCACCGTCGTGGTCACCGTGGACGCGGTGGCTGTGCTCGCGTAGTACAGAGGCGGCGACGTGGACGGTGGCGTCACGCGGAGCGGCAGGAAGCGGTATTGGTGGTGGTGGTGGTGTTGGAAGACCGCCCCGGCACCACCTGAGCGCTGCGGCGGGCGCGGCAAGAGCGGCCGGAGCGGCGGGGGCGCGGAGGAGCTCGAGGAAGAAGCCGAGGACCCCAAGGGCCGGGGGTGGGAGTCCGCCCCGGGGGCCAGGGGCGGCGGCGCGGTGAGGTTGAGGTGGGCACGCGGGCCGTAGAGGAGCAGCGCCGCGCGGTCGTAGGCGCGCGCGGCGTCCTCGGCAGTGGCGAAGGTGCCGAGCCACTTGCGGGAGCGCTTGCGGGGCTCCCGGATCTCCGCCACCCACTTGCCCCAGCTCCGCTGCCGCACGCCACGGTACCTGAACTTGGCGTTCTCCGGCCCGCCCTTGCCCGCCGCCTTCCCCTTCCGGCCGCCGCTGCTCGCGCTGCTCCCGACGTCGCTGCTGCTTGCGGCCTCGGTAGTGGTAGCGGTAAGCACTGCTGGGTTGGGTTTGTGTTCCATGGGGTGGCGGCAGTGGTAGGTATAAAGATAGAGGGAGGGACCTGGCGCTGGGGGAACGGGGAGGGATGGGGAAGAGAGAGGGATACCTAGCTCGCTGTGCGTTGGGGAGACCGATGGAGAGAGAGAGAGAGGGGTGGGGATGGAGTGGCCGAGGAGGATGTGCTTGGTGGAGAGGGGCGGTGGTCAAATATAAAGGGCGAGAGAGAGCGTACACAGTGGAGTACAGCGAGCAGGAGTGAGTGAGTGAGAGAGAAGGGAACGGGCATGCATGCAATGCAGTGAAAGGTCATGCTCTCATGCAGGTATGAGTTGACGCCACAGAGAGGGTATCCCGGGGTTTATTCGGTGTTGTTTAACTTCTGTAGCGATGTGCCTACGTTTTCTGCTTGTTTTAATCATCAGTCACGGCACTCATAGGAACGGGCATAGGTTATGGGCTTCGATCTGAAGCCTTTGGTTTCGTCCCGCTTTATAAATAAAGTCACATGGTGTAATTATATATATTTTTTAAAGTGCTCAAAATCAAGGTCTGATACTACAAATGTATCAGTGTCATTCATACGATTCCAACAAGTCCAACAACATTGAAAACAGAGTTCGGATATAAAAATTATAGTCATTTTTCTGGAGAGTCCAGATAGCGGAGACAACATCTGGTATGAATGCAGTTGGTTGTATCGCTGGTCTAGCTAGGCCTAGAAATCTTCAAAAATTGCCCTTTCAAATGGCATTCCTGACTGGTTCCATTTCTGTTTGTTCATACGGTTTTCTTGGCCTTCAACGGATGTTCTGGGAAATGATTGGGCTCACCTAGAGCCCTTGGATCAAAGAAGAGATGCTACGCACATCGGTGTAGAAGGCTTTGAGAGAGCGCTTATACATACATCTACAATCATAGCCGCTGCCATCATCGCCATACAAGTCTTCACAATTCCCATCTCTCCACGTCCAGTCGCCGTCCACATCAAGAAGCATTTGTGGACTATGCCAAGCCTCCATCTCCCTCGTTGCAACCTTAGAGGAAGACCGGAAGGGAGTTGCCGCCACCGGAGGAATGTCGTCGGAGGGTGCAACCATGGGCCGCCGCCGCCGCGCCATCGTCGTCTTCAACAAAACCCCTTCTCCTCCCCCCATCACGGTCTTTGTGACGTGTTGTAACAACTTTTAAACCCCCCTTTATATGTGATGTTATTTGAGTCATTGTTGGCCATGGGTCAGTCGGTTAGTAAGCGGTTACTTGATATGCGTTATTTATTTATGTGTGTCTTCTAGGGGTTTTATTTATACTACTAGAAAAAGGGCTATAGATAGGATTGACACTAATGGCGCACCAGAAAGTTGGTGCGTCATTAGTATATACTAATGGCGCACCACATGCTAATGCGCCATTAGAGTTGAAACTACTAATGGCGCACCATGCAAAGGGTGCGCCATTAGTATCAATTTTTTTGAACTAGTGCGCTTGTTCAAACATACTAATGGCGCATCCTGCTTAAGTGCGCCATTAGTAGTTGTAACTACTAATGGCGCACCAGCGCAGGTGCGCCATTAGTATAGAATTTTTTTTGAACTAGTGCGCCTGTCCAAACATATTAATGGCGATCCCCCAAGCGCGCCATTAGTAGTTGTAACTACTAATGGCGCACCATGCAAGTGGTGCGCCATTAGTATAAATTTTTTTTGAACTAGTGCCTGTCCAAACATACTAATAGCGATCCAGATGAAGTGCGCCATTAGTAGTTGTAACTACTAATGGCGCACCGCGCAGAGGTGCGCCATTAGTATTTTTTTTATTTTGCAAATCTACTAATGGCGCACCGCCAGAGGTGCGCCATTAGTTACCTGGATTATTTATGGCGATTTAGTGCTGGTGCGCCATTAGTAAGTGGGCAGCAACAAGATATTTTGGACAGCCTCTCCTACCCACACTCACTTTCTCCGCACTTCATTCTCTCCACCTCCTCCTTGTCTCGGTGCCTCCTCTTTTCACCTCATTTCCACCATAGATTCATTCAAATTAAGTGGTTAAATTACCTTGTTTTAATAGGTAAGTAAGGGGAAGCTATATTTATGTTGTTCTCCTACAACAATGTGCACATGCACTTTTTACGGCCTAGCTAGATCTATGTATGTTCGTGGTGTTGCATATGTTTGTGGTGTTGCATATGTGTTTGTGTTTGGAGGTGTACCGGTATTTGAAATGCGATAGTTGCCAATATTTTGCCGAAATGTTGATTCATTTCGCTTCAAGTGAGAATTTTGGCATTAAGCATTCTTTTTGGTCCTATTTTTAGGAAAGTCATGCCAAATTTTGTTTGGTTCTAAAATATCGCTTTTGCTCTACCCCGCAGCGACCATGGTCCGCACGATGACCGAAGGCATCGTGAATAGGTTTTTGAGGTCCGCGAAGGCCGAGATGCTTCAAAAGAACGAGACGGAGATAAGATGTCCGTGTCGAAGATGCAAGTCAAGAGCCTTATTGCGGACCCGGATTCCGGCAGGTGCGGGACCACCTGCTCTTGCGTGGTTTCATGGATGGCTATCGGTGGCAAGGTGATGAAGATGACTACGAAGTCGCCCATGGGGGCCGGCAAGAAATGAGGAAGGGCGGCAAGACAACCACCGCGGTTCGGGCGGGCGAGAAGACGAAGAATCCCGTGAGATGATCACGACGGTGATGTTGTATACGATCATCATGTAGAAGATGCAGGACATGATGATGAGGAAGATGCCGGAGCAGCGGCGGGCATGATCATGAAGATGATGATGCGGCGGAGCGACGACGCTGGACCATCGATGGGCTGGGTGCAGGACCTCATATTCAAGAGCTGCTTCAAGCAGACGGATAACGCCAGAGCTGCCGCCCGAGAGAAAGCCAAGATGGATCAACTTGAGTTAGACGCAGTTACTCCATTGTATGAAGGATGCAGGCCCGAGGATACCCGCTGAAAGTAACGCCATGGCTCGAGATGAAGGTAAACACAAAATGACCGACGATGCTTCGACGAGAACATGTCATTCGCACTAACGTCTTCCCAAGGGGAACAAGTGCCCGACTAGTTTGAGGAGGCGAAGAAAATCGTGTGTCCTCTCGATTTACCGCATGTGAAATACCATGTGTGCATGAACAATTGCATCATTTATCGGGACGAGCACGCGGAGTCTACCATATGTCCGGTGTGCGGCGTCACTCGATAGAAGAAGAGGAAGAAAGCTCCTCAAAAAGTGGTGTGGTACTTTCCGATCACTCCTCGCTCGCAGCGCTTATTTCGCGGACCCTAAGGTAGCAAAGC
Organism: Aegilops longissima; assembly: GCA_021605205.1. Lineage (NCBI taxonomy): Eukaryota > Viridiplantae > Streptophyta > Magnoliopsida > Poales > Poaceae > Aegilops > Aegilops longissima. The sequence continues at coordinate 414,667,790 of CM038676.1, read as the reverse complement.
TCCTGCGCTGGCACGCTGATAGGGAGGAGAAGAAGCGAGAAGATGACGAAATGATCCGGAGATAGATAAAAAGACAAGATGTTGAGTCACCCTAAGGATGCGAGCCGGTGGCAAGCGTTGAACTTCAAGACTCGGAATTTGGGAACGATCCAAGGAACATCGTCTTTGGGCGCGAGCACCGATGGAGTCAATCCGCTTGGCAGCCGAGAAGCACACATAGCACCTGGCCTGTGTTTGTGTGGATGTACAACCTTCCCCTGGTTGTGCATGAAGAGGAAGTACATTCACATGAGTATGCTAATTGAAGGGCCGAAACAACCAGGAACGACATCAATCAGACCGGGGCTGCTGAAAGAGGAGCTTGACACGCTGTGGAAAACGCCACCAATACGTGGGACGCCGCAGAGAAAGAATATTTCCCTATGAGAGCCGTGACCGCTCACGACGGTGCACGACTATCTCGGTTACGGATATCTCGGGCAGGTAGTCCACGGATTTTCCGGATGCGTAAGGTGCATGGATGACACAACGACGCCAGCTAGATAGAGATCCCGGTCTTGAAAACCGTGTTCATGGGACATCAAGGTGGCTTCGCGACGATGACCCGTGGAGGAAACGCAAGGATCTGTTCGATGGTGAAACCGAACCCAAAACGCCTGTACGAGGAGCGGCGAGGAAATAGACAAGCTGTTGAAAATTGGAAAGACTGCCCACCGCCGGAAAGAAGCAAAAGGCGCCAGAGCCGGAAAGAAGCGAAGGCGCCAGAGCCGCTGCTGAAGGTATGGAAAACGAGGTCTGTTTTCGGGACTTGCCGTCATCGAAGATCCACCGTGTGCCTCACAGCCTTGATGTCATGCATATCACGAAGAACGTGTGCGAGAGTCTGCTTGGTACCGCTCAACATGCCGAGAGGACCAAAGATGGGCCGAAAGCAAGGGCAGACTTGAAATCAATGGGCATCGTGCAGAGCTTCACGCTAATGATGATGATGATGATGATGATGATGATGATGATGATGATGATGATGATGATGATGCGAAGCGGGACACGTAAAGTCGCCGCAAAGGCAAAAAGGCCAAGAAGACCGGAATGACTACCCTCCCGCGTGCTTCACTCTAAGTCGAGGAGATCGAGCAGTTTTCACCTGCCTCCTAGGAGTAAAACTTCCTTACGGTTACGCTGGGAAGATAAGCAGATACCTAGACCCAGCCAAGCGAAGTTCAGCGGATAAAGTCTCACGATCGCCACGCGTCGATGACGCAGACACTTCTAGTTGCAACCGTGGGGTCATGGACACGCACGTCCGTGAAACGCTATTTGGCCTATGCAACTTCTTCGACGCCATCTCGAAGTCGATTGGCGGAGGCAACTCGAAGGCTACGGAAGAGATCGTGGTGATACTATGCGAGCTTGAGATGTACTTCCGCCCGCATTCTTCGACGCTATGGTGCATCCGCTGGTCCATATAGTGGAGGATATCATCCAACTCGGGCCGACGTTCTTGCACAGCATGATGCCGTTCGAAAGGATGAATGGTGTCATCAAAGGATACGTTCGCAACATGTCACGTCCAGAAGGAAGCATAGCCAGGGGCTTTCTGACCGAAGAGTGCATCTCCTACTACACGAATTATCTAGGCATCGAGAACCCCATTGGTCTGCCCGTCAACAGGCACCTCGGCAGGCTCGCTGGATGGGGTTACCGTGAGGGTCACCGCGGAATGCATGTCGACTTCGATGGTCGACTCGCCGACTTTGAAAGAGCAAACCTAGTCGCGCTACAACACATAGACGTGGTCGATCCTTGGGTGGTACAGCACAAAACCTTTATTAAGAAGACGTACAATGACCGAGGCCAACAGAGGACGGACGGAGATATACTCAAAGAGCACAACTCATGTTTCACGCGTTGGTTCAAGCGAAGCTTCGTCGCACCCTTTACATGAGGATTCTTCCGCGGAAGAACAACTCATATTCGCCTTGTCACGGCGCCGAGCACAACCTCGATGACCTATGAGGCGTCACGATATCAACGGCTACACATTCTACACCGAGGCCAAGGACATGAAGAGCGATGGTTATCAGAACTCCGGGGTAACGATGGAATCCTACACCGGTAACGACAAGGACAGATACTACGGAAGGATCGAGGAGATCTGGGAGCTGAGCTACGCTGGAGAGAAGGTCTCGATGTTCCGTGTCAGATGGGCCAAGAACGTCATAAAAGAAGACCGGTATTTCACCACCATGGTTATACCCGAAGCCAAATCCAAGACCGCGGGCGCAAACGCCACCGTGAAAAATGAGCCATGGGTACTGGCTTCCCAAGTGGACCAATGCTTCTTCATTACCGACCCGCCAAAGCCCAGTCGTGTTGTCGTGAGGAGAGGCAAAAGGAAGATCATCGGAATGGATGGAGTAGCCAATGAGCAAGACTTCGACAAGTACGGCGACCCGAGGATCGAACATGACGACGATGATGAAGTAGCAGCATACACCACAAGAAGAAGCAGGACCACCCTACCTAAAGGACGTCTGCTTCGTAGAAGAACTCCATTTATAAAAAGAAGGGCAAGAAGATTGTGAAGAGATAGCTAGCTAAGATCGATTGTATTTAAATCGTAGACTTCATTTCTCGAGCACTTTTTGATATCATGAATATTTTTAAATTTCATGGGCACTTTTTGAATTCATGAATATTTTTTAAAATTTGATGATATTTTTCATATTCAATATGAAAAAATATTGAATATTCATGAGGACACTCGATCTCGATCCCCTCCTCTCGATAGCTATCCCTCGCCAGATCCCCTCGCCGAGCACCCCCGCTCCACCGCCGCCGACCCCCGCACCTCCCGCTCCACCACCGCCGACGAACCACCGCACCTCCCCGCTCCACCGCCCTTGCAGACGACCTACCGCACCTCCCCGCTCCTCCACCGCCGCCGACACCGCACCCTCCCGGCCCGCTCCACCGCCACCGACACCCGCACCTCCCCACTTTTTGAAGATATTTTTAAATAACAAATTTGATGATATTTTCAAATAAGAAATTTGATGATATCTTCAAATAACAAATTTGATGATATTTTCAATTAAAAATAAAAAAACAAATTTGATGATATTTTCAAAAAAAAAAATGATGATATTTGATGATATCTTCTGTTCTAGTCCTCATGAAAATAACAAATTTGATAAAAAAAATATTAGATGCAACAAGAAATAATGAAAAAAAAGTTACTAATGGCGCACCAGAGGAGGGTGCGCCATTGCTATCAGAAAAAAATTACTAATGGCGCACTACAGGGTGGTGCGCCATTGCAATAGCTGGATACCCCTTCGCCCGATCCCCCTTCCTCTCCTCGCCAGATCCCCTTCCTCCCCGCCACACCTGGCTCCGACGACCCCTGCCCGCCTAACGACCCCGCGCCCGCTCCACACCCGCTCCGGCTCCCCGCGCCGCCGCCGGCTCCCGCGCCCGCTCCGACGACCCGCGACCGCTCCACACCCTAGCACCTCCCCACTTCCCCTCCCTCGCTGCTTCACCCGACTAGGTCGCCCCGTCGACACCACATCGCCCCCACGACCACCGTCGTCCCCGCACACCACCAAGGAGTCCAGAGCTCTGCGGTGTTCTTCTACGCCATCTAGGGCCAGCTGCTCGAGCTCGACGACTCTGATCGTGCGGATCGAGGTCTTCTTCCACCTCCGCCACCGCGGCCTCACCGCCGATCCGCGTCACCTTGTCAACCCCGCCCGCACGAGCTCGCCATCGCCTTCCTCTCGGTGAGCTGCACCGTTCCCCTTCCCTCCCCCTTGGCGTGCTCCCTCGCCCCCTGGTTGCCGCCCGTGGCCGTGCTCCCCAAGGCCACTAGAGAGGAAATAAACAGGTGTGCACTATGCTAAAGGAAGTTGATAAATCCAAACCATGAATTATCAAGTCTGCAATCTTTAGCATGAGTATTTCAGAATTGCTAGTGAAATGTCTTAGGTTTTACTCCAAGGTAATTAGCTCCACTACATTGTCAGGTTTTCTGTTATTTTGTGAAACATCAGGGCATGAATTTTAGTGAATTATGAGAATGATTAAGGGTTCAGCAATCAGATTATAATTATAACTGTAGTTACTCACTTGGAGTAAAAATTTAGAAAAGAATAAAGTGTAAAAATTCAGAAAAGTTACTAATATGTGTGTATGTATGTGTGTATGTATGTATGTATGTATGTATTTCTTGGAATGAGTTATGTATTTCTTGGAGTGAGTTATTTTCTTTAGCAATTTCATTCATTCATTTCTTTAAAACTATAATCCCATTTTAGAAATATTTTATATATCTGAACTCCTGGCGCCAAGACCTTTAGAACAAGATCAATCTGGAATACATTTAAACATGATAAAATTTCAACGCTTCAAATGAGTCAAATTGATTTTCTGAAATATTTTCTTTGAATTGAGTGAGACAAATTTTTGAAATGGATTTTTTTTCATTTATATCAAACATATTTCAGTGCAAAATATGTGAAGCTGGTTATTTAAACAATGTGAAACTAGTTATTTAAAAAGAATGTGAAGCTGATTATTCCAGTCTTAAAATAAGTGAAATCTATCTTTGAAACAAGTGAAATCTTTATTTCAATTTAGTGATTGTAATGTGTTTTTCTGAAACTAGTGAAATCTATCTTTTGCAATTAGTGTAATCCGTTTTTGAAACAAATGGAATATTGTATTTTAATTGAGTGAGTGTAATGTGTTTTCTGAAATTAGTGAAATGTGAGTAATAAGATACTTGAAAAAACTGAAATATGTCCATTGTTCTGTGAACTGTCTATTTCAATGTTTGAAACTGATTTTGTAATGAGTGAAATACATTTCAAGATATTTCATAAATCTGAAGTGAAATTGGTATCAGAGATTTCTTTTGAAAAGAGTGAATTGGTTTGCCAAATCAGTGAAATGTGTTTTTTAAACTAGTGAAATACTGATTTTGGAATGAGTGTGAATATATTATTTGAAATGACTCAAACCTATCTTTTGTGAATGGGTGCAATTTCTTTTCTGAAACTAGTGAAATGAGTTAAATCTATCTTTTGGAAAGAGTGAAATCTCTTTTCTGAAACGAGTGATACATAGTATTACAATTGAGTGAGTGTAATGTGTTCTCTTAATTTAGTGATATATAATTATGTAACTGAGACTAATATGTATGTATGTATATGGAGTGAGTTATGTATTTCTTGGATTTCTTTGCACGAGTTAACTTACTAAACAAATGCTTATGGCATCAAGTATTAGCTAGAGTTCTTTGCTTAAGATGTTGTCCATACAAGAATCTAGGCCATTTGGTTCAGTTTCTACCAGCAAGAACACATCAAGTGGGTAAATAGATGCTGCTGCTGGACTATATATTCTGGACTATATGTTCATTGGTACTATATGTTCAGAATGAGTTAACTTGTTGTCATTTATCGAAATTCATAATGTGCTGGACTATATGTTCATTGGTACTACTTGTGATGCTGCTGATGTACTACTTGGGAATTTTGTCAACTTGTGATGCTGCTGTTGTACAATCGAGAAGCCCTTGAGTTTGCGGAATGTCGATTAACTTCCGTTCCGGCAAATTCGGGTACTCCATATGTCCTATTTTCAGCAAAGGTCATGCTGAAATTTTCCGTGAATTTTAGCATGACTTTGCTAAAAATAGGACATATGGGGTACTTGCGACTAATGCATGGGCCAGGGTATCTTAGTACTTAATTAAGTAGGATCAACTGCCCCGCCATTCTTGTTGCATTAAACCATAGGTGGCAATAGAGCCAAGTGATTAGGCCCAACTTAGAATTCTCCTTCCTTTTCTTGATAGGGTATATTATTAGAAGATACCCATATATATCGATCAACCTAGGGTGCCTCGGCATCGATAAACCCGAAATGATAAAATTTACTTAGCATTTAGGGTGTCTCAGCGTCGACAAACCCTAAATTATAAAACCTTGGCTTTTAGGGTGCCTCGGTGTCGATAAAAACCGAAATGATGAAAGCTTAGGCTTTTAGGGTGCCTCGGCGTCGAAAAACCCTCAATGATAAAAGCTTAGATTTTAGGATGCCTCGTGTCGACAAACCCTAAATGATGAGACCATGATCTTGTTCCTTGACAATAAATAACTTTTTGACCAAACTTTGTTTCTATTTAGAGAGAAACATGGCCCACAACGATGAGGCCGGGGTTGGGCGGCAAGGCATTACAGGAGCTGTCCCAGAGATGGAGGAACAACCTCACTTGTATGAGGACGCCGCCTTCCCCACCGATCCCGAGACCACCGATGCTACCGCCGAGGATGACCCCATCGATGCCACCACCGATGGTGCCGCCGAGGATGCCACCATCGATGATGGCGGCGCACGCACGATGGCAGCCAATGAAGAGACAACGGAAGGACGGCGCCCGACTGCGTTCGCACCTCAAGGAGGAAGTTATCAAGTGGACTCGACGGAATCCAACGGCGCCCGAACGAATAGTCAAGGGGTACTCGCTTCAGCTCGGGTGCATTCTCCGAGCACCGCCTCGATCAACACCGAGAACCCGAGGCATCCCGACCGAGGGAATTTGCGCAACCTCCTCTTCACGGCTGCACGAACGATACAAGTTCCCGCTGCTTTTGAAAACACAAGCCTCAAAGGGAATAAAGTGAACAATGCTGCCCTCACGAAGATGAGAAAGGCTCTGTCTACTTGGAAAAGCAATGTGAAGAGAATGATCGAGAAAGGTGAGAGTTATGAGAAGATCAAGGAGAAAAATCCTTCGATCACCGAAGATGACTACAACGACTTCAAGATCAATTGCTCGAGCACCGCAAACTCCCAATCAAGTGAGTGGGGGAAACAAATGCGGGAGCTGAACATAGGGGAACACACACTCGGTCCCGGCGGTTACAGAGTGGCGGAGCCTATATGGGACAAGGAGGAGGCGGACCGTGCCGAGCAAGGCCTACCGCCCCTCTTCGATAAATACGGTGACAAGCAGACCAGGAACTTTGTCAGGGCCCGGTACAAGAAGGACCTGAAAACAAAGGAGCTTACCACGGATCCGAAGACCAGGGCGCTTGAGGTTGTTCTGGTAAGGAATACCACCCCCGGGGTAATTAGCTCCATATGGTTGCATTCTAATTAATGAAGCCAAATTTCTAAATGGTTCACATTCCTTCCGCAGGCGACTGAAAGCAGTAGCGCGGGGTCGACTAAGAGCAACCCTTGGGACACCACTCTAAATAGGGGTTGAATGTAATAAAAACAAGGATAAGCTCGAGAAGTCGACGTCACTGGTCGTGTGGCCGGCAAAGGCTTGTCGACAAAATGGGGTCATACTATACGCTGGTGTGCGGAAGGAGAAAAGACCAGCTCGGAAAGCCAGCGCGAGAGGTTCAAGAACTCAAGGCACAGGTGGCGCGGATTCGGAGATTGTCCAAGAGCAAGTGGAACAACGACTCGGAGCGGCGATCACCGCCATTGTGCCTACCTTGATCCAGGGTTGAGTCGTGGATTGTGGGCGGCCAACAGGGTCGCCCGATTCCTAGCTTCACGGCCAGCAACTCGCAGAATGCGATGGCGGGCCATTGGTGTCTCCGGCGAGGCGGCATTGGTGTCTCCGACGCCGCACGGGAGCTTAATGCACCGGGTGTACGCCGCCGCCACCTCGCAGCAAGCGGCCCCTCCGTCAATCGCACGCCGTTGGCGGTGCCTCGACATTAGCCGAGCTCGACGCCATCATCACGGTAACTAATTAAGCCTCTCTCGTCGAGGACTTCATCTCCTTGCCTTTGATCGGGCATCCCCGACGCCCTACATGTTTTCGCAGGCGCCGACGACGTTCGTGCACTCTCCCGCACTTCGTGAACAACGAGTTGGTCGATGTCGCCAAGGGAAAAATCGCTCAACTGGGCAACCCTTGTTCCACGGTACCAGATGCCACCCAACTTGTTTAGGGTTCAACTGGTTCGGTGCTGCCAGCTGCGACGAGTTGTTACCTCCGATTCAACCCGTCGGGCTGACGATGATGACGTGATGACCCTCGGCCTGCTGAGCTGGCCCTCGCTGGCAAGAGCCAGATTCGTTTGGGGCGGGGACACCACCCCAAAGACAACACCGCCAGTCGTGCCGTCGCCAAGTCGGCCCCATGGCAAGACCGCCGCAACGGTGCCGGACATCCCTATGCCACTGGATCCAAGCATGCATATGGCACAGGATCAGAACGATGACGACGACGATACATTTGCCAACGTCGATCAGTACTTTGCCGATCATGGGTACGGTGGCGACTTCATGGGGCCTCCTTCTCAAGAACCCAACCCAACAAAAGACGTGCGCGATCTAGCTGGTATCGCGGAGAAGCCAAGTAGCAACAGGCGTTGTCTGCCGTTCAGCTCTCAGGAGACGCCTCCAGCTGCCGACTTCACCGAGCCTCAGATAGGCGTGGTGCGAAATATTATCAGCCCCAACACACTGAAGAAGGCGGTCTGTGAGCAGAACTCGGTCCCATTACAGGAGAAGAAGAAGGCACGCAAAAGAAAGACTAACAAGGGTGCGGGCCAGTCGGCACCGAGTACGATCCGTGCTCAGGACGGGCCACCTTCACCTGAGGATATCTCGAGGAGGGTGCATGTGGCGGGTAGGGCGATGCTACCGACAAATATGCTCAATGCTGCAACCGGTGCTATGCGGAGTCTGCATGACGGTGTTCTTTCTTTGGAGAAGCGGCGCCTCGTAGAGAAGGATGTGGCATACCCGGTTTTCGTGGCCAAGGTGCCGAGGGCAAGGGCTTTGTGGATAACTCCATCGGGCGTACGATCGTCCTGCGGTTTGATGACATCCACGCTATGTTGAACCTTCATCCGCTCCACTACACCTTCGCTCGGCTATTTTCGCTGAGTATGGAGATGCGGATCATTCGCGACAAGACCCCGACATCGTGATAGTCGACCCCTTCTAGATGCGTGCCAAGATCTTGGGCAGCGCTGGGGACCGGCAAGTCGCGAGTTCTTACCTCGAAGGCGTAATTCTGGCAAACCAAGATAAGGATAACTTCCTCGTGCCTTATTTTCCCGAGTAAGTCCTCCCCTCAACCGGCCCGTAACATATGAATTCTTAGATTTCGATCGTTTTCTTTTAACATTCCGTGTTTTCTGCAGTGACACACATTGCACGCTCATCCTCCTAAGCCCCAAATATTCCATGGCCACGATTTCGACCCGGACCGTCGATTGAACGTAGACTACACAAATGTCAAGAAGGTTCTTGATGATGTTCTCCCTGCCACGCCCAATCTGGAGGCACCTTCACCAGGCCTATTCGTAAGCACGGCAAGCACGTGTTCTCCCACAATACGACGTTCGCTGCGTCAAGCAGCCGCTGGTGGTCGAAGGGTGCCTACTACGCCATCCATCACATGCGGGCGATCGACGGGACCATCATCAACTTCGCTACCAAGTAAACTCCAAGATTGGGTCGCGGCGTGTCGGCAATCCAGACACGGACATCGACAAGAATTCTTTCGCATCCAAATGGAGTTTGCGGAAATCATCCATCAAGATGTCCTTCGTACTCGGGCAGTTCTACCTCGAAATCAACCGTCCAATAGTGACATCGACACAATGCTACAAATGCAGGATGACAACGCCCATTCTTTCATGACTCCCACGATAGACGGCGGCTTCATCCACGCCCGGTCCCTTGAGTCGAGTTGTCTAGTTCTCAAACATCGATTGGCTCATGTTATAATTAAACTTTAATGAACTTGTAGTATGTCTCTTTGGTTTCGAGAGTCGCTCAACTTAGATGTAATCGATGCTATTAATGTCTTGCTTTTTCTTCCGATCGCTCGTTGCATACTTATATATTGCTTATGTATTGTCTGTGAATTGGTACTAACGCTTCGTTTGGCTAGTGCATAGCGATGCCGACGTATGTCGTGTACAAGGGTAAGGTTCCTGAGTCTACGATGACTGGGAGGAGTGTCGGAGACAGGTTCACCGATTCAGCGGTAACAGTTACAAAGGGTACACCACTAGGGCCGAGGCCGAATCTAGATACGCCCGCTATCTAGCGGGAGAGGGAGGAGCGTTGAGGAACCGGATGAAGACGAGTTTCATCGTGATGATGCTCATCGTGATGACCGCAGCTCTCTTCTATGTGATGGTAGTTTAGATGATCGATATCGACTTGTAATGTGAAGACAAACTCGCTACTCGCGGTCTCGAGACTTGTAATATAATGTTCTATCTTTGTTCGGTCTTTTCAATTCGGAGACTAATATGATGAATTGTATTCGAGACTAATATGATGAATTGTATTCAAAGACTAATCTTCTATTGTATTCGATGAATCTGTTGTTGATGTGTGCTGTCTATATTTTGTCAAATTATACATTTTGTAACCTGTGCAAAAACAGAAAACAAAAAATAAAAAACCAAATATTCATACTAATGGCGCATCACATGATAGGCGCCATTAGTATGACAAAGCATACTAATGGCGCATCATTGGTCAAGGCGCCATTAGTATGCCGTGTTTACTAATGGCGATCTCGTGGTCGATGCGCCATTAGTATGCCAAAGCACTGGTATACATGGCCTGGGAGGCATACTAATGGCGCACCGTAGCCTATACTAATGGCGCACAAGTGGTGCGCCATTAGTATACCAGATACTAATGGCGCACCACTGGTGCGCCATTAGTAAAAATTACTAATGGCGTGCTAGTAATGGCGCACCAGTGATGCGCCATTAATGGCCAAATTAGGTGCACCATTAGTAGCGGTTTTTCTAGTAGTGTTACCTTTGTGGTAGTTAGTGGTTTGAGGTCCGATCCATCAGCGTAGTTGATGACATCCAACTCCCCATGCCAGACAGTTATTCTAGGAGTCATGATTGTCTATAGAACTTATTCCCTTTGGTCCGGTCCCCGTGACCTTGTCTTCCCGTTAGTCGCCGCTGGTAGAGATGAGAAGTAGGATGGCTAAGTTGTCTCAACATGGTGCTGCTTGAGAGACAATGTTATGTGAGGGGCCGTCCATCATCTGTAGATTGTCATATCCTATTATGTAGGTACTAACTTAGCCGCATGTGCGGGTAGTCGACAAGCTTAACTCCATTTTGTGGCGGAGCCGAGGCTGTACCCAAACGCTAGCGAACTCATCTAAAACATCACATTAATTCTCATAGTTAATTTTTATCTGTTTAGTTTAATATTTATTTTTCGTTCATTCTAGTACTTAGTCTAGTTTCATGTTTTAGTCATTTCCCCTAGCAACCGACTTTAGTGAACTATTTACAAACTCCGGTTTGGATGTGAGCATAGTTTTGTAAGTGACAACGCAAATGCGGGGATATTAGTGCCTTCCTTTTCTTCTAGTGTTGTTGCCAGGGAGCATAGCGCTTGGTCATTGCATTCCCGTTCACATATATTTTATTTTTATTTGTTGCTATTTATCTTACCGTTTTTCCTTAACCCAAAATAGAAAAAGGAAATATGTTTATCATGGCTTCTGAGATGTCTACTCAGGAACATATCGAATCTGCAATCGAGGAGATGAGATACACAAGTAAACCGTTTGCGGCTATCGATGAAGCAACTTTAAATCACTACGACTACCCACAGTGGGAGTAAGACTATCCACAATGAGAGTAACATAGGTAGTAACATCACACATATCTAGATGAAATAGATGATGTGGCAAGCAATAAATGAAGAAAGAGAGGCATGTAGTAACATAGCTAGTTACTACTAGTATGAGTAACATCACACATATCAAGGCAAGATGAGTCTATAGCATAATAAATAAAGTATTGCATGTTACCACACATATGTTACTCCCCACTATAGAGGTAGTAACATGGGCATGTTACTACTTTATGTTACTACCCATTATGGCTAGTCTAACATAGGTAGTAACATCACACATATCTAGGTTAAATAGATGATGTGACATGCTATAAATGAAGAAAGAGATAAAAGTGGTAACATAGCTAGTTACTACTAGTATGAGTAACATCACACATATCAAGGCAAGATGTGTCTATAGCCTAATAAATGAAGTGTTGCATGTTACCACACATATGTTACTCCCCACTATAGAGGTAGTAACATAGACTAATGACATGAGCATGTTACTAATCTATGTTACTACCCATTGTGGCTAGTCTACTAGGGAAAACCCTAGTAGTAGCTCTGGAAGTGCTAGTAGTAGCGCGGGTGAGCTACAGCTAAACCTTAGCAGTAGCATGGGTTAATCAGCGCTACTGCGAACCTTACATAGCAGGAGTATGCATGCTAAACCGCGCTACTGCTAAAATTTCCTGTATTTTTTCTTCTGCATATTGGCACTGTATTTGTACATGTTTTATATAGTTTTCTCAACATATGATTTTATGATCATGATGAGTTATTATGTCAGTGGGTAATTATACAGTTGTCTCAACATTTATTTCACCCACGGATATACTCCCTCCGTTCCAAAATAGATGACCCAACTTTTAGTTGGGTCATCTATTTTGGAACGGAGGGAGTATATAATAACTCATCATACTCATAATGGTATAACAACTTAGCATGTATCATAATAATAATAATAACCCATCATCGTTTTCATAATAACAAGTCATACTCGTCATCATCATAGTCATCTAACAACTTCTACTCGTTATCATAATAACAAGTCATACTCATCATCATCATAGTCATCTAACAACTTCTACTCGTTATCATAATAACAAGTCATACTCATCATCATCATCATAGTCATCTAACCAACCCTAGTTAATTGTTCTTAGCACATGATCATGAGTATTAGTTAGGACCTGCTACCCTCTGTAAGGTAAATAGCATAAAACAACATACCCTCTGACTCTCCATTATGGAGAATGGAGGTTATCTTATCTCCAATTCGTGGGCTTCGCACCATGTTGCCTCCAAGTAGCTCCCTTCGATTATTCATAACTTTTTTCCATCCTTTTGATTGTGAGGTGATTATCTCTTTTAGAAATAGTGTATGCAAAGTGGACAACTATAGGCAGACTTGGCCGTAAGCTCATAATATCAATGTCACCTTTCGTATACATCAGATGAGGCACACAATCCTTCGGGATTTTCTGTTGAAGAGAATAATAATAACGTAGTAAGCAATGTAGTTTAACTTTAGTTAGAAGAATGTATGTAAAAGATGCACTGGTGTGATAATAGTAAAAAATCTTACCATGCCATCTCCATGGATGTTGCTGTAGTTAAACACATGGACTAGTGGCACGTATTGACCATAATGTGGAGGAATTTTATAATTTGTATTGAAAATCTCAACATCAATAATAAATGAGACAAGATGATCTTTCTCCTTGCAAGTTAGTTCAGAGCCATCAATGTAGTAGATTTTGTCCACTACTTTCCGTATGTTTTTTGAAGAATGGAAATAAGCCGTTGATGGAAATAAGTTGTCAGCTATTTTTTAAATAAACAATATAAATTACTTAATAAATATGTTTGAGAAACTGACATAGAGGTATAAAAGAAGCGTATCAACATTGACCCAAATGTCGATATTATCTTCATCGATCTTACCTTCGGGATCGCCAAGATCAAAGGTGACATGCATACCCTCCTGAAAACCATATGCCTTGCATAGTGCTGCCCAATTCGAGCAACCATAATGGGAGTAGGTCACAACATTGTATAGCTTTACGTCAAAATAATAACCATCATGGGTCTTGAGGTGAACTCTCTTTATCTCCATATTCTCATGATCTTCGAAATGCAGCTTCTCCAAGACATAATATCTTGCATGGCAGGGATGCACTAGTCGAATTGTAGAAAGCGGAATTACACGTTGAAGAAGCAGAAGTCATGCTTAATTATGAAAAAGATTTGTCGTCGTTGTGTGTCATATAGACATCGAAGGTCTCCTCGAGCTTAATACTGAAGCGCCGACCGTCTTGTAGATGAGGCCTGTCATACAGACCCCGGTCCTCGCCGCAGTAGTCGCGCTCAGGGATCCTATCATTGTCAGACATTTCCTATGTTCATAATTTAAAGATTAAACTTCTAAAATTTAATATATGTACTACAAAAAACTAAATTAGATCATTATTATTCATCACGGGTTGACTGTGGGTCTATCGAGCCTTTTTCTTGAAAACTCTCATCTCATGTGGTGTATATGGTGGACACTCCCTCATAGTTATTTCGATCGTCGGTGATGGTCGCTTCCCCTCCTTCTCTCGTGCATTACCAAGGTATATCACGAGCAGAAGGAAGAGGAAGCGACCCCCACGACAACAGTCGGGATTCTTCCTCTCTCACATTTTGCGATCGTCGGTGATGGAAGCTCCTAAGTTCATTTGAAAGTGCATTACACCAAAATGGCTAGCACCTTCAAATGAAGAAGAAGCTCCCCTCACAACAACAGTGGGGATTCTTCTTCTCTCATATATGGTGGACACTCTCCCTCTCTGTTTTTTTGAATGTCATGTATGGAGCCCCGATAGACTTAAAGTCAACCCAAAATGTCGTTTAATTCCGACAAATCCAAGGCACTCGATATTTCCTACATTCTAGCACAAGCCATGCTAAAATTCACGGAAAAATCCGTCATGACCTTTGCTAAAATAGGACATATTGACCGCCTGAAATTTAAAGGAACGGAAATGGATCAACACTCTGGCAAAATATAGGCTACTCGGAGGTGTTCCCTGCAAACATAGGCCACTTGGGCAAGAACATATCCTTCATTCTCCAAATATTCATGTGTGACAACACTAATAGTACACAACACTACATATGACATGCTTAAATCTTCATCATATTTGAGCAACTCTACTATACAACACTAGATATACATGTTTATTACTCACTATAGACGATGGCTGTCGAGGATGCGGGTGTCGTCGGTGATCTTCTAGGCATCGTCGATCGGCTCGTTGGTGATATACCCTACGCCACACATAAGCATTTATATAGAAAATTTCAAACTTGGTATGCTCATTGTATTTCACCGGTTTAATTTTGAACACATGACCATTTCATTTCATTAGGTCTTTCTCTCTCTCTCTCTCTCTCTCTCTCTCAAAATTCACTAGGCATCAACTACATCCAAACATATGAACAAAATTAGTTAACTTTTGAAACTTTTGTTGGAGAACGTTGCAGAAAATAAAAAAATTCTACGGTTTCACCAAAGATCTATCTATGAGTTCATCTAGCAACGAGAGAGAGGAGTGCATCTACATACCCTTGTAAATCGCGAGCGGAAGCATTCAAGAGAACGGGGTTGAGGGAGTCGACTGCCGTGATCCAAATCACCGATGATCCTAGTGCTGAACGGACAGCACCTCCGCGCTCAACACACACGACGGTTGAGGAAGACGCTCCTCCTTATTGATCCAGCAAGGGGAAGGAGAGGTTGATGAAGATCCCAGAACGACGACAGGCGTGGTGGTGGATGCACTGGGATCCCGGCAGGCTTCGCCAAGCGTCTGCGGGAGAGAGAGAGGTGTAGCAAGGGAAAGGGGCGCCAAGTGCAAGGGTGCGGCTGACCTCCCTCCCCTCTATATATAGGGTCCCAGGCGGCCGGCCCTAGGAGATGGGATATCCTAGGGGGCGGCCAGGGGGGTGCCTTGCCCCCAAGGCAGTGAGGCGCCTCCCCAGGGTTCCCAACCCTAGGCGCAGGGGGCCCAAGGGGCGCACCAGCCCACCAGGCTGGTTCCTCCCCACTTCAGCCCACGGCCCCTCCGGATAGGTGGCCCCACCCGTGGACCCACAGGACCCTTCCGGTGGTCCCGATACAATACCGGTGACCCCTGAAACTTTCCCGATGGCCGAAACTGCACTTCCTATATATAATTCTTCACCTCCAGACCATTCCGGAACTCCTCATGACGTCCGGATCTCATCCGGACTCAACAACTTTCGGTTATCTGCATACTCATATCTCTACAACCCTAGCGCCACCGAACCTTATGTGTAGACCCTACGGGTTCGGAGACATGCGAATATGACCGAGACGCCTCTCCTGTCAATAACCAACAACGGGATCTGGATACCCATGTTGACTCCACATGCTCCTCGATGATCTCATCGGATGAACCACGATGTCGAGGATTCAAGCAACCCCGTATACAATTCCCTTTGTCAATCGGTACGTTATTTGCCCGAGACTCGATCGTCGGTATCCCAATACCTCGTTTAATCTCGTTACCGGCAAGTCACTTTACTCGTACCGTAATGCATGATCCCTTGACCAGACACTTGGTCACATTGAGCTCATTATGATGATGCATTACCGAGTGGGCCCAGAGATACCTCTCCGTCATACGGAGTGACAAATCCCAGTCTCGATTCGTGCCAACCCAATGACACTTTCGGAGATACCCGTAGTGTACCTTTATAGTCACCCAGTTACGTTGTGACGTTTGGCACACCCAAAGCACTCCTACGGTATCCGGGAGTTGCACAATCTCATGGTCTAAGGAAATGATACTTGACACTTGGAAAAGCTCTAGCTAAACGAACTACACGATCTTTGAGCTATGCTTACGATTGGGTCTTGTCCATCACATCATTCTCCTAATGATGTGATCCCATTATCAATGACATCCAATGTCCATAGTCAGAAACCATGACTATCTGCTGATCAACGAGCTAGTCAACTAGAGGCTTACTAGGGACATGTTGTGGTCTATGTATTCACACGTGTATTACGATTTCCGGATAACACGCTTATAGCATGAATAATGACTATTATCATGAACAAAGAAATATAATAATAACCATTTTATTATTGCCTCTAGGGCATATTTCCAACAGTCTCCCACTTGCGCTAGAGTCAATATTCTAGTTACATTGTGATGAATCGAACACCCATAGCGTTCTGGTGTTGATCATGTTTTTCTCTAGGGAGAGGTTTAGTCAACGGATCTGCTACATTCAGATCGGTATGTAGTTTACAAATATCTATGTCTCCATCTTGAACATTCTCATGTATGGAGTTGAAGCGACGCTTGATGTGCATGGTCTTCTTGTGAAACCTGGGCTCCTTGGCAAGTGCAATAGCTCTAGTGTTGTCACAAAAGAGTGCGATCAACCCCGACGCATTGGGTATGACTCCTAGGTCGATGATGAACTCCTTCATCCATATTGCTTCATGCACTGCCTCCAAGGCTTCCATGTACTCTGCTTCACATGTAGATCCCGCCACGATGCTTTGCTTGCAACTGCACCAGCTTACTGCCCCACCATTCAAAATATACACGTATCCGGTCTGTGACTTAGAGTCATCCAGATCTGTGTCGAAGCTAGCGTCGACGTAAATCTTTACGACGAGCTCTTCGTCACCTCCATAAATGAGAAACATATCCTTAGTCCTTTTCAGGTACTTTAGGATGTTCTTGACCGCTGTCCAGTGTTCCTTGCCGGGATTACTTTGGTACCTTCCTACCAAACTTATGGCAAGGTTTACATCAGGTCTGGTACACAGCATGGCATACATAATAGACCCTATGGCTGAGGCATAGGGATGACACTCATCTCTTCTTTATCTTACGCCGTGGTGGGGCATTGAGCCGAGCTCAATCTCACACCTTGCAACATGTGCAAGAACCCTTTCTTGGACTGATCCATATTGAACTTCTTCAATATCTTATCAAGGTATGTGCTTTGTGAAAGACCTATGAGGCGCCTCGATCTATCCCTATAGATCCCGATGCCTAATATGTAAGCAGCTTCTCCAAGGTCCTTCATTGAAAAACACTTATTCAAGTAGGCCTTAATGTTGTCCAAAAGTTCTATATCATTTCCCATCAAAAGTATGTCATCTACATATAATATGAGAAATGCTACAGAGCTCCCACTCACTTTCTTGTAAACGCAGGCTTCTCCATAAGTCTCAAGATAAACCCAAACGCTTTGATCATCTCATCAAAGCGAATGTTCCAACTCCGAGATGCTTGCACCAGCCCATAAATGGATCGCTGGAGCTTGCATACCTTGTTAGCATTCTCAGGGTCGACAAAACCTTCCGGCTGCATCATATACAGTTCTTCCTTAAGATGGCCGTTAAGGAATGCCGTTTTGACGTCCATTTGCCATATCTCATAATCATAGTATGCGGCAATTGCTAACATGATTCGGACGGACTTCAGCTTCGCTACGGGAGATAAAGTCTCATCGTAGTCAATCCCTTGAACTTGTCGATAACCCTTAGTGACAAGTCGAGCTTTATATATGGTAACATTACCATCCGCGTCCGTCTTCTTCTTAAAAATCCATTTGTTTTCTATTTCTCGCCGATCATCGGGCAAGTCTGTCAAAGTCCATACTTTGTTTTCATACATGGATCCTATCTCGGATTGCATGGCTTCAAGCCATTTGTTGGAATCTGGGCCCGCCATCGCTTCTTCATAGTTCGAAGGTTCACCGTTGTCTAACAACATGATTTCCAAGAGAGGGTTGTCGTACCACTCTGGTGCGGAACGTGTCCTTGTGGACCTTCGAAGTTCAGTAGGAGCTTGATCCGAAGTATCTTGATCATCATCATTAAACTTCTCTCTCGTCGGTGCAGGCACCACAGGAACATCTTCCTGAGTTGTGCTACTTACCGTTTCAAGAGGTAATACTTCATCAAGCTCTACTTTCCTCCCACTTAATTCTTTCGAGAGAAACGCTTTCTCCAGAAAGGACCCGTTCTTGGCAACAAAGATCTTGCCTTCGGATCTTAAGTAGAAGGTATACCCAATGGTTTCCTTAGGGTATCCTATGAAGATGCATTTTTCCGACTTGGGTTCGAGCTTTTCAGGTTGAAGTTTCTTAACATAAGCATCGCATCCCCAAACTTTTAGAAACGACGGCTTAGGTTTCTTGCCAAACCATAATTCATACGGTGTCGTCTCAACGGATTTAGACGGTGCCCTATTTAAAGTGAATGTAGCTGTCTCTAGAGCGTATCCCCAAAATGATAGCGGTAAATAGGTAAGAGAGATCATAGATCGCACCATATCCAATAAAGTGCGACACGACGTTCGGACACACCGTACTGTTGAGGTGTTCCAAGCGGCGTGAGTTGTGAAACGATTCCACATTTCCTTAAGTGTGTAACAAATTCGTGACTTAGATATTCTCCCCACGATCGACCAGAAGAACTTTATCTTTCGGTCACGTTGATTCTCTACCTCATTCTGAAATTCCTTGAACTTTTCAAAGGTCTCAGACTTGTGTTTCATCAAGTAGACATACCCATATCTACTCAAGTCATCGGAGAGTGAGAACATAACGATATCCTCCATGAGCCTCAATGCTCATTGGACCGCATACATCAAGATGTATGATTTCCAATAAGTTGGTTGCTCGCCCATTGTTCCGAGAACGGAGTCTTGGTCATTTTGCCCATGAGGCATGGTTCGCATGTGTCAAATGATTCATAATCGAGAGACTCTAAAAGTCCATCAGCATGGAGCTTCTTTATGCGCTTGACACCAATGTGACCAAGGCGGTAGTGCCACAAGTATGTGGGACTATCGTTATCAACTTTACATCTTTTGGTATTCACACTATGAATAAGTGTAACATCACGTTCGAGATTCATTAAGAATAAACCATTGACCATCGGGGCATGACCATAAAACATATCTCTCATATAAATAGAACAACCATTATTCTCGGATTTAAATGAGTAGCCATCTCGTATTAAACGAGATCCAGATACAATGTTCATGCTCAAAGCTGGTACTAAATAACAATTATTGAGGTTTAAAACTAATCCCGAGGTAAATGTAGAGGTAGCGTGCGACGGCGATCTCATCGACCTTGGAACCATTCCCGACGCCAGCGATCGTCACCTCGCCCTTCGCCCGATCTCCGCTTATTCCGCAGCTCCTGCTTTGAGTTACAAATATGAGCAACCGCACGGTATCAAATACCAGGAGCTACTACGAGCATCGTAAGGTACACATCAATTGCATGTATATCAAATATACCTTTGGTTTTGCGGCCTTCTTGTCCGCTAAGTACTTGGGGCAGTTTCGCTTCAAAGGACCACTTCCCTTGCAATAAAAGCACTCGGCCTCGTGCTTGGGTCCATTGTTTGAATTCTTCCCGGTAACTGGCTTACCGGGCGTGGCAACTCCCTTGCCGTCCTTCTTGAAGTTCTTCTTACCCTTTCCTTTCTTGAACTTAGTGGTTTTATTTACCATCAACACTTGATGTTCCTTTTTGATCTCTACCTCCGCTGATTTCAGCATTGAATATACCTCAGAATGGTCTTTTCCATCCCCGCATATTGAAGTTCATCACAAAGCTCTTGTAGCTCGGTGGAAGCGATCAAGGATTCTCAATGACCGTGTCATCCGGAGATTAACTCCCTGCTGAGTCAAGCGGTTGTGCAACATGACATCTTGAGTATGTGCTCACCGACAGAACTATTTTCCTCCATCTTACAAATGAAGAACTTGTCGGAGACTTCATATCTCTCGACCGGGCATGAGCTTGGAAAACCATTTTCAGCTCTTGAACATCTCATATGCTCCGTGTTGCTCAAAACGCTTTTGGAGCCCCGGTTCTAAGCTGTAAAGCATGCCGCACCGAACGAGGGAGTAATCATCAAGACGAGACCGCCAAGCGCTCATAACGCCTTGGTTCTCTCGATTGGTGCTTCACCTAGCGGTGCTTCTAGGACATAATCTTTCTTGGCAGCTATGAGGATGATCTCGTGTTCCGGACCCAGTCCGTATAGTTGCTGCCATCATCTTTCAGCTTGGTTTTCTCTAGGAACGCGTTGAAGTTGAGGGTAACGTGGGCCATTTGATCTACAAGACATATTGTAAAGATTTTAGACTAAGTTCATGATAATTAAGTTCATCTAATCAAATTATTGAATGAACTCCCACTCAGATTAGACATCCCTCTAGTCATCTAAGTGAAACATGATCCAAGTCAACTAGGTCGTGTCCGATCATCACGTGAGACGGACTAGTCGACTTCGGTGAACATCTCCATGTTGATCATATCTTCTATACGACTCATGCTCGACCTTTTGGTCTTCCGTGTTCCGAGGCCATGTCTGTACATGCTAGGCTCATCAAGTGAACC
Organism: Aegilops longissima; assembly: GCA_021605205.1. NCBI lineage: Eukaryota > Viridiplantae > Streptophyta > Magnoliopsida > Poales > Poaceae > Aegilops > Aegilops longissima. The sequence goes on along the minus strand of CM038676.1, from coordinate 414,646,670 downwards.
TAAGTGTATTGCATGTGTAAATCTGGCTTACACCCGTTGTATTCGAACGTTAGGATCTATCACACCCGATCATCATGTGGTGCTTCAAAACAACGAACCTTCGCAACGGTGCACAGTTAGGGGGAACACTTTCTTGAAATTATTGTGAGGGATCATCTTATTTACTACCGTCTTTCTAAGTAAACAAGACGCAAAAACATGATAAACATCACATGCAATCAAATAGTAGTGACATGATATGGCCAATATCATATAGCTCCTTTGATCTCCATCTTCGGGGCTCCATGATCATCTTTTTCACCGGCATGACACCATGATCTCCATCATCATGATCTCCATCATCGTGTCTCCATGAAGTTGCTCGCCAACTATTACTTCTACTACTATAGCTAATGGTTTAGCAATAAAGTAAAGTAATTACATGGCGTTGAATCAATGACACGCAGGTCATACAATAATTAAGACAACTCCTATGGCTCCTGCCTGTTGTCATACTCATCGACATGCAAGTCGTGATTCCTATTACAAGAACATGATCTCATACATCACATATATCATTCATCATTCATCACAACTTTTGGCCATATCACATCACAATCACATGCTGCAAAAACAAGTTAGACGTCCTCTAATTGTTGTTGCATGTTTTACGTGGCTGCAATAGGGTTCTAGCAAGAACGTTTTCTTACCTACGTAAAAGCCACAACGTGATTTGTCAACTTCTATTTACCCTTAATAAGGACCCTTTTCATCGAATCCGCTCCAACTAAAGTGGAGAGACAGACACCCGCTAGCCACCTTATGCAACTAGTGCATGTCAGCCGGTGGAACCTGTCTCACGAAGCGCACGTGTAAGGTCTGTCCGGCCGCTTTATCCCACAATACCGCTGAAGCAAAATAAGACTAGTAGTGGCAAGAAAGTTGACAACATCTACGCCCACAACAAATTGTGTTCTACTCGTGCAAAGAGAACTACGCATAGACCTAGCTCTGATACCACTGTTGGAGAACGATGCAGAAAATAAAAAAATTCTACGGTTTCACCAAGATCTATCTATGAGTTCATCTAGAAATGAGAGAGAGGAGTGCATCTACATACCCTTGTAGATCGCGAGCGGAAGCGTTCCAGAGAACAGGGTTGAGGGAGTCGTACTCGTCGTGATCCAAATCACCAATGATCCTAGTGCTGAACGGACAGCACCTCCGCGTTCAACACACGTACGGTTGAGGAAGACGTCTCCTCCTTCTTGATCCAGCAAGGGGGAAGGATAGGTTGATGAAGATCCAGCAGCACGACGACGTGGTGGATGCAGCAGGGATCCCGGCAGGGCTTCGCCGAGCGTCTGCGGGAGAGAGAGGTGTAGCAAGGGGAAAGGGAGGCGCCAAGTGCAAGGGTGCGGCTGACCTCCCTCCCCCCCTCTATATATAGGGTCCCCAGGGGGAGCACCGGCCCTAGGAGATGGGATCTCCTAGGGGGCCGGTGGCCAAGGGGGGTGCCTTGCCCCCCAAGGCAAGTGGAGGCGCCCTCTCCCCTAGGGTTCCCAACCCTAGGCGCAGGGGGGCCCAAGGGGGGCGCACCAGCCAACCAGGGACTGGTTCCCCTCCCCACTTCAGCCCACGGGGCCCTCCGGGATAAGTGGCCCCACCCGGTGGACCCACGGGACCCTTCCGTGGTCCCAGACAATACCGTGACACCAAACTTTCCGATGGTCAAACTTCACTTCCTATATATAATTCTTCACCTCCGACCATTCCGAACTCCTCGTGAGGTCCGGATCTCATCCGAGACTCAACAACTTTCGGTTACTGCATACTCATATCTCTACAACCCTAGCGTCACCGAACCTTAAGTGTGTAGACCCTACGGGTTCGGGAGACATGCAGACATGACCGAGACGCCTCTCCGGTCAATAACCAACAGCGGGATCTGGATACCCATGTTGGCTCCCACATGCTCCTCGATGATCTCATCGGATGAACCACGATGTCGAGGATTCAAGCAACCCCGTATACAATTCCCTTTGTCAATCGGTACGTTACTTGCCCGAGACTCGATTGTCAGTATCCCAATACCTCGTTATATCTCGTTATCGGCAAGTCACTTTACTCGTACCATAATGCATGATCCCGTGACCAGACACTTGGTCACATTGAGCTCATTATGATGATGCGTTACCGAGTGGGCCCAGAGATACCTCTCCGTCATACGAAGTGACAAATCCCAGTCTCGATTCGTGCCAATCCAACTGACACTTTCGGAGATACCTGTAGTGTACCTTTATAGTCACCCTGTTACGTTGTGACGTTTGGCACACCCAAAGCACTCCTACGGTATCCGAGAGTTGCACAATCTCATGGTCTAAGGAAATGATACTTGACACTTGGAAAAGCTCTAGCTAAACGAACTACACGATCTTTGAGCTATGCTTACGGTTGGGTCTTGTCCATCACATCATTCTCCTAATGATGTGATCCCGTTATCAATGACATCCAATGTCCATAGTCAAGAATCCATGACTATCTGTTGATCAACGAGCTAGTCAACTAGAGGCTTACTAAGGACATGTTGTGGTCTATGTATTCACACGTGTATTACGATTTCCGGATAACACAGTTATAGCATGAATAACAGACTATTATCACGAACAAAGAAATATAATAATAACCATTTTATTATTGCCTCTAGAGCATATTTCCAACAACTTTCTATACCTAAATTAGTACTAAAATTTTTATTACTAAATTTGATACCTAAAAATTTCTCATGTAGCATTCCAATACATTTCTATAATTGAAAATTTTCTATACCTAAAAATTTATATTACTAAAATTTTCTATTACTAAATTTTTTTATATTCAAGAAACATATTCACTAGTTTTCTATTCTATTCAAAAGACCATTCTACGCACCTACCTACATTCTACAACAAAATTCTACCTATCTATTCTATTCATAACCTATATTTTCTATTTTATTCTATTCAAAATACCTACATTTTGTTCATATTACTTATATGTTCTATTTTATTAAAAATAACATAGATGGGGGGAGGGAGGAAGGGAGCGAGGTAGGGAGGGAGAAGAGATGGAGGAGGCTGAGATGGAGGGGGCAGGAAGGGAGGGAGAGAGGCCGATGGAGGGGGAGGGAGGAGGGAGGAGGAGGATGGGGGAGTGGCGGTGGATGGAGGTGGGGCGACGGCTAGAGGAGGAGGAGGCGTAATGCGGCAATAGGATGATCAAGCGTGGGCGGAGAGTGGCAGAGGAGAGTGACGAACGGGCCAAGCGCGCGGATATGTTTAACTTAGCAGTAGCGCGGGTCAAGGACCAACACTACTACTAACAACATTAGTTGTAGCACGTGTCATGTCATGGCACCACTGCCAAGTGGGGACAGGCAGCTGGGCCCGGACTGGCCATAGCAGCAGCGCGGGCCAGGAGAATGCGCTAGTGCTAAGGAGTTTAGCAGTAGCATGGGTCCCTGACCTGTGCTGTTGCTATGGAAATCCCGTGGGGCACGGCGAGTCCTCCCTCTGGGACCACTTAGCAGTAGCGCCAGTCCTGGACCAACGCTACTGCTAACTTGGTACCTGTTGTGCCGGTATGTTACACGTGCTACTACTACTTAGCAGTAGCGCGGCCCCTCATACCAACGCTACTGGTAAAGTTCTATCTATAAGCTTTTCCCTAGTAGTGAAAGAATGGATACAATTTGTGAATAAAATTCCATCCCTTATATGTGCTTCATATCCAGTATCGTGCATAGATTGTGGATCTAAAGAGCACCTGAGATATCAATGTGAGTGCAGTATCGATTCATACTAGCAAATTATAATAATAGTGTTAAATTAAATAATGCTAGATTGGGGGTATTACAATTTGTACTACTTGTAGGTGTCTGTGAGATCCTACGTCATATCTTGGATATGAAGATTCAGGACAATCCATTTGAAATGATAAGTTGCAACCTATTTGTACTTTCTGCCTAATTTGTTTCTACTATGACCCACTAGTCACGAATGAACAAGATCGGATTGCTTCCGCCTCGGGAGAAGTAATTTTGTTTGTAGAAACTCGTAGAAGGACGAGAAAAAGGATGCACACGATGGAGGGCAAACAACCCCCATGGATGCATGGCTGCAAGAAACGTTAAACATACATGAATTAAATATTTGTCAAACTAACTTGAAGTGTCAATGGAGTCAATTCCGGTGAATCTCAGGTAGTGTATCCCGAGCTACGTCGGTGGAGAGGAGTCCTCCACGGATAAGGAGTCCTTGTCTTGAACGTCAAGGCTTCTTCATGTTCCTTGTAGATCATCATGGGCCTCCCAGAGATGGCCTGATAGCGAACCACCATGTGGGTTCTCGGCTCTGCCCTCCTGGCCGGGAGATGATATGGTGAGTGACCCCTAATCCAGGACACCATCAGTAGCTCATGAACTGGGCTTCAAGTCAGGGACGCTTCTCGGTTTTTCTGAACTGCTCTTCCTCTTCAGTCGACGGTCTAGAAAGCCAGTTCAAGAGATATTCCCGGCTTCGACCTTGAGACACTGAAGTGTATCCGAAGAGTTTACATGTCAACCATTGCTACTTATTACACTGTTGGCACCATGCTTACTTGGCAGAAGAAGAGGTACCTCGTCAGTTGGGGAACGTAGTAATTTCAAAAAAAATCTACACACACGCAAGATCATGGTGATGCATAGCGACGAGAGTGGAGAGTGTTGTCCATGTACCCTCGTAGACCGAAAGCGGAAGCGTTATGACAACACGGTTGATGTAGTAGTACGTCTTCACGATCGACCGATCCTAGTATCGAACGTACAACACCTCCGCGATATGCACACGTTCATCTCGGTGACACCCCACGAACTCATGATACAATATAGCTTCGAGAGAGAGCTTCGTCAGCACGACGGCGTGATGATGGTGATGATGAAGCTACCGGCACAGGGCTTCACCTAAGCACTGCGACGATATGACCAAGGTGGATTATGGTGGAGGGGGCACCGCACACGGCTAAGATATCAATGATCAACTTGTGTGTCTATGGGGTGCCCCCTGGCCACGTATATAAAGGATGGAGGGAGGAGGAGGCCGGCCCTCATAGGGCGCGCCAAAAGTGTGGAGTCCTACTAGGACTCCCTAGTCCTAGTACGATTCCACCCCCCACATGGAATAGGAAAAAGGGAAGGGAGAAGGAGAAGGAAGGAAGGGGGCGCCCCCTTTCCCTAGTCCAATTCGGACAAGTCCATGGGGAAGGGGCGCGACCACCCTTGAGGCCTTTCTCTCCTTTTCCGTATGGCCCATTAAGGCCCAATACGAATTCCCGTAACTCTCCGGTACTCCGAAAAATAACCGAATCACTCGGAATCTTTCCAATGTCCGAATATAGCCTTCCAATATATCGATCTTTACGTCTCGACCATTTCGAGACTCTTCGTCATGTCCCCGATCTCATTCGGGACTCCGAACAAACTTTGGTCATCACATAACTCATAATACAAATCGTCACAAAACGTTAAGCGTGCGGACCCTACGGGTTCAAGAACTATGTAGGCATGACCGAGACTCATCTCCGGTCAATAACCAATAGCGGAACCTGGATGCTCATATTGGTTCCTACATATTGTATGAAGATCTTTATCGGTCAAACCGCATAACAACATACGTTGTTCTCTTTGTCATCGGTATGTTACTTGCCCGAGATTCGATCGTCGGTATCTCAATACCTAGTTCAATCTCGTTACTGGCAAGTCTCTTTACTCGTTCCGTAATGCATCATCCCACAACTAACTCATTAGTCACATAGCTTGAAAGGCTTATAGCGATGTGCATTACCGAGAGGGCCCAGGGATACCTCTCTGACAATCGGAGTGACAAATCCTAATCTCGATTTATGCCAACTCAACAAGTACCATCGGAGACACCTGTAGAGCACCTTTATAATCACCATGTACGTTGTGACGTTTGGTAGCACACAAAGTGTTCCTCCGGTATCTGGGAGTTGCATAATCTCATAGTCATAGGAACATGTATAAGTCATGAAGAAAGCAATAGCAATATACTAAACGATCAAGTGCTAAGCTAACGGAATGGGTCAAGTCAATCACATCATTCCCTAATGATGTGATCCCGTTAATCAAATGACAACTCATGTCTATGGCTAGGAAACTTAACCATCTTTGATTCAACGAGCTAGTCAAGTAGAGGCATACTAGTGACACTCTGTTTGTCTATGTATCCACACATGTACTAAGTTTCCGGTTAATACAATTATAGCATGAATAATAAAAATTTATCATGAAATAAGGAAATAAATAATAATTTTATTATTGCCTCTAGGGCATATTTCCTTCAGTCTTCCACTTGCACTAGAGTCAATAATCTAGTTCACATTGCCATGTGATTTAACACCAATAGTTCACATCACCATGTGATTAACACCCATAGTTCACATCGCCATGTGACCAACACTCAATGGGTTTACTAGAGTCAGTAATCTTAGTTCACATTGCCATGTGATTAACACCCAAAGAGTACTAAGGTGTGATTATGTTTTGCTTGTGAGAGAAGTTTAGTCAACGTGTCTGCCATATTGAGATCCGTATGTATTTTGCAAATTTCTATGTCAACAATGCTCTGCACGGAGCTACTCTAGCTAATTGCTCCCACTTTCAATATGTATCTACATTGAGACTTAGAGTCATCTGGATCAGTGTCAAGACTTGCATCGACGTAACCCTTTATGACGAACCTTTTTGTCACCTCCATAATCGAGAAACATATCCTTATTCCATTAAGGATAATTTTGACCGATGTCCAGTGATCTACTCCTAGATCACTATTGTACTCCCTTGCCAAAATCAGTGTAGGGTATACAATAGATCTGGTACACCGCATGGCATACTTTATAGAACCTATGGCTGAGGCATATGGAATGACTTTCATTCTCTTTCTATCTTTTGCCGTGGTCAGGCTTTGAGTCTTACTCAATTTCACACCTTGCAATACAGGCAAGAACTCCTTCTTTGACTATTCCATTTTGAACTACTTCAAAAATTTGTCAAGGTATTTACTCATTGAAGAAACTTATCAAGCGTCTTGATCTATCTCTATAGATCTTGATGCTCAATATGTAAGCAGCTTCATCGAGGTCTTTCTTTGAAAAACTCCTTTCAGACACCCCTTTTATGCTATCCAGAAAATTCTACATCATTTCCGATCAACAATATGTCATTCACATATACTTATCAGAAAGGTTGTAGTGCTCCCACTCACTTTCTTGTAAATACAGGCTTCACCGCAAGTCTGTATAAAACTATATGCTTTGATCACACTATCAAAACGTATATTCCAACTCCGAGATGCTTGCACCAGTCCATAGATGGATCGCTGGAGCTTTGCACACTTTGTTAGCACCTTTAGGATCGACAAAACCTTCTGGTTGCATCACATACAACTCTTCTTTAAGAAATCCATTAAGGAAAGCAAGTTTGACGTCCATTTGCCAAATTTCATAAAATGCGGCAATTGCTAACATGATTCAGACATACTTTTAAGCATCGATACAAGTGAGAAAATCTCATCATAGTCAACACCTTGAACTTGTCGAAAACATTTTTGCGACAATTCGAGCTTTGTAGATAGTAACACTACTATCAGCGTTTGTCTTCCTCTTGAAGATCCATTTATTCACTATTGCTTGCCGATCATTGGGCAAGTCAACCAAAGTCCATACTTTGTTCTCATACATGGATCCCATCTCAGATTTTATGGCCTCAAGCCATTTCACGGAATCTGGGCTCATCATCGCTTCCTCATAGTTCGTAGGTTCGTCATGGTCAAGTAACATGACCTCCAAAACAGGATTACCGTACCACTCTGGTGCGGATCTTATTCTGGTTGATCTGAAGTTTCAGGATCATCATCATTAGCTTCCTCACTAATTGGTGTAGGAATCACTGGAACTGATTTCTGTGATGAACTACTTCCCAATTTAGGAGAAGGTACAATTACCTCATCAAGTTCTACTTTCCTCCCACTCACTTCTTTCGAGAGAAACTCCTTCTCTAGAAAGGATCCACTCTTAGCAACAAAGATCTTGCCTTCGGATCTGTGATAGAAGGTGTACCCAATAGTTTCTTTTGGGTATCCTATGAAGACGTATTTCTCCGATTTGGGTTCGAGCTTATCAGGTTGAAGCTTTTTCACATAAGCACCGCAGCCCCAAATTTTAAGAAACGACTGCTTAGGTTTATTGCTAAACCGCAGTTCATACGGTGTCTTCTCAACGGATTTAGATGGTGCCTATTTAACGTGAATGTAGCTGTCTCTAATGCATAATCCCAAAACGATAGTGGTAAATTGGTAAGAGACATCATAGATCGCACCATACCCAATAAAGTATGGTTATGATGTTCGGACACACCATTACACTGTGGTGTTCCAGGTGGCGTGAGTTGTGAAACTATTCTACATTGTTTTAAATGAAGACCAAACTCATAACTCAAATATTTGTCTCCGCGGTCAGATCGTGGAAACTTTTATTTTCTTGTTACGATGATTTTCTACTTCACTCTGAAATTCTTTGAACTTTTCAAATGTCTCAGACTTATGTTTCATCGAGTAGATATACCCATATCTGCTCAAATCATTGTGAAGGTCAGAAAATAACGATACCCACCGCGAGCCTTAACACTCATCGGACCGCATACATTAGTATGTATTGTTTCCAACAAGTCAGTTGCTCGCTCCATTGTTCCGGAGAACGGAGTCTGAGTCATCTTACCCATGAGGTATGGTTCGCAAGCATCAAGTGTTTCATAATCAAGTGATTCCAAAAGCCCATCAGCATGGAGTTTCTTCATGCGCTTTACACCAATATGACCTAAACAGCAGTGCCACAAATAAGTTGCACTATCATTATTAATTTTGCATCTTTTGGCTTCAATATTATGAATATGTGTATCACTACGATCGATATGCAATAAACCATTCACCTTGGGTGTATGACCATTGAAGGTTTTATTCATGTAAACAGAACAACAATTATTCTCTGACTTTAAATGAATAACCGTATTGCAATAAACATGATCAAATCATATTCATGCTTAACGCAAACACCAAATAACATTTATTTAGGTTCAACACTAATCCCGAAAGTATAGGGAGTGTGCGATGACGATCATATCAATCTTGGAACCACTTCCAACACACATGTCACTTCACCCTTAACTAGTCTCTGTTTATTCTGCAACTCCCGTTCCGAGTTATGAATCTTAGCAACTGAACTAGTATCAAATACTGAGGGGTTGCTATAAACACTAGTAAAGTACACATCAATAACATGTATATCAAATATACCTTTGTTCACTTTGCCATCCTTCTTATCCGTTAAATACTTGGGGCAGTTCTGCTTCCAGTGACTAGTCCCTTTGCAGTAGAAGCACTTAGTCTCAGGCTTAGGTCCAGACTTGGGCTTCTTCACTTGAGCAGCAACTTGCTTGTCGTTATTCTTGAAGTTCCCCTTCTTCCCTTTTCCCTTTTCTTGAAACTAGTGGTCTTGTCAACCATCAACACTTGATGCTTTTCTTGATTTCTACCTTCATCGATTTCAGTATCACGAAGAGCTTGGGAATCGTTTCCGTTATCCTTGCATATTATAGTTCATCATGAAGTTCTAGTAACTTGGTGATAGTGACTAGAGAACTCTTTCAATCAGTATCTTATCTGGAAGATTAATTCCCATTTGATTCAAGTGATTGTAGTACTCAGACATTCAGAGCTCATGCTCACTAGCTGAGCTATTCTCCTCTATCTTGTAGGCAAAGTGTTTGTCAAAGGTCTCATACCTTTCGACATGGGCATGAGTCTGAAATACTAATTTCAACTCTTGGAACATCTCATATGCTCCGTGGCGTTCAAAACGTCTTTGAAGCCCCGATTCTAAGCCGTAAAGCATGGTGCACTAAACTATCAAGTAGTCATCATATCGAGCTTGCCAAACATTCATGACGTCTGCATCTGCTCCTGCAATCGGTCTGTCACCTAGCGGTGCATCAAGGACATAATTCTTCTGTGCAGCAATGAGGATAACCCTCAGATCACGGATCCAATCCACATCATTGCTACTAACATCTTTCAACTTAGTTTTCTCTAGGGACATATCAAAAATAAAATAGGGGAACTAAACGCGAGCTATTGATCTACAACATAGATATGCTAATACTACTAGGACTAAGTTCATGATAAATTTAAAGTTCAATTAATCATATTACTTAAGAACTCCCACTTAGATAGACATCCCTCTAATCATCTAAGTGATCACATGATCCGTATCAACTAAACCATGTCCGATCATCATGTGAGATGGAGTAGTTTTCAATGGTGAACATCACTATGTTGATCATATCTACTATATGATTCACGCTCGACCTTTCGGTCTCAGTGTTCCGAGGCCATATCTGCATATGCTAGGCTCGTCAAGTTTAACCCGAGTATTCTGCGTGTGCAAAACTGGCTTGCACCGGTTGTATGTGATGATAGAGCTTATCACACCCGATCATCATGTGGTGTCTCGGCACGACGAATTTTCGCGACGGTGCATACTCAGGGAGCCATCTTATACCTTGAAATTTAGTGAGAGATCATCTTATAATGCTACCGTCGAACTAAGCAAAATAAGATGCATAAATGATAAACATCACATGCAATCAATATAACTGATATGATATGGCCATCATCATCTTGTGCCTTTGATCTCCATCTCCAAAGCACCGTCATGATCACCATCGTCACCGGCGCGACACCTTGATCTTCATCGTAGCATCGTTGTCGTCTCGCCAACTATTGCTTCTACGACTATTGCTACCGCTTAGTGATAAAGTAAAGCAATTACATGGCGATTGCATTTTATACAATAAAGCGACAACCATATGGCTCCTGCCAGTTGCCGATAACTCAATTACAAAACATAATCATCTCATACAATAAAATTTAGCATCATGTCTTGACCATATCACATCACAACATGCCCTGCAAAAACAAGTTAGACGTCCTCTACTTTGTTGTTGCAAGTTTTACGTGGCTGCTACGGGCTGAGCAAGAACCGTTCTTACCTACGCATCAAAACCACAACGATTTTTCATCAAGTATATGTTGTTTTAACCTTCAACAAGGACCGGACGTAGCCACACTCGGTTCAACTAAAGTTGGAGAAACTGACACCCGCCAGCCACCTGTGTGCGAAGCACGTCGGTAGAACCAGTCTCGCGTAAGCATACGCGTAATGTCGGTCCGGGCCGCTTCATCCAACAATACCGCCGAATCAAAGTATGACATGCTGGTAAGCAGTATGACTATTATCGCCCACAACTCACTTATGTTCTACTCGTGCATATAACATCTACGCATAAACCTGGCTCGGATGCCACTGTTGGGGAACGTAGTAATTTCAAAAAAAAATCTATGCACACGCAAGATCATGGTGATGCATAGAAATGAGAGGGGAGAGTGTTGTCCACGTACCCTCGTAGACCGAAAGCGGAAGCGTTATTACAACGTGGTTGATGTAGTCGTACGTCTTCACGATCGACCGATCCTAGTACCGAACGTACGGCACCTCCGTGATCTGCACACGTTCAGCTCGGTGACGTCCCACGAACTCACGATCCAGTAGAGCTTCGAGGGAGAGCTTCATCAGCACGACGGCGTGATGATGGTGATGATGAAGCTACCGGCGCAGGGCTTCGCCTAAGCACTACGACGATATGACCGAGGTGAATTATGGTGGACGGGGGCATCGCACACGGCTAAGAGATTAATGATCAACTTGTGTGTCTATGGGGTGCCCCCTGGCCACGTATATAAAGGATGGAGGGAGGAGGAGGCCGACCCTCATAGGGTGTGCCCAAAGTGTGGAGTCCTACTAGGACTCCCTAGTCCTAGTAGGATTCCACCTCCCACATGGAATAGGAAAAAGGGAAGGGAGAAGGAGAAGGAAGGAAGGGGGCGCCCCCTTTCCCTAGTCCAATTCAGACCAGTCCATGGGGAAGGGGCGCGGCCACCCTTGAGGCCTTTCTCTCCTTTCCCGTATGGCCCATTAAGACCCAATACGAATTCCTCAGAACTCTCGGTACTTCAAAATACCCGAATCACTCGGAACCTTTCCGATGTCCGAATATAGCCTTCCAATATATCGATCTTTGCGTTTCGACCATTTCGAGACTCCTCATCATGTCCCCGATCTCATTCGGGACTCCGAACAAACTTATGTCATCAAATCACATAACTCATAATACAAATCGTCACAGAACGTTAAGCGTGCGGACCCTACGGGTTCAAGAACTATGTAGACATGACCGAGACTCATCTCCGGTCAATAACCAATAGCGGAACCTGGATGCTCATATTGGTTCCTACATATTGTATGAAGATCTTTATCGGTCAAATCGCATAACAACATACGTTGTTCCCTTTGTCATCGGTATGTTACTTGCCCGAGATTCGATCGTCGGTATCTCAATACCTAGTTCAATCTCGTTACCGGCAAGTCTCTTTACTCGTTCCGTAATGCATCATCCCGCAACTAACTCTTTAGTCACATTGCTTGCAAGGCTTATAGTGATGTGCATTACCGAGAGGGCCCAGAGATACCTCTCCGACAACCGGAGTGACAAATCCTAATCTCGATCTATGCCAACTCAACAAGTACCATCGGAGACACCTGTAGAGCACCTTTATAATCACCCAGTTACGTTGTGACGTTTGGTAGCACACAAAGTGTTCCTCCGGTATCCGGGAGTTGCATAATCTCATAGTCATAGGAACATGTATAAGTCATGAAGAAAGCAATAGCAATATACTAAACGATCAAGTGCTAAGCTAACAAAATGGGTCAAGTCAATCACATCATTTTCTAATGATGTGATCCCGTTAATCAAATGACAACTCATGTCTATGGCTAGGAAACTTAACCATGTTTGATTGAACGAGCGTCAAGTAGAGGCATACTAGTGACACTCTGTTTGTCTATGTATCCACACATGTACTAAGTTTCCGGTTAATACAATTCTAGCATGAATAATAAACATTTATCATGAAATAAAGAAATAAATAATAACTTTATTATTGCCTCTAGGGCATATTTCCTTCATCATCGCCTTTGTTGATGGTATTGAGTGGCTTGTGGACACTTACAATGCTGGACAAAATGATGCACCGTATATGCCACTAGTCCATGCCTTAAGAAAGACTAACATTCATAAAAAATACATTGTAAGAATTATCATGTTTTTCATACATTCTTCATAAGTTAATTGAAGTGCTTACGATGTGTCGCTGAAAAGAAAGCTTCCAAGATGTGTTTATCCTGAGGTGATGGTTGGCCATGGTGAGACGACATTTATCTGCCATGAGAAGACCAATTTTAAAGACACATACTCGATTGTAGCCCTACCAGATGGACACGTGCTAGTTAATGGATGGAGGCAAATACTAAAGGAGTGGGCCCTAAAAATTGGAAATCGATGGATCTCTGTGCTCAACCATGGAGGTGTAGGAGTTTCATTCTTCACATATATTTTGAAAGGAGGGGATTATCTAGTAGTTGTCAATGACCTTTCGAGTCATTATATCTATTGACTATAGACCGTGTTTTAGGCTAGTATGTGCTATCTAGCAATGATGAAATATTCCAGAGTTAAATTATGTGATGTTTAGTCATGATCGATACTAATTGCTAGTGGATGAGGTAGGAAAAATGCATGCACGTAACGATGTGTATCAATGTAGTGTATTGCAGTTGTTATCGGTATCAATGTAATATTGCAACCTACTACAATTTATTATATGGATATCAATGAATTGTGTGCAAAATGCTACCATGACAGGTTTATTTTTAAATTTACCTCGGCAAGCTATTTAGGGGCAGACCTTCAAAAAGCCCGCCACTAGTAGATATTATGCATCCACCACTACCAGTGGCAGACGGCGCACCCGCCACTAATGCCATATTAGCAGCGGTGGAAAGTCAGTGGCGAGCGCCCTCCACATCAAAGCCTGCCACTAGTAGACATTAATTATGCATCCGCCACTACTAGCTTGTTGTGCAGTAGTGATGGTGGTTGCCAAGGTAGCTCGTTGCTCTCCTATTCGTTAACCAACATGACCAAGATATAAGGTTGATGATGGTAAAGGAGTGGAGGAGAGAGGTTGGTGAAGATATAAGGCCAACTCCAACGCGCCGACGCATTTGGTCCGCGCATGTATGCTTGGGCCGAAATGGATAGAAGCGATGGCCCAACGTGCCGACACAACCGCAAATTGCGTTCGCCCTCAGTCCATCTGGATGCATTTCTGGACCAGATTTGCGTCCACGCGGACATGAGGCGGACGCCACATGGCCGCCAGCTGTCCCGCACTAGTCCTTCCTTTGATCGTCGACCTACTGCCACCTGTCATATTAAAAGGACACACATGCACCTGAGCCCGCGCATCAGTGTCCGTGGGAGTTCCTATTTTCTATGATGCAGGGGGCGCCCGGCACAGTCCACTTATTCTCCCCCACACTTCCGTCTATGCTTGCCCCCCCAATTCGCCCGATAGCTAGCAACCCTAGCCATCGATGGATTTTTCAGACGCAGCGGCAAGCCCGGCCATGGCAAGCATGACCGAGAGGTGTCGTCATCATCAGGTAGGCATTCGGCGAACTTCACCATCGTACCACCGTCGCCGCCGCCGGGGCCATGCCAACCTCGGCGCTCGTACCTGCAGCTTTACTACCCGGTCAACCAGTGCGTCTACCATTGGCAGAACCGCATGTCGGGCCGGGGCCGGATGTCAACCTGTCGCACAACTACATCTCAACCCCGACAGGCCGGTGCCGGTGGTGCTACGGTTAGCCCCCGTGTGGACGGAGGAGGTCGGCCTCCATCGTGCTGCCCAAGATCCTGAATTGCGCGCCCACCCGGACTACGCCAAGGACTCCCCCTATTGGAATGCATGGTTCACGAGCAAGCACGAGGCACGCCACTAGCAAAGCTTAGGTCCATCGGCTTTCGTGTCTGCTCCACCACCAACATTGGTGGTGATGACAGAGGAGGAGGCCGTCGACTTGGCCGCCCTGGAGGAGGCCAACCAGCGGCAATATGAGGAGGCCGAGGCATAGGAGGATGTGACCTGGCCTCATGTAGGCGCTGGTGTGGAGGCCTTCATACTGCTGCCACCACCACCTGCGCCTGGCGTGGAGGCCTCATGCTGCCCCCACCACTACTCGCACTTGGCATGCAACACACCTACCAGTGGACGGCCACCATGCCCGTCTACATCTCTTGCCTACCTGTTTGGGTGGGCACGGCGGAGGAGGAACGCCGACAAGTCCTGGAGTGGGAGGCGTGGACGCTAGCCAGGGAGTGGACAGAATAGGAGAGGGTGACACAGGTAGACTGCAACGAGGAGGAGGAGCGGCGCGAGCTCGCTCAGGAGGAAGCGCATGCGCAACAGCCGGCGTCCAATGCGGCCAAGCAAGCGGTGGCTGCTCTGACTGCCTACCAGCAAGCCTTTCCCTCGGCGCGGGCTGATGACCCACAAGTATAGGGAACATAGCGGTCTTCGAAAGTAGTACTTCACCCAGATTTATTGATTTGACACAAGAAGAGTCAAATAATACTTATAAGTCTTACCAGTTGAATTGTCAATTCAACCACACCTGAGAAATCACATTCGTACAATAGTTGATTAGTAGCACAATAATTTGATAGCAGTAGCGATAGCAGAGTAACAGTAACAGTAGCGACAGTGGTAACAAGTTTGTAATGGTAGAGTAATAGTAACTTGAGCAAAGCCAATAGCAGAAAATCATAAGCATGGAGTAGCGATGGGATGTTCAGATGAGATTCAATATGCAGCGGTCACAACCTAGAGCGATGCAAACTATCTTCAATTCATCAATCATATGTAGGCATATATTTCATATATATTCATGCGTGCTTGCGATAAGAACTTGCATAACATTTTTTATCCTAATCTTTCATGGCAGCGGGGTCCTAACGGAAATTAAGGGTAATTAAGGTGCTTATTTTGATAGAGAATCAGAACAAAGCATTAACACATAGTAAATACATGAACTCCTCAAATCACAGTCATCACCGTAGAGTATCCCAATTATCGTCACCGTGGGTCTATGGTTCAGAACAATAATAGGTGCATACAAATTGCAGATATGATCAAGAATTCAAATATATTCATGAATACATAAGAAGTTAAGACCTGAAATCATGACACTCGGGCCCTAGTGTCAAGCATTATGCATAACGAAGTCATAGCAATGGCAATCTCAGATGATAGTGGATACTAAGGATCAAGCCCTGACAAATTGACACGATTACCTAAGAAATCTCATCCAATCTCATCTACCTCCAATATGCTTACAAGGGGATTACCATATATGATTGTGAGCATCATGAAATTGTTGATGAAGAAGGGTTGGTGATGACGACGACATCGATTCCCTCTCTTCGAAGCCTCGAATAGACTCCAGATTATGGCTCCCAACAAAGAATACAAGGTGGTGGCGGCTTCATATTGTAAAATGCAATGAAATATTCTCGCCAAAAAAATTCAGAGGATGTGAATTTATAACATTGGAATTAGGTCAAGAGGACGTTGACCGGCCCCACATGGACACCTGGCATGACATGGGGGTGGTCGTGCCGCCTGTTCATCTGGCCACCACCTGGCCCCTCTTCGATACTTTCTGGCTCCAATAGTTTTTATATTTTCCAAAATAAATCTCTAAAAAAATTCGTCCAATAAAAACAGCGTCAGTCCGTGTTAATTTCACTTAAATCATGCAAATTAAAGACTAAAATAAGAGCAGAAGTGATTGGAAAATTAGATACATTAAAGATGTATCACGGGCGCCAAAGTACGTCAACCTCCCCAACGAGGACGAGGATGATGACGTCCGGATGCGCCCTAGATCCCCCGGCCGCCGCTGTTTTCGCTTTTTCATGTTTTTAGTTTAAGTTATTGTTAATGTAAGTGGACTTTGGGCGGCGTTCCAAACTATTAAGTTTATATGTTTTAGGTTTTTATTTGGATTTTAGTTTTTTTCTGTTCGTAAATTTTAGATGCGTGAGCCGCATTGGGCGCACGTCATCCCAGCCAAAACTAGACACACTCATCCGCTCGTCCGACCCAAATGAACAAAGAACAGACAAAAACCGTGTCCATTTGGATCGAAGCGTTGGAGTTGGCCTAAGGTTGAGAAGGGAGAAATAGGCGGGACCCACAAGGGACACATGTTGTCTTGGGGAGGCGGGACGCTGATGCGTTTTCGGTCGGGTCATTTGAGTATGTGACTGGTTCATGAGACACGCATGGCACTCCGTTGGTTGGTCCGCAACACGCCCTATATTATGCTTGGTTATTTGCAACATGGCCAATATTGCAAACATTTGTGTGACGGGAAGGATGATGTGCGCTGCACGATCAAGATCGAACGGTCACGAAAGCAATAGATGCGCACGGACGATTAGTCGGTTGAGCGGAATGGTTTCCGTTTAAGGAAGCATTTGATGAGACGACCACGCGCAATCGTGGTACCAAACAAACGGCTGGGCCCAACGGCTTTGTTGGCAGCGAAGGAATGAATTGTTTCGAGTTATGTGACTGGTTTCCGTGGACCTAGCAAAAAGTTCACAAAGATGATGCGACACAAGCATCGGGAACGAGCAAAGATGTGTGTAGTTGACGATGAAAAAAGAACAGAGGTCGAAACATGCGGAGCAGGCGCGTAAGAGCATGGTTAATACTACCTCCGTCCTGGTTTATTGGTCCTCTTTGTATTTCGTCCCAAAGTTTGACCATAAATTTAACTAACAAAATGTTCATGCATGTCACAAAAAATTATATATTTGAAAACTATATTTAAATATGAATCCGGCGATACAATTTTCATTGACATGCATTAACATTTTGTTAGTGAAATCTTTGGTCAAAATTTGGCGCAGATTACAAAGTGGACTAATAAATCAGGACGGAGGTAGTAGTATAGCCGGCTGCTGGCTATATATATGATCTTGCCACGTCATTTATAGTCAGGTTTATAGCCGGTAAGTATAATAGTTGTATATAAATTTGTACTACTTTGATGATACATGACCCACCTCTTCTCAGAGCATGTACTAGAGCCGACTGTTAGGAATAGTAACATACACTGGCGGAGGTAGAGGGTGGCCAGGGTGGGCCATGGCCCACCCTCAGATTTGAAAACAACATTTATATCATAGTAGAAAAGCTAAAAAATAAAAGAAAAAAATAAGTGTACATGTACAATACACTGCTGACCCACCCTGGCTCAGTGGGCTAGGTCCGCCACTGGTAACATAGCGCACTTTGAGAAAATTCTGCTTATGTGGCAAGTAATTAATGAGAGATGGTAACATAATATGTTACTGTAACATAGCGCTTTCCAAGACAAGATCAGTCTACGAGCTAACAAATGAAACCATCTATGTTACTTCTATTATGTTACTTTGCATTATAAAGGTAGTAACTTAGACTAGTCTCATATGCATGACACTAGTCTAAGTTACTCCCCACTATGACCAGTCTTAATCAGTAGCCCGTTTATCTTCTCTCTGCCAACTCATCAAAAATATAATATTTAAAGTCTTACAGTCTACCTACGTCATCCTATTGTACTTGCTCTAACATGAAAGCATAGTACTCCTTAAAGAGGGTTAAACTTTACTTCTGGTGTTTTTCTCTCTACTACTATGTGCATGGTTTATTAAAAATTACTACTCTCTCTATCCATCTATATAGGGCTTAATGCATTTTTCAAGACTAACTCTGACCACATATTAGAGCAATAATATATGACATGCATGTTACCAAAGCATACCGTCAAATTCATATATGAAAGGAGCTTCGAATGATATAATTTTCACATTATACAACTTATATACTATTAATCTTATCAATCAAAGGCAATCTCGAAAAACACATCAGGCCCTATATATATGGATGAAGATGCGGTGGATCCCGGTCCTTGCCAACGGGAGGGCACCGTTTTTAAGTACTTTCTTAAGTTTTGGTAAGGTTTGTGTCCTGCTCAGGAAGGCGAGGCAGTGGCATCTTCTTGAAAATGGAATAAGGTTCTCCACGCCTAGTCCTCGTCCCAGTGGTGCTTCTAGTGCCGTCGAAGGGGTGTGGAGGTTTGTTTTCGGCGGATCTCGTGGGATTCGGTTAGTGATTTTGTCGGTGGATACACTTGGATCCGGTTTTCGTTCATCTATGCTCATGTGTATACATGTTAGATGCTTCTGATATACGCTTCTCTTCATCAGCGATGGTTGTTGTTCTGGTGCGCTGGTCCTCTGGAAAGTTAGCACGACGATTTCCCGGCTATCTACTACAACAAGCATTGCCCGACTCCGGTGATGAAGGGACGATGACGGCGACGCGTCTTCGGCTCGCTCCAGTGCTTGTAGCCGTCGCTAGGTGGTCTATGGATCTAAATGTAATTTTTTAGCGTCCTTTGTACTACCTTGACAATTGATAAATACTAGAACGGAAGTATTTTAAAAAAAAATTGGTACTCCAAGTCTTCAACCAATTTAAGGCATAGTAAGCATTGGAGATGCCCGGCATGCATTTTGACCATGCTTTCGCGTCGCACACATGCACGCATCATGAGAAACATGTGTACAACCCCTCTAAGGCACACCATATTCTTGTCGTATTGGCTGTATACGTAGTCTTTTTCCTCTACATACAAGTAAGGGAACCTAGTGATACTGTTGTACTAGTACAACTTGAAACCTACTCATTTCTTGTATGCTACCTTAGCTACTACTCCTATTGCCTACCGAAATTATAAATGACTGACGTTTGTTGCTTGCATGTTTGCAGTGGCATGAATGGGGCTAACGGCAAGCAGCAAGTTGCGGAAAGAGGTTCACAGCCGCACCTAGCTACACTGGCTGGTCTTGTGACGATGCCACTGCAATGGAAGCGTGCCTCTGCACTGTCGTCAGTGTATTACAGCAACCTACAAAAGGCAGGGGCTAGGAGCTACTAGATAGCTGTTGTACTATTATTGTACTTCTACAGAGCATTCCCACCGTGACACTTCCTCTACCCTTTTTCCTTTGAGATTAAGGAATCAAAAAGATGCATGCGTGCTAAGGTCGAAGACCAAGAGGCGCTCCCCATGCTGATCTCCAAAGTCCGGACTACAGCGTTTCAATTATGCAGACAAAAGCAGGATGTTTAAATGCTTTTTTGGGTTGGCTGCTTTAGCTTTAGTTGGCCTTCTCTTCCGGCCTGCGTGACGTGTACTGACGAGGGAGTCATGTACCTGACTGTCTTTTCTATCGGCTCGCTCATCGTTGGGGCCTGAGTGATGTTTGGTATTTCCCTATTATGTGGTTGCTATCTGCCTTATGGCTTTATTTATAAAGTCAGACGTATGTTTTTTCTTAAGATGCATGCGTTTAGAGAAATAAAAACAATACGTTAGGGCAACTCCAACGCTATACATCAAAGAGAGCTACTATGCAGACGACGGTTTTTGCACGATTTTTGAACGATGCTATATATCTGACCATCCATTCATAAACTAAAGTGCAGCACACCACCAGATTGTGTAAGGATCGGTCACAGATATGTTGACTGTAAAGTAGTTTTGTACATCAAAGCGCTTCTAAATGTCCGGACTGTATGGCCCAAGAAAAATTGTCACCTAATAACACGAGTCAACAAATGTCCATGCACACCAACAAATGTCCAGATTCCACAAATCAGTAACAAATGTAGACGTGGTTCGGAGTTCACACACGCTCACCCTTCGATAAAGGGTTTCCCTTCATTTTAGATTATAAAGCAACAACCGAGCATACAACCACCGATACCACAAAAAAGAAAAAGAAAAAAAAGGTGGCAGAGGATACAAGATGCAACCGAATAACAATAGTCCTGACAACCCTAGAAGCTAGGACATCAAGGATCCCAGCAACTCCAAGACATGCCCACGATGGACGTGGCTCCTCTGACGTACGGCCCACACACTGACGTGTGGGCCCGGACCCACCTGTCAGCGGCCCAACGGCAGGGGGCCGTACGTCAGGGGATCCGGCTCCGCCCACGATATGCTCACGCTAAAGGAACAGCCCGCCGCCGGAGGACGAGCACATCCGTCAACTCCCATACCGTTGCCCGGCCATCCGAGAGCTCGCGTGAGCCCGGATGGACTGGAAGAGGATGGCAAACACACCACCACGCCGGCAAAATCACTCTGACCAACACCACCACCTCGGGTCACACCACGAAGAACACCGAACGTTGTCGAGCAGGAACAACTGAAGAACGCCGGCAAACCGACCACACCAAAGTCGCGACCACCACTCACCTGTCCCAAAGGGGGCATCTTCAGGAAGAAAGCGATGCAAAGGCGCTGTCGCCGCCCAATCCGAGAAGATTTGGGTTTTCACCCGGGACAAGGGAGGCATGGGCTAGGACTCGATGCCGACTCCAAGAAGTAGAGCGGCGACGGAGCGCCGTCGGCATCGTGGATGCCGCAACCCGCCAAGGGTTTCCCCCATTTGTAGCCCACCCCGACCAACCACCAAACCAGCCACACGAGGTCGCCGGTCAACCGAGTCGGCGTGGGCGGCCAGAGAATGCGGAGGTCGTCGTCTTCACATTGAGATCTATGCTCACCGCAGACTCGCTGCCCGCACGGCCAAGCCCAGCACCCGGAACCATCAACACCACCTCCCCCTGTCGTCAGGGAAGGGCGCCCTCGCCGGAGGAGGCGGCCGCCACCGCACTTGCGCCACCAAAATTGGAGGGCCCACCACCATGCCACCTGCCCTGCCAGCCGCCGGCCGCGGCAGGGAAGGCCGCCCGTGGTCCAGGCCGCACGCAGCCCCCGCCATCCGCCGGGCCACCAGCGCCAGATCTGGCCAGATCCGATGGGTGGGGCACCACCAGAGACCGCAGCCGCCGTGCCGCCAGAGGATGCCCAGAGCGCCACGCCGCCAACCACGCGCCGCCGCCGCCAGAGCCACCGCCAAGACCGCTGTGTCCCGGCCAGCGCAGCACCTCCGCGCGCCCGGGCTATCCCACACCAGCCGGGGGGAGGGCGAGGGTAGGGGGAACGAGGCCCCGCCGCTGCCGAAGCCAACCGGGCTTCACCCGCTGGCCCTTGCCGACGGCAGCGAGGGAGGAGGAGGGGGAAGGGGGCGGAGAGCCGGCGGCTAGGGTTTCCCCCCATCGCTCGCGGGAGCGACGCGGTGGGAGGAGGGGAGGGGGAGTCCACACACGCTCACCAACTGAGTCTTTTGGACTCATCACAAACTCACTTTTTCCTCTCACTCCCTTCTCTCTTATCTCTTCATTGAATAAGGAGTGGACATTTGATGAACTAGATGATACCCCGCGCGTTGTTGCGGGAATCGGTTACAATATATTTTAGTGAGATTTGATTGTGAAACATAAATAATTAGATTAATATTATGTAAAATAAAATTAAAAATATATATGACTTATTATATTTGATTATGTATAGTATAAAATCTATACCTACTATTGAAGGAAAAGGAAGATGATATTCTTAGTTTCGTCCTACTTTGTTTGGTCCCGCTTCAATTAATTTCACGTATGCTATTTGGTTTCGTTACTTGTCACACGTTTTGGCCAACAGAGGAAGCCCATCTAGCAACGCAGTGGCCCAGGCCTGAGAGCTGTCAAAAAAAAGTTGACGATGGGAGGGTTTGATCTCATAACCTACCAACCGGTTACGCACAGTCTGTCCAACTGATCCAGCTAGAGATATGAGAAGGTTGTTTTTTTTCTCCCATTGCAACGCACGGGCCTTTTTGCTAGTATTTATTAAAGATAGGTAGAATAATGGAATTAAATATTGTCTCATGCATGGTTGCATGTGGTTGTGGTTTTTTCTATGCATGGTTGCATGTTGAGGTGGACCTTATTCCGGCTATAATTATATGGTGATGTGATATACTTGTATGTTGAGTTAAATAATTTAATGTGGATGATTCTTTTAGGTGTACTGAATATTGTTGGATGGCCGGCGTATATTTGACTATCCGGGACACGACTTGCCCATACACATTTGGTGATGTCCATTTGAACATACAGCGTTGGGTTGCCCTTAGCAGAAATTAAGCAGTAGTAGAGCGCTAACGTACAAGATTACTAAAGCATCAAATTAGTGAAATAAATGAAAAGCAGCTGGTAACTAGCAACGAGCCACTTGGGCTAATTAACAAGACATAAGAACATCTCCAATAGATGGTCCAAATGTAAAAATACCTAATTTTTGGATCGTCTCGGGCAAAAAACGCTGCTCCAACAGATGGTTCATATGCAAACAAAAAATTTAGACCACGGCCTTCTCGTGATGTAAAATCCAACACCTCGCGATGCAAATATACATCACGAGATGCATCTGGTCCAAAACCAGCCGCCGCCCGCGAACGCCCAACTGCCACTTCATTTCGCTCTGCCGCGCCGTCGTCCGCCTACCACGACCCGCTGGCGGAATCGCCGCCACGACCGCCTAAAACCTCGCCGCCGCCGTCCCCACCCACAACCCCGCCGCCGCCGCCGCCGCCGCCGCCGCTGCCGTTCGCCCCTCGCTTCGCCAGACACCGCCGAATCGGAGGCAGCCGGCGCTGATTCGCCCTTCGGGCGTCCGGCTGCCGCGGTAGGCCTCCGGAGGGTCTCGGGCTGCCGCCGACCTGCTCCCGTCGGCCGTGAGCCTGTCGACGGACGTTGCACCGGCCGCACGACGACCGCCGCACCAATCCCTCCGCCCGGCTGCCGAACTTGTCTTCGCCGCCCGCCGAGCTCCTCTTGGCCCGCCTCCAACCTCTTTTGTTATCACTGCCGCCGTCTGGAGCCATCCGCAGCCGTAAGCAGCAGCCAATCCAACCGGCGGCCATCTTCCTCCACCGCGCGCACAAGGTGTTCGACGGAATTCCTCAAGGTAAGAAAATGACAAAACTTGATGATTTAACTCGGGATTGATAGTATGTTTGACGATGGTCGTGTGCATTGTAGATGAGCCCGGTTGACTCCTCTCTCGTGGATGATTCATCGTCGGACGAGGAATTTGATTTCCATGAAGAAGAGGAGATTGCTATGCTAGTGGCCATGCACAAGAGGAAGAAACCGAAGCACGGTGGTTCCGTTTATGGTCGTGCGTTCATTCGGAGAGAACGGATTGATGCGCACAAACGGTTGGTGCGTAACTACTTTGCATCATCACCTGTCTTTCAGGAGAATTACTTTCGACGCCGTTTCAGAATGTCGAAGGATCAAAAGATCGCTTGCGTACATCATGACCGCTTGCGTGATCATGCATAACATGATCATTGAGAACGAGCGTGGAAAAGATTTAGATTATAACTTCTATCACTTGATGGGCATTCCTATTAACCCCATGCGAAAAGAACATCGCATCAGACGTTTCATGAAGGTGTACAGCGAGATTAGAGACAGCGATGTGCATGACCAACTCCAGAAAGATTTGATGGAAGAGCATTGGAAATGGCATGGCGAAAGATCCGCATAGATTCATTATTTGTTTGTTCAAAACTATGTTGTATTATGCAAAACTATGTTGTATTTGTGTTGCATTTCATCTCCTGGATCTGAAGAACTATGTAGTAATAATTTGATATTGTGGACATAAAAAAAATTATGTTGTTTTAAAACATGTTTTATGCAATATGTGCGGCTGAACAGCAGCCACGCGGCTGCTGGCCGGTTTTGGACCATGAATATGGACCATCTATTGGAGTTGCTCTTTTGGACCATCTGTTGGAGTTGACCTTTTTTCGGAGCTTCAAAACGCACTTTTTGGCGGTTCAAATTTTACATGTGCGGTTTTGGACCGTCAAATTTGGATCATCTATTGAAGATGCTCTAACATTACCCCACAAAAAAAAACAAAACATAACATTGGGCATTCGGAAGAAGATTTTAATGGTATACTTATTGTTATACATAACCCATATTTTTGTTGATTAAACTAATGGTTAGAATTAAAATCAAATTACGAGTGGCCTTGTAATCCAGAACTGGGAGAGTAATATTCTTACAAATAATCCAACGATACTCCTTATCACTATAAATATATATATTTTTTCTGACAAACTTACAGATACTAATTTTGATATTTTTCTATATGCACTTCCTAGAAAGTCGTCTATTTAGGACACTCCCCTCCCCACCCACCCAATGTATATATTCGTTGGTGCAGCTGAAGCCATATATGTTTAGTAAGAAACCATCTCAACTAAAGATTGGGCGCGCTTTGCTACGTCATTGTTGTTGTTGGGTTTTCATATAAAAAATACTCCCTACGTTTCAAAATATAAGGTATATTAGTTTTTGAAAAGTCAAACCTCTTTAAGCTTGACTAAATTTGTAGAAAACTATATCAATATCCACAATATCAAATCAGTACCATTAGATTAATCATGGAAATACTTTTCATATTTTATTTATTAGTATTGTTCTTTATGTTGATATATTTGGCTCAAAACTTGGTCAGAGTTAAAGAAATTTGACTTTTCAAAGAACTAACACACCTTATATTTTGGAATCGAGTGAGTATTTGGTTTTGTGAGTGGGGTATGATGAAGTGTTTTCTTTTTATTCACAATGTAGTGTTTTAGTGAGCTTTCAGTGGTGTATTCTGTTCTCATCAATCCATATTTATGTGGAGAACCTTTTCGTGGAGGTGACTGCGTGTACTATATTGGTGCTACGGTATTACATGTTGGCGCTTATTTTTCTCTTGTTGGTGAGAGGGAGCGTGGGATTAATATGTTTTATATGCCGGTTGCTGGCAATTAATTTGAAAATTCATTGACCCAGTCAAAATCATAAACCAAATCTAAAATTGAATGCCTCAATCGAATGGGTGAGCTCCAAAATTAGGGAGCTTAGTGAATTAAAAAAATTGAATGAGAGAGCTTCTTAAGAAATTGTTGACCCAGTCAAATCATGGCCCAATCCAAATTGAATACCTCAATTGAATGGGAGGCTCTAAAATTAGGGAGCATGTGTATTAGATGATAACATAACATATCATATATCAATCTTGGTTTCAGAAGGGACTGTCATATACATATGCTTTTAGCGAAAATTAAAAAAAAGGAAACAAAATTAATAAATTCTGATTTTTTTTATATGTTCATGTTAGTAGTCTTGACAATTTTCATGTAAAAGTATTGTTGTGCTTAGTCAAGAAAAAGACAAAGTTCAATGCCCTTGAAATGTCCAAAATAGGTTTTTTTATGATGGAACCAACCCAACAGGGTTCAAGTTCTAGACTTGGCATTGGCGGTCACATTCTGGATATATTTTAAGCCTTCTGGTGATGTGCATTCAGTGAGAGGAGACGTTCGCGTCGACTACGAAGACATTTGTGACGACTTCATGAATCTCTAATATAATAAAGATGGTTGTGTGCTTCGGTCGATGTAGAGGCCGGGGTTATCCTTCTTCTGGAAAAAAAATATAGGATGTGGTTCCTATGCTTCACATTTCAATGGAGAAAACATTTGCTAGGACCTATTGGAAAATTTCCTATCGTATGAACCAAATGACTTCTTTTTTCCTACGAGAACTGAGACACATGTCATTTCATTTTCTACGACTTTTCTATTTCTATGATTTTTTTATATCCTCTAAACCAAAGGAGGCTTTAGTATCTTTTGTTCCCTTTATGCTTCATGGATGAAGGGTTGCTTATTTGTTATGCCTGTTAGTGGCTCCATGGACATTGTCAGCCACAACATCGTCATCTTCAACGGCCCTTGTTTCAAGTTTCAAGCCTCCGCTAACAAGGTCGTCGGCCTTGTCGGCCTTGTCTGCTGATACTAGCACGGTTGCCTGCCCAGGTCGGAGTGATGGCCTGACAATATTCTTGGCGGGATTATCAATCTCTGTTATACATCGGTGGTCTACTATTGCGACGATTCAAGTTTGGTCCTTTGCAGGTTTTTGCGGGTACTTTGGTGTCTACATTTTTTGTACGTCCACTGTCGACAGCAGCCATGAGGACGTAACAAGGACAATTTCCACCGTCACTTCGCCCAGAATTTTGAGGCATGCAGTCATAGTTGTAATGTTTGTTTAGAGTCATTTTTTGTTTGTTTGTTTTGTCACCCTATTTTTTGGTTGTTCTGATATTCCATTGATCTAATATGAACCATATTCGATTTTTAGAAAGAACAAAAAACCATGAAGGACGAAAAGCTGGCAATAAAAGCAAACCTTGTACCGTAGTTTGAAAGCATAGAGAGACATATATAAAACAAACCTGCATAGGGAGAAATCTCCAGAACAGTATAGATACAGCAGCAAGCTTTTCAACCAACCTAAATACGTAGCCTCCAGGGCCTTCATGATCTGGAAGGCTTGGGCCCCTCCCAAGATCAAATTCTTTGCTTGGTTGGCTATCCAAGACCGGATTTGGACTGCCGACAAATTAGAGCGGCGCGGATGGGAAAACTGTGGACTTTGCCCGCTCTGCAGGACTGAAGGCGAGACGGGCGCGCACCTCTTCTTCAAATGTCGCTACACTATTCGGCTATGGAACTCGGTCATCCTTGAATTCGGTCTTGTTCACATGGACACCTCTTCTTGGCACTTGGATGGATCCGTTTTTGAATGGTGGGACAAGCCAACCAGCTTGCAAAACCCAGATCGACGAGCCTTGGCCTCCCTTACAATGTTGGTTTCTTGGACAATCTGGAACGAGCGTAACGCTCGGGTCTTCCGTAGCAAGAGTGCACCACCCCCGGTCCTTCTTCGGACTATCATCGACGACGCCAAGCTTTGGATTCTTGCGGGTGCTAAAAAACTGGGGTCCATTATTGTACGCGAGTAGTTGCCATGCCGTGTGTGTGGTCACTTGTAACACCCTAAAACTCTTCTCTCTTATTTAATGAATGAGACAAATCTTTTGCCTCTGTTTCGAAGAAAAAAAAGGCAGCAAGAGCAGGCAAGGAAGCATGGCCGTAACTTGCTTCCCACATGCCTCACGTGAAGGATTGGATTCCATCGAGTGCTTCCTTTTCTGCGTTAATCCCATGCATGCATGTGATCGGATCAATTGAATCGATGCTGCAATCAGCTGCCTCGATAGCTCGATCATAATCAAAGCAGCCTTTCTCCAGAACTATTGTTACATGTATATAAGTGGTCGCTGGTGTTGTACGTTTGATGCTGCGCACATACATATTAGTTGGGAATTTACAAACAAATGCGGAGCACAAACAGATGAATGGGTGATAAGCAGTTGAAACTCTTTTTTCTTAAACGGAGGCAAAAGATTTGCCTCTTCAATTAAAAAAGGGAGAGTAGAGTTTAGAGTTTTACAACGCACTCACAAATCGCGGCTTGACAATTACTCGTACAGTATGATGTTCTCTAGTTTCCTTGCGCAGGCAGTAACCCAAAGTTTAGCGTCTTCTAAAATGTTGGTTAGGAGGACCGACGGTGGCGCACTTTTCCGACGGAATACTTGAGCGTTTTTCTCATTCCAAATGGTCCAAGAGACGAGCATGGCGAGGGAAGCTATTGCGTGGCGGTGAGGGTTGCTGTCGTCGGTTCTTTTCTGCCACCACTCAATGACGGTTTCATCTAACTGCCATTCGGAGGTGTCCATGTGCGCGAGCCCAAGCTTCTCAATGATTGATCTCCAAAGTCTAAGCATGTAGCGACACTTGATGAAGAGGTGTATCCCTGTTTCTTGTTCCCTTTTGCAAAGCGGGAAAGGCCACAGTTTGGCGAACCATGCTTCTCCAAGCGATCGGCGGTCCAAATCCTATCTTGCAGAACCAACCAAGCAAAGAATTTAACCTTTTGGAGGTGCCCAAGCCTTCCAGACCATGCGGTCCATGGGGACAGGGTCAGGCTGAGAAATTGAGCTTTGTAGGCGGTGCTTGCCGTGTATATCCCATCATTCGCGTGCTTCCAGATGATATCGTCTTCGGCTTGCTCATCAAGGTGGAAGTCATGCACAAGCATCTAAAGGTTAAAGAACTCGGAAATGTGGTTGACGGAGATGGCGGTGTCATGCTTGATTTTGAGGATCCAAGCGTTCCCCTTCAGAGCCTCACGCACCTTCCAATTCTTCTTCGCAAAAAGGTGTTTTGGCGCCGTCACCAATAATGATAGTCGTAGATGCATAGAGGAACTGGAGGTCCTCTTCAGTGCAGGGGTTGCCAGAGCCCCCCCATAGTTTAGGGGCTCCTTCCGTTCGTACCATAGCCAACGAAGCCGTAACGCCGGTGCAAACTTGTTAAAAATACTCTTGGAAGGAAATGTAAAGCCACCTCGATGTAGGTAAACCTCACATTGTTGAGAATATGGTCCGTTGCGTCTTTCAACATATTCCACATTACTCACTTCAGGTTGGGTATATAAGTTTTGTATGGAGGGTGAATTTCATTGACTCGAAATGAAGCATCAAGTGGATACAAACACAATGAACAGACACCTGACATTTGCATAACTAAGATGCACACAATCAACATCAACACACACACACACACACACACACACACACACAAAACCATCCGTGAATGGCAAAGTCATATAAGACCAAACTACGCCTAATTAAGTGAGAGAAAAAAAAACGAAACCATTAAATCCACTTTCGATAAATTACAACAATGACTATATCAGCACCAACCATTTCATGCATGATACCACGAGCACAACAAGGTTCTTCAACAGCAACGCCTATAGGAAGGGAGCGATGCTCGAAACCCGCCGTCACCGGATCCAACACCCAAAGGAGTTGGGTTTATGAGTAAAGCAAGATTTTAGATCCTCAATTTAACTTTTCTTTATATAATGATCCTCTATTTAACTAACAAAGCATGTGTAATACACACCAACAAATATGTTTAGAACTTTATTCGATGACAAATCTAAAGATTTTTTCTGACATACATCACATGTTTAACTAGTTAATTGAAGACCTAAAAACCCTTGCTCAACTTATAAACCCAACCGAAGGGACTGCATATAATAATTGACCACTTGACTTTCCTTCTGTGCATGTACGCTTACCGGATCATATCACTACACCACGAATCCAAATAATAGTGGGGTTGGCGAAGGTCGTCAAACGACCAGAGCTCCAAGAGAACCCCCTGCGAAGCTAAAGGGGTAGTTCATGGGAAAATGAGCAATGGTTTTGGGTCTGTCGAGGCCATATTGGGAGGGTCACAAGGAAGCCTAGAATCCACCCATGGCCACTCGGGATCTATATCAAAATCAAGGCTGGGGGTTCTCCTATTCGACAAGTCCTATTTGACACATTTTGCTTAATATTGTTGGCAAATGGCAGGAGTGAACCGTGCGACTCACTTGGAAAGTTACACGTCTGGTTTTCTCGTTTTAGGAAGGCTCTAGAAGGTTATCACCTTTTTCATTATTATTTTCTATCATTTCTCTGCTGGTATTTATCAGGTTTTGTGGTTTTTATTTTCTTTTTCTTTCTTTCAGGTTCCTTTTATTTTTACTTTTCTTTGTTTTTTTATTTCATATTTCTTTCAAAAAATCCTCATAGTTTTAATAAATTGCCTAGAATTTAAAAATGTCCATGTTCTTATAAAAATGTGCATATTTACAAAATGTTCACCAAAGTTTTCAAAATGTTTGCATCTCGAAAAAAATTGTTCAACTTTTCTTAAAAGAATGACCAGTTTTTTTCCAAAAAAATATTCCCAAATTAAAATTGTTCGCATATTTTATGAAATATCCCCTTTTAAATAAATTAATATTTTCATATTTTTTGTGAAAAAATGACTGAAGTCAATCAAACGCTAGCAAACAACAACAGGAAGTAAACAAAGGGGGACATACTACTCTCCACAACAAAGATTGCTGGTAAAACTATAGGGAAAGGCAGCCTAGCGGTTTTCCATTTGGTTCTGAACTAGAGGGAGAGAGAGAGGTGGTCCCCCAAAACTTGTGTGTCCTTGAGGGAGCCCTTCCCACATATTTATAGGAAGGCCAATGGGTGGTGCGGTTTGGAGGAGGGGCAGGCCCAAGGGGTTCGATCGACCCTAGGAGAAGAGTCCTCCTTCTCGTCCGCTCCCACACACCACTTTGGCTTGGCCCACAAGACAAGGGGCAGCGCCTCCTGTAGGCCCATTACAGCCAATTAGGTGTTGCCCCTTGAGCCAGCCAGGGGGACAACCCATTAGGTCCCGCGGGAATATTCCAGAACTTTCTAAAACCTCCTAGAACCTTTTGGAGCCTTCAATAAAATTTTGTCGCGCTCTCGATCACTTTTGAGACGCTCCCCGCACTCTCGGGACACTCTCGGATCCATCTGGAACTCTTCAATGCTCTTTTCTCATTCTCCTATGACCTTCTAGTTCTCTAACAAATAAGTCATTAAGAATGTGACCCTACAGGTTCAGTAATATGTGGACATTAATCGGAACACTTTCTAGTCAATAATTAACGGTGGATCATGACACCCATGTTAACTCCCAGACATACACAAAGATCTTTATCCGGCGTACCTTTTATTTTCGTATACACTTTCTTTTGCTTTGTGATACTTTTACAAAACCCAAGGCGAAGCCAGTTTTTTCGTGATGAACACTTTGATCATTATATACGTGTTATCCTCGTCATCAGTTTTGTTTTCTTTTCTTGCTTCCGTATTTCGGTATCCATGTGATCACTATCATTGTGTCTGGCCAGTCGATTATGGATACCATAATTTCGAGTGGGCCCTGAGAGTATCTCTCCATCATCTAAGGAGCAAATTCTAGTCTTCATCGAGAACCTTGACATACATCTTCGGTGTACCAATAAGTTACCTTTATGATCTCACAGTTGTGGAAAACATTGGGCAAACCCAAGCGAACCATTTAGTATAAAGGTTGTACATTAATCTCATCATATAAGGATGTAAGTAATGCTAACACAGTATATGATAATACCGGCAACTAAATGATGACGTGATCTCGTGGCATATCATAAGTTTTGAGTATGTCCAACATCTTGTTCAACTAACAATGTGTTCTCTTTACGGTCGGCATCCTTATTACTATAACAATGCCATGATCCGGAAAATGGGATCATCTATAATACATAAGCTAGTCTTAGAGACGAGACTAGAGAACTATTTAGGTGTTTATGTTCTACACATGCAACTGAGTTTTCCTCTCAATCTCTCATTAATATAAACATTAATTACAAACATAAAAATAAATAATACTTTATAATTGCCTCTAGGGTGTATTTTCAATAGTAAATCGCTAGCTCCAGTACCTTAGTTTGAGGTCTCCTCTTATTCAGCAGATCCTATTTTGTGCGCAACCGATCAAACATACATTGCTCCCTATAGGTGCTTTGGGTCGGCCCATTTAGCTATTTCCCGAATTTGCTGGAACATAATTCCCTCCGTTTCTAGAACCTTCTCTGGAACGGGTTTACTTCTTTTACTATGGTTATTTTGTTGGTTTTATTTTGATTTATTTCGGGTTTTTGTATTGTTCTTCTTCTTTACTTTTTGCTCTTTCTTTTTTCTTATTACTTTCTTCCTTCTAAAAAATCATGAATAGTTTTTGAATTTGTAAACATGTAACAGAATTAAATTTTTAATTTATTTTCTCACACCACAAACATTTTTGATTTTGTGAATATTCCTTGATTTTTTAGCTTTTTGAATTTTCAAATATGTTTTGATTTTTGGATTTTTCTCAATTTATGAACATTTTTGAATTCCTGAACTTATTTAGAATTCATAGAATTTTGAAACTCCAGAACATTTTTAAACTCAAAAATATTTTTTCAAAACCACGAACATTGTTTGAATTAGCAAACATTTTTTTTTAAATCTGGAACTAATTCGAGATTTTTTAAATTCGCTAACTGATTTAATCCTGGGTCATTTTTAGGAAATTGAGAACACTTTTTAGATTTGTTAAATTTCTTATTTCAAGATCATTTTTTGAAATTTACAAACTTTTTTTATTTCACGAAGATTTTTTGAATTCATGAATACTTTTGGAATTTGTGGACTTTTTTGACTCATGAACAACTTTTAATTCATGGAAATTTATGTTCAAGCTTACGAACATTTTTGTGAACATTTTTAAACAATTTCCTGCAGCACCTGATTTGTAGGGGATACCGAGTCAAAATCTATTCAAAACTAACAACCACTGCTACGGTACTTTTTCATCGCTGGTTTTCTTAGGCAATTGAACATCGCTTTGTAAGCAATTTTTTCTAGTCGATCGCTGGTGGAGGGAGTAAAAATATGGGATGGCACACCTTAAGAAGACAAAATGCAGCTACAATGCACAGTGCAAGAGCATTTCCTACTGGGCGCACGTTATAGTTATAATGGTAAAGGGCGCCCCACCCCCCTACTCGACAGATTCTAAGGATGAAAAAGGTGCGGAAATGGACAAAACGGGTGGTACCATATCTATTTTCATACTTTTTTACAGAAGCGAAAACAAATACAGAAACCTCGAAAACGAATACAGAAACATATACTACCAGAAACAAACATGGAACGAATACAGAGCGGACATGAAAACAAAACTGTGTGTTGACCGGAACTTAAAACCCCTTAAATCATAGAGAAATATAGAAGAAAAAAAAACAAATTGATGAAATTGTTAAGATGGCTAAAAAATAATATGGTTGTGTTGGTAACATAGGATAGCATTGTAGTAGTACATGATCATTCCGTATTGGGTCTAATTGAGTATGTGAGTGGTAGTAAAAGTTGGTACTCAAATGATACATTCTGCTCATTCTACTCATCGTGTCATTGTGTGTTGTTTGGTAGTTGCGCTACAAAGCAGTCATGGGCCTATAGTAGAAACGGAAATTCCATATTAACATAAACGGAAAGTCCCGTTTCCACGTGTGTTCCACAGGAAAACACCATTCCCTTTTTATTTCCGTTTCCGCATAAAATATTCCATTTCCATTTTCATTTCCGCTTTCATATTTCCTCTTCGTTTCTATTTTTCCTCCGGAAAAGCGAAAACTTTCCACTTCATTTTCATCCCTAACAAATTCTATGTGTGCCGGCTCATACAAAGTGTTACGCGGGAACAAAAGCTCGAACGGGGAAGGTGGCTCCCATGTTGTCTTTTTTTTCTAGTTTTGGGAAGCATCTAGTAACTTCAAGACATTTTTTTCCTGCTGGTTTTACATGTTTGTTTGACCAGTTTTTCTTGCTTTTTGTATGTTTCCTTTTCCCATTTTTTCTTTTTTATTTCCCTTCTTTTAAAAAATACTTTTTCAAATTTTATGAACATTTTCAAATACATGAAGTTTTTCAAATTTGTGAACTATTTTCTAATTCATGAAATTTTTCTAAATCCATGTACTTTTTTCAACTTCTTCTGTCTTAGCTTGTGAATTTTTAAAATGGTTCACAAAAAAGTCTTAATGCACTTTTTTCAAATTTCATGAACTTTTTTAATTTCGTGTGTCTTAGCTCGTGAACTTTTTCAATCTAGTGAACAATTTTGAATTCATGAATTTTTTCAATACCATGAAAATTTCAAATTCATAAACATTTTGTAAAATTCAGGGACTTCTTTCAAATTGGTTTCAAATTTGTGTCCTAGCTCGTGAACTTTTTTCAAATTCTTGATTTTTTTTCAATATTACTGAACTTTTTTCAAATTTCATGAACCTATTTCAATTTTGTGAACTTTTCAAGTTCATGAATTTTTTCATTTTTGCAGGTTTTTGTATGATTTTTTTTCAAACTTTTGTTCTTTTTTATTTTTTGTGAACTCTTGAGAGTGACGTATAAGTTTTCGTATGGGAACAACTACTTCGCGTGAGATGCGATCAAGCGAAGGTTTTCCTGGGCCGGCCCACTAGGCGTCTTGAAAGTGCTAGTTATCGATTAAAGGGGGGGGGGGGTAAATAGGCGATTTTTATGAAAGTCTTCAAAACACGAGGTCTTTGAAGACAGACAGTAGAAATGAACCTATTGATATGCAGCGGAAGGTAGACTACACTAGACAAGCCATAGTCAAGTAAGCAATGAAGTGAGAGCACGAAGACTATCAGCAGTTAGGTAGTATGGATCAGGATGGAAGACAGTATAAAGCCAAACAGTAAACAAACTTCACTCAGTGAAGTCAATCAGATTAGACAGGCAGACAATGACTTCACGAAGACAATCTGTAAAGTAAAAGGGAAGTGGAGGATAGAACCAGTTGCTTGGTGAAGACAAGGATTTGATAGACCAGTTCCAGTTGCTGTGACAACTGTACATCTGGTTAGGGAGGCTGAGATTTAACTCAGAAGCCGCGTCTTCACCTTATTCCCCTTGAGCTAAGGACACCCAGTCCCCACCCAATCACTCTGGTAAGTCTTCAAGGTAGACTTCCAAACCTTCACAAACTTCGTTCACCGGCGATCCACAATGGCTCTTGGATGATCAGAACGCATCGCCTAACCGGCTGGAGGATACACAGTCCTCAAGTGTAACAAGTCTTCAGGTCACGCGGACAGAAAGACTTCAGTGATGCCTAACACTCTTTGGCTCTGGGTGTTTTGGGCTTTGTCCTCGCAAGGATTTCTCTCTCTCTCTCAAATGCTTCGGAGGTGGGTTGCTCTCAAACGACAAAAGCCGTGCACTAACTCTGAGTAGCCACCAATTTATGGTGTAGGGGCTGGGCTATTTATAGCCAGGAGGCAACCCGGCCCGATTTGTCCGAAATGATCCTGGCGCACTAAGGAACCAACACGTGTCCAACGGTCGGATTTCAAACACCCGCAACAGCTTTACTTGGGCTACAAGCAAAGCTGACTCATCCAGCTCTGGATAAGATTTGCTCTCATTGTCTTCGCTCGAAGACATAGGATTTGGTTGAGCATCACTTCAGCCACTCTAACTTTGTTCACTTGGACCCCACTTAACAGTACGGTGGTTCCTATGACTCAAAAATAAGAAAAGGAAACTACGAAACAACTATGTATTTGCACTCCATAGTCTTCACATGAATGTCTTCTCATGTCATAATCTTCACTGTGATTGTCTTCACGAACCACCATTGTCTTCAGTGTCTTCACACATTTTTAGGGGTCATCTCTGGTAGGTAAACCAAATCAATAAGGGACTACTACCTATGTTATCCTGCAATTCTCACAAACACATTAGTACACATTAGTCCCTCAACCAAGTTTGTCGTCAATACTCCAAAACCAACTAGGGGTGGCACTAGATGCACTTACAATCTCCCCCTTTTTGGTGATTGATGACAAACCGGTTGAAGTTTTCAACGGGGATAAAAGTATGTGAGAGTTAAGGATAAAGGCATTGTCTTCATAAGTTGCAAAAAGGCTTCCCCTGAAGATGTGCATATAAGTAGTTTGCTTTTGAATGCAAATGCACATAGCAGGTTTTACTTTGTGGAGATTCTCTTCAACTTACGAAGACAATTCATCGTGCATATATAAGAATAACGAAGATAATGACATGCACAATGAAAAATGGGCATCTGCAGAATGACTTCGTGCGGAATTTATCATCGCATCACAAAGTAGCAGCAAAACACTTCAAACAACCATCAAGTTTAAGTGTTACAACTCAAAAGCCAAAAACTTTCAAAACGAGAGTTGTAAGAACTTAGCAAAAATAATGCAACCACCCATATGGACCCGCTTGAAGACTATCAACCTCATATGCTTTTCCCCCTTTTGTTAGTAATGACCAAAAAGTTTGAAGACATAGAGGATCTACTCGTTCCCAGCTGGAGTAGAAGATGGAGCAGGGTCGTCATTGGAGTTTGGTGGTGCAGACAGGCCTGATGCAGTATCGTGATGTAGTGCAGCCAAGCTTGGTGAAGTGGCATCGTCTTCTTCATCGATGACTCTGGCAACAACAGTTGCAGCCGAAGATGAATGCTCAGAATCTTCAATGGAGGGAGTGCCACGCCAGCTTGCATTTTGAGGAGGCCTGGAGTCAAACTTGAAGTTCTCTGTGAAGCTATCTGCACGCAGATCATCTTCAGAACATAGCAGTGTGAGACTCTTCCAGGACCGCCGACAGGCTTCATGTGCTACGAATGTGTTCTTGGTGGCCAGGTTACGGATGCGATTGACATCCACCAAGAGACTCTGCATCTGACGCTTCAGCCAGTCATGATGCTTATCCTACTTTTGATGCAATGCCACCAGAAGCTCTCAGTCATTGAGTACACGAGGACGCTTCTGAGGCCTTTGAGCAATTGTGCTTGCAGTGGCTTTAGTGTTGGCTCGGTGCGGAAAGTGCATGTTGCCAGCCATAGGATATGCAGGAGTTGCAGCATTGGGCACATGAATCCCTTCAATGGGTTGCGTGAAGCTCTGGAACTCGACATTATGAAGGTGGAGTGGCTTCTGGGCAGGCTCGGTGTAGATGGCTTCAATAGACATATCAACTTCAGGCAGAAACACAATATGGTTGCGCGCTGAGGGCTGATAGTCAATGGTGGAATGAAGCTTAATCAAGCGCATCACCCATGGACCATAGAACTTCAGGCCAAATAGATCAATCCCAGAAGCAGCAAGTTGTCTGATGAAGAAATCCTGGGTGTTGAACCAGATGCCATTGATGATATAGAATACCAAAGTCTTCATGGCGCCTTCAAGTTTAGCTTCAGAAGAATTTCCCTTGATGGGCTAGAGAGTACGCCTCAGAATATGGTAAACTATGCGTGGCAAGTACTCGAGGTCCTTGACAAAGAACTCCTTTGGGCAATCAGCGTCTCGTGGCAATGGCTTCATCATGCTAAGCATTTGGCTCATATTTGGCTCTGGCTTCTGAAAATGCTCTGCAGCTCATTCCTACGAATCTGACAACCAGATTCATATAACTCACCTGGAGTGGGCAGGGAAGTAAGCTCGATAATGTCTTGAGCTTTGGCTTCGTGATGTACATCACCTGTCATCCACTCAAGGATCCAAGTCTTCGGATCCCTCTTGTCAGTCACAAAGGGCAGATGACCAACATCCTGAAAGCAGTCAAGAGCCTCTTCAAGACATGGCAGCTCAGCCATAGCATCACAATCCAGACGCTTGTGTGGAAAGATCCGGTCTTGGTTGTACATGATGCATGAGTAATAGCTTCGCTGCTGATGGCTCCAAAATCTGTCAGAGGAGATCTTGGGCTTCGTGTATGGGTTCTTGGCGTTGTCAAAGAAAGTATTGTGCTCTCTGAAGCTGAGCACGCTGAATGAGCCCTGAGTGGTGACAACACTTGGAAGCCTTGGCAGACGTGGCTTTGGCTTCTGAACTTGAGTCCTCTGCTCCACATGATAATCATACTGTGGCTCGGGAGCAGTAGGTGGAACCATGACTGGCCATCTGACTGTGACGAGCTCACCTTCACGATTGAATGCACGTTCCATGGTATGTGGCCTTGGAGGAGGAACGGCGCCATCAGAGATGATAGGCGTCACAGTGGCTTCAGCATTCACATTGGCTTCGAGCTCCACATTGTCTTCAGCCATGACCGAGTCATTGGCTTCAATGGTGTTGTTGGTGGCAGCCTCAGGGTTCTCAACTTCCATCTGTTCAAGGACTGGAGGGTCGGGCACAATCACATTCTCTGTAAGAATGACTGGATCACTTGCAGGGGGTGTGGATTCTCTTTCTTCTTCTCTTTCTTCTCCTTTTTCTTTATCGGCTGATGCAGCCGGAATGTCTTCAGCAGTCTTGGCTTCTGACTCTGAGGCAGACGCAGAAGGAGTGGCTTCAGGAAACACTTGACGTGCTACTGAGCTAGTGTGTTGCGCTTCTTCTTCTGGAATGCTTGACATGGAGACCTATGGTCTGAGGCCTTTGCGAAGCCTGCGAAACGCTGGCGGCGCCTTTGGAGAAGGAGTGGTCTCCATGTAGTTGTCATCATCAAGTGGCGAAGAGGTGACTTGGGCAGGTGGAGTACGGGGTGTTTCATCTTGAACCGGTGTGTCTTGTTGTTGGCGCTCAGCCCATGAGTCATCTTGAGCAATTGGCATCAATGGGTGACCAGTGCTAATAAGTTCACTGCTTGTTGGAGCAGGCGATGATACCGACTGCGGCTCGAGTTGAGGAAGGACTTCATCATCATGCACATTGTCTTCATGACCAATGTCTTCAGCTATGTTGGGGTCAGCAGCTGGAACTTCTTCACTTGCTTGAGCCTCTGTGGAAGCAGGCTCATGGATCACAAGGCGACGTTCTTGGTTGGTTGAAGCAGGGAGAGCGACTGAGATAGGTTCAACTATGAAGGGCTCTGGGGTAGCAGAATGCTCTTTCTTTGAAGATTTTGAAGACTTTGTCTTCAATTTCTTCTTGGAGGGAGCATCATCAGATGTATCCTTGAGCTTCCTCTACTTGGCTTCGGCTTCAGCATGCCTGGTTTTCTTCAGTTCTGAAGCTGCTGAGGTGACCTTTGGCTTCGAGCCAGTCATACTCGCAAGGAAGACAATGCTAGGTACTTCCTACCGTTGAGCTTCGGATTGGGCCGCAGCAGACTTCTTGTTTTGCTTGGAAACCATCCTAGGGTCGATGCCGGGAAGCCCAAGAGTATTTCTCTTCTCAACTTCATTATGCGCTTGAACACATTTCTGCGCATAGTACTTCATGCGCTCGCGTGAGCCTTTGGCTTCTTCATGCTTCTTGTGGAATTCAGCCTTGAGACCATGCAACATCTTCTTGAATATGTGTACATCAGCCACACTGAGCTTGGCCATGTGCTTCTTGAAATGCGCCTTCTCATGATCAATCTTGTTCTTGAGCTCGACGATTTTCCGAGCTCAGGCCAATTCATTCGCAATAGCTCCATGAAAAGTGGCACTGATGTCCACTAGCAGCTAAAGGTCATCAATACAGATGCTCTGGTCGTCAAATCATTCATCGATGAAGTTGTTCAATATATCAACATCAAAGAGGGGCAGATCATTGAAGATCTCCGCCTCTTGCCTGCTCTTGACTAGCATCTCTAGAGCTTCATCACCAAGATCTTCATCAGTTGACAGATCAATGGTGTCTTCCTCGTTGCGTAGAACGGCAGCAGGAGTCAGGTTATGCCCTGAAATTTTCTTTGGCTTCTTGGTCTTCTTGGTCCTCTTGGAGACACGAGACAAATCTTCAGACTGCACATTGGGTTCAGGAGGTGCATCCATCAAAGGCTTCATAGGCGAAGCAGTTGGTGCAGCAGAGGGCTTTGAAGCTTTGGTCTTCTTCTTCTTCTTATTCTGCTTCGATGGTGCTGGCGCATCTTCAGAGTATGCGCCATTAGCAGATTGATCCACCGTGGCCCTCTGAGCAGCAATGTGGGAGAGGAGCCCATCGAAGCTATTGAAGGGGCCGATGACATTGGGATTGGCTTCGCGAGTCACATCCTGTCTTGGAGCATACGCACCAGGGTTGAAGTTGAGTCCGAAAGCTTTTCTGTTCTTTGCAGCTGACTCCTTAGCGAACTGATAGTTGCGCTTGAAGAGATTGTCGTCACGACACCATAGCAAAGATGATGAGTCAGCATTTTCAGGTTGCGGTCCTCGGACCATGCAATGATAGAAGCCTTGGGCAATAGCTTCAGGCTTGGACTTGGGTTGCATATTTCTGTAGAGAATATCGCCCCATGGGCGCTTGATAGCGTTCTTCTCAGCATATTCAGGAGTGATGAAATTGTACTTGAACCATTGTTCTGCCCAATATCTTCGGATCCATTGGATCCGGGTCTTGCGCTGATTGTAGTTCTTCTCGGGGTCAGTCTTGTACAGTTCATACAGATTCGGAGGAGATCTAGAGCAGTATTTCCATGGTGCTGTCTGCCACCCTTCCTAGCAGATTTCTCAGTGGCCATGATATTCGGACAGATAGGCTTCAGAACAGTGAATGGCTTCCGTCTACTTGTCAAGCAAGAGCTGGCTTCAGGGGAGTGAATATGATGCTGTAAGAATTCTACAAATGAATGCAGACTATGAGAACCAAGGGATTCTCCCACGGACATGTACCTATGACAGCATTAGAGATGCGAGGGAAGGGGAAGAGGTCATGTGCATTCTTAGAAGATTTTGAAGATAAATTAGTTTGAAGACATTGACCTCATAGTGCGAAGACATTCACTTATTTGAAGTGAGTTGGTTCCAGATTTGTACGAATCCATGAATAAGTACAAGTGAGGAATCTAACTAGTTATGAACCATAACTGAATATACTTTGCAAGATATGAGATTCAGAAAGAGCAGATCCAGATTTGGAAGTGTAGAAACCACTTTTGGTTGAAGTGGATAGATTTGACGGATCAAAAAGACAGTAAAAAGTGAGATTTATTTACCCCAACAAACTGCTAGACGAGGTAGATGGGAGGCCAAGCAGTCCAATCTCTCGTGCCCTAACTTGGCAGTGGAAGACACCTACGGCGGCGGCGGAGAAGACGAGGTCCGCGGCTGGCGTGAGGACGGCGTCGAAGAGGTCGCGACAGCTAAGCGCTTCGTCTCTAGCGTCGACGCGAGCTAGCGGTGGCGCTAGGATTTGAGCGAGGTGGCAAGGTGGAAGAGGAGATAATGACCGCGCGGGATGAGTATTTATAAGGTAAAGGGCTGCACAACGCAATTATGCAGGTGCCCCTGGCGGTTCACATCTGATGGACACATGGCATGCATGCAACTCATTGGAAGTTGTTCCATGTTCCCACGCACGCCTGGTTTGTCGGGTGGTCATTCCGGATTCTCCGGTATTTAGGCAAACGGGATATAACATTGGCAGTAGTTTTAAATGTGTGTCTCTGTATCTTCAGCTAGCAAGGACCCAGTGAAGACATTCGACACGTTTCAATAGAATGCATATGATTAGATACATAGATTTTGAGGAAGAAGCACAGAAGGGGTTAGGGTCCGATCACATTCACTTAGTTCAGAAAACTGCTGGTTTGAAGACATAGCTATAAGTGAATGTTGTAGAGGACAGAACACACACATATATATACATCAGAAAAAGATCAAATCAACATTGCAAAGATAAACCTTGAAGTCAAACCAATGTTGAAGACAAACCAAATGCGAAGATAATGCAATCATGACGCCAAAAGAAATCTTCGAGAAGGTTTGGTGGTGGCGTTACCCACCGTATAGGATGTATTAGACCCAAACACGGCGCACAATTATCATGGCGCTTTGAAGTCAAATTCCGCGTTAATGTATTCACACTTAGAGTGTATGTCTTCATTGTTTCAAGATATACGTTACATCATGTGTTGCACATCTAAGTCATCAACATGCATAAGCGCTAGGATGTGTGTCCAATCATAGGACATTTGAGGATTCTAAGATATTTAGCTCACACGCAACTTGCAAAACCTTTTCTCATCCAAGGGCTTTGTGAAGATATCTGCCAATTGCTCTTCTGTGTTGACGTGAATGATATCAATATCTTCCTTCATGACATGATCTCTAAGAAAGTGATGACGG
This sequence comes from Aegilops longissima, assembly GCA_021605205.1. Lineage (NCBI taxonomy): Eukaryota > Viridiplantae > Streptophyta > Magnoliopsida > Poales > Poaceae > Aegilops > Aegilops longissima. Next base: position 414,604,162 of record CM038676.1, on the reverse strand, counting down.
ATCTGAATGTGCTTTGTCTTCTAGTGCTGAACTGGATTGTTGGCAATCTTGATGGCGCTTTCGTTGTCGCAGTAGAGTGGCACATGCTTCAGGTGGATGCCATAGTCCTTGAGGGTTTGCTTCATCCATAGAAGTTGAGTGCAACAAGACCCAACAACAATGTATTCGGATTCAGCAGTGGAGAGTGATACACAGTTCTGCTTCTTTGAAGACCAACAGAAAAGAGATCGTCCAAAAAGTGACATGTGCTTGATGTGGACTTGCGATCAACCTTGTCACCAGCATAATCAGCATCTGAGAATCCAACTAGATCAAACTCTGAGCCCTTTGGATACCATAATCCTAGTGTTGGGGTGTAAGCCAAATATCGAAGAATTCGCTTCACGGCTAAGTGATGCGATTCCTTTGGTGCCGCTTGGAATCGGGCACACGTGCAAATGCTAAGCATTATATCAGGCCTAGATGCACATAAGTAGAGTAAAGAACCAATCATGGAGCGGTATACCTTTTGATCGAACTTTTTACCATTGTCGTCGGGGCCCAATTAGCCTTTGGTTGGCATTGGCGTCGTGTACCCTTCGCATTCTTGCATTCCAAACTTCTTCAGGCAATCTTTGAGACATTTTTCTTGTGAAATGAAGATGCCATTGCTCTGCTTACGGACTTGAAGACCAAGGAAGAATTTCAGCTCACCCATCATGGACATCTAATATTGCTCTTGCATCATATGCCCAAACTCATCACCGTATCTCTTGTCAGTGCACCCGAAGATAATGTCATCCACACAGATTTGGCATACAAACAGTTCACCATCATATGTCTTCATGAAGAGAGTGGGATCTAGGGAACTAGGTTTGAAGCCTTTGCTCTTCAGGAAGTCTTTGAGTGTGTCATACCAAGCGCGAGGTGCTTGTTTGAGGCCATACAATGCCTTGTTGAGCTTGTATACCATGTCAGGATGCTTTGGGTCTTCAAAACCAGGTGGTTGTGCAACATACACTTCTTCAATTTTGCCGTTGAGAAAGGCACTATTTACATCCATTTAGTACAGAAGAATGTTGTTGTGGTTGGCATAGGCTAGTAGTATGCGAATGGCTTCAAGCCTAGCCACAGGAGCAAATGTTTCATCAAAGTCAATCCCTTCAACTTGTGTGTAACCTTGAGCAACGAGACGAGCCTTGTTTCTGACAACTTGACAATGCTCATCTTGTTTGTTGTGATAGATCCATTTGGTACCGATGATATTGTGCTTGCGAGGATCTGGACGCTTTACCAGCTCCCATACATTCTTCCACTCGAACTGTTGAAGCTCTTATTGCATGGCTTGAATCCATTCAGGTTCCATGAAGGCTTCATCAACTTTCTTGGGTTCAGATATAGAGACAAATGCAAAGTGCCCACTGAAATTTGCTAGCTGTGTTGCTCTTGAACAAGTGAGTGGACCAGGTGCATTGATGCTATCAATTATCTTCTCAATCTGTACTTCATTTGCAACACGAGGATGAACTGGACGAAGATTCTGCCCTTGCTGATCATTATCTTCATCATCAGCATTGGCTTTAGGCTGAGAAGTGTCTTCGGGCTGATTAGATGCATAAATGATAATTTCCTCTTCAGCGTGTGTTTCTGAAGGTATGATTTCTCCAGTACCCATAAGCTTGATGGATTCACTTGGTTTAGCTTCATCTAGCACATTTGGCAGGTGCTCTCTTTGCGAGCCATTAGTCTCATCGAACCGTACATCCACAGTTTCAACCACTTTGTAGTGAAAGAGGTTGAAGGCTCTGTAGGAGTGCGAATCCTTTCCGTAGCCAAGCATAAAACCTTCATGCGCTTTTGGTGCAAATTTTGAAGTGTGATGCGGATCCTTGATCCAGCACCTAGCACCAAATACTCTGAAATAGCTGACGTTTGGCTTCTTACCAGTCAGGAGCTCATATGATGTCTTCTTTAGAAACTTGTGAAGATAAACACGGTCGATGATGTGGCATGCAGTATCAATGGCTTTAGGCGAGAACTTTCTTGGAGTCTTGTACTCATCAAGCATCGTCCGTGCCATCTCAATGAGGGTTCTGTTCTTGCGCTCCATGATGCCATTCTGCTGAGGTGTGTATGGAGCTGAGAACTCATGTGTGATGCCCAATGTATCAAGATAGGTGTCAAGGCCGATGTTCTTGAATTTCGTGCCATTGTCACTTCTGATGTGCTTGACCTTTATGCCATAGTTGGTCATGGCACGATTGGCGAATCGTCTGAAGACATCCTGCACTTCAGTCTTGTAGAGAATTATGTGCACCCATGTATATCTCGAGTAATCATCAACAATGACGAAGCCATAGAGGCAAGCAGTGGTAGTGAGGGTAGAGTAGTGAGTACGGCCAAATAAGCCCATGTGAAGCAGCTCGAAGGGATGAGTCGTCGCCATGATTGTCTTCGAGGGATGCTTGGCCCTAGTCATCTTTCCAGCTTCGCAAGCACCGCATAGATGATCCTTCTTGAACTTGATGCCCTCGATGCCTATGACATGCTTCTTCTTCACGAGAGTGTGTAAGTTCCTCATGCCCGCATGCCCTAGCCTCCGGTGCTAGAGCCAGCACTCTGAAGCTTTTGCTAGAAGACATACGGCTAATTGTGGTCATGCGGAGAAATCCACCATATACAGATCGTCTTTTCGATATCCTTCGAAGACTAGAGATTTGTCAGATTCCATAAGCACAAAGCAACGATATTTTCTAAAGATCACAGTCATGTTCAGATCACAAAGCATTGAGACAGACATTAAGTTGAAACCAAGGGATTCAACAAGCATCACTTTATCCATGTGCTGATCCTTTGAGATTGCAACTCTACCTAGGCCCAATACCTTGCTTTTACTAGTGTCAGCAAATGTGATGTGACTTTTGTCAAATGGACGCAGGGTTGAATCCATAAGAAGACTTCGATCACCAGTCATGTGGTTAGTGCATCACTATCCATAATCCACTCAGAAGCCTTTGGTGTCATACCCTACAGTGCAGTTTGGGGGATAGGCTTCACCAAGGGAAATTTGAAGCATAAACATTTGACGAACAAGCATATTATGAAAGTTCAGATCTTGGTTAGGGTAGATAGGATGTTTGTCAAGATATCCTGGGACGAAATACATAGTAAGACCATTCTGGCATTTTATCTTGCGTCCCACAAGATGTTTTAGGTCCCCAGCATAAGCATCAGAAGACTTTGATTTCCGGCTGGAGACCTTCCCCTGCAAAAGAGAGTTAATTTTTCTTAACCACCCACATCTTCAGCGGTGGCTTAGAAGCAATGAGTCTAAGTGCAACATCTGAGAACTTTGGCTTTGGAGCCCTAGCAAATAGCCTTGCAGGAGGTGAATAATACTCATAAGAATAAGCAGAAAAGTTCTTGGTCTTATGAACATAGCGGTTTGACGAAACACGCTCATATTCATAAGTCTGAGTATGGTTTCCCTGCAAAACATTGGCGTTAGGGTGACTCTGGTGAGTCCTCTGTCTGTATGAAGCCTTTGGTCTGGAGTTTGTCTTCTTCCGAGGTAGTGTCATGATGACATTCACAGGAAGCTTCTCAAGACAACTTTTGGGCACCCAGATCTTCTTCAAAGGTGGTCCATTCCTGCAGTTAGTACCAATATACCTGGCAAACACTTCAACATTCTGGTTCTTAAACAGTTTATAGTTTGCATCAAAGGATTCATCAATGATAATCGGGTTAGCACAAGTGAAGCCAGATAAGGTAGATGAATCCACTGAAGGTCCCTTTGCAACAACCCATGTGGTTTTCGGTCTTTTCGGGCTTCCAAAGATGAACCATCAACATTCATTTTCTGTCGAACCCAACACCCTCTTTCCTAGGGTTTGGTTCGAATCATTTCTTGAGGACATCTCATAGTGTCTGATGCCCTTTGAGGCTTTTGTACATCCCTGTTTCGAGCAATGTCTTCAACCTGGCATTCTCATCAGCAATAGTAGTGGTATCCTCAGTAGAGGGGTTAGTTACCACGTCAACAGTTGAAGATATTGCAACAGTAATAGCAGTAGAACATTCAGCAACAGAGACATCATTATCACGCTCAAGACATTTTAGACATGGTGGCTCGAAACCTTCCTGAGCGGAACTGATCTGTTGAGCACGGAGTGACACGTTCTCCTTTTGAAGATCTTCATGAGTCGCTCTCAGGTTCTCAACTTCTTGCTTCCTTTGAAGATAATCATAGGAAAGCTTCTCATGAGTAGCTGAGAGTGTTTCATGACCACTTTCAAGTTCCTCGTACTTAACGTGAAGATTTTTAATGTCTTCAATTAAGGACTAAGTTCGAGTCATTTCCGCGTCCAACAGGTCATCATTTTTGTCTAGCAACTTTTGAATATGTTCCATAGCAATTTGTTGTTTAGTTGCAATTTTAGAAAGTGTTTTGTAGCTAGGTTTAGATTCACATTCAGAGTCATCTTTACTTGATGTTTAAAAGTAAGCATCGCGTGAGTTTACCTTGGCACCACGTGCCATGAAGTAGTAGGTAGGAGCAGAGTCATCCTCATCATCAAGATCGTCCGCGGCATTTGAGGCCATTGTCTTCGGTGTTGAAGATGGACTTGGCGACATAAGCTGAAGCTAGAGCCATGCTTGCCATGCCTGAATCGGACTCCTCCTCATACTCCACCTCCTCAGAAGCAGACTCCTCCTCTGAATCCATCTCCTTGCCAACAAACGCACGAGCCTTGCTGGATGAGCTCTTCTTGTGTGATGAAGACTTTGATGAGGACTTTGAAGAAGACTTTGAGGATTTCTTCTTCTTCTTCTTCTTGTCATCAGAATCAGATTCCTTGCTCTTCTTCTTCTTGGTCTCATTGTCCCATTGAGGATACTTGATACGTCTCCGTTGTATCTATAATTTTGGATTGTTCATGCCAATATTATACAACTTTAATATACTTTTGGCAACTTTTTATACTATTTTGGGACTAACACATTGATCCAGTGCCCAGTGCCAGTTCCTGTTTGTTGCATGTTTTATGTTTCGCAGAAACCCCATATCAAATGGAGTCCAAACGGGATAAAAATGGACGGAGAATATTTTGGAATATTTGGAGAATATGGGAAGAAGAATCAACGCGAGACGGTGCCCGAGGTGGCCACGAGGCAGGGGGCACGCCCCTGACCCTCGTGGGCCACCCGTAAGGCGGTTGCTGCTCTTCTTCGGCTGCAAGAAAGCTAATTTTCAGGAAAAAAAAATCTCGGTGAAGGTTTCAATCCAATAGGAGTTACGGATCTCCATATATATACGAAACGGTGAAAGGGCAGAATACCAGAGCGCAGAAACAGAGAGAGACAGAGAGACAGATCCAATCTCGGAGGGGCTCTCGCCCCTCCCATGCCATGGAGGCCAAGGACTAGAGGGGAAACCCTTCTCCCATCTAGGGAGGAGGTCAAGGAAGAAGAAGAAGAAGAAGGGGCCCCCTCTCCCCTTCTCTTCCGGTGGCGCCGGAACGCTACCATGGCCATCATCATCATCACCGCGATCTTCACCAACACCTCCGCCATCTTCACCAACATCTCCATCACCTTTCCCCCTCTATCTACAGCGGTCCACTCTCCCGCAACCCGCTGTACCCTCTACTTGAACATGGTGCTTTATGCTTCATATTATTATCCAATGATGTGTTGCCATCCTATGATGTATGAGTAGATTTTCGTTGTCTATCGGTGGTTGATGAATTGCTATGATTGATTTAATTTGCTTGTGGTTATGTGTAACGCCCCGGATTCGATGCGCCAGGTGTCTTCCAGTTATTCGCCGTCGTTGCCATGTCATTTGCTTGCGTGTTGCACTTTGCCATGTCATCATCTGCATTTCATATCATGTCATCATGTGCATCGCATTTGCATACGGGTTCGTCTCATGCATCCGAGCATTTTCCCCGTTGTCCGTTTTGCAATCCGGCACTCCTATGTCTCCCGGCGCCCCCTTTTACCTCTTTTCGTGTGCGGGTGTTATACGGTCTAGGAATGGACCGAGGTTTGTCAAGAGGCCTTGGTATAGCACCGGTAGACCGCCTGTCAAGTTTCGTGCCATTTGGAGGTCGTTTGGTACTCCAACGGTTAACCGGGTAACCGTAAAGCTCCCTTCTCTTTGCAGCCCAACACCCCTTCCAAAGTGGCCCAAAACCCATCCAAGTCTCTTCCATGCTCTCGGTCGTTCGATCACGATCGTGTGGGCGAAAACCGCACTCCATTTGGAGTCTCCTAGCTCCCTCTATCTATAAATATGCCCTCTACCCCGAAATTCGCGGATGATTTCCCCCCTAACCCTAGCCTCCACCTACCTCCGCCGCCGGACATGTCCGTTTTCCGCCGGACACACCCGCCCCGCCGCCCCCGTCGCCTCCCCTCGCCGGGATCCGGCAGGATCCGGCGAGATCCGGCCCGGATCCGCCGCGCGCGCCCGTCCCCGGCCCCTTCCCCGGCCATCCTCGAAACCCGTGCTCGTTGACTTTCTCCCGGGGTGAGAAATCCTCTCAAGTCCGTGAGATTTCTGCATATTTTCATGCCATATTCATCGCATCATAACTCTGCATCCGTAGCTCCGTTTCGTGCGTGTAATATGTTAAATTGTTCATCTCGACGAGTACATCATTTCTTCTCATTGCATCATTTACATTTGAGCTCATATGGATGCCCGGAATGCTGTTAGAAGAGGGCTATGTGATGTTAGTTTCAGATTCTTATCAGAACATGCACTTTTGTCATTTTTTCCATGATTGATGTGTGCACCCTATGAACTTGAGTCCTACATGTGTTTTGTAATATGCCATGCCATATTTACAGGGGTGTATGCCATGTATTTTTGTGATCTCTGTGGTGACTAGCACAAGCATGCAAACTAGGCTTCATGATGTTGCTGATTTCAGCCCCCTGCTCACTGATATTTTTATGCCATGTAAACTTGATACTACCGAGAGATCCATGCTTATTTTGAGATACTTCAGTAAGGATGTTTTGAACATATGGTTATTCTCTATCCATCCATGCCCTTGTTTGCAATTATGGAGTGCTATATCTTGAGTCAGTCGAGCTCTACTTTTGCTATAAAATGTTTCGTGGCAGGTTGTTTACATGTTATTCAATTTTGCCAAGGTTGTTGTAGTTGATCCGTGTATGCTATGATGTTGTTCTTGCCATGTATAGCTTCTATGCCATGACTTCTTACTGTTGGATACCTTGCCATGCCATGTATTGCTCTGCGGTGAGTGGTTCAAGCTCACCAACATGCCTACTTATTGTTGTTCCTGCCTTGTATGAATCTGTAATATAACTTGCCATGTTTACATGGGTGCCATCATATTTTATGATCCTTTTTGGCTCATGATCAGTAAGAGACTTTTGTTATATGCATTTAGTAGTATCATGCCATGCCTTTGTTTGCCATGATAATTTCCTGTAGCATGTTGTTTGATAGCTCTAAACATTGCAACCTGATGTTATTTCCTGATAAGTCTGAAACTGTTATTATTTGCAATCTTGCCATGTGTGTTTGAGCATGTTCTAGTGATTTCTGGAGATAGCTCAGTGTTCATGTTTTATCATGCTTTACCTGTACATCATGCCCATGCCTTTTGTTCTTACGTTGAGATGCTGTAGCATGTTGTTTTGATGCTTGCAATATGCCTACTTGCTGTCTTGGACAGATTGTTGTTATGACTTGTATAGAGTGTATGTGTTGAACCGTTGCTCCGTTTTGAGTGTGCTCTATGTGAAACTTGCTTGATTTTGCATGTAGTTTCATATTATCATGTTGCATCCATGTTTTTAGGTGTTTGCTTGATGTTTGTATGCATTTTGCATCAATGCCATGTTTAACTTGTGTTGCTCATATCTTCTAGGCCGTAGCTCCGAATTAAATGAACTTTATATGTAACTTGACTAGAATTTCATGTAGATCATCGTGGTGCATCTTAACTTGCTGTTTAACAACTTGAACATAAGGTTTATTCAGATCTGGACCAATTTCGAAATTTGCATATGAGGACTTACCGGAATTGTTATATGTTGCTTCCGGCCTCATTTAAACTTGCTTTGATGTGTTGCTCTTGTTTGCATCATCTCTTGCCATGAGTAGCTTCATCTAGATTTGTCATGCATCATGCTTGATTGAGCATCATGTCTTGTTCATGTGTGGTGTGTTTACTATGTTGTGTGCTTCTTCTTGTTAGTTCCTGTTTCGTTGCGATCGTGAGGATTCGTTCGTCTACGCTTGGTTCGGCCTCATCCGTTCATCTTCTTCATGGACTCGTTCTTCTTCCTTGCGGGATTTCAGGCAAGATGACCGCTACCCTGGATCTCACTACTATCATTGCTATGCTAGTTGCTTCGTTCTATCGCTATGCTGCGCTACCTATTACCTGTTTATCAAGCCATCCCAAATTGCCATGTCAGCCTCTAACCTTTGCACCCTTCCTAGCAAACCGTTGTTTGGCTATGTTACCGCTTTGCTCAGCCCCTCTTATAGCGTTGTTAGTTGCAGGTGAAGATGAAGTTTGTTCCTTGTTGGAACATGGAGATGTTGTTCCTTGTTGGAACATGTTTACTTGTTGGGATATAACAATATATCTTATTTAATTAATGCATCTATATACTTGGTAAAGGGTGGAAGGCTCGCCTTATGCCTGGTGTTTTGTTCCACTCTTGCCGCCCTAGTTTCCGTCATATCGGTATTATGTTCCCGGATTTTTCGTCCCTAACGCGGTTGGGTGATTTATGGGACCCCTTGACAGTTCGCTTTGAATAAGACTTTTCCAAAGAAGGCCCAACCTTGGTTTTACATTTGCCTCACCTAGCCCTTTTTCCCTTGGGAGTCGCGCTCTCAAGGGTCATCTTTATTTTACCCCCGGACCGGTGCTGCTCCAAGTCTTGGCCCAAACCGAAGCGATGTCCGGCGCCCCTGGGCAATCAGGGTCTATGCCAACCCGACGTCTGCTCATCCGGTGTGCCCCGAGACCGAGATATGTGCAGCTCCTATCAGGATTTGTCGGCACATCCGGCGGCTTTGCTGGTCTTGTTTTATTCTTTGTCGAAATGTCTTGTAGCCGGATTCCGAGACTGATCGGGTCTTCTCGGGAGAAGGAATATCCTTCGTTGATCGCGAGAGCTTATCATGGGCTAAGTTGGGACACCCTCCGTGGTATAAACTTTCGAGAGCCGTGCCGCGGTTATGTGGCAGATGGGAATTTGTTAATATCCGGTTGTAGTAAACTTGAAGCAAACTCTTCTAAAATACACCAACCGTGTGCGTAACCGTGATGGTCTCTTTTCGGGGTGGATCAAGAGGAGAACACGGTTTCTGGGTTATGTCTGACGTAAGTAGGAGTTCAGGATCACTTCTTGATCATTGTTAGTTGACGACCGTTCCTTTGTTTCTCTTCTCGCTCTCTTTTGCGTATGTTAGCCACCATATATGCTTAGCCGCTGCTGCAACCTCACCACTTTACCCCTTCCTTTTCCCATTAAGCTTTGCTAGTCTTGATACCCATGGTAATGGGATTGCTGAGTCCTCGTGGCTCACAGATTACTGCACAACAGTTGCAGGTACAGGTTTTGCAATGATCATGACGCGAGAGCGATGTTTGCTTGTTTGGAGTTCTTCTTCTGCTTCTTCTTCGATCGGGGATAGGTTCGGTCGGCAGCCTGGGCTAGCAGTGGTGCATGTCGTTTGAGCTTGTTTATGTTTCATCCGTAGTCGGATGTTGATCTTGTATATGATGTTGATGTATTCTTGTGGCATTGTATGCCTTATGTATGTATCCCCATCTATTATGTAATGTTGATGTAATGATATCCACCTTGCAAAAGCGTTTCAATATGCGGGTCTATCCTTGGTGGGACCTTCGAGTTCCTTTTGGATAGGGTCGCATATTGGGCGTGACATTATGTTGATGTCCTTTGGTGCCCATCACATGAGCGCGCGCGTGGATCACACCATAGGGTTAGTTGTATGTTGATAGGACTATGTATTGGAGGGCAAGAGTGACTGAAGCTTCAACCTAGCATAGAAATTGATGCATACAGATTGAAGGGGACCAATATATCTTAATGCTATGGTTGGGTTTTACCTTAATGAACGTTAGTAGTTGCGGACGCTTGCTAATAGTTCCAATCATAAGCGCATAGAATTCCAAGTCAGGGATGACATGCTAGCAGTGGCCTCTCCCACATAAAATTTGCTATCGGTCTAGTAAAGTAGTCAATTGCTTAGGGACAATTTCACAACTCCTACCACCACTTTTCCACACTCGCTATATTTACTTTATTGCTTCTTTACTTAAAACAGCCCCCAGTTTTTATTTACGTGCTCTTTATATTCTTGCAAACCTATCCAACAACACCTTCAAAGTACTTCTAGTTTCATACTTGTTCTAGGTAAAGCGAACGTCAAGCATGCGTAGAGTTGTATCGGTGGTCGATAGAACTTGAGGGAATATTTGTTCTACCTTTAGCTCCTCATTGGGTTCGACACTCTTACTTATCGAAAGAGGCTACAATTGATCCCCTATACTTGTGGGTTATCAACACTCAGAGATGTAGTGACCATGTTTCTTGCATTTGTGGCATGTTCTCTTCTTGTGGTCACGAGTGGAAGCTTCATCATTTCTTGAGCTGGATCTTGGAGACTTTTTGAAACCTTACTTCTTGGAGAACTTCTGGAACTTCTTCACAAGCATAGCTAGCTCCTTTCCAATGTCTTCAGGATCACCAGAACTGCAGTCAGATTCTTCTTCAGATGAGGACACAACCTTTGCCTTCAAAGCCGGGTTCGGCCATAGTTGGGCCCATAGATGTCTCTCTTCTCAGATAACTGGACCTCATGTGTGTTGAGCCTCTCAAGTATGTCAGACGGATCGAGATCTTTGAAGTCAGGCCGTTCTTGAATCATCAGGGCCAGGGTGTTGAATGAGCTATCAAGTGATCTCAGTAGCTTCTTGACGATTCCGTGCTTGGTGATCTCAGTGGCGCCAAGTGCGCGAAGCTCATTTGTGATATCAGTGAGGCGATCAAACGTGAGTTCGACATTCTCATTGTCGTTTCTCTTGAAGTGGTTGAAGAGGTTGCGTAGAACATCAATCCTTGAATCTCTCTGAGTTGAGACGCCTTCAATGACCTTGGAGAGCCAGTCCCAGACTAGCTTCACAGTTTCCAATGCACTCACACGGCTGTACTGTCCTTTGGTCAGATGACCACAGATGATGTTCTTGGCAGTCGAATCCAGTTGAATGAACCTCTTGACATCAGCAGCGGTGACACCTTCACCGACCTTGGGAACGCCATTCTTGACGACATACCAGAGGTCAACGTCAATGGCTTCAAGATGCATACGCATCTTATTCTTCCAGTAGGGGTAATCAGTGCCATCGAAGACTGGTTATGCAGCGGAGACCTTGATTATGCCTGCAGTCGACATAGCTAAAAATCCAGGTGGTTAAACCAAATCACACAGAACAAGGGAGCACCAGGCTCTGATACCAATTGAAAGTGCTAGTTATCGACTAAAGGGGGGTGAATAGGCGATTTTTATGGAAGTCTTCAAAATACAAGGTCTTTGAAGAAAAACTGTAGAAATGAACCTATTGATATGCAGTGGAAGGTAGACTACACTAGACAAGCCATAGTCAAGTAAGGAATGAAGTGAAAGAACGAAGACTATCAGCCGCTAGGTAGTATGGATCAGGATGGAAGACAGTATGAAGCCAAACAGTAAACAGACTTCACTCAGTGAAGTCAGTCAAATCAGACAGGCAGGCAATGACTTCATGTAGACAAACTGTAAAGTAAAAGGGAAGTGGAGGATAGAACCAGTTGCTTGGTGAAGATAAGGATTTGGTAGACCAGTTCTAGTTGCTGTGACAACTGTACGTCTGGTTAGGGAGGCTGAGATTTAACTCAGAAGACCGCGTCTTCACCTCATTCCCCTTGCGCTAAGGACACCCAGTCCCCGCCCAATCACTCTGGTAAGCCTTCAAGGTAGACTTCCAAACCTTCACAGACTTCGTTCACCGGCGATCCACAATGGCTTTTGGATGCTCAGAACGCGACGCCTAACCGGCTGGAGGATACATAGTCCTCAAGTGTAACAAGTCTTCGTGTCACGCGAACAGAAAGACTTCAGTGATGCCTAACACTCTTTGGCTCTGGGTGTTTTGGGCTTTGTCCTCGCAAGGATCTCTCTCTCAAATGCTTCGGAGGTGGGTTTCTCTCAAACGACAAAAGCCGTGCACTAAGTCCGAGCAGCCACCAATTTATGGTGTACGGGGTGGGCTATTTATAGCCAGGAGGCAACCCGACCTAATTTTTCTGAAATGACCCTAGGTCACTAAGGAACTGACATGTGTCCAACGGTCAGATTTCAAACACACGCAGTAGCTTTACTTGGGCTACAACCATAGCTGACTCATCCAGCTCTGGATAAGATTTGCTCTCATTGTCTTCGCTCAAAGACATAGGATTTGGTTGAGCATCACTTCAGTCACTCTGACTTTGTTCACTTGGACTCCACTGAACAGTACGGTGGTTCCTATGACTCAACAAACAAGAAAATGAAACTACAAAACAACTATGTCTTCGCACTCCATAGTCTTCACATGAATGTCTACTCATGCCATAATCTTTACTGTGAATGTCTTCACGAACCACCATTGTCTTCAATGTCTTCACACATTTTTAGGGGTCATCTCTGGTAGGTAAACCGAATCAATAAGGGACTACTACCTGTGTTATCCTGCAATTCTCACAAACACATTAGTCCCTCAACCAAGTTTGTCGTCAATACTCCAAAACCAACTACACTACAAAAAAAGACACATCCGTGACATTTTGGGCCGAACGAATTTTTTTTCTGTCATACATATGAAACTTCTATGACGATAATTGTGACAAAACCCGGTATCATCATAGATGTGGTGGGATCCTACTTCTATGACAAAAAATCATGACAGAAAATGGGCTTTTCGTCTTGGGTGGGCCGGAGACGCAGCTGCATTACATTTTTTGGGCCGTCCATGACGGAAAAAACCATGGTAGAAGCGAGGGAGAAAAATTTGGGAGTTCCGATTACGGTGGGAGGTCGGGGCGGCGATGCGCGCGTTCTCTCGTACACATGCTGCGGCGTGTGTGCGGCGTTGGCTCTAAGCGAACCCGAGCGAGGCATTGGGCTCTAAGCGAACCCGGCGATTGCACTGCAGGCTACGCGTTCACGAACCCGAGCAATCGATCGATTGGCGTTAAGCGAACCCGATGGGCGATTCGCCGCTCTGCTGCTAAGCAAGCCGATCGATGGGATGAGCGGTGGCGTTGGGGGGTTTGGATGAGCAGTGAGCGGTGGCGTTGCCTGCGGATGAACAGGACCCGTGGTGTGGTGGAGGGCTGGATGAGCATGAGCGGTGGAGGGTGCCCGTGGAGGGGTGGATGAACAGGACCCGTGGTGTGGAGGGCTGAATGAGCGATGAGCGGTGGAGGGTGGATGAACAGGACCCGTGGTGTGGAGGGCTGGATGAGCAGTGAGCGGTGGAGGGGTGCCCGTGGAGGGTGGTTGAGCAGGACCCGTGGTGTGGAGGGCTGGATGAGCGATGAGATGGTGGAGGGTGGTTGAGCGATGGCGGTGGAGTAGCGCGGTGGAGGCTGGATGAGCAGGAGCCCGTGGAGGTGGAGGAGGTCGACGGTGGATGAGCGATGGCTCATGGAGGCTAGAGGGGTCGACGGTGGAGATGAACAATATCTCGTGGAGTCCGTTTTGCGATGCGCACACCCCTCCCGATGAACAGGATGACCGTGGGAGGTCCGTTTCCTCCGTTTTGCGATCGTAGCCCTCCCAATCGGGACCCCGTTTCGACCGTAGGAGGTCCGTTTCCTTCGTTTTGTGGTACGCCACACCCCTCCCGATCAACAGGACCCCCGTTTCGACTGTAGGAGGTCCGTTTCCTCCGTTTTACGGTACGCCAGACCAATCCCGATGAACAGGATCCCGTTTCGAACGTGGCCGGTCGAACACAAGGCCTTTTCGTCCGTTCTGCGGTACGTCAGGCCTCGTTTCCATCGCCTATTCCGTCCAAGCCCTCCCGATGAACACGACCACGCATTCCGTTGCCTCCCCATGAACACGAGGATGACGTTGTTTCTCCGTTCCGACCCATCCATGTACACGAGCCCTGGCCGTACGTATGCGTGAGTAGGCGTTCGAGACCCCGCCCGTATGTACACATACATGGCCGTATTTTCTTTCTTGCACCCTGGCCGCTGTACGTACGTGTACATGCTACGTGCGCGCCTCTACTACGACACGTGGGCGCCTCTACTACGACACGTGTGCGCCTCTACATTGACCAGATGTACGCACGTCGTCGCTTTGACTAGGTGACAACGCTATCGCACTTCCTTGCTGCGACCATGGTGGGTCCCCCGAATCATTTTTTGCCGACGCACTTCCTTGCTGCGAAGATGTAGCTGGTGGGTCCCAGCGGTCGGGGGCGGTGGGTCCCGGCGGTCGGCGAATCGTTTTGGTTTTTTTTTTTGCCCGGACGCACTTCCTTGCGTGCGAAGGTGTAGCTGGTGGGTCCCAGCAATCGTTTTTGCGGGGAAACATTTTTTCACGAAATAGGGTGGCCCGTCGGTGGGTCCCTGCTGTCGGTGGAGGAATCATTATTTTCCGCGTAATAAGGAGGCACTTCCTTGCTGCGCCGTGGACCCAGCTGTCGGCCTCTCCACGTCTGATCCACGTCCGATGGAAGTCGTTCCTTGACCACGTTGACCACGCCGCGCCGAGAGCACCAGGGCGGTGGACGACGACGAGGCCTAGGAAGGGGACGACGGCGAGGCCTAGGAAGGGGACGACACGGAGGCAGGGAAGACTCGGCAGTTGTTTCCCATGCGGAGGGGAATCTGTTGTATGAGGTTTCTTGGTTCGTCTGCCGTCGCGGAGAATAACAGCGGTGTGGGTGAGTAGAGGATGGCTAGGCCAGCGATGGGAGTCTGGTGAGGCGGTGAGGCTCTTGCAAGAAGAAGATAGCCGGCAGCGTGGAGGAGGGAGCAGCAGTCCGCCGGCGCTTGTTTGAGTGGTTGGAGCAGAAGAGCAGAGATTGAAGAAGCACGACGGCCGTTGGATGGACATCCAACGATCGGTGCTTGTCGTCAACCCTTTTTAGGAAAGCCTCAAATATGTGGAAACAAGCATACATCCCATCTGCCATTATTTCTAATAATTTACAGCCCATTTGCTAATTCTTAAGGTTTTTTGGAGCCCATATTCTTTTTGTTAGCATTACAGCCCATATTGTGGCAATGGTTAAAAATTATCTGAAATTTTGCATATTTCGGTGCGGTCCGAACTATTTTTAATCCCGAAATTTCGACTCACATTCAAACTGATTTTAAAAATAAATGTATATCAATATAAAATCCAACAAATTCTCCACGCATAAAAATTAATGTAATTTAAAATCTTGAAATGAAAAAAAAGATATTTGAAACTAATTGCCGGTTTGATGTGTTTTAAAAATGTACAACCCATTTCTCATTACTGATGGGCCATTTTCTCGGCCAGCCGAATGAAAGCTCTCCTCGTCTTGAAAGATTTGCAGCCCAACAGGCCTGACAAAGCGACTTACTTGGCAAATCACAAAAAAACTGGGTTGTGGCCGTGGACCCAGCTATCAGCCTCTCCACTTACAGTACTCTTCCGATGGGTATCGTTCTTCCGATGGAAGTCGTTGGAAGCCAGCGGAGAGGACCACGTTGACCACGCGCGAGAGCCTGGCGGCGGTGGAAATAGTAGGGGCGGAGAGGCCCACGGCGGTGGAGCGGCACGACGGCGAGGCCTAGGAAGGGGAAGACGGCCGTTGGTGAGTCCGAGCTGATAGAGCGGGGAATATTGACTAAGTCGACAAACCCTTCGTCCCGTCAACTTAGTGGCTCATCCGGTGGGTCCCAGCTAGCGGGAGTATTCATTTTTGTGCGTAATAAGGAAACAATTGTTTACGCAAAATAGAGCGTTTTTTCGCGAAATCGGTGGCCCATCCGATGGGTGGGTCCCTGGTGGCCTGTCCGGTGGGTTCCCGCGTAAGGTGGAGGAATAATTATTTTCAGCGTAATAAGGAGGCACTTCCTTGCGGCTGCCGTGGACCCGGTGTCGGCCTCTCCACGTCTGATACTCTTCCGATGGAAGTCGGTCGTTGACCACATTGACCACGCTGGCACCGAGAGCCCCACGGCGGTGGACGGCGGCGAGGCCTAGGAAGGGGACGACGGCGAGCCGTGCAAGGCGCGGCGATGGATGCCCTGCGGAGAGGATCTGGCGTTTAATGGTTCGGCTGCGGTGTGAGGCTGCCGTCGCCCTTGAGAATAACAGGGGTGTGGGTGAGTGGAGGGATGGCCTGGCCAGTGGTGGGAGTAGTATGGGGCGGTGAGGCCTCAGGTAGCACAACCCGACCCACGGAGGAGGCAGGAGCAAGCGGCACGACCGGCGCTGCTTTGGTAATTGGAGCAAGAAGACCAGAGGTTGAAGAAGCACTATGGCCGTTGGATGGACATCATACGGTCCTTTGGAGTATTGACTAAGTTGACAAAGCTCTCCGTCCTGTCAACTTAGTAGGCCCACAAGTCAGCCCAACAATATGGTGGGTCCCGGCTAGCAGGGGGTATTCATTTTTTTGGGCGTAATAAGGAGGCACTTCCTTGCGTGCGAAGATATAGCTGGTGGGTCCGACCTTTCAGCGTGGGGAACGTTTTTTTCGTGAAATACAGAGGCCATTCCTGTGGGTCCTAGATGTCAGGTGGAGGAATCATTATTTTGCGCGTAATAAGGATGCATTTCCTTGCGTGCGGCCGTGGACCCAGCTGTCAGCCTCTCCCGCGTCTGATCCACTTTCGATGGATGTCGTTCATTGACCATGTTGACCAGGCCGCGCCGAGAGCACCGAGGCGGTGGGCGGCGGCGAGGCCTAGGAAGGAACGACACGGAGCCGAGGGAATACTCGGCGATTGTTTCCCGCGGAGGAGTACGAGGTTTCTTGGTTCGTCTGCTGCCGTCGCGGAGAATAACAGCATGTGTGGGTGAGTAGAGGATGGCTAGGCCAGCGATGGGAATGCGGTGGGGCCGTGAGGCCTGCGTGGCAACATAGCCGGCAGCGGAGGAGGGAGCGAGCAGTCCGTGGCGCTTGTTTGGCGGCTTGAGCATGAAGAGCAGAGATTGAAGAAGCACGACAGCCGTTGGATGGACATCCAACGATCCTTTGCTCTCGTGTGTTGACTAAGTTGACGAGGCGTTGCGTGTCGTCAACCTTTTTTATGAAAGCATACGCGTCAACCTGTAGTAGGCGCACAAGTCAGCCTCAAATCTGTGGAAAACAACATACAACCCATCTGCCATTATTTCTAATAATGTACAACCCATTGCTAATTCTTAAGAATTTTTTGGAGCCCATCTTCTTTTGTTAGCATCACACCCCATATTGTGGCCACGGTTAAAAAGTATCTGAAATTTTGCATATTTCGGTGCGGTCAACTGTTTTTAATCCAGAAATATCGATTCACATTCAAACTATTTTGAAAAATAATTTATATAAATATAAAATCCAAATAATTGTCCACGCATAAAAATCAATGGAATTTAAGATCTTGTAATGAAAAAAATTGAAACTAATTCCCGGTTTGATGTGTTTTAAAAATGTACATCCCATTTCTGGGCAAACCGAATGAAACTCTCCTCGTCTTGAAAGATTTGCAGCCAATGAGAACCGATAAAACAAGTAGGCCTTGTTTGGGTATTTCTTTTAAAAAAAATAGAATAGGGCTAGCCATTTTCAGCAAGAAAAAAAACACAAGCTGGGCTCATGATGTGGTAAACATAAATAAAACCACTGGCTAGGCGGGCCTGACCCCGCTGAGCCCGTTGTTACCCTGATCCGTCGCTAAAACTAGTATAAATAACAACTGCTTGTTCCTCAAAAAAAAAACTGCTGCGACTTCTTTGGGTCCACGGTGTCGGCCGCTCGTAGTGTAATTCTCGTTTATTGACTACGTTGACAATGGCGTGAGCCCCAGATGTCCAGCCTTTCCTATGAAAATTTACAGCCCATTTGATGTGCTAGTTCGAAATAAGTTTGTGGGTGCTGGTGGGGGCTAATCACTTGGCTTCTGTAATGCACAGTGAGCTCAAGCAGCCGGCGAGAGTGATGTTATTTCCCTTGGTTTGGATTTGTTACAATATTTCACTCTAAATTAAACGAATGGCAAGCCATTTGCCTTGTTTCAAAGAAAATATGGCAGTCACAGACGAGTTGAAAAGGGCAGGAACATCTAACTCCAGCTTACAAACTATACAAAAGCACGAGGGTTAATTGTTCATCAGGTTTACAAAAAACCAGATTGAAAAGGGCAACAACATCTAACTCCGGCCTTTGTTTTCGGCACTCACAGTCAAATGGATCGGTCAGGTCCATAGAATGAACATCTGGGTCGTAAAATTTCTTTGGATTATGACCACAATATGTTGTAAATAGAAGCCCGGCACGTTCGAAGCTCTTTTGCCCACCTAAAACTCCTTTTTTGCTCTTGACATACCCATCCGTCAAAACCATGCTGCTGATAAACTTAAGCACGATGGACAATAGTAACCTCGCATTCAGCGGGAAGAATGTGACAAATCTTGTGTTTGCACGGTTGGCTACATATCGTTCTAGCGTTATTGTCTTCAATCGAATCTCATGAGAAGTGAGAAAATCCCGATGCTTACGAATCCACCGATTGGTTATAACTTTCTTACCCGTCCTGTTGCCTAAATAGACATGAAGATTGAAAGCAGTTAAGGTCTAAAAGAAGAGTGTCGAAGAGCAACAGCTGAATGGTTAATTCTAGTACACTATATGCGGGCTTCAATGTGCGTGAAATTATCACCTTTATATACAACTTCTCCGGACATGGAAAGCATTGCAACAAGCCAATAATCTTGTTCAGATCAAAACTATTCATTTGGATATATAAGATCTTGATGAATCCAGCACCATTGATAGGCCATCCATGGAGAAACTCTTCATTGAGCATAGAACATAATATTAGTACAAAATGTGTACTCCAAGATGATATATAAATTATCTGCAGAAATTTAAAATGCAGCTTATGGTTACAAGTGTAGATGATAATATAAAGTACACGAAGAACTGTGGAGCCAAACACCATATTGAAATGAGCACAGAGATCATGTATTACACCCAAGGTCTCGGTTTAGGCGCAGAGGGCGGTTATTTGCAGCGGTGAATAACTAGAATCAAGGATCAACCTTTGAAGTGAAGGGCATCTTGGATGATGAGCTGCCTTCCGTCAAAAGAAATTCCAATTCTTACAAGGTTAGGCGACTTTATTTGGAGACAACCGATTCTAGCTGTGAAAACAAGCACCAAGCACTCCAGTAGCAGGGCAAGCTGGAGTGGATGATCTTTGTGCAATGAGGCCTCCGATATCTGAACCCGCACAAGTGAAAGTTTCTTGAGAAATGGGAGTCGAAGGTTTAGTACAGATTATGCAGTAGGTAGCACCGCGCAAAGGTGGCGGTGTGGAGAGAGGGCGAAAACCCGAGATGGACATCGGTCTTGAGGGCACAAGTTCATGGCGTTCGGTATGTGGTATGTGATTTCAGGGAATAGTAGAACTCAAGCAGCTGTAGTTACGTGAATTGAGGGATTCAGCCAGGCGTCCACCGTGCGGGGCATGGTATGCTTGCTCGGTAGCATGGCGGGATGTAGAGGCTTTGAGCGGAGCCCTGGTGGGAGGAGATGATGGCTCTGGGGATTTCAAAATCATTGAAGAGAGATAGGCGGCGACAGTCGAGATTAAAGGAGCGGCGCGCCATAGAGGCGCCACCGAATTGAGAGGACTTGGGTGCGGCAGCAATCCTTGTGGGGAGAAGCGAGATGATCTCCCCAAGGATGGCGTCAGGAGATCGCTGATCACGGTCCACCGAGATTCTCTGGGTTCTGGGATCCGGTGGGGCGGGTCGCCGGATGCCGGTGCGGGATCTACAACAGGCGTCGCCGCTGGCGGAGCCTCATCTTCTTAGCGCTGGGGTCAGCCGACTCCATTTTCCTCGAGGCGTCGCGTCGCTCACGGTTTGAGCAGAGTGTGAATGACGAGCCTAGTTGTAGTGCGAGCGAAGAAGAAGGGGAGCTGGGGGTTTTCTGTAGGAGTGAGGAAGAAGGGGCTGGGGTTTTCTGTAGGAGTGAGGTGAGGAATTTGGGGTGCAGTGGGCGAGTGGCGTGAGGTGGGTGGGGGCGAGGAGGAAGAAGAGCACCAGGTTTTTTTGGGGGGGCGGTGTCTTTGGGTGTGGGTAGCGCCTCTCATTCAGTAAATATATGGGCTTTTGAATTGATTTTACTATTTACTAGTGTGGATGGGCTGTTTTGTCTTGGGACCCAGAAACAATTACTACTAGTGCAGTGGAGACACTCTACAGCTACCCGGAAAAACAATTACTACTAGTGCAGTGGAGACACTCTACCGCTTGGCTCCTCCTAGGTCATTGAAACGTCTCCCTCTCTGAATGCCGTTATACTTTTGTTCACCGACATGCGGGCCATGCAGCTTGCAGGCCCAAATGCCATCCACCAAATTAGAAGGCAGTATCTGGCGGAGAGTCACCCGGTCGTGGCCTTGGCGATAATGAGCCGTCGTATCACAAACCCCACCTCCCCAGTCTAAGTTTGTGGACGAAGCAACCATCATTTCACTCTTCGCTGAATCCCTTCTCCCTCACCGTCTTCAAGAAAGGCAACACTTGCATCGCCTTTGTTCTTCTCTCGAGCGAAGGGAAGGTAAGCGGATCCGTGATGTTGGTATATTTTCGTTCGAGAGGAAAAAAAGAACTTTTGCAAAGCGATAACGATCCTCACTCTCTTTTTGTTTCATTGTCATTGCGATTGTGTTTTCCTTTCGGTGGTCTCCTAGTATTCGTCGGTTTCATGATGGACCAAGGAGAACCAGGCAAAGATCTGCCGATATTGGAGCAGACGCGGAGGCTGATCCCACGAGACGAGAGAGCTCCAAGAAGATGGAGGCAACCACCGAGGCGACCCCAGATCTTGAGATGGTCAGCGCCCGTTTGAGGTTAGAGCCCCGTGGCACTGCAGGAGCAGTTTTCCCCTTCGAGGATGTGTCCCCCCATTGAGCTGCCCAAGGTGATTTCCTTCTTTGCCGATCTCGATTGTGGTTTTCATCTAAGTATGTGGTGATTTTTTAGAAAAGGAAGTATGTGGTGATTAATAATGCAAAATTTTATTAGCTTCGATGCCATGGTATACATAGTGGTTTAAATAACTTGTGTTTCTTATCTTTGAAAAGTAATTCAGAATTTGTTTACTGTTTCAATTAGAGCCCTGATCGAGACAAGGATTGTGTGGTTGTACATGTCACTTTCGCTATGAGGCGGACGACCTGAATATCGCATTGGGAAAACAGAGTTCTTAGGCTGTTGGATCACGGAAGCCATTTGCGGTTATACCAATGAAGAGTTGTATTCCAGCCTCACTTTGTTGTCGGCGTGTTGTCGAGGGTGTCTTGAAGCACAAAAGTTCAAAGCTACTCCTTCGTTTGTGAGGAATACTGTTCTTGTCAAGCTTACGCGAGGAAGATGGCGTGGCATGCCTCCACAAACAAGTTTATCGATGGCAAGGCCACAAGGTTGTCTTCATGAAGGTTCACGGATTGAGCTGCTGCGGGGCGTCCTCGATGATGTTCATGGCAAGGTCCGTCTTGTGTCCAGCCCAAATTAGATCGAGGCATGAAATAGTTGCCCCAGCTAGTGTTTAATAGTAGTTTGGATTGTGTCTAATTATCCGAACCTTGCACATTATCGACCCCTCTGGGGCTAGTACTCTGTTTGAATCCGTCTATAGGAGCTGCTGCTACTTTTGTGTGCCCGTGAATCATGTGAGAACCATCGTAATTGTTGCCAAAACAGATCGTCCTCACTAGTTTTTCATGAATATGGCATGGTAAGACATAAGTTGTCACGGTTTATCATCTGAGCAGTGTGTGTTTTGATGAAATAGAGCACTCGTTCGAGAACCGTGCGCCGGCGTATACATAAGTACTTGTAAACATTGTTGGTGCTACCCCACTTGTAGCATTTGTGCAAAACACGGCACATTGGCTCAGCTCGCTTCAACACTAGGCTATCGACCAGCTAACAATCAACAATCTGCATCGACATATAAGCAACTATGTATCTTATTACGATGGTTCATGCAGTTAATTGAGGCCACAATGTAATAAATTCCAAACGTTCACCGCTAGTCCAGCGCTCATGTGGAACACTCACATTAAACTTCGTCTTCATAAAAACTTGAAAAGCATAAGTTAAGCAATTTTATACATCTCAATGATTCATAGAACATATCAAACATATACTAGTTCACAGCAAAAGACAAAGTTGTGAGAAGGTTTACAAATCAGGAAAAAACAAGCAAGGCTTCTCTCGAGCAAAGGGCCTCCGGCAGGCTTAAATTTCTGGAGTTCACTCTGGTTTTTCTTGTTGCCACCATTCAGGGTTAGGTTCTCTCATTCCGAATAACCAATTATAATTGTGGTCTCATTTGGAATGCTGAACTGAACCATGCGATGTCTTGACCGGTGAAATTCTTGTGCATTCCACTAAATTTAAGCACCGCTATTTGCAGAAATAAGCAGACCACAATGCCTCTTGTCCGCGCACCTGTCAAAAAACCGCCGTGCAGCCGTGCCGGCTAGTCCTCGGTCCATGGATGAACTGGTAGAAAGTGCATTCGGACTAGGATGCAGATTGTTTTCGCTCGTCCCTGCCTTGCAATCAGGAAGTAAAGCGTACTGAATCAGCTTCTTTTAGATTGCGTTGGTCATTCTACCTTAGTTACTACCAATGTAGGGATACCTTGAAGGCGGGAGGTTAGGCGGCGGCAGCGAGGATAGCCATCTCATTTTCTTGTGATTGTACTAAAACTGAGGTGTGTGCTTTTGATTGCGCGGATAGAAGCGATCTGAGAGCAGACATCCCGAAAGCGATATGGAGCAGACATCCTGTTTGCGCAAATAAGAAATACGGTTATTTAAGCAGTGTGAGATATTACTACTTTCCCCGTTTCCTCTTAGAACCAAGTCCTAGATTCATGCTACAGCTTTCCACTTTCTTCCTGTTTGAACCAACGCTTTGAGTCATTGTATGAAATAGCTTTACTTCTAATAATAGTAGAAGTCTAGGTGGCTTTGGAACAGCGGACGAAAGTAGAAAAGGATCCCACGAAGGAGCTGGGCGATAGAGCAAGGCAGGTTTGAAGGAATATATACACGAGGTCGTCGGCATGTGGCAAAGGCGGCGTCGGGAGGCGCATCTTAGCCACAATACATGAGGGAGGAAGAAGGGTCGGAGGCCCTCCGAGCAGCGCTCTCTCGGAGAGAGCAGCACGGCCGCCCGATCGGGACCTTGCGGGCAGCCGTTGGTCTCCTCCCTCGCCGCCCGACGACAGCGTGAGCGATGCACCTACACCCCTGCCCGGTCGAGGTTGTCCGGCGGATTTGTGACCAACCGTGAGCTGAGAGAGAGAGTGTGGCCACCTATGTGTTGCTTAGATCTGGAGAGCATGAGAGAGTGAGCGAGAGGAACCCTAGTAAAGCAAGCGCTAAGGCTCCTGCTTTTATATATAGTGGAGTGATTTTGTTGTACCAGCTTCAAAAAATGCGCTCCTCGTGTACCATGCAGTGGGTGTGAGAGAACTAGTGCGTGCGTGCACGCTTCTCTTCATGAGAGTACAATATACTATGCCCAAAGAGCGTTACGCGCAAGAGTAATAGTACAAGTGTGTGGCGTGTGAGCTAAAATAAAATGTGCGCGCCGTCTTTTGTTTTTAGAAGTTACGAGGGTAGGGTGTGAAGAGCACATATGTGCGTGGCGTCTACCTGAGATAGGCGGTGGGTGCGGCGTCTTGAGTCTGCGAGAGGACTCGGGAGAGTCGTGACTCGTGAGGTGCGTGTGCGTGAGAGAGAGGGGGCGCGTATCAATGCAATGCATGTGTCCGTAAATCATTATCCGACAAGCGTTAGCCACAAGCCTTTTCACGACGAGCGCCGTAAGAACCGTTAGATCGGCATCCGGCGGTGTCGGTTTTGCCATGTCATTTAACAGAACAGCCACTCCTCCTACACACAAATCTTCCACGTGAGTGTTAGCAACTGCCGTATGCTCCCTCCGTTCCGAAATGCAGTGCATATAGCTTTATTGAAAATTTGAACCTCGCAAACTTTTACGAGTTTTCGTGTACCAAATTGCACATGTAGAATACCATGTATATGTCATTTCATTCATCTTGAGAGGTAACTATAAAGTTGGGTGAGAGTCTACAAAGAAAGACCATCGTATCACCCGCAAAAATTTCAAGCATCCTTTAGTGTCGAGGAATATCATAGGAACTCTATATGATATGATTTTTATAGGATTTTTTCCTTTAGAGCCAATTGGTTCATAGGAATAGATTCATATACTCCACATTTCAAAGGAAATAAACATGATATCATTTCTATAGCTTTAGAGCCACTTGGTTCATATGAATGGATTCCTATACTCCCTTAATTTCAAAGGAAAATAAACATTAGCGTATATTCAATAGAAAAGTTCCTATGATATGAACCAAATTACATCTCTTTTCTAATCCCTCCTCATAGGAATTGAGATACATGTCATCTCTAGATTCAATAGAAAAGTTCCTATGATGTGAACCAAATGACATCTCTTTTCCAGTCCCTAATCATAGGAATTGAGATGCTCCATGTCATCTCTTTCCCTACAACTTCCATGTATACATCTTCTATTCCTAAATAGATAGTACAACTCACTAGTAGTTTTTTTTCCAAAACATGCAACTATGGCACAAGAACTATATAGTGTGCCAATAACTTTGAAAGATGGTTGCTGGATGAAGCTAACCCGACAGTGTAGAGATAGGCAAATCCGAGCACTACTGGCCGTTGGATATCATCAACATTCCACCAGATCTGCCACATGTACAATTTAGAAGACTCCATGGTTGAACTTAAGCATAATGCACAAACCTCAAAACACAAGCACTTCTCCTTTGTTCTAGAATCTTATGTATCATAATTGATTATTTTTTCTAAATGAATTGCCATTATTTGTTTTTTACTTTATGATTTACTCCCTCCGTTCCAAAATAGATGACCCAACTTTGCACTAACTTTGTACAAAGTTAGTGCAAAGTTAGGTCATCTATTTTGAAACGGAAAAATATCACAACCCATGAATCTTAACATTTTATAAAACTTATTGATTTTGAATGAGATGAACTATAAGAACTAAGCGAACATCTACATCATGCATATATGACTCAAAGCTTTACATGCTATAGTGTGTATTTATTCATAATTTGGTTTGAAATCTCATGCGTTCAATACATGTGTACCTTACTAGTTTTGAGTAGAGTAGCAAATTTCACATGCGGCCCGGGTATATCAAAATGCAGGGCCCATGCATCATTGCCTTTCGGTCGAACCTCGTCCACAATTTTTTATCGTACTATATCTCCCTTGGTCCCCGAACCCAAAATGCTGCCTCGTTCCCGTAAAACCAAGCGGCCCACACATATTTAAGGCGTCGGCTCGAACCCGTTTACTCTGACGTGGCCCCATGCCGTAGTACTCCTACAAACCCTACCGCCGCACTCATCATCGGTTTTCTTCAAGAGGGCGAGGAGAAGCCGATTTGTAGTGGGCGCTTTCAAAAAAGGATCTGTAGTGGAGACCCTACCTAGGGTGCCCTAGGTAGCTGCCGCACGCATCATTGTTTTCTCTTTTCTTTATGCTCTTGCGCCCTAGAGTGAAATGATGGTTGCTTCGTCCGTCCAACTTAATGCGGGAAAGGTGGGGCTTTGTGATTTGACCCCTCATCGCTCATTTTCTACTACTTTTGGCGCTTCTGACCGGGGTGCCTCAATTCAACCGCTGCTCGAACTGTAATTTGGTGCATCGCACGTGGAACAAGGCGGTGGATGAGCCACATGTCGGCCAAAGGGGTCTGTTAAGTGTGTAGCCATTTAGGTATATGCGGACTGACCACCTTGAGTTGCTACGCCAACACGACAGGAGCAGCCTACCACTTGGTTTTGCTCCTCGGGGAATCCCGACTATATTGATCTAAAAAGATACGTGCTGAACTACCCTCTCCATCTCGGTTTTTTTATTTTTATGCGTCTTAGTTTATAGGGCTGCACGTAGTTCTAGGTCATCCATTTGACTAACTAAATATGAGTTACTATGTCACAAAAGTATATCATTGGATTCTTAAGCGGATGTAGTTGTATTTAAAAGTCGAGGCGGGGCTTTTCTGCTGTGGTGGCGGCGGGCAGTTCCGCCTAGTCGGTTCGACAGAGAGCGAGAAGGCGAGGGAGTAGGCTGCTGCAAGCGTAGGGCTGTGTGATTTGACAGCGAGTTCTTCTTTGGACAGGTGGGGCCCGTGATTTGACTTGCCATTATCATTTTAAGCTGCGGCGCTCGACCGGCGTGAGTCTCCCGATTCTGACCACCTCCATCTGGTGCCTCTCCCAATGCTCCACCATGTAGTAGAGGCTGGCTCTTGCATGAGCCCACTTCTCCACTTTTCCTTGCCTCTCTTTCCTCCACATATGCAAAAATGCCATGTAAAGCGCACTATTGTACTTACTTTTACTTGCTCCTACAGGTGCTTAAGCTTGCCACATAGGCATAAAGTCGATGTGGCAAGTTAATCAGAAGAGAGAGACTAGTTTGGTGACCCAAGGAAGAAAGCGGTGCTAAGCGCGTGTACCTAGGTGAAAAGACAATTTTGAGTCTATAGCTAATTAAATGAAGCAAACTTAGCAACACCATTTCATTGGAAGAGGTCACTCCTTGGCAAATGCAATAAATACTGCAGCTTACTAGCACCGTTTCTTCCTTGAGTACGAAGAAAGAGATAGAGAGGAGTAAAAAAATACACTTATAGCCAACCTTGTTGTAGTATGAGTGACTAAGTGATGACTATGTATGACATGCCAACATCAGATAGCCTAACGCACCGTGTTAAATCTCCAAAAGCGCGACCAGCATGAAACGACGCTGACGATCGTGGTAAGTAGCGACCATGATAGGGCTCTTGGCAGCCCTTGGATCTGAATCAAGCGATCGCATGCTAAGTTGCTGAAAATTTGCAGAATAACCCTCCAGGATAGGATATTCACCCATAGGTCTAGAATCACGCCATGCAACCGTTCGATCTCAGATCCAAGGGCTCTCGGAAGCCCGTATCATGGGAGAATGGAAAGCCACTACCCTGCCGTTCGCACGCTGGCAGTTCGCTCCTACTCGTCCCCACACGTCCTTCAATACTACGGCGGTTCGCTCCTAGTCGTCCGTCCATTCACATTACGGCAGTTCCACTAATCCTAACCCTCCTCCCAAATCCATGGCGTCCCAAATCTCCACGATCGGCGGTGAGTACAAGGTTGGAACCATCACCGACGATGAGTTCGGCGTCATCTACACCCGTTCTTCATGACGGTGAAAGGATGCCTTTCTCGCTTGAGGCGCATGTTGAAAACTCAGATGATGAGTGGGTGCTGGGCTAGATGTTGAGTACACCACAGTCACGGGGCGAGAGAAGGATCTAAAGGGCGAAGAGAGGAAGAAGCCCGCCGTGATCAGGTTTGCGTACATAACGTTTGCTTGGTCTACCACATATGCCATGCCGGCGTTGAGTGCGAGATTTTAAGAACTTCCTCAAGGACAAAACAGTGAAATTCGTTCTTGTAGACTTTAAGAACGACGAAGAAGTCCTGGGTCGGATAGGCCTCGTTGTAGGCAACCCCTTGACCTCGGAAGAATCGGTGGTGCCCTCTCGTCGACCTTCAATGCTGACCTGGCGAGAGCCATGGTTCATCCTTCGTCTGATGGCTGGAGAAACCTCCATACCGTTTCATCGTCATGCATGGCAGCGGAATGTACTAGATATAGACCACATCCACTACGCTGCAATGGATGGCTACCTTTCTTCAATATCTACAAGGGTTGGATGAAGAGCAACAACCAAGTGTGCGGTTCAAGCAAAGAAGTATCGGCCAAGAGGAATAGGGACAAGGGCGAAGTCGAGGGCGTGGGCGAGGACTCCGAGTAAGGTGGCGATGTCGTTGCTCATGGTGGTTCTAAACTTCTAATGCGGTGTCTACGGATTAGTTGCATAGTTTAATTTCAGGTGTGCTTAGTTTAATTTGAGGGTGTGTTGTCTTTGAGCCCCAGCAGAACTATGTTATGTTTCTTCTCGTTACTTTAACTCTTGGTATGTACATACTACTAGTATTTCTTTAATTGAATTTAGCACCCCAATTAAGCACGTACTAGCTTTTTAATAGTACTATATGCATAATTTGGCGTGGCTCTCTATATGTACCACCTTTTTTAATTTCAATTTTTGCTCCATGGCGCAATCCATCGATAGTACTCTTGTACAAAAGTATACATTTTTAAAAGGCTAGAGTACTGTTCATCACATATATAGCCGATTAAATTCTCAACCTAGAGCAGCGTGCATGCCATGTAGTAAACCGTCTGAGATGAAGTATAGTAAAAATGAGGTGATTTTACCAAGCGATCGGCGGGGAGCATGGCTGTCATGCGGTCCCACGTGTCATGATGTACCAAGGCGATCGCGTGTCCCTCTTGAGGCGAAGCAATACTAGTCGTGGTTTGAGATGATGGCGAACGAAGTGTGAAATAATGGTTGCCGTCCGTGCAGGAAAGTGCGGCATTGTGATTTGGCGTCTCATTGCTCATTACTACTCTTGGGCGATGCAGTGGGGTCGTCCCCCTGCTGTTACTGCCTTTGTTATTTGGTGCTTGACACGTCGACCGGTTGCTATATGTCCCACATGTCGGTGACGAAGTACAGAATTCATGAAAGGGGGCGTCGGCGGAGGTATACTACTACAAAATTCATGAAAGGGCGACTTAGTTTTGGAAAAATCTGTTTTTATAGATGCGTACCCACTAGGGTTTATAGGGCTCATCTAAAAACATTAGTTTTCCGTTTGATAAGTCTCAATTCTACTATACTAGTAGTAGTACCATTACATGTTGGATTTGAGGTGCGTTAGATCACCCGGCATAGCGATGTCAGAGAAACTAACCAATGCATGTACAAGTTCATGGAAATTTAGTGGTCATTCATGCATTCGTTCTAATTAATGCCTCGGTAAACATAACTTCTTGAGAAAAAGCAGCGTACTAATTACTTGTGCAAACTACGAAATTAATTCGACCACTCACCGTCTACCTTGGTTGGAGAGATTTTGAAATTGAGCCATAAAGCTGGAAAGGAGGGAGTAGTAACTTTTGTCTCGATTACTATTTGTGGCCTTGTATAGATGCAAAATGTATTTTTTATAGTGGCCTTGTATAAGTAAATGGAGGAGTACTAACCAAAGTGCGTAGTAGGGACGAGGAGTAAGCGGAGGAGTAGTAAAATTTTCTCCTCGTGCTGCGAGCCACCGTCTTGGCGATGGGCGAGGAGGCGGCGTAAGGCGTGGAGTGGGTGTTTGGAGCAAGCTTCACCTCATCCTGCGAGCCACCGCGCCTTGTGGGCGGGGAGGCGGCGTACTAAGCAAGCTTCTCCTTGTTCTGCGAGTTGACGGGACACATCAAAAGTACTCGAGTGTATAGAGCCTTGCCTCTAAGGTAGGCCCCACATGGTTTGCCTCTTTTTTTAATTTAACATAACGCGTCAAGTCGCAATTTGTTTGTTCACCCGTGGTAGGCGATCCTCCCTCCACCAAGTGGACAACGATTACCGTGCCAAATTACCACGTGGGCTGCCTTTTTCATCTGAAATAGGCTCCACCGTGTACCAGCGGGTGTGGTTGGGAAAGAGGCAGAATGCGTGCGCCGTGCGTGCACCTCTTCTCTTCGTGCCGTCCCCCACCTACGTGGGTGTGTGTGAGAGATACAAACCTAGACATAATCGCCGTCCATCCCCATGCCTCCGCCCAGTCCGACCACCAGTCACCACCACGCCCCTCCTCCTCACCTTATCTCTCATCTTTCTCCCTCCATTTTTATATACAAGGGCCACTATCAAAATTACAATTTGCAGATATACAAGGCCACTAACACTAATCGATGCAATATTAATGGTGTTTGCCTCGTGGTACTAGCAAGGAGGACATTAATTATCCCTTGCATGCATGCGGGAGTTTGTAAAAATGCATCTTGATGTTCCGTGCAATGCGGGCATCTTGCTAGTCCATGAAAACAACACATGGCAAAATTCCACGGCGAGCGAGGATTTGAATCTGTTGGGAGGGCTGTTTGGATCTTGCCGGGGTAGCCAAAATATTGGCGACTACTTCGCCATGGCGGCACCGGCTCGAGTTCATCCTAACATTGCCCTCTTACATGGAGCCCATGCTTGGTCGGCGAAGGTCCTCGCAACAAAGGATCCGGCAAGACACCTGCTGTGTGCGCGGCGTCGCCTCGCGGTGGCCTTCATGGGACCCAAGCGGCGGCGGCCTCCGTGTTCTACTTCTCCTCGATGATGGCGGCGGACAGGAGGCGCTGGCCACCGACTTCGCCGCTCTCCGCGCACCCGGCTTCATCGCTGCTTGCATGCGCGGCCGCCGCGGCATGGGAGTCTCGGCCACGAAAGCGGGAGGCAGCAGTGCAGGCGGCGGCGTGGGCGGCAGCAACGGCGCCCGTCGCGCCGCTCCTCGTCGAGCTGGCACTGGGCGGCGAGTTGCTGAACCGCGCGCCGGCTTGGGCGGACAGCGGCTCCGTAAGGCGAGGGAGGAGGTGGATCAGCGAGCTGCATAGCTTCGTATCCGGCGGAGCTACCCAGCCGGCTTGGATCTTGAATAACTACTCTTCGTAAGCCATTGTAGAGTGGACAAAATGGTGGAGGAGATAGGGGGCGGCGGAGGTGTGCGATTCTTGGCGGCGTTTGGCCTCGTTTAAATAGGAGATTAAATAGGCGGCGGGACGGGAGGAGCTCGGCGGCGTTGCGTTTAACGCCGCCCGGTCATGAGCGGACGTGTGTCGAGTGGGTTTCTCGGCTTCCACAGGCGGGTTTCATGGAGGCATTTGAATGCGGCGCAGGCGTGTTCAGACCGGGCGTGCAGCTTTGGGAGTGGCGCCCTCGACTCGACCTAGGACACGCGCCGTTCTTCCAGCGATGTGTGGGCTCTTTGGGTGCATGGCCTGCATGTCGGTGACCCGCTATAAGGCATGGGGAGCAGCATGCACTAGAAGGAACCTTTGGTGGGCCAGGCGGTCGAAGCGGGCATTTCATAAACCGATGATTGTTCATTGAGTGTGGCGTCATCTTTTTCATGTAGATAAGCCTACTATGTTGATAGCCCGTTCGATCGTTGTGATTCATAAAGACCGCTGCAAACATCAATGTTACGCTTATCACAGATAAGATTGATTAATACCGTAACAATCCATGTCCTTAACAAAGGGTGCATGCGTATAGGTTGAGCGTGTGTCTTGCGTGCGTGTCTTTGTGTGCATGCGGCGTGCGAGTGTTGCGTGCGTGCAAAGTGCGTTTCAGTGTTGCATGCATGGGTGCGTGCGTGCGTGTGTTCGTGAGTGCATGTATGCGTGTCGGTGTTGCGCCGGCATGCGTGTGTGTGTGCGTGTCGATGTTGCGCCTACATGCGTGCGTGTCTTGCGTGCGTGCATGTGTATGCGTGCGGGGTGAGGCTACGTCGGTCGGTGACTTTTTCATCTCTGGTCATTAGATTTTCCAGCCGTTGGATACGAAATCAAGGGCCTCCAGTTTATCATCAAACTCCACCCCCCTGAGCCGCCAGCCACCACCGGCCGAACCGCCCGCCCCGCCGCCCGCGGCCGGCCCGCCCTCCCCGAAACCACTCCCCACCGCCGGTCCGCCGCCGCACCGGCCATCCCTCTAGCCCCCCCGTGGAGCTTTTCTCGGGATCCCCACCCACCGCCCAATGAACGCCCCCAACCGCGGTGATTGCCAACCAGAGGTCTCACGACTTGAATACCCACCGACCACTAATTTATTACCATTTCTGTCCTTCATATATGCGCTGATGGGTGGGCCCTATGGTAATGTGCGCTGCTGAATGTGGACCGTTTGACTGGTCAATTGATCGTGTTATCAACAAATTACGGAGCTGTATGGTGAGCCAGTGACCGTATGATCACCCTAAAATGTACTCCTATTTTATTAACACAGTACAGACTCAAACTACCATTTCTTTCTTTCATATCACGGGCTGACAGGTGGGCCCCACAGTTCTGCGCCCGATGGTGCAACACTAGTTGCGCCGCGTGGAACGTTGGTGGTCGATTGATTGTGTCATCAACAAAATACGGAGTTATGCGGGTGAGCGGTGACCGTATAATCATGATATGTATTTGTTTAACATGAGTGCAGACGCAAGGGCTCATATATATGCGCAAGCACTCACGCTATAAGCGCACACACATGAACCCTACCCCTATGAGCACCTTGAGAGAGTGGGCCAGCATATATGATCTTGAGATTTTACGAAGTCACCATAGGTGCCTCGTAGTCGAGTGGGCGTCTCCTCCCACTGAGCGTCGTCGCGGAAAATACTGAAATTAACACAAGATAAATCGAGCACGGGACTTTAACCTTGGTGGGCTCGAGAAACCACTGTCCTCTAACCATCCAACCACATGTTGGTTAGCCCAACAAAATGTATGTGGTGACCGTGATGAGCTTATTCTGAAGTCCAGTGACCATATCGTGCTTTCGCTTCAAATACAATGACCGTAAGTGTCGTCAACAAACACGCATCAAATGCAAAGTCCGTAAGTGTCATCAAGAAAATATGGAGACATATCGTGAGATAGATACCGTTGAACTATTGTATATGCTTATTTTCTTAGTGGCCGATTGCGTGTGCGGTGTGGTGGGCACATGATTTCTAGTTGTGGTGGGTCAACATGAAGACTCATGGGTCGGTTCCATCCTGCGCCACATATATGTTGGACCGAGACGTGTTATACGAAGACCCATGTGGAGGACTCGGCGTACAACACGAAGCTACCAGAGTCGCGGAGGACTCTATCCCCAGTGATAAGCCGACTATATATGATTTGTAACCCTAGGCCCTTAGTATGTTATACAAGCTTGGGGGCTAGTTAAATCGATAGTATACACACACGCACAATGCACTGGTATTCACGTGTACTTTGTACACACCCTATCACTAATATCTGATTACCAGGAGTAGGCTCTTTCTTCAAGCTGCAATTGAATTCTAGCATGTGCATGTGTTTATTTCATATTATCGATCCATAGAGTGAGAGCGGTTTGAAATACAGGCAATGGATGCTTTTGCAATTCATATATAAACATTAATTAGTGCACTCCATGTTGTTAGTGTGAAGAACTTTATACATTTGTCACTTGCATGGATACATTCCAAATTGCTAGCTCTGAAATAGAATACATGTCGAATTCAACATAAAGGGGTTTGAAGATTGAATTCATAGGAAGTGCATTCATCTATTTGAACCGAGATAATGGCATTTGTAAATCAGATGTAAAGGGGCATCAATCTTTGTTGTGAGTTTGAACATGCTATATATATTCATACGCATATCTAACTTTTTTTGCAACCAAGGAGATTATATACGGAACCATGCATGAACTGAGGTAAGTTGCATATTTTTAATATATACTCGTGTACAATGTATATTCAAATGTACCCCTCCATTCCAAAATAATCGTAGCTTTAGGATTTTCAAGAGTAAAGATTTGTGAAGTTTGACAAATCCTGAAAGTTCAATTCAAGAGAACCGAAAGCGTTAATGCTACGCTCCCAAATATTGAGCAAGCGCCAAATAGGCCTCTGGTCACCGAAACCCTTGAGACTAATGTTTTGGTGGTAGGAAATTACTGTCTGACTCGGCCCGTGTAGCCTATCGGCCCGATGTCCAAAGGTCTAAACCGGGGTAGGTTTGTAACTTCACCAAGGCCAGAGAAGCATTCATCGCCGTGGCGCCTACCCATCTTTCGGCGAAATCTATCCCCACATTTGGGACACGACATGACTGTCCTACCCCAACCCATAATATGTCCGAAATTTTAGATGGGGGAAAGTTTGTAACTTTCCCCAAATTTCAAACAAGCGCGTCTCAAACCGAAACATTGTTCCCCTTAGTTCCCGCCTCCTCCGTTTCCCCATTCATACTCCGTGGGCGCAACGCCCTCTCCACCAGCCGTGAAACCCCAGCCTCCTCCGTCCTCCACCCCATAGCGGCCAATCCACGCCGCCCTCCTCCATCACGCCGGGCGGTACCCGGCGTCGTCGTCCAGCACAACCCCATAACCATAGCGCCCTCAAGGACTTAGCAGTGAAGCCGGGCGAGCTGCCTCCACGATCGCCGACGCCGACGCGCCGTGCAGAACCACTCCGACCACGCCGTCCTGCGCCTCACTGCTGCGGCTCCACTATCATAACCGTCCACCGCCGGAGCTGTTCCCTTCGCCGTCGTTCGCCGCCTCGGATCTGCTTCCCGCCGCCGACAGTGACAGGTGGCCACCTTTCACACTCAACAACTTGGCCATGGGTTCGTCCAAGGCTGCACCGTCCTCCACAACTTCTGGTTTTCGGCGAACAACAAGAAGATCGTCGGAAAAACAGAAGGAGGACACAACACTGCCAGCAGAAAGAGGTACTCCTCTTCCCATATTCATGCAAATCTTACGTCTCCGCTCACACCGTATTCATCCCACGAAAGAAACTAGTTGAGCGCTTCTTACTGCATCTTCTTCGTGATACTAAATGCACAAGGTTTCCTCCCTTTTACTATTTCACCTTTGCTAGAGGTCAATAGCCCGCCTGGATTTCAATTCAGGGTCAGTCGAACCGCAATTAAAAGAAGCACACCGCTTAGGGCGCGGAGCACCTAGTCCGCCTGCTCCCGGGAAGCGGGGTGTGGGGTATGAGGCTGCTTGCGCCCGATCTGGAGGTCGGCGGGGCTTGAATGGATGGCCGGGGGGCGGTGCCAAGCACAGCGGTGCGGTGAGGTCGAGGGGAGGGCGCAGGCAGGGGAGGAATACTAGGTCGATGGTCGCTGGTGTTTCGAGGAAGATCGTCAACACTTGGTGGCTGGAGGTAGATGAAGGCGATCTGCCCGTTCTTTGTACATCGGACGGTGCAGAAAAAATGGACTGACCTATTTGCTTTCGATCATTGTTATTTTCATAGAATCCTGTAGTAATTTAGTGTGCCATGCATGTTGTAGAGCTATCATATGTCTCCGTCATTTATTTCTCACCGACCTGCTATCTCGCTACCTTTACCTTTGTACTAATTGTGCACACACTTCACCCATACTCACACTATTGTTTTTTATGCATGGGTATTTCAGACTACGGGCAGTGTTGATGAATGCGAGAAAAGAAAAGGCAGAAATCGCTCGGTGTAATTGAAGATAAGCACTAAGCGTTCAGCGCTCTAATGGGTGCGATGTCGTGATTGGAGCGATGGCGTAGCTCTGCAGTTGATGATCTCAATTGCCACACACAACCATCCAGTGCTTGCTTTAACTTCATTGTCAAATGTGGTTGCATGTTGCATATGGTGTCTAGCTTGTATTGCTTCCAATTTGGTTAAATTGCATCTGCTTACTTTACACATTATACCTTTGATAATGACATGCCTTCCTGTTTTGATACATACTACATATGTCTATTAACCATGTTAGTACATCAAACTAATGCTCTTTTGTATCCTCGTCAATCACTTATGATGAGGCAGTCACCGGGTGGAGTTCTTGTGAGACCCCATACTCGTTTAAAGAGTGCGGTGTCATCCTCCCACATGATTCTCAAGAAACAGCAAGGCTAAATGAAGATAGTCAACGTAGCTCTCTAGTTGATCACGCAATTCCCCACACCACCATCGCAGGTGCTTGCTCTTACTTGGCGAGTGTGATATGTGGTTGCATGTTGCATATGGTGTCTACCTTGTAATGCTTCTAATTAGGGTAAATTGCATCTGCTTAGTTAACACATTATACTGTGAATATGACATGCCTTCTGTTTTGGTACATACTACGTCTTTCTATTAACCATGTTCTTACATCAAACTACTTTTCTTGTGTATCCCTCATCAATGCTCCTAATTTGTTAAATTGCATCTCCTTAGCTTACACATTATACATGTGAATATGACACGCCTTCTGTTTTTGGTACATACTACATCGCCTATCACACCATGTTCTTACATCAAACTCTGTTCTTGTGTATCCTGCGTCTATAGCTTATGATGAGACAATCATGCAGCGTTGGTTAATATGAGACACAATACTCTTATAAAGAATGCAATTTCATCCTCTCCACATGATTCTCAAGAAACAACAAGCCTAAATGAAGATATTGAGCGTAGCTCTGTGCACGAAGACCGCACTTCCCTACACCACCATCACAGTGCTTGCTCTAACCCATGATGTGATATGTGGTTGCATGTTGCATCTGGTGTCTAGCTTGTAATGCTTCTAATTAGGGTAAATTGCATCTACTTAGTTTACACACTATACATGTGAATATGACATGCCTTCCTATTTTTGGTACACACTACATCTATGTGTTAACCTTGTTCTTACATGAAACTACCTCTCTTACGTATCCTGCATCAATCACTTACGATGAGTCACCTTTATTAGTTGCATATTGCATATTATTTCTAGCTTTGTTGCCATGTATTGCTTCTAATTTGGTCAAATACATTTGTTAGGGCACCCTTTTAATTTAGCGAGTGATATTGGTTTCATCTTTCATATGGTTTCTAGCTTGCATCGATTCTAACAAGTTCAAGCACCTTGTGCTTAGTTTACACTTTATACATCATACATGTCAATATGTCACGCCGTCCTGTTTTTCATACATATTCCATCCTCCTATCATGCGGCTGCCTTACATGAAAGTAGTGTTAAATCGGTATCATGCATCAATGAGTTACGAAGAGCAAATTTTATTCCTTTTTCTTGTGGGTTTGACTTGACAAGGCAAAATCAAGAAAGAGGAAGGAAAAAAAGTAAGAAAGGCGATGATGGTGGTCCTCTGCTGACAACGTAAGCAGACATCTGTGCCGATTCTCCTTGTCTTGATAGTGCATTACAAGGTCCAAGTCTCGCTCCCTACTCCACCATCCAAGGTGCTTGCTCTAACTTGGCGATGTGATATCTGGTTGCATGTTGCATATGGTGTCTAGCTCGTATTGCTCCTAATTAGTGTAAACTGCATCTGCTTAGCTTACACATGATACATGTGAATATGACACGCTTTCCTGTTTTTGGTACATACTATATCATCTCTATCACACCATGTTCTTACATGAAACTACTCTTCTTGTGTATCTGCATCAGTCACTTATGATGGGACACCTTTAAGTTGGCGGTGTGATATTGGTTTGCGTCTTGAATATGATTTCTAGCATGTATTGCTTCTAGTTTGATGAGCGCCACCTATGGCGAGACAATTTTAACTTGGCGAGTGATATTGATTGCACCTTCCATATGGTGTCTTGCAGTGTTTCTAATCCCTTTTTCTTATCGGTTTGACTTCACAATGCAAAATCATTACAGCTGAAGGAAATTAGTCCGGCAATGGATGATGGTGGTCCTTGAACAACTCAAGCAGGGGTCTCTCTGATTCTACTCCGCCATCCTCCCAACAAGATTAGCAAGACAACACAAGGCTGGACAGTCAGCGTAGCTGTGTAGATGATGACTCCCTACTCCACCATCACAGTGCTTGCTCTAACTTGACACTATTATATGTGGTTGCATGTTGCGTATGATGTCTAGCTTGTATTGCTTCTAACTTGAATTGCATCTGCTTACTTTACACATAATGCTGTGAATATGACCGTGTTCTGTTTCTAGAACATACATGTACATGATGAGCACATCTCCCTACTCCACCATCACGGTGCTTGCTCTTACTTGGAACTGTTATCGTGGTTGCGTTTTCCGTATGATGTCTAGTTTGTATTGCTTCGATTATGTTGAATTGCATCTGCGTAGCTTACAACTTATACCTGCAACGATTACTTACCCATAAGACACGCTATCGTGCGTGTGAATATGAAACAACTGTCTTTTTTGTATATATTCCATCCTCCTATCCTGCGCTTGCCTTACATCAAAGTAGTGTTAAATGCGTATCATGCATCAACCAGTTATCAGAGCTAATTTTATTCATCTTCTTGTGGTTTTGACTTCATAAGGCAATATCGAGAAAATAGGAAGGAAAAGAGTAAGTTAGGGGATGTTGGTGGTCCTCCACACCGCGCATAAGCAGAGACTCTCTAGATTTGCCACTTTGCTACTGCTAATGAAGTTGAAGTCCCAAGTCTACATGATGAGTTCATCTCCGTACTCCACCATCGCAGTGCTTGCTCTAAGTTGAAAGTGTGATAATTGGTTTCATGTTGCATATGTTGTCTAGCTTTGTATTTCTTCTATTTTGATTAAATTGCACCTGCTGAGTTTATCGTTATACATGTGCATATGACATGGCTTTACGTGTCTAGAATACACTGCATCTATCTAATACCATGTTCTTACATCAAAGTACTGTTGTTGTGTATCCGCATCGATCACTCATGATTGGGCGCTTTTAACATGATAGTTTGATAGTGGTTGCATCTTGCATTGATTTCTCGTTGTCTTGCTTCTAATTTTTGAATTGCCACTTATGACAAGACACTTTTAACTTGGCGAGTAATATTGGTTGCATCTTTCATATGGTGTCTAGCTTGCATTACTTCTATTTTCTTGAAAATCATACCTTAGTTTGCACATCGTAGCTGTGAATATGTCATGCCGTCTGTTTTTCTTACATATTCCATCCTCATACGGTTGTCTTACATCAAAGTATTGCTTATGCGTATCATGCATCAATGAGTTACGAAGAGTGATTTTATTCTTTTGTGTTGTGGGTACAACTTGACATGGCAAAGTCAAAAAGAGCAAGGAAAATAATATAGTAGGGAGTGTTGTTACTCATCGGGTGAAAGCGGAAAAGGTTACGCCGTCGAGATTCTGCTGGTACTTATAGTGCAGTAGAAGGTCCAAGTCCACCGGATAAATCTACAAACACAGTATCACCTGCTCCACCAGCTGCAGCATCCGCTTCAAGCTGTACCAACATCTCAACCAGATTACTCGTTCGTTTGCTCGGGCGGCGGTTCCCAAGCTGCCTTCACACCTAACACTACTTCGAAACTGCTGGCGACACAACAGGACTTGGCAAGATCAGATGAACCTCATGAGCATCAACACCAAGGCGGTACTGACCGAGTCAAGTTGCGATTGCATGCTCCTTTATATGTACTCTCACGGTTTGATGTACACTAACACTTTCCATATTCGTTGTTGAACTAGCACCACGGGCAAGCGAAAGCAGACATCGGGGATAATGCTTGACAGATTAACAAAATCTAAAGGAGGAAGAATGGAGATCCATTTTGAGGCAGGTTTAAAAAGGCCACGTGATGCTCTGAGTCAGCCAAGTTAGTATCGAGGCAGCCGTTGCCGTTAGGTGTCATGCGTATCCTCCCAACGTGGATCGATGCAGGAATGAGAAAGACAATACCCAGTTTAACACCTTCCTTGACCATTTATCCGTAAGTAATGTTATTCATCGCAATTAGTAATATTGTCTTGCTTTGTCCCATACTTTCTAGCTTCCTCCTAATAAGACTCACATTCTTTTTCAGCAGATGAGGTTCAAGTTGGATCCGAAAGATGATGCAACTAGACAAGCATGCACTCATGTTTTCGATGCGCTTTCTGCTGACGATATCGGTACCACCTTAGAAAATCTCACTTTGAAGGCAAGGCTAACAATGAAATCGCCCAAACATCTCGAGTGGAATATATTACAGATGAAGGCTGGACAGCCCTCGTTAAACTTGGTCGATCCAAAGTATCGGGTAGGCTATATGTATTTGATCGGACCACATATTGAACTTGTATTTATGTATGTGCCTTACAAGTGTATCTTCTTCTAGGCTAACTGTTTGAAGAACAAAACCAACCGTTCTAAAGTGAAATTCCAACAGACCACAGGATCTCGTAGCTATATTGCACCTGCTGAGGCTCTTGTAAATAGCTGCTACTTCCTTCTTTTTTTGTGCCATATTATCGTATCTATATTGACTTGTTCCAAATCTGAGAGGAAATCCCGTGCGGACCAAAAGAACTGAACGAATGCAGTGCAAATCTTCAAGGATTGCCACACCAGCAAGATGAAGGGCATGAGCACACCAGTTCAAGCCATTGTTGTAAGTCCTTACTCCTCCTGCCTTGAGCTGATTAGTGCTGTGATGTGTTCATTTAACTACTTGGTTTGCAGCCAATGTCGGTTACTCTGTTCACTTTTATTCACAGTTGTCTTAACGTATCATTTCACCTTACATGGTTTAAAAGAGATGAAGGATATTCTTTTGGTCTTGATCGTAATCTAGTTGTTATGTTCACGTGCGCTCACAATGATAAAATAGCTTGTTTGTTTTATATCTGTTTGCCCATGATATGAATGATGTCATACTATGTTCATCCTACTTTAAACCATGTCTCTTTATCCTTAGATGTCAGCGAATGTGAGAAAATAGACAATCTGATGAGGCATGCTACATGGACATATGTTCGAAAGTGATTTTATTATGTAGTTGGCACTACAATACATGCTAATGTATTACAGTAGTTCACCAAAATAAGTTATGTATAAGCGTTTAACCTACTTTGTTTGTTTTGTCTCATTAGTAACTTATACGGTACACTAATCTACAAGTTCAAACTTTCGAGGAAGCTATGGAACAAATGATTGAACAACCACAACCACGAAGGTGGCGAGGCTACTACAGGCACAATGTCACCTCTTGCTGCGGTCGTCGGTATCTCTCCACTAACGATGCAAAAAGCACCTTCTGCGTAATTCGGGTTGGTTGTCAAGGTAACCTCGTCCAAATCGCCTCTTGAACAAAATCTTCCTGCTAGGCAGTGATATATCGTGCTCCGGACACAAGTCCAATCCCTAATGGGCGTTGTTTGGAAACAAGAATAGTGGTTGAGAAATGTCGTCAAGATATGAATGGTTTTGAAACGGACTATCGGACATTAAACCGTTGTTCAAGAGCAATGGCGGAAAAAGGTGGAGATCGTCTGCTCCATCAGATTCTACTGACTGAAACATTAGCACTCAGGTCAAATGATCGTGCTTCTATACATCGATGGTGCTTTTATCGGAAGGAATGTAAACTTTATGCCAACAAGCCTTTTGTTGTATGGTTGGAATTTATTTTGTTGTGATACAACATTTATGATGTTGCCTCGGGCTGCGATAATTCTGACGCTATTTTTGTATAGTGTAGGTTTATCTTAGTAATGTAATCGGCCGAAAGCTTCGTAGGAGCCCAACAAGCCAACATTAAATCGGGCCCATTCAATTGGGCTAAAAGCGATTCTGGGCGAAATTGGCATGTAGCCCACTAAAATATCTGGGCCTAAATCAGCATAAGCTTTCATATTTTTACGGTAGGCTGTGCCCATAGTGGGCCTTTAACGAGCCTAAACATAATTTGGGCCCTCGGTAAAAATAGGCCGTTTACAGGTGTAAATATCTCGAGCCCATAAAATACATGGGCCTTTAATAGACCGAAAGTGAGACT
This sequence comes from Aegilops longissima, assembly GCA_021605205.1. Lineage (NCBI taxonomy): Eukaryota > Viridiplantae > Streptophyta > Magnoliopsida > Poales > Poaceae > Aegilops > Aegilops longissima. The sequence continues at coordinate 414,562,388 of CM038676.1, read as the reverse complement.
GGGCCCTGATTGTGCCAAATAACCCCTTTGGACTTTAACAGGCGAAATTGGACGGGCCGTAAATCGCCGACCTAATACACGGGCCTTTAACGGGCGGAACTTGATCGGGCTAGATTATCGTCATTTTATATGGGCGTTAATGGGCCCGATATGACGTTGGGCCACATATGGCCCATGGTTTCGTCCGGTGTTAACGGGCTGAAAATGACAACATGCGAAAGTGGCCCAAAGCTATAGTGGGCCTCTAACGGGCGAATGTCGGACATGGCGAATATGACCCAAATCCTTCACGGTCGTTTATGGGCGAAAGTTTTGATGGCTTTGTAAATGGGCCCAAATGAAGCCGGACCTTTAACGGGCGGAAATATTCGGGCCGTAATTGGCCCAATTACTTAGCGGATTGTTAACGGGCGAAGTGACCATGGGCGCGTTGATGACAAGTTTAGGACAGGCCGTTGGCGGGCGATTTGACGAAGAATGTTGGGCCTTTAGCTGGGCCGGCCCATTATGGTCGGCAGAATCTTGTGGGCCTTTAGCTGGGCCGACCCATTGTGGTCCACAAAATCTTGTGGGCCTTTAGCTGGGCCGGCCCATTATGGTCTGCAAAATCGTGTGTGCCTTTAGCTGGGCCGACCCATTATGGTCCGCTAAATTTTGTGGGCCTTTAGCTGGGCCGGCCCATTATGGTCCGCTAAATCTTATGGGCCTTCGGTTGGGCCAACCCATTTAATCTTTGTGGGCCACTTTTGGGCCGGTCCACGTGTGAACATATCATAGGCCCATCTCGACCGTTGGATCCGTCAGCCAATGAGAATTTTACACGTGGAAAATCGGCATTGGTCGTGGCTGTTAACGGGTTATCGGATCCAAAATCCGACCCGATAGCTTAACGGCGTTCGTTTTGGTGGATGCCACGTGTCGGTCACCCTTGGCGAAAAGCACTTACGTGACGCGCGATTTATCGTCATGGAAGTGGACACTTCGTGATGATAATTTTGGCAATGTCATGGAACACTTTCTACGACAACACGGTATGACTATCTTGATTCTTCATAAATTTGTCATGGATGTACATGCATGACGAAAACGCGACCTCTTGTGACAAACACGTATCATCAGTGGAGTGCTAGGGGTGTGCTGGATGCACTTACATTTTTTGTAGTGCCAACGGTGTTCCAGACCACCGCCCCCGTCATAGACGACGCCCACCGTGCTTGCTTGTCGGGTCCTGCAAAAAAAAGATACACATTATTGCAAGATCGCTGGCCGCTAGTGCTACAACATGTATTGTGTTGCAGTAGGTGGGACTGCGGCGAGCCCATCATCGTTGTTGAAGGTGATCGTAACATGGACCATGTTGTAATTATTATTTTTGAACACATAGGCAATGTTGTAATTTAGTAATTGATGGCAAAAGACCCACATGATGCAAGGTGACTGGTAACATGGTCCGTGTTTACGTATAGCTTGAAAGAAAGGAAAAATAGTTCGGCGAGGAGCACATCTGTTAGAGCCCCTAATAGCACTGGCCCACCTCCCAGCTCACCACACTAGGCCAAGGCGCGGCCGGCCGCATCAGGAGGCCCAACCAGTGCTACCTGGGCCCCGAGCGGGCTACGACGGCGCAGGCGACTACTTAACCTAGTCAACACCAAGAGATAGTCATCCAGAGGATCAAGGCAAAGGCACCGGCGGCTACCTTCCTTCCCCTTTACTGTTCTTCATGGTCTTCTTGTAACAAAGAAACACATTCGATCCTGGCTTGATCTGTAATCGCTACTGCTTCAGATAGTGTTAATAGATCGAGTGCATCACTACTCTATCATCTTGTATCAGAGCCCAATCTTTCCTCGTCTCGTTCGTGCTGGCGAATCTCGTCGAAACCAGGCGCCTACGCCAAGCTCGCTTGCTGTTGGAAGCCATGGATCCAGGCGTCTCGGCCTTCCTCACCAAGCTCGAGGCCAAGACCGAGGCCACCCTGGATGCCCACAACAAGGCCCAACAAGCTACAACCACCAGGATCGACGAGTTGCTTGTGTGGCACCCCTAGCTGGAGCGCCGCGTGGCAGATCTCTGTGACACGGTCGTTGCGCTATAGCTGGCGCAACCCCCGCCAACCAAGGTGGGCAACAAGGAGCAAGTGACCCGTGCACAACATCAGCCGCTGCCAGCGATGTTTGGTACCCAAGGCGCAACGGCTTCCTCAGGGGGCTTGCAAGCCACGGCGTTTTCGACATCTCACACGGGGGCCGCCGGTGGCGTCCTGCCACACGCCGCCACCGCCCCCAGCATTTGGTCAGTTGGATTCACTCATGACTTCCCCTTCGGTACTGCCTCCATTTGCACACGCTAGTCAGCTACTCACCAGCCTCGGCCGAGCACACCCATCCATATCATTTCCACAATTTTTTGGGGAGAATCCAAACCTATGGAAAACATTGTGTGAACAATATTTTCACACGTTTGGAATTTTTCCTTCGTTCTGGGTTTCGATGGCTGCACTCAATTTTACGGGGACAACTTATGTTTGGTTATAGTCGATTCAGAAAAAAACTGGCTGAATTTGACTGGGAAGCCTTCACAGCACTCCTGTGCACCCGTTTTGGTCGTGATCGGCATCAAATGCTTATCCGACAATTTTATATGGTCCGACAAACCACTTCTGTAGTGAACTACATCAAGCAATTTGAGTTGATTATTAATCATTTGAGCTCTACTCTGATACTATTCACCCGTATTATTTCCTTACTTAATTTGTGAAGGGATTGCGGAAGGACATTCGTGGGGTGGTGCTCGTCCAACACCCACCCGATCTAGACACCGCATGTGCACTCGCGCTGCTTCAGGAGGAGGTGGCTGACGGGGTGTTTGACGCTCTACCTCGCCCACCAGAGCCACCAGTGCAGTCCGCCGCTACTATGCCACTTCCACCACCACCATCTCATGTGGTACCGCCAGCTCCAGCGACTGATCGAAGTGGCACGGACGCAACACGCATGGACTCCGCCAATATGAAGACACTCAGGGATTACAGGTGTGCCCGGGGTCTTTGTTTCAAGTGCAACAAATGAATGGGGCACGACCACGTGTGCCCCGCGTTGGTACAACTGCAAGTGGTCAAGGAACTCCTCGATATCTTCGGCATCGACGACGTCACTGACTACACGGCAGCATCAACATCCACTCAAACGGGCATGGCGATCTCTTGTTAAGCTCTGTCGGGTGGCGTCTCCGCCAAAGCCTTCCAGCTCCGCGTTTGCATCCAAGGCCACGAGGTCTTGATGCCGGTGGACTCTGGTAGTTACACGTCATTCATCAACCAGACGCTGGCAACCCAGTTGTCTAGTGCTTGCCCTCTGTCGTGCGCTTGCAAGGTATGCTTAGCCAACGGTGGCGGACTTTCCTGTACCTCTGAGCTGCCAACGTGCGTTTGGTGCACTCAGGGCAGCGAATTTGTCACGGACATGAAGATCCTCAGCTTGGGCACCTATGACGCAATCTTGGGAATGGATTGGTTGGAAGCAAATAGCCATATTGATGTAGACCGAACCTCGTGGCGAGATCCGATCTGTTTTTGCGGCCCGACCTTTAACGACACTCCACCTTTTGCAGCAGTAGCGTCTCACCCGCGCATGCGATGTACACGAAGAAGAGGGTTTGAACCTTGCGGCTCAGCACGAGAGAAACAATCTGGACGACGGGACCTCACACGCAAAACAATTTCCTCACAGAAATCGCAACAAAGAGGTTTTCTAAAGTTACCTCAAAAAGTTGATATGGGTGTCTACCCTTGAAAACACATCTCTATTTCATGTAAAAATATAACATGTATTACATGGCGCACATACAGGGACTTATATAATGGTCGACTCTAACTTAACCGGCAAACTCAACGTATCTATCTCTGGTGCCATCGTCTTCTACTAATTTAAATAGCACCTGCGTTTTACATCTCAATAGGTACTAATCTGACTTAAACTTAACTTAAGATAAAAAGGTATCTATCTATACTTGTGCGCCATATTCAAGTGCTTCCCGTTGATAACCCACAAGTGTAGAGGATCATTTGTAGGCTTTTTCAATAAATAAGAGTGTCGAACCCAACGAGGAGCTAAAGGTAGAACAAATAATCCCTCAAGTTCTATCGACCACCGATACAACTCTACACACACTTAGTGTTAGCTTTAACTAGAACGGGTATAAAAATAGGAGTACTTTGCAAAAATAAAACTACGAATAAATTGCAAGATATTAAAAGTAGATAGCTTTTGTCAACAAGAAATTTATTTGTCCCTAGGCAATCGATAACTAGATTGGTAATCATTCATGCAATTTTACATGAGGGAGAGGCATGAGCTAACATACTTTCTCTACTTGGATCATATGCACTTATGATTGGAACTCTAGCAAGCATCGGCAACTACTAAAGATCATTAAGGTAAAACCCAACCATAGCATTATGTATCAAGTCCTCTTTACTCCCATACACCATAACCCCCTTACTCAGGTCTGTGCTTCTCTCACTCACGCCACCCACCATAAGAGAACCATGAACAAATTGCAACACTCTACAGCGGGGACCCCTCACGTTTGCATGATAGAGGGCACCGTATGACAACACCATAATAAAATATACACTCATAACAACCATGATGACGATTAGCCCACAGGACAAAACGAATATACTCAAACATTATAAGATGGCCATAGATCATTGGGAAATAATATATTGCATTGAGCACCATGTTTAAGTAGAGATTAGAGTAGGGAGCAGGGAGGTTACACCGCTGCATAGAGGGGGAGAAAGTTGGTGTTGACGGTAGCAAGGTTGTTGATGTAGATCACTGATACGTCTCCAACGTATCTATATTTTTTTATTGTTCCATGCTATTATATTATCTGTTTTGGATGTTTAATGGGCTTTAATATGCTCTTTTATATTATTTTTGGGACTAACCTATTAACCGGAGGCCTAGTGCCAGTTTCTGTTTTTTTTGCCTATTTTAGAGTTTCGCAGAAAAGGAATACCAAACGGAGTCCAAACGGAATGAAACCTTCGCGATGATCTTTCTTGGACCGAAAGCAATCCAGAAGGCTTGGAGTTGAAGTCTGGAACTCCACGAGGCGGCCACGAGGCAGGAGGGCGCACCCACCGAGGTAGGTGCGCCCCCCACCCTCGTGGGCCCCTTGTAACTCCACCGTTGTACTTCTTTCGCCTATATATACTCTTATACCCTAGATCGATAAGAGGTAGCCACGAAACCACTTTTCCACCGCCGCAACCTTCTGTACCCGTGAGATCCCATCTTGGGGCCTTTTTCGGCGATCTGCTGGAGGGGGAATAGATCACGGAGGGCATCTACATCAACACCATTGCCTCTCCGATGAAGCGTGAGTAGTTTACCACAGACCTTCGGGTCCATAGTTATTAGCTAGATGGCTTCTTCTCTCTTTTTGATTCTCAATACAAAGTTCTCCTCGATGTTCTTGGAAATCTATTTGATGTAATACTATTTAACGGTGTGTTTGTCGAGATCCGATGAATTGTGGATTTATGAACAATATTATCTATAAATATTATTTGGTTCTTCTCAGAATTCTTATATGCATGATTTGATATCTTTGCAAGTCTCTTCGAATTATCGGTTTAGTTTGGCCTACTAGATTGATCTTTCTTGCAATGGGAGAAGTGCTTAGCTTTGGGTTCAATCTTGTGGTGTCCTTTCCCAGTGACAGTAGGGGCAGCAAGGAACGTATTGTATTGTTGCCATCAAGGATAAAAAGATGGGGTTTATATCATATTGCTTGATTTTATCCCTCTACATCATGTCATCTTTCTTAATGTGTTACTCTGTTCTTATGAACTTAATACTCTAGATGCATGCTGGATAGCGGTCGATGTGTGGAGTAATAGTAGTAGATGAAGAATCGTGTCGATCTACTTGACATGGACGTGATGCCTATATTCATGATCATTGCCTTAGATATTCTCATAAATATGCGCTTTTCTATCAATTTCTCGGAAGTAATTTGTTCACCCACCGTACTTCATGCTATCTTGAGAGAAGCCACTAGTGAAACCTATGGCCCTCTGATGACCCACAAGTATAGGGGATCTATCGTAGTCCTTTCTATAAGTAAGAGTGTCGAACCCAACGAGGAGCAGAAGGAAATGACAAGCGGTTTTCAGTAAGGTATTCTCTGCAAGCACTGAAATTATCGGTAACAGATGGTTTTGTGATAAGGTAATTTGTAACGGGCAACAAGTAATGAAAGTAAATAAGGTGCAACAAGATGGACCAATCCTATATATATTGTCGTATGATTTCTTATGCTAAAGTAACAATCTATTCACAATGTCAAGTATGAATCAGAAACTTCATTGGAAGCTAATATAATCTCAGTCACTGAAGCAATTGCAATTTATCATAACATCAAAAAGAGTCATTATAAGAGCTTTTCAGCAAATCCACATACTCAACTATCATTTAATCTTTCACAATTGCTAACACTCACGCAATACTTGCGGGTATGGAGTTTTAATCGGACACAGAGAAAGATAGGGGCTTATAGTGTTGCCACCCAACCTTTTACCTCAAGGGTAATGTCAACAATAATCATGATAACTTACATCCAATTGGATATATATATCAGGATCTTTCCAACACAATGTGCTTGCCAAAGGATAAAATGTAAAAAGGAAACGTGAAGATCACCATGACTCTTGTATAAGGTATAAGACAAGAAGATAGGCCCTTCGCAGAGGGAAGCAGAGGTTGTCATATGCTTTTATGGTTGGATGCACAAAATCTTAATGCGAAAGAACGTCACTTTATATTGCCACTTGTGATATGGACTTTTATTATGCAGTCCGTCGCTTTTATTTCTTCCACATCACAAGATCGTATGAAGCTTATTTTCTCCACACTAATAAATCATACATATTTAGAGAGAAATTTTTATTGCATGCAACAATGACAACTTACTTGAGGGATCTTACTCAATCCATAGGTAGATATGGTGGACTCTCATGGCAAAACTCGGTTTAAGGCTATTTGGAAGCACAAGTAGTATCTCTACTTGGTGCAAAGAGTTTGGCTAGAATGAGGGGGAAAGGCAAGATCAACATGTTGGATGATCCATGACAATATACTTTATTTCAGATATAAGAAAACATAACCCATCACGTTGTCTTCCTTGTCCAACATCAACTCTTTAGCATGTCATATTTTAATGAGTGCTCACAATCATAAAAGATGTCCAAGATAGTATATTTATATGTGAAAACCTCTCTTTCTTTATTACTTCCTATTAATTGCGACGATGACCAAAACTATGTTTGTCAACTCTCAACAACTTTTATTCATCATACTCTTTATATGTGAAGTCATTACTCTCCATAAGATCAATATGATCTCTTTACTTCTTTTTATTCTTTCTTTTATTCCCTCAAGATCATAGCAAGAAAACCAAGCCCTTGCCTCAACACTAATCTTTATTATATATAGCTCACAGACTCGATTACAAAGAGGGATCATAAAGCAAAACTCAAAACTAGATCATACTAAAATTTTATTCTACTAGATCAAGATATTACCAAAAGGATCGAACTAAGAAAAATGGTAAAGATAGGAGTGTGATGGTGATACGATACCGGGGCACCTCCCCCAAGATTGGCAGTTGCCAAGGGGAGTGCCCATACCCATGTAATCATGTCTCTTTTGCTGGTGAATAAGATGGTGGTGATGATGGATAGTCGGACATTGAGCGTAGGAGATCCTCCCATTTGCGGATAATGCCCTTGAGTGCGGTGATATGTTCCTTCAACAAAATATTTTGACATGTGAGATACTTGTTTTGTATACGAGCTAACTCAATCATCTTGAAAGCTTCAATCTCAGTTGGGGTAAGAAGATTGTGATGAGGTTGAAGGATGTCTTCTTCTTTTGCTGCCGGAGCTTGATCCTCCATGGCCTTCCTGATTCCATCATCCTTTTTGATCTCCCCAGGTTCTTCTCTCTTCAGCTCTATCTTCATTAGCCAAGCATCGTTGCCCTCATTGTTGGAGGAGGGGGATGACATGATGCCTGTCTTTGACAACTCTGGCAGAAAACAGCTCGAAACAAGAACAGAGGATATTTGCGTGATACGGTGGTCAAAACCTTCGGAAGATTATACAATGAATTTTTACCGACCACAAGAAGTATTGTGCAAGAAAACGGAGTCCGGAGAGCGCACGAGGTGCCCACAAGGCAGGGGGCACGCCCTCCACCCTCGTGGACGCCTCGTGTCCTTCCCAGACCGCTTCTTATTTCCCTATTTTCTTAAATATTCCAAAATGGAGTAAAATTGCCATTAGAACTGTTTTGGAGTCGGTTTACTTACCTACCACATACCTATTCCTTTCCAGAGTCTGAAACGTTCTGGAAAGTGTCCCTTATGTATTCCTCCGGGGTTAAGGTTTCAATAACGTTAGTTTCAACATTTATAGGATTACCTGAGATATAATGTTTGATTCTTTGACCGTTCACCACCTTCGGATTTGTGCCTTCGAAGTTGTTGATTTTTATGGCACCGGAACGATAGACCTCCTCGATAACGTAAGGACCTTCCCATTTAGATAGGAGTTTTCCTGCAAAGAATCTTAAACGAGAGTTGAATAGCAACACATAATCACCTACATTAAACTCACGCTTCTGTATCCTTTTGTCTCTCCATCTTTTAACTTTTTCTTTAAACAGTTTGGCATTCTCATAGGCCTACGTTCTCCATTCATCAAGTGAACTAATGTCAAATAGTCTCTTCTCACCGGCAAGTTTGAAATCATAATTGAGCTCTTTAATGGCCCAATATGTCTTATGTTCTAGTTCGAGAGGTAAGTGACATGCTTTTCCATAAACCATTTTATACGGAGACATACCCATAGGATTTTTATATGCATTTCTATAGGCCCATAATGCATCATCAAGTTTCTTGGACCAATTCTTTCTAGACCTATTAATAGTCTTTTGCAAAATTAATTTGGGCTCTCTATTACTCAGTTCTACTTGACCACTAGATTGTGGATGGTACGGAGATGCAACTCTATGATTTACATCATACTTAGCAAGCATTTTATGAAAAGCACCATGAATAAAATGTGAACCACCATAAGTCATTAAATATCTAGGGACTCCAAATCCCGGAAAAATAACTTCCTTAAGCATCTCAATAGAGGTGTTATGATCAACACTACTAGTTGGAATAGCTTCTACCCACTTAGTAACATAATCAACAGCAACTAAAATATGTGTATACCCATTAGAGGAAGGAAACGGTCCCATATAATCAAAGTCCCAAACATCAAATGGTTCAATAACAAGTTAATAGTTCATAGGCATTTCTTGACGTCTACTAATATTACCAATTCTTTGACATTCATCAAAATACAAGACAAACTTACGGGCATCTTTGAAGAGAGTAGGCCAATAAAAACTGGATTGCAATACCTTGTGTGCAGTTCTATCTCCAGCGTGGTGTCCTCCATAAGCCTCGGAGTGACACTTGTGTAGGATCTGTTACTGTTCATACTCTGGTACACAACGTCTAATAACACCCTCTATTCCTTCTTTATAATGGTGTGGGTCATCCCAGAAGTAATGTCTTAAATCGTAGAAAAACTTTTTCTTTTGCTCGTATGTGAAACTAGGTGGTATAAATTTAGCAACAATGTAATTAGCATAATCAGCATACCATGGAGCAGTACGAGAAGCATTTATGACAGCTAATTGTTCATCAGGGAAGCTATCATCAATAGGTAGTGGGTCGTCAAGAACATTCTCTAACCTAAACAAGTTGTCTGCAACGGGGTTCTCAGCTCCCTTTCTATCAACGATATGCAAATCAAATTCTTGTAGTAGGGAGTCTAGGTTTAGCATCTTTCTTTTCCATAAGATATTTAATAGTAGCATGATCGGTGTAAACAGTTACTTTAGAATCAACAATATAAGGTCTAAACTTATCACAAGAAAATACAACTGCTAAAAATTCGTTTTCAGTAGTAGCATAATTTATCTGGGCACTGTTTAGAGTTTTACTAGCATATTGGATAACATTTAATTTCTTAACTCTTTGTCCAAGAACAGCACCTACGGCATAATCACTAGCATCACACATAATTTCAAAGGGTAAATTCCAATCAGGTGGCTGAACAATAGGTGCAGAAATCAAAGCTTTCTTAAGTATTTCAAATGCTTCTACACAATCATCATCAAAAACAAAAGGAATATCTTTTTGTAAGAGATTAGTCAGAGGCCTAGAAATTTTTGAGAAGTCCTTAATGAACCTTCTATAAAAACCGGCATGACCAAGGAAACTTCTTATACCTTTAATGTCCTTGGGACACGACATCTTTTCAATAGCATCAACTTTAGCTTTATCAACTTCAATACCTCTTTCAGAAATTTTATGCCCCAAGACAATGCCTTCATTAACCATAAAGTGGCACTTCTCCCAATTCAAGACAAGATTAGTTTCTTCACATCTCTACAAAACTCGATCAAGGTTGCTCAAGCAATCATCAAAAGAAGTTCCATATACAGAGAAATCATCCATGAAAACCTCAACAATCTTTTCACGAAAATCAGAGAATATAGCCATCATGCATCTTTGAAAGGTAGCAGGTGCATTACATAAAACAAAATGGATACGTCTATAAGCAAAGGTACTGAAAGGGCAAGTAAAAGTGGTATTTTCTTGATCCTCTTTTGACACAGGTATTTGAGAGAAACCAGAATAACCATCTAGAAAGCAAAAATGTGTATGTTTGGATAGTCTTTCTAGCATTTGATCAATAGAAGGTAAAGGGTAATGATCCTTTTTAGTAGCTTTATTTAATTTGCGGAAATCAATTACCATTCTATAGCATGTAATAATTCTTTGTGGGATCAATTCACCTTTATCATTAGGAACAACGGTAATACCTCCCTTCTTAGGGACACAATGGACAGGACTTACCCACTGACTATCAGCAACGGGATAGATTATACCTGCCTCCAGAAGCTTTAGTATTTCTTTTCTTACCACTTCTTTCATCTTAGGATTTAACCGTCATTGGTGATCAACAACTGGTTTAGCGTCTTTCTCCAATTTTATTTTGTGCTGGCATAGAGTGGGACTGATGCCCTTAAGATCATCAAGAGTATATCCAATAGTAGCACGGTGCTTCTTCAGAGTTTTCATTAATTTCTTTTCTTCATGCTCTGAAAGGTTAGCACTAATAATAACAGGATATATCTTATTTTCATCAAGATAAGCATATTTAAGAGTATCAGGTAATGGTTTAAGCTCAAACACGGGATCACCCTTGGGTGGAGGAGGATCCCCTAGGATTTCAACAGGCAAGTTGTGTTTCAAAATAGGACCCTGTTTAAAGAATACTTCATCTATTTCCTTTCTTTCATTCATAAACATATCATTTTATGGTCGAGCAAATATTGTTCTAAAGGATCATTAGGAGGCACGGCAATAGAGACAAGACCAATAATTTCATCTTTACTAGGTAATTCTTTATCATGGGGTTGTCTACAAAATTTAGCAAAATTAAACTCATGAGACATATCCCCCAAACCAATAGTAACAAAATCCTTTTCGCAGTCTATGCTAGCATTAATAGTATTCAAGAAGGGTCTACCAAATATAATGGGACAAAAGTTATGTTGTGGGAACCAAGAACAAGAAAATCAGCAGGATACTTAACTTTCCCACACAAGACTTCAACATCTCTAACAATCCCAACTGGTGAAATAGTATCTCTATTGGCAAGCTTAATTGTGACAGCAATTTCCTCTATCTCAGCAGGTGCAATATCATGCATAATTTCTTTGTATAAGGAATGAGGTATCGCACTTGCACTAGCACCCATATCACATAAGCCATGATAACAATGATCTCCTATTTTAACAGAAATAACAGGCATGCCTACAACAGGTCTATGTTTATTCTTAGTATCTGGTCTAGCAATTCTAGCAGCTTCATCATAGAAGTAAATGACATGCCCATCAATATTATTAGCCAAGAGATCTTTAACCATAGCAATACTAGGTTCAACTTTAATTTGCTCAGGGAGTGTAGGTGTTCTAGTATTACTCTTACGAACCACAGTTGAAGCTTTAGTATGATCCTTTATTCTAACAGGGAAAGGTGGTTTCTCAATATAAGCAGTATGAACAATAGGATCAACATTATAAGTGATAGTATTTTCTTCAACTTTAATATGTGCAAATACTTTTACTTCAATGGGAGGATTATATTTAAACCACTTCTCCTTAGGGAGATCAACATGTGTAGCAAAGGATTCAAAAAAATAAGCTACTATCTCAGAGTCAAGTCCATATTTAGTGCTAAATTCACGGAAAACATCGGTGTCCATAAAAGATTTAACACAATCAAACTTAGGTGTTATACCTGACTCCTTACCTTTGTCAAGATCCCAATCTTCAGAGTTGCGTTTAATTCTTTCCAATAAATCCCATTTGAATTCAATAGTCTTCATCATAAAAGTGCCAGTACAAGAAGTATCGAGCATGGAGGGATTATTGAGAGAAAGTCGAGCATAAAAATTTTGAATAATAATTTATCTTGAGAGCTCATGATTTGGACATGAATATAGCATTGACTTAAGCCTCCCCCAAGCTTGAGCGATGCTTTCTCCTTCGCTGGGCCAAAAATTATATATATATATAATTGCGGTCACGATGAACAAGATGCATAGGATAAAACTTCTGATGAAATTCCAATTTCAATCGGTTGTAGTTCCATGATCCCATATCATCACACAGCCTAAACCATGCCAATGCCTTTCCCTTCAAAGATAAAGGGAAGACCTTCTTCTTGATAACATCCTCAGGCATACCTGCAAGCTTAAATAATCCACAAACTTCATCCACATAGATTAGGTGCAAATCGGGATGTAATGTTCCATCTCCTGTAAAAGGATTAGCTAGCAGTTTCTCTATCATACCCGAATGAATTTCAAAGTAAAAAATTTTAGTAGGTTCAGTAGGTTGAGGAGAAACTCTTTGCTCTACTGGTCGGGGTGAAGATACCCCGAACAAGCCCCTCAAAGGATTATGTTCCATAGTAAGAAGTGACAGTAAATTTCAGCACACTATATAAATTTTTCCTTACCAAATTCCACCTACCAAAGGCGCTTCACTCCCCGGCAATAGCGCCAGAAAAGATTCTTGATGACCCACAAGTATAGGGGGTCTATCCTAGTCCTTTCGATAAGTAAGAGTGTCGAACCAAACGAGGAGCAGAAGGAAATGACAAGCGGTTTTCAGTAAGGTATTCTCTGCAAGCACTGAAATTATCTGTAACAGATAGTTTTGTGATAAGGTAATTTGTAACGGGCAACAAGTAATGAAAGTAAATAAGGTGCAGCAAGATGGGCTAATACTTTTTGTATCAAAGAACAAGCCTGGAAAAACTCTTATATAGAGAAAAGCGCTCTCGAGGACACATGGGAATTATCGTCAAGCTAGTTTTCATCACGCTCATTAGATTCACGTTCGTTACTTTGATAATTTGGTATGTGGGTGGACCGGTGCTTGGGTATTGCCCTTTCTTGGACAAGCATCCCACTTATGATTAACCCCTATTGCAAGCATCCGCAACTACAAAAGAAGTATTAAGGTAAACCTAACCATAGCATGAAACATATGGATCCAAATCAGCCCCTTACGAAGCAACTCATAAACTAGGGTTTAAGCTTTTGTCACTCTAGCAACCCATCCTCTACTTATTACTTCCCAATGCCTTCCTCTAGGCCCAAACAATGGTGAAGTGTCATGTAGTCGACGTTCACATAACACCACTAGAGGAGAGACAACATACATCTCATCAAAATATCGAACGAATACCAAATTCACATGACTACTTATAGCAAGACTTCTCACATGTCCTCAGGAACAAACATAACTACTCACAAATCATATTCATGTTCATAATCAGAGGGGTATTAATATGCATAAAGGATCTGAACATATGATCTTCCACCAAATAAACCAACTAGCATCAACTACAAGTAGTAATCAACACTACTAGCAACCCACAGGTACCAATCTGAGGCTTTGGGACAAAGATTGGATACAAGAGATGAACTAGGGTTTTAGATGACATGGTGTTGGTGAAGATGTTGATGGATATTGACCCCCTCCCGATGAGAGGATCGTTGGTGATGATGATGGCGATGATTTCCCCCTCTCGGAGGGAAGTTTCCCCGACAGAACTGCTCCGCCGGAGCCCTACATTGGTTTCTCCAAGGTTCCGCCTTGTGGCAGCGATGTTTCTTCCCGAAAGCTTGCTTATGATTTTTTCCAGGGTAAAAGACTTCATATAGAAGAAGATGGGCACCGGAAGCCTGCCAGGGGGCCCACGAGGCAGGGGGCCCCGCCCAGGGGGGTAGGGCACGCCCCCACCCTCGTGGATGGTGGGTGGCCCACCTCTGGTACTTTCTTCGCTCAGTATTTTTTATTAATTCCAAAAATAACTTCCATGGAGTTTCAGGACTTTTGGAGTTGTGCATAATAGGTCTCTAATATTTGCTCCTTTTCCAGCCCAGAATTCCAGCTGCCGGCATTCTCCCTCTTCTTGTAAACCTTATAAAATAAGAGAGAATAGGCATAAGTATTGTGAAATAATGTGTAATAACAGCCCATAATGCAATAAATGTCGATATAAAAGCATGATGCAAAATGGACGTATCACCCTCGGGTCTCTTTCTTATTATATTGCATCTCTTTTATTTACATCGCGTCTCGTTTACTATTTTGCAATCTTTACTTTCCAATCTATACAACAAAAATACCAAAAATATTTACTTTACTATCTATATTAGATCTCATTTTGCAAGTGATCATGAAGGGATTGACAACCCCTTTGTCTCGTTGGTTGCAGGGTTCTTGATTATTTGTGCAGGTACTATGTGACTTGTGCGTTGTCTCCTACTGGATTGATACCTTGGTTCTCAAAACTGAGGGAAACACTTACGCTAGTTTGTTGCATCACGCTTTCCTCTTCAAGGGAAAACCAACGCATGCTCAACAGGTAGCAAGAAGGATTTCTGGCACTGTTGCCAGGGAGATCTACGCCAAGTCAAGACATACCAAGTACCCATCATAAACTCTTCTCCCTTGCATTACATTATTTGCCATTCGCCTCTCGTTTTCCTCTCCCCCACTTCTAAAACGATTTTTGAAAACCTTTGCCTTTTCTTCACCCCTCTTCCGTTTGTCTCTTTTCACTTGCTTCTTGTGCCTCCGTGTGTTAGATCGTTTGTTTTGCCTTCATGGCTAGTCCTCCTATCATTGTTAATACTCCCAATAATGAAGTTCTTAATTTTAAATAACGGGAGGGAGAAAATCTAAAAGATGATTGGTATAGAATTTGCAATGCTCAAAATAGATCTACTAGAAAGCAATCCACTTCCGTTCTTGTTCGCAATTTTTACGTAGGTATCACTCCTTGGAATAGATATGTTCTTGATACCATTACTGGAGGAAATTTATTGGGAAGCCATACTTTTGATTCTTATAATGCTATGATAGATTTGTTAGGCCCACCACCTCTTTTGGTTAATGGAACTATTTTAACTTTGGAACATGTGATGCAAAGGCTTGATATTATTGAATATAAAATTGCCACTGTAGAGTTAATCGAAAATTTGGATAAAAATATCCACAACTAAATTACCCAATATGGATCTAAGGTACGAGTTACTCTGAAAAATCTTAGGGAAAAGGAACCCATAGTCAATGAGAAGATAGATCAAGATTCCACTAGAATTGATAAACTCGAAGGTATTATTACCAACTTGGGGTCCACTTTTTCTGCCGCTAAAAATACCTCAAATCCTCCTCCTACCAAAGTTGCCAAGTTTATCTATGTTCCTAAAAATAAGGGTGAATCTTCTAGTAAGGAAAATGAAGACCTCAAATCAATAAGTGTTCACCCCAACTTTTTCAATATCATTAAGGAACCTTTTGCTACAAATGAATTTCTTGATTTCTTGCCTAGGAGCTTGATCATTAACAAAACCAAAGAACCTCCTAAGGGTTATGTGTGTTCAATTGAAGAATTGCTCACCAAAGATGGCAATACCTAGATCTATTCTTGCTTTTATGCCTAGCTAGGGGCGTTAAACGAAAGCGCTTGTTGGGAGGCAACCCAATTTTATTTTTGTTCTTTGATTTTTTCTCCTGTTTAATAATAAATAATTCATATAGCTTATTTTTAGATGTGTTTTTATGTTTTAATTAGTGTTTCTGCCAAGTAGAACCTTTGGGAAGACCTGGGTGAAGTCTTTGCGATCTTGCTGTAAAAAACAGAAACTTTTGCTCTCAAGAGATTAGCTGTCATTTTTAACTGGAGAGTGATTTTAGGTTGATTATTTTTGCAGATGATTAATAGATAAATTCCTCACGTCAACCTATTTATTTCAGAATTTTTGGAGTTACAGAAGTATTCGATCAAATCAGATTGCTTCAGACTGTTCTGTTTTTGACAGATTCTGTTTTTCATGTGTTGTTTGCTTATTTTGATGAATCTACGAGTAGTATCGGGGGGTATGAACCATAGAGAAGTTGGAATACAGTAGGTTTAACACAAATATAAAAATAATAATGAGTTCATTACAGTACCTTAAAGTGGTGGTTTATTTTCTTATACTAACGGAGCTCATGAGACTTTCTGTTGAAGTTTTGTGTTGTGAAGTTTTCAAGTTTTTGGGTAAAGATTTGATGGATTTTTGAATAAGGAGTGGCAACAGCCTAATCTTGGTAATTCCCAAGGCACCCAAGGTAAAATTCAAGGACAACCAAAAGCCTAAGCATGCCCCGGAAGGCATCCCCTCTTTCGTCTTCGTCTATCGGTAACTTTACTTGAGGCTATATTTTTATTCACCACATGATATGTGTTTTGCTTGGACCGTCTTGTATGATTTGAGTATTTGCTTTTTAGTTTACCACAATCATCCTTTCTGTACACACCTTTTGGGAGAGACACGCATGAATCAGAATTTATTAGAATACTCTATGTGCTTCACTTATATCTTTTGAGCTAGATAATTTTGCTCTAGTGCTTCACTTATATCTTTTTAGAGCACGGTGATGGTTTTAATTTATAGAAATTATTGATCTCTCATGCTTCAATTATATTATTTTGAGAGTAGCATGGTAATTTTATTTGGCTATAAAACTAGTCCTAATATGATGTGCATCCAAGATGGGTATAATAAAAACTTTCATATAAAGTGCATTGAATACTATGAGAAGTTTGATTCCTTATGATTGTTTTGAGATATGATGATGGTGATATTAGAGTCATGCTAGTTGAGAAGTTGTGAATTTGAGATATACTTGTGTTAAAGTTTGTGATTCTTGTAGCATGCACGTATGGTGAACCGTTATGTGATGAAGTCGGAGCATGATTTATTTTTTGATTGTCTTCCTTATGAGTGGCGGTCGGGAACGAGCGATGGTGTTTCCCTACCAATCTATCCCCCAGGAGCATGCGCATAGTACTTCATTTCGATAACTAACAGATTTTTGCAATAAGTATGTGAGTTCTTTATGACTAATGTTGAGTCCATGGATTATACGCACTCTCACCCTTCAACCGTTGCTAGCCTCTCTAGTACCGCGCAACTTTCGCCGGTACCATGAACCCACCATTTACCTTCCTCAAAATAGCCACCATACCTACCTATTATGGCATTTCCATAGCCATTCCGAGATATATTGCCATGCAACTTTCCACTGTTCCATTTATTATGACACGCTTCATTATTGTCATATTGCTTTGCATGATCATGTAGTTGACATCGTATTTGTGGCAAAGCCACCGTTCATAATATTACATACATGTCACTCTTGATTCATTGCACATCTCGGTACACTGCCGAAGGCATTCACATAGAGTCATATTTTTGTTCTAAGTATTGATTTGTAAGTAAATAAAAGTGTGATGGTCTTCATTATTAGAGCATTGTCCCAGTGAGGAAAGGATGATGGAGACTATGATTCCCCCACAAGTCGAGATGAGACTCCGGACGAAAAAAAGGCCATATATATATATATAAAAAGAGAAAGGCCCAAATAAAAAAATGAGAGAAAAAGAGAGAAGGGGCAATGCTACTATCCTTTTACCACACTTGGGCTTCAAAGTAGCACCATGATCTTCATGACAGAGAGTCTCCTATGTTGTCACTTTCATATACTAGTGGGAATCTTTCATTATAGAACTTGGCTTGTATATTCCAATGATGAGCTTCCTCAAAATGCCCTAGGTCTTCGTGAGCAAGCGAGTTGGATGCACACCCACTTAGTTTCCTTTTTGAGCTTTCATACACTTATAGCTCTAGTGCATCCATTGCATGGCAATCCCTACTCACTCACATTGATATCTATTGATGGGCTTCTCCGTAGCCCATTGATACGCCTAGTTGATGTGAGACTATCTTCTCCTTTTTGTCTTCTCCACAACCACCATGCATTCTATTCCACCTATAGTGGTGTGTCCATGGCTCACACTCATGTATTGCATGAAGATTGAAAAAGTTTGAGAACATTAAAAGTATGAAACAATTGCTTGGCTTGTCATCGGGGTTGTGCATGATTTAAATATTTTGTGTGATGAAGATAGAGCATAGCCAGACTATATGATTTTGTAGGGATAACTTTCTTTGGCTATGTTATTTTGAGAAGACATGATTACTTTATTAGTATGCTTGAAGTATTATTATTTTTATGTCAATGTTAAAAAAAATTGAATCTTTCGGATCTGACCATTTATGCCACAATAAAGAAAATTACATTGATAATTATGATAGGTAGCATTCCACATCTGAAATTCTATTTTTATCATTTACCTACCCAAGGACGAGGAGGAATTAAGCTTGGGGATGCTTGATAAGTCTCCAACGTATCTATAATTTTTGATTGTTCCATGATATTATATTATCAGTTTTGGATGTTTAATGGGCTTTAATATGCTCTTTTATATTATTTTCGGGACTAACCTATTAACCGGAGGCCCAGTGCCAGTTTCTGTTTTTTTTCCTATTTTAGAGTTTTGCAGAAAAGGAATACCAAATGGAGTCCAAACGGAATGAAACCTTCGCGGTGATCTTTCTTGGACCGAAAGCAATCCAGAAGACTTGGAGTTGAAGTCTGGAACTCCACAAGGCGGCCACGAGGCAGGAGGGCGCGCCCCCCACCCTCTTGGGCCCCTCGTAGCTCCACCGACGTACTTCTTTCGCCTATATATACTCTTATACCCTAGATCGATCAGAGGGAGCATTGAAACCACTTTTCCACCGCCGCAACCTTCTGTACCCGTGAGATCCCATCTTGGCGCCTTTTCTGCAATCTGCCGGAGGGGGAATCGATCACGGAGAGCATGTACATCAATACCATTGCCTCTCCGATGAAGCGTGAGTAGTTTACCACAGACCTTCGGGTCCATAGTTATTAGCTAGATGGCTTCTTCTCTCTTTTTGATTCTCAATAAAAAGTTCTCCTCGATGTTCTTGGAGATCTATTCGATGTAATACTCTTTTGCGGTGTGTTTGCCGAGATCCGGTGAATGTGGATTTATGAACAATATTATCTATGAATATTACTTGGTTCTTCTCTGAATTCCTATATGCATGATTTTATATCTTTGCAAGTCTCTTTGAATTATCAGTTTAGTTTGGCCTACTAGATTGATCTTTCTTGCAATGGGAGAAGTGTTTAGCTTTGGGTTCAATCTTGCAGTGTCCTTTCCCAGTGACAGTAGGGGTAGCAAGGCACGTATTGTATTGTTGCCATCGAGGATAAAAAGATGGGGTTTATATCATATTGCTTGAGTTTATCCCTCTACAACATGTCATTTTGCTTAATGCGTTACTCTGTTCTTATGAACTTAATACTCTAGATGCATGCTGGATAGCAGTTGATGTGTGGAGTAATAGTAGTAGATGCAGAATCATTTCAATCTACTTGACACGGACGTGATGCCTATATTCATGATCATTGCCTTAGATATTCTCATAACTATGCAGTTTTCTATCAGTTTCTCGGCAGTAATTTGTTCACCCACCGTAATTCATGCTATCTTGAGAGAAGCCACTAGTGAAACCTATGGCCCCCAGGTCTATTTCTTATTATATTGCATCTCTTTTATTTACATCGCATCTCGTTTACTATTTTGCAATCTTTACTTTCCAATCTATACAACAAAAATACCAAAAATATTTACTTTACTATCTTTATTCGATCTCACTTTTGCGAGTGACTGTGAGGGGATTGAAAATCCCTTTATCACGTTGGTTGCAAGGTTCTTGATTGTTTGTGCAGGTACTAGGTGACTTGTGCGTTTTCTCCTACTGGATTGATACCTTGGTTCTCAAAACTAAGGGAAATACTTATGCTAGTTTGTTGCGTCACCCTTTGCTCTTCAAGGGAAAACCAACGCATGCTCAAGAGGTAGAAATCACCATCACGATCCTAGCCCCGGCGGCACTCCGGCGCCACGGGAGAGAGGGGGAGAGAGCCCCCCTCATTCTTCTTCTTTCTTGGCCTCCCCGCTAGATGGGAGGAGGGTTCACCCTCTAGTCCATGGCCTCCATGGCGGCGGAGGGCGAGGAGCTCCTCCTAGATTGGATATGTCTCTCTTTTCTCTTCTGTTTCACGTTCATGTTTTCTGGCCCTTCACCATTTCTTAAATTCCTGGAGATCCATAACTCCGATTGCGCTGAAATTTTTACACGGTTTTTTTCATAAATCATCTTTCTTGCACCCGAAGAAGGGCCCCAACCGACTTATGGGGAGGGCACAAGACACCTTGGTGCGCCAGGGGGTGCCCAACGCGCCCTGGAGGGTTGTGGAGGTCGTGGGCCTCAGTTAGCTTTGATTCCACCTCCCAAAAATCACATATATTCCAAAATAATTCTCCGTAAATTTTATCGTGTTTGGAATTCATTTGATATGGATATTATGTCAAACAAAAAAAATGCAACAAACAGGAACTGGCACTGGGCACTGGATGAATAGGTTAGTCCAATAAATCATATAAAATGTTGTCAAAAGTATGTCAAAGTTGTATAATATTGGCATGAAACAATCAAAAATTATAGATACGATGGAGACATATCACCTGTGCTGCGGGTGGGCCCCATCGTGTGTCCTTCAATGACAAGAAATCACGTATCAGGCTCCAAGAAGTGTTGCCACGTTGAGTAACTTCCCTTTTACATGGAAGTGGCAAGAATAGAAATAAATATCTCTCCTTTATATTGTCAACTGAACTGAATATATCACAGCTCACATGCTCCCTTTCATCAATGTACAATCCCATCTCTTTCCAAGTATTATCGATACACGTTTGATTTTTTTCCTTGCCAAAACGAGCATGGTCAATTTTGCATGCATATTTCCTGCCTTCATTTAGCCCTTCACCATCCATGTAATTATTCTCATTTAATACATATACACCCAGGGACTTTTCTTCCTTTAAAGAATTGACTTGCAGTTGTATTTTGTGAACGTCCAGAACACTAGCATTAGGCAGGGCCATATCACCAGCAGCAACCATCGTATGTAAATTACTGATAGTTGTATCACCTGTGACAGTAGACTGGCGTGCAAAACTTATTGAGATAGTGTCACCAGATGGGTCACTCGCCTCCAAGGTCATGAGGCCCAGTCTGCAACCTGCTCATTTATCAACGCCCTACAGTTGCAGAATTTATGCAGAACGGGAGCTATCTCTCACATGGTGTGTATGTGTGCGCAACCACTAATGAAGATGGCAGGCCGAGTCAACAAAAACCAGCCAGTGTCCGGCAAGTGGTGGATGATTTTTCTGCAATTTTTGGTGAACCAATGGGCCTCCCACCTCGCCGTGACTATGATCACAAGGTACCTCTAATTCCTGGGGCTCAACCACTGAATATACGCACCTACCGCCACAAGCCTGACCACAAGGACGAAAATGATGCTCAGATAGCTGAACTTCTGTGTCAAGGGGTGATTCAGAAGAGCTCTAGCCCGTTTTCTTTGCCTGTCATTCTTATAAAGAAGAAGGATGGTACGTGGCGTTTGTGCATGGACTATTGCCACCTGAACACACTCACTTCCATCAGGAAATTCCCAGTCCCAGTGATTGAAGAATTTTTAGATGAATTGCATGGGGCAGTCTGGTTCTCCAAGTTGGATTTCCGAGCAGGCTACCATCAGATAATGTTGGCATAAGGGGAAGAGTACAAAACAACGTTGCGAACACATTCCGGGCATTATTAATTCAAGTTGGTTTTGTTCGGGTTAGCAGGAGGACCAGGCACACTCAACGGGGCGATGCATACCACCTTACATCCACTTCTTCGACACCGCGTGCTACTGTTCTTCGATGACATTCTCGTGTTCAGTAAGACCCTAGAGGACCATGTAAGACATCTTAGGCAGGTATTCCAACTGCTATAACGCGGTCAATGGAAAGTAAAACTCTCCAAATGTGAGTTTGGCCAACAACAGCTCTCGTACTTGGGCCATGTCATCAGCGACAAAGGTGTCGCCACTGAACCCAGCAAGGTGTAGGCAGTAGTCAACTGGGCAACACCATCCGACGTCAAGGGATTTCGTAGCTTCCTGGGACTGGCAAGCTACTACAGACGCTTTGTGCGCAGTTTTGGTGTCATAGCGCGACCTCTGTTCAATCTCTTGAAGAAAGGAGTACCTTTTGTCTGGACAAGCAACACTGACACGGTGTTCCAACTACTCAAGCAACAACTCGGTCTTAGCACTACCTGACTTCCAAGAGCAATTTACCGTGGAAACGGATGCGAGTGAATAAGGAATTGATGTCGTCCTACAACAAAAAGGGCATCCTATAGCTTTTATGAGTAAAGCTCTCTGTCCTAGATACCAAGGCAGCTTGACATACAAGAAGGAATTCTTAGCAATCATTCTTGCAGTGGATCAATGGCGGTTGTAGTTGCAACATGCAGAATTCGTCATACACACAGATCAAAAGAGTTTGATACACCTTGAACAACAAAGACTCACCACCCTGTGGCAGCAAAAAGCCTTTACTAAGTGATACGTCTCCAACGTATCCATAATTTTTGATTGTTTCATGCTATTATATTATCTGTTTTGAATGTTTTATATGCATTAATATGCTATTTTATATTATTTTTGGGACTAACCTATTAACCTAGAGCCCAGTGCCAGTTTCTGTTTTTTCCTTGTTTTTGAGTTTTACAGAAAAGGAATACCAAACAGAATAAAACTTTCGTAATGATTTTTCTTGGGCCAGAAGACATCCAGAGGACTTGGAGAGGGGGCGGAAGGTTCCTGAGGAGGCCACAAGCCTCCTAGGCAAGCCCCCCGGGGCGCGCCCTGAGGGCTTGTGGGCCCCTCGGGAGTCCTCCAACCCTAATATTTGCACTATAAATTCCAAAATATTCCCCCAACATCAGAGGCATCCACCAAAATACTTTTTCGCCGCCGCAAGCCTCTGTTCCCAGGAGATCCCATCTTGGGGCCTTTTTCGGCACCCTGCCGGAGGGGGATTCGATCACGGAGGGCCTGTACATCAACCTTGTTGCCCTTTCAATGTAGCGTGAGTAGTTTACCATAGACCTACGGGTCCATAGCTAGTAGCTAGATGGCTTCTTCTCTCCCTTTGACCTTCAATACAATGTTCTCCTCGATGTTCTTGGAGTTCTATCCGATGTAGTATTCTTTTGCGGTGTGTTTGTCGAGATCCGATGAATTGTGGATTTATGATCAGATTATCTATGAATATTATTTGAGTCTTCTCTGAACTCTTTTATGCATGATTAAATATCTTTATATTTCTCTTTGAATTATCGGTTTGGTTTGGCCAACTAGATTGGTTCTTCTTGCAATGGGAGATGTGCTTAGTTTTGGGTTCAATCTTGCGGTGTCCTCACCCAGTGACATAGTAGTTGGGAAACGTAGCATGCAATTTCAATAAAATTCCTATGCTCACGCAAGATCTATCTAGGAGATGCATAGAAACGAGAGGGGGAGAGTATGTCTACGTACCCTCGTAGACCGAAAGCGGAAGCGTTTGACAATGCGGTTGATGTAGTCGAACTTCTCGTACTGACTGATCAAGCACCGAACGTATGGCACCTCCGAGTTCTGCACACGTTCAGCTCGATGACGTCTGCTACCTCTTGAGCATGCGTTGGTTTTCCCTTGAAGAGGAAAGGGTGATGCAGCAAAGTAACGTAAGTATTTCCTTCAGTTTTTGAGAACCAAGGTATCAATCCAGTAGGATACTACACGAAATCGCCTAGTCCCTGCACGGACAATCAAGAACATTGCAACCAACGCGCTAAAGGGGTTGTCAATCCCTTCACGGCCACTTGCAAAAGTGAGATCTGATAAAGATAATAAGATAAATATTTTTGGTATTTTTGTTGTATAGATTGGAAAGTAAAGATTGCAAAATAAATAGTAAACTAGAATTATAGGTTGGAAACTTATATGATGTAAAGTAGACCCGGGGGGCATAGGTTTCGCTAGTGGCTTCTCTTAAGATAGCATAAATTACAGTGGGTGAACAAATTACTGCCGAGCAATTGATAGAAAAGCGCATAGTTATGAGAATATCTACGCATGATCATGAACATAGGCATCACGTCCGTGTCAAGTAGACCGAAACGATTCTGCATCTACTACTATTACTCCACACATCGACCACTATCCAGCATGCATCTAGAGTATTAAGTTCATAAGAACGGAGTAACGCATTAGGCAAGATGACATGATGTAGAGGGATATACTCAACCAATATGATATACACCCCATCTTTTTATCCTCGATGGCAACAATACAATACGTGTCATTTCCTTTTCTGTCACTGGGATCAAGCACCGCAAGATTGAACCCAAAGCTAAGCACTTCTCCCATTGCAAGAAAGATCAATCTAGTAGGCCAAACCAAACTGATAATTCGAAGAGACTTACAAAGATATTAAATCAAGCAGATAAGAATTCAGAGAAGAATCAAATATTGTTCATAGATATTCTTGATCATAAACCCACAATTCATCAGATCTCGACAAACACACCATAAAAAGAATTACATCGAATAGATCTCCAAGAAGATCGAGGAGAACTTTGTATTGAGATCCAAAGGGAGAGAAGAAGCCATCTAGCTAATAACTATGGACCCGAAGGTCTGTGGTAAACTACTCACACATCATCGGAGAGGCTATGGTGTTGATGTAGAAGCCCTCCGTGATCGAATCCCCCTCCGGCAGAGCGCTGGAAAAGGCCCCAAGATAGGATCTCACGGGTATAGAAGGTTGTGGCGCTGGAAAAGTGGTTTCGTGGCTCCCCTGGATGTTTTCAGGGTATAAGAGTATATATAGCCGAAAGAAGTAGGTCGGTGGAGCTGCGAGGGGCCCACGAGGGTGGGGGCGCGCCCTCCTGCCTCGTGGCTTCATCGCGCTTCCTTGACTTCCACTCCAAGTCTCCTGGATTGCGAATGTTCCAAAAACGATCTTGGCGAAGGTTTCATTCTGTTTGGATTCCATTTGATATTCCTTTTCTGCGAAATACTGAAATAGGCAAAAAAAACAGCAATTTGCACTAGGCCTTCGGTTAATAGGTTAGTCCCAGAAATAATATAAAAGAGCATATTAAAGCCCATTAAACATCCAAAACAGATAATATAATAGCATGGAACAATAAAAAAATTATAGGTACGTTGGAGACGTATCAACTTCCCTCGAACTCTTGATCCAGCAAAGTGTCGAGGAGGTAGATGAGTTCCATCAGCACGACGGTGTGGTGACGGTAATGATGAACTGATCCATGCAGGGCTTCGCCTAAGCACTCCGAGAATATGACCGGAGGTGTAAACTGTGGAGGGGGGCGCCGCACACGGCTAACAATTGTTGGTGTGTGCTAGGCGCTCCCCTCCTCATATATATATATAGGTGGGAGGGAGGGAGGAGCAGCCATAGGAGGCCCGCAAGTAGGACGAATCCTACTTGGAGTCCCTCCCAAGCCGCGTCCCCCCCCCCCCCTCAATAGATAACTGAGGTGGAAGGAAAGAGGGGGGAGGGAAGGAAGTAGGAATCCTAAACCACACTTTCCTTGCCCTCCCCTCTTTCCTTCTCCTCCTCAAAGGCCTGGCCTCTATAGGGGTGCACCAGGGCTGGTGTGTTCCCTCACTTGTCCCATTAGGCCCATATCTTTGCCGGGGGTGCCCGAAACTCCTTTTTGGTGAATCGATAATTACGGTACCCTCCAAAACACTTAGGTGTCGAATATATATATATATATATATATATATATATATATATATATATATATATATATATATATATATATATATATAACACTATTCTAATCCTGTGATTAGAATAGTTATTTGATCACTGAAGCCCCTATATAGGGCCGATGGACCCTCCGAACTTCCCCGAATCGCCCGGCCCAACCACCCGATTCCCCGATCCCGAGCTGCCCGGCAGAATCCACGATTCCTCGATCCCGAGCTGCCCGGCAGAATCCACGATCCCCGATCCCGAGCCGACCCCCCCCTCCGCCGCTCCTCCCTCGATCCCGACCTTCTCCCTCCTCGCCGCCCGATCTTCACCGGATCCGCCCCCTCCTTCCCGGCTCTTGGCGGCCAGATCCGCCGCCGCCTCCTTCCCTAGCTCTGGCGGCGGGTCCGCCTCCCCTCGTCTCGGCTCTGGCCGGCCACGGCACGGCGAAGGCGGACGGCGGATGCTTGCAGCGAGGAGCCCAGATCGCTCTGACGCGCGAAGCCGCCATGGACTTCAAGAAGCCGCATCCTCGTCCCATCGCCACTGCCCAAAGCCTTGGCAGACCAGATGATGGCCCCATCGCAAGCTACCGCGAGCGGCGCGACCAACGGAGCAACTCCTCCGCGGAGGCGCCATCATGCGCCCTCAAATTCAGTGACTCTGATACATGAACTTCCTCCCAATTTTGCCTTCTTCTTCAATCTTGCCTTCTCGACCTTCTTGCTTCGTGCGAGATGAACTTGGCGCCCCGCAAGACATGGATTGCCATGGAATTCTCTCCCACGTCCTGATTTAATTGTTCTCAAGGTGGCCTATCATTTCTTTGGAAAAAGGTTGGCTGAACTTCTAGCTAGGGTATGGTTGAACTTCTTCCTTATTTCGGTTTGTTA
Source organism: Aegilops longissima (assembly GCA_021605205.1). Taxonomy (NCBI): domain Eukaryota; kingdom Viridiplantae; phylum Streptophyta; class Magnoliopsida; order Poales; family Poaceae; genus Aegilops; species Aegilops longissima. Next base: position 414,535,167 of record CM038676.1, on the reverse strand, counting down.
TTTGCTTACAGCCATGTGAAGTTCAGGTAGTGTGTGAGCCTCAGTCCAGGCTACAAAACAGCATTGTAAAATCTCCATGCTTACAGCCATGTGAAGTTCAGGTAGTGTGTGAGCCTCAGTCCAGGCTACAAAAGCTTTTTAAAAATCTGCCTGCATTCACATGTGGAAAAGCAATGTGAAGTTCAACTAGTAAGTGTGCTAGAGTTCAGGTTGGAATGTATCTAGTTCTGTGCAAAAAAAAGGAAAACAGAACATGCATGTGATATCACATGAAGGCCAGGTTGGTATGCACTAGCAGTCCAACCATTCAAACTCATGAAGATTCAGGTTTTTTAACTGTAGACAGTATTTCCCCTTTGCAAAACAAGAAGTTCAGGTTGTGGAGAGTGCTCGGTTCAGGTACATATAAGTAATCTAATATTGCAGAATTAAAAAACAGGATGTGAAGTTCATTCTGTGAAGGGTGCTCAGTTCAGGTACAAAGGCATTGACAGATGCTCACTTCAGTGCATAGTGTGATGTCTCTCACCACTTTTATATGAGAAGTTCAGTGTGTGAATAATGCTAAGTTCAGTTATGAAGGTATATGCAGATATAACTTGTGTGCTAACAGACATTTTTTCCTTTTATATCAGCAAGACGAGAGACGCATGAAGAAGCTTAGAAGTTCCCAGCAGCAAGTACACAATGCAAAGCCTGTACGCGTTGCACCACCCTCTCAATGGGTCACACCTCAAACGCACCAACAAGATTGCCAACCTGCTCCGGACAAAAATGGGCGACACGAAACACACGGATACTCCCGAGAAGTCGGTCACACCCTATCCGCACAAGTTTGCGCCTCCACCTAATTGGGTGGCGGAAATCCCCATGATTCTTTGTATCCACCAGCCAGACTCCCAAGCACGCCGATGGAAGAGGGGTTAGCTCAAGTCTGCGTGTAACTCGAGGTGATCTGGTGTGCATCATCAATGCCAAAGCGAAGCAACTAAACCGGATCCCAGGACAAATCCAACAGCAACACACACACGGAGGAGAGTGATCTGCACACTACCACCATTTGATCCTTCTGTTGCTGCTACAAGTCAGAATTGTACGGGGCATAAGGTAGATGGATTGCTTCACAAAACAAAAGAGCAAACCAAGAACATGATCGCAATACCTCCACAACCACCTCAAGCAAAAAGAATGCAAACAAGAGAGAGGCCATCTTCAGCCCTCCTTCCTCCTCATGATCCACTGCTGCATCCTGCTATGATTACTCCGCCATGCCCCATCCCAGAGGGACAGCAGCCAACGCCGGCGGAGTTGCGATCATACACGCACGTAAGTCAGACAAAAAAAAATTTATATACACATCTTGTATTATCTGCAAATTTTCTGCCCCCTCCAGGATAACAAGTTCATAAACTGCATTCTAAGGTGCTGGTTGGAATTTTTTTTCTTTTTCTGCAGACACCAGATCTACCGGATTATCTAATACCAAGACTAAAGATGCGATTCAAAGATGTAGAGAAAGCAAGGGGATTTTATAATAGATACGCCAGACACGCTGGTTTTGGAATCAGGAAAACAGGTGGAAATGACAAACACAAGTATTTTGTTTGCGCCTTCCAAGGGATACACACATCTTCAGTTTCAGAGGCCAACAGGAAGGAAACAAAACATCACAAAGGACGGGCTGCAACACAAAAATGAGGGTGAAGGTGCAAGAGGATGGCACATGCGTGGCAGTGGATATTGAGTACAATCATAATCACCATCTCATGCAAACTGATGACATGCTGGTGTTTTTGCACTCACACAAGAATTATGACCCCACTATCTTGGAGTACGTAAAGCTCTTGCAGTACCATGATGTCAAGCACACAACAATCATGTCAATGCTATCTGAAAATGAAGATGGAAGCTACTTCCTTAGCATGACCGGACGAGACCTCCTAAACCAGTAAGTACTCAAACACCAACATATAGCAATGTAAAAATAGCATCCTAGCTCACAATCCTTTGCTAGCAAAAAAATAACAAATGCATGTTTTCATGTGATTTGCAGGAAAGCCATGAATGCAAGGAAAGATGATTTAGATGATGTATTGAAACTTGTTTCATTCTTCAAAGACATGAAGGCGATAAATGATGAGTTTTTCTATGACATCCAAGTGGACAAGGACAAGACAATTAAAAACATTTTTTGGTCCAATGCAAGATGCCGAGGAGCCTATCAAGACTTCGGCGATTGCGGAACATTCGACACGACTTACAAGACCAACAGATTTCACATGCCCCTGGGAGTGTTTGTTGGAACAAACCATCACTTGCAGTCAACGATATTTCTTTATGCATACGATAAGAGACGAAGATGCAAAGTCATTCAAGTGGCTGTTCGATACATTTCTACGGTGCATGAACAACAAGCACCCAACTTGCATTCTAACAGGTGAGTTCAAATAAAAAACTCCTCAAGTTTCATCATCTTTTTAGTGCGTGGGTCTGTTTTGGGTATATTTGGTTTTATCTGAAAATAATATACAGCAAGCAGTTCAACCACTGTTAGCACATAACTCCAACTAAACAGTTGAAGGAAGCAAAATTATTTGTCACATGTTTAGAAAAAACTGGTCATGAATGTGAAGTTGAAGTGCAGGAATCATAGAAGTTCAATGACAGATAGATGTAAAGAAGAAAACATGTAACATGTTCAGAAAAAAATATAGTTATTTATGTGAAGTTCAAGCACTGCCACCACAGAAGTTCAGCAACAATGCTTTAAGAAAATTTTTGATTGCGACACTACTAGTTTGTCCTAATACTAACTGTGAAGTTCAAGCACCGATACCTCAGAAGTTCAGCAACACTGTTGTAAAGAAAAAATATATGTGACATTCTTAGATACCATACTGCTGCATGTGAAGTTCAGGTATTTATAAAACATAAGTTCACCACCAGTACAAAAGAAGAATCAACTTTCATTTTTTTAATTCATGCAGACCAATGCCCATCGATGGCGAAAGCTATACCACAATCATTTCCAAACACCGTACACAAGCTATGCCGTTGGCACATCATGAAGAAGTACAGGGAATACCTCGCGTTGCTGTACAATAAGTATAAAACATTCAAAGAGGAGTTCACAGCTATATTAAACTGGCCGCTGATGCCAACATAGTTTGAAGATGCCTAGGCTAAACTCGTGCACACGTACAACCTGGAGAACGACCAGATGATGATGCAGCTCTGGAGTGATAGAAAGATGTGGATTTCAGCATATTACAAAAACATTTTCTGTGCTAGAATGACTTCTACACAACGAAGCGAGAGCATGAACCACGTGCTAAAGAAAGGGTTTGTCAAGGGGACCCATAACCTACACAAGTTTGCTAGGCGGGTCAATGCTTGCATACAAACTCGGATGCAGAAGGAGAACGAGCAAACAATGACCAGCATGGTATGATGACAAGTACAAAACACCCCCACCATGTTCTATTTTACATTCAAACATGTGCACTTTGAATTTTAGAAAAATGAAAACCATGACTCTGCTTCGACTAATATCTTACTTTTTGACATGTGCAGACCAATCATGTGACAAAAACAACTTACGGCTACGAGGAAGACATGTCGATCAAGTACACGAGAGCCGTGTACACCGAGATGAGAAATAGGATGAGAAAGGCAACGCTATTCCGCGCAAAGCGTACAGCAGAGCCAACTAAGTACCTTGTGTACTACCACAACAAGCCTGGCAATGATGATGAAGAAAGATTTTCCTGGTCAAAGCATGAATTCCAGGTTGTAGCTGACCCAGAGAATGAAATATACGAGTGTGAATGCAAGCTCTGGACACACACAGGTGAGCGAAAAAAACAACCTCATTAAATAGCTAGACTGCTGGTATCATATCAAAATTTATGAAACTCATTGCTGGCTCTCAAACTATGCATTCTGCATTCATCACAAAAATGCAGGCCTATTCTGCCTTCACATCATGAACATACTTGACTACCTCAAGCCTGACAATTTTCCAAACAAGTATATCCTCAAACGGTACACAAAGACTGCAAGATCACAACCAACTTTTGATACAAGGGACTACAACACAACGGCATCGGATGGCAGCTCAAGGCTATCGAAGCAAGACATATTGCTGCAGCTGAATTTGATGGTTAACAGGAAAGCGATGAGATGTGACCAGCAATATGACAGAGCATACTATGTTCTCAAGAGGCTTGTGGAAGATCTTGATGCAATACATTCAACAAATCAAGCGGATCTTCGACGAAAGGATGGTGAAGAGGACGCTGCAATTGAAGATGACCTTCATTATTATGCAATTGAAATGCTCAATGCCGCGGTTGAAGCCAGCCAATACAAGCGTGGTGATGGCCATCAATGGAGCAGAACAAAGAAGAGCGATGAAATTGCCGTTGTATTCGAAACAAAGGGTAGGAAGAAAATTACTGCAGCAAAGAAAAGTGACAAGAGAGCTCAAATAAAGGCACCACCTGCAGGAAGAGTCGTCGTGCACGACGAGAACGGAGTGCCACTTGGACATAGGAAATGCAGTTTGTGCAACCAGGGTGCAGGACACAACAAGCTGACCTGCCCAACACTCTTGGAAGGAAACATTGCTGAGGGGGTCAAGCAACCAAAATTTCAGAAACAACAGCCCAAATTTATGGAACAAAAAAGGGACCACACCCACGGAAAGCAAGCAGCAGGCTTTGTAGTGTATGCAAGGAGTATGAACCACATAATGCAAGAACATGCCCAAAGCGCGCAGATGCTGAAAAGACAAGCAAAATACTAGAGAAGAAACAAAAAACAAGACCTAGAGCCAACAACAAGAAGGTGGTGGAAGATGAAGAGGAAGACGAAGATGAAGACAACGACGGAGAAGAGGAAGACGAAGATGAAGAGGAAGTGGAATGCGACGACGAAGAGGAAGAGGAAGACGACGATGAAGAGGAAGAGGACGATGAAGAGGAAGAGGTACATGTCATGCAAAAACCTCTACCGCCAAAGCCTAGGAGGAGCGCAAGGCTCATGAACAATTAGAAATAGGTCAATTAACACAATTAGAACATTATGTCATCATCCCCCTGGTAATAAAACACTGTGAAGTTCAAGTAATATTACTGCAGAAGTCCTGGTATGTTAAGGCAGGAAGTGACATGCTGGTGATGTACTGCATGAAAGTGCAAGCAGTGTTTAATTGAAAAAAAATACACTGTGAAGTTCAAGTAATATTACTGCAGAAGTCCTGGTATGCTATGCCAGGAATAGATGTGCTGATGATGTATTGCATGAAAGTGCAAACAAAAAACAAACATGAAAAAAATACACTCTGAAGTTCAAGTAATATTACTGCAGAAGTCCTGGTATGCTATGCCAGGAATAGATGTGCTGGTGATGTATTGCATGAAAGTGCAAGCAAAAACAAACATGAAAAACATACATTGTGAAGTCCAAGTAATATTCTGCAGAAGTCCCGGTATGTTATGACAGGAATAGATTAATACGGTGATGTATTGCATGAAAGTGCAAGCAAGAACAAACGTGAAAAACATACGTAATGAAGTTCAAGTAATATTATCGCGAAGTTCGGATTGAAATGAGAGCAAGTGCTCGTGTTGTATTCCATGAAAGAGCAACCAGAAGAACTTCTGGAATGTAAAATCGATGTAGGAAAAGAATATGCTTAAAAAAATAAAGTTTAGCCAAGATAAACTAAGGTTATCAAACCTAGCCTAGGACAATGTGTTTCAAATGTCGTCCTGCTTGGATCGTCTGAAGTTCATGTACAATGCCGACAAAGATAAAAGAAACGTCAAAAATATCTCTGCACAAATTTACATGAGTAATACATTCCCACTTGAAAAAACACAAAAGAACAAAATACAGATTCTACACAAAAGCATACATATTGGTTGGGTTGAAAATAACCAATACATTACACAACATGTAATATCCTCTCCATCTCGAAAACAAGAGCCCAAACCACATCTCAAAGCAAGAGTTCAATTCTACAATCATATGTTGGGGGCCCAATAATAAACAACACCAAAAAAATCAAGCAGTTCAACCAAAACCGAGGCAGAAGTTCAGGTACATCTGTTGGGGCAAAAACATTCAACACATGGATACTGAAAATACGACGTAGTACATTGAAATTCACAAAGCCAAATCATTCTTCACACCAAATGCATTTGTCCACAACATCATAAGTAGTAGTGCTTCACCTATAGTAGATACACAAATCACTAAAAACATTCTTACACCGAAATCTTTACGGAATTGTTCGAATCATTGCCAAACCTAAAAATCTATATGAAATCAAATCTACAGATGAAACTAATGCTGCGAATTCACGGGCCAAAGGACTGGATCTCTTTAGGGAGCTCTGAACGCATGACTTCATTCTTCTCGCTAAAAATCAGAGTGTGCATGAACTCAGCCTTCCAGTCATCTGAAGCAGTCTACAAACAAAAAGAAAGGCGAAAACGATGGTTTAGTAACGCATATCTAAAATCATAGAAGGAGCGTCACAGCAAAAAAACACAAGAAAAATCAAAGGATGATGAGACAAGAACAAAGACAGAACATACTTCAACATCACCAAAGTCTTCAACAATCTCGGCGCCGTCAAACGAAGAGCTGAACTTCACGGCAAAGAAACCACAATCAGTACTCTTCTGCTTCAGAACATCGATGAAAGTTGGCCTCTTTGCAATAGTCACCCAGTTAGGCTGCTTGCTCGCCTTGTACGCAGCCTTGCCGTACACCTCCTCGAGCAACCCAACAAATCTCTTTATCTATCGGAAATGACAAAATTAGATGAAGTCTAAAACATGTTAACCAAAATAGTTAAGTTCAGGTACATAAAAAAATGACACTCGCATAAGATCCACCTAAACAAACTAGCAGAAGTTCAACTTTTAAATGATAGTCAGTTCAAGCAGTATTACCAAAACAGAGACAGCAACATATTTTGTCAACAAAAGGCATAATAATCTCCGTGTCAAACAAGAGAATGTGAAAGGAGGATCAGGCTAAGAAACACTCACAATATTTTGGCAGTCCCCATGGTAACTCGATCGCGACGTTTCCATATTATCGTAAGAAAGTGAATCAAGGATGTCAATGCTGCCACGATATCTATTCACCACGTACACATCAGAGTGCGCCATTGTGCCAATTGGCTTGAATAGAATCAATAAAACCTGCCAAGAATGAAAGGACCGTGAACACAAACTATAAAGCATATGTCTTCAAGAAACATCATGAACAAAAACTTATTGACAAACTCAAAGAAAAGGATGCACGTGAAATTAAAAAAAGCAAGAGTTATGAAAAACTAACCAGCTTTATGTTAAGAAGGTCTTCTTCCTTGCGAACAAACATTGGGAGGAGACCATGAGATTTTTTTGCATCAAACTTTGGAACTGTTGCGGAGAAGAAATCATACTCTAGGCAGTACTGTGCATTCACCAAAAACACAATTAAAACACCTCCCAGATGCCACTACAACAAAACTAAGGCAAAAAAAGGAGATAGGGGTGCAAAGAACTAAAACATGTATGAAGTAGGGACTAAGTACAACCCTGTCAGGATTAGAGAATATCTCAGAGGTCTCCGGGTTATCCTTCCACAAAGTTATGAGATAATCCATTATGTCTCCTTCCATCTGCTGCCCATCACCGAAAAGCCTATAAAGGAAATCTCCTGTGAGGTCAATCACATTCCCAGGGATGGTAAACATGCAGTAGCTTGTCCTGCAGAATACAAAAGGATGGTAAAAAATATATTAGAAGTTCAGATACAACAACAAAACAAAAGTCAAGACACTATAACTCAAAAGGCAAGAGGAGACATAAAACAGAAGTTCATATACTAAAACAATGGCAGTTCAGACAATACAACAACAGAAGTTCAGACACTTCAACTCCAAGGCAAGGGAACGAGAGAAAGAGGGTAACTCACCCAGAATACTTCTCCAGACCTTCTTTACTCAGCACATACTGTTTCAACTTCCGGGCCTCGGATAGATGAGGGTAACTATATTTTTTCAGGGGAGGGACAGGAGAACGCCACTTCAAAGGCAATCTTGATGCTCGCTTGGAGGTAGTTATGTTCCCAGACTCAACTGCCGGTTTCCTCCTGGTCATCACAGCATTCTTCCCACCTCTACCAGCAACAGTTCCAGCAGCACGTTTAGCACTCTTCGGGTAAGCAATCTTCTCAAAATCATCATCGGACGAAATCACTTCTGCTTCGGCTGCTTCGACTGCATCAGCCTTCCTGTAGCATGGGGTTTTTGGAGTACCACGAATACCGCCAGCCTGCTCCCCCAACTTGGAAGGAATGAGGGTCCGAGGTCTATCATCTTCTATCGGAGCTGTACTCATCGGTTCCTCCCTAGGCTGGTATTCCTGTGACCCGAGGAATGAGTAGTGGTAATCGGTCAACTCCAACGGATCCACTGTCAAAGAAAAAAAGAAGAGAAAACATCACCATTAAAAACAAACTGAAGTTCAGGAACATCACAATGTGCAGTCCAACTTATAAAACATGACATGATTACTACTCAAGCTGACCTAAAAAAATTAGTTGCAGTAAAAAACTAAATGAAGTTCAGGCACAACTAGAGGCACAGTTCAGGATAAACCGATGAACTCGAAATCATTAAACTACAGCTAACAAAAACCATAGAAAGGCATCATATCTGAAAGTTCAATTAGAGAAAAAATGCTCATGTCCATTTAAGAAATGGAAGGACAGAAATTACTGAAACCAAACACACAAACAAAATTAAAAAAGATAGAAATGAAGTTCATGTACAAAGAAAATGCTCCTCTCCTTCCGAAACCAGCATCCCAGCCAGATCTCAAGCTGAAGTCCAAGTTTGAGAGAAAAAAAAATGAAGTTCAGGTAAAATGAAAGATGCAGTGCAGGTAAGCAGTCCAACTTCCAAAATACTTACATATGTAGTAGCCAAACAGAGATAGGAAGTCCATCTCAAACAGGTTAGAAGAAGCGATTGAGTACTGACCACGTCTTCCGATATCCCGATATTCTCGTGGGAATAATTTGTAAGAACCTCGTCATGATCTGAATTAACATTCGTAAGCATGAAGAATCCGCAATGACATCGCCATCAAACGAGGTAAAAAGAACAGTGTTAGAACAGAAAAAGAAAGCCAACGAATTAAACACGTCGCAGCTGAAGTACAACTACAGTTAAACAGATGTGATAAAGAGAAAAAGTGGAACTCATACTTGTTTTGCTGCTGGGGGACATCAATCCAATCCAGAGGGAAATTGTCGATGGTAAGAGGACTGAAGGGTGTCTCCCTATCGTTGCTGGCATCCTTCCAAAGCCTCTTGATGTTGTCGTTCATCCGCCGAAACAGGCGTACCGCACATTCATCTTTTGGTCCATAGTAGGAATCGAGAAGCTGGAACCTTGAATTCTTCAGGTCAAGGAATACCGACACCACCCATGGAAGCAAGAACCTCAGGAGGGTCAAAAGTAGGGAAAACAACCTGAATAATCATAAACACACGAATCGTTAAAAAAATGAGAATTAATATCAGAACTGTACAAAAGAAAAAAAAACAAATATTAACACAGTGGATCGCACTACGAAACTAATACAGAGGCAAATAACAAGATATTGCATACCGAATCATGTGCATCCATGCTATCTGGACCACTCGCCATGAAGTACTTCCTCACACGGGAATCAAATTGACCTCTGAAAATCTTGTCCTATAATAATGCAGCAACAACAACATATGAAAAAATACAAAAAGAGACAAACAAGTTTTAACTAAAAAGATGGTAAGGAAAAAAACGGAAAAGAAATCACTGTATGGTTGACTTACACAAACCCAATACGGCAGGATGAGTTTGTCTGATCCCTGGTACTTCGCATGTAGACAGTAGAGTGCACACTCAGCCACATTAGACCGAAGCATTCCACGAGGACCAAAAGATATTGCGACATCTTCAACAGAACCTTCACACTCCTTGTTTTGGAACATAATCATTGATCTAAAACAAGCTTAATGAAAAGTAAAAGAAGTTCAAAGATCGTGAAACTCGGGAAGTTAAGTAACACATGTTAGCACAGAAGTTCAGCTATATCACAACAGGCAGTACAGTACAAACGATGCCAGAAGTTCAGCACCAGAGAAGTAAAAAACAAAGAAGTTCAGGTACATAGAGTTGGGAAGTTCAGGTAAGAAACCACACGCAATTCACAGGGGGCACATGGATGATGTAAATATTGAGCAGTTGCACTCACCTCTTGGAACGATCATTCCTAAACCTAGTTACACTGTAATAAAAGTCATCAACCTTCTTTCGGACGACAGCAAGGTCGCTATCTGCTCACCAAAAAGAAAATAGCAATTAACAAAGAACACTCAAAACACATAGATTCATGGCGCTTATCAATTAAGACCAACATTCAAGCACAAACATTCAAAACATAAGCACATCTCAGCTGCTACATCAGAAAGGATAAAACCACAACATCATAGACATGACAACACATGCATTACAAACCTCCACCCACATAGAAAAACAGGTTCACTTAACATTCTTTACAACCCACACGACAAACAACAAAACCAGAAGTTCAACATAGACCACACAGGTAGTTCACAGGGGATATCATGGACTAAAACCAAACAACAAAGAGAGGAGGGGATGGGGAAAGAAGAGAGAAGCATGCTCCTCTCTTCATGGATCCTTGCCTAGACCAGTGGCGGCACTGGAATGATCAACCTCCTCTCCATAGGTATCGCTTTCGGTATCTTCATCGTCGTCTTGAGAGACGTTGCGGCGTCGTCGGGAAGGACACCGGCAAGCATTGTAGCAACCGGAGTGTAACGCCGGATGGTTTTGCAACAATAAACCCCGGTTCATTAATTAACTAATCGTTGTTTGAATCACAAAAAAAATAAAAATAAATAAATAAATAAAATAAATAAAAAATAAAAGAAAATAAAAGCGGGGGGATAAACCCCCCCCCACCAACCCACCAGTGGCTCCTCCCCACTCTCCCCGCCCATCTCCTCTCCCACAGGCCCACCGCCCAACCCCCCCCCACTAGAACCCCCATCGGTGGCTAACCCTAGCCACCGCCGCCCCTTCCCCCTTCTCTCGCCTCCTCCCCCCCCTCCGACCCGATCTGGATCGAGGCAGGCCACCGACCGCCTCCCGTCGGCGATCCCCTCGCCCGCCCGTTCCCCCCCCCCGCCCCGCCTCGGTCCTCCCTCCTCCTCCACACCGCCTGGGGACTCCCTCCTCCCGGCGCCCGACGCCTGGACCTCATGGGACTCCTCCACTCCATGGCTTTGCTCCCGTCGCCCGCTCGTCCGACGCCCACCTCGACCTACACACAGACGCTACCCAGACCCCATGAACCCGGTGAGGCCCCGAGCCTCCTCCTCTCCCCCCTCCCCGTCGGCGTCCGGCTCGGCCCCCGCCCGCCTGGCGCCCCCTCCGGCCCTCCTCCTCCCAGGCTCCCGGCCGCCCAGCCTGCCCCCCCCCGACCCCTTCCTCCTCTCCCCTGCCGGATCCGGCCCGAGGCCTCGGACCCGGCTCGCCCACCACCGCGCCCCTCTCTCCCCTTCCTTCCCCTCGTCGCGACCACCACAAGCGCCGCCGAGACCCGAGCCCAAGGCCCTTCCTCCCCTGTTCGGCCGCCCGGCCTCACTTCTCGGCTCCCCCTTCTCCCGAGCCCCTGCGAACTCGCCGCCCGTCGCTGCCTCGCTGCGTCGCTGGGCCAAGGCCTGCGCTGGCTTCTTGGCCGCCTCAGCCTCCGATCCGCCCGGTGGTCGCCGCCCGACCGGGCAGGTCGTGTTCGGATCGGGCGGCACTCAGACTTCAGCAAGCGCCTGCGCCTGTTGGCCAAGTGCCAGCGACAGGGGCCCCACCCCAAAAAAAACGATAAAAAGAATGTTTTAATTAAATGAAGCGAAAAATGAATTAAAAGTGAATTAAACTAATTAACTAAATAACTAATTAATTAATTAATTGAGTAATTAATTAATCTAATTAATTCTGGATTAGTTAAACCTAATCATTAGCTAATTAATTGGGTAATTAATTAAACTAATTAATCTGGATTAATTAATACTAATCATTAGTTAACTTAATTAACTAAGATTAATTAACTGATTAGGTTAATTAGGCTTAGTGAATGACATGTGGGACCCACTGGCGGGGTTGACTTAGTCAACCTGTTATCGATGACGTCGGCATGACCTCATGCCGATGTCATAAATGCTTTTTCAAATTAATTAAATAATTAATTAAAATTCCAGAAATTAATAAAACCTTTTATAAATCATAACTTTTAATCCGTATTCGGATTAAAATATTTTCAACATGAAAGTTGCTCGTAACAGCGAGACAATTCGGATCGCGATCCGCTCGCCCACCACACGCCTCTAACCTATCGAACCTGCAAACTTTCTCCTCCGGTTCATCTCGTTCGACAGACGTCCGAACGGATAACTTCCGGATGCTTCCCCTAAACCAAGACCTCTCTTACCACGTTAGGGCACGCCTAGCATCGCTTCTTGGCATGTCATGCATCGTTATGCATCTGTTATCGTGTATTCATTGTTTCTTCCCCTCTTCTCTTGGTAGACTACGAGACCGACGCCGGTGCGCAGTTCGACTACTGATCTCGACGATCCTCTCTCTTGCAGAGCAACCAGGCAAGCCCCCTTTGATCATCCCGATATCGCCCATTCCATTCTCTTATTGCTTGCACTAGATTTTGCTATCGTTATTGTTGCTCCTATTACATTGTATAGCCTGCTTATTGTAACCGCTTTGTTACCTACCGCTTATCCTAAACCGCTTAGTATAGGTTGGTTAGAGACCCATCGCTGACCCCCACCTTGTCCTTGTTGCCCTCGCTTCATCATTGAAGACCCGATCAACGGATCAAGACCAGGCCCGACACCGCACATCACTTCCCCTTAGTTGCTCGACACTACTAGGTTACTATCGAGTACCGAGGGTGAAACCTCTACAAAGACCTCCGATATTAACCTCAGAGTATAGCTATCCGGTTGTGGTCATCGAGGGTGATTTCCTCCTTAACCACTTCCGATACGACTCGTCGTGCAACCCTCAAGTGTGGACCTCGAGGGTGAATCCTCTTATGTTCACCTTGACGACTACATTGAGTGGAATACACCGGGGTGATTCCTCGTGTTTTCCCTTGATGTTTGGACTCACGGTTACTTGGACTTTTACCATGTTATTGGAAAGACGGGTCGACCACGAGGGGTACCCGCTGCTTAATAATGCGAGTGATGTGGAGACGGGTTGACCCGGAGGGTGCCGCGAGATAATTACGAGGCGTGGCGGCATTCCTAGCCCTTGCCGCAAGTCCTCGAGACGGGCAACGGGTCACATCTTCGTGAGTCTCGCTTGTTACCGCTGCCCTAATCCACTACGATTTGGATATTTGATCCGAGGGCCTCTCGCCCGATAGCACTAACCATCACGTGGGCTAAGTATGGGCGTTCAGCGTCAGATACATCACGAAGCTTATTAGACGTCGGCGTCCGGCGCGGCGCCGGATTGGACTGGAACGCTGTTAGGCTAGGTCTGCTTCCGGCCGCCGCAACGCAGCGTCTTGAGTTCTGGGAGATGGCCCATGACCCCGGGGCATAGGTTTAGTCCGCGTCTGGCCTCTCTATTAAGCCTAGGTCGGGTTGCGGCGTATTGTTTGACCGAGGCGGGCATGACCACGAAAGTGTGTCCGCCGAGTTAAGCGAAGCGTGGTGGGTAAGTTGGTGCACCCTGCAGGGAAGAAAACATCTATCGATAGCCTGTCCCACGGAACGGACACTTGGAGTTGTATCCCGATCGATACAACTAGAACTGGATACTTGAGATGAGACATGGATATGAGCTTTGGATTGTGATGATAAGCTCGGATAGTATGGTCGGGATTTCTTTCTCGCAGGAGTCGAGAAAGGATCTCTCGCCGAGGTTGATAACACTATCGCTACTTTAAGTTATGTTACTCTACTCCCTCTTGTTTGTCTGCAAGATGGTGGTTTCCTAAGATGCTAGTCTTCGATAGGACTAGGCCTTCTCTCTTTCTCGCATTTCGCATTCAGTCCATCGATATGGCCTTTACACATATATCCATGCATATGTAGTGTAGCTCCTTGCTTAAGTAGTACTTTGGATGAGTACTCACGGTTGCCTTGTTCCCCTTTTTCCCTATCTCTACTCGATTGCTGCTATCAGACGATGGAGCCTGTGATCCAGACGCCACCGCCACGGCGACTACTACTCGAGGCGCCTACTACTACGTGCAGCCCGGCGACGACACTGTGAGTGACCTAGGAGGATCCTGTGCAGGAGGCCTGTCCTCTTCGATCTGTATCCCGGTTTGTGCTAGCCATCTTATGGCACCTTGTTTAACTTATGTCTCGTACTCAGATATTGTTGCTTCCACGACTCGCCTATGATCGAGCACTTGTATTCGAGCCCTCGAGGCCCTGGCTTGTATTATGATGCTTGTATGACTTATTTTATTTGTAGAGTTGTGTTGTGATATCTTCCGTGAGTCCTTGATCTTGATCGCATACATTTGCGTGCATGATTAGTGTACGATTGAATCGAGGGCGCCACAAGTTGGTATCGAGCCATCGCTGAGGAATCCCCTTCCACACTCCTTGGCCAAGTCGAGTCTAGACATTGCAAAACTTTTACTAACTTGGCTGTGTGCCTTATGGGCCCACGCCGCCATCGGGTGGTATTAGGATCTTTTACTCCTCGACCTTTACTCGGGACTCAACTCTCTTCTACTCGGGTTAAACGATTTTACTAACTATCACTAGGATCCCGTGACCGCATTCACCCCAAAGATGGATATAGCCTTAGTTGTTTTTGGAATTGTATTTGAACAATTTCCACCCGTCATTTGACTCCTTTGAAACGTCTTTGTTTTCAGATGGAACCCACGAGGCAGGTCGTGCGCCACACGACGGCCATTGGTGCTCGGGATCACTGCGGTGCTAGCCGAGATGATGACCTATCTGGGTTATCGCTGGCACCCCGAGTACACCGCCTATGAGGAGTACCAGACTACAACCGGGAGCAGATCAGCGCCATCGCCCACCTCTACTCTCGGAGTACGAGTCCACTCATTGTCTGCACACCGCACATGGTGTTGGAGTGACCATCGATATGGCAGTCCACGATGCTGCTTATGCTGCACCGACACGCCTTCGCAGTAGTATCGAGAGTTGGACACCTCCCCTTGAGCACATTGCTATCGCGTCGATGTTGGTGAGGAGGGTTACTACACCGCTGCCTACACCATCGTCACCAGAGAGCTTTTCCACCATCGTAACTTTGTTCGCATGCCGATGGGCTGGATCGAGCTAACCGAGCTCTTCGCCACGAGTTGTACATCACCCGTCGGCACCTCTACCGTGCTCGACGCTGATGCACCCTTTGTCCGCTCCGGAGAGCTGCGCGCTCGCGATCTACCCCGCCAGACCGTGATGCCCTGTGGAGTTGGTTGGCGGACGTGGGAGGCTACTCTCCGCGACTTGGCCCTTTCACGCCACTCGGACGCCGGATTCAGCACCAGAGTATCCGCGGCCCTCGTGTCACCGACGTGGAGGACTATCCACCGCCGACTACCAGCTTTTCAGCTACAGCTACCTCCGCAGCAGCGTGGGACTGATGTAGACTTGCTTGTTAGTGTTTGATGTATTCGCCATGAGCTCTGCGTGCCGCCTATGATGTAGTAGTCTATGTAATCGACTCTATGTATCGAACTCTATGCATGATTCCTTTTGTAAGATATGCCAACTACTATGTAGTTTCCATCATGCTACTTTCATTATGCGTGTTTCATCATGAATGATTCTTGTCTCTTGCTTATCTTCTCAAATGCTGAACTACCCTCGTTATATAATAGCAGGATGGTTAGGCCAGCAGGTCGTGGTCGTGGTACCAACCTTCCACCACCGCCGAGTACATGGCTGGTATGATCCAACAGCTCGAGATGAATCGCCACCATGGAGAATATGATGGCTCGCCTCGCCCCAATATGAACCAGCACCCAAACGGAACAACTCGCAGGAATTCATACGCTGAACCCGGCAGATACCGCAGCTCAACTCAGCCATCGGATGTCGATGATCGGCTCCGTGACATCACCTATGAGATGGAGTGCGCTAATGTAGCCCCTGCCAACTATGTCACCTTTGCTTCCTTCTTCCCGAAGGACCCGCAGCTCAATGGTGGGACAGCCACCGTCAGATTTCGCCAGTTGGGACACTCATCACTGGCAGACTTCCGAGCTGCCTTCGCGCCCGCTTCATTCCTCAAGGGTCATGGACGGAAGAAGCGTGAGTTCGCAACCTCACCCAAGGCAACAAGACTGTTGAAGCCTATCACGAGAGTTCTTGGACTTGTCTCGCTATGTCAAGAGGATATTGCAACCGATGCACGCAGACAAGAGAAGTTCCGTGACGGACTTCAAGTCGACATCAAGCTCGCACTTCTAGTGCACGACTTTGCTGATTTCGCCACCTTGGTGAACAAAGCTATCAATGTCGAAACTGGTCCGCAGGAATACCAGAGCTCTAACAGCGCAACCGTGACACCGCTCATCTTCGGCCCGTCCTCGCAGGCGCAAGATATGGATTCCCAATAGCATGTACCAGCCCAATGCATCCGCTTCAAAGCGTAACTATGCTACACCTCGTCGCCTACAACTAAGCAGCCAAGCTTCCAGCTCCACCACCCCAAGCTCCCTGCTCCCACTCCCAATAATGGCTTATGCTTGGTGCGGACAGCCGAGGCACCGTGCTAGAGAATGCAACAGAACCGAGAATCAAGCGGCCCTTCCAAAGGTGGCCGTGGAAACACCCGAACCGCAACAACACCGGCAAGTCTTATGGGCAAGCTCAGCCAACCACGTTGGCGAACGAAGCTCAAGACCAGCCTGCCATCGTGATGGGTACACTCCTCGTAAATTCAGTACACGATCATTTTATTCGATTCAGAGCATCACATTCATTCATGTCTCAAGATTTTGCATTCATGCATGGCCTTAAAAGCTAAGACATGAATGCTTCACTATTAGTACACACCCTCGGGCCAATGTCGGACTTCCATGATTTGCAACGACGTCCCGTTGAAATCAAGGAATGGAATTCCTTGTCTCTCCTATCGTGCTAAAGTCTTGTAGCATTGACCTCATTTTGGGGATGGATTGGTTGAAAGCGCGATACGGCGCCAATCGCTTATGCGCCACTAAGACCGCCCATCTGCTGCACCCTTCGATGAAATCGTAGCTACAATGCTAAATCGGTTCAAAATGCCGAGGCAAGGCTCTATGCATTGAATGCATTGAACGCCGCACCCTCGAGGGAATTGAAAACATTCCGCTGCTTTGCATTTCCAAGACGTCTTTCTGAAGAACTTCCAGGATTCCCCTCGCTAGAGCTGTCGAATTCGCCATCGACTTGAAACCAGTGCACCACTCCTATAGCCAAGCGCCCCTACAAGATGCGCGCCGATGAACTCCTTGAGCTAAAGGAGGAAATCGACAAATCTCTTCAAAGCGGTTTCATTCGCCCAAGTTGCTCTCCTTGGGGAGCACCTTCTCTCTTTGTCAAGAAGAAGGATGGGACAAACCGATTGGTTCAAGACTACCGCCCCTATAAATCAAGCTACCATTCGAATAAGTATCCTCTTCCTCGGATCAATGATCTTTATGATCAAGCGGCTGGTTCGTCGCTGTTCTCGAAACTCGACTTGAGGTTGGGTTACCACCAGATCCGTGTTCGTGAGGAGGATATCCCCAAGACCGCATTTGTGACTCGTTATGGTTCATACGAGTACACCGTCATGTCTTCGGCTTAACCAATGCTCCAGCCACCTTCTCTCGCTTCGATGAACTATATATTCATGGATTACCTCGACAAGTTCGTCGTGGTTTATCCGGATGATATCCTGATCTATTCCAAGAATGAAGAAGAACATGCTGAACATCTTCGCCTTGTCTGCCGAAAAGCTACGAGAGCATCAACTCTATGCCAAGTTCTCCAAATGTGAATTCGGCTTCCCAAGTAACCTATCTTGGGCATGTCATTTCTAAGGATGGTATTGCCGCCAACCCTGAACGAGTTCAAGCTATTCTCGATTGACTCCTCCAAGAACGCATAAGTCGAAGTTTTCTCGGTCTCGCCAACTATTGCCGCCGATTCGTCGAGAACTTCTCCAAGATTGCCGAGCCTCGACTAATCTATTGCATAAAAGCGTCAAGTTCCAATGGATGATAAGTGTCGGGAAAGTTTCAGAACTCAAAGACAAGTCGACAACCGCCCGATGCTAGCTCCTCCCGATACTAAGAAGGACTTCGTCATTTATCGCGACGCTTCTCGTCAAGGATTAGGCGGTGTCCTAATGCAAGAGCGCAAAGTGGTTGCTTATGCCTCTCGACGATTCGCCCTCACGAGGAGAACTACCCAGTTCACGACCTCGAACTTCTCTTTGTCATTCATGCGCTTAAAGCGATGGCGACATTACCTTCTCGTAATCGCTGCGAGATCTACACCGACCACCAAAGTCTGAAGTATCTGTTTACTCAGCCAGACCTGAACCTCCGCGGCAGAGATGGATGGAGACTATTGCACTTTGATTTGGGAATTTCCTATACGCTGTGCAAGGCTAATGTGATGGCTGATGCTTTGAGCCGCAAGTCTTATCGCAACCACCTTGAGTTCACAAAGTTCAGCCTCACTTGTTGAAGAATTCAGCAGTGAACCTCCATATTGTTCCTCGGGTGCACTTCGCTCCCCTCCTCCGGAGTTCCGCAAGATGAATCTCCGTGTTGTTCCCCAGGGATCCCTCTTTACCCTGGCTGTTGAACCCGATCTCTTGGGCACCATAAAGACAATGCAGGGATCTGACTCTGAGGTCTACAAGCTTAAACAAGACGTCAGGAAAGGAAATCCCTCATCCTTCACTATTGCTGATGATGGCGCCTTGTACTTCAAAGGCCGCCTAGTGGTGCCTTGTAAGAAGGACAACCTGGATATGACTCAGAAGGTTATGCAAGAAGCTCATGATACGCCTCTATGTATCCACCCTGGCAGTACAAAGATGTATCAAGACATTCGTCAGAGATTCTGGTGGTCTAATATGAAGCAGGACATTGCTCGCTATGTTTCGAGTGTGACGCTTGCCGTCAGATCAAAGCAGAACATCAAAGGCCCGCCGAACTCTGCAGCCTATCTCTATTCCCGAATGGAAATGGGACCATGTTGAAATGGACTTCGCCACCTTTGGATTTCCCAAATCGCAGAAAGGTAATGATGCTATTCTTGTCGCCATTGACCGCTTTCTAAAGTTGCACATTTTCCGCGGTCAAAGAAACGATCACGCTAGCCAGTTGCAACGCCTATATGTCCGAATTGTTTCACTTCACGGTATTCCACTTGGTTATCGATTCGGACCGTGGCAGCTTATTCACTTCAAGATTCAGGCAAGTTTTCAAGAAGCTATGGGGACTCATTTATCTTTCAAGATCGCTTTTCATCCATGATCTCAAGGGCAAGTTGAACGTGTCAACCAAATTCTCAAGACATGCTTGAGCTTGTGTCGCCTCATTCGCAAGAAATGGGAGGAATCTCTCCGTATGCTGAGTTCTCTTATAATAATAGCTTTCAAGCTAGTCTCAAGATGGCCCCTTCAAGTGTTATATGGACGAAAGTGCGAAACCCTCCGAATCTGGTCAAATCGGGAACGCCCACTCTTCGTCCGGATATTATCCAACATGTCAAGAACAAGTCCGCATTATTCGCGAGAATCTCAAGACTGCTCGATCGCGTCAAAAGAGTAATTATGACCGTCATCACAAAGACATGGTCTATCAACTTTGGCGAAAAGGCCTATCTTCGCTACACCAATGAAGGGTGCTCACCGCCGGAATCAAGGGCAAGTTAGCTCCTCGCTATATTGGCCCTTTCACTATTCTCGAAAGGCGGAAAAGTGGCTTATCAACTGGAGCTTC
Organism: Aegilops longissima; assembly: GCA_021605205.1. Lineage (NCBI taxonomy): Eukaryota > Viridiplantae > Streptophyta > Magnoliopsida > Poales > Poaceae > Aegilops > Aegilops longissima. Next base: position 414,515,083 of record CM038676.1, on the reverse strand, counting down.
CGAACCTTTCTCGGGTTCACGATGTGTTCCACGTGTCCCAACTCCGACGCTGCTTCAAGGACCCAATCCGAGCAAAGGACCATGAAGTGCTCGAATTGCAACAGACCTCTCCTATAAAGAGCATCCGTCCGCATTCTCGACCAAGCTGAACGCCGCACCCGTCGAAGGCGTATCAAATTCCTCAAAGTCCAAAGGGTCGAATCACTCAAGATGAAGCCACCGGGAACGCGAGGATCGCCTACGAGATGAATATCCCGCACTCTTTCCTTCTACCTCCTAAATCTCGGACGAGATTTCTTGTAGTGGAGGAGATTTGTAACGCCGGATGGTTTTGCAACAATAAACCCCGGTTCTCATTAATTAACTAATCGTTGTTTCAATCTGTCAAAAAAAATAAAAAAAAATAAAAGAAAATAAACCGGGAGGATAAACCCCCCCACCGCCCAGCCAACCGGCCCTCCCCACTCTTCCCTGGCCCATCTCCTCTCCCCTTCGGCCGCCCATCGCCCAGCCCTCCCCCACTAGAACCCCCCCACGGTGGCTAACCCTAGCCACCGCCCCCCCACTTCGCGCCTCCCTCCCCCTCGTCCGACCGATCTGGATCGGGCAGGGCGCCACCGACCGCCTCCCCGCCGGCGATCCCCCCGCCGTTCCCCGCCGCCCCGCCGCCTCGGTCCCTCCTCCTCCTCCACCGCCTGGGACTCTCCCTCCCCGGCCCGACGCCTCGGGTCCTCGCCGGACTCCTCCACTCAGCCGGCCTGCTCCTGTCGCCCGCCTTCGTCCCGACGCCCACCTCGACCTACACCGCAAGACGCTACCCAGACCCTCTGAACCCGGTGAGGCCCCGAGCCTCCTCCTCCCCCCCTCCCCATCGGCGTCCGGCCCGGCCCGCCCGCCTGCCTGGCGCGCCCCCTCCCCCCTCCCTCGGCTCCCCCGGCTCCGGCCGCCCACAGCCTGCGCCCTCCCGACCCCTTCCTCCCTCTCCCCGCGGATCCGGCCCGAGGTCTCGGCCGCCTCGCCCGCCTGCCCCCCTCTCCCCTTCCTTCCCTCGTCGGCGACCCACGCCTGGCGCCACCGACCCAAGCCCCAAGGCCTCCTTCTCCCCCGTTCGGCCGCCGCCTCCACTTCTCGCTCCCCCTTCTCCCGAGCCCTGCAACCGCCGCCGTGCCGCCTCACTCGGCGTCGCCGCCGCCATGGGCGCTGGTGGCTGGCCGCCCGCCTCCCGATCCGCTTCTGGTGGTCGCCCGACCGGCCGGGTCGTGGTTCGATCGGGCGGCACCACCTTCTCATGCGCGCCGCGCCTGCTTGGCCAAGTGCCATCGACAGGGGCCCCACCCCAAAAAACGATAAAAAGAATGTTTTAATTAAGCGAAACGAAAAATGAATTAAAAGTGAATTAAACTAATTAACTAAATAACTAATTAATTAATTAATTGAGTAATTAATTAATCTAATTAATTCTGGATTAGTTAAACCTAATCATTAGCTAATTAATTGGGTAATTAATTAAACTAATTAATCTGGATTAATTAATACTAATCATTAGTTAACTTAATTAACTAAGATTAATTAACTGATTAGGTTAATTAGGCTTAGTGAATGACATGTGGGACCCACTGGCAGGGTTGACTTAGTCAACCCTGTTGGTCGATGACGCCAAGATGACCTCATCTTGATGTCATAAATGCTTTTCAAATTAATTAAATAATTAATTAAAATTCCGAAATTAATAAAACCTTTTATAATCATAACTTTTAACCGTATTCGGATTAAAATATTTTCAACATGAAAGTTGCTCAGAACGACGAGACGAATCCGGATACGCAGTCCGTTCGTCCACCACACGCCTCTAACCTATCGAACCTGCAAACTTTCTCCTCCGGTTCATCTGTGTGACAGACGTCCGGAACCGGGATAACTTCCCGGATGCTTCCCCCCCTAAACCAGTACCCCTCTTACCACGTTAGGGCACGCCTAGCATCGCTTCTTGGCATGTCATGCATCGTTATGCATCTGTTATCGTGTATTCATTGTTTCTTCCCCCTCTTCTCTTCGGTAGACTACGAGACCGACGCCGCAATGTGGCGATTCGACAAGGTCGACGATCCCTCTCTCTTGCCAGAGCAACCAGGCAAGCCCCCTTTGATCATCCCGATATCGCCCATTCCATTCTCTTATTGCTTGCACTAGATTTTTGCTACTGTTATTGTTGCTCCTATTCTATTGCATAGCCTGTTTATTGTAACCTGCTTTGTTACCTACCGCTTATCCTAAACCGCTTAGTATAGGTTGGTTAGAGACCCATCAGTGACCCCCACCTTGTCCTTGTTGCCCCTGCTTCATCATTGAAGACCCGATCAACGGGATCGAAGACCAGGCCCCGACACCGCACATCACTTCCCCTTAGTTGCTCGACACTACTAGGTTACTATCGAGTACCGAGGGTGAAACCTCTACAAAGACACCTCCGATATTAACCTCAGAGTATAGCTATCCGGTTGTGGTCATCGAGGGTGATTTCCTCCTTAACCACTTCCGATACGACTCTGTCGTGCAACCCCTCAAGTGTGGACCTCGAGGGTGAATCCTCTTATGTTCACCTTGACGACTACATTGAGTGGAATACACCGGGGTGATTCCTCGTGTTTTCCCCTTGATGTTTGGACTCACGGTTACTTGGACTTTTACCACTGTTACTTGGAAAGACGGGTCGACCACGAGGGTACCAGCGCTTAATTGCGAGTGATGTGGAGACGGGTTGACCGGAGGGTGCCGCGAGATAATTACGAGGCGTGGCGGGCATTCCTAGCCCTTGCCGCAAGTCCTCGAGACGGGCAACGGGTCACATCTTCGTGAGTCTCGCTTGTTACCGCGTTCCTAATCCACTACGATTTGGATATTTGATCCGAGGGCCTCGGCCCGATAGCACTAACCATCACGTGGGCTAAGTATGGGCGTCTCGTCAGATACATCAGCGAAGCTTATTAGACGTCGGCGTCGGAGCGGCGCCGGATTGGACTGAACGCTCTGTTAGGCTAGGTCTGCTTCCGCCGCCCTCGCAGCGTGCAGGAGTTCGGGGAGATGGCCCATGACCC